>JANJGN010000006.1:113794324-115044324 GCA_026770705.1 Isurus oxyrinchus
AATACACACTACTCAGTACACAGTACTCAGTACACAGTGCTCGGTACACAGTACACAGTAAACTGTACTCAGTACACAGTGCTCAGTACACGGTACACAGTACACAGTACTCAGTACACAGTACACAATACTCAGTACACAGTGCTCAGTACTCAGTGCACAGTACAGAGTACACAGTACACTGTGCTCAGTACTCAGTACACAGTACTCATTACACAATACTCAGTACTCAGTGCTCAGTACACAGCGCTCAGTACGCAGCGCTCAGTGATCAGTGCTCAGTAATCAGTACTCAGTACTCAGTACACAGTGCTCAGAACTCAGTACACAGTACTCTGTACATAGTACACAGTGCACAGTATACAGTGCTCAGCACTCAGTACACAGTGCTCAGTACACAGTACACAGTACTCAGTACACAGTACTCAGTACACAGTACTCAGTACACAGTACTCATTACTCAGTACACAGTACTCATTACTCAGTACACAGTACTCATTACTCAGTACACAATACACAGTACACAGTACTCAGTACACAGTACTCAGTACACAGTGCTCAGTACACAGTACTCAGTACTCAGTACACAGTGCTCAGTACTCAGTGCTCAGTACACAGCGCTCAATACGCAGCGCTCAGTAATCAGTACTCAGTACTCAGTACACAGTGCTCAGTACTCAGTACACAGTACACAGTATTCAGTACTCAACACAGCACTCAATACACAGTACTCAGTACTCAGTACTCAGTACACAGTACACAGTACACAGTACTCAGTACACAGTGCTCAGTACTCAGTACACAGTACTCAGTACACAGTGCGCGGTACTCAGTACACAGTACTCAGTAAACAGTACTGATTACACAGTACTCAGTACACAGTGCTCAGTACTCACTACACAATACTCAGTAAACAGTACTCAGTACACAGTACTCAGTACACAGTGCTCAGTACACAGTACTCAGTAAACAGTACTCAGTACTCACTACTCAGTACTCAGTACACAGTACTCACTACTCAGTACACAGTACTCAGTACACAGTGCTCAGTACTCAGTACACAATACACAGTACTCAGTACACAGTGCTCAGTACACAGTACTCAGTACACAGTGCTCAGTACACAGTGCTCAGTACACAGTGCTCAGTACTCAGTACACAGTACACATTACACAGTACTCAGTACACAGGACTCAGTACACAGTACTCAGTACACAGTGCTCAGTACTCAGTACACAGTACACAGTACTCAGTACACAGTGCTCTGTACTCAGTACAGAGTACACAGTACACAGTACACAGTGCTCACTACTCAGTACTCAGTACACAGTACTCACTACTCAGTACACAGTACTCAGTACTCAGTACTCAGTACTCAGTACACAGTAGTCAGTACTCAGTACACAGCACTCAGTACCCAGTACACTGTGCTCAGTACTCAGTACACAGTACTCATTACACAATACTCAGTACTCAGTGCTCAGTACACAGCGCTCAGTACGCAGCGCTCAGTGATCAGTGCTCAGTAATCAGTACTCAGTACTCAGTACACAGTGCTCAGAACTCAGTACACAGTACTCTGTACATAGTACACAGTACACAGTATACAGTGCTCAGCACTCAGTACACAGTGCTCAGTACACAGTACACAGTACTCAGTACACAGTACTCAGTACACAGTACTCAGTACACAGTACTCATTACTCAGTACACAGTACTCATTACTCAGTACACAATACACAGTACACAGTACACAGTACACAGCACTCAGTACACAGCACTCAGTACACAGCACTCAGTACACAGCACTCAGTACACAGCACTCAGTACACAGCACTCAGTACTCAGTACACTGTGCTCGGTACTCAGTACACAGTACACAGTACTCAGTAATCAGTAAACAGTGCTCAGTACTCAGTACACAGTACTCATTACACAGTACTAAGTACTCAGTGCTCAGTACACAGCGCTCAGTACGCAGCGCTCAGTGCTCAGTGCTCAGTAATCAGTACTCAGTACTCAGTACACAGTGCTCAGTACTCATAACACAGCACACAGTATTCAGTACTCAACACAGCACTCAGTACACAGTATTCTGTACACAGTGCTCGGTACTCAGTACACAGTACACAGTACTCAGTACACAGTGCTCGGTAATCAGTACACAGTACTCAGTACTCAGTACACAGTACACAGTACTCAGTACTCAGTACACAGTGCTCAGTACTCAGTACACAGTACAAGGGACACAGCACTCATACACAGTACACAGTACAGAGTAGTCAGTACACAGTACTCAGTTCCCAGTACTCAGTACACAGTACTCAGTACACAGTACTCAGTACAGAGTACACTGTACACTGTACACAGTACTCAGTGCTCAGTACACAGTACTCTGTACACAGTACTCAGTACACAGTACTCAGTACACAGTACTCAGTACACAGTACTCAGTACACAGTGCTCAGTACACAGTACTCAGTACACAGTGCTCGGTACACAATACACAGTACACAGTACACATTACACAGTACACAGTAATCAGAAAACTACTCAGTACACAGTACTCAGTACAGAGTACACTGTACACTGTACACAGTACTCAGTACAAAGTGCTCAGTACAGAGTGCTCAGTACTCAGTACACAGTGCTCAGTACACAGTACACAAAGTACTCAGTACTCAATACACAGTACTCAGTACACAGTACTCAGTACACAGTGCTCGGTACACAGTACACAGTAAACTGTACTCAGTACACAGTGCTCAGTACACGGTACACAGTACACAGTACTCAGTACACAGTACACAATACTCAGTACACAGTGCTCAGTACTCAGTACACAGTACACAGTACACAGTGCTCGGTACTCAGTACACAGTACTCAGTACACAGTACTCAGTACACAGTGCTCAGTACTAAGTACACAGTACTCAGTAAACAGTACTCAGTACACGGTACTCAGTACACAGTACACAGTACACAGTACAGAGCACAGAGTACACTGTACACTGTACTCAGTACACAGTACACAGTACTCAGCACACAGTACTCAGTACACAGTACTCACTACTCAGTACACAGTACACAGTACTCAGTACTCAGTACACAGCACTCAGTACAGTGTAAACAGTACACTGTACACTGTACTCAGTACTCAGTACACAGTACTCAGTACACAGTACTCACTACTCAGTACAGAGTACTCAGTACTCAGTACACAGTACTCAGTACTCAGTACACTGTACACTGTACACTGTACTCAGTACACAGTACACAGTACTCAGTACACAGTACTCAGTACACAGTACTCAGTACACAGTACTCACTACTCAGTACACAGTACTCAGTACTCAGTACTCAGTACTCAGTACACAGTACTCAGTACAGAGTACACTGTACACTGTACACAGTACTCACTACTCAGTACACAGTACAGAGTACTCAGTACTCATTACTCAGTACTCAGTACATAGTATTCAGTACATATTACTCAGTACTCAGTACACAGTACTCCGTACTCAGTACACTGTGCTCGGTACTCAGTAAACAGTTAACAGTACTCAGTAATCAGTAAACAGTGCTCAGTACTCAGTACACAGTACTCATGACACAGTACTCAGTACTCAGTGCTCAGTACACAGCGCTCAATACGCAGCGCTCAGTGCTCAGTGCTCAGAAATCAGTACTCAGTACTCAGTACTCAGTGCTCAGTACTCAGTACACAGTACACAGTACACAGTATTCAGTACTCAACACAGCACTCAATACACAGTACTCAGTACTCAGTACTCAGTACACAGTACACAGTACTCAGTACACAGTGCTCAGTACTCAGTACACAGTACTCAGTACACAGTGCGCGGTACTCAGTACACAGTACTCAGTAAACAGTACTCATTACACAGTACTCAGTACACAGTGCTCAGTACTCACTACACAATACTCAGTAAACAGTACTCAGTACACAGTACTCAGTACACAGTGCTCAGTACACAGTACTCAGTAAACAGTACTCAGTAAACAGTACTCAGTAGTCACTACTCAGTACTCAGTACACAGTACTCACTACTCAGTACACAGTGCTCAGTACACCGTGCTCAGCACTCAGTACACAGTACACAGTACTCAGTACACAGTGCTCAGTACTCAGTACACAGTACACAGTACTCAGTACACAGTGCTCAGTACTCAGTACACAGTACACATTACACAGTACTCAGTACGCAGTACTCAGTACACAGTACTCAGTACACAGTATTAAGTTCACAGTGCTCAGTAGTCAGTACACAGTACTCAGTACACAGTGCTCAGTACTCAGTACACAGTACACAGTGCTCAGTACTCAGTACACAGTACTCAGTACTCAGTACACAGTACTCACTACTCAGTACTCAGTACACAGTACTCACTGCTCAGTACACAGTACTCAGTACTCAGTACTCAGTACTAAGTACTCAGTACTCAGTACTCAGTACTCAGTACACAGTAGTCAGTACTCAGTACACAGCACTCAGTACCCAGTACACTGTGCTCGGTACTCAGTACACAGTACACAGTACTCAGTAATCAGGAAACAGTGCTCAGTACTCAGTACAGAGTACTCATTACACAATACTCAGTACTCAGTGCTCAGTACACAGCGCTCAGTACGCAGCGCTCAGTGCTCAGTGCTCAGTAATCAGTACTCAGTACTCAGTACACAGTGCTCAGTACTCAGTACTCAGTACACAGTACTCTGTACATAGTACACAGTACACAGTATACAGTGCTCAGCACTCAGTACTCAGTACACAGTGCTCAGTACACAGTACTAAGTACACAGTACTCAGTACACAGTACTCATTACTCAATACACAGTACTCATTACTCAGTACACAATACACAGTACACAGTACTCAGTACACAGTACTAAGTACACAGTACTCAGTACACAGTGCTCGGTACTCAGTACACAGTACACAGTACACAGTACACAGGAATCGGTAAACAGTGCTCAGTACTCAGTGCACAGTACACAGCACTCAGTCCACAGCACTCAGTACTCAGTACACTGTGCTCGGTACTCAGTACACAGTACACAGTACTCAGTAATCAGTAAACAGTGCTCAGTACTCAGTACACAGTACTCATTACACAGTACTCAGTACTCAGTGCTCAGTACACAGCGCTCAGTACGCAGCGCTCAGTACGCAGCGCTCAGTGCTCAGTGCTCAGTAATCAGTACTCAGTACTCAGTACACAGTGCTCAGCACTCATAACACAGCACACAGTATTCAGTACTCAACACAGCACTCAGTACACAGTACTCAGTACTCAGTACTCAGTACTCAGTACACAGTATTCTGTACACAGTGCTCGGTACTCAGTACACAGTACACAGTACTCAGTACACAGTGCTCGGTAATCAGTACACAGTACACAGTACTCAGTACTCAGTACACAGTACACAGTACTCAGTACACAGTGCTCAGTACTCAGTACACAGTACAAGGGACACAGCACTCATACACAGTACAGAGTAGTCAGTACACAGTACACAGTACTCAGTACTCAGTACTCAGTACTCAGTACACAGTACTCAGTACACAGTACTCAGTACACAGTATTCAGTACAGAGTACACTGTACACTGTACACAGTACTCAGTGCTCAGTACACAGTACTCTGTACACAGTACACAGTACTCAGTACACAGTACTCAGTACACAGTACTCAGTACTCAGTACACAGTACTCAGTTCACAGTGCTCAGTACACAGTACTCAGTACACAGTGCTCGGTAGACAATACACAGTACACATTACACAGTACACACTACTCAGAAAACAGTACTCAGTACACAGTACTCAGTACAGAGTACACTGTACACTGTACACAGTACTCAGTACAAAGTGCTCAGTACAGAGTGCTCAGTACTCAGTACACAGTGCCCAGTACACAGTACACAGTACTCAGTACACAGTGCTCAGTACACAGTGCTCAGTACACAGTGCTCAGTACACAGTGCTCAGTACACAGTGCTCAGTACACAGTACTCAGTACTCAGTACTCAGTACACAGTGCTCAGTACACAGTACTCAGTACTCAGTACACAGTACACAGTACTCAGTACAAAGTCTTCCGTACTCAGTACACAGTACCCAGTACTCAGTACACAGTACACCGTACTCAGTACACAGTACTCAGTACACAGTACTCAGTACACAGTACTCAGTACACAGTATTCACTACTCAGTACACAGTACACAGCACTCAGTACTCAGTACACAGTACACATTACACAGTACACAGTACTCAGTGCTCAGTACACAGTAGTCAGTACACAGTACTCAGTACACTGTGCTCGGTACTCAGTACACAGTACTCATTCCACAGTACTCAGTACTCAGTGCTCAGAACACAGCGCTCAGTAGGCAGCGCTCAGTGCTCATTGCTCAGTAATCAGTACTCAGAACACAGTGCTCAGTACTCAGTACACAGTACACAGTACACAGTATTCAGTACACAACACAGCACTCAGTACACAGTACTCAGTACTCAGTACACAGTACTCAGTACACAGTACTCAGTACACAGTGCACGGTGCTCAGTACTCAGTACACAGTACACAGTACACAGTACTCAGTACACAGTGCTCAGTACACAGTACACAGTACTCATTACTCAGTACTCAGTACTCAGTACACAGTACACCATGCTCAGTACACCGTGCTCAGAACTCAGTACACAGTACTCAGTACACAGTACTCAGTACTCAGTACACAGTACTCAGTACGCAGTACACAGTGCTCAGTACTCAGTACACAGTACAAAGTACAGAATAGTCAGTACACAGTGATCAGTACTCAGTACACCGTGCTCAGTCCTCAGTACACAGTACTCTGTACACAGTACACAGTACTCAATACACAGTACTCAGTACACAGTACTCAGTACACAGTGCTCGGTACACAGTACACAGTAAACTGTACTCAGTACACAGTACTTAGTACACAGTACACAATACTCAGTACACAGTGCTCAGTACTCAGTACACAGTACACAGTACACAGTACTCAGTACTCAGTACTCAGTACACAGTACTCAGTACACAGTGCTCAGTACTCAGTACACAGTACTCAGTACACAGTACTCAGTGCACAGTACTCAGTACACAGTACTCAGTACACAGTACTCAGTACACAGTACACAGTACAGAGTACAGAGTACAGAGTACTCAGTACTCAGTACACAGTACTTAGTACTCAGTACTCAGTACACAGTACTCAGTACACAGTACTCACTACTCAGTACACAGTGCAGAGTACTCAGTACTCAGTACTCAGTACTCAGTACATATTACTCAGTACTCAGTACACAGTACTCAGTACTCAGTACACTGTGCTCGGTACTCAGTAAACAGTTAACAGTACTCAGTAATCAGTAAACAGTGCTCAGTACTCAGTACACAGTACTCACTACACAGTACTCAGTGCTCAGTACACAGCGCTCAATACGCAGCGCTCAGTGCTCAGTGCTCAATAATCAGTACTCAGTACTCAGTACACAGTGCTCAGTACTCAGTACACAGTACACAGTACACAGTATTCAGTACTCAACACAGCACTCAATACACAGTACTCAGTACTCAGTACTCAGTACACAGTACACAGTACTCAGTACACAGTGCTCAGTACTCAGTACACAGTACTCAGTACACAGTGCGCGGAACTCAGTACACAGTGCTCAGTACTCAGTACACAGTACTCAGTACACAGTGCGCGGTACTCAGTACACAGTACTCAGTAAACAGTACTCAGTACACAGTACTCAGTACACAGTGCTCGGTACACAGTACACAGTAAACTGTACTCAGTACACAGTGCTCAGTACACGGTACACAGTACACAGTACTCAGTACAGAGTACACAATACTCAGTACACAGTGCTCAGTACTCAGTGCACAGTACAGAGTACACAGTACACAGTGCTCGGTACTCATTACACAGTACTCAGTACATAGTACTCAGTACACAGTGCTCAGTACTAAGTACACAGTACTCAGTAAACAGTACTCAGTACACGGTACTCAGTACACAGTACACAGTACACAGTACAGAGTACAGAGTACACTGTACACTGTACTCAGTACACAGTACTCAGTACACAGTACTCAGTACACAGTACTCAGTACTCAGTACACAGTGCTCAGTACTCAGTGCTCAGTACACAGCGCTCAATACGCAGCGCTCAGTGCTCAGTGCTCAGTAATCAGTACTCAGTACACAGTGCTCAGTACTCAGTACACAGTACACAGTATTCAGTACTCAACACAGCACTCAATACACAGTACTCAGTACTCAGTACACAGTACACAGTACACAGTACACAGTACTCAGTACACAGTGCTCAGTACTCAGTACACAGTACTCAGTACACAGTGCGCGGTACTCAGTACACAGTACTCAGTAAACAGTACTGATTACACAGTACTCAGTACACAGTGCTCAGTACTCACTACACAATACTCAGTAAACAGTACTCAGTACACAGTACTCAGTACACAGTGCTCAGTACACAGTACTCAGTAAACAGTACTCAGTACTCACTACTCAGTACTCAGTACACAGTACTCACTACTCAGTACACAGTACTCAGTACACAGTGCTCAGCACTCAGTACACAATACACAGTACTCAGTACACAGTGCTCAGTACACAGTACTCAGTACACAGTGCTCAGTACACAGTGCTCAGTACACAGTGCTCAGTACTCAGTACACAGTACACATTACACAGTACTCAGTACACAGGACTCAGTACACAGTACTCAGTACACAGTACTCAGTACACAGTGCTCAGTACTCAGTACACAGTACACAGTACTCAGTACACAGTGCTCTGTACTCAGTACAGAGTACACAGTACACAGTACACAGTGCTCACTACTCAGTACTCAGTACACAGTACTCACTACTCAGTACACAGTACTCAGTACTCAGTACTCAGTACTCAGTACTCAGTACACAGTACACAGTACACAGTACTCAGTACACAGTGCTCAGTACTCAGTACACAGTACAAGGGACACAGCACTCATACACAGTACACAGTACAGAGTAGTCAGTACACAGTACACAGTACTCAGTACTCAGTACTCAGTACACAGTACTCAGTACACAGTACTCAGTACACAGTATTCAGTACAGAGTACACTGTACACTGTACACAGTACTCAGTGCTCAGTACACAGTACTCTGTACACAGTACACAGTACTCAGTACACAGTACTCAGTACACAGTACTCAGTACACAGTACTCAGTACTCAGTACACAGTACTCAGTTCACAGTGCTCAGTACACAGTACTCAGTACACAGTGCTCGGTAGACAATACACAGTACACAGTACACATTACACAGTACACACTACTCAGAAAACAGTACTCAGTACACAGTACTCAGTACAGAGTACACTGTACACTGTACACAGTACTCAGTACAAAGTGCTCAGTACAGAGTGCTCAGTACTCAGTACACAGTGCCCAGTACACAGTACACAGTACTCAGTACACAGTGCTCAGTACACAGTGCTCAGTACACAGTGCTCAGTACACAGTGCTCAGTACACAGTGCTCAGTACACAGTGCTCAGTACACAGTACTCAGTACTCAGTACTCAGTACACAGTGCTCAGTACACAGTACTCAGTACTCAGTACTCAGTACACAGTACACAGTACTCAGTACAAAGTCTTCCGTACTCAGTACACAGTACCCAGTACTCAGTACACAGTACACCGTACTCAGTACACAGTACTCAGTACACAGTACTCAGTACACAGTACTCAGTACACAGTACTCAGTACACAGTATTCACTACTCAGTACACAGTACACAGCACTCAGTACTCAGTACACAGTACACATTACACAGTACACAGTACTCAGTGCTCAGTACACAGTAGTCAGTACACAGTACTCAGTACACTGTGCTCGGTACTCAGTACACAGTACTCATTCCACAGTACTCAGTACTCAGTGCTCAGAACACAGCGCTCAGTAGGCAGCGCTCAGTGCTCATTGCTCAGTAATCAGTACTCAGAACACAGTGCTCAGTACTCAGTACACAGTACACAGTACACAGTATTCAGTACACAACACAGCACTCAGTACACAGTACTCAGTACTCAGTACACAGTACTCAGTACACAGTACTCAGTACACAGTGCACGGTGCTCAGTACTCAGTACACAGTACACAGTACACAGTACTCAGTACACAGTGCTCAGTACACAGTACACAGTACTCATTACTCAGTACTCAGTACTCAGTACACAGTATTCTGTACACAGTGCTCGGTACTCAGTACACAGTACACAGTACTCAGTACACAGTGCTCGGTAATCAGTACACAGTACACAGTACTCAGTACTCAGTACACAGTACACAGTACTCAGTACACAGTGCTCAGTACTCAGTACACAGTACAAGGGACACAGCACTCATACACAGTACAGAGTAGTCAGTACACAGTACACAGTACTCAGTACTCAGTACTCAGTACTCAGTACACAGTACTCAGTACACAGTACTCAGTACACAGTATTCAGTACAGAGTACACTGTACACTGTACACAGTACTCAGTGCTCAGTACACAGTACTCTGTACACAGTACACAGTACTCAGTACACAGTACTCAGTACACAGTACTCAGTACTCAGTACACAGTACTCAGTTCACAGTGCTCAGTACACAGTACTCAGTACACAGTGCTCGGTAGACAATACACAGTACACATTACACAGTACACACTACTCAGAAAACAGTACTCAGTACACAGTACTCAGTACAGAGTACACTGTACACTGTACACAGTACTCAGTACAAAGTGCTCAGTACAGAGTGCTCAGTACTCAGTACACAGTGCCCAGTACACAGTACACAGTACTCAGTACACAGTGCTCAGTACACAGTGCTCAGTACACAGTGCTCAGTACACAGTGCTCAGTACACAGTGCTCAGTACACAGTACTCAGTACTCAGTACTCAGTACACAGTGCTCAGTACACAGTACTCAGTACTCAGTACACAGTACCCAGTACTCAGTACACAGTACACCGTACTCAGTACACAGTACTCAGTACACAGTACTCAGTACACAGTACTCAGTACACAGTATTCACTACTCAGTACACAGTACACAGCACTCAGTACTCAGTACACAGTACACATTACACAGTACACAGTACTCAGTGCTCAGTACACAGTAGTCAGTACACAGTACTCAGTACACTGTGCTCGGTACTCAGTACACAGTACTCATTCCACAGTACTCAGTACTCAGTGCTCAGAACACAGCGCTCAGTAGGCAGCGCTCAGTGCTCATTGCTCAGTAATCAGTACTCAGAACACAGTGCTCAGTACTCAGTACACAGTACACAGTACACAGTATTCAGTACACAACACAGCACTCAGTACACAGTACTCAGTACTCAGTACACAGTACTCAGTACACAGTACTCAGTACACAGTGCACGGTGCTCAGTACTCAGTACACAGTACACAGTACACAGTACTCAGTACACAGTGCTCAGTACACAGTACACAGTACTCATTACTCAGTACTCAGTACTCAGTACACAGTACACCATGCTCAGTACACCGTGCTCAGAACTCAGTACACAGTACTCAGTACACAGTACTCAGTACTCAGTACACAGTACTCAGTACGCAGTACACAGTGCTCAGTACTCAGTACACAGTACAAAGTACAGAATAGTCAGTACACAGTGATCAGTACTCAGTACACCGTGCTCAGTCCTCAGTACACAGTACTCTGTACACAGTACACAGTACTCAATACACAGTACTCAGTACACAGTACTCAGTACACAGTGCTCGGTACACAGTACACAGTAAACTGTACTCAGTACACAGTACTTAGTACACAGTACACAATACTCAGTACACAGTGCTCAGTACTCAGTACACAGTACACAGTACACAGTACTCAGTACTCAGTACTCAGTACACAGTACTCAGTACACAGTGCTCAGTACTCAGTACACAGTACTCAGTACACAGTACTCAGTGCACAGTACTCAGTACACAGTACTCAGTACACAGTACTCAGTACACAGTACACAGTACAGAGTACAGAGTACAGAGTACTCAGTACTCAGTACACAGTACTTAGTACTCAGTACTCAGTACACAGTACTCAGTACACAGTACTCACTACTCAGTACACAGTGCAGAGTACTCAGTACTCAGTACTCAGTACTCAGTACATATTACTCAGTACTCAGTACACAGTACTCAGTACTCAGTACACTGTGCTCGGTACTCAGTAAACAGTTAACAGTACTCAGTAATCAGTAAACAGTGCTCAGTACTCAGTACACAGTACTCACTACACAGTACTCAGTGCTCAGTACACAGCGCTCAATACGCAGCGCTCAGTGCTCAGTGCTCAATAATCAGTACTCAGTACTCAGTACACAGTGCTCAGTACTCAGTACACAGTACACAGTACACAGTATTCAGTACTCAACACAGCACTCAATACACAGTACTCAGTACTCAGTACTCAGTACACAGTACACAGTACTCAGTACACAGTGCTCAGTACTCAGTACACAGTACTCAGTACACAGTGCGCGGAACTCAGTACACAGTGCTCAGTACTCAGTACACAGTACTCAGTACACAGTGCGCGGTACTCAGTACACAGTACTCAGTAAACAGTACTCAGTACACAGTACTCAGTACACAGTGCTCGGTACACAGTACACAGTAAACTGTACTCAGTACACAGTGCTCAGTACACGGTACACAGTACACAGTACTCAGTACAGAGTACACAATACTCAGTACACAGTGCTCAGTACTCAGTGCACAGTACAGAGTACACAGTACACAGTGCTCGGTACTCATTACACAGTACTCAGTACATAGTACTCAGTACACAGTGCTCAGTACTAAGTACACAGTACTCAGTAAACAGTACTCAGTACACGGTACTCAGTACACAGTACACAGTACACAGTACAGAGTACAGAGTACACTGTACACTGTACTCAGTACACAGTACACAGTACTCAGTACACAGTACTCAGTACACAGTACTCAGTACTCAGTACACAGTGCTCAGTACTCAGTGCTCAGTACACAGCGCTCAATACGCAGCGCTCAGTGCTCAGTGCTCAGTAATCAGTACTCAGTACACAGTGCTCAGTACTCAGTACACAGTACACAGTATTCAGTACTCAACACAGCACTCAATACACAGTACTCAGTACTCAGTACACAGTACACAGTACACAGTACACAGTACTCAGTACACAGTGCTCAGTACTCAGTACACAGTACTCAGTACACAGTGCGCGGTACTCAGTACACAGTACTCAGTAAACAGTACTGATTACACAGTACTCAGTACACAGTGCTCAGTACTCACTACACAATACTCAGTAAACAGTACTCAGTACACAGTACTCAGTACACAGTGCTCAGTACACAGTACTCAGTAAACAGTACTCAGTACTCACTACTCAGTACTCAGTACACAGTACTCACTACTCAGTACACAGTACTCAGTACACAGTGCTCAGCACTCAGTACACAATACACAGTACTCAGTACACAGTGCTCAGTACACAGTACTCAGTACACAGTGCTCAGTACACAGTGCTCAGTACACAGTGCTCAGTACTCAGTACACAGTACACATTACACAGTACTCAGTACACAGGACTCAGTACACAGTACTCAGTACACAGTACTCAGTACACAGTGCTCAGTACTCAGTACACAGTACACAGTACTCAGTACACAGTGCTCTGTACTCAGTACAGAGTACACAGTACACAGTACACAGTGCTCACTACTCAGTACTCAGTACACAGTACTCACTACTCAGTACACAGTACTCAGTACTCAGTACTCAGTACTCAGTACTCAGTACACAGTACACAGTACACAGTACTCAGTACACAGTGCTCAGTACTCAGTACACAGTACAAGGGACACAGCACTCATACACAGTACACAGTACAGAGTAGTCAGTACACAGTACACAGTACTCAGTACTCAGTACTCAGTACACAGTACTCAGTACACAGTACTCAGTACACAGTATTCAGTACAGAGTACACTGTACACTGTACACAGTACTCAGTGCTCAGTACACAGTACTCTGTACACAGTACACAGTACTCAGTACACAGTACTCAGTACACAGTACTCAGTACACAGTACTCAGTACTCAGTACACAGTACTCAGTTCACAGTGCTCAGTACACAGTACTCAGTACACAGTGCTCGGTAGACAATACACAGTACACAGTACACATTACACAGTACACACTACTCAGAAAACAGTACTCAGTACACAGTACTCAGTACAGAGTACACTGTACACTGTACACAGTACTCAGTACAAAGTGCTCAGTACAGAGTGCTCAGTACTCAGTACACAGTGCCCAGTACACAGTACACAGTACTCAGTACACAGTGCTCAGTACACAGTGCTCAGTACACAGTGCTCAGTACACAGTGCTCAGTACACAGTGCTCAGTACACAGTGCTCAGTACACAGTACTCAGTACTCAGTACTCAGTACACAGTGCTCAGTACACAGTACTCAGTACTCAGTACTCAGTACACAGTACACAGTACTCAGTACAAAGTCTTCCGTACTCAGTACACAGTACCCAGTACTCAGTACACAGTACACCGTACTCAGTACACAGTACTCAGTACACAGTACTCAGTACACAGTACTCAGTACACAGTACTCAGTACACAGTATTCACTACTCAGTACACAGTACACAGCACTCAGTACTCAGTACACAGTACACATTACACAGTACACAGTACTCAGTGCTCAGTACACAGTAGTCAGTACACAGTACTCAGTACACTGTGCTCGGTACTCAGTACACAGTACTCATTCCACAGTACTCAGTACTCAGTGCTCAGAACACAGCGCTCAGTAGGCAGCGCTCAGTGCTCATTGCTCAGTAATCAGTACTCAGAACACAGTGCTCAGTACTCAGTACACAGTACACAGTACACAGTATTCAGTACACAACACAGCACTCAGTACACAGTACTCAGTACTCAGTACTCAGTACACAGTACTCAGTACACAGTACTCAGTACACAGTGCACGGTGCTCAGTACTCAGTACACAGTACACAGTACACAGTACTCAGTACACAGTGCTCAGTACACAGTACACAGTACTCATTACTCAGTACTCAGTACTCAGTACTCAGTACACAGTACACCATGCTCAGTACACCGTGCTCAGAACTCAGTACACAGTACTCAGTACACAGTACTCAGTACTCAGTACACAGTACTCAGTACGCAGTACACAGTGCTCAGTACTCAGTACACAGTACAAAGTACAGAATAGTCAGTACACAGTGATCAGTACTCAGTACACCGTGCTCAGTCCTCAGTACACAGTACTCTGTACACAGTACACAGTACTCAATACACAGTACTCAGTACACAGTACTCAGTACACAGTGCTCGGTACACAGTACACAGTAAACTGTACTCAGTACACAGTACTTAGTACACAGTACACAATACTCAGTACACAGTGCTCAGTACTCAGTACACAGTACACAGTACACAGTACTCAGTACTCAGTACTCAGTACACAGTACTCAGTACACAGTGCTCAGTACTCAGTACACAGTACTCAGTACACAGTACTCAGTGCACAGTACTCAGTACACAGTACTCAGTACACAGTACTCAGTACACAGTACACAGTACAGAGTACAGAGTACAGAGTACTCAGTACTCAGTACACAGTACTCAGTACTCAGTACTCAGTACTCAGTACACAGTACTCAGTACACAGTACTCACTACTCAGTACACAGTGCAGAGTACTCAGTACTCAGTACTCAGTACTCAGTACATATTACTCAGTACTCAGTACACAGTACTCAGTACTCAGTACACTGTGCTCGGTACTCAGTAAACAGTTAACAGTACTCAGTAATCAGTAAACAGTGCTCAGTACTCAGTACACAGTACTCACTACACAGTACTCAGTGCTCAGTACACAGCGCTCAATACGCAGCGCTCAGTGCTCAGTGCTCAATAATCAGTACTCAGTACTCAGTACACAGTGCTCAGTACTCAGTACACAGTACACAGTACACAGTATTCAGTACTCAACACAGCACTCAATACACAGTACTCAGTACTCAGTACACAGTACACAGTACTCAGTACACAGTGCTCAGTACTCAGTACACAGTACTCAGTACACAGTGCGCGGAACTCAGTACACAGTGCTCAGTACTCAGTACACAGTACTCAGTACACAGTGCGCGGTACTCAGTACACAGTACTCAGTAAACAGTACTCAGTACACAGTACTCAGTACACAGTGCTCGGTACACAGTACACAGTAAACTGTACTCAGTACACAGTGCTCAGTACACGGTACACAGTACACAGTACTCAGTACAGAGTACACAATACTCAGTACACAGTGCTCAGTACTCAGTGCACAGTACAGAGTACACAGTACACAGTGCTCGGTACTCATTACACAGTACTCAGTACATAGTACTCAGTACACAGTGCTCAGTACTAAGTACACAGTACTCAGTAAACAGTACTCAGTACACGGTACTCAGAACACAGTACACAGTACAGAGTACAGAGTACACTGTACACTGTACTCAGTACACAGTACACAGTACTCAGTACACAGTACTCAGTACACAGTACTCAGTACTCAGTACACAGTGCTCAGTACTCAGTGCTCAGTACACAGCGCTCAATACGCAGCGCTCAGTGCTCAGTGCTCAGTAATCAGTACTCAGTACACAGTGCTCAGTACTCAGTACACAGTACACAGTATTCAGTACTCAACACAGCACTCAATACACAGTACTCAGTACTCAGTACACAGTACACAGTACACAGTACACAGTACTCAGTACACAGTGCTCAGTACTCAGTACACAGTACTCAGTACACAGTGCGCGGTACTCAGTACACAGTACTCAGTAAACAGTACTGATTACACAGTACTCAGTACACAGTGCTCAGTACTCACTACACAATACTCAGTAAACAGTACTCAGTACACAGTACTCAGTACACAGTGCTCAGTACACAGTACTCAGTAAACAGTACTCAGTACTCACTACTCAGTACTCACTACTCAGTACTCAGTACACAGTACTCACTACTCAGTACACAGTACTCAGTACACAGTGCTCAGTACTCAGTACACAATACACAGTACTCAGTACACAGTGCTCAGTACACAGTACTCAGTACACAGTGCTCAGTACACAGTGCTCAGTACACAGTGCTCAGTACTCAGTACACAGTACACATTACACAGTACTCAGTACACAGGACTCAGTACACAGTACTCAGTACACAGTACTCAGTACACAGTGCTCAGTACTCAGTACACAGTACACAGTACTCAGTACACAGTGCTCTGTACTCAGTACAGAGTACACAGTACACAGTACACAGTGCTCACTACTCAGTACTCAGTACACAGTACTCACTACTCAGTACACAGTACTCAGTACTCAGTACTCAGTACTCAGTACTCAGTACACAGTAGTCAGTACTCAGTACACAGAACTCAGTACCCAGTACACTGTGCTCAGTACTCAGTACACAGTACTCATTACACAATACTCAGTACTCAGTGCTCAGTACACAGCGCCCAGTACGCAGCGCTCAGTGATCAGTGCTCAGTAATCAGTACTCAGTACTCAGTACTCAGTACACAGTGCTCAGAACTCAGTACACAGTACTCAGTACACAGTGCTCAGTACTCAGTACACAGTACACAGTACTCAGTACACAGTGCTCTGTACTCAGTACAGAGTACACAGTACACAGTACACAGTGCTCACTACTCAGTACTCAGTACACAGTACTCACTACTCAGTACACAGTACTCAGTACTCAGTACTCAGTACTCAGTACTCAGTACTCAGTACACAGTAGTCAGTACTCAGTACACAGCACTCAGTACCCAGTACACTGTGCTCAGTACTCAGTACACAGTACTCATTACACAATACTCAGTACTCAGTGCTCAGTACACAGCGCTCAGTACGCAGCGCTCAGTGATCAGTGCTCAGTAATCAGTACTCAGTACTCAGTACTCAGTACACAGTGCTCAGAACTCAGTACACAGTACTCTGTACATAGTACACAGTACACAGTATACAGTGCTCAGCACTCAGTACACAGTGCTCAGTACACAGTACACAGTACTCAGTACACAGTACTCAGTACACAGTACTCAGTACACAGTACTCATTACTCAGTACACAGTACTCATTACTCAGTACACAATACACAGTACACAGTACTCAGTACACAGTACTCAGTACACAGTACTCAGTACACAGTGCTTGGTACTCAGTACACAGTACACAGTACACAGGAATCAGTAAACAGTGCTCAGTACTCAGTGCACAGTACACAGCACTCAGTACACAGCACTCAGTACACAGCACTCAGTACACAGCACTCAGTACACAGCACTCAGTACACAGCACTCAGTACACAGCACTCAGTACTCAGTACACTGTGCTCGGTACTCAGTACACAGTACACAGTACTCAGTAATCAGTAAACAGTGCTCAGTACTCAGTACACAGTACTCATTACACAGTACTAAGTACTCAGTGCTCAGTACTCAGCGCTCAGTACGCAGCGCTCAGTGCTCAGTGCTCAGTAATCAGTACTCAGTACTCAGTACACAGTGCTCAGTACTCATAACACAGCACACAGTATTCAGTACTCAACACAGCACTCAGTACACAGTACTCAGTACACAGTATTCTGTACACAGTGCTCGGTACTCAGTACACAGTACACAGTACTCAGTACACAGTGCTCGGTAATCAGTACACAGTACACAGTACTCAGTACTCAGTACACAGTACACAGTACTCAGTACTCAGTACTCAGTACACAGTACACAGTACTCAGTACTCAGTACACAGTGCTCAGTACTCAGTACACAGTACAAGGGACACAGCACTCATACACAGTACACAGTACAGAGTAGTCAGTACACAGTACTCAGTACACAGTACTCAATACTCAGTACCCAGTACTCAGTACACAGTACTCAGTACACAGTACTCAGTACAGAGTACACTGTACACTGTACACAGTACTCAGTACACAGTGCTCAGTACACAGTACTCAGTACACAGTGCTCGGTACACAATACACAGTACACAGTACACATTACACCGTACACATTACACAGTACACAGTAATCAGAAAACTACTCAGTACACTGTACTCAGTACAGAGTACACTGTACACTGTACACAGTACTCAGTACAAAGTGCTCAGTACAGAGTGCTCAGTACTCAGTACACAGTGCTCAGTACACAGTACTCAGTACTCAGTACACAGTACACAGTACTCAGTACAAAGTCTTCCGTACTCAGTACACAGTACCCAGTACTCAGTACACAGTGCACCGTACTCAGTACACAGTACTCAGTACACAGTACTCAGTACACAGTACTCAGTACACAGTACTCACTACTCAGTTTACAGTACACAGCACTCATTACTCAGTACACAGTACACATTACACAGTACACAGTACTCAGTGCTCAGTACACAGTAGTCAGTACACAGTACTCAGTACACTGTGCTCGGTACTCAGTACACAGTACTCATTCCACAGTACTCAGTACTCAGTGCTCAGTACACAGCGCTCAGTACGCAGCGCTCAGTGCTCATTGCTCAGTAATCAGTACTCAGAACACAGTGCTCAGTACTCAGTACACAGTACACAGTACACAGTACACAGTACACAGTATTCAGTACACAACACAGCACTCAGTACACAGTACTCAGTACTCAGTACTCAGTACACAGTACTCAGTACACAGTGCTCGGTACTCAGTACACAGTGCACAGTACTCAGTACACAGTGCTCACTACTCAGTACACAGTACACAGTACACAGTACTCAGTACTCAGTGCTCAGTACACAGAGCTCAGTATGCAGTGCTCAGTGCTCAGTAATCAGTACTCAGTACACAGTGCTCAGTAGTCAGTACACAGTACACAGTACACAGTACTCAGTACTCAGTACTCAGTACACAGCACTCAGTACTCAGTACTCAGTACACTGTGCTCGGTACTCAGTACACATTACACAGTACTCAGTACTCAGTGCTCAGTACACAGCGCTCAGTACGCAGCGCTCAGTGCTCAGTGCTCAGTAATCAGTACTCTGTACTCAGTACACAGTGCTCAGTACTCATAACAAAGCACACAGTATTCAGTACTCAACACAGCACTCAGTACACAGTACTCAGTACACAGTATTCTGTACACAGTGCTCGGTACTCAGTACACAGTACACAGTACACAGTGCTCGGTAATCAGTACACAGTACACAGTACTCAGTACTCAGTACACAGTACACAGTACTCAGTACACAGTGCTCAGTACTCAGTACACAGTACAAGGGACACAGCACTCATACACAGTACACAGTACAGAGTAGTCAGTACACAGTACTCAGTACACAGTACTCAGTACTCAGTACCCAGTACTCAGTACACAGTACTCAGTACACAGTACTCAGTACAGAGTACACTGTACACTGTACACTGTACACTGTACACAGTACTCAGTGCTCAGTACACAGTACTCTGTACACAGTACTCAGTACACAGTACTCAGTACACAGTACTCAGTACACAGTACTCAGTACTCAGTACACAATACTCAGTACACAGTGCTCAGTACACAGTACTCAGTACACAGTACTCAGTACACAGTGCTCGGTACACAATACACAGTACACAGTACACAGTACACATTACACAGTACTCAGTACTCAGAAAACTACTCAGTACACAGTAGTCAGTACAGAGTACACTGTACACTGTACACAGTACTCAGTACAAAGTGCTCAGTACAGAGTGCTCAGTACTCAGTACACAGTGCTCAGTACACAGTACACAGTACTCAGTACTCAGTACACAGTACACAGTACTCAGTACAAAGTCTTCCGTACTCAGTACTCAGTACACAGTACTCAGCACACAGTACACAGTACTCAGTACAAAGTCTTCCGTACTCAGTACACAGTGCCCAGTACTCAGTACACAGTACACCGTACTCAGTACACAGTACACAGTACTCAGTACACAGTGCTCACTACTCAGTACACAGTGCTCAGTACTCAGTACACAGTACTCAGTACACAGTACTCAGTACACAGTACACAGTACTCACTACTCAGTACACAGTACTCAGTACTCAGTACTCAGTACACAGTACACAGTACTCAGTACTCAGTACTCAGTACTCAGTACTCAGTACACAGTACTCAGTACACAGTGGTCGGTACTCAGTACACAGTACACAGTACTCAGTACACAGTACACAGTGCTCACTACTCAGTACACAGTACAGAGTACACAGTACTCAGTACTCAGTACACAGAGCTCAGTATGCAGTGCTCAGTGCTCAGTGCTCAGTAATCAGTACTCAGTACACAGTGCTCAGTAGTCAGTACACAGTACACAGCACACTGTACACAGTACTCAGTACTCAGTACACAGCACTCAGTACACAGCACTCAGTACACAGCACTCAGTACACAGCACTCAGTACTCAGTACACTGTGCTCGGTACTCAGTACACAGTACACAGTACTCAGTAATCAGTAAACAGTGCTCAGTACTCAGTACACAGTACTCATTACACAGTACTCAGTACTCAGTGCTCAGTACACAGCGCTCAGTACGCAGCGCTCAGTAATCAGTACTCAGTACTCAGTACTCAGTACACAGTGCTCAGTACTCTTAACACAGCACACAGTATTCAGTACTCAACACAGCACTCAGTACACAGTACTCAGTACTCACTACTCAGTACACAGTACACAGTACACAGTATTCAGTACTCAACACAGCACTCAGTACACAGTACTCAGTACTCAGTACTCAGTACACAGTACTCAGTACACAGTGCTCGGTGCTCAGTACTCAGTACTCAGAAAACTACTCAGTACACAGTAGTCAGTACAGAGTACACTGTACACTGTACACAGTACTCAGTACAAAGTGCTCAGTACAGAGTGATCAGTACTCAGTACACAGTGCTCAGTACACAGTACACAGTACTCAGTACTCAGTACACAGTACACAGTACTCAGTACAAAGTCTTCCGTACTCAGTACTCAGTACACAGTACTCAGCACACAATACACAGTACTCAGTACAAAGTCTTCCGTACTCAGTACACAGTGCCCAGTACTCAGTACACAGTACACCGTACTCAGTACACAGTACACAGTACTCAGTACACAGTGCTCACTACTCAGTACACAGTGCTCAGTACTCAGTACACAGTACTCAGTACACAGTACTCAGTACACAGTACACAGTACTCACTACTCAGTACACAGTACTCAGTACTCAGTACTCAGTACACAGTACACAGTACTCAGTACTCAGTACTCAGTACTCAGTACACAGTACTCAGTACACAGTGGTCGGTACTCAGTACACAGTACACAGTACTCAGTACACAGTACACAGTGCTCACTACTCAGTACACAGTACAGAGTACACAGTACTCAGTACTCAGTACACAGAGCTCAGTATGCAGTGCTCAGTGCTCAGTGCTCAGTAATCAGTACTCAGTACGCAGTGCTCAGTAGTCAGTACACAGTACACAGCACACTGTACACAGTACTCAGTACTCAGTACACAGCACTCAGTACACAGCACTCAGTACACAGCACTCAGTACACAGCACTCAGTACACAGCACTCAGTACACAGCACTCAGTACTCAGTACACTGTGCTCGGTACTCAGTACACAGTACACAGTACTCAGTAATCAGTAAACAGTGCTCAGTACTCAGTACACAGTACTCATTACACAGTACTCAGTACTCAGTGCTCAGTACACAGCGCTCAGTACGCAGCGCTCAGTGCTCAGTAATCAGTACTCAGTACTCAGTACACAGTGCTCAGTACTCTTAACACAGCACACAGTATTCAGTACTCAACACAGCACTCAGTACACAGTACTCAGTACTCACTACTCAGTACACAGTACACAGTACACAGTATTCAGTACTCAACACAGCACTCAGTACACAGTACTCAGTACTCAGTACTCAGTACTCAGTACACAGTACTCAGTACACAGTACTCAGTACTCAGTACTCAGTACACAGTGCTCGGTGCTCGGTGCTCAGTACTCAGTACACAGTGCTCAGTACTCATAACACAGCACACAGTATTCAGTACTCAACACAGCACTCAGTACACAGTACTCAGTACACAGTATTCTGTACACAGTGCTCGGTACTCAGTACACAGTACACAGTACTCAGTACACAGTGCTCGGTAATCAGTACACAGTACACAGTACACAGTACTCAGTACTCAGTACTCAGTACACAGTGCTCAGTACTCAGTACACAGTACAAGGGACACAGCACTCATACACAGTACACAGTACAGAGTAGTCAGTACACAGTACTCAGTACACAGTACTCAGTACTCAGTACCCAGTACTCAGTACACAGTACTCAGTACACAGTACTCAGTACAGAGTACACTGTACACTGTACACAGTACTCAGTGCTCAGTACACAGTACTCTGTACACAGTACTTAGTACACAGTACTCAGTACTCAGTACACAGTACTCAGTACACAGTGCTCAGTACACAGTACTCAGTACACAGTGCTCGGTACACAATACACAGTACACAGTACACATTACACAGTACACAGTACTCAGAAAACTACTCAGTACACAGTACTCAGTACAGAGTACACTGTACACTGTACACAGTACTCAGTACAAAGTGCTCAGTACAGAGTGCTCAGTACTCAGTACACAGTACTCAGTACACAGTGCTCAGTACACAGTACTCAGTACACAGTGCTCGGTACACAATACACAGTACACAGTACACATTACACAGTACACAGTACTCAGAAAACTACTCAGTACACAGTACTCAGTATAGAGTACACTGTACACTGTACACAGTACTCAGTACAAAGTGCTCAGTACAGAGTGCTCAGTACTCAGTACACAGTGCTCAGTACACAGTACACAGTACTCAGTACTCAGTACACAGTACACAGTACTCAGTACAAAGTCTTCCGTACTCAGTACACAGTACCCAGTACTCAGTACACAGTACACCGTACTCAGTACACAGTACTCAGTACACAGTACTCAGTACACAGTACTCAGTACACAGTACTAACTACTCAGTTTACAGTACACAGCACTCATTACTCAGTACACAGTACACATTACACAGTACACAGTACTCAGTGCTCAGTACACAGTAGTCAGTACACAGTACTCAGTACACTGTGCTCGGTACTCAGTACACAGTACTCATTCCACAGTACTCAGTATTCAGTGCTCAGTACACAGCGCTCAGTGCTCATTGCTCAGTAATCAGTACTCAGAACACAGTGCTCAGTACTCAGTACACAGTACACAGTACACAGTACACAGTATTCAGTACACAACACAGCACTCAGTACACAGTACTCAGTACTCAGTACTCAGTACTCAGTACTCAGTACACAGTACTCAGTACACAGTACTCAGTACACAGTGCTCGGTACTCAGTACACAGTACACAGTACTCAGTACACAGTGCTCACTCCTCAGTACACAGTACACAGTACACAGTACTCAGTACTCAGTGCTCAGTACACAGAGCTCAGTATGCAGTGCTCAGTGCTCAGTAATCAGTACTCAGTACACATTGCTCAGTAGTCAGTACACAGTACACAGTACACAGTACTCAGTACTCAGTACTCAGTACTCAGTACACAGCACTCAGTACACAGCACTCAGTACTCAGTACACTGTGCTCGGTACTCAGTACACATTACACAGTACTCAGTAATCAGTAAACAGTGCTCAGTACTCAGTACACAGTACTCATTCCACAGTACTCAGTACTCAGTGCTCAGTACACAGCGCTCAGTACGCAGCGCTCAGTGCTCATTGCTCAGTAATCAGTACTCAGAACACAGTGCTCAGTACTCAGTACACAGTACACAGTACACAGTATTCAGTACACAACACAGCACTCAGTACACAGTACTCAGTACTCAGTACACAGTACTCAGTACACAGTGCTCGGTACTCAGTACACAGTACACTGTACTCAGTACACAGTACTCAGTACACAGTACACAGTACTCAGTACACAGTACTCAGTACACAGTACTCACTACTCAGTTTACAGTACACAGCACTCATTACTCAGTACACAGTACACATTACACAGTACACAGTACTCAGTGCTCAGTACACAGTAGTCAGTACACAGTACTCAGTACACTGTGCTCGGTACTCAGTACACAGTACTCATTCCACAGTACTCGGTACTCAGTGCTCAGTACACAGCGCTCAGTACGCAGCGCTCAGTGCTCATTGCTCAGTAATCAGTACTCAGAACACAGTGCTCAGTACTCAGAACACAGTACACAGTACACAGTATTCAGTACACAACACAGCACTCAGTACACAGTACTCAGTACTCAGTACTCAGTACACAGTACTCAGTACACAGTACTCAGTACACAGTACTCAGTACACAGTGCTCGGTGCTCGGTGCTCAGTACTCAGTACACAGTACACAGTACACAGTACTCAGTACACAGTGCTCAGTAGACAGTACACAGTACTCATTACTCAGTACTCAGTACTCAGTACTCAGTACACAGTGCTCAGTAGACAGTACACAGTACTCATTACTCAGTACTCAGTACTCAGTACACAGTACACCATGCTCAGTACACCGTGCTCAGAACTCAGTACACAGTACTCAGTACACAGTACTCAGTACTCAGTACACAGTACTCAGTACACAGTACTCAGTACGCAGTGCTCGGTACACAGTACACAGTACACAGTACACTGTACTCAGTACACAGTACACAGTACACAGTACTCAGTACACAGTACACACTACTCAGTACACAGTACACAGTACTCCGTACACAGTGCTCGGTTCTCAGTACACAGTACACAGTACTCAGTACACAGTGCTCACTACTCAGTACACAGTGCTCAGTACTCAGTA
Organism: Isurus oxyrinchus; assembly: GCA_026770705.1. NCBI lineage: Eukaryota > Metazoa > Chordata > Chondrichthyes > Lamniformes > Lamnidae > Isurus > Isurus oxyrinchus. The sequence continues at coordinate 113,820,455 of JANJGN010000006.1, forward strand.
CACAGTACTCAGTACACAGTACTCAGTACACAGTACTCAGTACACAGTACACATTAATCACTACTCAGTACACAGTACTCAGTACTCAGTACACAGTACACAGTACTCAGTACTCAGTACACAGTACTCAGTACACAGTGGTCGGTACTCAGTACACAGTACACAGTACTCAGTACACAGTGCTCACTACTCAGTACACAGTACAGAGTACACAGTACTCAGTACTCAGTACACAGAGCTCAGTATGCAGTGCTCAGTGCTCAGTGCTCAGTAATCAGTACTCAGTACACAGTGCTCAGTAGTCAGTACACAGTACACAGCACTCAGTACTCAGTACACTGTGCTCGGTACTCAGTACACTGTGCTCGGTACTCAGTACACAATACACAGTACTCAGTAATCAGTAAACACTGCTCAGTACTCAGTACACAGTACTCATTACACAGTACTCAGTACTCAGTGCTCAGTACACAGCGCTCAGTACGCAGCGCTCAGTGCTCAGTAATCAGTACTCAGTACTCAGTACACAGTGCTCAGTACTCTTAACACAGCACACAGTATTCAGTACTCAACACAGCACTCAGTACACAGTACTCAGTACACAGTGCTCAGTACACAGTACACAGTACTCACTACTCAGTACACAGTACACAGTACACAGTATTCAGTACTCAACACAGCACTCAGTACACAGTACTCAGTACTCAGTACTCAGTACACAGTACTCAGTACTCAGTACTCAGTACACAGTGCTCAGTACACAGTGCTCAGTACACAGTACAAAGTACTCATTACTCAGTACTCAGTACACAGTACACAGTACTCAGTACTCAGTACACAGTGCTCAGTACTCAGTACACAGTACAAGGGACACAGTACTTAGTACACAGTACACAGTACAGAGTGGTCAGTACACAGTGCTCAGTACTCAGTACACAGTACACAGTACACAGTAGTCAGTACTCAGTACACAGTACTCAGTGCTCAGTACACAGTAGTCAGTACACAGTACTCAGTACACTGTGCTCGGTACTCAGTACACAGTACTCATTCCACAGTACTCGGTACTCAGTGCTCAGTACACAGCGCTCAGTACGCAGCGCTCAGTGCTCATTGCTCAGTAATCAGTACTCAGAACACAGTGCTCAGTACTCAGTACACAGTACACAGTACACAGTATTCAGTACACAACACAGCACTCAGTACACAGTACTCAGTACTCAGTACTCAGTACACAGTACTCAGTACACAGTACTCAGTACACAGTACTCAGTACACAGTACTCAGTACACAGTGCTCGGTGCTCAGTACTCAGTACACAGTACACAGTACACAGTACTCAGTACACAGCGCTCAGTACACAGTACACAGTACTCATTACTCAGTACTCAGTACTCAGTACTCAGTACACAGTACACCATGCTCAGTACACCGTGCTCAGAACTCAGTACACAGTACTCAGTACTCAGTACTCAGTACACAGTACTCAGTACACAGTACTCAGTACGCAGTGCTCGGTACACAGTACACAGTACACAGTACACTGTACTCAGTACACAGTACACAGTACTCCGTACACAGTGCTCGGTTCTCAGTACACAGTACACAGTACTCAGTACACAGTGCTCACTACTCAGTACACAGTGCTCAGTACTCAGTACACAGTACTCAGTACACAGTACTCAGTACACAGTACTCAGTACACAGTACACATTAATCACTACTCAGTACACAGTACTCAGTACTCAGTACACAGTACACAGTACTCAGTACTCAGTACACAGTACTCAGTACACAGTGGTCGGTACTCAGTACACAGTACACAGTACTCAGTACACAGTGCTCACTACTCAGTACACAGTACAGAGTACACAGTACTCAGTACTCAGTACACAGAGCTCAGTATGCAGTGCTCAGTGCTCAGTGCTCAGTAATCATTACTCAGTACACAGTGCTCAGTAGTCAGTACACAGTACACAGCACTCAGTACACAGCACTCAGTACTCAGTACACTGTGCTCGGTACTCAGTACACAGTACTCATTACACAGTACTCAGTACTCAGTGCTCAGTACACAGCGCTCAGTACGCAGCGCTCAGTGCTCAGTAATCAGTACTCAGTACTCAGTACACAGTGCTCAGTACTCTTAACACAGCACACAGTATTCAGTACTCAACACAGCACTCAGTACACAGTACTCAGTACTCAGTACACAGTACTCAGTACTCAGTACTCAGTACACAGTGCTCGGTGCTCAGTACTCAGTACACAGTACACAGTACACAGTACTCAGTACACAGTGCTCAGTACACAGTACACAGTACTCATTACTCAGTACTCAGTACACAGTACACAGTACTCACTACTCAGTACACAGTGCTCAGTACTCAGTACACAGTACAAGGGACACAGTACTTAGTACACAGTACACAGTACAGAGTAGTCAGTACACAGTGCTCAGTACTCAGTACACAGTACACAGTAGTAAATACTCAGTACACAGTACTCAGTACAGAGTACACTGTACACAGTGCTCAGTACTCAGTACTCAGTACACAGCACTCAGTACACAGTACTCACTACTCAGTACACAGTACACAGTGCTCAGTACTCAGTACACAGTACTCAGTCCACAGTGCTCAGTACACAGTACACAGTACACAGAACTCAGTACACATTGCTCAGGACTCAGTACACAGTACAAGGGACACAGTACTCAGTACACAGTACACAGTACAGAGTAGTCAGTACACAGTGCTCAGTACTCAGTACACCGTGCTCAGTGCTCAGTACACAGTACTCTGTACACAGTACTCTGTACACAGTACACAGTACTCAGCACACAGTACTCAGTACACAGTACTCAGTACACAGTGTTCGGTACACAGTACACAGTGCACAGTACATACTACACATTACACAGTACACAGTGCTCAGGACACAGAGCTCAGTATGCAGTGCTCAGTGCTCAGTGCTCGGTACTCAGTACTCAGTACACAGTGCTCACTACTCAGTACACAGTACACAGTACTCAGTACTCAGTACTCAGTACTCAGTGCTCAGTACACAGAGCTCAGTATGCAGTGCTCAGTGCTCAGTGCTCAGTACTCAGTACTCAGTACACAGCACTCAGTACACAGTACTCAGTACACTGTGCTCGGTACTCAGTACACAGTACACAGTACTCAGTAATCAGTAAACAGTGCTCAGTACACAGTACACAGTACTCATTACACAGTACTCAGTACTCAGTGCTCAGTACGCAGCGCTCAGTGCTCAGTGCTCAGTAATCAGTACTCAGTACTCAGTACACAGTGCTCAGTACTCATAACACAGCACACAGTATTCAGTACTCAACACAGCACTCAGTACACAGTACTCAGTACTCAGTACTCAGTACACAGTACACAGTACTCAGTACTCAGTACACAGTATTCTGTACACAGTGCTCGGTACTCAGTACACAGTACACAGTACTCAGTACACAGTGCGCGGTACACAGTACACAGTACTCAATACACAGTGCTCAGTACTCAGTACACAGTACAAGGGACACAGCACTCAGTGCACAGTACACAGTACAGAGTAGTCAGTACACAGTGCTCAGTACTCAGTACACAGTGCTCAGTACTCAGTACACAGTGCTCAGTACTCAGTACACAGTGCTCAGTACTCAGTACACAGTACTCTGTACACAGTACACAGTACTCAGTACACAGTACTCAGTAAACAGTACTCAGTACACAGTACTCAGTACACAGTACTCAGTACAGAGTACACTGTACACTGTACACAGTACTCAGTATACAGTGCTCAGTACTCAGTACACAGTACTCAGTACACAGTACTCAGTACTCAGTACACAGTACTCAGTACTCAGTACTCAGTACACAGTACTCACTACTCAGTACACAGTACTCATTACTCAGTACACAGTACTCATTGCTCAGTACACAATACACAGTACTCAGTACTCAATACACAGTACTCAGTACACAGTGCTCGGTACTCAGTACACAGTACACAGTAATCAGTAAACTGTGCTCAGTACTCAGTACACAGTATACATTACAATACTCAGTACTCAGAACACAGTACTCAGTACACAGTACACAGTACACAGTACTCAGTACACAGTGCTCAGCACACAGTGCTCAGTACACAGTGCTCAGTACTCAGTACACAGTACACAGGACACAGTACTCAGTACACAGTACACAGTACACAGTAGTCAGTACACAGTACACTGTACACAGTACACCGTGCTCAGTACTCTGTACACAGTACACAGCACTCAGTACACAGTACTCAGTACACAGTGTTCAGTACTCAGTACTCAGTACTCAGTACGCAGTACACAGTACTCAGTGCTCAGTACACAGTACACATGACAAAGTACTCAGTACACAGTACACAGTACACAGTACTCGGTACACAGTGCTCAGTAATCAGTACACAGTACACAGGACACAGTACTCAGTACACAGTACAGAGTAGTCAGTGCACAGTACTCTGTACACAGTACACCATGCTCAGTACACCGTGCTCAGTACTCAGTAGAGAGTACTCAGTACACAGTACTCAGTACTCAGTACACAGTACTCAGTACACAGTGCTCGGTACACAGTACACAGTACACGGTACACTGTACTCAGTACACAGTACACAGTACACAGTACTCAGTACACAGTACACGCTACTCAGTACACAGTGCTCAGTACTCAGTACACAGTACACAGTACTCAGTACACAGTGCTCAGTGCTCAGTAAACAGTGCTCAGTACACAGTGCTCGGTACTCAGTACACAGTACACAGTACTCAGTACACAGTGCTCACTACTCAGTACACAGTACACAGTACTCAGTACTCAGTACACAGTACTCAGTACACAGTACTCACTACTCAGTACACAGTACACAGCACTCAGTACTCAGTACACAGTACACATTACACAGTACACAGTACTCAGTGCTCAGTACACAGTATTCAGTACACAGTACTCAGTACACAGTAATCACTACTCAGTACACAGTACTCAGTACTCAGGACACAGTACACGGTACTCAGTACTCAGTACACAGTACTCAGTACACAGTACTCAGTACTCAGTACACAGTACTCAGCACACAGTGCTCGGTACTCAGTACACAGTGCACAGTACTCAGTACACAGTGCTCACTACTCAGTACACAGTACACAGTACACAGTACACAGTACTCAGTACTCAGTGCTCAGTACACAGTACTCAGTACACAGTACTCACTACTCAGTACACAGTACTCAGTACTCAGTACTCAGTACACAGTACTCAGTAAACAGTACTCAGTAAACAGTACTCAGTACTCAGTACACAGTACTCAGTACACAGTACTCAGTAAACAGTACTCACTACTCAGTACACAGTACTCAGTGCTCAGTACTCAGTACACAGTACTCAGTCCACAGTGCTCAGTACTCAGTACACAGTACACAGTACACAGTACTCAGTACTCAGTACACAGTGCTCAGTACTCAGTACACAGTACTCAGTCCACAGTGCTCAATACTCAGTACACAGTACACAGTACTCAGTACACAGTGCTCGGTACTCAGTACATAGTACACAGTACTCAGTACACAGTGCTCAGTACTCAGTACACAGTACTCAGTACACAGTGCTCGGTACTCAGTACGCAGTACACAGTACTCAGTACACAGTGCTCACTACTCAGTACACAGTACACAGTACACAGTACTCAGTACTCAGTACTCAGTACTCAGTACTCAGTACTCAGTGCCCAGTACACAGAGCTCAGTATGCAGTGCTCACTGCTCAGTGCTCAGTAATCAGTACTCAGTACACAGTACTCAGTACTCAGTACTCAGTACTCAGTACTCAGTACACAGCACTCAGTACACAGTACTCAGTACCCAGTACTCAGTACTCAGTACACAGTACACAGTACACAGTACTCAGTACACAGTATTCTGTACACAGTGCTCGGTACTCAGTACACAGTACACAGTACTCAGTACTCAGTACTCAGTACACAGTACACAGTATTCAGTACTCAACACAGCACTCAGTACACAGTACTCAGTACTCAGTACTCAGTACACAGTACTCAGTACACAGTGCTCGGTGCTCAGTACTCAGTACACAGTACACAGTACACAGTACTCAGTACTCAGTACACAGTGCTCAGTACACAGTACACAGTACTCATTACTCAGTACTCAGTACACAGTACACCATGCTCAGTACACCGTGCTCAGAACTCAGTACACAGTACTCAGTACACAGTATTCAGTACTCAGTACGCAGTGCTCGGTACACAGTACACAGTACACAGTACACTGTACTCAGTACACAGTACTCAGTACACAGTGCTCAGTACTCAGTACTCAGTACACAGTACACAGTACACAGTACTCAGTACACAGTGCTCGGTACTCAGTACACAGTACACAGTGCTCAGTACACAGTGCTCAGTACTCAGTACACAGTACTCAGTACACAGTACTCAGTACACAGTACACAGTACTCAGTACAAAGTACTCAGTACACAGTGCTCGGTAGTCAGTACACAGTACACAGTACTCAGTACACAGTACACAGTACTCAGTACAGAGTACACTGTGCACAGTGCTCAGTACTCAGTACACAGTACACAGTACTCACTACTAAGTACACAGTACTCAGTACTCACTACTCAGTACACAGTACTCAGTACTCACTACTCAGTACACAGTACTCAGTACTCAGTACTCAGTACACAGTACTCAGTACGCAGTACTCAGTACTCAGTACTCAGGAAACAGTACACAGTGCTCGGTACTCAGTACACAGTACACAGTACTCAGTACACAGTGCTCACTACTCAGTAAACAGTACTCAGTACTCAGTACACAGTACACAGCACTCAGTACTCAGTACACAGTATTCACTACACAGTACTCAGTACACAGTACTCTACTCAGTACACAGTACTCAGTACTCAGTACTCAGTACACAGTACACAGTACTCAGTACACAGTGCTCACTACTCAGTACACAGTACACAGTACACAGTACTCAGTACTCAGTACTCAGTACTCAGTGCCCAGTACACAGAGCTCAGTATGCAGTGCTCAGTGCTCAGTGCTCAGTAATCAGTACTCAGTACACAGTACTCAGTACTCAGTACTCAGTACACAGCACTCAGTACACAGTACTCAGTACACTGTGCTCGGTACTCAGTACACAGTACACAGTAATCAGTAATCAGTAAACAGTGCTCAGTACTCAGTACACAGTACTCATTACACAGTACTCAGTACTCAGTGCTCAGTACACAGCGCTCAGTACGCAGCGCTCAGTGCTCAGTGCTCAGTAATCAGTACTCAGTACTCAGTACACAGTGCTCAGTACTCATAACACAGCACACAGTATTCAGTACTCAACACAGCACTCAGTACACAGTACTCAGTACTCAGTACACAGTACACAGTACTCAGTACACAGTATTCTGTACACAGTGCTCGGTACTCAGGACACAGTACACAGTATTGAGTACTCAACACAGCACTCAGTACACAGTACTCAGTACTCAGTACTCAGTACTCAGTACACAGTACACAGTACTCAGTACACAGTGCTCGGTGCTCAGTACTCAGTACACAGTACTCAGTACACAGTACCCTCTACTCACTATTCAGTACACAGTGCTCAGTACTCAGTACACAGCACTCAGTACACAGTACTCACAACTCTCTACGCAGTACACAGTGCTCAGTACACAGTACACAGCACTCAGTACACAGTACTCACTCCTCATTACTCAGTACACAGTGCTCAGTTCTTAGTGCTCAGTACTCACTACACAGTACTCACTACTCATTACTCAGTACACAGTGCTAAGTGCTCAGTACTCAGTACGCTCTAGTCAGTGCACAGAACTCTGTGCTCAATACTCAGTACTCACTACTCCCTACTCACTACTCAGCACACAGTGCTCAGTGCTCAGTACTCAGCACACAGTACTCACTACTCAGTACACAGTGCTCAGTACTAAGTACACAGTACTCAGTACACAGTACACAGTACTCACTACTCAGTACACAAAACTCACTACTCAGTACTCAGTACACAGTACTCTACTAAGTACACAGTGCTCAGTACTCAGTACACAGTACTCTCTATTCACTTCTCAGTACACAGTGCTCAGTACTCAGTACTCTCTACTCACTACTCACTTCTCAGTACACAGTACTCAGTACTCAGTACACAGCACTCACTACACAGTACTCACTACTCAGTACTCACTACTCAGTACTCATTACTCAGTACTCATTACTCAGTACTCACTACTCAGTGCACAGTGCACAGTACTCAGTACACAGTACTCTCTACTCAGTACACTGAACTCAGTGCTCAGTACTCAGTACTCACTACTCCCTACTCACTAATCACTACTCAGCATACAGTACTCAGTACTCAGCACACAGTACTCAGTACTCAGTACTCAGTACACAGTGCTCAGTGCTCAGTGCTCAGTACTCAGTGCTCAGTACTCAGTACACAGTGCTCTGTGCTCAGTACTCAGTGCTCAGTGCTCAGTGCTCAGTACTCAGTACTCAGTAACTCAGTACTCGGTACTCACTACTCACTACTCACTACTCACTACTCAGTACATAATGCTCACTGCTCAGTAGTCAGTACACAGTACTCACTACACAGTACTCACTACTCAGTACTCAGTAATCAGTATGCAGTACACAGTGCTCAGTACCCAGTACTCAATACTCTCTACTCAGTACACAGATCTCAGTGCTCAGTACTCAGTACACAGCATTCACTGCTCACTACTCACAACTCAGTGCACAGTGCTCAGTACACAAAACTCACTACTCAGTATACAGAACTCAGTGCTCAGTACTCAGTACACAGTACTCACTACAGACTACTCAGTACACAGTGCTCAGTACTCAGTACTCAGTACACAGTACTCACTACTCATTACACAGTGCTCAGTACTCAGTACACAGTACTTACTATTCACCACTCAGTACTCAGTACACAGTGCTCAGTGCTCAGTGCTCAGTGCTCTGTATTCGGTACTCAGTATTTGGTACTCACTACTCAGTACACAGTGCTCAGTGCTCATTAGTCAGTACACAGTGCTCAGTGCTCAGTGCTCAGTACTCAGTACACAGTGCTAAGTGCTCAGTACTCAGTACGCTCTACTCAGTACACAGAACCAAGTGCTCAGTACTCACTACTCACTACTCAGCACACAGTGCTCAGTGCTCACTACACAATACTCACTACTCAGTACACAGAACTCAGTACTCAGTACTCAGCACACAGTGCTCAGTGCTCTGTACTAAGTACACAGTACACAGTACTCACTACTCAGTACACAGTACACAGTACTCAGCACTCAGCACTCAGTACACAGCACTCAGTACACAGCACTCACCACTCACTACTCAGTGCACAGTGCTCAGTACACAAAACTCACTACTCAGTACTCAGTACACAGGACTCTACTCAGTACACAGTGCTCAGTACTCAGTACACAGTACTCTCTACTCACTTCTCAGTACACAGTGCTCAGTACTCAGTACACAGTACTCTCTACTCACTACTCACTTCTCAGTAAACAGTACTCAGTACTCAGCACACAGTACTCACTACACAGTACTCACTACACAGTACTCAGTACTCAGTACCCACTACTCAGCACACAGTACACAGTACTCACTACTCAGTACTCAGTACACAGTGCTCAGTGCTCAGTACTCAGTACACATTACTCTCTACTCAGTACACATAACTCAGTGCTCAGTACTCAGTACTCACTATTCCCTACTCACTACTCAGCACACAGTACTCAGTACTCAGCACACAGTACTCACTACTCAGTACACAGTACACAGTACTCAGCACTCAGTACCAAGAATTCACAACTCTCTACTCAGTACACATGGCTCAGTGCTCAGTACATAGCACTCAGTACACAGTACACAGAGCTCAGTGCTCAGCGCTCAGCACCCACTACTCAGTACTCAGTACTCAGTACTCAGCACACAGTACTCAGTACACAGAGCTCAGTGCTCAGTGCTCTGTACTCAGTACTCGGTACTCACTAATCACTACTCACTACTCAGTACACAATGCTCAGTGCTCAGTAGTCAGTACACAGTACTCACTACACACTACTCAGTACACAGTGCTCAGTGCTCTGTACACAGTACTCACTACTCAGTAAACAGTGCTGAGTGCTCAGTACTCACTACACAGTACTCACTACTCATTACGCTGTACACAGTGCTCAGTTCTCAGTACTCACTACACAGTACTCACTACTCATTACTCAGTACACAGTGCTCAGTTCTCAGTGCTCAGTACTCAGTACACAGTACTCTCTACTCACTACTTAGTACACAGTGCACAGTACTCACTACACAGTACTCTCTACTCAGTACACAGAACTCAGCACTCAGTACTCAGTACACAGCATTCACTACTCACTACTCAGTGCACAGTGCTCAGTACTCAGTACTCAGTACACAGTATTCACTACTCACTACTCATTACACAGTACTCAGTACTCAGTACACATTGCTCAGTGCTCATGTGCTCTGTATTCGGTACTCGGTATTTGGTACTCACTCCACAGTGCTCAGTGCTCATTAGTCAGTACACAGAGCTCAGTGCTCAGTACTCAGTACTCAGTACGCAGTACACAGTGCTCAGTGCTCAGTACTCAGTACACAGTACTCTCTACTCAGTACACGGAACTCAGTACTCACTATTCCCTACTCACTACTCATCACACAGTACTCAGTACTAAGCACACAGTACTCACTACTCTGTACACAGTGCTCAGTACTCAGACCTAGGTCCTCAGCACACAGTGCTCAGCACTCAGTATTCACAACTCTCTACTCAGTACACAGTACACAGTGCTCAGCGCTCAGCACTCACTACTCAGTACAATTACTCAGTACTCAGTACACAGTACTGAGTACTCACTACTCAGTGCACAGTGCACAGTACTCAGTACACAGTACTCTCTACTCAGTACACTGAACTCAGTGCTCAGTACTCAGTACTCACTACTCCCTACTCACTAATCACTACTCAGCATACAGTACTCAGTACTCAGCACACAGTACTCAGTACTCAGTACTCAGTACACAGTGCTCAGTGCTCAGTGCTCAGTACTCAGTGCTCAGTACTCAGTACACAGTGCTCAGTGCTCAGTACTCAGTGCTCAGTGCTCAGTACTCAGTACACAGTACTCAGTACACAGTACTCAGTACTCACTACACAGTACTCACTACTCAGTACACAGTACTCAGTACACAGTGCTCAGTGCTCAGTACACAGTACACAGTACACAGTACTCAGTACACAGTGCTCGGTACTCAGTACACAGTACACAGTACTCAGTACACAGTGCTCAGTACTCAGTACACAGTGCTCAGTACTCAGTACACAGTACTCAGTACACAGTACTCAGTACACAGTACACAGTACTCAGTACACAGTACTCAGTACACAGTGCTCGGTACACAGTGCTCGGTACTCAGTACACAGTACACAGTACTCAGTACACAGTACACAGTACTCATTACACAGTGCTCACTACTCAGTACACAGTACACAGTACTCAGTACTCAGTACTCAGTGCTCAGTACGCAGAGCTCAGTATGCAGTGCTCAGTGCACAGTACTCAGTACTCAGTACTCAGTACACAGCACTCAGTACACAGTACTCAGTACACTGTGCTCGGAACTCAGTACACAGTACACAGTACTCAGTAATCAGTAAACAGTGCTCAGTACTCAGTACACAGTACTCATTACACAGTACTCAGTACTCAGTGCTCAGTACGCAGCGCTCAGTGCTCAGTAATCAGTACTCAGTACTCAGTACACAGTGCTCAGTACTCATAACACAGCACACAGTATTCAGTACTCAACACAGCACTCAGTACACAGAACTCAGTACTCAGTACTCAGTACACAGTACACAGTACTCAGTACACAGTATTCTGTACACAGTATTCTGTACACAGTGCTCGGTACTCAGTACACAGTACACAGTACTCAGTACACAGTGCGCGGTACTCAGTACACAGTACTCAGTACTCAGTACACAGTGCTCAGTACTCAGTACACAGTACAAGGGACACAGCACTAAGTGCAGAGTACACAGTACAGTGTAGTCAGTACACAGTGCTCAGTACTCAGTACACAGTGCTCAGTACTCAGCGCTCAGTGCTCAGTACTCAGTAAACAGTACTCTGTACACAGTACACAGTACTCAGTAGACAGTACTCAGTACACAGTACACAGTACTCAGTACTCAGTACTCAGTAAACAGTACTCAGTACACAGTACTCAGTACAGAGTACACTGGACACTGTACACAGTGCTCAATATACAGTGCTCAGTACTCAGTACACAGTACTCAGTACACAGTACTCAGTACTCAGTACACAGTACTCACTACTCAGTACACAGTACTCAGTACACAGTACTCATTACTCAGCACACAGTACTCATTACTCAGTACACAATACACAGTACTCAGTACTCAGTACACAGTACTCAGTACACAGTGCTCGGTACTCAGTACACAGTACACAGTAATCAGTAAACAGTGCTCAGCACTCAGTACATAGTTTACATTACAATACTCAGTACTCAGAACACAGTACTCAGTACACAGTACACAGTACACAGTACTCAGTACACAGTGCTCAGTACACAGTGCTCAGTACACAGTGCTCAGTACTCAGTACACAGTACACAGGACACAGTACTCAGTACACAGTACACAGTACACAGTAGTCAGTACACAGTACAATGTACACAGAACACCGTGCTCAGTACTCAGTACACAGTACACAGCACTCAGTACACAGTACTCACTACGCAGTACACAGTACTCAGTACACAGTGCTCAGTACACAGTACACAGTACACATGACAAAGTACTCAGTACACAGTACACAGTACTCGGTACACAGTGCTCAGTACTCAGTACACAGTACACAGGACACAGTACTCAGTACACAGTACAGAGTAGTCAGTGCACAGTACTCTGAACACAGTACACCATGCTCAGTACACCGTGCTCAGTAATCAGTAGAGAGTACTCAGAACACAGTACTCAGTACTCAGTACACAGTACTCAGTACACAGTACACAGTATTCAGTACACAACACAGCACTCAGTACACAGTACTCAGTACTCAGTACTCAGTACTCAGTACACAGTACTCAGTACACAGTACTCAGTACACAGTGCTCGGTACTCAGTACACAGTACACAGTACTCAGTACACAGTGCTCACTACTCAGTACACAGTACACAGTACACAGTACTCAGTACTCAGTGCTCAGTACACAGAGCTCAGTATGCAGTGCTCAGTGCTCAGTAATCAGTACTCAGTACACAGTGCTCAGTAGTCAGTACACAGTACACAGTACACAGTACTCAGTACTCAGTACACAGCACTCAGTACACAGCACTCAGTACTCAGTACACTGTGCTCGGTACTCAGTACACATTACACAGTACTCAGTAATCAGTAAACAGTGCTCAGTACTCAGTACACAGTACTCATTACACAGTACTCAGTACTCAGTGCTCAGTACACAGCGCTCAGTACGCAGCGCTCAGTGCTCAGTGCTCAGTAATCAGTACTCAGTACTCAGTACACAGTGCTCAGTACTCATAACACAGCACACAGTATTCAGTACTCAACACAGCACTCAGTACACAGTACTCAGTACACAGTATTCTGTACACAGTGCTCGGTACTCAGTACACAGTACACAGTACTCAGTACACAGTGCTCGGTAATCAGTACACAGTACACAGTACACAGTACTCAGTACACAGTACACAGTACTCAGTACACAGTGCTCAGTACTCAGTACACAGTACAAGGGACACAGCACTCATACACAGTACACAGTACAGAGTAGTCAGTACACAGTACTCAGTACACAGTACTCAGTACCCAGTACTCAGTACACAGTACTCAGTACACAGTACTCAGTACAGAGTACACTGTACACTGTACACTGTACACAGTACTCAGTGCTCAGTACACAGTACTCTGTACACAGTACTCAGTACACAGTACTCAGTACACAGTACTCAGTACACAGTACTCAGTACTCAGTACACAGTACTCAGTACACAGTGCTCAGTACACAGTACTCAGTACACAGTGCTCGGTACACAATACACAGTACACAGTACACAGTACACATTACACAGTACACAGTACTCAGAAAACTAAGTACACAGTACTCAGTACAGAGTACACTGTACACTGTACACAGTACTCAGTACAAAGTGCTCAGTACAGAGTGCTCAGTACTCAGTACACAGTGCTCAGTACACAGTACACAGTACTCAGTACACAGTACACAGTACTCAGTACAAAGTCTTCCGTACTCAGTACACAGTACACAGTACCCAGTACTCAGTACACAGTACACCGTACTCAGTACACAGTACTCAGTACACAGTACTCAGTACACAGTACTCAGTACACAGTACTCAGTACACAGTACACAGTACTCAGTACACAGTACTCACTACTCAGTTTACAGTACACAGCACTCATTACTCAGTACACAGTACACATTACACACTACACAGTACTCAGTGCTCAGTACACAGTAGTCAGTACACAGTACTCAGTACACTGTGCTCGGTACTCAGTACACAGTACTCATTCCACAGTACTCAGTACTCAGTGCTCAGTACACAGCGCTCAGTACGCAGCGCTCAGTGCTCATTGCTCAGTAATCAGTACTCAGAACACAGTGCTCAGTACTCAGTACACAGTACACAGTACACAGTATTCAGTACACAACACAGCACTCAGTACACAGTACTCAGTACTCAGTACACAGTACTCAGTACACAGTGCTCGGTACTCAGTACACAGTACACTGTACTCAGTACACAGTACTCAGTACACAGTACACAGTACTCAGTACACAGTACTCACTACACAGTACTCACTACTCAGTTTACAGTACACAGCACTCATTACTCAGTACACAGTACACATTACACAGTACTCAGTGCTCAGTACACAGTAGTCAGTACACAGTACTCAGTACACTGTGCTCGGTACTCAGTACACAGTACTCATTCCACAGTACTCGGTACTCAGTGCTCAGTACACAGCGCTCAGTATGCAGCGCTCAGTGCTCATTGCTCAGTAATCAGTACTCAGAACACAGTGCTCAGTACTCAGTACACAGTACACAGTACACAGTATTCAGTACACAACACAGCACTCAGTACACAGTACTCAGTACTCAGTACACAGTACTCAGTACACAGTACTCAGTACACAGTACTCAGTACACAGTACTCAGTACACAGTGCTCAGTACACAGTACACAGTACACAGTACTCAGTACACAGTGCTCAGTAGACAGTACACAGTACTCATTACTCAGTACTCAGTACTCAGTACTCAGTACACAGTACACCATGCTCAGTACACCGTGCTCAGAACTCAGTACACAGTACTCAGTACACAGTACTCAGTACTCAGTACACAGTACTCAGTACACAGTACTCAGTACACAGTACTCAGTACGCAGTGCTCGGTACACAGTACACAGTACACAGTACACTGTACTCAGTACACAGTACACAGTACACAGTACTCAGTACACAGTACACACTACTCAGTACACAGTACACAGTACTCCGTACACAGTGCTCGGTTCTCAGTACACAGTACACAGTACTCAGTACACAGTGCTCACTACTCAGTACACAGTGCTCAGTACTCAGTACACAGTACTCAGTACACAGTACTCAGTACACAGTACTCAGTACACAGTACTCAGTACACAGTACACATTAATCACTACTCAGTACACAGTACTCAGTACTCAGTACACAGTACACAGTACTCAGTACTCAGTACTCAGTACACAGAGCTCAGTATGCAGTGCTCAGTGCTCAGTGCTCAGTAATCAGTACTCAGTACACAGTGCTCAGTAGTCAGTACACAGTACACAGCACTCAGTACACAGCACTCAGTACTCAGTACACTGTGCTCGGTACTCAGTACACAGTACACAGTACTCAGTAATCAGTAAACACTGCTCAGTACTCAGTACACAGTACTCATTACACAGTACTCAGTACTCAGTGCTCAGTACACAGCGCTCAGTACGCAGCGCTCAGTGCTCAGTAATCAGTACTCAGTACTCAGTACACAGTGCTCAGTACTCTTAACACAGCACACAGTATTCAGTACTCAACACAGCACTCAGTACACAGTACTCAGTACTCAGTACTCAGTACACAGTACTCAGTACACTGTGCTCGGTGCTCAGTACTCAGTACACAGTACACAGTACACAGTACTCAGTACACAGTGCTCAGTACACAGTACACAGTACTCACTACTCAGTACACAGTACACAGTACACAGTATTCAGTACTCAACACAGCACTCAGTACACAGTACTCAGTACTCAGTACTCAGTACACAGTACTCAGTATTCAGTACACAGTAGTCAGTACACAGTACTCAGTACACTGTGCTCGGTACTCAGTACACAGTACTCATTCCACAGTACTCAGTACTCAGTGCTCAGTACACAGCGCTCAGTACGCAGCGCTCAGTGCTCATTGCTCAGTAATCAGTACTCAGAACACAGTGCTCAGTACTCAGTACACAGTACACAGTACACAGTATTCAGTACACAATACAGCACTCAGTACACAGTACTCAGTACTCAGTACTCAGTACACAGTACTCAGTACACAGTGCTCGGTACTCAGTACACAGTACACTGTACTCAGTACACAGTACTCAGTACACAGTATTCAGTACACAGTACTCAGTACACAGTACTCAGTACACAGTACTCACTACTCAGTTTACAGTACACAGCACTCATTACTCAGTACACAGTACACATTACACAGTACACAGTACTCAGTGCTCAGTACACAGTAGTCAGTACACAGTACTCAGTACACTGTGCTCGGTACTCAGTACACAGTACTCATTCCACAGTACTCGGTACTCAGTGCTCAGTACACAGCGCTCAGTACGCAGCGCTCAGTGCTCATTGCTCAGTAATCAGTACTCAGAACACAGTGCTCAGTACTCAGTACACAGTACACAGTACACAGTATTCAGTACACAACACAGCACTCAGTACACAGTACTCAGTACTCAGTACTCAGTACACAGTACTCAGTACACAGTACTCAGTACACAGTACTCAGTACACAGTACTCAGTACACAGTGCTCAGTACACAGTGCTCGGTGCTCAGTACTCAGTACACAGTACACAGTACACAGTACACAGTACTCAGTACACAGTGCTCAGTAGACAGTACACAGTACTCATTACTCAGTACTCAGTACTCAGTACACAGTACACCATGCTCAGTACACCGTGCTCAGAACTCAGTACACAGTACTCAGTACACAGTACTCAGTACTCAGTACACAGTACTCAGTACACAGTACTCAGTACGCAGTGCTCGGTACACAGTACACAGTACACAGTACACTGTACTCAGTACACAGTACACAGTACACAGTACTCAGTACACAGTACACACTACTCAGTACACAGTACACAGTACTCCGTACACAGTGCTCGGTTCTCAGTACACAGTACACAGTACTCAGTACACAGTGCTCACTACTCAGTACACAGTGCTCAGTACTCAGTACACAGTACTCAGTACACAGTACTCAGTACACAGTACTCAGTACACAGTACACATTAATCACTACTCAGTACACAGTACTCAGTACTCAGTACACAGTACACAGTACTCAGTACTCAGTACACAGTACTCAGTACACAGTGGTCGGTACTCAGTACACAGTACACAGTACTCAGTACACAGTATTCAGTACACAACACAGCACTCAGTACACAGTACTCAGTACTCAGTACTCAGTACACAGTACTCAGTACACAGTACTCAGTACACAGTACTCAGTACACAGTACTCAGTACACAGTACTCAGTACACAGTACTCAGTACACAGTGCTCAGTACACAGTACACAGTACACAGTACTCAGTACACAGTGCTCAGTAGACAGTACACAGTACTCATTACTCAGTACTCAGTACTCAGTACTCAGTACACAGTACACCATGCTCAGTACACCGTGCTCAGAACTCAGTACACAGTACTCAGTACACAGTACTCAGTACTCAGTACACAGTACTCAGTACACAGTACTCAGTACACAGTACTCAGTACGCAGTGCTCGGTACACAGTACACAGTACACAGTACACTGTACTCAGTACACAGTACACAGTACTCAGTACACAGTACACACTACTCAGTACACAGTACACAGTACTCCGTACACAGTGCTCGGTTCTCAGTACACAGTACACAGTACTCAGTACACAGTGCTCACTACTCAGTACACAGTACACATTAATCACTACTCAGTACACAGTACTCAGTACTCAGTACACAGTACACAGTACTCAGTACTCAGTACACAGTACTCAGTACACAGTGGTCGGTACTCAGTACACAGTACACAGTACTCAGTACACAGTGCTCACTACTCAGTACACAGTACAGAGTACACAGTACTCAGTACTCAGTACACAGAGCTCAGTATGCAGTGCTCAGTGCTCAGTGCTCAGTAATCAGTACTCAGTACACAGTGCTCAGTAGTCAGTACACAGTACACAGCACTCAGTACACAGCACTCAGTACTCAGTACACTGTGCTCGGTACTCAGTACACAGTACACAGTACTCAGTAATCAGTAAACACTGCTCAGTACTCAGTACACAGTACTCATTACACAGTACTCAGTACTCAGTGCTCAGTACACAGCGCTCAGTACGCAGCGCTCAGTGCTCAGTAATCAGTACTCAGTACTCAGTACACAGTGCTCAGTACTCTTAACACAGCACACAGTATTCGGTACTCAACACAGCACTCAGTACACAGTACTCAGTACTCAGTACTCAGTACACAGTACTCAGTACACTGTGCTCGGTGCTCAGTACTCAGTACACAGTACACAGTACACAGTACACAGTACTCAGTACACAGTGCTCAGTACACAGTACACAGTACTCACTACTCAGTACACAGTACACAGTACACAGTATTCAGTACTCAACACAGCACTCAGTACACAGTACTCAGTACTCAGTACTCAGTACACAGTACTCAGTACTCAGTACACAGTAGTCAGTACACAGTACTCAGTACACTGTGCTCGGTACTCAGTACACAGTACTCATTCCACAGTACTCAGTACTCAGTGCTCAGTACACAGCGCTCAGTACGCAGCGCTCAGTGCTCATTGCTCAGTAATCAGTACTCAGAACACAGTGCTCAGTACTCAGTACACAGTACACAGTACACAGTATTCAGTACACAATACAGCACTCAGTACACAGTACTCAGTACTCAGTACTCAGTACACAGTACTCAGTACACAGTGGTCGGTACTCAGTACACAGTACACTGTACTCAGTACACAGTACTCAGTACACAGTACACAGTACACAGTACTCAGTACACAATACTCAGTACACAGTACTCACTACTCAGTTTACAGTACACAGCACTCATTACTCAGTACACAGTACACATTACACAGTACACAGTACTCAGTGCTCAGTACACAGTAGTCAGTACACAGTACTCAGTACACTGTGCTCGGTACTCAGTACACAGTACTCATTCCACAGTACTCGGTACTCAGTGCTCAGTACACAGCGCTCAGTACGCAGCGCTCAGTGCTCATTGCTCAGTAATCAGTACTCAGAACACAGTGCTCAGTACTCAGTACACAGTACACAGTACACAGTATTCAGTACACAACACAGCACTCAGTACACAGTACTCAGTACTCAGTACACAGTACTCAGTACACAGTACTCAGTACACAGTACTCAGTACACAGTGCTCGGTGCTCAGTACTCAGTACACAGTACACAGTACACAGTACACAGTACACAGTACTCAGTACACAGTGCTCAGTAGACAGTACACAGTACTCATTACTCAGTACTCATTACTCAGTACACAGTACACCATGCTCAGTACACCGTGCTCAGATCTCAGTACACAGTACTCAGTACACAGTACTCAGTACTCAGTACACAGTACTCAGTACACAGTACTCAGTACGCAGTGCTCGGTACACAGTACACAGTACACAGTACACTGTACTCAGTACACAGTACACAGTACTCAGTACACAGTACACACTACTCAGTACACAGTACACAGTACTCCGTACACAGTGCTCGGTTCTCAGTACACAGTACACAGTACTCAGTACACAGTGCTCACTACTCAGTACACAGTGCTCAGTACTCAGTACACAGTACTCAGTACACAGTACTCAGTACACAGTACTCAGTACACAGTACACATTAATCACTACTCAGTACACAGTACTCAGTACTCAGTACACAGTACACAGTACTCAGTACTCAGTACACAGTACTCAGTACACAGTGGTCGGTACTCAGTACACAGTACACAGTACTCAGTACACAGTGCTCACTACTCAGTACACAGTACAGAGTACACAGTACTCACTACTCAGTACACAGAGCTCAGTATGCAGTGCTCAGTGCTCAGTAATCAGTACTCAGTACACAGTGCTCAGTAGTCAGTACACAGTACACAGCACTCAGTACTCAGTACACTGTGCTCGGTACTCAGTACACTGTGCTCGGTACTCAGTACACAGTACACAGTACTCAGTAATCAGTAAACACTGCTCAGTACTCAGTACACAGTACTCATTACACAGTACTCAGTACTCAGTGCTCAGTACACAGCGCTCAGTACGCAGCGCTCAGTGCTCAGTAATCAGTACTCAGTACACAGTGCTCAGTACTCTTAACACAGCACACAGTATTCAGTACTCAACACAGCACTCAGTACACAGTACTCAGTACACAGTGCTCAGTACACAGTACACAGTACTCACTACTCAGTACACAGTACACAGTACACAGTATTCAGTACTCAACACAGCACTCAGTACACAGTACTCAGTACTCAGTACTCAGTACACAGTACTCAGTACTCAGTACACAGTGCTCGGTGCTCAGTACTCAGTACACAGTACACAGTACTCAGTACACAGTGCTCAGTACACAGTACAAAGTACTCATTACTCAGTACTCAGTACACAGTACACAGTACTCAGTACTCAGTACACAGTGCTCAGTACTCAGTACACAGTACAAGGGACACAGTACTTAGTACACAGTACACAGTACAGAGTGGTCAGTACACAGTGCTCAGTACTCAGTACACAGTACAGAGTACACAGTAGTCAGTACTCAGTACACAGTACTCAGTGCTCAGTACACAGTAGTCAGTACACAGTACTCAGTACACTGTGCTCGGTACTCAGTACACAGTACTCATTCCACAGTACTCGGTACTCAGTGCTCAGTACACAGCGCTCAGTACGCAGCGCTCAGTGCTCATTGCTCAGTAATCAGTACTCAGAACACAGTGCTCAGTACTCAGTACACAGTACACAGTACACAGTATTCAGTACACAACACAGCACTCAGTACACAGTACTCAGTACTCAGTACTCAGTACACAGTACTCAGTACACAGTACTCAGTACACAGTACTCAGTACACAGTACTCAGTACACAGTGCTCGGTGCTCAGTACTCAGTACACAGTACACAGTACACAGTACTCAGTACACAGTGCTCAGTACACAGTACACAGTACTCATTACTCAGTATTCAGTACTCAGTATTCAGTACACAGTACACCATGCTCAGTACACCGTGCTCAGAACTCAGTACACAGTACTCAGTACACAGTACACAGTACTCAGTACACAGTACTCAGTACGCAGTGCTCGGTACACAGTACACAGTACACAGTACACTGTACTCAGTACACAGTACACAGTACACAGTACTCAGTACACTGTACACGCTACTCAGTACACAGTACACAGTACTCCGTACACAGTGCTCGGTTCTCAGTACACAGTACACCGTACTCAGTACACAGTGCTCACTACTCAGTACACAGTGCTCAGTACTCAGTACACAGTACTCAGTACACAGTACTCAGTACACAGTACTCAGTACACAGTACTCAGTACACAGTACACATTAATCACTACTCAGTACACAGTACTCAGTACTCAGTACACAGTACACAGTACTCAGTACTCAGTACACAGTACTCAGTACACAGTACTCAGTACACAGTGGTCGGTACTCAGTACACAGTACACAGTACTCAGTACACAGTGCTCACTACTCAGTACACAGTACAGAGTACACAGTACTCAGTACTCAGTACACAGAGCTCAGTATGCAGTGCTCAGTGCTCAGTACTCAGTAATCATTACTCAGTACACAGTGCTCAGTAGTCAGTACACAGTACACAGCACTCAGTACACAGCACTCAGTACTCAGTACACTGTGCTCGGTACTCAGTACACAGTACTCATTACACAGTACTCAGTACTCAGTGCTCAGTACACAGCGCTCAGTACGCAGCGCTCAGTAATCAGTACTCAGTACTCAGTACACAGTGCTCAGTACTCTTAACACAGCACACAGTATTCAGTACTCAACACAGCACTCAGTACACAGTACTCAGTACTCAGTACACAGTACTCAGTACTCAGTACACAGTGCTCGGTGCTCAGTACTCAGTACACAGTACACAGTACACAGTACTCAGTACACAGTGCTCAGTACACAGTACACAGTACTCATTACTCAGTACTCAGTACACAGTACACAGTACTCAGTACTCAGTACACAGTGCTCAGTACTCAGTACACAGTACAAGGGACACAGTACTTAGTACACAGTACACAGTACAGAGTAGTCAGTACACAGTGTTCAGTACTCAGTACACAGTACACAGTACACAGTAGTCAGTACTCAGTACACAGTACTCAGTACAGAGTACACTGTACACAGTGCTCAGTACTCAGTACTCAGTACACAGCACTCAGTACACAGTACTCACTACTCAGTACACAGTACACAGTGCTCAGTACTCAGTACACAGAACTCAGTACACATTGCTCAGGACTCAGTACACAGTACAAGGGACACAGTACTCAGTACACAGTACACAGTACAGAGTAGTCAGTACACAGTGCTCAGTACTCAGTACACCGTGCTCAGTGCTCAGTACACAGTACTCTGTACACAGTACTCTGTACACAGTACACAGTACTCAGCACACAGTACTCAGTACACAGTGTTCGGTACACAGTACACAGTGCACAGTACATACTACACATTACACAGTACACAGTGCACAGGACACAGAGCTCAGTATGCAGTGCTCAGTGCTCAGTGCTCGGTACTCAGTACACAGTACTCAGTACACAGTGCTCACTACTCAGTACACAGTACACAGTACTCAGTACTCAGTACTCAGTACTCAGTGCTCAGTACTCAGTGCTCAGTACTCAGTGCTCAGTACACAGAGCTCAGTATGCAGTGCTCAGTGCTCAGTGCTCAGTACTCAGTACTCAGTACTCAGTACACAGCACTCAGTACACAGTACTCAGTACACTGTGCTCGGTACTCAGTACACAGTACACAGTACTCAGTAATCAGTAAACAGTGCTCAGTACACAGTACACAGTACTCATTACACAGTACTCAGTACTCAGTGCTCAGTACGCAGCGCTCAGTGCTCAGTGCTCAGTAATCAGTACTCAGTACTCAGTACACAGTGCTCAGTACTCATAACACAGCACACAGTATTCAGTACTCAACACAGCACTCAGTACACAGTACTCAGTACTCAGTACTCAGTACACAGTACACAGTACTCAGTACTCAGTACACAGTATTCTGTACACAGTGCTCGGTACTCAGTACACAGTACACAGTACTCAGTACACAGTGCGCGGTACACAGTACACAGTACTCAATACACAGTGCTCAGTACTCAGTACACAGTACAAGGGACACAGCACTCAGTGCACAGTACACAGTACAGAGTAGTCAGTACACAGTGCTCAGTACTCAGTACACAGTGCTCAGTACTCAGTACACAGTGCTCAGTACTCAGTACACAGTGCTCAGTACTCAGTACACAGTACTCTGTACACAGTACACAGTACTCAGTACACAGTACTCAGTACACAGTACTCAGTACACAGTACTCAGTACAGAGTACACTGTACACTGTACACAGTACTCAGTATACAGTGCTCAGTACTCAGTACACAGTACTCAGTACACAGTACTCAGTACTCAGTACACAGTACTCAGTACTCAGTACTCAGTACACAGTACTCACTACTCAGTACACAGTACTCATTACTCAGTACACAGTACTCATTGCTCAGTACACAATACACAGTACTCAGTACTCAATACACAGTACTCAGTACACAGTGCTCGGTACTCAGTACACAGTACACAGTAATCAGTAAACTGTGCTCAGTACTCAGTACAAAGTATACATTACAATACTCAGTACTCAGAACACAGTACTCAGTACACAGTACACAGTACACAGTACTCAGTACACAGTGCTCAGCACACAGTGCTCAGTACACAGTGCTCAGTACTCAGTACACAGTACACAGGACACAGTACTCAGTACACAGTACACAGTACACAGTAGTCAGTACACAGTACACTGTACACAGTACACCGTGCTCAGTACTCTGTACACAGTACACAGCACTCAGTACACAGTACTCAGTACACAGTGTTCAGTACTCAGTACTCAGTACTCAGTACGCAGTACACAGTACTCAGTGCTCAGTACACAGTACACAGTACACATGACAAAGTACTCAGTACACAGTACACAGTACACAGTACACAGTACTCGGTACACAGTGCTCAGTACTCAGTACACAGTACACAGGACACAGTACTCAGTACACAGTACAGAGTAGTCAGTGCACAGTACTCTGTACACAGTACACCATGCTCAGTACACCGTGCTCAGTACTCAGTAGAGAGTACTCAGTACACAGTACTCAGTACTCAGTACACAGTACTCAGTACACAGTGCTCGGTACACAGTACACAGTACACGGTACACTGTACTCAGTACACAGTACACAGTACACAGTACTCAGTACACAGTACACGCTACTCAGTACACAGTGCTCAGTACTCAGTACACAGTACACAGTACTCAGTACGCAGTGCTCGGTACTCAGTACACAGTACACAGTACTCAGTACACAGTGCTCAGTGCTCAGTAAACAGTGCTCAGTACACAGTGCTCGGTACTCAGTACACAGTACACAGTACTCAGTACACAGTGCTCACTACTCAGTACACAGTACACAGTACTCAGTACTCAGTACACAGTACTCAGTACACAGTACTCACTACTCAGTACACAGTACACAGCACTCAGTACTCAGTACACAGTACACATTACACAGTACACAGTACTCAGTGCTCAGTACACAGTATTCAGTACACAGTACTCAGTACACAGTAATCACTACTCAGTACACAGTACTCAGTACTCAGGACACAGTACACAGTACTCAGTACACAGTACTCAGTACACAGTACTCAGTACTCAGTACACAGTACTCAGCACACAGTGCTCGGTACTCAGTACACAGTGCACAGTACTCAGTACACAGTGCTCACTACTCAGTACACAGTACACACTACACAGTACACAGTACTCAGTACTCAGTGCTCAGTACACAGTACTCAGTACACAGTACTCACTTCTCAGTACACAGTACTCAGTACTCAGTACTCAGTACACAGTACTCAGTACACAGTACTCAGTAAACAGTACTCAGTAAACAGTACTCAGTAAACAGTACTCAGTACTCAGTACACAGTACTCAGTACACAGTACTCAGTAAACAGTACTCACTACTCAGTACACAGTACTCAGTGCTCAGTACTCAGTACACAGTACTCAGTCCACAGTGCTCAGTACTCAGTACACAGTACACAGTACACAGTACTCAGTACTCAGTACACAGTGCTCAGTACTCAGTACACAGTACTCAGTCCACAGTGCTCAATACTCAGTACACAGTACACAGTACTCAGTACACAGTGCTCGGTACTCAGTACATAGTACACAGTACTCAGTACACAGTGCTCAGTACTCAGTACACAGTACTCAGTACACAGTGCTCGGTACTCAGTACACAGTACACAGTACTCAGTACACAGTGCTCACTACTCAGTACACAGTACACAGTACTCAGTACTCAGTGCCCAGTACACAGAGCTCAGTATGCAGTGCTCAGTGCTCAGTAATCAGTACTCAGTACACAGTACTCAGTACTCAGTACTCAGTACACAGCACTCAGTACACAGTACTCAGTACACTGTGCTCGGCACTCAGTACACAGTACACAGTAATCAGCAATCAGTAAACAGTGCTCAGTACTCAGTACACAGTACTCATTACACAGTACTCAGTACTCAGTGCTCAGTACACAGCGCTCAGTACGCAGCGCTCAGTGCTCAGTGCTCAGTAATCAGTACTCAGTACACAGTGCTCAGTACTCATAACACAGCACACATTATTCAGTACTCAACACAGCACTCAGTACACAGTACTCAGTACCCAGTACTCAGTACTCAGTACACAGTACACAGTACTCAGTACACAGTATTCTGTACACAGTGCTCGGTACTCAGTACACAGTACACAGTACTCAGTACTCAGTACTCAGTACTCAGTACACAGTACACAGTACACAGTATTCAGTACTCAACACAGCACTCAGTACACAGTACTCAGTACTCAGTACTCAGTACACAGTACTCAGTACACAGTGCTCGGTGCTCAGTACTCAGTACACAGTACACAGTACACAGTACTCAGTACTCAGTACACAGTGCTCAGTACACAGTACACAGTACTCATTACTCAGTACTCAGTACTCAGTACACAGTACACCATGCTCAGTACACCGTGCTCAGAACTCAGTACACAGTACTCAGTACACAGTATTCAGTACTCAGTACGCAGTGCTCGGTACACAGTACACAGTACACTGTACTCAGTACACAGTACTCAGTACACAGTGCTCAGTACTCAGTACTCAGTACACAGTACACAGTACACAGTACACAGTACTCAGTACACAGTGCTCGGTACTCAGTACACAGTACACAGTGCTCAGTATTCAGTGCTCAGTACTCAGTACACAGTACTCAGTACACAGTACTCAGTACACAGTACACAGTACTCAGTACAAAGTACTCAGTACACAGTGCTCGGTACTCAGTACACAGTACACAGTACTCAGTACACAGTACACAGTACTCAGTACAGAGTACACAGTACTCAGTACAAAGTACTCAGTACACAGTGCTCGGTACTCAGTACACAGTACACAGTACACAGTACTCAGTACAGAGTACACTGTGCACAGTGCTCAGTACTCAGTACACAGTACACAGTACTCACTACTAAGTACACAGTACTCAGTACTCACTACTCAGTACACAGTACTCAGTACTCACTACTCAGTACACAGTACTCAGTACTCAGTACTCAGTACACAGTACTCAGTACGCAGTACTCAGTACTCAGTACTCAGGAAACAGTACACAGTGCTCGGTACTCAGTACACAGTACACAGTACTCAGTACACAGTGCTCACTACTCAGTAAACAGTACTCAGTACTCAGTACACAGTACACAGCACTCAGTACTCAGTACACAGTACACAGCACTCAGTACTCAGTACACAGTACACAGTACACAGTACTCAGTACACAGTGCTCACTACTCAGTACACAGTACACAGTACACAGTACTCAGTACTCAGTACTCAGTACTCAGTGCCCAGTACACAGAGCTCAGTATGCAGTGCTCAGTGCTCAGTGCTCAGTAATCAGTACTCAGTACACAGTACTCAGTACTCAGTACTCAGTACACAGCACTCAGTACACAGTACTCAGTACACTGTGCTCGGTACTCAGTACACAGTACACAGTAATCAGTAATCAGTAAACAGTGCTCAGTACTCAGTACACAGTACTCATTACACAGTACTCAGTACTCAGTGCTCAGTACACAGCGCTCAGTACGCAGCGCTCAGTGCTCAGTGCTCAGTAATCAGTACTCAGTACTCAGTACACAGTGCTCAGTACTCATAACACAGCACACAGTATTCAGTACTCAACACAGCACTCAGTACACAGTACTCAGTACTCAGTACTCAGTACACAGTACACAGTACTCAGTACACAGTATTCTGTACACAGTGCTCGGTACTCAGGACACAGTACACAGTATTGAGTACTCAACACAGCACTCAGTACACAGTACTCAGTACTCAGTACTCAGTACACAGTACACAGTACTCAGTACACAGTGCTCGGTGCTCAGTACTCAGTACACAGTACTCAGTACACAGTACCCTCTACTCACTATTCAGTACACAGTGCTCAGTACTCAGTACACAGCACTCAGTACACAGTACTCACAACTCTCTACGCAGTACACAGTGCTCAGTACACAGTACACAGCACTCAGTACACAGTACTCACTCCTCATTACTCAGTACACAGTGCTCAGTTCTTAGTGCTCAGTACTCACTACACAGTACTCACTACTCATTACTCAGTACACAGTGCTAAGTGCTCAGTACTCAGTACGCTCTAGTCAGTGCACAGAACTCTGTGCTCAATACTCAGTACTCACTACTCCCTACTCACTACTCAGCACACAGTGCTCAGTGCTCAGTACTCAGCACACAGTACTCACTACTCAGTACACAGTGCTCAGTACTAAGTACACAGTACTCAGTACACAGTACACAGTACTCACTACTCAGTACACAAAACTCACTACTCAGTACTCAGTACACAGTACTCTACTAAGTACACAGTGCTCAGTACTCAGTACACAGTACTCTCTATTCACTTCTCAGTACACAGTGCTCAGTACTCAGTACTCTCTACTCACTACTCACTTCTCAGTACACAGTACTCAGTACTCAGTACACAGCACTCACTACACAGTACTCACTACTCAGTACTCACTACTCAGTACTCATTACTCAGTACTCATTACTCAGTACTCACTACTCAGTGCACAGTGCACAGTACTCAGTACACAGTACTCTCTACTCAGTACACTGAACTCAGTGCTCAGTACTCAGTACTCACTACTCCCTACTCACTAATCACTACTCAGCATACAGTACTCAGTACTCAGCACACAGTACTCAGTACTCAGTACTCAGTACACAGTGCTCAGTGCTCAGTGCTCAGTACTCAGTGCTCAGTACTCAGTACACAGTGCTCAGTGCTCAGTACTCAGTGCTCAGTGCTCAGTGCTCAGTACTCAGTACTCAGTAACTCAGTACTCGGTACTCACTACTCACTACTCACTACTCACTACTCAGTACATAATGCTCACTGCTCAGTAGTCAGTACACAGTACTCACTACACAGTACTCACTACTCAGTACTCAGTAATCAGTATGCAGTACACAGTGCTCAGTACCCAGTACTCAATACTCTCTACTCAGTACACAGATCTCAGTGCTCAGTACTCAGTACACAGCATTCACTGCTCACTACTCACAACTCAGTGCACAGTGCTCAGTACACAAAACTCACTACTCAGTATACAGAACTCAGTGCTCAGTACTCAGTACACAGTACTCACTACAGACTACTCAGTACACAGTGCTCAGTACTCAGTACTCAGTACACAGTACTCACTACTCATTACACAGTGCTCAGTACTCAGTACACAGTACTTACTATTCACCACTCAGTACTCAGTACACAGTGCTCAGTGCTCAGTGCTCAGTGCTCTGTATTCGGTACTCAGTATTTGGTACTCACTACTCAGTACACAGTGCTCAGTGCTCATTAGTCAGTACACAGTGCTCAGTGCTCAGTGCTCAGTACTCAGTACACAGTGCTAAGTGCTCAGTACTCAGTACGCTCTACTCAGTACACAGAACCAAGTGCTCAGTACTCACTACTCACTACTCAGCACACAGTGCTCAGTGCTCACTACACAATACTCACTACTCAGTACACAGAACTCAGTACTCAGTACTCAGCACACAGTGCTCAGTGCTCTGTACTAAGTACACAGTACACAGTACTCACTACTCAGTACACAGTACACAGTCCTCAGCACTCAGCACTCAGTACACAGCACTCAGTACACAGCACTCACCACTCACTACTCAGTGCACAGTGCTCAGTACACAAAACTCACTACTCAGTACTCAGTACACAGGACTCTACTCAGTACACAGTGCTCAGTACTCAGTACACAGTACTCTCTACTCACTTCTCAGTACACAGTGCTCAGTGCTCAGTACACAGTACTCTCTACTCACTACTCACTTCTCAGTAAACAGTACTCAGTACTCAGCACACAGTACTCACTACACAGTACTCACTACTCAGTACTCAGTACTCAGTACCCACTACTCAGCACACAGTACACAGTACTCACTACTCAGTACTCAGTACACAGTGCTCAGTGCTCAGTACTCAGTACACATTACTCTCTACTCAGTACACATAACTCAGTGCTCAGTACTCAGTACTCACTATTCCCTACTCACTACTCAGTACACAGTACTCAGTACTCAGCACACAGTACTCACTACTCAGTACACAGTACACAGTACTCAGCACTCAGTACCAAGAATTCACAACTCTCTACTCAGTACACATGGCTCAGTGCTCAGTACATAGCACTCAGTACACAGTACACAGAGCTCAGTGCTCAGCGCTCAGCACCCACTACTCAGTACTCAGTACTCAGTACTCAGCACACAGTACTCAGTACACAGAGCTCAGTGCTCAGTGCTCTGTACTCAGTACTCGGTACTCACTAATCACTACTCACTACTCAGTACACAATGCTCAGTGCTCAGTAGTCAGTACACAGTACTCACTACACAGTACTCTCTACTCAGTACACAGAACTCAGCGCTCAGTACTCAGTACACAGCATTCACTACTCACTACTCAGTGCACAGTGCTCAGTACTCAGTACTCAGTACACAGTACTCACTACTCACTACTCATTACACAGTACTCAGTACTCAGTACACATTGCTCAGTGCTCATGTGCTCTGTATTCGGTACTCGGTATTTGGTACTCACTCCA
The DNA here is from genome assembly GCA_026770705.1 of Isurus oxyrinchus. Lineage (NCBI taxonomy): Eukaryota > Metazoa > Chordata > Chondrichthyes > Lamniformes > Lamnidae > Isurus > Isurus oxyrinchus. Next base: position 113,851,589 of record JANJGN010000006.1, read on the forward strand.
CAGTGCTCAGTGCTCATTAGTCAGTACACAGAGCTCAGTGCTCAGTACTCAGTACTCAGTACGCAGTACACAGTGCTCAGTGCTCAGTACTCAGTACACAGTACTCTCTACTCAGTACACGGAACTCAGTACTCACTATTCCCTACTCACTACTCATCACACAGTACTCAGTACTAAGCACACAGTACTCACTACTCTGTACACAGTGCTCAGTACTCAGACCTAGGTCCTCAGCACACAGTGCTCAGCACTCAGTATTCACAACTCTCTACTCAGTACACAGTACACAGTGCTCAGCGCTCAGCACTCACTACTCAGTACAATTACTCAGTACTCCGTACACAGTACTGAGTACTCACTACTCAGTGCACAGTGCACAGTACTCAGTACACAGTACTCTCTACTCAGTACACTGAACTCAGTGCTCAGTACTCAGTACTCACTACTCCCTACTCACTAATCACTACTCAGCATACAGTACTCAGTACTCAGCACACAGTACTCAGTACTCAGTACTCAGTACACAGTGCTCAGTGCTCAGTGCTCAGTACTCAGTGCTCAGTACTCAGTACACAGTGCTCAGTGCTCAGTACTCAGTGCTCAGTGCTCAGTACTCAGTACTCAGTACTCAGTACTCACTACTCACTACTCACTACTCACTACTCAGTACATAATGCTCACTGCTCAGTAGTCAGTACACAGTACTCACTACACAGTACTCACTACTCAGTACTCAGTAATCAGTATGCAGTACACAGTGCTCAGTACCCAGTACTCAATACTCTCTACTCAGTACACAGATCTCAGTGCTCAGTACTCAGTACTCAGTACACAGCATTCACTGCTCACTACTCACAACTCAGTGCACAGTGCTCAGTACACAAAACTCACTACTCAGTATACAGAACTCAGTGCTCAGTACTCAGTACACAGTACTCACTACAGACTACTCAGTACACAGTGCTCAGTACTCAGTACTCAGTACACAGTACTCACTACTCATTACACAGTGCTCAGTACTCAGTACACAGTACTTACTATTCACCACTCAGTACTCAGTACACAGTGCTCAGTGCTCAGTGCTCTGTATTCGGTACTCAGTATTTGGTACTCACTACTCAGTACACAGTGCTCAGTGCTCATTAGTCAGTACACAGTGCTCAGTGCTCAGTGCTCAGTACTCAGTACACAGTGCTAAGTGCTCAGTACTCAGTACGCTCTACTCAGTACACAGAACCAAGTGCTCAGTACTCACTACTCCCTACTCACTACTCAGCACACAGTGCTCAGTGCTCACTACACAATACTCACTACTCAGTACACAGAACTCAGTACTCAGTACTCAGCACACAGTGCTCAGTGCTCTGTACTAAGTACACAGTACACAGTACTCACTACTCAGTACACAGTACACAGTACTCAGCACTCAGCACTCAGTACACAGCACTCAGTACACAGCACTCACCACTCACTACTCAGTGCACAGTGCTCAGTACACAAAACTCACTACTCAGTACTCAGTACACAGGACTCTACTCAGTACACAGTGCTCAGTACTCAGTACACAGTACTCTCTACTCACTTCTCAGTACACAGTGCTCAGTACTCAGTACACAGTACTCTCTACTCACTACTCACTTCTCAGTAAACAGTACTCAGTACTCAGCACACAGTACTCACTACACAGTACTCACTACTCAGTACTCAGTACTCAGTACCCACTACTCAGCACACAGTACACAGTACTCACTACTCAGTACTCAGTACACAGTGCTCAGTGCTCAGTACTCAGTACACATTACTCTCTACTCAGTACACATAACTCAGTGCTCAGTACTCAGTACTCACTATTCCCTACTCACTACTCAGCACACAGTACTCAGTACTCAGCACACAGTACTCACTACTCAGTACACAGTACACAGTACTCAGCACTCAGTACCAAGAATTCACAACTCTCTACTCAGTACACATGGCTCAGTGCTCAGTACATAGCACTCAGTACACAGTACACAGAGCTCAGTGCTCAGCGCTCAGCACCCACTACTCAGTACTCAGTACTCAGTACTCAGCACACAGTACTCAGTACACAGAGCTCAGTGCTCAGTGCTCTGTACTCAGTACTCGGTACTCACTAATCACTACTCACTACTCAGTACACAATGCTCAGTGCTCAGTAGTCAGTACACAGTACTCACTACACACTACTCAGTACACAGTGCTCAGTGCTCTGTACACAGTACTCACTACTCAGTAAACAGTGCTGAGTGCTCAGTACTCACTACACAGTACTCACTACTCATTACGCTGTACACAGTGCTCAGTTCTCAGTACTCACTACACAGTACTCACTACTCATTACTCAGTACACAGTGCTCAGTTCTCAGTGCTCAGTACTCAGTACACAGTACTCTCTACTCACTACTTAGTACACAGTGCACAGTACTCACTACACAGTACTCTCTACTCAGTACACAGAACTCAGCGCTCAGTACTCAGTACACAGCATTCACTACTCACTACTCAGTGCACAGTGCTCAGTACTCAGTACTCAGTACACAGTACTCACTACTCACTACTCATTACACAGTACTCAGTACTCAGTACACATTGCTCAGTGCTCATGTGCTCTGTATTCGGTACTCGGTATTTGGTACTCACTACACAGTGCTCAGTGCTCATTAGTCAGTACACAGAGCTCAGTGCTCAGTACTCAGTACTCAGTACGCAGTACACAGTGCTCAGTGCTCAGTACTCAGTACACAGTACTCTCTACTCAGTACACGGAACTCAGTACTCACTATTCCCTACTCACTACTCATCACACAGTACTCAGTACTAAGCACACAGTACTCACTACTCTGTACACAGTGCTCAGTACTCAGACCTAGGTCCTCAGCACACAGTGCTCAGCACTCAGTATTCACAACTCTCTACTCAGTACACAGTACACAGTGCTCAGCGCTCAGCACTCACTACTCAGTACAATTACTCAGTACTCAGTACACAGTACTGAGTACTCTCTACTCAGTACACAGTGCACAGTACTCAATACTCAGTACACAGTACTCAATACTCAGTACACTGTACTCACTACTCAGTACACAGTACACAGTACTCAATACTCAGTACACAGTACTCAATACTCAGTACACAGTACTCACTACTCAGTACACAGTACTCACTATTCAGTACACAGTGCTGAGTTCTCAGTGCTCAGTACTCAGTACTGTCTAATCGCGACTCAGTACACAGTGCACAGTACTCAGTACACAGTGCACAGTACTCAGTACACAGTACACAGTACACAGTACTCAGTGCTCAGTACTCAGTACACAGTACTCAGTACTCAGTACTCAGTACTCAGTACTCAGTACACAGTACACAGTACTCAATACTCAGTACTCAGTACACAGTACTCAGTACTCAGTACTCAGTACTCAGTACACAGTACACAGTACTCTCTACTCACTTCTCAGTACACAGTGCTCAGTACTCAGTACACAGCACTCTCTACTCACTTCTCAGTACACAATGCTCAGTACTCAGTACACAGTACCCTCTACTCACTACTCAGTACACAGTGCTCAGTACTCAGTACACAGTACTCTCTACTCATTACACAGAACTCAGCGCTCAGTACTCAGTACACAGCATTCACTACTCACTACTCAGTGCACAGTGCTCAGTACTCAGTACTCAGTACACAGTACTCACTACTCACTACTCATTACACAGTACTCAGTACTCAGTACACATTGCTCAGTGCTCATGTGCTCTGTATTCGGTACTCGGTATTTGGTACTCACTACACAGTGCTCAGTGCTCATTAGTCAGTACACAGCGCTCAGTGCTCAGTACTCAGTACTCAGTACGCAGTACACAGTGCTCAGTGCTCAGTACTCAGTACACAGTACTCACTACACACTACTCAGTACACAGTGCTCAGTGCTCTGTACACAGTACTCACTACTCAGTAAACAGTGCACAGTGCTCAGTACTCACTACACAGTACTCACTCCCCATTACTCAGTGCACAGTGCTCAGTTCTTAGTGCTCAGTACTCACTACACAGTACTCACTACTCATTACTCAGTACACAGTGCTAAGTGCTGAGTACCCAGTACGCTCTACTCAGTATACAGAACTCAGTGCTCAGTACTCACTACTCACTACTCACTACTCAGCACAGTGTTCAGTGCTCACTACGCAATACTCACTACTCAGTACACAGAACTCAGTACTTAGTACTCAGCACACAGTAATCACTACTCAGTACACAGTGCTCAGCATTCATCACTAAGCACTCAGCACCCAGCACTCAGTACACAGCACTCACCACTCACTACTCAGTGCACAGTACACATAACTCACTAATCAGTACTCAGTACACAGTACTCACTACTCAGCACACAGTGCTCAGTACTCAGTACACAGTACTCTCTATTCACTTCTCAGTACACAGTGCTCAGTACTCAGTACTCTGTACTCACTACTCACTTCTCAGTACACAGTACTCACTACACAGTGCTCAGTACTCAGTACACAGTACTCACTACTCAGTACACAGTGCTCAGTTCTCAGTGCTCAGTACTCAGTACTGTCTACTCGCGACTCAGTACACAGTGCACAGTACTCAGTACACAGTACACAGTACACAGTACTCAGTGCTCAGTACACAGTACACAGTACACAGTATTCAGTACTCAGTACTCAGTACTCAGTACTCAGTACACAGTACTCAATACTCAGTACTCAGTACACAGTACACAGTACTCAGTACACAGTACACAGTACTCTCTACTCACTTCTCAGTACACAGTGCTCAGTACTCAGTACACAGCACTCTCTACTCACTTCTCAGTACACAATGCTCAGTACTCAGTACACAGTACACAGTACTCAATACTCAGTACACAGTACTCAATACTCAGTACACAGTACTCAGTACACAGAACTCAGTGCTCAGTACTCAGTACTCAGTACTCAGTACACAGTACTCACTACACACTACTCAGTACACAGTGCTCAGTGCTCTGTACACAGTACTCACTACTCAGTAAACAGTGCACAGTGCTCAGTACTCACTACACAGTACTCACTCCCCATTACTCAGTGCACAGTGCTCAGTTCTTAGTGCTCAGTACTCACTACACAGTACTCACTACTCATTACTCAGTACACAGTGCTAAGTGCTGAGTACCCAGTACGCTCTACTCAGTACACAGAACTCAGTGCTCAGTACTCAGTACTCACTACTCACTACTCAGCATACAGTGTTCAGTGCTCACTACGCAATACTCACTACTCAGTACACAGAACTCAGTACTTAGTACTCAGCACGCAGTACTCACTACTCAGCACTCATCACTAAGCACTCAGCGCCCAGCACTCAGTACACAGCACTCACCACTCACTACTCAGTGCACAGTACACGTAACTCACTAATCAGTACTCAGTACACAGTACTCACTACTCAGCACACAGTGCTCAGTACTCAGTACACAGTACTCTCTATTCACTTCTCAGTACACAGTGCTCTGTACTCAGTACACAGCACTCTCTACTCACTTCTCAGTACACAATGCTCAGTACTCAGTACACAGTACACAGTACTCAATACTCAGTACACAGTACTCAATACTCAGTACACAGTACTCAATACTCAGTACACAGTACTCAGTACACAGAACTCAGTGCTCAGTACTCAGTACTCAGTACACAGTACTCACTACACACTACTCAGTACACAGTGCTCAGTGCTCTGTACACAGTACTCACTACTCAGTAAACAGTGCACAGTGCTCAGTACTCACTACACAGTACTCACTCCCCATTACTCAGTGCACAGTGCTCAGTTCTTAGTGCTCAGTACTCACTACACAGTACTCACTACTCATTACTCAGTACACAGTGCTAAGTGCTGAGTACCCAGTACGCTCTACTCAGTACACAGAACTCAGTGCTCAGTACTCAGTACTCACTACTCACTACTCAGCACACAGTGTTCAGTGCTCACTACGCAATACTCACTACTCAGTACACAGAACTCAGTACTTAGTACTCAGCACACAGTACTCACTACTCAGTACACAGTGCTCAGCACTCATCACTAAGCACTCAGCACCCAGCACTCAGTACACAGCACTCACCACTCACTACTCAGTGCACAGTACACATAACTCACTAATCAGTACTCAGTACGCAGTACACAGTGCTCAGTGCTCAGTACTCAGTACACAGTACTCTCTACTCAGTACACGGAACTCAGTACTCACTATTCCCTACTCACTACTCATCACACAGTACTCAGTACTAAGCACACAGTACTCACTACTCTGTACACAGTGCTCAGTACTCAGACCTAGGTCCTCAGCACACAGTGCTCAGCACTCAGTATTCACAACTCTCTACTCAGTACACAGTACACAGTGCTCAGCGCTCAGCACTCACTACTCAGTACAATTACTCAGTACTCAGTACACAGTACTGAGTACTCTCTACTCAGTACACAGTGCACAGTACTCAGTACACAGTACTCAGTACACAGTACACAGTACACAGTACTCAATACTCAGTACACAGTACTCAATACTCAGTACACAGTACTCACTACTCAGTACACAGTACTCACTACTCAGTACACAGTGCTCAGTTCTCAGTGCTCAGTACTCAGTACTGTCTACTCGCGACTCAGTACACAGTGCACAGTACTCAGTACACAGTACACAGTACACAGTACACAGTACTCAGTACTCAGTACACAGTACACAGTACTCAATACTCAGTACACAGTACTCAGTACTCAGTACACAGTACACAGTACTCTCTACTCACTTCTCAGTACACAGTGCTCAGTACTCAGTACACAGCACTCTCTACTCACTTCTCAGTACACAATGCTCAGTACTCAGTACACAGTACCCTCTACTCACTACTCAGTACACAGTGCTCAGTACTCAGTACACAGTACTCTCTACTCATTACACAGAACTCAGCGCTCAGAACTCAGGACACAGCATTCACTACTCACTACTCAGTGCACAGTGCTCAGTACTCAGTACTCAGTACACAGTACTCACTACTCACTACTCATTACACAGTACTCAGTACTCAGTACACATTGCTCAGTGCTCATGTGCTCTGTATTCGGTACTCGGTATTTGGTACTCACTACACAGTGCTCAGTGCTCATTAGTCAGTACACAGAGCTCAGTGCTCAGTACTCAGTACTCAGTACGCAGTACACAGTGCTCAGTGCTCAGTACTCAGTACACAGTACTCACTACACACTACTCAGTACACAGTGCTCAGTGCTCTGTACACAGTACTCACTACTCAGTAAACAGTGCACAGTGCTCAGTACTCACTACACAGTACTCACTCCCCATTACTCAGTGCACAGTGCTCAGTTCTTAGTGCTCAGTATTCACTACACAGTACTCACTACTCATTACTCAGTACACAGTGCTAAGTGCTGAGTACCCAGTACGCTCTACTCAGTATACAGAACTCAGTGCTCAGTACTCAGTACTCACTACTCACTACTCAGCACACAGTGTTCAGTGCTCACTACGCAATACTCACTACTCAGTACACAGAACTCAGTACTTAGTACTCAGCACACAGTACTCACTACTCAGTACACAGTGCTCAGCACTCATCACTAAGCACTCAGCACCCAGCACTCAGTACACAGCACTCACCACTCACTACTCAGTGCACAGTACACATAACTCACTAATCAGTACTCAGTACACAGTACTCACTACTCAGCACACAGTGCTCAGTACTCAGTACACAGTACTCTCTATTCACTTCTCAGTACACAGTGCTCAGTACTCAGTACTCTGTACTCACTACTCACTTCTCAGTACACAGTACTCACTACACAGTGCTCAGTACTCAGTACACAGTACTCACTACTCAGTACACAGTGCTCAGTTCTCAGTGCTCAGTACTCAGTACTGTCTACTCGCGACTCAGTACACAGTGCACAGTACTCAGTACACAGTACACAGTACACAGTACACAGTACTCAGTGCTCAGTACACAGTACACAGTACACAGTACACAGTATTCAGTACTCAGTACTCAGTACTCAGTACACAGTACTCAATACTCAGTACTCAGTACACAGTACACAGTACACAGTACACAGTACACAGTACTCTCTACTCACTTCTCAGTACACAGTGCTCAGTACTCAGTACACAGCACTCTCTACTCACTTCTCAGTACACAATGCTCAGTACTCAGTACACAGTACACAGTACTCAATACTCAGTACACAGTACTCAATACTCAGTACACAGTACACAGTACACAGTACACAGAACTCAGTGCTCAGTACTCAGTACTCAGTACTCAGTACTCAGTACTCAGTACTCAGTACACAGTACTCACTACACACTACTCAGTACACAGTGCTCAGTGCTCTGTACACAGTACTCACTACTCAGTAAACAGTGCACAGTGCTCAGTACTCACTACACAGTACTCACTCCCCATTACTCAGTGCACAGTGCTCAGTTCTTAGTGCTCAGTACTCACTACACAGTACTCACTACTCATTACTCAGTACACAGTGCTAAGTGCTGAGTACCCAGTACGCTCTACTCAGTACACAGAACTCAGTGCTCAGTACTCAGTACTCACTACTCACTACTCAGCACACAGTGTTCAGTGCTCACTATGCAATACTCACTACTCAGTACACAGAACTCAGTACTTAGTACTCAGCACATAGTACTCACTACTCAGTACTCAGTGCTCAGCACTCATCACTAAGCACTCAGCGCCCAGCACTCAGTACACAGCACTCACCACTCACTACTCAGTGCACAGTACACATAACTCACTAATCAGTACTCAGTACACAGTACTCACTACTCAGCACACAGTGCTCAGTACTCAGTACACAGTACTCTCTATTCACTTCTCAGTACACAGTGCTCTGTACTCAGTACACAGCACTCTCTACTCACTTCTCAGTACACAATGCTCAGTACTCAGTACACAGTACACAGTACTCAATACTCAGTACACAGTACTCAATACTCAGTACACAGTACTCAATACTCAGTACACAGTACTCAGTACACAGAACTCAGTGCTCAGTACTCAGTACTCAGTACTCAGTACTCAGTACACAGTACACAGTACTCACTACACACTACTCAGTACACAGTGCTCAGTGCTCTGTACACAGTACTCACTACTCAGTAAACAGTGCACAGTGCTCAGTACTCACTACACAGTACTCACTCCCCATTACTCAGTGCACAGTGCTCAGTTCTTAGTGCTCAGTACTCACTACACAGTACTCACTACTCATTACTCAGTACACAGTGCTAAGTGCTGAGTACCCAGTACGCTCTACTCAGTACACAGAACTCAGTGCTCAGTACTCAGTACTCACTACTCACTACTCACTACTCAGCACACAGTGTTCAGTGCTCACTACGCAATACTCACTACTCAGTACACAGAACTCAGTACTTAGTACTCAGCACACAGTACTCACTACTCAGTACACAGTGCTCAGCACTCATCACTAAGCACTCAGCACCCAGCACTCAGTACACAGCACTCACCACTCACTACTCAGTGCACAGTACACATAACTCACTAATCAGTACTCAGTACGCAGTACACAGTGCTCAGTGCTCAGTACTCAGTACACAGTACTCTCTACTCAGTACACGGAACTCAGTACTCACTATTCCCTACTCACTACTCATCACACAGTACTCAGTACTAAGCACACAGTACTCACTACTCTGTACACAGTGCTCAGTACTCAGACCTAGGTCCTCAGCACACAGTGCTCAGCACTCAGTATTCACAACTCTCTACTCAGTACACAGTACACAGTGCTCAGCGCTCAGCACTCACTACTCAGTACAATTACTCAGTACTCAGTACACAGTACTGAGTACTCTCTACTCAGTACACAGTGCACAGTACTCAGTACACAGTACTCAGTACACAGTACTCAATACTCAGTACACAGCACTCAATACTCAGTACACAGTACTCACTACTCAGTACACAGTACTCACTACTCAGTACACAGTGCTCAGTTCTCAGTGCTCAGTACTGTCTACTCGCGACTCAGTACACAGTGCACAGTACTCAGTACACAGTACACAGTACACAGTACTCAGTACTCAGTACTCAGTACACAGTACACAGTACTCAATACTCAGTACTCAGTACACAGTACTCAGTACTCAGTACTCAGTACACAGTACACAGTACACAGTACTCTCTACTCACTTCTCAGTACACAGTGCTCAGTACTCAGTACATAGCACTCTCTACTCACTTCTCAGTACACAATGCTCAGTACTCAGTACACAGTACCCTCTACTCACTACTCAGTACACAGTGCTCAGTACTCAGTACACAGTACTCTCTACTCATTACACAGAACTCAGCGCTCAGAACTCAGGACACAGCATTCACTACTCACTACTCAGTGCACAGTGCTCAGTACTCAGTACTCAGTACACAGTACTCACTACTCACTACTCATTACACAGTACTCAGTACTCAGTACACATTGCTCAGTGCTCATGTGCTCTGTATTCGGTACTCGGTATTTTGTACTCACTACACAGTGCTCAGTGCTCATTAGTCAGTACACAGAGCTCAGTGCTCAGTACTCAGTACTCAGTACGCAGTACACAGTGCTCAGTGCTCAGTGCTCAGTACACAGTACTCACTACACACTACTCAGTACACAGTGCTCAGTGCTCTGTACACAGTACTCACTACTCAGTAAACAGTGCACAGTGCTCAGTACTCACTACACAGTACTCACTCCCCATTACTCAGTGCACAGTGCTCAGTTCTTAGTGCTCAGTACTCACTACACAGTACTCACTACTCATTACTCAGTACACAGTGCTAAGTGCTGAGTACCCAGTACGCTCTACTCAGTATACAGAACTCAGTGCTCAGTACTCAGTACTCACTACTCACTACTCAGAACACAGTGTTCAGTGCTCACTACGCAATACTCACTACTCAGTACACAGAACTCAGTACTTAGTACTCAGCACACAGTACTCACTACTCAGTACACAGTGCTCAGCACTCATCACTAAGCACTCAGCACCCAGCACTCAGTACACAGCACTCACCACTCACTACTCAGTGCACAGTACACATAACTCACTAATCAGTACTCAGTACACAGTACTCACTACTCAGCACACAGTGCTCAGTACTCAGTACACAGTACTCTCTATTCACTTCTCAGTACACAGTGCTCAGTACTCAGTACTCTGTACTCACTACTTACTTCTCAGTACACAGTACTCACTACACAGTGCTCAGTACTCAGTACACAGTACTCACTACTCAGTACACAGTGCTCAGTTCTCAGTGCTCAGTACTCAGTACTGTCTACTCGCGACTCAGTACACAGTGCACAGTACTCAGTACACAGTACACAGTACACAGTACTCAGTGCTCAGTACACAGTACACAGTACACAGTACACAGTATTCAGTACTCAGTACTCAGTACTCAGTACTCAGTACACAGTACTCAATACTCAGTACTCAGTACACAGTACACAGTACTCAGTACACAGTACACAGTACTCTCTACTCACTTCTCAGTACACAGTGCTCAGTACTCAGTACACAGCACTCTCTACTCACTTCTCAGTACACAATGCTCAGTACTCAGTACACAGTACACAGTACTCAATACTCAGTACACAGTACTCAATACTCAGTACACAGTACTCAGTACACAGAACTCAGTGCTCAGTACTCAGTACTCAGTACTCAGTACTCAGTACACAGTACTCACTACACACTACTCAGTACACAGTGCTCAGTGCTCTGTACACAGTACTCACTACTCAGTAAACAGTGCACAGTGCTCAGTACTCACTACACAGTACTCACTCCCCATTACTCAGTGCACAGTGCTCAGTTCTTAGTGCTCAGTACTCACTACACAGTACTCACTACTCATTACTCAGTACACAGTGCTAAGTGCTGAGTACCCAGTACGCTCTACTCAGTACACAGAACTCAGTGCTCAGTACTCAGTACTCACTACTCACTACTCAGCACACAGTGTTCAGTGCTCACTACGCAATACTCACTACTCAGTACACAGAACTCAGTACTTAGTACTCAGCACACAGTACTCACTACTCAGTACTCAGTGCTCAGCACTCATCACTAAGCACTCAGCGCCCAGCACTCAGTACACAGCACTCACCACTCACTACTCAGTGCACAGTACACATAACTCACTAATCAGTACTCAGTACACAGTACTCACTACTCAGCACACAGTGCTCAGTACTCAGTACACAGTACTCTCTATTCACTTCTCAGTACACAGTGCTCTGTACTCAGTACACAGCACTCTCTACTCACTTCTCAGTACACAATGCTCAGTACTCAGTACACAGTACACAGTACTCAATACTCAGTACACAGTACTCAATACTCAGTACACAGTACTCAGTACACAGAACTCAGTACACAGAACTCAGTGCTCAGTACTCAGTACTCAGTACACAGTACTCACTACACACTACTCAGTACACAGTGCTCAGTGCTCTGTACACAGTACTCACTACTCAGTAAACAGTGCACAGTGCTCAGTACTCACTACACAGTACTCACTCCCCATTACTCAGTGCACAGTGCTCAGTTCTTAGTGCTCAGTACTCACTACACAGTACTCACTACTCATTACTCAGTACACAGTGCTAAGTGCTGAGTACCCAGTACGCTCTACTCAGTACACAGAACTCAGTGCTCAGTACTCAGTACTCACTACTCACTACTCAGCACACAGTGTTCAGTGCTCACTACGCAATACTCACTACTCAGTACACAGAACTCAGTACTTAGTACTCAGCACACAGTACTCACTACTCAGTACACAGTGCTCAGCACTCATCACTAAGCACTCAGCACCCAGCACTCAGTACACAGCACTCACCACTCACTACTCAGTGCACAGTACACATAACTCACTAATCAGTACTCAGTACACAGTACTCACTACTCAGCACACAGTGCTCAGTACTCAGTACACAGTACTCTCTATTCACTTCTCAGTACACAGTGCTCAGTACTCAGTACACAGTACTCACTACTCAGTACACAGTGCTCAGTGCTCAGTGCTCAGTACTCAGTACTCAGTACACAGTGCTCAGTGCTCAGTGCTCAGTACTCATTACTCAGTACTCATTACTCAGTACTCACTACTCAGTGCACAGTGCACAGTACTCAGTACACAGTACTCTCTACTCAGTACACAGAACTCAGTGCTCAGTACTCAGTACTCACTACTCCCTACTCACTAATCACTACTCAGCATACAGTACTCAGCACACAGTACTCAGTACTCAGTACACAGTGCTCAGTGCTCAGTACTCAGTACTCAGTACACAGTGCTCAGTGCTCAGTGCTCAGTGCTCAGTGCTCAGTACTCAGTAACTCAGTACTCGGTACTCACTACTCACTACTCAGTACATAATGCTCACTGCTCAGTAGTCAGTACACAGTACTCACTACACAGTACTCACTACTCAGTACTCAGTAATCAGTATGCAGTACACAGTGCTCAGTACCCAGTACTCAAAACTCTCTACTCAGTACACAGAACTCAGTGCTCAGTACTCAGTACTCAGTACTCAGCCCAGTACACAGCATTCACTGCTCACTACTCACAACTCAGTGCACAGTGCCCAGTACACAAAACTCACTACTCAGTATACAGAACTCAGTGCTCATACTCAGTACACAGTACTCACTACAGACAACTCAGTACACAGTGCTCAGTACTCAGTACTCAGTACACAGTACTCACTACTCATTACACAGTGCTCAGTACTCAGTACACAGTACTTACTATTCACCACTCAGTACTCTGTACACAGTGCTCAGTACTCAGACCTAGGTCCTCAGCACACAGTGCTCAGCACTCAGTATTCACAACTCTCTACTCAGTACAGAGTACACAGTGCTCAGTGCTCAGCGCTCAGCACTCACTACTCAGTACTCAGTACACAGTACTGAGAACTCTCTACTCAGTACACAGTGCACAGTACTCAGTACACAGTACTCAGTACACATTACACAGTACTCAATACTCAGTACACAGTACTCAATACTCAGTACACAGTACTCACTACACAGTGCTCAGTACTCAGTACTCAGTACACAGTACTCACTACTCAGTACACAGTGCTCAGTTCTCAGTGCTCAGTACTGTCTACTCGCGACTCAGTACACAGTGCACAGTACTCAGTACACAGTACTCAGTGCTCAGTACTCAGTACACAGTACACAGTACACAGTACTCAGTACTCAGTACTCAGTATACAGTACTCAATACTCAGTACTCAGTACACAGTACACAGTACTCAGTACACAGTACACAGTACTCTCTACTCACTTCTCAGTACACAGTGCTCAGTACTCAGTACACAGCACTCTCTACTCACTTCTCAGTACACAATGCTCAGTACTCAGTACACAGTACCCTCTACTCACTACTCAGTACACAGTGCTCAGTACTCAGTACACAGTACTCTCTACTCATTACACAGAACTCAGCGCTCAGTACTCAGTACACAGCATTCACTACTCACTACTCAGTGCACAGTGCTCAGTACTCAGTACTCAGTACACAGTACTCACTACTCACTACTCATTACACAGTACTCAGTACTCAGTACACATTGCTCAGTGCTCATGTGCTCTGTATTCGGTACTCGGTATTTGGTACTCACTACACAGTGCTCAGTGCTCATTAGTCAGTACACAGAGCTCAGTGCTCAGTACTCAGTACTCAGTACGCAGTACACAGTGCTCAGTGCTCAGTATTCAGTACACAGTACTCTCTACTCAGTACACGGAACTCAGTACTCACTATTCCCTACTCACTACTCATCACACAGTACTCAGTACTAAGCACACAGTACTCACTACTCAGTACACAGTGCTCAGTACTCAGATCTAGGTCCTCAGCACACAGTGCTCAGCACTCAGTATTCACAACTCTCTACTCAGTACACAGTACACAGTGCTCAGTGCTCAGCGCTCAGCGCTCAGCACTCACTACTCAGTACAATTACTCAGTACTCAGTACACAGTACTGAGTACTCTCTACTCAGTACACAGTGCACAGTACTCAGTACACAGTACTCAGTACACAGTACTCAATACTTAGTACACAGTACTCAATACTCAGTACACAGTACTCAGTACACAGAACTCAGTGCTCAGTACTCAGTACACAGTACTCACTACACACTACTCAGTACACAGTGCTCAGTGCTCTGTACACAGTACTCACTACTCAGTAAACAGTGCACAGTGCTCAGTACTCACTACACAGTACTCACTCCCCATTACTCAGTGCACAGTGCTCAGTTCTTAGTGCTCAGTACTCACTACACAGTACTCACTACTCATTACTCAGTACACAGTGCTAAGTGCTGAGTACCCAGTACGCTCTACTCAGTATACAGAACTCAGTGCTCAGTACTCAGTACTCACTACTCACTACTCAGCACACAGTGTTCAGTGCTCACTACGCAATACTCACTACTCAGTACACAGAACTCAGTACTTAGTACTCAGCACACAGTGCTCAGTACTCAGTACACAGTGCTCAGTACTCAGTACTCAGTACACAGTGCTCAGTGCTCAGTGCTCAGTACTCAGTAACTCAGTACTCGGTACTCACTACTCACTACTCAGTACATAATGCTCACTGCTCAGTAGTCAGTACACAGTACTCACTACACAGTACTCACTACTCAGTACTCAGTAATCAGTATGCAGTACACAGTGCTCAGTACCCAGTACTCAATACTCTCTACTCAGTACACAGAACTCAGTGCTCAGTACTCAGTACTCAGTACTCAGTACACAGCATTCACTGCTCACTACTCACAACTCAGTGCACAGTGCTCAGTACACAAAACTCACTACTCAGTATACAGAACTCAGTGCTCAGTACTCAGTACACAGTACTCACTACAGACTACTCAGTACACAGTGCTCAGTACTCAGTACTCAGTACACAGTACTCACTACTCATTACACAGTGCTCAGTACTCAGTACACAGTACTTACTATTCACCACTCAGTACTCAGTACACAGTGCTCAGTGCTCTGTATTCGGTACTCAGTATTTGGTACTCAGTATTTGGTACTCACTACTCAGTACACAGTGCTCAGTGCTCATTAGTCAGTACACAGTGCTCAGTGCTCAGTACTCAGTACACAGTGCTAAGTACTCAGTACGCTCTACTCAGTACACAGAACTAAGTGCTCAGTACTCACTACTCCCAACTCACTACTCAGCACACAGTGCTCAGTGCTCACTACACAATACTCACTACTCAGTACACAGAACTCAGTACTCAGTACTCAGCACACAGTGCTCAGTGCTCTGTACTAAGTACACAGTACACAGTACTCACTACTCAGTACAAAGTACACAGTACTCAGCACTCAGCACTCAGCACTCAGTACACAGCACTCAGTACACAGCACTCACCACTCACTACTCAGTGCACAGTGCTCAGTACACAAAACTCACTACTCAGTACTCAGTACTCAGTACACAGGACTCTACTCAGTACACAGTGCTCAGTACTCAGTACACAGTACTCTCTACTCACTTCTCAGTACACAGTGCTCAGTACTCAGTACACAGTACTCTCTACTCACTACTCACTTCTCAGTAAACAGTACTCAGTACTCAGCACACAGTACTCACTACACAGTACTCACTACTCACTACTCAGTACTCACTACTCAGTACACAGTACACAGTACTCACTACTCAGCACACAGTACTCACTACTCAGTACTCAGTACACAGTGCTCAGTGCTCAGTACTCAGTACACAGTACTCTCTACTCAGTACACATAACTCAGTGCTCAGTACTCAGTACTCACTATTCCCTACTCACTACTCAGCACACAGTACTCAGTACTCAGCCCACAGTACTCACTACTCAGTACACAGTACACAGTACTCAGCACTCAGTACCAAGAATTCACAACTCTCTACTCAGTACACATGGCTCAGTGCTCAGTACATAGCACTCAGTACACAGTACACAGAGCTCAGTGCTCAGCGCTCAGCACCCACTACTCAGTACTCAGTACTCAGTACTCAGCACACAGTACTCAGTACACAGAGCTCAGTGCTCAGTGCTCTGTACTCTGTACTCGCTACTCACTAATCACTACTCACTACTCACTACTCAGTACACAATGCTCAGTGCTCAGTAGTCAGTACACAGTACTCACTACACACTACTCAGTACACAGTGCTCAGTGCTCTGTACACAGTACTCACTACTCAGTAAACAGTGCTCAGTGCTCAGTACTCACTACACAGTACTCACTACTCATTACGCTGTACACAGTGCTCAGTTCTCAGTACTCACTACACAGTACTCACTACTCATTACGCAGTACACAGTGCTCAGTTCTCAGTGCTCAGTACTCAGTACACAGTACTCTCTACTCACTACTCACTTCTCAGTAAACAGTACTCAGTACTCAGCACACAGTACTCACTACACAGTACTCACTACTCACTACTCAGTACTCACTACTCAGTACACAGTACACAGTACTCACTACTCAGCACACAGTACTCACTACTCAGTACTCAGTACACAGTGCTCAGTGCTCAGTACTCAGTACACAGTACTCTCTACTCAGTACACATAACTCAGTGCTCAGTACTCAGTACTCACTATTCCCTACTCACTACTCAGCACACAGTACTCAGTACTCAGCCCACAGTACTCACTACTCAGTACACAGTACACAGTACTCAGCACTCAGTACCAAGAATTCACAACTCTCTACTCAGTACACATGGCTCAGTGCTCAGTACATAGCACTCAGTACACAGTACACAGAGCTCAGTGCTCAGCGCTCAGCACCCACTACTCAGTACTCAGTACTCAGCACACAGTACTCAGTACACAGAGCTCAGTGCTCAGTGCTCTGTACTCAGTACTCGGTACTCACTAATCACTACTCACTACTCACTACTCAGTACACAATGCTCAGTGCTCAGTAGTCAGTACACAGTACTCACTACACACTACTCAGTACACAGTGCTCAGTGCTCTGTACACAGTACTCACTACTCAGTAAACAGTGCTGAGTGCTCAGTACTCACTACACAGTACTCACTACTCATTACGCTGTACACAGTGCTCAGTTCTCAGTACTCACTACACAGTACTCACTACTCATTACTCAGTACACAGTGCTCAGTTCTCAGTGCTCAGTACTCAGTACACAGTACTCTCTACTCACTACTCAGTACACAGTGCACAGTACTCAGTACACAGTACTCTCTACTCAGTACACAGAACTCAGTGCTAGGTACTCAGTACACAGCATTCACTAATTACTACTCAGTGCACAGTGCTCAGTACTCAGTACTCAGTACACAGTACTCACTACTCACTACTCATTACACAGTACTCAGTACTCAGTACACATTGCTCAGTGCTCATGTGCTCTGTATTCGGTACTCGGTATTTGGTACTCACTACACAGTGCTCAGTGCTCATTAGTCAGTACACAGAGCTCAGTGCTCAGTACTCAGTACTCAGTACGCAGTACACAGTGCTCAGTGCTCAGTACTCAGTACACAGTACTCTCTACTCAGTACACGGAACTCAGTACTCACTATTCCCTACTCACTACTCATCACACAGTACTCAGTACTAAGCACACAGTACTCACTACTCTGTACACAGTGCTCGGTACTCAGATCTAGGTCCTCAGCACACAGTGCTCAGCACTCAGTATTCACAACTCTCTACTCAGTACACAGTACACAGTGCTCAGTGCTCAGCGCTCAGCACTCACTACTCAGTACAATTACTCAGTACTCAGTACACAGTACTGAGTACTCTCTACTCAGTACACAGTGCACAGTACTCAGTACACAGTACACAGTACTCAATACTCAGTACACAGTACTCAATACTCAGTACACAGTACTCAGTACACAGTACTCAGTACACAGAACTCAGTGCTCAGTACTCAGTACTCAGTACTCAGTACTCAGTACTCAGTACTCAGTACTCAGTACACAGTACTCACTACACACTACTCAGTACACAGTGCTCAGTGCTCTGTACACAGTACTCACTACTCAGTAAACAGTGCACAGTGCTCAGTACTCACTACACAGTACTCACTCCCCATTACTCAGTGCACAGTGCTCAGTTCTTAGTGCTCAGTACTCACTACACAGTACTCACTACTCATTACTCAGTACACAGTGCTAAGGGCTGAGTACCCAGTACGCTCTACTCAGTATACAGAACTCAGTGCTCAGTACTCAGCACACAGTACTCAGTACTCAGTACACAGTGCTCAGTACTCAGTACTCAGTACTCAGTACTCAGTACACAGTGCTCAGTGCTCAGTGCTCAGTGCTCAGTACTCAGTAACTCAGTACTCGGTACTCACTACTCACTACTCAGTACATAATGCTCACTGTTCAGTAGTCAGTACACAGTACTCACTACACAGTACTCACTACTCAGTACTCAGTAATCAGTATGCAGTACACAGTGCTCAGTACCCAGTACTCAATACTCTCTACTCAGTACACAGAACTCAGTGCTCAGTACTCAGTACTCAGTACTCAGTACACAGCATTCACTGCTCACTACTCACAACTCAGTGCACAGTGCTCAGTACACAAAACTCACTACTCAGTATACAGAACTCAGTGCTCAGTACTCAGTACACAGTACTCACTACAGACTACTCAGTACACAGTGCTCAGTACTCAGTACTCAGTACACAGTACTCACTACTCATTACACAGTGCTCAGTACTCAGTACACAGTACTTACTATTCACCACTCAGTACTCAGTACACAGTGCTCAGTGCTCTGTATTCGGTACTCAGTATTTGGTACTCAGTATTTGGTACTCACTACTCAGTACACAGTGCTCAGTGCTCATTAGTCAGTACACAGTGCTCAGTGCTCAGTACTCAGTACACAGTGCTAAGTGCTCAGTACTCAGTACGCTCTACTCAGTACACAGAACTAAGTGCTCAGTACTCACTACTCCCTACTCACTACTCAGCACACAGTGCTCAGTGCTCACTACACAATACTCACTACTCACTACTCACTTCTCAGTAAACAGTACTCAGTACTCAGCACACAGTACTCACTACACAGTACTCACTACTCACTACTCAGTACTCACTACTCAGTACTCACTACTCAGTACACAGTACACAGTACTCACTACTCAGCACACAGTACTCACTACTCAGTACTCAGTACACAGTGCTCAGTGCTCAGTACTCAGTACACAGTACTCTCTACTCAGTACACATAACTCAGTGCTCAGTACTCAGTACTCACTATTCCCTACTCACTACTCAGCACACAGTACTCAGTACTCAGCACACAGTACTCACTACTCAGTACTCAGTACACAGTGCTCAGTGCTCAGTACTCAGTACACAGTACTCTCTACTCAGTACACATAACTCAGTGCTCAGTACTCAGTACTCACTATTCCCTACTCACTACTCAGCACACAGTACTCAGTACTCAGCACACAGTACTCACTACTCAGTACACAGTGCACAGTACTCAGCACTCAGTACCAAGAATTCACAACTCTCTACTCAGTACACATGGCTCAGTGCTCAGTACATAGCACTCAGTACACAGTACACAGAGCTCAGTGCTCAGCGCTCAGCACCCACTACTCAGTACTCAGGACTCAGTACTCAGCACACAGTACTCAGTACACAGAGCTCAGTGCTCAGTACTCAGTACACAGCATTCACTGCTCACTACTCACAACTCAGTGCACAGTGCTCAGTACACAAAACTCACTACTCAGTATACAGAACTCAGTGCTCAGTACTCAGTACACAGTACTCACTACAGACTACTCAGTACACAGTGCTCAGTACTCAGTACTCAGTACACAGTACTCACTACTCATTACACAGTGCTCAGTACTCAGTACACAGTACTTACTATTCACCACTCAGTACTCAGTACACAGTGCTCAGTGCTCTGTATTCGGTACTCAGTATTTGGTACTCAGTATTTGGTACTCACTACTCAGTACACAGTGCTCAGTGCTCATTAGTCAGTACACAGTGCTCAGTGCTCAGTACTCAGTACACAGTGCTAAGTGCTCAGTACTCAGTACGCTCTACTCAGTACACAGAACTAAGTGCTCAGTACTCACTACTCCCTACTCACTACTCAGCACACAGTGCTCAGTGCTCACTACACAATACTCACTACTCACTACTCACTTCTCAGTAAACAGTACTCAGTACTCAGCACACAGTACTCACTACACAGTACTCACTACTCACTACTCAGTACTCACTACTCAGTACACAGTACACAGTACTCACTACTCAGCACACAGTACTCACTACTCAGTACTCAGTACACAGTGCTCAGTGCTCAGTACTCAGTACACAGTACTCTCTACTCAGTACACATAACTCAGTGCTCAGTACTCAGTACTCACTATTCCCTACTCACTACTCAGCACACAGTACTCAGTACTCAGCACACAGTACTCACTACTCAGTACACAGTGCACAGTACTCAGCACTCAGTACCAAGAATTCACAACTCTCTACTCAGTACACATGGCTCAGTGCTCAGTACATAGCACTCAGTACACAGTACACAGAGCTCAGTGCTCAGCGCTCAGCACCCACTACTCAGTACTCAGGACTCAGTACTCAGCACACAGTACTCAGTACACAGAGCTCAGTGCTCAGTGCTCTGTACTCAGTACTCGCTACTCACTAATCACTACTCACTACTCACTACTCAGTACACAATGCTCAGTGCTCAGTAGTCAGTACACAGTACTCACTACACACTACTCAGTACACAGTGCTCAGTGCTCTGTACACAGTACTCACTACTCAGTAAACAGTGCTCAGTGCTCAGTACTCACTACACAGTACTCACTACTCATTACGCTGTACACAGTGCTCAGTTCTCAGTACTCACTACACATTACTCACTACTCATTACTCAGTACACAGTGCTCAGTTCTCAGTGCTCAGTACTCAGTACACAGTACTCTCTACTCACTACTCAGTACACAGTGCACAGTACTCAGTACACAGTACTCTCTACTCAGTACACAGAACTCAGTGCTAGGTACTCAGTACACAGCATTCACTACTTACTACTCAGTACTCAGTACTCAGTACACAGTACTCACTACTCACTACTCATTACACAGTACTCAGTACTCAGTACTCAGTACACATTGCTCAGTGCTCATGTGCTCTGTATTCGGTACTCGGTATTTGGTACTCACTACACAGTGCTCAGTGCTCATTAGTCAGTACACAGAGCTCAGTGCTCAGTACTCAGTACGCAGTACACAGTGCTCAGTGCTCAGTACTCAGTACACAGTACTCTCTACTCAGTACACGGAACTCAGTACTCACTATTACCTAAGCACTACTCATCACACAGTACTCAGTACTAAGCACACAGTACTCACTACTCTGTACACAGTGCTCGGTACTCAGATCTAGGTCCTCAGCACACAGTGCTCAGCACTCAGTATTCACAACTCTCTACTCAGTACACAGTACACAGTGCTCAGTGCTCAGCGCTCAGCACTCACTACTCAGTACAATTACTCAGTACTCAGTACACAGTACTGAGTACTCTCTACTCAGTACACAGTGCACAGTACTCAGTACACAGTACACAGTACTCAATACTCAGTACATAGTACTCAATACTCAGTACACAGTACTCAGTACACAGTACTCAGTACACAGTACTCAGTACACAGAACTCAGTGCTCAGTACTCAGTACTCAGTACTCAGTACACAGTACACAGTACACAGTACTCAATACTCAGTACGCAGTACTCAATACTCAGTACACAGTACTCAGTACACAGAACTCAGTGCTCAGTACTCAGTACTCAGTACACAGTACTCACTACACACTACTCAGTACACAGTGCTCAGTGCTCTGTACACAGTACTCACTACTCAGTAAACAGTGCACAGTGCTCAGTACTCACTACACAGTACTCACTCCCCATTACTCAGTGCACAGTGCTCAGTTCTTAGTGCTCAGTACTCACTACACAGTACTCACTACTCATTACTCAGTACACAGTGCTAAGTGCTGAGTACCCAGTACGCTCTACTCAGTACACAGAACTCAGTGCTCAGTACTCAGTACTCACTACTCACTACTCACTACTCAGCACACAGTGTTCAGTGCTCACTACGCAATACTCACTACTCAGTACACAGAACTCAGTACTTAGTACTCAGCACACAGTACTCACTACTCAGTACACAGTGCTCAGCACTCATCACTAAGCACTCAGCACCCAGCACTCAGTACACAGCACTCACCACTCACTACTCAGTGCACAGTACACATAACTCACTAATCAGTACTCAGTACACAGTACTCACTACTCAGCACACAGTGCTCAGTACTCAGTACACAGTACTCTCTATTCACTTCTCAGTACACAGTGCTCAGTACTCAGTACTCTGTACTCACTACTCACTTCTCAGTACACAGTACTCACTACACAGTGCTCAGTACTCAGTACTCAGTACACAGTACTCACTACTCAGTACACAGTGCTCAGTTCTCAGTGCTCAGTACTCAGTACTGTCCACTCGTGACTCAGTACACAGTGCACAGTACTCAGTACACAGTACTCAGTGCTCAGTACTCAGTACACAGTACACAGTACTCAGTACTCAGTACACAGTACTCTCTACTCACTTCTCAGTACACAGTGCTCAGTACTCAGTACACAGCACTCTCTACTCACTTCTCAGTACACAATGCTCAGTACTCAGTACACAGTACTCAATACTCAGTACACAGTACTCAATACTCAGTACACAGTACTCAATACACAGAACTCAGTGCTCAGTACTCAGTACTCAGTACTCAGTACACAGTACTCACTACACACTACTCAGTACACAGTGCTCAGTGCTCTGTACACAGTACTCACTACTCAGTAAACAGTGCTCAGTTCTCAGTGCTCAGTACTCAGTACTGTCTACTCGCGACTCAGTGCACAGTGCACAGTACTCAGTACACAGTACTCAGTGCTCAGTACTCAGTACACAGTACACAGTACTCAGTACTCAGTACTCAGTACACAGTACTCTCTACTCACTTCTCAGTACACAGTGCTCAGTACTCAGTACACAGCACTCTCTACTCACTTCTCAGTACACAATGCTCAGTACTCAGTACACAGTACCCTCTACTCACTACTCAGTACACAGTGCTCAGTACTCAGTACACAGTACTCACTACTCAGTACACAGTGCTCAGTTCTCAGTGCTCAGTACTCAGTACTGTCTACTCGCGACTCAGTACACAGTGCACAGTACTCAGTACAAAGTACTCAGTGCTCAGTACTCAGTACACAGTACACAGTACTCTCTACTCACTTCTCAGTACACAGTGCTCAGTACTCAGTACACAGCACTCTCTACTCACTTCTCAGTACACAATGCTCAGTACTCAGTACACAGTACCCTCTACTCACTACTCAGTACACAGTGCTCAGTGCTCAGTACACAGTACTCAGTACTCAGTACACAGAACTCAGCGCTCAGTACTCAGTACACAGCATTCACTACTCACTACTCAGTGCATAGTGCTCAGTACTCAGTACTCAGTACACAGTACTCACTACTCACTACTCATTACACAGTACTCAGTACTCAGTACACATTGCTCAGTGCTCATGTGCTCTGTATTCGGTACTCGGTATTTGGTACTCACTACACAGTGCTCAGTGCTCATTAGTCAGTACACAGAGCTCAGTGCTCAGTACTCAGTACTCAGTACGCAGTACACAGTGCTCAGTGCTCAGTACTCAGTACACAGTACTCTCTACTCAGTACACGGAACTCAGTACTCACTATTCCCTACTCACTACTCATCACACAGTACTCAGTACTAAGCACACAGTACTCACTACTCAGTACACAGTGCTCAGTACTCAGATCTAGGTCCTCAGCACAGTGCTCAGCACTCAGTATTCACAACTCTCTACTCAGTACACAGTACACAGTGCTCAGTGCTCAGCGCTCAGCACTCACTACTCAGTACAATTACTCAGTACTCAGTACACAGTACTGAGTACTCTCTACTCAGTACACAGTGCACAGTACTCAGTACACAGTACTCAGTACACAGTACACAGTACTCAATACTCAGTACGCAGTACTCAATACTCAGTACACAGTACTCAGTACACAGAACTCAGTGCTCAGTACTCAGTACTCAGTACACAGTACTCACTACACACTACTCAGTACACAGTGCTCAGTGCTCTGTACACAGTACTCACTACTCAGTAAACAGTGCACAGTGCTCAGTACTCACTACACAGTACTCACTCCCCATTACTCAGTGCACAGTGCTCAGTTCTTAGTGCTCAGTACTCACTACACAGTACTCACTACTCATTACTCAGTACACAGTGCTAAGTGCTGAGTACCCAGTACGCTCTACTCAGTACACAGAACTCAGTGCTCAGTACTCAGTACTCACTACTCACTACTCAGCACACAGTGTTCAGTGCTCACTACGCAATACTCACTACTCAGTACACAGAACTCAGTACTTAGTACTCAGCACACAGTACTCACTACTCAGTACACAGTGCTCAGCACTCATCACTAAGCACTCAGCACCCAGCACTCAGTACACAGCACACACCACTCACTACTCAGTGCACAGTACACATAACTCACTAATCAGTACTCAGTACACAGTACTCACTACTCAGCACACAGTGCTCAGTACTCAGTACACAGTACTCTCTATTCACTTCTCAGTACACAGTGCTCAGTACTCAGTACTCTGTACTCACTACTCACTTCTCAGTACACAGTACTCACTACACAGTGCTCAGTACTAAGTACTCAGTACACAGTACTCACTACTCAGTACACAGTGCTCAGTTCTCAGTGCTCAGTACTCAGTACTGTCTACTCGCGACTCAGTACACAGTGCACAGTACTCAGTACACAGTACTCAGTACTCAGTACTCAGTACTCAGTACTCAGTACTCAGTACTCAGTACTCAGTGCTCAGTACTCAGTACACAGTACTCAGTACTCAGTACACAGTACTCAATACTCAGTACTCAGTACTCAGTACACAGTACACAGTACACAGTACTCAGTACACAGTACACAGTACTCTCTACTCACTTCTCAGTACACAGTGCTCAGTACTCAGTACACAGCACTCTCTACTCACTTCTCAGTACACAATGCTCGGTACTCAGTACACAGTACCCTCTACTCACTACTCAGTACACAGTGCTCAGTACTCAGTACACAGTACTCTCTACTCAGTACACAGAACTCAGCGCTCAGTACTCAGTACACAGCATTCACTACTCACTACTCAGTGCACAGTGCTCAGTACTCAGTACTCAGTACACAGTACTCACTACTCACTACTCATTACACAGTACTCAGTACTCAGTACACATTGCTCAGTGCTCATGTGCTCTGTATTCGGTACTCGGTATTTGGTACTCACTACACAGTGCTCAGTGCTCATTAGTCAGTACACAGAGCTCAGTGCTCAGTACTCAGTACTCAGTACGCAGTACACAGTGCTCAGTGCTCAGTACTCAGTACACAGTACTCTCTACTCAGTACACGGAACTCAGTACTCACTATTACCTACTCACTACTCATCACACAGTACTCAGTACTAAGCACACAGTACTCACTACTCAGTACACAGTGCTCAGTACTCAGATCTAGGTCCTCAGCACACAGTGCTCAGCACTCAGTATTCACAACTCTCTACTCAGTACACAGTACACAGTGCTCAGTGCTCAGCGCTCAGCACTCACTACTCAGTACAATTATTCAGTACTCAGTACACAGTACCGAGTACTCTCTACTCAGTACACAGTGCACAGTACTCAGTACACAGTACTCAGTACACAGTACACACTACACAGTACTCAATACTCAGTACACAGTACTCAATACTCAGTACACAGTACTCAATACTCAGTACACAGTACTCAATACTCAGTACACAGTACTCAGTACACAGAACTCAGTGCTCAGTACTCAGTACTCAGTACACAGTACTCACTACACAGTACTCAGTACACAGTGCTCAGTGCTCAGTACTCAGTACACAGTACTCAGTACTCAGTGCTCAGTACTCAGTACACAGTACACAGTACTCAGTACGCAGTACTCAGTACGCAGTACTCAGTACTCAGTAGACAGTACTCAATACTCAGTACTCAGTACACAGTACACAGTACTCAGTACACAGTACACAGTACTCTCTACTCACTTCTCATTACACAGTGCTCAGTACTCAGTACACAGCACTCTCTACTCACTTCTCAGTACACAATGCTCAGTACTCAGTACACAGTACACAGTACTCAATACTCAGTACACAGTACTCAATACTCAGTACACAGTACTCAGTACACAGAACTCAGTGCTCAGTACTCTGTACTCAGTACTCAGTACACAGTACTCACTACACCACTACTCAGTACACAGTGCTCAGTGCTCTGTACACAGTACTCACTACTCAGTAAACAGTGCACAGTGCTCAGTACTCACTACACAGTACTCACTCCCCATTACTCAGTGCACAGTGCTCAGTTCTTAGTGCTCAGTACTCACTACACAGTACTCACTACTCATTACTCAGTACACAGTGCTAAGTGCTGAGTACCCAGTACGCTCTACTCAGTACACAGAACTCAGTGCTCAGTACTCAGTACTCAGTACTCAGTACACAGTACTCACTACTCAGAACACAGTGCTCCGTTCTCAGTGCTCAGTACTCGGTACTCAGTACACAGTACTCTATACTCAGTACACAGAACTCAGTGCTCAATACTCAGTACAATTACTCAGTACTCAGTACACAGTACTGAGTACTCTCTACTCAGTACACAGTGCACAGTACTCAGTACACAGTACTCAGTACACAGTACACAGTACTCAATACTCAGTACGCAGTACTCAATACTCAGTACACAGTACTCAGTACACAGAACTCAGTGCTCAGTACTCAGTACTCAGTACACAGTACTCACTACACACTACTCAGTACACAGTGCTCAGTGCTCTGTACACAGTACTCACTACTCAGTAAACAGTGCACAGTGCTCAGTACTCACTACACAGTACTCACTCCCCATTACTCAGTGCACAGTGCTCAGTTCTTAGTGCTCAGTACTCACTACACAGTACTCACTACTCATTACTCAGTACACAGTGCTAAGTGCTGAGTACCCAGTACGCTCTACTCAGTACACAGAACTCAGTGCTCAGTACTCAGTACTCACTACTCACTACTCAGCACACAGTGTTCAGTGCTCACTACGCAATACTCACTACTCAGTACACAGAACTCAGTACTTAGTACTCAGCACACAGTACTCACTACTCAGTACACAGTGCTCAGCACTCATCACTAAGCACTCAGCACCCAGCACTCAGTACACAGCACACACCACTCACTACTCAGTGCACAGTACACATAACTCACTAATCAGTACTCAGTACACAGTACTCACTACTCAGCACACAGTGCTCAGTACTCAGTACACAGTACTCTCTATTCACTTCTCAGTACACAGTGCTCAGTACTCAGTACTCTGTACTCACTACTCACTTCTCAGTACACAGTACTCACTACACAGTGCTCAGTACTAAGTACTCAGTACACAGTACTCACTACTCAGTACACAGTGCTCAGTTCTCAGTGCTCAGTACTCAGTACTGTCTACTCGCGACTCAGTACACAGTGCACAGTACTCAGTACACAGTACTCAGTACTCAGTACTCAGTACTCAGTACTCAGTACTCAGTGCTCAGTACACAGTACTCAGTACTCAGTACACAGTACTCAATACTCAGTACTCAGTACTCAGTACACAGTACACAGTACTCAGTACACAGTACACAGTACTCTCTACTCACTTCTCAGTACACAGTGCTCAGTACTCAGTACACAGCACTCTCTACTCACTTCTCAGTACACAATGCTCGGTACTCAGTACACAGTACCCTCTACTCACTACTCAGTACACAGTGCTCAGTACTCAGTACACAGTACTCTCTACTCAGTACACAGAACTCAGCGCTCAGTACTCAGTACACAGCATTCACTACTCACTACTCAGTGCACAGTGCTCAGTACTCAGTACTCAGTACACAGTACTCACTACTCACTACTCATTACACAGTACTCAGTACTCAGTACACATTGCTCAGTGCTCATGTGCTCTGTATTCGGTACTCGGTATTTGGTACTCACTACACAGTGCTCAGTGCTCATTAGTCAGTACACAGAGCTCAGTGCTCAGTACTCAGTACTCAGTACGCAGTACACAGTGCTCAGTGCTCAGTACTCAGTACACAGTACTCTCTACTCAGTACACGGAACTCAGTACTCACTATTACCTACTCACTACTCATCACACAGTACTCAGTACTAAGCACACAGTACTCACTACTCAGTACACAGTGCTCAGTACTCAGATCTAGGTCCTCAGCACACAGTGCTCAGCACTCAGTATTCACAACTCTCTACTCAGTACACAGTACACAGTGCTCAGTGCTCAGCGCTCAGCACTCACTACTCAGTACAATTATTCAGTACTCAGTACACAGTACCGAGTACTCTCTACTCAGTACACAGTGCACAGTACTCAGTACACAGTACTCAGTACACAGTACACACTACACAGTACTCAATACTCAGTACACAGTACTCAATACTCAGTACACAGTACTCAATACTCAGTACACAGTACTCAGTACACAGAACTCAGTGCTCAGTACTCAGTACTCAGTACACAGTACTCACTACACAGTACTCAGTACACAGTGCTCAGTGCTCAGTACTCAGTACACAGTACTCAGTACTCAGTGCTCAGTACTCAGTACACAGTACACAGTACTCAGTACGCAGTACTCAGTACGCAGTACTCAGTACTCAGTAGACAGTACTCAATACTCAGTACTCAGTACACAGTACACAGTACTCAGTACACAGTACACAGTACTCTCTACTCACTTCTCATTACACAGTGCTCAGTACTCAGTACACAGCACTCTCTACTCACTTCTCAGTACACAATGTTCAGTACTCAGTACACAGTACACAGTACTCAATACTCAGTACACAGTACTCAATACTCAGTACACAGTACTCAGTACACAGAACTCAGTGCTCAGTACTCTGTACTCAGTACTCAGTACACAGTACTCACTACACCACTACTCAGTACACAGTGCTCAGTGCTCTGTACACAGTACTCACTACTCAGTAAACAGTGCACAGTGCTCAGTACTCACTACACAGTACTCACTCCCCATTACTCAGTGCACAGTGCTCAGTTCTTAGTGCTCAGTACTCACTACACAGTACTCACTACTCATTACTCAGTACACAGTGCTAAGTGCTGAGTACCCAGTACGCTCTACTCAGTACACAGAACTCAGTGCTCAGTACTCAGTACTCAGTACTCAGTACACAGTACTCACTACTCAGAACACAGTGCTCCGTTCTCAGTGCTCAGTACTCGGTACTCAGTACACAGTACTCTATACTCAGTACACAGAACTCAGTGCTCAATACTCAGTACACAGTACTCAGTACACAGTACACAGTACTCAGTACACAGTACTCAGTACACAGTACACAGTACTCAGTACACAGTACTCAGTACTCAGTACTCAGTACTCAGTACACAGTACTCAGTACACAGTACTCAATACTCAGTACACAGTACTCAGTACACAGTACTCAGTACACAGTACTCAGTACACAGTACACAGTACTCAATACTCAATACTCAATACTCAGTACTCAGTACACAGTACTCATTACTCAGTACACAGTACACAGTACTCAATACTCAGTACTCAGTACACAGTACACAGTACTCAGTACTCAGTACTCAGTACACAGTACTCAATACTCAGTACACAGTACTCAGTACTCAGTACACAGTACACAGTACTCTATACTCAGTACACAGAACTCAGTGCTCAGTACTCAGTACACAGTACACAGTACTCAGTACACAGTACTCAGTACACAGTACTCAGTACTCAGTACACAGTACTCAATACTCAGTACTCAGTACACAGTACTCAGTACTCAGTACACAGTACTCAATACTCAGTACTCAGTACACAGTACACAGTACTCAGTACACAGTACTCAGTACACAGTACACAGTACTCAGTACACAGTATACAGTACACTACTCACTACTCAGTACACAGTACTCAATACTCACTACTCAGTACACAGTGCTCAGTACTCGGTACACAGCACTCAGTACACAATACTCAAAACTCTCTACGCAGTACACAGTGCTCAGTACACAGCGCAAAGTACAAAGTACTCACTACTCAGTACACAGTATACAGTACACTACTCACTACTCAGTACACAGCACTCTCGACTCACTACTCAGTACACAATGCTCAGGACACAGGACTCTCTACTCACTACTCAGTACACAGTGCTCAGTCCTCAGTACACAGCACTCAGTACAGTACTCACAACTCTCTACGCAGTACACAGTGCTCAGTACACAGCGCACAGTACACAGTACTCACTACTCAGTACACAGTATACAGTACACAGTACTCACTACTCAGTACACAGTACTCAATACTCACTACTCAGTACACAGTACCCACTACTCAGTACACAGTACTCACTACACAGTACTCAGTACTCAGTACACAGCACTCAATGCTCAGTACACAGCACTCAATGCTCAGTACACACTACACAGTGCTCACTACTCAGCACACAGTACTCAGTACTCAGCACACAGTACTCAGTACTCAGCACACATTACTCAGTACTCAGTACACAGTTCTCCGTGCTCAGCACTCGGTACTCGGCACTCAGTACACAATGCTCAATGCTCAGTAGTCAGTACACAGTACTCACTACACACTACTCAGTACACAGTGCTCAGTGCTCTGTACACAGTACTCACTATTCAGTAAACAGTGCACAGTGCTCAGTACTCACTACACAGTACTCACTCCACATTACTCAGTGCACAGTGCTCAGTTCTTAGTGCTCAGTACTCACTACACAGTACTCACGACCCATTACTCAGTACACAGTGCTAAGTGCTGAGTACTCAGTACGCTCTACTCAGTACACAGAACTCAGTGCTCAGTACTCAGTACTCACTACTCCCTACTCACTACTCAGCACACAGTGCTCAGTGCTCACTACGCAATACTCACTACTCAGTACACAGAACTCAGTACTCAGCACACAGTACTCACTACTCAGTACACAGTGCTCAGTACTAAGTACACAGTACTCAGTACACAGTACACAGTACTCACTACTCAGTACACAGTACTCAGCACTCATCACTAAGCACTCAGCACTCAGCACCCAGTACACAGCACTCACCACTCACTACTCAGTGCACAGTGCTCAGTACACAAAACTCACTACTCAGTACTCAGTACTCACTACTCAGTATACAGAACACAGTACTCACTACTCAGAACACCGTGCTCAGTACTCAGTACACAGTGCTCAGTTCTCAGTACACAAAACTCACTACTCAGTGCTCAGTACACAGTACTCACTACTCAGTACACAGTACTCACTACTCAGTACACAGTACTCAGTACACAGTACTCACTACACAGTACTCAGTGCACAGTGCTCAGTGCTCAATACACAAAACTTACTACTCAGTACACAGTGCTCAGTTCTCAGTGCTCAGTACTCAGTACTCAGTACACAGTACTGACTACTCAGAACACAGTGCTCCGTTCTCAGTGCTCAGTACTCGGTACTCAGTACACAGTACTCTATACTCAGTACACAGAACTCAGTGCTCAGTACTCAGTACACAGTACACAGTACTCAGTACACAGTACTCAGTACACAGTACACAGTACACAGTACACAGTACTCAATACTCAGTACACAGTACTCAGTACACAGTACACAGTACTCAGTACACAGTACTCAGTACACAGTACTCAGTACACAGTACACAGTACTCAATACTCAGTACTCAGTACACAGTACACAGTACTCAATACTCAGTACTCAGTACACAGTACACAGTACTCAGTACTCAGTACACAGTACTCTATACTCAGTACACAGAACTCAGTGCTCAGTACTCAGTACTCAGTACACAGTACTCAGTACACAGTACTCAGTACTCAGTACACAGTACTCAATACTCAGTACTCAGTACACAGTACTCAGTACTCAGTACACAGTACTCAATACTCAGTACTCAGTACACAGTACACAGTACTCAGTACACAGTACTCAGTACACAGTACACAGTACACAGTACTCAGTACACAGTATACAGTACACTACTCACTACTCAGTACACAGTACTCAATACTCACTACTCAGTACACAGTGCTCAGTACTCGGTACACAGCACTCAGTACACAATACTCAAAACTCTCTACGCAGTACACAGTGCTCAGTACACAGCGCAAAGTACACAGTACTCACTACTCAGTACACAGTATACAGTACACTACTCACTACTCACTACTCAGTACACAGTACCCACTACTCAGTACACAGTACACAGAACTCACTACACAGTACTCACTACTCAGTACACAGTACTCAGTAATCAGTACGCAGGGCTCAGTACTCAGTACACAGTACACAGTACTCAATACTCAGTACACAGAACTCAGTGCTCAGTACTCAGTACACAGTACACAGTACTCAGTACACAGTACTCAGTACACAGTACTCAGTACACAGTACTCAGTACACAGTACACAGTACTCAGTACACAGTACACAGTACTCAATACTCAGTACTCAGTACACAGTACACAGTACTCAGTACTCAGTACACAGTACTCAATACTCAGTACACAGTACTCAGTACTCAGTACACAGTACACAGTACTCTATACTCAGTACACAGAACTCAGTGCTCAGTACTCAGTACACAGTACACAGTACACAGTACTCAGTACACAGTACTCAGTACTCAGCACACAGTACTCAGCACTCAGTACACAGTACTCAGTACACAGTACTCAGTACACAGTACTCAATACTCAGTACTCAGTACACAGTACTCAGTACTCAGTACTCAGTACACAGTACTCAGTACACAGTACTCAGTACACAGTACTCAGTACTCAGTACACAGTACTCAGTACACAGTACTCAGTACACAGAACTCAGTACACAGCACACACTACTCAGTGCACAGTGCTCAGTGCTCAATACACAAAACTCACTACTCAGTACACAGAACTCAGTGCTCAGTACTCAGTACACAGTACTCATTACTCAGTACACAGTGCTCACTACTCAGTACCCAGCACACAGTACTCACTACTCAGTACACAGTGCTCAGTGCTCTGTACTAAGTACACAGTACTCAGTACACAGTACACAGTACACAGTACGCACTACTCAGTACTCAGCACTCAGCACTCAGCACTCACTACTCACTACTCAGTGCATAGTGCTCAGTACACAAAACTCACTACTCAGTACTCAGTATACAGTACTCACTACTCAGTACACAGTACTCTCTACTCACTTCTCAGTACACAGTGCTCAGTACTCAGTACACAGCACTCTTGACTCACTACTCAATACACAGTGCTCAGTGCTCAGTACACAGCACTCAGTACACAGTACTCACAACTCTCTACGCAGTACACAGTGCTCAGTACACAGCACACAGTACACAGTACTCACTACTCAGTACACAGTATACAGTACACAGGACTCACTACTCAGTACATAGTACTCAATACTCACTACTCAGTACACAGTACCCTCTACTCAGTACACAGTACTCACTACACAGCACTCACTACTCAGTACACAGTACACAGCACTCAATACTCAGTACACACTACACAGTACACAGTGCTCACTACTCATTATACAGTACGCAGTAATCAGTACGCAGTACGCAGTGATCAGTACTCAGTACACAGTACTCTCTACTCAGTACAGAAAACTCAGTGCTAAGTACTCAGTACTCACTACTCCCTACTCAGCACACAGTACTCAGTACTCAGTACTCAGCACACAGCACTCAGTACTCAGTACTCAGTACTCAGCACACAGTGCTCAGTGCTCAGTGCTCAGTGCTCAGTGCTCGGTACTCGGTACTCGGTACTCGGTACACAATGCTCAATGCTCAGTAGTCAGTACACAGTACTCACTATTGACTACTCAGTACACAGTGCTCAGTGCTCTGTACACAGTACTCACTACTCAGTAAACAGTGCACAGTGCTCAGTACTCACTACACAGTACTCACTCCTCATTACTCAGTACACAGTGCTCAGTTCTTAGTGCTCAGTACTCACTACACAGTACTCACTACTCATTACTCAGTACACAGTGCTCAGTTCGCAGTGCTCAGTACTCAGTACACAGTGCGAAGTGCTCAGTACTCAGTACGCTCTACTCAGTACACAGAACTCAGTACTCACTACTCAGTACACAGTGCTCAGTGTTCTGTACTAAGTACACAGTACTCAGTACACAGTACACAGTACTCACTACTCAGTACACAGTACTCAGCACTCATCACTAAGCACTCAGCACTCAGCACCCAGCACTCAGCACCCAGCACTCAGTACATAGCACTCACTACTCACTACTCAGTGCACAGTGCTCAGTACACAAAACTCACTACTCAATACTCAGTACACAGTACTCACTGCTCCGTACACAGTGCTCAGTACTCAGTATACAGTACTCAATACTCAGTACACACTACACAGTACTCAGTACTCAGTACACAGTACTCAGTACTCAGTACACAGTACACAGTACTCAGTACACAGTACACAGTACACAGAACTCAGTACACAGCACACACTACTCAGTGCACAGTGCTCAGTGCTCAATACACAAAACTCACTACTCAGTACACAGAACTCAGTGCTCAGTACTCAGTACACAGTACTCACTACTCAGTACACAGTGCTCACTACTCAGTACTCAGCACAAAGTACTCACTACTCAGTACACAGTGCTCAGTGCTCTGTACTAAGTACACAGTACACAGTACTCAGTACTCAGTACTCAGTACTCACTACTCAGTACTCAGTACTCAGCACTCAGCACTCACTACTCACTACTCACTACTCAGTGCATAGTGCTCAGTACACAAAACTCACTACTCAGTACTCAGTATACAGTACTCACTACTCAGTACACAGTACTCTCTACTCACTTCTCAGTACACAGTACCCACTACTCAGTACACAGTACTCACTACACAGTACTCAGTACTCAGTACACAGCACTCAATGCTCAGTCCACACTACACAGTGCTCACTACTCAGTACACAGTACTCAGTAATCAGTACGCAGTGCTCAGTACTCAGTACACAGTACTGTCTACTTTCGACTCAGTACACAGTGCACAGTACTCAGTACACAGTACTCTATACTCAGTACACAGAACTCATTGCTCAGTACTCAGTACACATTACTCAGTACTCAGTACACAGTACTCAGCACTCAGCATTCAGTACACAGCACTCACTACTCACTACTCAGTGCACAGTGCTCAGTACACAAAACTCACTACTCAGCACTGAGTATACAGTACTCTCTACTCAGTACACAGCACTCTCGACTCACTTCTCAGTACACAGTGCTCAGTACTCAGTACACAGCACTCTCTACTCACTACTCAGTACACAGTGCTCAGTACTCGGTACACAGCACTCAGTACACAATACTCAAAACTCTCTACGCAGTACACAGTGCTCAGTACACAACGCACAGTACAAAGTACTCCCTACTCAGTACACAGTATACAGTACACAGTACTCACTGCTCAGTACACAGTACTCAATACTCACTACTCAGTACACAGTACCCACTACTCAGTACACAGTACACAGTACTCACTACACAGTACTCAGTACTCAGTACACAGCACTCAATGCTCAGTCCACACTACACAGTGCTCACTACTCAGTACACAGTAATCAGTACGCAGTGATCAGTACTCAGTACACAGTACTCTCTACTCAGTACAGAGAACTCAGTGCTAAGTACTCAGTACTCACTACTCCCGACTCACTACTCAGCACACAGTACTCAGTAATCAGCACACAGTACTCAGTACTCAGTACTCAGCACACATTACTCAGTACTCAGCACACAGTGCTCAGTGCTCAGTGCTCAGTACTCGGTACTCGGTACTCAGTACGCAATGCTCAATGCTCAGTAGTCAGTACACAGTACTCACTACACACTACTCAGTACACAGTGCTCAGTGCTCTGTACACAGTACTCACTACTCAGTAAACAGTGCACAGTGCTCAGTACTCACTACACAGTACTCACTCCACATTACTCACTGCACAGTGCTCAGTTCTTAGTGCTCAGTACTCACTACACAGTACTCACTACTCATTACTCAGTACACAGTGCTAAGTGCTCAGTACTCAGTACGCTCTACTCAGTACACAGAACTCAGTGCTCAGTACTCAGTACTCACTACTCCCTACTCACTACTCAGCACACAGTGCTCAGTGCTCGCTACGCAATACTCACTACTCAGTACACAGAACTCAGTACTCAGTACTCAGCACACAGTACTCACTACTCAGTACACAGTGCTCAGTACTAAGTACACAGTACTCAGTACTCACTACCCTGTACACAGTACTCAGCACTCATCACTAAACACTCAGCACTCAGCACCCAGCACTCAGTACACAGCACTCACCAGTCACTACTCAGTGCACAGTGCTCAGTACACAAAACTCACTACTCAGTACTCAGTACACAGTACTCACTACTCAGTACACAGTACACAGTACTCACTACTCAGTACACAGTGCTCAGTACTCAGTACACAGTACTCTCTATTCACTTCTCAGTACACAGTGCTCAGTACTCAGTACTCTATACTCACTACTCACTTCTCAGTACACAGTACTCAGTACTCAGTACACAGTACTCACTACACGGTGCTCACTACTCAGTACTCAGTACTCAGTACACAGTACTGTCTACTCTCGACTCAGTACACAGTGCACAGTACTGAGTACACAGAACTCTATACTCAGTACACAGAACTCAGCGCTCAGTACTCAGTACACAGTACTCAGTACTCAGTACACAGTACTCAATACTCAGTACACAGTACTCAGTACACAGTACTCAGTACACAGTACTCAGTACACAGAACTCAGTGCTCAGTACTCAGTACTCAGTACACAGCACTCACTACACACTACTCAGTACACAGTGCTCAGCTCTCTGTACACAGTACTCACTACTCAGTAATCAGTGCTCAATGCTCAGTACTCACTACACAATACTCACTACTCATTACTCAGTACACAATGCTCAGTACTCAGTGCTCAGTACTCAGTACACAGTACTCAGTACACAGAACTCAGTGCTCAGTACTCAGTACACAGCACTCACTACTCACTACTCACTACTCCGTGCACAGTGCTCAATACACAAAACTCACTAGTCAGTACACAGAACTCATTGCTCAGTACTTAGTACACAGTGCTCAGTACTCAGTACTCAGCACACAGTACTCACTACTCAGTACACAGTGCTCAGTGCTCTGTACTAAGTACACAGTACTCAGTACACAGTACACTGTACTCACTACTCAGTACACAGTACTCAGCACTAAGCACTCAGCACTTAGCACTCAGCACTTAGCACTCACTACTCACTACTCAGTGCACAGTGCTCAGTGCTCAGCGCTCAGCACTCACTACTCAGTACAATTACTCAGTACTCAGTACACAGTACTGAGTACTCTCTACTCAGTACACAGTGCCCAGTACTCAGTACACAGTACACAGTACACAGTACTCAGTGCTCAGTGCTCAGTACACAGCACTCAGTACTCAGTACTCAGTACTCAGTACTCAGTACTCAGTACACAGTACCCTCTACTCACTACTCAGTACACAGTGCTCAGTACTCGGTACACAGCACTCAGTACACAATACTCAAAACTCTCTACGCAGTACACA
The DNA here is from genome assembly GCA_026770705.1 of Isurus oxyrinchus. Taxonomy (NCBI): domain Eukaryota; kingdom Metazoa; phylum Chordata; class Chondrichthyes; order Lamniformes; family Lamnidae; genus Isurus; species Isurus oxyrinchus. The sequence continues at coordinate 113,890,745 of JANJGN010000006.1, forward strand.
GTGCTCAGTACACAGCGCAAAGTACACAGTACTCACTACTCAGTACACAGTATACAGTACACTACTCACTACTCAGTACACAGTACTCAATACTCACTACTCAGTACACAGTACCCACTACTCAGTACACAGTACACAGTACTCACTACACAGTACTCAGTACTCAGTACACAGCACTCAATGCTCAGTCCACACTACACAGTGCTCACTACTCAGTACACAGTACTCAGTAATCAGTATGCAGTGCTCAGTACTCAGTACACAGTACTGTCTACTTTCGACTCAGTACACAGTGCACAGTACTCAGTACACAGTACTCTATACTCAGTACACAGAACTCAGTACACAGTACTCACTACTCAGTACACAGTACACAGTACTCACTACTCAGTACAAAGTGCTCAGTACTCAGTACACAGTACTCTCTATTCACCTCTCAGTACACAGTGCTCAGTACTCAGTACTCTATACTCACTACTCACTTCTCAGTACACAGTACTCAGTACTCAGCACACAGTACTCACTATACGTGCTCACTACTCAGTACTCAGTACTCAGTACACAGTACTGTCTACTCTCGACTCAGTACACAGTGCACAGTACTGAGTACACAGAACTCTATACTCAGTACACAGAACTCAGCGCTCAGTACTCAGTACACAGTACTCAGTACTCAGTACACAGTACTCAATACTCAGTACACAGTACATAGTACTCAGTACACAGTACACAGTACTCAGTACACAGAACTCAGTGCTCAGCACTCAGTACACAGCACTCACTACACACTACTCAGTACACAGTGCTCAGCTCTCTGTACACAGTACTCACTATTCAGTAATCAGTGCTCAATGCTCAGTACTCACTACACAATACTCACTACTCATTACTCAGTACACAATGCTCAGTTCTCAGTGCTCAGTACTCAGTACACAGTACTCAGTACACAGAACTCAGTGCTCAGTACTCAGTACTCAGTACTCAGTACACAGCACTCACTACTCACTACTCACTACTCCGTGCACAGTGCTCAATACACAAAACTCACTAGTCAGTACACAGAACTGATTGCTCAGTACTTAGTACACAGTGCGCAGTACTCAGTACTCAGCACACAGTACTCACTACTCAGTACACAGTGCTCAGTGCTCTGTACTAAGTACACAGTACTCAGTACACAGTACACAGTACTCACTACTCAGTACACAGTGCTCAGTACACAAAACTCACTACTCAGTATACAGTACTCACTACTCAGTACACAGTACTCTCTACTCACTTCTCAGTACACAGTGCTCAGTACTCAGTACACAGCACTCTCTACTCACTTCTCAGTACACAATGCTCAGTACTCAGTACACAGTACCCTCTACTCACAACTCAGTACACAGTGCTCAGTACTCAGTACACAGCACTCAGTACACAGTACTCACAACACTCTACGCAGTACACAGTGCTCAGTACACAGCACACAGTACACAGTACTCACTACTCAGTACACAGTATACAGTACACAGTACTCACTACTCAGTACACAGTACTCAATACTCACTACTCAGTACACAGTAGCCACTACTCAGTACACAGCACTCACTACACAGTACTCAGTACTCAGTACACAGCACTCAATGCTCAGTACACACTACACAGTGCTCACTACTCAGCACACAGTACTCAGTACTCAGTACACAGTACTCAGTACTCAGCACACATTACTCAGTACTCAGTACACAGTTCTCCGTGCTCAGCACTCGGTACTCGGTACTCAGTACACAATGCTCAATGCTCAGCTGTCAGTACACAGTACTCACTACACACTACTCAGTACACAGTGCTCAGTGCTCTGTACACAGTACTCACTACACACTACTCAGTACACAGTGCTCAGTGCTCTGTACACAGTACTCACTATTCAGTAAACAGTGCACAGTGCTCAGTACTCACTACACAGTACTCACTCCACATTACTCAGTGCACAGTGCTCAGTTCTTAGTGCTCAGTACTCACTACACAGTACTCACGACCCATTACTCAGTACACAGTGCTAAGTGCTGAGTACTCAGTACGCTCTACTCAGTACACAGAACTCAGTGCTCAGTACTCAGTACTCACTACTCCCTACTCACTACTCAGCACACAGTGCTCAGTGCTCACTACGCAATACTCACTACTCAGTACATAGAACTCAGTACTCAGCACACAGTACTCACTACTCAGTACTCAGTACTAAGTACACAGTACTCAGTACACAGTACACAGTACTCACTACTCAGTACACAGTACTCAGCACTCATCACTAAGCACTCAGCACTCAGCACTCAGTACACAGCACTCACAACTCACTACTCAGTGCACAGTGCTCAGTACACAAAACTCACTACTCAGTACTCAGTACTCACTACTCAGTATACAGAACACAGTACTCACTACTCAGAACACAGTGCTCAGTACTCAGTACACAGTGCTCAGTTCTCAGTACACAAAACTCACTACTCAGTGCTCAGTACACAGTACTCACTACTCAGTACACAGTACTCACTACTCAGTACACAGTACTCACTACTCAGTACACAGTGCTCAGTACTCAGTACACAGTACTCACTACACAGTACTCAGTGCACAGTGCTCAGTGCTCAATACACAAAACTTACTACTCAGTACACAGTGCTCAGTTCTCAGTGCTCAGTACTCAGTACTCAGTACACAGTACTCACTACTCAGAACACAGTGCTCCGTTCTCAGTGCTCAGTACTCGGTACTCAGTACACAGTACTCTATACTCAGTACACAGAACTCAGTGCTCAGTACTCAGTACACAGTACACAGTACTCAGTACACAGTACACAGTACTCAGTACACAGTACTCAGTACACAGTACTCAATACTCAGTACTCAGTACACAGTACACAGTACTCAGTACTCAGTACACAGTACTCAATACTCAGTACACAGTACACAGTACTCAGTACTCAGTACACAGTCCACAGTACACAGTACTCAGTACTCAGTACACAGTACTCAATACTCAGTACTCAGTACACAGTACACAGCAGACAGTACACAGTATAAAGTACTCAGTACACAGTACACAGTACTCAGTACACAGTACTCAGTACACAGAACTCAGTACACAGCACACACTACTCAGTACACAGAACTCAGTGCTCAGTACTCAGTACACAGTACTCACTACTCAGTACACAGTGCTCACTACTCAGTACTCAGCACACAGTACTCACTACTCAGTACACAGTGCTCAGTGCTCTGTACTAAGTACACAGTACTCAGTACACAGTACACAGTACTCACTACTCAGTACTCAGCACTCAGCACTCTGCACTCACTACTCACTACTCAGTGCATAGTGCTCAGTACACAAAACTCACTACTCAGTACTCAGTATAGAGTACTCATTACTCAGTACACAGTACTCTCTACTCACTTCTCAGTACACAGTGCTCAGTACTCAGTACACAGCACTCTTGACCCACTACTCAGTACACAGTGCTCAGTGCTCAGTACACAGCACTCAGTACACAGTACTCACAACTCTCTACGCAGTACACAGTGCTCAGTACACAGCACACAGTACACAGTACTCACTACTCAGTACACAGTATACAGTACACAGGACTCACTACTCAGTACATAGTACTCAATACTCACTACTCAGTACACAGTACCCTCTACTCAGTACACAGCACTCAATACTCAGTACACACTACACAGTACACAGTGCTCACTACTCATTACACAGTACGCAGTAATCAGTACGCAGTACGCAGTGATCAGTACTCAGTACACAGTACTCTCTACTCAGTACAGAGAACTCAGTGCTAAGTACTCAGTACTCACTACTCCCTACTCACTACTCAGCACACAGTACTCAGTACTCAGCACACAGCACTCAGTACTCAGTACTCAGTGCACAGTGCTCAGTGCTCAGTGCTCGGTACTCGGTACTCGGTACACAATGCTCAATGCTCAGTAGTCAGTACACAGTACTCACTATTGACTACTCAGTACACAGTGCTCAGTGCTCTGTACACAGTACTCACTACTCAGTAAACAGTGCACAGTGCTCAGTACTCACTACACAGTACTCACTCCTCATTACTCAGTACACAGTGCTCAGTTCTTAGTGCTCAGTACTCACTACACAGTACTCACTACTCATTACTCAGTACACAGTGCTCAGTTCGCAGTGCTCAGTACTCAGTACACAGTGCTAAGTGCTCAGTACTCAGTACGCTCTACTCAGTACACAGAACTCAGTACTCACTACTCAGTACACAGTGCTCAGTGTTCTGCACAAAGTACACAGTACTCAGTACACAGTACACAGTACTCACTACTCAGTACACAGTACTCAGCACTCAGCATTCAGCACCCAGCACTCAGTACATAGCACTCACTACTCACTACTCAGTGCACAGTGCTCAGTACACAAAACTCACTACTCAGTACTCAGTACACAGTACTCACTGCTCAGTACACAGTGCTCAGTACTCAGTACTCAATACTCAGTACTCAGTACTCAGTACACAGTACTCAGTACACACTACACAGTACTCAGTACACAGTACTCAGTACACAGTACTCAGTACACAGTACTCAGTACACAGTACTCAGTACACAGAACTCAGTACAAAGCACACACTACTCAGTGCACAGTGCTCAGTGCTCAATACACAAAACTCACTACTCAGTACTCAGTAGACAGTACTCACTGCTCAGTACACAGTGCTCAGTACTCAGTACACAGTACTCAATACTCAGTACTCAGTATACAGTACTCAGTACTCAGTACTCAGTACACAGTACTCAGTACACACTACACAGTACTCAGTACTCAGTACACAGTACTCAGCACACAGAACTCAGTACAAAGCACACACTACTCAGTGCACAGTGCTCAGTGCTCAATACACAAAACTCACTACTCAGTACACAGAACTCAGTGCTCAGTACTCAGTACACAGTACTCACTACTCAGTACACAGTGCTCACTACTCAGTACTCAGCACACAGTACTCACTACTCAGTACACAGTGCTCAGTGCTCTGTACTAAGTACACAGTACTCAGTACACAGTACACAGTACACAGTACTCAGTACTCACTACTCAGTACTCAGCACTCACTACTCACTACTCAGTGCATAGTGCTCAGTACACAAAACTCACTACTCAGTACTCAGTATACAGTACTCACTACTCAGTACACAGTACTCTCTACTCACTTCTCAGTACACAGTGCTCAGTACTCAGTACACAGCACTCTCGACTCACTACTCAGTACACAGTGCTCAGTGCTCAGTACACAGCACTCAGTACACAGTACTCAAACTCTCTACGCAGTACACAGTGCTCAGTACACAGCGCACAGTACACAGTACTCACTACTCAGTACACAGTATACAGTACACAGGACTCACTACTCAGTACATAGTACTCAATACTCACTACTCAGTACACAGTACCCTCTACTCAGTACACAGTACTCACTACACAGTACTCACTACTCAGTACACAGTACACAGCACTCAATACTCAGTACACACTACACAGTACACAGTGCTCACTACTCAGTATACAGTACGCAGTAATCAGTACGCAGTACGCAGTGATCAGTACTCAGTACACAGTATTCTCTACTCAGTACAGAGAACTCAGTGCTAAGTACTCAGTACTCACTACTCCCTACTCACTACTCAGCACACAGTACTCAGTACTCAGTACTCAGCACACAGTACTCAGTACTCAGTACTCAGTACTCAGCACACAGCACTCAGTACTCAGTACTCAGTACTCAGTACTCAGCACACATTACTCAGTACTCAGTACACAGTGCTCAGTGCTCAGTGCTCGGTACTCGGTACTCGGTACACAATGCTCAATGCTCAGTAGTTAGTACACAGTACTCACTATTGACTACTCAGTACACAGTGCTCAGTGCTCTGTACACAGTACTCACTACTCAGTAAACAGTGCACAGTGCTCAGTACTCACTACACAGTACTCACTCCTCATTACTCAGTACACAGTGCTCAGTTCTTAGTGCTCAGTACTCACTACACAGTACTCACTACTCATTACTCAGTACACAGTGCTCAGTTCGCAGTGCTCAGTACTCAGTACACAGTGCTAAGTGCTCAGTACTCAGTACGCTCTACTCAGTACACAGAACTCAGTGCTCAGTACTCAGTACTCACTACTCCCTACTCACAACTCAGCACACAGTGCTCAGTGCTCACTACGCAATACTCACTACTCAGTACACAGAACTCAGTACTCACTACTCAGTACACAGTGCTCAGTGTTCTGTACTAAGTACACAGTACTCAGTACAGAGTACTCACTACTCAGTACACAGTACTCAGCACTCATCACTAAGCACTCAGCACTCAGCACCCAGCACTCAGTACATAGCACTCACTACTCACTACTCAGTGCACAGTGCTCAGTACACAAAACTCATTACTCAGTACTCAGTACACAGTACTCACTGCTCAGTACACAGTGCTCAGTACTCAGTACACAGTACTCGCTACTCACTTCTCAGTACACAGTGCTCAGTACTCAGTACACAGTACTCTCTACTCACTATTCAGTTCTCAGTACACAGTACTCAGTACACAGTACTCACTACTCAGTACTCACTACTGAGTACTCACTACTCAGTACTCACTACTCAGTACTCACTACTTAGTACTCACTACTCAATACTCACTACTCAATACTCACTACTCAGTACACAGTGCTCACTACTCAGTACTCAGCACACAGTACTCACTACTCAGTACACAGTGCTCAGTGCTCTGTACTAAGTACACAGTACTCAGTACACAGTACACAGTACTCACTACTCACTACTCAGTGCATAGTGCTCAGTACACAAAACTCACTACTCAGTACTCAGTATACAGTACTCACTACTCAGTACACAGTACTCTCTACTCACTTCTCAGTACACAGTGCTCAGTACTCAGTACACAGCACTCTCGACTCACTACTCAGTACACAATGCTCAGTACACAGTACTCTCTACTCACTACTCAGTACACAGTGCTCAGTACTCAGTACACAGCAGTCAGTACACAGTACTCACAACTCTCTACGCAGTACACAGTGCTCAGTACACAGCGCACAGTACACAGCGCACAATACACAGTACTCACTACTCAGTACACAGTATACAGTACACAGTACTCACTACTCAGTACATAGTACTCAATACTCACTACTCAGTACACAGTACACAGTACTCACTACACAGTACTCACTACTCAGTACACAGTACACAGCACTTAATATTCAGTACACACTACACAGTACACAGTGCTCACTACTCAGTATACCGTATGCAGTAATCAGTACGCAGTACGCAGTGATCAGTACTCAGTACTCAGTACACAGTACTCTCTACTCAGTACAGAGAACTCAGTGCTAAGTACTCAGTACTCACTACTCCCTACTCACTACTCAGCACACAGTACTCAGTACTCAGCACACAGTACTCAGTACTCAGTACTAAGTACTCTGCACACTGTACTCAGCACACAGTACTCAGTACTCAGTACTCAGTACTCAGCACACAGTACTCAGCACACAGTACTCAGTACTCAGTACTCAGCACACAGTACTCAGTACTCAGCACACATTACTCAGTACTCAGTACACAGTGCTCAGTGCTCAGTGCTCAGTGCTCGGTACTCGGTACTCGGTACACAATGCTCAATGCTCAGTCGTCAGTACACAGTACTCACTATTGACTACTCAGTACACAGTGCTCAGTGCTCTGTACACAGTACTCACTACTCAGTAAACAGTGCACAGTGCTCAGTACTCACTACACAGTACTCACTCCTCATTACTCAGTACACAGTGCTCAGTTCTTAGTGCTCAGTACTCACTACACAGTACTCACTACTCATTACTCAGTACACAGTGCTCAGTTCACAGTGCCCAGTACTCAGTACACAGTGCTAAGTGCTCAGTACTCAGTACGCTCTACTCAGTACACAGAACTCAGTGCTCAGTACTCAGTACTCACTACTCCCTACTCACAACTCAGCACACAGTGCTCAGTGCTCACTGCTCACTACGCAATACTCACTACTCAGTACACAGAACTCAGTACTCACTACTCAGTACCCAGTGCTCAGTGTTCTGTACTAAGTACACAGTACTCAGTACACAGTACACAGTAATCACTACTCAGTACACAGTACTCAGCACTCATCACTAAGCACTCAGCACTCAGCACCCAGCACTCAGCACCCAGCACCCAGCACTCAGTACATAGCACTCACTACTCACTACTCAGTGCACAGTGCTCAGTACACAAAACTCAGTACTCAGTACACAGTACTCACTGCTCAGTACACAGTGCTCAGTACTCAGTACACTGTACTCGCTACTCACTTCTCAGTACACAGTGCTCAGTACTCAGTACACAGTACTCTCTACTCACTATTCACTTCTCAGTACACAGTACTCAGTACACAGTACTCAGTACACAGTACTCAGTACACAGTACTCACTACTCAGTACTCACTACTCAGTACTCACTACTCAGTACTCACTACTCAGTACTCACTACTCAATACTCACTACTCAGTACACAGTGCTCACTACTCAGTACTCAGCACACAGTACTCACTACTCAGTACACAGTGCTCAATGCTCTGTACTAAGTACACAGTACTCAGTACACAGTACACAGTACTCACTACTCAGTACTCAGTACTCAGTACTCAGCACTCAGCACTCACTACTCACTACTCAGTGCATAGTGCTCAGTACACAAAACTCATTACTCAGTACTCAGTATACAGTACTCACTACTCAGTACACAGTACTCAGCACTCATCACTAAGCACTCAGCACTCAGCACCCAGCACCCAGCACTCAGCACTCAGCACTCAGCACTCAGCACTCACTACTCACTACTCAGTGCACAGTGCTCAGTACACAAAACTCACTACTCAGTATACAGTACTCACTACTCAGTACACAGTACTCTCTACTCACTTCTCAGTACACAGTGCTCAGTACTCAGTACACAGTACTCTCTACTCACTATTCACTTCTCAGTACACAGTACTCAGTACACAGTGCTCAGTACACAGTACTCAGTACACAGTACTCTCTACTCAGTACTCAGTACACAGTACACAGTACACAGTACTCAGTACACAGTACTCAGTACACAGAACTCAGTACACAGCACACACTACTCAGTGCACAGTGCTCAGTGCTCAATACACAAAACTCACTACTCAGTACTCAGTACACAGTACTCACTACTCAGTACACAGTGCTCACTACTCAGTACTCAGCACACAGTACTCACTACTCAGTACACAGTGCTCAGTGCTCTGTACTAAGTACACAGTACTCAGTACACAGTACACAGTACGCACTACTCAGTACTCAGCACTCAGCACTCTGCACTCACTACTCACTACTCAGTGCATAGTGCTCAGTACACAAAACTCACTACTCAGTACTCAGTATACAGTACTCACTACTCAGTACACAGTACTCTCTACTCACTTCTCAGTACACAGTGTTCAGGACTCAGTACACAGCACTCTTGACTCACTACTCAGTACACAGTGCTCAGTGCTCAGTACACAGCACTCAGTACACAGCACTCACAACTCTCTACGCAGTACACAGTGCTCAGTACACAGCACACAGTACACAGTACTCACTACTCAGTACACAGTATACAGTACACAGGACTCACTACTAGGTACATAGTACTCAATACTCACTACTCAGTACACAGTACCCTCTACTCAGTACACAGTACTCACTACACAGCACTCACTACTCAGTACACAGTACACAGCACTCAATACTCAGTACACACTACACAGTACACAGTGCTCACTACTCATTATACAGTACGCAGTAATCAGTACGCAGTACGCAGTGATCAGTACTCAGTACACAGTACTCTCTACTCAGTACAGAGAACTCAGTGCTAAGTACTCAGTACTCACTACTCCCTGCTCACTACTCAGCACACAGTACTCAGTACTCAGCACACAGCACTCAGTACTCAGTACTCAGTACTCAGCACACATTACTCAGTACTCAGTACACAGTGCTCAGTGCACAGTGCACAGTGCACAGTGCTCAGTGCTCAGTGCTCAGTGCTCAGTGCTCAGTGCTCGGTACTCGGTACACAATGCTCAATGCTCAGTAGTCAGTACACAGTACTCACTATTGACTACTCAGTACACAGTGCTCAGTGCTCTGTACACAGTACTCACTACTCAGTAAACAGTGCACAGTGCTCAGTACTCACTACACAGTACTCACTCCTCATTACTCAGTACACAGTGCTCAGTTCTTAGTGCTCAGTACTCACTACACAGTACTCACTACTCATTACTCAGTACACAGTGCTCAGTTCGCAGTGCTCAGTACTCAGTACACAGTGCTAAGTGCTCAGTACTCAGTACGCTCTACTCAGTACACAGAACTCAGTGCTCAGTACTCAGTACTCACTACTCCCTACTCACAACTCAGCACACAGTGCTCAGTGCTCACTACGCAATACTCACTACTCAGTACACAGAACTCAGTACTCACTACTCAGTACACAGTGCTCAGTGTTCTGTACTAAGTACACAGTACTCAGTACAGAGTACTCACTATTCAGTACACAGTACTCAGCACTCATCACTAAGCACTCAGCACTCAGCACCCAGCACTCAGTACATAGCACTCACTACTCACTACTCAGTGCACAGTGCTCAGTACACAAAACTCATTACTCAGTACTCAGTACACAGTACTCACTGCTCAGTACACAGTGCTCAGTAATCAGTACACAGTACTCGCTACTCACTTCTCAGTATACAGTGCTCAGTACTCAGTACACAGTACTCTCTACTCACTATTCACTTCTCAGTACACAGTACTCAGTACACAGTACTCACTACTCAGTACTCACTACTCAGTACTCACTACTTAGTACTCACTGCTCAATACTCACTACTCAATACTCACTACTCAGTACACAGTGCTCACTACTCAGTACTCAGCACACAGTACTCACTACTCAGTACACAGTGCTCAATGCTCTGTACTAAGTACACAGTACTCAGTACACAGTACACAGTACACAGTACTCACTACTCAGCACTCAGCACTCACTACTCACTTCTCAGTACACAGTGCTCAGTACTCAGTACACAGCACTCTCGACTCACTACTCAGTACACAATGCTCAGTACACAGTACTCTCTACTCACTACTCAGTACACAGTGCTCAGTACTCAGTACACAGCACTCAGTACACAGTACTCACAACTCTCTACGCAGTACACAGCGCACAGTACACAGTACTCACTACTCAGTACACAGTATACAGTACACAGTACTCACTACTCAGTACATAGTACTCAATACTCACTACTCAGTACACAGTACCCACTACTCAGTACACAGTACACAGTACTCACTACACAGTACTCACTACTCAGTACACAGTACACAGCACTCAATACTCAGTACACACTACACAGTACACAGTGCTCACTACTCAGTATACAGTACGCAGTAATCAGTACGCAGTACGCAGTGATCAGTACTCAGTACTCAGTACTCTCTACTCAGTACAGAGAACTCAGTGCTAAGTACTCAGTACTCACTACTCCCTACTCACTACTCAGCACACAGTACTCAGTACTCAGTACTCAGTACTCAGTACTCAGTACTCAGCACACAGTACTCAGTACTCAGTACTCAGTACTCAGCACACATTACTCAGTACTCAGTACACAGTGCTCAGTGCTCAGTGCTCAGTGCTCAGTGCTCAGTGCTCGGTACTCGGTACACAATGCTCAATGCTCAGTAGTCAGTACACAGTACTCACTATTGACTACTCAGTACACAGTGCTCAGTGCTCTGTACACAGTACTCACTACTCAGTAAACAGTGCACAGTGCTCAGTACTCACTACACAGTACTCACTCCTCATTACTCAGTACACAGTGCTCAGTTCTTAGTGCTCAGTACTCACTACACAGTACTCACTACTCATTACTCAGTACACAGTGCTCAGTTCGCAGTGCTCAGTACTCAGTACACAGTGCTAAGTGCTCAGTACACAGTGCTAAGTGCTCAGTACTCAGTACGCTCTACTCAGTACACAGAACTCTGCTCAGTACTCAGTACTCACTACTCCCTACTCACAACTCAGCACACAGTGCTCAGTGCTCACTGCTCACTACGCAATACTCACTACTCAGTACACAGAACTCAGTACTCACTACTCAGTACACAGTGCTCAGTGTTCTGTACTAAGTACACAGTACTCAGTACACAGTACTCACTACTCAGTACACAGTACTCAGCACTCATCACTAAGCACTCAGCACTCATCACTAAGCACTCAGCACTCAGCACCCAGCGCTCAGCACCCAGCACTCAGTACATAGCACTCACTACTCACTACTCAGTGCACAGTGCTCAGTACACAAAACTCACTACTCAGTACTCAGTACACAGTACTCACTGCTCAGTACACAGTGCTCAGTACTCAGTACACTGTACTCGCTACTCACTTCTCAGTACACAATGCTCAGTACTCAGTACACAGTACTCTCTACTCACTATTCACTTCTCAGTACACAGTACTCAGTACACAGTACTCAGTACACAGTACTCACTACTCAGTACTCACTACTCAGTACTCACTACTCAGTACTCACTACTCAGTACTCACTACTCAGTACTCACTACTCAATACACACTACTCAATACTCACTACTCAGTACACAGTGCTCACTACTCAGTACTCAGCACTCGGTACTCACTACTCAGTACACAGTGCTCAGTGCTCTGTACTAAGTACACAGTACTCAGTACACAGTACACAGTACTCACTACTCAGTACTCAGCACTCAGCACTCAGCACTCACTACTCACTACTCAGTGCATAGTGCTCAGTACACAAAACTCACTACTCAGTACTCAGTATACAGTACTCACTACTCAGTACACAGTACTCAGCACTCATCACTAAGCACTCAGCACTCAGCACCCAGCACTCAGCACTCAGCACTCACTACTCACAACTCAGTGCACAGTGCTCAGTACACAAAACTCACTACTCAGTACTCAGTACACAGTACTCACTGCTCAGTACACAGTGCTCAGTACTCAGTACACAGTACTCGCAACTCACTTCTCAGTACACAGTGCTCAGTACTCAGTACACAGTACTTAATACTCAGTACTCAGTACACAGTACTCAGTACTCAGTACTCAGTACTCAGTACACAGTACTCAGTACACAGCACTCAGTACACAGTACTCAGTTCTCAGAACTCAGTACAAAGCACACACTACTCAGTGCACAGTGCTCAGTGCTCAATACACAAAACTCACTACTCAGTACACAGACCTCAGTGCTCAGTACTCAGTACACAGTACTCACTACTCAGTACACAGTGCTCACTACTCAGTACTCAGCACACAGTACTCACTACTCAGTACACAGTGCTCAGTGCTCTGTACTAAGTACACAGTACACAGTACACAGTACACAGTACTCAGTACTCAGTACTCACTACTCAGTACTCAGCACTCAGCACTCAGCACTCACTACTCACTACTCAGTGCATAGTGCTCAGTACACAAAACTCACTACTCAGTACTCAGTATACAGTACTCACTACTCAGTACACAGTACTCTCTACTCACTTCTCAGTACACAGTGCTCAGTACTCAGTACACAGCACTCTCGACTCACTACTCAGTACACAGTGCTCAGTGCTCAGTACACAGCACTCAGTACACAGTACTCAAACTCTCTACGCAGTACACAGTGCTCAGTACACAGCGCACAGTACACAGTACTCACTACTCAGTACACAGTATGCAGTACACAGGACTCACTACTCAGTACATAGTACTCAATACTCACTACTCAGTACACAGTACCCTCTACTCAGTACACAGTACTCACTACACAGTACTCACTACTCAGTACACAGTACACAGCACTCAATACTCAGTACACACTACACAGTACACAGTGCTCACTACTCAGTATACAGTACGCAGTAATCAGTACGCAGTATGCAGTGATCAGTACTCAGTACACAGTACTCTCTACTCAGTACAGAGAACTCAGTGCTAAGTACTCAGTACTCACTACTCCCTACTCACTACTCAGCACACAGTACTCAGTACTCAGCACACAGTACTCAGCACACAGTACTCAGTACTCAGCACACAGCACTCAGTATTCAGTACTCAGTACTCAGTACTCAGTACTCAGTACTCAGTACTCAGCACACATTACTCAGTACTCAGTACACAGTGCTCAGTGCTCAGTGCTCGGTACTTGGTACTCGGTACACAATGCTCAATGCTCAGTAGTTAGTACACAGTACTCACTATTGACTACTCAGTACACAGTGCTCAGTGCTCTGTACACAGTACTCACTACTCAGTAAACAGTGCACAGTGCTCAGTACTCACTACACAGTACTCACTCCTCATTACTCAGTACACAGTGCTCAGTTCTTAGTGCTCAGTACTCACTACACAGTACTCACTACTCATTACTCAGTACACAGTGCTCAGTTCGCAGTGCTCAGTACTCAGTACACAGTGCTAAGTGCTCAGTACTCAGTACGCTCTACTCAGTACACAGAACTCAGTGCTCAGTACTCAGTACTCACTACTCCCTACTCACAACTCAGCACACAGTGCTCAGTGCTCACTACGCAATACTCACTACTCAGTACACAGAACTCAGTACTCACTACTCAGTACACAGTGCTCAGTGTTCTGTACTAAGTACACAGTACTCAGTACAGAGTACTCACTATTCAGTACACAGTACTCAGCACTCATCACTAAGCACTCAGCACTCAGCACCCAGCACTCAGTACATAGCACTCACTACTCACTACTCAGTGCACAGTGCTCAGTACACAAAACTCATTACTCAGTACTCAGTACACAGTACTCACTGCTCAGTACACAGTGCTCAGTAATCAGTACACAGTACTCGCTACTCACTTCTCAGTATACAGTGCTCAGTACTCAGTACACAGTACTCTCTACTCACTATTCACTTCTCAGTACACAGTACTCAGTACACAGTACTCACTACTCAGTACTCACTACTCAGTACTCACTACTTAGTACTCACTGCTCAATACTCACTACTCAATACTCACTACTCAGTACACAGTGCTCACTACTCAGTACTCAGCACACAGTACTCACTACTCAGTACACAGTGCTCAATGCTCTGTACTAAGTACACAGTACTCAGTACACAGTACACAGTACTCACTACTCAGCACTCAGCACTCACTACTCACTTCTCAGTACACAGTGCTCAGTACTCAGTACACAGCACTCTCGACTCACTACTCAGTACACAATGCTCAGTACACAGTACTCTCTACTCACTACTCAGTACACAGTGCTCAGTACTCAGTACACAGCACTCAGTACACAGTACTCACAACTCTCTACGCAGTACACAGCGCACAGTACACAGTACTCACTACTCAGTACACAGTATACAGTACACAGTACTCACTACTCAGTACATAGTACTCAATACTCACTACTCAGTACACAGTACCCACTACTCAGTACACAGTACACAGTACTCACTACACAGTACTCACTACTCAGTACACAGTACACAGCACTCAATACTCAGTACACACTACACAGTACACAGTGCTCACTACTCAGTATACAGTACGCAGTAATCAGTACGCAGTACGCAGTGATCAGTACTCAGTACTCAGTACACAGTACTCTCTACTCAGTACAGAGAACTCAGTGCTAAGTACTCAGTACTCACTACTCCCTACTCACTACTCAGCACACAGTACTCAGTACTCAGTACTCAGTACTCAGTACTCAGTACTCAGTACTCAGCACACAGTACTCAGTACTCAGTACTCAGTACTCAGTACTCAGCACACATTACTCAGTACTCAGTACACAGTGCTCAGTGCTCAGTGCTCAGTGCTCAGTGCTCAGTGCTCGGTGCTCGGTACACAATGCTCAATGCTCAGTAGTCAGTACACAGTACTCACTATTGACTACTCAGTACACAGTGCTCAGTGCTCTGTACACAGTACTCACTACTCAGTAAACAGTGCACAGTGCTCAGTACTCACTACACAGTACTCACTCCTCATTACTCAGTACACAGTGCTCAGTTCTTAGTGCTCAGTACTCACTACACAGTACTCACTACTCATTACTCAGTACACAGTGCTCAGTTCACAGTGCCCAGTACTCAGTACACAGTGCTAAGTGCTCAGTACTCAGTACGCTCTACTCAGTACACAGAACTCAGTGCTCAGTACTCAGTACTCACTACTCCCTACTCACAACTCAGCACACAGTGCTCAGTGCTCACTGCTCACTACGCAATACTCACTACTCAGTACACAGAACTCAGTACTCACTACTCAGTACCCAGTGCTCAGTGTTCTGTACTAAGTACACAGTACTCAGTACACAGTACACAGTAATCACTACTCAGTACACAGTACTCAGCACTCATCACTAAGCACTCAGCACTCAGCACCCAGCACTCAGCACCCAGCACCCAGCACTCAGTACATAGCACTCACTACTCACTACTCAGTGCACAGTGCTCAGTACACAAAACTCAGTACTCAGTACACAGTACTCACTGCTCAGTACACAGTGCTCAGTACTCAGTACACTGTACTCGCTACTCACTTCTCAGTACACAGTGCTCAGTACTCAGTACACAGTACTCTCTACTCACTATTCACTTCTCAGTACACAGTACTCAGTACACAGTACTCAGTACACAGTACTCAGTACACAGTACTCACTACTCAGTACTCACTACTCAGTACTCACTACTCAGTACTCACTACTCAGTACTCACTACTCAGTACTCACTACTCAATACTCACTACTCAATACTCACTACTCAGTACACAGTGCTCACTACTCAGTACTCAGCACACAGTACTCACTACTCAGTACACAGTGCTCAATGCTCTGTACTAAGTACACAGTACTCAGTACACAGTACACAGTACTCACTACTCAGTACTCAGTACTCAGTACTCAGCACTCAGCACTCACTACTCACTACTCAGTGCATAGTGCTCAGTACACAAAACTCATTACTCAGTACTCAGTATACAGTACTCACTACTCAGTACACAGTACTCAGCACTCATCACTAAGCACTCAGCACTCAGCACCCAGCACCCAGCACTCAGCACTCAGCACTCACTACTCACTACTCAGTGCACAGTGCTCAGTACACAAAACTCACTACTCAGTATACAGTACTCACTACTCAGTACACAGTACTCTCTACTCACTTCTCAGTACACAGTGCTCAGTACTCAGTACACAGTACTCTCTACTCACTATTCACTTCTCAGTACACAGTACTCAGTACACAGTGCTCAGTACACAGTACTCAGTACACAGTACTCACTACTCAGTACTCAGTACACAGTACACAGTACACAGTACTCAGTACACAGTACTCAGTACACAGAACTCAGTACACAGTACACAGTACACAGTACTCAGTACACAGTACTCAGTACACAGAACTCAGTACACAGCACACACTACTCAGTGCACAGTGCTCAGTGCTCAATACACAAAACTCACTACTCAGTACTCAGTACACAGTACTCACTACTCAGTACACAGTGCTCACTACTCAGTACTCAGCACACAGTACTCACTACTCAGTACACAGTGCTCAGTGCTCTGTACTAAGTACACAGTACTCAGTACACAGTACACAGTACGCACTACTCAGTACTCAGCACTCAGCACTCTGCACTCACTACTCACTACTCAGTGCATAGTGCTCAGTACACAAAACTCACTACTCAGTACTCAGTATACAGTACTCACTACTCAGTACACAGTACTCTCTACTCACTTCTCAGTACACAGTGTTCAGGACTCAGTACACAGCACTCTTGACTCACTACTCAGTACACAGTGCTCAGTGCTCAGTACACAGCACTCAGTACACAGCACTCACAACTCTCTACGCAGTACACAGTGCTCAGTACACAGCACACAGTACACAGTACTCACTACTCAGTACACAGTATACAGTACACAGGACTCACTACTAGGTACATAGTACTCAATACTCACTACTCAGTACACAGTACCCTCTACTCAGTACACAGTACTCACTACACAGCACTCACTACTCAGTACACAGTACACAGCACTCAATACTCAGTACACACTACACAGTACACAGTGCTCACTACTCATTATACAGTACGCAGTAATCAGTACGCAGTACGCAGTGATCAGTACTCAGTACACAGTACTCTCTACTCAGTACAGAGAACTCAGTGCTAAGTACTCAGTACTCACTACTCCCTGCTCACTACTCAGCACACAGTACTCAGTACTCAGCACACAGCACTCAGTACTCAGTACTCAGTACTCAGTACTCAGCACACATTACTCAGTACTCAGTACACAGTGCTCAGTGCACAGTGCTCAGTGCTCAGTGCTCAGTGCTCAGTGCTCAGTGCTCAGTGCTCGGTACTCGGTACACAATGCTCAATGCTCAGTAGTCAGTACACAGTACTCACTATTGACTACTCAGTACACAGTGCTCAGTGCTCTGTACACAGTACTCACTACTCAGTAAACAGTGCACAGTGCTCAGTACTCACTACACAGTACTCACTCCTCATTACTCAGTACACAGTGCTCAGTTCTTAGTGCTCAGTACTCACTACACAGTACTCACTACTCATTACTCAGTACACAGTGCTCAGTTCGCAGTGCTCAGTACACAGTGCTAAGTGCTCAGTACTCAGTACGCTCTACTCAGTACACAGAACTCAGTACTCACTACTCAGTACACAGTGCTCAGTGTTCTGTACTAAGTACACAGTACTCAGTACACAGTACACAGTACTCAGCACTCATCACTAAGCACTCAGCACTCAGCACTCAGCACTCAGTACATAGCACTCACTACTCACTACTCAGTGCACAGTGCTCAGTACACAAAACTCACTACTCAGTACTCAGTACACAGTACTCACTGCTCAGTACACAGTGCTCAGTACTCAGTACACAGTACTTAATACTCAGTACTCAGTACACAGTACTCAGTACTCAGTACACAGCACTCAGTACACAGTACTCAGTTCTCAGAACTCAGTACAAAGCACACACTACTCAGTGCACAGTGCTCAGTGCTCAATACACAAAACTCACTACTCAGTACACAGACCTCAGTGCTCAGTACTCAGTACACAGTACTCACTACTCAGTACACAGTGCTCACTACTCAGTACTCAGCACACAGTACTCACTACTCAGTACACAGTGCTCAGTGCTCTGTACTAAGTACACAGTACACAGTACACAGTACACAGTACTCAGTACTCAGTACTCACTACTCAGTACTCAGCACTCAGCACTCAGCACTCAGCACTCACTACTCAGTGCATAGTGCTCAGTACACAAAACTCACTACTCAGTACTCAGTATACAGTACTCACTACTCAGTACACAGTACTCTCTACTCACTTCTCAGTACACAGTGCTCAGTACTCAGTACACAGCACTCTCGACTCACTACTCAGTACACAGTGCTCAGTGCTCAGTACACAGCACTCAGTACACAGTACTCAAACTCTCTACGCAGTACACAGTGCTCAGTACACAGCGCACAGTACACAGTACTCACTACTCAGTACACAGTATGCAGTACACAGGACTCACTACTCAGTACATAGTACTCAATACTCACTACTCAGTACACAGTACCCTCTACTCAGTACACAGTACTCACTACACAGTACTCACTACTCAGTACACAGTACACAGCACTCAATACTCAGTACACACTACACAGTACACAGTGCTCACTACTCAGTATACAGTACGCAGTAATCAGTACGCAGTACGCAGTGATCAGTACTCAGTACACAGTACTCTCTACTCAGTACAGAGAACTCAGTGCTAAGTACTCAGTACTCACTACTCCCTACTCACTACTCAGCACACAGTACTCAGTACTCAGCACACAGTACTCAGTATTCAGCACACAGCACTCAGTATTCAGTACTCAGTACTCAGTACTCAGTACTCAGTACTCAGCACACATTACTCAGTACTCAGTACACAGTGCTCAGTGCTCAGTGCTCGGTACTCGGTACTCGGTACACAATGCTCAATGCTCAGTAGTTAGTACACAGTACTCACTATTGACTACTCAGTACACAGTGCTCAGTGCTCTGTACACAGTACTCACTACTCAGTAAACAGTGCACAGTGCTCAGTACTCACTACACAGTACTCACTCCTCATTACTCAGTACACAGTGCTCAGTTCTTAGTGCTCAGTACTCACTACACAGTACTCACTACTCAATACTCAGTACACAGTGCTCAGTTCGCAGTGCTCAGTACTCAGTACACAGTGCTAAGTGCTCAGTACTCAGTACGCTCTACTCAGTACACAGAACTCAGTGCTCAGTACTCAGTACTCACTACTCCCTACTCACAACTCAGCACACAGTGCTCAGTGCTCACTACGCAATACTCACTACTCAGTACACAGAACTCAGTACTCACTACTCAGTACACAGTGCTCAGTGTTCTGTACTAAGTACACAGTACTCAGTACAGAGTACTCACTATTCAGTACACAGTACTCAGCACTCATCACTAAGCACTCAGCACTCAGCACCCAGCACTCAGTACATAGCACTCACTACTCACTACTCAGTGCACAGTGCTCAGTACACAAAACTCATTACTCAGTACTCAGTACACAGTACTCACTGCTCAGTACACAGTGCTCAGTAATCAGTACACAGTACTCGCTACTCACTTCTCAGTATACAGTGCTCAGTACTCAGTACACAGTACTCTCTACTCACTATTCACTTCTCAGTACACAGTACTCAGTACACAGTACTCACTACTCAGTACTCACTACTCAGTACTCACTACTTAGTACTCACTGCTCAATACTCACTACTCAATACTCACTACTCAGTACACAGTGCTCACTACTCAGTACTCAGCACACAGTACTCACTACTCAGTACACAGTGCTCAATGCTCTGTACTAAGTACACAGTACTCAGTACACAGTACACAGTACACAGTACTCACTACTCAGCACTCAGCACTCACTACTCACTTCTCAGTACACAGTGCTCAGTACTCAGTACACAGCACTCTCGACTCACTACTCAGTACACAATGCTCAGTACACAGTACTCTCTACTCACTACTCAGTACACAGTGCTCAGTACTCAGTACACAGCACTCAGTACACAGTACTCACAACTCTCTACGCAGTACACAGCGCACAGTACACAGTACTCACTACTCAGTACACAGTATACAGTACACAGTACTCACTACTCAGTACATAGTACTCAATACTCACTACTCAGTACACAGTACCCACTACTCAGTACACAGTACACAGTACTCACTACACAGTACTCACTACTCAGTACACAGTACACAGCACTCAATACTCAGTACACACTACACAGTACACAGTGCTCACTACTCAGTATACAGTACGCAGTAATCAGTACGCAGTACGCAGTGATCAGTACTCAGTACTCAGTACACAGTACTCTCTACTCAGTACAGAGAACTCAGTGCTAAGTACTCAGTACTCACTACTCCCTACTCACTACTCAGCACACAGTACTCAGTACTCAGTACTCAGTACTCAGTACTCAGTACTCAGCACACAGTACTCAGTACTCAGTACTCAGTACTCAGCACACATTACTCAGTACTCAGTACACAGTGCTCAGTGCTCAGTGCTCAGTGCTCAGTGCTCAGTGCTCAGTGCTCAGTGCTCAGTGCTCAGTGCTCGGTACTCGGTACTCGGTACACAATGCTCAATGCTCAGTAGTCAGTACACAGTACTCACTATTGACTACTCAGTACACAGTGCTCAGTGCTCTGTACACAGTACTCACTACTCAGTAAACAGTGCACAGTGCTCAGTACTCACTACACAGTACTCACTCCTCATTACTCAGTACACAGTGCTCAGTTCTTAGTGCTCAGTACTCACTACACAGTACTCACTACTCATTACTCAGTACACAGTGCTCAGTTCGCAGTGCTCAGTACTCAGTACACAGTGCTAAGTGCTCAGTACACAGTGCTAAGTGCTCAGTACTCAGTACGCTCTACTCAGTACACAGAACTCTGCTCAGTACTCAGTACTCACTACTCCCTACTCACAACTCAGCACACAGTGCTCAGTGCTCACTGCTCACTACGCAATACTCACTACTCAGTACACAGAACTCAGTACTCACTACTCAGTACACAGTGCTCAGTGTTCTGTACTAAGTACACAGTACTCAGTACACAGTACTCACTACTCAGTACACAGTACTCAGCACTCATCACTAAGCACTCAGCACTCATCACTAAGCACTCAGCACTCAGCAGCCAGCGCTCAGCACCCAGCACTCAGTACATAGCACTCACTACTCACTACTCAGTGCACAGTGCTCAGTACACAAAACTCACTACTCAGTACTCAGTACACAGTACTCACTGCTCAGTACACAGTGCTCAGTACTCAGTACACTGTACTCGCTACTCACTTCTCAGTACACAATGCTCAGTACTCAGTACACAGTACTCTCTACTCACTATTCACTTCTCAGTACACAGTACTCAGTACACAGTACTCAGTACACAGTACTCACTACTCAGTACTCACTACTCAGTACTCACTACTCAGTACTCACTACTCAGTACTCACTACTCAGTACTCACTACTCAGTACTCACTACTCAATACACACTACTCAATACTCACTACTCAGTACACAGTGCTCACTACTCAGTACTCAGCACTCGGTACTCACTACTCAGTACACAGTGCTCAGTGCTCTGTACTAAGTACACAGTACTCAGTACACAGTACACAGTACTCACTACTCAGTACTCAGCACTCAGCACTCAGCACTCACTACTCAGTACTCAGTGCATAGTGCTCAGTACACAAAACTCACTACTCAGTACTCAGTATACAGTACTCACTACTCAGTACACAGTACTCAGCACTCATCACTAAGCACTCAGCACTCAGCACCCAGCACTCAGCACTCAGCACTCACTACTCACTACTCAGTGCACAGTGCTCAGTACACAAAACTCACTACTCAGTACTCAGTACACAGTACTCACTGCTCAGTACACAGTGCTCAGTACTCAGTACACAGTACTCGCAACTCACTTCTCAGTACACAGTGCTCAGTACTCAGTACACAGTACTTAATACTCAGTACTCAGTACACAGTACTCAGTACTCAGTACTCAGTACACAGTACTCAGTACACAGCACTCAGTACACAGTACTCAGTTCTCAGAACTCAGTACAAAGCACACACTACTCAGTGCACAGTGCTCAGTGCTCAATACACAAAACTCACTACTCAGTACACAGACCTCAGTGCTCAGTACTCAGTACACAGTACTCACTACTCAGTACACAGTGCTCACTACTCAGTACTCAGCACACAGTACTCACTACTCAGTACACAGTGCTCAGTGCTCTGTACTAAGTACACAGTACACAGTACACAGTACACAGTACTCAGTACTCAGTACTCACTACTCAGTACTCAGCACTCAGCACTCAGCACTCACTACTCACTACTCAGTGCATAGTGCTCAGTACACAAAACTCACTACTCAGTACTCAGTATACAGTACTCACTACTCAGTACACAGTACTCTCTACTCACTTCTCAGTACACAGTGCTCAGTACTCAGTACACAGCACTCTCGACTCACTACTCAGTACACAGTGCTCAGTGCTCAGTACACAGCACTCAGTACACAGTACTCAAACTCTCTACGCAGTACACAGTGCTCAGTACACAGCGCACAGTACACAGTACTCACTACTCAGTACACAGTATGCAGTACACAGGACTCACTACTCAGTACATAGTACTCAATACTCACTACTCAGTACACAGTACCCTCTACTCAGTACACAGTACTCACTACACAGTACTCACTACTCAGTACACAGTACACAGCACTCAATACTCAGTACACACTACACAGTACACAGTGCTCACTACTCAGTATACAGTACGCAGTAATCAGTACGCAGTACGCAGTGATCAGTACTCAGTACACAGTACTCTCTACTCAGTACAGAGAACTCAGTGCTAAGTACTCAGTACTCACTACTCCCTACTCACTACTCAGCACACAGTACTCAGTACTCAGCACACAGTACTCAGTACTCAGCACACAGCACTCAGTATTCAGTACTCAGTACTCAGTACTCAGTACTCAGTACTCAGCACACATTACTCAGTACTCAGTACACAGTGCTCAGTGCTCAGTGCTCGGTACTCGGTACTCGGTACACAATGCTCAATGCTCAGTAGTTAGTACACAGTACTCACTATTGACTACTCAGTACACAGTGCTCAGTGCTCTGTACACAGTACTCACTACTCAGTAAACAGTGCACAGTGCTCAGTACTCACTACACAGTACTCACTCCTCATTACTCAGTACACAGTGCTCAGTTCTTAGTGCTCAGTACTCACTACACAGTACTCACTACTCATTACTCAGTACACAGTGCTCAGTTCGCAGTGCTCAGTACTCAGTACACAGTGCTAAGTGCTCAGTACTCAGTACGCTCTACTCAGTACACAGAACTCAGTGCTCAGTACTCAGTACTCACTACTCCCTACTCACAACTCAGCACACAGTGCTCAGTGCTCACTACGCAATACTCACTACTCAGTACACAGAACTCAGTACTCACTACTCAGTACACAGTGCTCAGTGTTCTGTACTAAGTACACAGTACTCCGTACAGAGTACTCACTATTCAGTACACAGTACTCAGCACTCATCACTAAGCACTCAGCACTCAGCACCCAGCACTCAGTACATAGCACTCACTACTCACTACTCAGTGCACAGTGCTCAGTACACAAAACTCATTACTCAGTACTCAGTACACAGTACTCACTGCTCAGTACACAGTGCTCAGTAATCAGTACACAGTACTCGCTACTCACTTCTCAGTATACAGTGCTCAGTACTCAGTACACAGTACTCTCTACTCACTATTCACTTCTCAGTACACAGTACTCAGTACACAGTACTCACTACTCAGTACTCACTACTCAGTACTCACTACTTAGTACTCACTGCTCAATACTCACTACTCAATACTCACTACTCAGTACACAGTGCTCACTACTCAGTACTCAGCACACAGTACTCACTACTCAGTACACAGTGCTCAATGCTCTGTACTAAGTACACAGTACTCAGTACACAGTACACAGTACACAGTACTCACTACTCAGCACTCAGCACTCACTACTCACTTCTCAGTACACAGTGCTCAGTACTCAGTACACAGCACTCTCGACTCACTACTCAGTACACAATGCTCAGTACACAGTACTCTCTACTCACTACTCAGTACACAGTGCTCAGTACTCAGTACACAGCACTCAGTACACAGTACTCACAACTCTCTACGCAGTACACAGCGCACAGTACACAGTACTCACTACTCAGTACACAGTATACAGTACACAGTACTCACTAATCAGTACATAGTACTCAATACTCACTACTCAGTACACAGTACCCACTACTCAGTACACAGTACACAGTACTCACTACACAGTACTCACTACTCAGTACACAGTACACAGCACTCAATACTCAGTACACACTACACAGTACACAGTGCTCACTACTCAGTATACAGTACGCAGTAATCAGTACGCAGTACGCAGTGATCAGTACTCAGTACTCAGTACACAGTACTCTCTACTCAGTACAGAGAACTCAGTGCTAAGTACTCAGTACTCACTACTCCCTACTCACTACTCAGCACACAGTACTCAGTACTCAGTACTCAGTACTCAGTACTCAGTACTCAGCACACAGTACTCAGTACTCAGTACTCAGTACTCAGCACACATTACTCAGTACTCAGTACACAGTGCTCAGTGCTCAGTGCTCAGTGCTCAGTGCTCAGTGCTCGGTACTCGGTACACAATGCTCAATGCTCAGTAGTCAGTACACAGTACTCACTATTGACTACTCAGTACACAGTGCTCAGTGCTCTGTACACAGTACTCACTACTCAGTAAACAGTGCACAGTGCTCAGTACTCACTACACAGTACTCACTCCTCATTACTCAGTACACAGTGCTCAGTTCTTAGTGCTCAGTACTCACTACACAGTACTCACTACTCATTACTCAGTACACAGTGCTCAGTTCACAGTGCCCAGTACTCAGTACACAGTGCTAAGTGCTCAGTACTCAGTACGCTCTACTCAGTACACAGAACTCAGTGCTCAGTACTCAGTACTCACTACTCCCTACTCACAACTCAGCACACAGTGCTCAGTGCTCACTGCTCACTACGCAATACTCACTACTCAGTACACAGAACTCAGTACTCACTACTCAGTACCCAGTGCTCAGTGTTCTGTACTAAGTACTCAGTACTCAGTACACAGTAATCACTACTCAGTACACAGTACTCAGCACTCATCACTAAGCACTCAGCACTCAGCACCCAGCACTCAGCACCCAGCACCCAGCACTCAGTACATAGCACTCACTACTCACTACTCAGTGCACAGTGCTCAGTACACAAAACTCAGTACTCAGTACACAGTACTCACTGCTCAGTACACAGTGCTCAGTACTCAGTACACTGCACTCGCTACTCACTTCTCAGTACACAGTGCTCAGTACTCAGTACACAGTACTCTCTACTCACTATTCACTTCTCAGTACACAGTACTCAGTACACAGTACTCAGTACACAGTACTCAGTACACAGTACTCAGTACACAGTACTCACTACTCAGTACTCACTACTCAGTACTCACTACTCAGTACTCACTACTCAGTACTCACTACTCAATACTCACTACTCAGTACACAGTGCTCACTACTCAGTACTCAGCACACAGTACTCACTACTCAGTACACAGTGCTCAATGCTCTGTACTAAGTACACAGTACTCAGTACACAGTACACAGTACTCACTACTCAGTACTCAGTACTCAGTACTCAGCACTCAGCACTCACTACTCACTACTCAGTGCATAGTGCTCAGTACACAAAACTCATTACTCAGTACTCAGTATACAGTACTCACTACTCAGTACACAGTACTCAGCACTCATCACTAAGCACTCAGCACTCAGCACCCAGCACCCAGCACTCAGCACTCAGCACTCAGCACTCAGCACTCACTACTCACTACTCAGTGCACAGTGCTCAGTACACAAAACTCACTACTCAGTATACAGTACTCACTACTCAGTACACAGTACTCTCTACTCACTTCTCAGTACACAGTGCTCAGTACTCAGTACACAGTACTCTCTACTCACTATTCACTTCTCAGTACACAGTACTCAGTACACAGTGCTCAGTACACAGTACTCAGTACACAGTACTCACTACTCAGTACTCAGTACACAGTACACAGTACACAGTACTCAGTACACAGTACTCAGTACACAGAACTCAGTACACAGCACACACTACTCAGTGCACAGTGCTCAGTGCTCAATACACAAAACTCACTACTCAGTACTCAGTACACAGTACTCACTACTCAGTACACAGTGCTCACTACTCAGTACTCAGCACACAGTACTCACTACTCAGTACACAGTGCTCAGTGCTCTGTACTAAGTACACAGTACTCAGTACACAGTACACAGTACGCACTACTCAGTACTCAGCACTCAGCACTCTGCACTCACTACTCACTACTCAGTGCATAGTGCTCAGTACACAAAACTCACTACTCAGTACTCAGTATACAGTACTCACTACTCAGTACACAGTACTCTCTACTCACTTCTCAGTACACAGTGTTCAGGACTCAGTACACAGCACTCTTGACTCACTACTCAGTACACAGTGCTCAGTGCTCAGTACACAGCACTCAGTACACAGCACTCACAACTCTCTACGCAGTACACAGTGCTCAGTACACAGCACACAGTACACAGTACTCACTACTCAGTACACAGTATACAGTACACAGGACTCACTACTAGGTACATAGTACTCAATACTCACTACTCAGTACACAGTACCCTCTACTCAGTACACAGTACTCACTACACAGCACTCACTACTCAGTACACAGTACACAGCACTCAATACTCAGTACACACTACACAGTACACAGTGCTCACTACTCATTATACAGTACGCAGTAATCAGTACGCAGTACGCAGTGATCAGTACTCAGTACACAGTACTCTCTACTCAGTACAGAGAACTCAGTGCTAAGTACTCAGTACTCACTACTCCCTGCTCACTACTCAGCACACAGTACTCAGTACTCAGCACACAGCACTCAGTACTCAGTACTCAGTACTCAGCACACATTACTCAGTACTCAGTACACAGTGCTCAGTGCACAGTGCTCAGTGCTCAGTGCTCAGTGCTCAGTGCTCAGTGCTCAGTGCTCAGTGCTCGGTACTCGGTACACAATGCTCAATGCTCAGTAGTCAGTACACAGTACTCACTATTGACTACTCAGTACACAGTGCTCAGTGCTCTGTACACAGTACTCACTACTCAGTAAACAGTGCACAGTGCTCAGTACTCACTACACAGTACTCACTCCTCATTACTCAGTACACAGTGCTCAGTTCTTAGTGCTCAGTACTCACTACACAGTACTCACTACTCATTACTCAGTACACAGTGCTCAGTTCGCAGTGCTCAGTACTCAGTACACAGTGCTAAGTGCTCAGTACTCAGTACGCTCTACTCAGTACACAGAACTCAGTACTCACTACTCAGTACACAGTGCTCAGTGTTCTGTACTAAGTACACAGTACTCAGTACACAGTACACAGTACTCAGCACTCATCACTAAGCACTCAGCACTCAGCACCCAGCACTCAGTACATAGCACTCACTACTCACTACTCAGTGCACAGTGCTCAGTACACAAAACTCACTACTCAGTACTCAGTACACAGTACTCACTGCTCAGTACACAGTGCTCAGTACTCAGTACACAGTACTTAATACTCAGTACTCAGTACACAGTACTCAGTACTCAGTACACAGCACTCAGTACACAGTACTCAGTTCTCAGAACTCAGTACAAAGCACACACTACTCAGTGCACAGTGCTCAGTGCTCAATACACAAAACTCACTACTCAGTACACAGACCTCAGTGCTCAGTACTCAGTACACAGTACTCACTACTCAGTACACAGTGCTCACTACTCAGTACTCAGCACACAGTACTCACTACTCAGTACACAGTGCTCAGTGCTCTGTACTAAGTACACAGTACACAGTACACAGTACTCAGTACTCATTACTCAGTACTCAGCACTCAGCACTCAGCACTCAGCACTCTACTCAGTGCATAGTGCTCAGTACACAAAACTCACTACTCAGTACTCAGTATACAGTACTCACTACTCAGTACACAGTACTCTCTACTCACTTCTCAGTACACAGTGCTCAGTACTCAGTACACAGCACTCTCGACTCACTACTCAGTACACAGTGCTCAGTGCTCAGTACACAGCACTCAGTACACAGTACTCAAACTCTCTACGCAGTACACAGTGCTCAGTACACAGCGCACAGTACACAGTACTCACTACTCAGTACACAGTATGCAGTACACAGGACTCACTACTCAGTACATAGTACTCAATACTCACTACTCAGTACACAGTACCCTCTACTCAGTACACAGTACTCACTACACAGTACTCACTACTCAGTACACAGTACACAGCACTCAATACTCAGTACACACTACACAGTACACAGTGCTCACTACTCAGTATACAGTACGCAGTAATCAGTACGCAGTACGCAGTGATCAGTACTCAGTACACAGTACTCTCTACTCAGTACAGAGAACTCAGTGCTAAGTACTCAGTACTCACTACTCCCTACTCACTACTCAGCACACAGTACTCAGTACTCAGCACACAGTACTCAGTATTCAGCACACAGCACTCAGTATTCAGTACTCAGTACTCAGTACTCAGTACTCAGTACTCAGTACTCAGTACTCAGTACTCAGCACACATTACTCAGTACTCAGTACACAGTGCTCAGTGCTCAGTGCTCGGTACTCGGTACACAATGCTCAATGCTCAGTAGTTAGTACACAGTACTCACTATTGACTACTCAGTACACAGTGCTCAGTGCTCTGTACACAGTACTCACTACTCAGTAAACAGTGCACAGTGCTCAGTACTCACTACACAGTACTCACTCCTCATTACTCAGTACACAGTGCTCAGTTCTTAGTGCTCAGTACTCACTACACAGTACTCACTACTCATTACTCAGTACACAGTGCTCAGTTCGCAGTGCTCAGTACTCAGTACACAGTGCTAAGTGCTCAGTACTCAGTACGCTCTACTCAGTACACAGAACTCAGTGCTCAGTACTCAGTACTCACTACTCCCTACTCACAACTCAGCACACAGTGCTCAGTGCTCACTACGCAATACTCACTACTCAGTACACAGAACTCAGTACTCACTACTCAGTACACAGTGCTCAGTGTTCTGTACTAAGTACACAGTACTCCGTACAGAGTACTCACTATTCAGTACACAGTACTCAGCACTCATCACTAAGCACTCAGCACTCAGCACCCAGCACTCAGTACATAGCACTCACTACTCACTACTCAGTGCACAGTGCTCAGTACACAAAACTCATTACTCAGTACTCAGTACACAGTACTCACTGCTCAGTACACAGTGCTCAGTAATCAGTACACAGTACTCGCTACTCACTTCTCAGTATACAGTGCTCAGTACTCAGTACACAGTACTCTCTACTCACTATTCACTTCTCAGTACACAGTACTCAGTACACAGTACTCACTACTCAGTACTCACTACTCAGTACTCACTACTTAGTACTCACTGCTCAATACTCACTACTCAATACTCACTACTCAGTACACAGTGCTCACTACTCAGTACTCAGCACACAGTACTCACTACTCAGTACACAGTGCTCAATGCTCTGTACTAAGTACACAGTACTCAGTACACAGTACACAGTACACAGTACTCACTACTCAGCACTCAGCACTCACTACTCACTTCTCAGTACACAGTGCTCAGTACTCAGTACACAGCACTCTCGACTCACTACTCAGTACACAATGCTCAGTACACAGTACTCTCTACTCACTACTCAGTACACAGTGCTCAGTACTCAGTACACAGCACTCAGTACACAGTACTCACAACTCTCTACGCAGTACACAGCGCACAGTACACAGTACTCACTACTCAGTACACAGTATACAGTACACAGTACTCACTACTCAGTACATAGTACTCAATACTCACTACTCAGTACACAGTACCCACTACTCAGTACACAGTACACAGTACTCACTACACAGTACTCACTACTCAGTACACAGTACACAGCACTCAATACTCAGTACACACTACACAGTACACAGTGCTCACTACTCAGTATACAGTACGCAGTAATCAGTACGCAGTACGCAGTGATCAGTACTCAGTACTCAGTACACAGTACTCTCTACTCAGTACAGAGAACTCAGTGCTAAGTACTCAGTACTCACTACTCCCTACTCACTACTCAGCACACAGTACTCAGTACTCAGTACTCAGTACTCAGTACTCAGTACACAGTACTCAGTACTCAGTACTCAGTACTCAGCACACATTACTCAGTACTCAGTACACAGTGCTCAGTGCTCAGTGCTCAGTGCTCAGTGCTCAGTGCTCGGTACTCGGTACACAATGCTCAATGCTCAGTAGTCAGTACACAGTACTCACTATTGACTACTCAGTACACAGTGCTCAGTGCTCTGTACACAGTACTCACTACTCAGTAAACAGTGCACAGTGCTCAGTACTCACTACACAGTACTCACTCCTCATTACTCAGTACACAGTGCTCAGTTCTTAGTGCTCAGTACTCACTACACAGTACTCACTACTCATTACTCAGTACACAGTGCTCAGTTCGCAGTGCTCAGTACTCAGTACACAGTGCTAAGTGCTCAGTACACAGTGCTAAGTGCTCAGTACTCAGTACGCTCTACTCAGTACACAGAACTCTGCTCAGTACTCAGTACTCACTACTCCCTACTCACAACCTAGCACACAGTGCTCAGTGCTCACTGCTCACTACGCAATACTCACTACTCAGTACACAGAACTCAGTACTCACTACTCAGTACACAGTGCTCAGTGTTCTGTACTAAGTACACAGTACTCAGTACACAGTACTCACTACTCAGTACACAGTACTCAGCACTCATCAC
Source organism: Isurus oxyrinchus (assembly GCA_026770705.1). Classification (NCBI taxonomy): domain Eukaryota; kingdom Metazoa; phylum Chordata; class Chondrichthyes; order Lamniformes; family Lamnidae; genus Isurus; species Isurus oxyrinchus. The sequence goes on from JANJGN010000006.1 coordinate 113,923,164, forward strand.
TAAGCACTCAGCACTCATCACTAAGCACTCAGCACTCAGCACCCAGCGCTCAGCACCCAGCACTCAGTACATAGCACTCACTACTCACTACTCAGTGCACAGTGCTCAGTACACAAAACTCACTACTCAGTACTCAGTACACAGTACTCACTGCTCAGTACACAGTGCTCAGTACTCAGTACACTGTACTCGCTACTCACTTCTCAGTACACAATGCTCAGTACTCAGTACACAGTACTCTCTACTCACTATTCACTTCTCAGTACACAGTACTCAGTACACAGTACTCAGTACACAGTACTCACTACTCAGTACTCACTACTCAGTACTCACTACTCAGTACTCACTACTCAGTACTCACTACTCAGTACTCACTACTCAATACACACTACTCAATACTCACTACTCAGTACACAGTGCTCACTACTCAGTACTCAGCACTCGGTACTCACTACTCAGTACACAGTGCTCAGTGCTCTGTACTAAGTACACAGTACTCAGTACACAGTACACAGTACTCACTACTCAGTACTCAGCACTCAGCACTCAGCACTCACTACTCACTACTCAGTGCATAGTGCTCAGTACACAAAACTCACTACTCAGTACTCAGTATACAGTACTCACTACTCAGTACACAGTACTCAGCACTCATCACTAAGCACTCAGCACTCAGCACCCAGCACTCAGCACTCAGCACTCACTACTCACTACTCAGTGCACAGTGCTCAGTACACAAAACTCACTACTCAGTACTCAGTACACAGTACTCACTGCTCAGTACACAGTGCTCAGTACTCAGTACACAGTACTCGCAACTCACTTCTCAGTACACAGTGCTCAGTACTCAGTACACAGTACTCTCTACTCACTATTCACTTCTCAGTACACAGTACTCAGTACACAGTACTAAGTACACAGTACTCAGTACACAGTACACAGTACTCACTACTCAGTACTCAGCACTCAGCACTCACTACTCACTACTCACTACTAAGTGCACAGTGCTCAGTACACAAAACTCACTACTCAGTACTCAGTACACAGTACTCACTGCTCAGTACACAGTGCTCAGTACTCAGTACACAGTACTCGCTACTCACTTGTCAGTACACAGTGCTCAGTACTCAGTACACGTACTCTCTACTCACTATTCACTTCTCAGTACACAGTACTCAGTACACAGTACTCACTACTCAGTACTCACTACTCAGTACTCACTACTCAGTACTCACTACTCAATACTCACTACTCAATACTCACTACTCAGTACACATTGCTGACTACTCAGTACTCAGCACACAGTACTCACTACTCAGTAAACAGTGCTCAGTGCTCTGTACTAAGTACACAGTACTCAGTACACAGTACACAGTACACAGTACTCACTACTCAGCACTCAGCACTCACTACTCACTACTCAGTGCATAGTGCTCAGTACACAAAACTCACTACTCAGTACTCAGTGCACAGTACTCAGTACACAGAACTCAGTGCTCAGTACTCAGTACACAGTACACAGTACACAGTACTCAGAACTCAGAACTCAGAACTCAGTACACAGTATTCAGTACTTAGTACACAGTACACAGTACTCAGAACTCAGTACTCAGTACACAGTACACAGTACTCACTGCTCAGAACACAGTACTCAGCACTCATCACTAAGCACTCAGCACTCAGCACCCAGCACTCAGCACCCAGCACTCAGTACATAGCACTCACTACTCACTACTCAGTGCACAGTGCTCAGTACTCACTACTCAGTACTCAGTACACAGTACTCACTGCTCAGTACACAGTGCTCAGTACTCAGTACACTGTACTCGCTACTCACTTCTCAGTACACAGTGCTCAGTACTCAGTACACAGTACTCTCTACTCACTATTCACTTCTCAGTACACAGTACTCAGTACACAGTACTCACTACTCAGTACTCACTACTCAGTACTCACTACTCAATACTCACTACTCAATACTCACTACTCAATACTCACTACTCAGTACACAGTGCTCACTACTCAGTACTCAGCACACAGTACTCACTACTCAATACACAGTGCTCAGTGCTCTGTACTAAGTACACAGTACTCAGTACACAGTACACAGTACTCACTACTCAGTACTCAGCACTCAGCACTCACTACTCACTACTCAGTGCATAGTGCTCAGTACACAAAACTCACTACTCAGTACTCAGTATACAGTACTCACTACTCAGTACACAGTACTCTCTACTCACTTCTCAGTACACAGTGCTCAGTACTCAGTACACAGCACTCTCGACTCACTACTCAGTACACAGTGCTCAGTGCTCAGTACACAGCACTCAGTACACAGTACTCAAACTCTCTACGCAGTACACAGTGCTCAGTACACAGCGCACAGTACACAGTACTCACTACTCAGTACACAGTATGCAGTACACAGGACTCACTACTCAGTACATAGTACTCAATACTCACTACTCAGTACACAGTACCCTCTACTCAGTACACAGTACTCACTACACAGTACTCACTACTCAGTACACAGTACACAGCACTCAATACTCAGTACACACTACACAGTACACAGTGCTCACTACTCAGTATACAGTACGCAGTAATCAGTACGCAGTACGCAGTGATCAGTACTCAGTACACAGTACTCTCTACTCAGTACAGAGAACTCAGTGCTAAGTACTCAGTACTCACTACTCCCTACTCACTACTCAGCACACAGTACTCAGTACTCAGCACACAGTACTCAGTACTCAGCACACAGCACTCAGTATTCAGTACTCAGTACTCAGTACTCAGTACTCAGTACTCAGTACTCAGCACACATTACTCAGTACTCAGTACACAGTGCTCAGTGCTCAGTGCTCGGTACTCGGTACTCGGTACACAATGCTCAATGCTCAGTAGTTAGTACACAGTACTCACTATTGACTACTCAGTACACAGTGCTCAGTGCTCTGTACACAGTACTCACTACTCAGTAAACAGTGCACAGTGCTCAGTACTCACTACACAGTACTCACTCCTCATTACTCAGTACACAGTGCTCAGTTCTTAGTGCTCAGTACTCACTACACAGTACTCACTACTCATTACTCAGTACACAGTGCTCAGTTCGCAGTGCTCAGTACTCAGTACACAGTGCTAAGTGCTCAGTACTCAGTACGCTCTACTCAGTACACAGAACTCAGTGCTCAGTACTCAGTACTCACTACTCCCTACTCACAACTCAGCACACAGTGCTCAGTGCTCACTACGCAATACTCACTACTCAGTACACAGAACTCAGTACTCACTACTCAGTACACAGTGCTCAGTGTTCTGTACTAAGTACACAGTACTCCGTACAGAGTACTCACTATTCAGTACACAGTACTCAGCACTCATCACTAAGCACTCAGCACTCAGCACCCAGCACTCAGTACATAGCACTCACTACTCACTACTCAGTGCACAGTGCTCAGTACACAAAACTCATTACTCAGTACTCAGTACACAGTACTCACTGCTCAGTACACAGTGCTCAGTAATCAGTACACAGTACTCGCTACTCACTTCTCAGTATACAGTGCTCAGTACTCAGTACACAGTACTCTCTACTCACTATTCACTTCTCAGTACACAGTACTCAGTACACAGTACTCACTACTCAGTACTCACTACTCAGTACTCACTACTTAGTACTCACTGCTCAATACTCACTACTCAATACTCACTACTCAGTACACAGTGCTCACTACTCAGTACTCAGCACACAGTACTCACTACTCAGTACACAGTGCTCAATGCTCTGTACTAAGTACACAGTACTCAGTACACAGTACACAGTACACAGTACTCACTACTCAGCACTCAGCACTCACTACTCACTTCTCAGTACACAGTGCTCAGTACTCAGTACACAGCACTCTCGACTCACTACTCAGTACACAATGCTCAGTACACAGTACTCTCTACTCACTACTCAGTACACAGTGCTCAGTACTCAGTACACAGCACTCAGTACACAGTACTCACAACTCTCTACGCAGTACACAGCGCACAGTACACAGTACTCACTACTCAGTACACAGTATACAGTACACAGTACTCACTACTCAGTACATAGTACTCAATACTCACTACTCAGTACACAGTACCCACTACTCAGTACACAGTACACAGTACTCACTACACAGTACTCACTACTCAGTACACAGTACACAGCACTCAATACTCAGTACACACTACACAGTACACAGTGCTCACTACTCAGTATACAGTACGCAGTAATCAGTACGCAGTACGCAGTGATCAGTACTCAGTACTCAGTACACAGTACTCTCTACTCAGTACAGAGAACTCAGTGCTAAGTACTCAGTACTCACTACTCCCTACTCACTACTCAGCACACAGTACTCAGTACTCAGTACTCAGTACTCAGTACTCAGCACACAGTACTCAGTACTCAGTACTCAGTACTCAGCACACATTACTCAGTACTCAGTACACAGTGCTCAGTGCTCAGTGCTCAGTGCTCAGTGCTCAGTGCTCAGTGCTCGGTACTCGGTACACAATGCTCAATGCTCAGCAGTCAGTACACAGTACTCACTATTGACTACTCAGTACACAGTGCTCAGTGCTCTGTACACAGTACTCACTACTCAGTAAACAGTGCACAGTGCTCAGTACTCACTACACAGTACTCACTCCTCATTACTCAGTACACAGTGCTCAGTTCTTAGTGCTCAGTACTCACTACACAGTACTCACTACTCATTACTCAGTACACAGTGCTCAGTTCGCAGTGCTCAGTACTCAGTACACAGTGCTAAGTGCTCAGTACACAGTGCTAAGTGCTCAGTACTCAGTACGCTCTACTCAGTACACAGAACTCTGCTCAGTACTCAGTACTCACTACTCCCTACTCACAACTCAGCACACAGTGCTCAGTGCTCACTGCTCACTACGCAATACTCACTACTCAGTACACAGAACTCAGTACTCACTACTCAGTACACAGTGCTCAGTGTTCTGTACTAAGTACACAGTACTCAGTACACAGTACTCACTACTCAGTACACAGTACTCAGCACTCATCACTAAGCACTCAGCACTCATCACTAAGCACTCAGCACTCAGCACCCAGCGCTCAGCACCCAGCACTCAGTACATAGCACTCACTACTCACTACTCAGTGCACAGTGCTCAGTACACAAAACTCACTACTCAGTACTCAGTACACAGTACTCACTGCTCAGTACACAGTGCTCAGTACTCAGTACACTGTACTCGCTACTCACTTCTCAGTACACAATGCTCAGTACTCAGTACACAGTACTCTCTACTCACTATTCACTTCTCAGTACACAGTACTCAGTACACAGTACTCAGTACACAGTACTCACTACTCAGTACTCACTACTCAGTACTCACTACTCAGTACTCACTACTCAGTACTCACTACTCAATACACACTACTCAATACTCACTACTCAGTACACAGTGCTCACTACTCAGTACTCAGCACTCGGTACTCACTACTCAGTACACAGTGCTCAGTGCTCTGTACTAAGTACACAGTACTCAGTACACAGTACACAGTACTCACTACTCAGTACTCAGCACTCAGCACTCAGCACTCACTACTCACTACTCAGTGCATAGTGCTCAGTACACAAAACTCACTACTCAGTACTCAGTATACAGTACTCACTACTCAGTACACAGCACTCAGCACTCAGCACTCAGTACATAGCACTCACTACTCACTACTCAGTGCACAGTGCTCAGTACACAAAACTCACTACTCAGTACTCAGTACACAGTACTCACTGCTCAGTACACAGTGCTCAGTACTCAGTACACAGTACTCGCTACTCACTTCTCAGTACACAGTGCTCAGTACTCAGTACACAGTACTCTCTACTCACTATTCACTTCTCAGTACACAGTACTCAGTACACAGTACTCAGTACACAGTACTCACTACTCAGTACTCACTACTCAGTACTCACTACTCAGTACTCACTACTCAATACTCACTACTCAGTACACAGTGCTCACTACTCAGTACTCAGCACACAGTACTCACTACTCAGTACACAGTGCTCAGTGCTCTGTACTAAGTACACAGTACTCAGTACACAGTACACAGTGCACAGTACTCACTACTCAGCACTCAGCACTCACTACTCACTACTCAGTGCATAGTGCTCAGTACACAAAACTCACTACTCAGTACTCAGTATACAGTACTCACTACTCAGTACACAGTACTCTCTACTCACTTCTCAGTATACAGTGCTCAGTACTCAGTACACTGCACTCTCGACTCACTACTCAGTACACAATGCTCAGGACACAGGACTCTCTACTCACTACTCAGTACACAGTGCTCAGTGCTCAGTACACAGCACTCAGTACACAGTACTCACAACTCTCTACGCAGTACACAGTGCTCAGTATACAGCGCACAGTACACAGTACTCACTACTCAGTACACAGTATACAGTACACAGTACTCACTACTCAGTACATAGTACCCAATACTCACTACTCAGTACACAGTACCCACTACTCGGTACACAGTACACAGTACTCACTACACAGTACTCACTACTCAGTACACAGTACACAGCACTCAATACTCAGTACACACTACACAGTACACACTGCTCACTACTCAGTACGCAGTACGCAGTAATCAGTACGCAGTACGCAGTGATCAGTACTCAGTACTCAGTACACAGTACTCTCTACTAAGTACAGAGAACTCAGTGCTAAGTACTCAGTACTCACTACTCCCTACTCACTACTCAGCACACATTACTCAGTACTCAGTACACAGTGCTCAGTGCTCAGTGCTCAGTGCTCAGTGCTCAGTGCTCGGTACTCGGTACACAATGCTCAATGCTCAGTAGTCAGTACACAGTACTCACTATTGACTACTCAGTACAGTGCTCAGTGCTCTGTACACAGTACTCACTACCCAGTAAACAGTGCACAGTGCTCAGTACTCACTACACAGTACTCACTCCTCATTACTCAGTACACAGTGCTCAGTTCTTAGTGCTCAGTACTCACTACACAGTACTCACTACTCATTACTCAGTACACAGTGCTCAGTTCGCAGTGCTCAGTACTCAGTACACAGTGCTAAGTGCTCAGTACTCAGTACGCTCTACTCAGTACACAGAACTCAGTGCTCAGTACTCAGTACTCACTACTCCCTACTCACAACTCAGCACACAGTGCTCAGTGCTCACTACGCAATACTCACTACTCAGTACACAGAACTCAGTACTCACTACTCAGTACACAGTGCTCAGTGTTCTGTACTAAGTACACAGTACTCAGTACACAGTACACAGTACTCACTACTCAGTACACAGTACTCAGCACTCATCACTAAGCACTCAGCACTCAGCACCCAGCACTCAGTACACAGCACTCACTACTCACTACTCAATGCACAGTGCTCAGTACACAAAACTCACTACTCAGTACACAGTACACAGTACTCACTGCTCAGTACACAGTGCTCAGTACTCAGTACACAGTACTCTCTACTCACTATTCACTTCTCAGTACACAGTACTCAGTACACAGTACTCAGTACTCAGTACTCACTACACAGTACTCACTACTCAGTACTCAATACTTAGTACTCACTACTCAGTACTCACTACTCAGTACACAGTACTCACTACTCAGTACACAGTGCTCAGTTCTCAGTGCTCAGTACTCAGTACACAGTACTGTCTACTCTCTACTCAGTACACAGTGCACAGTACTCAGTACACAGTACTCCATACTCAGTACACAGAACACAGTGCTCAGTGCTCAGTACTCAGTACTCAGTACTCAGTACACATTACTCAGTGCACAGTACACAGAATTCAGTACACAGTACTTAGTACACAGAACTCAGTGCTCAGTATTCAGTACACAGCACTCACTGCTCACTACTCACTACTCAGTGCACAGCGCTCAGTGCTCAATACACAAAACTCACTACTCAGTACACAGAACTCACTGCTCAGTACTCAGTACACAGTACTCACTACTCAATACACAGTGCTCAGTACACAGTACTCAGTACACAGTACTCACTACTCAGTACACAGTGCTCAGTTCTCAGTGCTCAGTACTCAGTACACAGTACTGTCTACTCTCTACTCAGTACACAGTGCACAGTACTCAGTACACAGAACTCAATGCTCAGTACACAGTACACAGTACAGAGTACTCAGTACTCAGTACTTAGTACACAGTACACAGTACTCAGAACTCAGTGCTCAGTACTCAGTACACAGTACTCACTACTCAATACACAGTGCTCAGTGCTCTGTACTAAGTACACAGTACTCAGTACACAGTACTCACTACTCAGTACTCAGTACTCAGTACACAGTACTCAGTACTCAGTACACAGTACTCACTACTCAGTGCACAGTGCTCAGTACACAAAACTCACTACTCAGTACTCAGTACACAGTACTCACTGCTCAGTACACAGTGCTCAGTACTCAGTACACAGTACTCGCTACTCACTTCTCAGTACACAGTGCTCAGTACTCAGTACACAGTACTCTCTACTCACTATTCACTTCTCAGTACACAGTACTCAGTACACAGTACTCAGTACACAGTACTCACTACTCAGTACTCACTACTCAGTACTCACTACTCAGTACTCACTACTCAATACTCACTACTCAGTACACAGTGCTCACTACTCAGTACTCAGCACACAGTACTCACTACTCAGTACACAGTGCTCAGTGCTCTGTACTAAGTACACAGTACTCAGTACACAGTACACAGTACACAGTACTCACTACTCAGCACTCAGCACTCACTACTCACTACTCAGTGCATAGTGCTCAGTACACAAAACTCACTACTCAGTACTCAGTATACAGTACTCACTACTCAGTACACAGTACTCAGCACTCATCACTAAGCACTCAGCACTCAGCACCCAGCACTCAGCACCCAGCACTCAGTACATAGCACTCACTACTCACTACCTAGTGCACAGTGCTCAGTACACAAAACTCACTACTCAGTACTCAGTACACAGTACTCACTGCTCAGTACACAGTGCTAAGTACTCAGTACACAGTACTCGCTACTCACTTCTCAGTACACAGTGCTCAGTACACAGTACTCTCTACTCACTATTCACTTCTCAGTACACAGTACTCAGTACACAGTACTCACTACTCAGTACTCACTACTCAGTACTCACTACTCAGTACTCACTACTCAGTACTCACTACTCAGTACTCACTACTCAATACACACTACTCAATACACAGTGCTCACTACTCAGTACTCAGTACTCGGTACTCACTACTCAGTACACAGTGCTCAGTGCTCTGTACTAAGTACACAGTACTCAGTACACAGTACACAGTACTCACTACTCAGTACTCAGTACTCAGTACTCAGCACTCAGCACTCACTACTCACTACTCAGTGCATAGTGCTCAGTACACAAAACTCACTACTCAGTATTCAGTATACAGTACTCACTACTCAGTACACAGTACTCAGCACTCATCACTAAGCACTCAGCACTCAGCACTCAGCACTCAGCACTCACTACTCACTACTCAGTGCTCAGTACACAGTACTCAGTACACAGTACTCACTACTCAGTACACAGTGCTCAGTTCTCAGTGCTCAGTACTCAGTACACAGTACTGTCTACTCTCTACTCAGTACTCAGTGCTCAGTACTCAGTACACAGTACACAGTACACAGTACTCAGAACTCAGAACTCAGTAGAGAGTACTCAGTACTTAGTACACAGTACACAGTACACAGTACTCAGAACTCAGTACTTAGTACACAGTACACAGTACACAGTACACAGTACTCAGAACTCAGTGCTCAGTACTCAGTACACAGCACTCACTGCCCACTACTCAGTGCACAGTGCTCAGTGGTCAATACACAAAACTCACTACTCAATACTCAGAACTCAGTGCTCAGTACTCAGTACACAGTACTCACTACTCAATACACAGTGCTCAGTGCTCTGTACTAAGTACACAGTACTCAGTACACAGTACTCACTACTCAGTACTCAGTACTCAGTACACAGTACTCAGTACACAGTACTCACTACTCAGTACACAGTGCTCAGTTCTCAGTGCTCAGTGCTCAGTACTCAGTACACAGTACTGTCTACTCTCTACTCAGTACACAGTGCACAGTACTCAGTACACAGAACTCAGTGCTCAGTACTCAGTACACAGTACACAGTACACAGTACTCAGAACTCAGTACACAGTACTCAGTACTTAGTACTCAGTACACAGTACACAGTACTCAGAACACAGTACTCAGTACTTAGTACACAGTACACAGTACTCAATACACAGTACTCAGTACACAGTACACAGTACTCAGTGCACAGTACACAGAACACAGTACACAGTACTCAGTACACAGAACTCAGTGCTCAGTGCTCAGTACACAGCACTCACTGCTCACTACTCAGTGCACAGTGCTCAATACACAAATCTCACTACTCAGTACACAGAACTCAGTGCTCAGTACGCAGTACACAGTATTCACTACTCAGTACACAGTGCTCCGTACTCAGTACTCAGTACTCACTACTCAGCACACAGTACTCACTACTCAGTACACAGTGCTCAGTGCTCTATACTAAGTACACAGCACTCAGTACACACTACTCAGTGCACAGTGCTCAGTACACAAAACTCACTACTCAGTACACAGTACACAGTACTCACTGCTCAGTACACAGTGCTCAGTACTCAGTACACAGTACTCTCTACTCACTATTCACTTCTCAGTACACAGTACTCAGTACACAGTACTCAGTACTCAGGACACAGTACTCACTACACAGTACTCACTACTCAGTACTCAATACTTAGTACTCACTGCTCAGTACTCACTACTCAGTACACAGTACTCACTACTCAGTACACAGTGCTCAGTTCTCAGTGCTCAGTACTCAGTACACAGTACTGTCTACTCTCTACTCAGTACACAGTGCACAGTACTCAGTACACAGTACTCCATACTCAGTACACAGAACACAGTGCTCAGTGCTCAGTGCTCAGTGCTCAGTGCTCAGTACTCAGTACTCAGTACTCAGTACTCAGTACTCAGTGCACAGTACACAGAATTCAGTACACAGTACTCAGTACACAGAACTCAGTGCTCAGTACACAGTACTCTCTACTCACTATTCACTTCTCAGTACACAGTACTCAGTACACAGTACTCAGTACACAGTACTCACTACTCAGTACTCACTACTCAGTACTCACTACTCAGTACTCACTACTCAGTACTCACTACTCAATACTCACTACTCAGTACACAGTGCTCACTACTCAGTACTCAGCACACAGTACTCACTACTCAGTACACAGTGCTCAGTGCTCTGTACTAAGTACACAGTACTCAGTACACAGTACACAGTGCACAGTACTCACTACTCAGCACTCAGCACTCAGCACTCACTACTCACTACTCAGTGCATAGTGCTCAGTACACAAAACTCACTACTCAGTACTCAGTATACAGTACTCACTACTCAGTACACAGTACTCTCTACTCACTTCTCAGTATACAGTGCTCAGTACTCAGTACACAGCACTCTCGACTCACTACTCAGTACACAATGCTCAGGACACAGGACTCTCTACTCACTACTCAGTACACAGTGCTCAGTGCTCAGTACACAGCACTCAGTACACAGTACTCACAACTCTCTACGCAGTACACAGTGCTCAGTACACAGCGCACAGTACACAGTACTCACTACTCAGTACACAGTATACAGTACACAGTACTCACTACTCAGTACATAGTACCCAATACTCACTACTCAGTACACAGTACCCACTACTCGGTACACAGTACACAGTACTCACTACACAGTACTCACTACTCAGTACACAGTACACAGCACTCAATACTCAGTACACACTACACAGTACACACTGCTCACTACTCAGTATACAGTACGCAGTAATCAGTACGCAGTACGCAGTGATCAGTACTCAGTACTCAGTACACAGTACTCTCTACTCAGCACACATTACTCAGTACTCAGTACACAGTGCTCAGTGCTCAGTGCTCGGTACTCGGTACACAATGCTCAATGCTCAGTAGTCAGTACACAGTACTCACTATTGACTACTCAGTACAGTGCTCAGTGCTCTGTACACAGTACTCACTACCCAGTAAACAGTGCACAGTGCTCAGTACTCACTACACAGTACTCACTCCTCATTACTCAGTACACAGTGCTCAGTTCTTAGTGCTCAGTACTCACTACACAGTACTCACTACTCATTACTCAGTACACAGTGCTCAGTTCGCAGTGCTCAGTACTCAGTGCTAAGTGCTCAGTACTCAGTACGCTCTACTCAGTACACAGAACTCAGTGCTCAGTACTCAGTACTCACTACTCCCTACTCACAACTCAGCACACAGTGCTCAGTGCTCACTACGCAATACTCACTACTCAGTACACAGAACTCAGTACTCACTACTCAGTACACAGTGCTCAGTGTTCTGTACTAAGTACACAGTACTCAGTACACAGTACACAGTACTCACTACTCAGTACACAGTACTCAGCACTCATCACTAAGCACTCAGCACTCAGCACCCAGCACTCAGTACACAGCACTCACTACTCACTACTCAGTGCACAGTGCTCAGTACACAAAACTCACTACTCAGTACACAGTACACAGTACTCACTGCTCAGTACACAGTGCTCAGTACTCAGTACACAGTACTCTCTACTCACTATTCACTTCTCAGTACACAGTACTCAGTACACAGTACTCAGTACTCAGGACACAGTACTCACTACACAGTACTCACTACTCAGTACTCAATACTTAGTACTCACTACTCAGTACTCACTACTCAGTACACAGTACTCACTACTCAGTACACAGTGCTCAGTTCTCAGTGCTCAGTACTCAGTACACAGTACTGTCTACTCTCTACTCAGTACACAGTGCACAGTACTCAGTACACAGTACTCCATACTCAGTACACAGAACACAGTGCTCAGTGCTCAGTACTCAGTACACAGTACTCAGTACTCAGTACACATTACTCAGTGCACAGTACACAGAATTCAGTACACAGTACTTAGTACACAGAACTCAGTGCTCAGTATTCAGTACACAGCACTCACTGCTCACTACTCAGTGCACAGCGCTCAGTGCTCAATACACAAAACTCACTACTCAGTACACAGAACCCTCTGCTCAGTACTCAGCACACAGTACTCACTACTCAATACACAGTGCTCAGTACACAGTACTCAGTACACAGTACTCACTACTCAGTACACAGTGCTCAGTTCTCAGTGCTCAGTACTCAGTACTGTCTACTCTCTACTCAGTACACAGTGCACAGTACTCAGTACACAGAACTCAATGCTCAGTACACAGTACACAGTACACAGTACTCAGAACTCAGTACTCAGTACTTAGTACACAGTACACAGTACACAGTACTCAGAACTCAGTGCTCAGTACTCAGTACACAGCACTCACTGCTCACTACTCAGTGCACAGTGCTCAGTGGTCAATACACAAAACTCACTCCTCAGTGCTCAGTACTCAGTGCTCAGTACTCAGTACACAGTACTCACTACTCAATACACAGTGCTCAGTGCTCTGTACTAAGTACACAGTACTCAGTACACAGTACTCACTACTCAGTACATAGTACCCAATACTCACTACTCAGTACACAGTACCCACTACTCGGTACACAGTACACAGTACTCACTACACAGTACTCACTACTCAGTACACAGTACACAGCACTCAATACTCAGTACACACTACACAGTACACACTGCTCACTACTCAGTATACAGTACGCAGTAATCAGTACGCAGTACGCAGTGATCAGTACTCAGTACTCAGTACACAGTACTCTCTACTCAGCACACATTACTCAGTACTCAGTACACAGTGCTCAGTGCTCAGTGCTCGGTACTCGGTACACAATGCTCAATGCTCAGTAGTCAGTACACAGTACTCACTATTGACTACTCAGTACAGTGCTCAGTGCTCTGTACACAGTACTCACTACCCAGTAAACAGTGCACAGTGCTCAGTACTCACTACACAGTACTCACTCCTCATTACTCAGTACACAGTGCTCAGTTCTTAGTGCTCAGTACTCACTACACAGTACTCACTACTCATTACTCAGTACACAGTGCTCAGTTCGCAGTGCTCAGTACTCAGTACACAGTGCTAAGTGCGCAGTACTCAGTACGCTCTACTCAGTACACAGAACTCAGTGCTCAGTACTCAGTACTCACTACTCCCTACTCACAACTCAGCACACAGTGCTCAGTGCTCACTACGCAATACTCACTACTCAGTACACAGAACTCAGTACTCACTACTCAGTACACAGTGCTCAGTGTTCTGTACTAAGTACACAGTACTCAGTACACAGTACACAGTACTCACTACTCAGTACACAGTACTCAGCACTCATCACTAAGCACTCAGCACTCAGCACCCAGCACTCAGTACACAGCACTCACTACTCACTACTCAGTGCACAGTGCTCAGTACACAAAACTCACTACTCAGTACACAGTACACAGTACTCACTGCTCAGTACACAGTGCTCAGTACTCAGTACACAGTACTCTCTACTCACTATTCACTTCTCAGTACACAGTACTCAGTACACAGTACTCAGTACTCAGGACACAGTACTCACTACACAGTACTCACTACTCAGTACTCAATACTTAGTACTCACTACTCAGTACTCACTACTCAGTACACAGTACTCACTACTCAGTACACAGTGCTCAGTTCTCAGTGCTCAGTACTCAGTACACAGTACTGTCTACTCTCTACTCAGTACACAGTGCACAGTACTCAATACACAGTACTCCATACTCAGTACACAGAACACAGTGCTCAGTGCTCAGTACTCAGTACACAGTACTCAGTACTCAGTACACATTACTCAGTGCACAGTACACAGAATTCAGTACACAGTACTTAGTACACAGAACTCAGTGCTCAGTATTCAGTACACAGCACTCACTGCTCACTACTCAGTGCACAGCGCTCAGTGCTCAATACACAAAACTCACTACTCAGTACACAGAACCCTCTGCTCAGTACTCAGCACACAGTACTCACTACTCAATACACAGTGCTCAGTACACAGTACTCAGTACACAGTACTCACTACTCAGTACACAGTGCTCAGTTCTCAGTGCTCAGTACTCAGTACTGTCTACTCTCTACTCAGTACACAGTGCACAGTACTCAGTACACAGAACTCAATGCTCAGTACACAGTACACAGTACACAGTACTCAGAACTCAGTACTCAGTACTTAGTACACAGTACACAGTACACAGTACTCAGAACTCAGTGCTCAGTACTCAGTACACAGCACTCACTGCTCACTACTCAGTGCACAGTGCTCAGTGGTCAATACACAAAACTCACTCCTCAGTGCTCAGTACTCAGTGCTCAGTACTCAGTACACAGTACTCACTACTCAATACACAGTGCTCAGTGCTCTGTACTAAGTACACAGTACTCAGTACACAGTACTCACTACTCAGTACTCAGTACTCAGTACTCAGTACACAGTACTCAGTACACAGTACTCAGTACTCAGTACACAGTACTCACTACTCAGTGCACAGTGCTCAGTACACAAAACTCACTACCCAGTACTCAGTACACAGTACTCACTGCTCAGTACACAGTGCTCAGTACTCAGTACACAGTACTCGCTACTCACTTCTCAGTACACAGTGCTCAGTACTCAGTACACAGTACTCTCTACTCACTATTCACTTCTCAGTACACAGTACTCAGTACACAGTACTCACTACTCAGTACTCACTACTCTACTCACTACTCAGTACTCACTACTCAGTACTCACTACTCAGTACTCACTACTCAATACTCACTACTCAATACTCACTACTCAATACTCACTACTCAGTACACAGTGCTCACTACTCAGTACTCAGCACACAGTACTCACTACTCAGTACACAGTGCTCAGTGCTCTGTACTAAGTACACAGTACTCAGTACACAGTACACAGTACACAGTACTCACTACTCAGCACTCAGCACTCACTACTCACTACTCAGTGCATAGTGCTCAGTACACAAAACTCACTACTCAGTACTCAGTATACAGTACTCACTACTCAGTACACAGTACTCAGCACTCATCACGAAGCACTCAGCACTCAGCACCCAGCACTCAGCACCCAGCACTCAGTACATAGCACTCACTACTCACTACTCAGTGCACAGTGCTCAGTACACAAAACTCACTACTCAGTACTCAGTACACAGTACTCACTGCTCAGTACACAGTGCTCAGTACACAGTACTCTCTACTCACTATTCACTTCTCAGTACACAGTGCTCAGTACACAGTACTCAGTACACAGTACTCAGTACACAGTACTCAGTACTCAGTACTCACTACTCAGTACTCACTACTCAGTACTCACTACTCAGTACTCACTACTCAGTACTCACTACTCAGTACTCACTACTCAATACACACTACTCAATACTCACTACTCAGTACACAGTGCTCACTACTCAGTACTCAGCACTCGGTACTCACTACTCAGTACACAGTGCTCAGTGCTCTGTACTAAGTACACAGTACTCAGTACACAGTACACAGTACTCACTACTCAGTACTCAGCACTCAGCACTCACTACTCACTACTCAGTGCATAGTGCTCAGTACACAAAACTCACTACTCAGTACTCAGTATACAGTACTCACTACTCAGTACACAGTACTCAGCACTCATCACTAAGCACTCAGCACTCAGCACCCAGCACTCAGCACTCAGCACTCACTACTCACTACTCAGTGCACAGTGCTCAGTACACAAAACTCACTACTCAGTACTCAGTACACAGTACTCACTACTCAGTACACAGTGCTCAGTTCTCAGTGCTCAGTACTCAGTACACAGTACTGTCTACTCTCTACTCAGTACTCAGTGCTCAGTACTCAGTACACAGTACACAGTACTCAGAACTCAGTACAGAGTACTCAGTACTTAGTACACAGTACTCAGAACTCAGTACTTAGTACACAGTACACAGTACACAGTACTCAGAACTCAGTGCTCAGTACACAGCACTCACTGCCCACTACTCAGTGCACAGTGCTCAGTGGTCAATACACAAAACTCACTACTCAGTACTCAGAACTCAGTGCTCAGTACTCAGTACACAGTACTCACTACTCAATACACAGTGCTCAGTGCTCTGTACTAAGTACACAGTACTCAGTACACAGTACTCACTACTCAGTACTCAGTACTCAGTACACAGTACTCAGTACACAGTACTCACTACTCAGTACACAGTGCTCAGTTCTCAGTGCTCAGTACTCAGTACACAGTACTGTCTACTCTCTACTCAGTACACAGTGCACAGTACTCAGTACACAGAACTCAGTGCTCAGTACTCAGTACACAGTACACAGTACTCAGAACTCAGTACACAGTACTCAGTACTTAGTACTCAGTACACAGTACACAGTACACAGTACTCAGAACACAGTACTCAGTACTTAGTACACAGTACACAGTACTCAGTACTCAGTACTCAGAACACAGTACTCAGTACTTAGTACACAGTACACAGTACTCAGTACTCAGAACACAGTACTCAGTACTTAGTACACAGTACACAGTACTCAGTACACAGTACTCAGTACACAGTACTCAGTACACAGTACACAGTACTCAGTGCACAGTACACAGAACACAGTACACAGTACTCAGTACACAGAACTCAGTGCTCAGTGCTCAGTACACAGCACTCACTGCTCACTACTCACTACTCAGTGCACAGTGCTCAGTGCTCAATACACAAAACTCACTACTCAGTACACAGAACTCACTGCTCAGTACTCAGTACACAGTACTCACTACTCAATACACAGTGCTCAGTACACAGTACACAGTACTCACTACTCAGTACACAGTGCTCAGTTCTCAGTGCTCAGTACTCAGTACACAGTACTGTCTACTCTCTACTCAGTACACAGTGCACAGTACTCAGTACACAGAACTCAGTGCTCAGTACTCAGTACACAGTACACAGTACTCAGAACTCAGTACAGAGTACTCAGTACTCAGTACTTAGTACACAGTACACAGTACACAGTACTCAGAACTCAGTGCTCGGTACTCAGTACTCAGTACTCAGTACACAGCACTCACTGCTCACTACTCAGTGCACAGTGCTCAGTGGTCAATACACAAAACTCACTACTCAGTACACAGAACTCAGTGCTCAGTACTCAGTACACAGTACTCACTACTCAATACACAGTGCTCAGTGCTCTGTACTTAGTACACAGTACTCAGTACACAGTACTCACTACTCAATACACAGTGCTCAGTGCTCTGTACTAAGTACACAGTACTCAGTACACAGTACTCACTACTCAGTACTCAGTACTCAGTACTCAGTACACAGTACTCAGTACACAGTACTCACTACTCAGTACACAGTGCTCAGTTCTCAGTGCTCAGTACTCAGTACACAGTACTGTCTACTCAGTACACAGTGCACAGTACTCAGTACACAGAACTCAGTGCTCAGTACTCAGTACACAGTACACAGTACACAGTACTCAGAACTCAGAACTCAGTACACAGTACTCAGTACTTAGCACACAGTACACAGTACTCAGTACACAGTACTCAGTACACAGTACACAGTACACAGTACTCAGTACACAGTACACAGTACACAGTACTCAGTGCACAGTACACAAAACACAGTACACAGTACTTAGTACACATAACTCAGTGCTCAGTGCTCAGTACACAGCACTCACTGCTCACTACTCACTACTCAGTGCACAGTGCTCAATACACAAATCTCACTACTCAGTACACAGAACTCAGTGCACAGTACGCAGTACACAGTACTCACTACTCAGTACACAGTGCTCAGTACACAGTGCTCAGTACTCAGTACTCAGTACTCACTACTCAGTACACAGTGCTCAGTACACAGTGCTCCGTACTCAGTACTCACGACTCACTACTCAGCACACAGTACTCACTACTCAGTACACAGTGCTCAGTGCTCTATACTAAGTACACAGTACTCAGTACACAGTACACAGTACTCACTACTCAGTAGACAGTACTCAGCATTCAGCACTAAGCACTCAGCACTCACTACTCACTACTCAGTGCACAGTGCTCAGTACACAAAACTCACTACTCAGTACTCAGTATACAGTACTCACTACTCAGTACACAGTACTCTCTACTCACTTCTCAGTACACAGTTTTCAGTACTCAGTACACAGTACTCTCTACTCACTACTCAGTACACAGTGCTCAGTACTCAGTACACAGCACTCAGTACACAGTACTCACAACTCTCTACGCAGTACACAGTGCTCAGTACACAGCGCACAGTACTCACTACTCAGTACACAGTATACAGTACACAGTACCCACTACTCAGTACACAGTACTCACTACTCAGTACTCACTACTCAGTACTCAGTACTTAGTACTCAGTACACAGCACTCAATACTCAGCACACACTACACAGTACACAGTGATCACTACTCAGTACACAGTACTCAGTAATCAGTACGCAGTACACAGTGCTCAGTACTCAGTACACAGTACACTCTACTTAGTACAGAGAACTCAGTGCTCAGTACTCAGTACTCACTACTCCCTACTCACTACTCAGCACACAGTACTCAGTACTCAGCACACAGTACTCAGTACTCAGTACACAGTGCTCAGTACTCAGTACACAGTGCTCAGTGCTCAGTACACAATGCTAAGTGCTCAGTACTCAGTACGCTCTACTCAGTACACAGAACTAAGTGCTCAGTACTCAGTACTCACTACTCACAACTACTCAGCACACAGTGCTCCGTGCTCACAACGCAATACTCACTACTCAGTACACAGAACTCAGTACTCAGTACTCAGCACACAGTACTCACTACTCAGTACACAGTGCTCAGTGCTCTATACTAAGTACACAGTACTCAGTACACAGTACACAGTACTCACTACTCAGTAGACAGTACTCAGCATTCAGCACTAAGCACTCAGCACTCAGCACACACTACTCACTACTCAGTGCACAGTGCTCAGTACACAAAACTCACTACTCAGTACTCAGTATACAGTACTCACTACTCAGTACACAGTACTCTCTACTCACTTCTCAGTACACAGTTTTCAGTACTCAGTACACAGTACTCTCTACTCACTACTCAGTACACAGTGCTCAGTACTCAGTACACAGCACTCAGTACACAGTACTCACAACTCTCTACGCAGTACACAGTGCTCAGTACACAGTATACAGTACACAGTACCCACTACTCAGTACACAGTACTCACTACTCAGTACTCACTACTCAGTACTCAGTACTTAGTACTCAGTACACAGCACTCAATACTCAGCACACACTACACAGTACACAGTGCTCACTACTCAGTACACAGTACTCAGTAATCAGTACGCAGTACACAGTGCTCAGTACTCAGTACACAGTACACTCTACTTAGTACAGAGAACTCAGTGCTCAGTACTCAGTACTCACTACTCCCTACTCACTACTCAGCACACAGTACTCAGCACACAGTACTCAGTACTCAGTACACAGTGCTCAGTACTCAGTACACAGTGCTCAGTACTCAGTACACAGTGCTCAGTGCTCAGTACACAATGCTAAGTGCTCAGTACTCAGTACGCTCTACTCAGTACACAGAACTAAGTGCTCAGTACTCAGTACTCACTACTCACAACTACTCAGCACACAGTGCTCCGTGCTCACAACGCAATACTCACTACTCAGTACACAGAACTCAGTACTCAGTACTCACACACAGTACTCACTACTCAGTACACAGTGCTCAGTGCTCTGTACTAAGTACACAGTACTCAGTACACAGTACAGTACTCACTACTCAGTACAGAGTACTCAGCACTCATCACTAAGCACTCAGCACTCAGCACCCAACACTCAGTACACAGCACTCACTACTCACTCCTCAGTGCACAGTGCTCAGTGCTCTGTACTAAATACACAGTATTCAGTACACAGTACACAGTACTCACTACTCAGTACACAGTACACAGTACTCAGCACTCATCACTAAGCACTCATCACTCAGCACTCAGCACTCAGCACTCAGCACTCAGCACTCAGTGCACAGCACTCACTACTCACTACTCAGTGCACAGTGCTCAGTACACAAAATTCACTACTCAGTACACAGTACTCACTGCTCAGTACACAGTGCTCAGTACTCGGTACACAGTACTCTCTACTCACTACTCACTTCTCAGTACACAGTACTCAGTACACAGTACTCACTACACAGTACTCACTACTCAGTACACAGTACTCAGTACACAGTACTCACTACTCAGTACACAGTTCTCAGTGCTCAGTACTCAGTACACAATACTGTCTACTCTCTACTCAGTACACAGTGCACAGCACTCAGTACACAGTACTCAGTACTTAGTACTCAGTACACAGCACTCAATACTCAGCACACACTACACAGTACACAGTGCTCACTACTCAGTACACAGTACTCAGTAATCAGTACGCAGTACACAGTGCTCAGTACTCAGTACACAGTACACTCTACTTAGTACAGAGAACTCAGTGCTCAGTACTCAGTACTCACTACTCCCTACTCACTACTCAGCACACAGTACTCAGTACTCAGCACACAGTACTCAGTACTCAGTACACAGTGCTCAGTACTCAGTACACAGTGCTCAGTGCTCAGTACACAATGCTAAGTGCTCAGTACTCAGTACACTCTACTCAGTACACAGAACTAAGTGCTCAGTACTCAGTACTCACTACTCACAACTACTCAGCACACAGTGCTCCGTGCTCACAACGCAATACTCACTACTCAGTACACAGAACTCAGTACTCAGTACTCAGCACACAGTACTCACTACTCAGTACACAGTGCTCAGTGCTCTGTACTAAGTACACAGTACTCAGTACACAGTACAGTACTCACTACTCAGTAGAGTACTCAGCACTCATCACTAAGCACTCAGCACTCAGCACCCAACACTCAGTACACAGCACTCACTACTCACTCCTCAGTGCACAGTGCTCAGTGCTCTGTACTAAATACACAGTATTCAGTACACAGTACACAGTACTCACTACTCAGTACACAGTACACAGTACTCAGCACTCATCACTAAGCACTCATCACTCAGCACTCAGCACTCAGCACTCAGCACTCAGCACTCAGCACTCAGTGCACAGCACTCACTACTCACTACTCAGTGCACAGTGCTCAGTACACAAAATTCACTACTCAGTACACAGTACTCACTGCTCAGTACACAGTGCTCAGTACTCGGTACACAGTACTCTCTACTCACTACTCACTTCTCAGTACACAGTACTCAGTACACAGTACTCACTACACAGTACTCACTACTCAGTACACAGTACTCACTACTCAGTACACAGTTCTCAGTGCTCAGTACTCAGTACACAATACTGTCTACTCTCTACTCAGTACACAGTGCACAGCACTCAGTACACAGTACTCAGTACTCAGTACTCAGTACACAGTACTCAGTACACAGAACTCAGTGCTCAGTACTTAGTACTCAGTACACAGCACTCACTACTCACTACTCAGTGCACAGTGCTCAGTGCTCAATACACAAAACTCACTACTCAGTACACAGAACTCAGTGCTCAGTACTCAGTACTCAGTACTCACTACTCAGTACACAGTGCTCAGTACTCAGTACTCAGTAGTCAGTACTCAGTAGTCAGCACACAGAACTCACTACTCAGTACACAGTGCTCAGTGCTCTGCACTAAGTACATAGTACTCAGTACACAGTACTCACTACTCAGTACACAGTACTCAGCACTCAGCACTCAGCACTAAGTACTCAGCACTCAGCACTCACACCTCAGCACTCAGTACACAGCACTCACTCCTCACTCCTCAGTGCACACTGCTCAGTCCACAAAACTCACTACTCAGCACTGAGTATACAGTACTCTCTACTCAGTACACAGTACTCTCTACTCACTTCTCAGTACACAGTGCTCAGTACTCAGTACACAGCACTCTCTACTCACTACTCAGTACACAATGCTCAGTCCACAAAACTCACTACTCAGTACTGAGTATACAGTACTCTCTACTCAGTACACAGTACTCTCTACTCACTACTCAGTACACAGCACTCAGTACACAGTACTCACAACTCTCTACGCAGTACACAGTGCTCAGTACACAGCGCACAGTACACAGTACTCACTACTCAGTACACAGTATACAGCACACAGTACTCAACACTCAGTACTCAGTACACAGTACTCAATACTCAGTACACACTACACAGTACACAGTGCTCACCACTCAGTACTCAGTACTCTCTACTCAGTACAGGGAACTCAGTGCTCAGAACTCATGACTCACTACTCAGCACACAGTACTCAGTACTCAGTACTCAGTACACAGTGCTCTGTGCTCTGTGCTCAGTGCTCTGTACTCAGTACTCGGTACTCGGTACTCGGTACTCAGTACTCACTACTCAGTACACAATGCTCAGTGCTGAGTAGTCAGTACACAGTACTCACTACACACTACTCAGTACACAGTGCTCAGTGCTCTGTACACAGTACTCACTACTCAGTAAACAGTGCTCAGTACTCACTACACAGTACTCACTACTCATTACTCAGTACACAGTACACAGTACTCACTACTCAGTACACAGTACTCAGCACTCAGTACTCAGCACTCAGCACTCAGCACTCATCACTAAGCACTCAGCACTCAGCACTCAGAACCCAGCACTCAGTACACAGCACTCACTACTCACTACCCAGCGCACAGCGCTCAGTACACAAAACCCACTACTCAGTACTCAGTACACAGTGCTCAGTACTCAGTACACAGTACTCTCTATTCACTTCTCAGTACACAGTGCTCAGTACTCATTACACAGTACTCACTACACAGTACTCACTACTCAGGACTCAGTACTCAGTACACAGTACTCACTACGCAGTACACAGTGCTCAGTTCTCAGTGCTCAGTACTCAGTACTCAGTACACAGTACTGTCTACTCTCGAATCAGTACACAGTGCACAGTACTCAGTACACAGTACTCTATACTCAGTACACAGAACTCAGTGCTCAGTACTCAGTACACAGTACTCAGTACACAGTACTCAGTAATCAGTACTCAGTACACAGTACATAGTACTCAGTACTCAGTACACAGTACTCAGTACACAGTACTCAGTACACAGTACTGAGTACACAGTACTGAGTACACAGTACACAGTACACAGTACTCAGTACTCAGTAAACATTACTCAGTACTCAGTACTCAGTACACAGTGCTCAGTGCTCAGTACTCAGTACACAGTGCTAAGTGCTCAGTACTCAGTACGCTCTACTGAGTACACAGAACTCAGTGCTCAGTACTCAGTACACAGCACTCACTGCTCACTACTCAGTGCACAGTGCTCAGTGCTCAATACACAAATCTCACTACTCAGTACACAGAACTCAGTGCTCAGTACGCAGTACACAGTACTCAGCACACAGTACTCACTACTCAGTACTCACTACTCAGTACTCAGTACTCAGTACACAGTACTCAGTACACAGTACTCACTACTCAGTACACAGTGCTCAGTTCTCAGTGCTCAGTACTCAGTACACAGTACTGTCTACTCTCTACTCAGTACACAGTGCACAGTACTCAGTACACAGAACTCAGTGCTCAGTACTCAGTACACAGTACACAGTACACAGTACTCAGAACTCAGTACACAGTACTCAGTACTTAGCACACAGTACACAGTACTCAGTACACAGTACTCAGTACACAGTACACAGTACACAGTACTCAGTGCACAGTACACAGAACACAGTACACAGTACTTAGTACACATAACTCAGTGCTCAGTACACAGCACTCACTGCTCACTACTCACTACTCAGTGCACAGTGCTCAATACACAAATCTCACTACTCAGTACACAGAACTCAGTGCTCAGTACGCAGTACACAGTACTCACTACTCAGTACACAGTGCTCAGTACACAGTGCTCCGTACTCAGTACTCACGACTCACTACTCAGCACACAGTACTCACTACTCAGTACACAGTGCTCAGTGCTCTATACTAAGTACACAGTACTCAGTACACAGTACACAGTACTCACTACTCAGTAGACAGTACTCAGCATTCAGCACTAAGCACTCAGCACTCAGCACTCACTACTCACTACTCAGTGCACAGTGCTCAGTACACAAAACTCACTACTCAGTACTCAGTATACAGTACTCACTACTCAGTACACAGTACTCTCTACTCACTTCTCAGTACACAGTTTTCAGTACTCAGTACACAGCACTCTCTACTCACTACTCAGTCCACAATGCTCAGTACTCAGTACACAGTACTCTCTACTCACTACTCAGTACACAGTGCTCAGTACTCAGTACACAGCACTCAGTACACAGTACTCACAACTCTCTACGCAGTACACAGTGCTCAGTACACAGTGCACAGTACTCACTACTCAGTACACAGTATACAGTACACAGTACCCACTACTCAGTACACAGTACTCACTACTCAGTACTCACTACTCAGTACTCAGTACTTAGTACTCAGTACACAGCACTCAATACTCAGCACACACTACACAGTACACAGTGCTCACTACTCAGTACACAGTACTCAGTAATCAGTACGCAGTACACAGTGCTCAGTACTCAGTACACAGTACACTCTACTTAGTACAGAGAACTCAGTGCTCAGTACTCAGTACTCACTACTCCCTACTCACTACTCAGCACACAGTACTCAGTACTCAGCACACAGTACTCAGTACTCAGTACTCAGTACACAGTGCTCAGTACTCAGTACACAGTGCTCAGTGCTCAGTGCTCAGTACACAATGCTAAGTGCTCAGTACTCAGTACGCTCTACTCAGTACACAGAACTAAGTGCTCAGTACTCAGTACTCACTACTCACAACTACTCAGCACACAGTGCTCCGTGCTCACAACGCAATACTCACTACTCAGTACACAGAACTCAGTACTCAGTACTCAGCACACAGTACTCACTACTCAGTACACAGTGCTCAGTGCTCTGTACTAAGTACACAGTACTCAGTACACAGTACAGTACTCACTACTCAGTACAGAGTACTCAGCACTCATCACTAAGCACTCAGCACTCAGCACCCAACACTCAGTACACAGCACTCACTACTCACTCCTCAGTGCACAGTGCTCAGTGCTCTGTACTAAATACACAGTATTCAGTACACAGTACACAGTACTCACTACTCAGTACACAGTACACAGTACTCAGCACTCATCACTAAGCACTCATCACTCAGCACTCAGCACTCAGCACTCAGCACTCAGCACTCAGCACTCAGCACTCAGCACTCAGCACTCAGTGCACAGCACTCACTACTCACTACTCAGTGCACAGTGCTCAGTACACAAAATTCACTACTCAGTACACAGTACTCACTGCTCAGTACACAGTGCTCAGTACTCGGTACACAGTACTCTCTACTCACTACTCACTTCTCAGTACACAGTACTCAGTACACAGTACTCACTACTCAGTACACAGTACTCAGTACACAGTACTCACTACTCAGTACACAGTTCTCAGTGCTCAGTACTCAGTACACAATACTGTCTACTCTCTACTCAGTACACAGTGCACAGCACTCAGTACACAGTACTCAGTACTCAGTACTCAGTACACAGTACTCAGTACACAGAACTCAGTGCTCAGTACTTAGTACTCAGTACACAGCACTCACTACTCACTACTCAGTGCACAGTGCTCAGTGCTCAATACACAAAACTCACTACTCAGTACACAGAACTCAGTGCTCAGTACTCAGTACTCACTACTCAGTACACAGTGCTCAGTACTCAGTACTCAGTAGTCAGTACTCAGTAGTCAGCACACAGAACTCACTACTCAGTACACAGTGCTCAGTGCTCTGCACTAAGTACATAGTACTCAGTACACAGTACTCACTACTCAGTACACAGTACTCAGCACTCAGCACTCAGCACTAAGTACTCAGCACTCAGCACTCACACCTCAGCACTCACTCCTCACTCCTCAGTGCACACTGCTCAGTCCACAAAACTCACTACTCAGCACTGAGTATACAGTACTCTCTACTCAGTACACAGTACTCTCTACTCACTTCTCAGTACACAGTGCTCAGTACTCAGTACACAGCACTCTCTACTCACTACTCAGTACACAATGCTCAGTCCACAAAACTCACTACTCAGTACTGAGTATACAGTACTCTCTACTCAGTACACAGTACTCTCTACTCACTACTCAGTACACAGCACTCAGTACACAGTACTCACAACTCTCTACGCAGTACACAGTGCTCAGTACACAGCGCACAGTACACAGTACTCACTACTCAGTACACAGTATACAGCACACAGTACTCAACACTCAGTACTCAGTACACAGTACTCAATACTCAGTACACACTACACAGTACACAGTGCTCACTACTCAGTACTCAGTACTCTCTACTCAGTACAGGGAACTCAGTGCTCAGAACTCATGACTCACTACTCAGCACACAGTACTCAGTACTCAGTACTCAGTACACAGTGCTCTGTGCTCTGTGCTCAGTGCTCTGTACTCAGTACTCGGTACTCGGTACTCGGTACTCAGTACTCACTACTCAGTACACAGTACTCTCTACTCACTACTCAGTACACAGCACTCAGTACACAGTACTCACAACTCTCTACGCAGTACACAGTGCTCAGTACACAGCGCACAGTACACAGTACTCACTACTCAGTACACAGTATACAGCACACAGTACTCAACACTCAGTACTCAGTACACAGTACTCAATACTCAGTACACACTACACAGTACACAGTGCTCACTACTCAGTACTCAGTACTCTCTACTCAGTACAGGGAACTCAGTGCTCAGAACTCATGACTCACTACTCAGCACACAGTACTCAGTACTCAGTACTCAGTACTCAGTACACAGTGCTCTGTGCTCTGTGCTCAGTGCTCTGTACTCAGTACTCGGTACTCGGTACTCGGTACTCAGTACTCACTACTCAGTACACAATGCTCAGTGCTGAGTAGTCAGTACACAGTACTCACTACACACTACTCAGTACACAGTGCTCAGTGCTCTGTACACAGTACTCACTACTCAGTAAACAGTGCTCAGTACTCACTACACAGTACTCACTACTCATTACTCAGTACACAGTACACAGTACTCACTACTCAGTACACAGTACTCAGCACTCAGCACTCAGCACTCATCACTAAGCACTCAGCACTCAGCACTCAGAACCCAGCACTCAGTACACAGCACTCACTACTCACTACCCAGCGCACAGCGCTCAGTACACAAAACCCACTACTCAGTACTCAGTACACAGTGCTCAGTACTCAGTACACAGTACTCTCTATTCACTTCTCAGTACACAGTGCTCAGTACTCATTACACAGTACTCACTACACAGTACTCACTACTCAGGACTCAGTACTCAGTACACAGTACTCACTACGCAGTACACAGTGCTCAGTTCTCAGTGCTCAGTACTCAGTACTCAGTACACAGTACTGTCTACTCTCGAATCAGTACACAGTGCACAGTACTCAGTACACAGTACTCTATACTCAGTACACAGAACTCAGTGCTCAGTACTCAGTACACAGTACTCAGTACACAGTACTCAGTAATCAGTACTCAGTACACAGTACATAGTACTCAGTACTCAGTACACAGTACTCAGTACACAGTACTCAGTACACAGTACTGAGTACACAGTACTGAGTACACAGTACACAGTACACAGTACTCAGTACTCAGTAAACATTACTCAGTACTCAGTACTCAGTACACAGTGCTCAGTGCTCAGTACTCAGTACACAGTGCTAAGTGCTCAGTACTCAGTACGCTCTACTGAGTACACAGAACTCAGTGCTCAGTACTCAGTACACAGCACTCACTGCTCACTACTCAGTGCACAGTGCTCAGTGCTCAATACACAAATCTCACTACTCAGTACACAGAACTCAGTGCTCAGTACGCAGTACACAGTACTCAGCACACAGTACTCACTACTCAGTACTCACTACTCAGTACTCAGTACTCAGTACACAGTACTCAGTACACAGTACTCACTACTCAGTACACAGTGCTCAGTTCTCAGTGCTCAGTACTCAGTACACAGTACTGTCTACTCTCTACTCAGTACACAGTGCACAGTACTCAGTACACAGAACTCAGTGCTCAGTACTCAGTACACAGTACACAGTACACAGTACACAGTACTCAGAACTCAGTACACAGTACTCAGTACTTAGCACACAGTACACAGTACTCAGTACACAGTACTCAGTACACAGTACACAGTACACAGTACTCAGTGCACAGTACACAGAACACAGTACACAGTACTTAGTACACATAACTCAGTGCTCAGTACACAGCACTCACTGCTCACTACTCACTACTCAGTGCACAGTGCTCAATACACAAATCTCACTACTCAGTACACAGAACTCAGTGCTCAGTACGCAGTACACAGTACTCACTACTCAGTACACAGTGCTCAGTACACAGTGCTTCAGTACTCAGTACTCAGTACTCACTACTCAGTACACAGTGCTCAGTACACAGTGCTCCGTACTCAGTACTCACGACTCACTACTCAGCACACAGTACTCACTACTCAGTACACAGTGCTCAGTGCTCTATACTAAGTACACAGTACTCAGTACACAGTACACAGTACTCACTACTCAGTAGACAGTACTCAGCATTCAGCACTAAGCACTCAGCACTCACTACTCACTACTCAGTGCACAGTGCTCAGTACACAAAACTCACTACTCAGTACTCAGTATACAGTACTCACTACTCAGTACACAGTACTCTCTACTCACTTCTCAGTACACAGTTTTCAGTACTCAGTACACAGCACTCTCTACTCACTACTCAGTCCACAATGCTCAGTACTCAGTACACAGTACTCTCTACTCACTACTCAGTACACAGTGCTCAGTACTCAGTACACAGCACTCAGTACACAGTACTCACAACTCTCTACGCAGTACACAGTGCTCAGTACACAGTGCACAGTACTCACTACTCAGTACACAGTATACAGTACACAGTACCCACTACTCAGTACACAGTACTCACTACTCAGTACTCACTACTCAGTACTCAGTACTTAGTACTCAGTACACAGCACTCAATACTCAGCACACACTACACAGTACACAGTGCTCACTACTCAGTACACAGTACTCAGTAATCAGTACGCAGTACACAGTGCTCAGTACTCAGTACACAGTACACTCTACTTAGTACAGAGAACTCAGTGCTCAGTACTCAGTACTCACTACTCCCTACTCACTACTCAGCACACAGTACTCAGTACTCAGCACACAGTACTCAGTACTCAGTACTCAGTACACAGTGCTCAGTACTCAGTACACAGTGCTCAGTGCTCAGTGCTCAGTACACAATGCTAAGTGCTCAGTACTCAGTACGCTCTACTCAGTACACAGAACTAAGTGCTCAGTACTCAGTACTCACTACTCACAACTACTCAGCACACAGTGCTCCGTGCTCACAACGCAATACTCACTACTCAGTACACAGAACTCAGTACTCAGTACTCAGCACACAGTACTCACTACTCAGTACACAGTGCTCAGTGCTCTGTACTAAGTACACAGTACTCAGTACACAGTACAGTACTCACTACACAGTACAGAGTACTCAGCACTCATCACTAAGCACTCAGCACTCAGCACCCAACACTCAGTACACAGCACTCACTACTCACTCCTCAGTGCACAGTGCTCAGTGCTCTGTACTAAATACACAGTATTCAGTACACAGTACACAGTACTCACTACTCAGTACACAGTACACAGTACTCAGCACTCATCACTAAGCACTCATCACTCATCACTCAGCACTCAGCACTCAGCACTCAGCACTCAGCACTCAGCACTCAGCACTCAGCACTCAGCACTCAGCACTCAGCACTCAGCACTCAGTGCACAGCACTCACTACTCACTACTCAGTGCACAGTGCTCAGTACACAAAATTCACTACTCAGTACACAGTACTCACTGCTCAGTACACAGTGCTCAGTACTCGGTACACAGTACTCTCTACTCACTACTCACTTCTCAGTACACAGTACTCAGTACACAGTACTCACTACACAGTACTCACTACTCAGTACACAGTACTCACTACTCAGTACACAGTTCTCAGTGCTCAGTACTCAGTACACAATACTGTCTACTCTCTACTCAGTACACAGTGCACAGCACTCAGTACACAGTACACAGTACTCAGTACTCAGTACTCAGTACACAGTACTCAGTACACAGAACTCAGTGCTCAATACTTAGTACTCAGTACACAGCACTCACTACTCACTACTCAGTGCACAGTGCTCAGTGCTCAATACACAAAACTCACTACTCAGTACACAGAACTCAGTGCTCATTACTCAGTACTCAGTACTCACTACTCAGTACACAGTGCTCAGTACTCAGTACTCAGTACTCAGTAGTCAGTACTCAGTAGTCAGCACACAGAACTCACTACTCAGTACACAGTGCTCAGTGCTCTGCACTAAGTACATAGTACTCAGTACACAGTACTCACTACTCAGTACACAGTACTCAGCACTCAGCACTCAGCACTAAGTACTCAGCACTCAGCACTCAGCACTCAGCACTCAGCACTCAGCACTCAGCACTCAGCACTCACACCTCAGCACTCAGTACACAGCACTCACTCCTCACTCCTCAGTGCACACTGCTCAGTCCACAAAACTCACTACTCAGCACTGAGTATACAGTACTCTCTACTCAGTACACAGTACTCTCTACTCACTTCTCAGTACACAGTGCTCAGTACTCAGTACACAGCACTCTCTACTCACTACTCAGTACACAATGCTCAGTCCACAAAACTCACTACTCAGTACTGAGTATACAGTACTCTCTACTCAGTACACAGTACTCTCTACTCACTACTCAGTACACAGCACTCAGTACACAGTACTCACAACTCTCTACACAGTACACAGTGCTCAGTACACAGCGCACAGTACACAGTACTCACTACTCAGTACACAGTATACAGCACACAGTACTCAATACTCAGTACACACTACACAGTACACAGTGCTCACTACTCAGTACTCAGTACTCTCTACTCAGTACAGGGAACTCAGTGCTCAGAACTCATGACTCACTACTCAGCACACAGTACTCAGTACTCAGTACTCAGTACTCAGTACTCAGTACACAGTGCTCTGTGCTCTGTGCTCTGTGCTCTGTGCTCTGTGCTCTGTGCTCAGTGCTCAGTGCTCAGTGCTCTGTACTCAGTACTCGGTACTCGGTACTCGGTACTCAGTACTCACTACTAAGTACACAATGCTCAGTGCTGAGTAGTCAGTACACAGTACTCACTACACACTACTCAGTACACAGTGCTCAGTGCTCTGTACACAGTACTCACTACTCAGTAAACAGTGCTCAGTACTCACTACACAGTACTCACTACTCATTACTCAGTACACAGTACACAGTACTCACTACTCAGTACACAGTACTCAGCACTCAGCACTCATCACTAAGCACTCAGCACTCAGAACCCAGCACTCAGTACACAGCACTCACTACTCACTACCCAGCGCACAGCGCTCAGTACACAAAACTCACTACTCAGTACTCAGTACACAGTGCTCAGTACTCAGTACACAGTACTCTCTATTCACTTCTCAGTACACAGTGCTCAGTACTCATTACACAGTACTCACTACACAGTACTCACTACTCAGGACTCAGTACTCAGTACACAGTACTCACTACGCAGTACACAGTGCTCAGTTCTCAGTGCTCAGTACTCAGTACTCAGTACACAGTACTGTCTACTCTCGAATCAGTACACAGTGCACAGTACTCAGTACACAGTACTCTATACTCAGTACACAGAACTCAGTGCTCAGTGCTCAGTACTCAGTACACAGTACTCAGTACACAGTACTCAGTACTCAGTAATCAGTACTCAGTACACAGTACATAGTACTCAGTACTCAGTACACAGTACTCAGTACACAGTACTGAGTACACAGTACACAGTACACAGTACTCAGTACTCAGTAAACAGTACTCAGTACTCAGTACACAGTGCTCAATGCTCAGTACTCAGTACACAGTGCTAAGTGCTCAGTACTCAGTACGCTCTACTCAGTACACAGAACTCAGTGCTCAGTACTCAGTACACAGCACTCACTGCTCACTACTCAGTGCACAGTGCTCAGTGCTCAATACACAAATCTCACTACTCAGTACACAGAACTCAGTGCTCAGTACGCAGTACACAGTACTCAGCACACAGTACTCACTACTCAGTACACAGTGCTCAGTGCTCTGTACTAAGTACACAGTACTCAGTACTCAGTACACAGTACCCTCTACTCACTTCTCAGTACACAGTGCTCAGTACTCAGTACACAGCACTCTCTACTCACTACTCAGTCCACAATGCTCAGTACTCAGTACACAGTACTCTCTACTCACTACTCAGTACACAGTGCTCAGTACTCAGTACACAGCACTCAGTACACAGTACTCACAAATCTCTACGCAGTACACAGTGCTCAGTACATAGCGCACAGTACACAGTACTCACTACTCAGTACACAGTATACAGTACACAGTACCCACTACTCAGTACACAGTACACAGTACTCACTACTCAGTACTCACTACTCAGTACTCACTACTCAGTACTCACTACTTAGTACTCACTACTTAGTACTCACTACTTAGTACTCAGTACACAGCACTCAATACTCAGCACACACTACTCAGTACACAGTACTCAGTAATCAGTACGCAGTACACAGTGCTCAGTACTCAGTACGCAGTACACAGTGCTCAGTACTCAGTACACAGTACTCAGTGCTCAGTACTCAGTACTCAGTACTCAGTACTCAGTACACTCTACTTAGTACAGAGAACTCAGTGCTCAGTACTCAGTACTCCCTACTCACTACTCAGCACACAGTACTCAGTACTCAGTTCTCAGCACACAGTACTCAGTACACAGTGCTCAGTGCTCAGTACTCAGTACACAATGCTAAGTGCTCAGTACTCAGTACGCTCTACTCAGTACACAGAACTAAGTGCTCAGTACTCAGTACTCACTACTCCCAACTACTCGGCACACAGTGCTCAGTGCTCACTACGCAATACTCACTACTCAGTACACAAAACTCACTACTCACTACTCAGTATACAGTACTCACTACTCAGTACACAGTACTCTCTACTCACTTCTCAATACACAGTGCTCAGTACTCAGTACACAGCACTCTCTACTCACTACTCAGTCCACAATGCTCAGTACTCAGTACACAGTACTCTCTACTCACTACTCAGTACACAGTGCTCAGTATTCAGTACACAGCACTCAGTACACAGTACTCACAACTCTCTATGCAGTACACAGTGCTCAGTACACAGCGCACAGTACACAGTACTCACTACTCAGTACACAGTATACAGTACACAGTACCCACTACTCAGTACACAGTACTCACTACTCAGTACACAGTACTCACTACTCAGTACTCACTACTCAGTACTCAGTACTTAGTACTCAGTACACAGCACTCAATACTCAGCACACACTACACAGTACACAGTGCTCACTACTCAGTACACAGTACTCAGTAATCAGTACGCAGTACACAGTGCTCAGTACTCAGTACACAGTACACTCTACTTAGTACAGAGAACTCAGTGCTCAGTACTCAGTACTCACTACTCCCTACTCACTACTCAGCACACAGTACTCAGTACTCAGCACACAGTACTCAGTACTCAGTACACAGTGCTCAGTACTCAGTACACAGTGCTCAGTGCTCAGTACACAATGCTAAGTGCTCAGTACTCAGTACGCTCTACTCAGTACACAGAACTAAGTGCTCAGTACTCAGTACTCACTACTCACAACTACTCAGCACACAGTGCTCAGTGCTCACAACGCAATACTCACTACTCAGTACACAGAACTCAGTACTCAGTACTCAGCACACAGTACTCACTACTCAGTACACAGTGCTCAGTGCTCTGTACTAAGTACACAGTACTCAGTACAGTACTCACTACTCAGTACACAGTACTCAGCACTCATCATTAAGCACTCAGCACTCAGCACCCAACACTCAGTACACAGCACTCACTACTCACTCCTCAGTGCACAGTGCTCAGTGCTCTGTACTAAATACACAGTATTCAGTACACAGTACACAGTACTCACTACTCAGTACACAGTACACAGTACTCAGCACTCAGCACTCAGCACTCAGCACTCAGCACTCAGCACTCAGCACTCAGCACTCAGTGCACAGCACTCACTACTCACTACTCAGTGCACAGTGCTCAGTACACAAAATTCACTACTCAGTACACAGTACTCACTGCTCAGTACACAGTGCTCAGTACTCAGTACACAGTACTCTCTACTCACTACTCACTTCTCAGTACACAGTACTCAGTACACAGTACTCACTACACAGTACTCACTACTCAGTACACAGTACTCACTACTCAGTACACAGTTCTCAGTGCTCAGTACTCAGTACACAATACTGTCTACTCTCTACTCAGTACACAGTGCACAGCACTCAGTACACAGTACTCAGTACTCAGTACTCAGTACTCAGTACTCAGTACTCAGTGCTCAGTGCTCAGTACTCAGTACACAATACTGTCTACTCTCTACTCAGTACACAGTGCACAGCACTCAGTACACAGTACTCAGTACTCACTACTCAGTGCACAGTGCTCAGTGCTCAATACACAAAACTCACTACTCAGTACACAGAACTCAGTGCTCAGTACTCAGTAGTCAGTAGTCAGTAGTCAGCACACAGAACTCACTACTCAGTACACAGTGCTCAGTGCTCTGCACTAAGTACATAGTACACAGTACTCACTACTCAGTACACAGTACACAGTACTCAGCACTCAGCACTCAGCACTCAGCACTCAGCACTCAGCACTCAGCACTCAGTACACAGCACTCACTACTCATTACTCAGTGCACACTGCTCAGTCCACAAAACTCACTACTCAGCACTGAGTATACAGTACTCTCTACTCAGTACACAGTACTCTCTACTCACTTCTCAGTACACAGTGCTCAGTACTCAGTACACAGCACTATCTACTCACTACTCAGTACACAATGCTCAGTCCACAAAACTCACTACTCAGTACTGATTATACAGTACTCTCTACTCAGTACACAGTACTCTCTACTCACTACTCAGTACACAGCACTCAGTACACAGTACTCACAACTCTCTACGCAGTACACAGTGCTCAGTACACAGCGCACAGTACACAGTACTCACTACTCAGTACACAGTATACAGCACACAGTACTCAACACTCAGTACTCAGTACACAGTACTCAATACTCAGTACACACTACACAGTACACAGTGCTCAGTACTCAGTACTCAGTACTCTCTACTCAGTACAGGGAACTCAGTGCTCAGTATTCATGACTCACTACTCAGCACACAGTACTTAGTACTCAGTACTCAGTACACAGTGCTCTGTGCTCAGTGCTCAGTGCTCTGTACTCAGTACTCAGTACTCGGTACTCGGTACTCAGTACTCACTACTCAGTACACAATGCTCAGTGCTGAGTAGTCAGTACACAGTACTCACTACACACTACTCAGTACACAGTGCTCAGTGCTCTGTACACAGTACTCACTACTCAGTAAACAGTGCTCAGTACTCACTACACAGTACTCACTACTCATTACTCAGTACACAGTACACAGTACTCACTACTCAGTACACAGTACTCAGCACTCAGCACTCATCACTAAGCACTCAGCACTCAGAACCCAGCACTCAGTACACAGCACTCAGTACACAGCACTCACTACTCACTACCCAGCGCACAGCGCTCAGTACACAAAACTCACTACTCAGTACTCAGTACACAGTGCTCAGTACTCAGTACACAGTACTCTCTATTCACTTCTCAGTACACAGTGCTCAGTACTCATTACACAGTACTCACTACACAGTACTCACTACTCAGGACTCAGTACTCAGTACACAGTACTCACTACGCAGTACACAGTGCTCAGTTCTCAGTGCTCAGTACTCAGTACTCAGTACACAGTACTGTCTACTCTCGAATCAGTACACAGTGCACAGTACTCAGTACACAGTACTCTATACTCAGTACACAGAACTCAGTGCTCAGTGCTCAGTACTCAGTACACAGTACACAGTACACAGTACTCAGTACACAGTACTCAGTACTCAGTACACAGTACTCAGTACACAGTACACAGTACACAGTACTCAGTACACAGTACTCAGTACTCAGTAAACAGTACTCAGTACTCAGTACTCAGTACACAGTGCTCAGTGCTCAGTACTCAGTACACAGTGCTAAGTGCTCAGTACTCAGTACGCTCTACTCAGTACACAGAACTCAGTGCTCAGTACTCAGTACACAGCACTCACTGCTCACTACTCAGTGCACAGTGCTCAGTGCTCAATACACAAATCTCACTACTCAGTACACAGAACTCAGTGCTCAGTACGCAGTACACAGTACTCAGCACACAGTACTCACTACTCAGTACACAGTGCTCAGTGCTCTGTACTAAGTACACAGTACTCAGTACACAGTACACAGTACTCACTACTCAGTAGACAGTACTCAGCACTAAGCACTCAGCACTCAAGACTCACTACTCACTACTCAGTGCACAGTGCTCAGTACACAAAACTCACTACTCAGTACTCAGTATACAGTACTCACTACTCAGTACACAGTACTCTCTACTCACTTCTCAGTACACAGTGCTCAGTACTCAGTACACA
Source organism: Isurus oxyrinchus (assembly GCA_026770705.1). Lineage (NCBI taxonomy): Eukaryota > Metazoa > Chordata > Chondrichthyes > Lamniformes > Lamnidae > Isurus > Isurus oxyrinchus. The sequence goes on from JANJGN010000006.1 coordinate 113,961,286, forward strand.
GCACTCTCTACTCACTACTCAGTCCACAATGCTCAGTACTCAGTACACAGTACTCTCTACTCACTACTCAGTACACAGTGCTCAGTACTCAGTACACAGCACTCAGTACACAGTACTCACAAATCTCTACGCAGTACACAGTGCTCAGTACATAGCGCACAGTACACAGTACTCACTACTCAGTACACAGTATACAGTACACAGTACCCACTACTCAGTACACAGTACACAGTACTCACTACTCAGTACTCACTACTCAGTACTCACTACTTAGTACTCACTACTTAGTACTCACTACTTAGTACTCACTACTTAGTACTCACTACTTAGTACTCAGTACACAGCACTCAATACTCAGCACACACTACTCAGTACACAGTACTCAGTAATCAGTACGCAGTACACAGTGCTCAGTACTCAGTACACAGTACACTCTACTTAGTACAGAGAACTCAGTGCTCAGTACTCAGTACTCCCTACTCACTACTCAGCACACAGTACTCAGTACTCAGTTCTCAGCACACAGTACTCAGTACACAGTGCTCAGTGCTCAGTACTCAGTACACAATGCTATGTGCTCAGTACTCAGTACGCTCTACTCAGTACACAGAACTAAGTGCTCAGTACTCAGTACTCACTACTCCCAACTACTCGGCACACAGTGCTCAGTGCTCACTACGCAATACTCACTACTCAGTACACAAAACTCACTACTCAGTACTCAGTATACAGTACTCACTACTCAGTACACAGTACTCTCTACTAACTTCTCAGTACACAGTGCTCAGTACTCAGTACACAGCACTCTCTACTCACTACTCAGTCCACAATGCTCAGTACTCAGTACACAGTACTCTCTACTCACTACTCAGTACACAGTGCTCAGTACTCAGTACACAGCACTCAGTACACAGTACTCACAACTCTCTACGCAGTACACAGTGCTCAGTACACAGCGCACAGTACACAGTACTCACTACTCAGTACACAGTATACAGTACACAGTACCCACTACTCAGTACACAGTACTCACTACTCAGTACTCAGTACTTAGTACTCAGTACACAGCACTCAATACTCAGCACACACTACACAGTACACAGTGCTCACTACTCAGTACACAGTACTCAGTAATCAGTACGCAGTACACAGTGCTCAGTACTCAGTACACAGTACACTCTACTTAGTACAGAGAACTCAGTGCTCAGTACTCAGTACTCACTACTCCCTACTCACTACTCAGCACACAGTACTCAGTACTCAGCACACAGTACTCAGTACTCAGCACACAGTACTCACTACTCAGTACACAGTACTCACTACTCAGTACACAGTTCTCAGTGCTCAGTACTCAGTAAACAATACTGTCTACTCTCTACTCAGTACACAGTGCACAGCACTCAGTACACAGTACTCAGTACTCAGTACTCAGTTCTCAGTGCTCAGTACTCAGTACACAATACTGTCTACTCTCTACTCAGTACACAGTGCACAGCACTCAGTACACAGTACTCAGTACTCACTACTCAGTGCACAGTGCTCAGTGCTCAATACACAAAACTCACTACTCAGTACACAGAACTCAGTGTTCAGTACTCAGTACTCAGTACTCACTACTCAGTACACAGTGCTTAGTACTCAGTACTCAGTAGTCAGTAGTCAGCACACAGAACACACTACTCAGTACACAGTGCTCAGTGCTCTGCACTAAGTACATAGTACTCAGTACACAGTACTCACTACTCAGCACTCAGCACTCAGCACTCAGCACTCACACCTCAGCACTCAGTACACAGCACTCACTACTCATTACTCAGTGCACACTGCTCAGTCCACAAAACTCACTACTCAGCACTGAGTATACAGTACTCTCTACTCAGTACACAGTACTCTCTACTCACTTCTCAGTACACAGTGCTCAGTACTCAGTACACAGCACTCTCTACTCACTACTCAGTACACAATGCTCAGTCCACAAAACTCACTACTCAGTACTGAGTATACAGTACTCTCTACTCAGTACACAGTACTCTCTACTCACTACTCAGTACACAGCACTCAGTACACAGTACTCACAACTCTCTACGCAGTACACAGTGCTCAGTACACAGCGCACAGTACACAGTACTCACTACTCCGTACACAGTATACAGCACACAGTACTCAACACTCAGTACTCAGTACACAGTACTCAATACTCAGTACACACTACACAGTACACAGTGCTCACTACTCAGTACTCAGTACTCTCTACTCAGTACAGGGAACTCAGTGCTCAGTACTCATGACTCACTACTCAGCACACAGTACTTAGTACTCAGTACTCAGTACTCAGTACACAGTGCTCTGTGCTCTGTGCTCAGTGCTCAGTGCTCTGTACTCAGTACTCAGTACTCGGTACTCGGTACTCGGTACTCGGTACTCAGTACTCAGTACTCACTACTCAGTACACAATGCTCAGTGCTGAGTAGTCAGTACACAGTACTCACTACACACTACTCAGTACACAGTGCTCAGTGCTCTGTACACAGTACTCACTACTCAGTAAACAGTGCTCAGTACTCACTACACAGTACTCACTACTCATTACTCAGTACACAGTACACAGTACTCACTACTCAGTACACAGTACTCAGCACTCAGCACTCATCACTAAGCACTCAGCACTCAGAACCCAGCACTCAGTACACAGCACTCAGTACACAGCACTCACTACTCACTACCCAGCGCACAGCGCTCAGTACACAAAACTCACTACTCAGTACTCAGTACACAGTGCTCAGTACTCAGTACACAGTACTCTCTATTCACTTCTCAGTACACAGTGCTCAGTACTCATTACACAGTACTCACTATACAGTACTCACTACTCAGGACTCAGTACTCAGTACACAGTACTCACTACGCAGTACACAGTGCTCAGTTCTCAGTGCTCAGTACTCAGTACTCAGTACTCAGTACACAGTACTGTCTACTCTCGAATCAGTACACAGTGCACAGTACTCAGTACACAGTACTCTATACTCAGTACACAGAACTCAGTGCTCAGTGCTCAGTACTCAGTACACAGTACTCAGTACTCAGTACTCAGTACACAGTACTCAGTACACAGTACTCAGTACACAGTACTCAGTACACAGTACTCAGTACACAGTACACAGTACACAGTACACAGTACACAGTACTCAGTACTCAGTAAACAGTACTCAGTACTCAGTACTCAGTACACAGTGCTCAGTGCTCAGTACTCAGTACACAGTGCTAAGTGCTCAGTACTCAGTACGCTCTACTCAGTACACAGAACTCAGTGCTCAGTACTCAGTACACAGCACTCACTGCTCACTACTCAGTGCACAGTGCTCAGTGCTCAATACACAAATCTCACTACTCAGTACACAGAACTCAGTGCTCAGTACGCAGTACACAGTACTCAGCACACAGTACTCACTACTCAGTACACAGTGCTCAGTGCTCTGTACTAAGTACACAGTACTCAGTACACAGTACTCACTACTCAGTAGACAGTACTCAGCACTAAGCACTCAGCACTCAAGACTCACTACTCACTACTCAGTGCACAGTGCTCAGTACACAAAACTCACTACTCAGTACTCAGTATACAGTACTCACTACTCAGTACACAGTACTCTCTACTCACTTCTCAGTACACAATGCTCAGTACTCAGTACACAGCACTCTCTACTCACTACTCAGTCCACAATGCTCAGTACTCAGTACACAGTACTCTCTACTCACTACTCAGTACACAGTGCTCAGTACTCAGTACACAGCACTCAGTACACAGTACTCACAAATCTCTATGCAGTACACAGTGCTCAGTACATAGCGCACAGTACACAGTACTCACTACTCAGTACACAGTATACAGTACACAGTACCCACTACTCAGTACACAGTACACAGTACTCACTACTCAGTACTCACTACTCAGTACTCACTACTTAGTACTCACTACTTAGTACTCACTACTTAGTACTCAGTACACAGCACTCAATACTCAGCACACACTACTCAGTACACAGTACTCAGTAATCAGTACGCAGTACACAGTGCTCAGTACTCAGTACACAGTACACTCTACTTAGTACAGAGAACTCAGTGCTCAGTACTCAGTACTCCCTACTCACTACTCAGCACACAGTACTCAGTACTCAGTTCTCAGCACACAGTACTCAGTACACAGTGCTCAGTGCTCAGTACTCAGTACACAATGCTATGTGCTCAGTACTCAGTACGCTCTACTCAGTACACAGAACTAAGTGCTCAGTACTCAGTACTCACTACTCCCAACTACTCGGCACACAGTGCTCAGTGCTCACTACGCAATACTCACTACTCAGTACACAAAACTCACTACTCAGTACTCAGTATACAGTACTCACTACTCAGTACACAGTACTCTCTACTCACTTCTCAGTACACAGTGCTCAGTACTCAGTACACAGCACTCTCTACTCACTACTCAGTCCACAATGCTCAGTACTCAGTACACAGTACTCTCTACTCACTACTCAGTACACAGTGCTCAGTACTCAGTACACAGCACTCAGTACACAGTACTCACAACTCTCTACGCAGTACACAGTGCTCAGTACACAGCGCACAGTACACAGTACTCACTACTCAGTACACAGTATACAGTACACAGTACCCACTACTCAGTACACAGTACTCACTACTCAGTACTCACTACTCAGTACTCAGTACTTAGTACTCAGTACACAGCACTCAATACTCAGCACACACTACACAGTACACAGTGCTCACTACTCAGTACACAGTACTCAGTAATCAGTACGCAGTACACAGTGCTCAGTACTCAGTACACAGTACACTCAACTTAGTACAGAGAACTCAGTGCTCAGGACTCAGTACTCACTACTCCCTACTCACTACTCAGCACACAGTACTCAGTACTCAGCACACAGTACTCAGTACTCAGTACTCAGCACACAGTACTCAGTACTCAGTACACAGTGCTCAGTACTCAGTACACAGTGCTCAGTGCTGAGTGCTCAGTACACAATGCTAAGTGCTCAGTACTCAGTACGCTCTACTCAGTACACAGAACTAAGTGCTCAGTACTCAGTACTCACTACTCACAACTACTCAGCACACAGTGCTCAGTGCTCACAATGCAATACTCACTACTCAGTACACAGAACTCAGTACTCAGTACTCAGCACACAGTACTCACTACTCAGTACACAGTGCTCAGTGCTCTGTACTAAGTACACAGTACTCAGTACACAGTACAGTACTCACTACTCAGTACACAGTACTCAGCACTCATCACTAAGCACTCAGCACACAGCACCCAACACTCAGTACACAGCACTCACTACTCACTCCTCAGTGCACAGTGCTCAGTGCTCTGTACTCAATACACAGTATTCAGTACACAGTACACAGTACTCACTACTCAGTACACAGTACACAGTACTCAGCACTCATCACTAAGCACTCAGCACTCAGCACTCAGCACTCAGCACTCAGCACTCAGCACTCAGCACTCAGCACTCAGCACTCAGCACTCAGCGCACAGCACTCACTACTCACTACTCAGTGCACAGTGCTCAGTACACAAAATTCACTACTCAGTACACAGTACTCACTGCTCAGTACACAGTGCTCAGTACTCAGTACACAGTACTCTCTACTCACTACTCACTTCTCAGTACACAGTACTCAGTACACAGTACTCACTACACAGTACTCACTACTCAGTACACAGTACTCACTACTCAGTACACAGTTCTCAGTGCTCAGTACTCAGTACACAATACTGTCTACTCTCTACTCAGTACACAGTACACCGTACTCAGTACTCAGTAAACAGTACTCAGTACTCAGTACACAGTGCTCAGTGCTCAGTACTCAGTACACAGTGCTAAGTGCTCAGTACTCAGTACGCTCTCCTCAGTACACAGAACTCAGTGCTCAGTACTCAGTGCACAGCACTCACTGCTCACTACTCAGTGCACAGTGCTCAATACACAAATCTCACTACTCAGTACACAGAACTCAGTGCTCAGTACGCAGTACACAGTACTCAGCACACAGTACTCACTACTCAGTACACAGTGCTCAGTGCTCTGTACTAAGTACACAGTACTCAGTACACAGTACACAGTACGCACTACTCAGTAGACAGAACTCAGCGCTCAGTACTTAGTACTCAGTACACAGCACTCACTACTCACTACTCAGTGCACAGTGCTCAGTGCTCAATACACAAAACTCACTACTCAGTACACAGAACTCAGTGCTCAGTACTCAGTACTCACTACTCAGTACACAGTGCTCAGTACTCAGTACTCAGTACTCAGTAGTCAGTACTCAGTAGTCAGCACACAGAACTCACTACTCAGTACACAGTGCTCAGTGCTCTGCACTAAGTACATAGTACTCAGTACACAGTACTCACTACTCAGTACACAGTACTCAGTACTCAGTACTCAGTACTCAGCACTCAGCACTCAGCACTCAGCACTCAGCACTCAGCACTCAGCACTCAGCACTCAGCACTCAGCACTCACACCTCAGCACTCACACCTCAGCACTCACACCTCAGCACTCACACCTCAGCACTCAGTACACAGCACTCACTACTCACTACTCAGTGCACACTGCTCAGTCCACAAAACTCACTACTCAGCACTGAGTATACAGTACTCTCTACTGAGTACACAGTACTCTCTACTCACTTCTCAGTACACAGTGCTCAGTACTCAGTACACAGCACTCTCTACTCACTACTCAGTACACAATGCTCAGTCCACAAAACTCACTACTCAGTACTGAGTATACGGTACTCTCTACTCAGTACACAGTACTCTCTACTCACTACTCAGTACACAGCACTCAGTACACAGTACTCACAACTCTCTACGCAGTACACAGTGCTCAGTACACAGCGCACAGTACACATTACTCACTACTCCGTACACAGTATACAGCACACAGTACTCAACACTCAGTACTCAGTACACAGTACTCAATACTCAGTACACACTACACAGTACACAGTGCTCACTACTCAGTACTCAGTACTCTCTACTCAGTACAGGGAACTCAGTGCTCAGTACTCATGACTCACTACTCAGCACACAGTACTTAGTACTCAGTACTCAGTACACAGTGCTCTGTGCTCAGTGCTCTGTACTCAGTACTCGGTACTCGGTACTCGGTACTCGGTACTCGGTACTCAGTACTCACTACTCAGTACACAATGCTCAGTGCTGAGTAGTCAGTACACAGTACTCACTACACACTACTCAGTACACAGTGCTCAGTGCTCTGTACACAGTACTCACTACTCAGTAAACAGTGCTCAGTACTCACTACACAGTACTCACTACTCATTACTCAGTACACAGTACACAGTACTCACTACTCAGTACACAGTACTCAGCACTCAGCACTCATCACTAAGCACTCAGCACTCAGAACCCAGCACTCAGTACACAGCACTCACTACTCACTACCCAGCGCACAGCGCTCAGTACACAAAACTCACTACTCAGTACTCAGTACACAGTGCTCAGTACTCAGTACACAGTACTCTCTATTCACTTCTCAGTACACAGTGCTCAGTACTCATTACACAGTACTCACTACACAGTACTCACTACTCAGGACTCAGTACTCAGTACACAGTACTCTACGCAGTACACAGTGCTCAGTTCTCAGTGCTCAGTACTCAGTACTCAGTACACAGTACACAGTACTCAGTACTCAGTACACAGTACTCAGTACTCAGTACACAGTACTCAGTACACAGTACTCAGTACACAGTACACAGTACACAGTACTCAGTACTCAGTACACAGTACTCAGTACACAGTACTCAGTACACAGTACTCAGTACTCAGTAAACAGTACTAAGTACTCAGTACTCAGTACACAGTGCTCAGTGCTCAGTACTCAGTACACAGTGCTAAGTGCTCAGTACTCAGTACGCTCTCCTCAGTACACAGAACTCAGTGCTCAGTACTCAGTGCACAGCACTCACTGCTCACTACTCAGTGCACAGTGCTCAATACACAAATCTCACTACTCAGTACACAGAACTCAGTGCTCAGTACGCAGTACACAGTACTCAGCACACAGTACTCACTACTCAGTACACAGTGCTCAGTGCTCTGTACTAAGTACACAGTACTCAGTACACAGTACACAGTACGCACTACTCAGTAGACAGTACTCAGCACTCAGCACTAAGCACTCAGCAATCAAGACTCACTACTCACTACTCAGTGCACAGTGCTCAGTACACAAAACTCACTACTCAGTACTCAGTATACAGTACTCACTACTGTACACAGTACTCTCTACTCACTTCTCAGTACACAGTGCTCAGTACTCAGTACACAGCACTCTCTACTCACTGCTCAGTCCACAATGCTCAGTACTCAGTACACAGTACTCTCTACTCACTACTCAGTACACAGTGCTCAGTACTCAGTACACAGCACTCAGTACACAGTACTCACAAATCTCTACGCAGTACACAGTGCTCAGTACATAGCGCACAGTACACAGTACTCACTACTCAGTACACAGTATACAGTACACAGTACCCACTACTCAGTACACAGTACACAGTACTCACTACTCAGTACTCACTACTTAGTACTCACTACTTAGTACTCACTACTTAGTACTCACTACTTAGTACTCACTACTTAGTACTCAGTACACAGCACTCAATACTCAGCACACACTACTCAGTACACAGCACTCAGTAATCAGTACGCAGTACACAGTGCTCAGTACTCAGTACACAGTACACTCTACTTAGTACAGAGAACTCAGTGCTCAGTACTCAGTACTCCCTACTCACTACTCAGCACACAGTACTCAGTACTCAGTTCTCAGCACACAGTACTCAGTACACAGTGCTCAGTGCTCAGTACTCAGTACACAATGCTAAGTGCTCAGTACTCAGTACGCTCTACTCAGTACACAGAACTAAGTGCTCAGTACTCACTACTCCCAACTACTCGGCACACAGTGCTCAGTGCTCACTACGCAATACTCACTACTCAGTACACAGAACTCAATACTCAGTACTCAGCACACAGTACTCACTACTCAGTACACAGTGCTCAGTGCTCTGTACTAAGTACACAGTACTCAGTACACAATACACAGTACTCACTACTCAGTACACAGTACTCAGCACTCATCACTAAGCACTCAGCACTCAGCAACCAGCACTCAGTACACAGCACTCACTACTCACTACTCAGTGCACAGTGCTCAGTGCTCTGTACTAAATACACAGTACTCAGTACACAGTACACAGCACTCACTACTCACTACTCAGTGCACAGTGCTCAGTACACAAAACTCACTACTCAGTACTCAGTACACAGTACTCACTACTCAGTACTCACTACTCAGTACACAGTACTCACTACTCAGTACACAGTGCTCAGTTCTCAGTGCTCAGTACTCAGTACACAGTACTGTCTACTCTCTACTCAGTACACAGTGCACAGTACTCAGTACACGGTACTCAGTACACAGTACACTGTACTCAGTACACAGTACTCGGTACTCAGTACTCAGTACTCAGTGCACAGTACACAGAACTCAGTACACAGTACTCAGTACACAGAACTCAGCACTCAGTACTCAGTACACAGCACTCAGTACACAGTACTCACAACTCTCTACGCAGTACACAGTGCTCAGTACACAGCGCACAGTACACAGTACTCTCTACTCAGTACACCGTGCACAGTATTCAGTACACAGTACTCTATACTCAGTACACAGAACTCAGTGCTCAGTATTCAGTACACAGTACTCAGAACTCAGAACTCAGTACACAGTACACAGTACACAGTACTCAGTACACAGTACTCAGTACTCAGTACTCAGTATACAGAACTCAGTGCTCAGTACTCAGTACACAGCACTCAGTGCTCACTACTCAGTGCACAGTGCTCAGTACACAAAACTCACTACTCAGTACTCAGTACACAGTACTCACTACTCAGTACTCACTACTCAGTACACAGCATTCACTACTCAGTACACAGTGCTCAGTTCTCAGTGCTCAGTACTCAGTACACAGTACTGTCTACTCTCTACTCAGTACACAGTGCACAGTACTCAGTACTCAGTACACGGTACTCAGTACACAGTACACATTACACCGTACTCAGTACACAGTACTCAGTACTCAGTACACAGCGCACAGTACACAGTACTCACTACTCCGTACACAGTATACAGCACACAGTACTCAACACTCAGTACTCAGTACACAGTACTCAATACTCAGTACACACTGCACAGTACACAGTGCTCACTACTCAGTACTCAGTACTCTCTACTCAGTACAGGGAACTCAGTGCTCAGTACTCATGACTCACTACTCAGCACACAGTACTTAGTACTCAGTACTCAGTACTCAGTACACAGTGCTCTGTGCTCAGTGCTCTGTACTCAGTACTCGGTACTCGGTACTCGGTACTCGGTACTCAGTACTCACTACTCAGTACACAATGCTCAGTGCTGAGTAGTCAGTACACAGTACTCACTACACACTACTCAGTACACAGTGCTCAGTGCTCTGTACACAGTACTCACTACTCAGTAAACAGTGCTCAGTACTCACTACACAGTACTCACTACTCATTACTCAGTACACAGTACACAGTACTCACTACTCAGTACACAGTACTCAGCACTCAGCACTCATCACTAAGCACTCAGCACTCAGAACCCAGCACTCAGTACACAGCACTCACTACTCACTACCCAGCGCACAGCGCTCAGTACACAAAACTCACTACTCAGTACTCAGTACACAGTGCTCAGTACTCAGTACACAGTACTCTCTATTCACTTCTCAGTACACAGTGCTCAGTACTCATTACACAGTACTCAGTACACAGTACTCACTACGCAGTACACAGTGCTCAGTTCTCAGTGCTCAGTACTCAGTACTCAGTACACAGTACTGTCTACTCTCGAATCAGTACACAGTGCACAGTACTCAGTACACAGTACTCTATACTCAGTACACAGAACTCAGTGCTCAGTGCTCAGTACTCAGTACACAGTACTCAGTACACAGTACACAGTATTCAGTACTCAGTACACAGTACTGTCTACTCTCGAATCAGTACACAGTGCACAGTACTCAGTACACAGTACTCTATACTCAGTACACAGAACTCAGTGCTCAGTGCTCAGTACTCAGTACACAGTACTCAGTACACAGTACACAGTATTCAGTACTCAGTACACAGTACACAGTACTCAGTACACAGTACTCAGTACACAGTACTCAGTACACAGTACACAGTACACAGTACTCAGTACTCAGTACTCAGTACTCAGTACTCAGAACTCAGTAAACAGTACTCAGTACTCAGTACTCAGTACACAGTGCTCAGTGCTCAGTACTCAGTACACAGTGCTAAGTGCTCAGTACTCAGTTCGCTCTACTCAGTACACAGAACTCAGTGCTCAGTACTCAGTACACAGCACTCACTGCTCACTACTCAGTGCACAGTGCTCAGTGCTCAATACACAAATCTCACTACTCAGTACACAGAACTCAGTGCTCAGTACGCAGTACACAGTACTCAGCACACAGTACTCACTACTCAGTACACAGTGCTCAGTGCTCTGTACTAAGTACACAGTACTCAGTACACAGTACACAGTACTCACTACTCAGTAGACAGTACTCAGCACTCAGCACTAAGCACTCAGCACTCAAGACTCACTACTCAATACTCAGTGCACAGTGCTCAGTACACAAAACTCACTACTCAGTACTCAGTATACAGTACTCACTACTCAGTACACAGTACTCTCTACTCACTTCTCAGTACACAGTGCTCAGTACTCAGTACACAGCACTCTCTACTCACTGCTCAGTCCACAATGCTCAGTACTCAGTACACAGTACTCTCTACTCACTACTCAGTACACAGTGCTCAGTACTCAGTACACAGCACTCAGTACACAGTACTCACAAATCTCTACGCAGTACACAGTGCTCAGTACATAGCGCACAGTACACAGTACTCACTACCCACTACTCAGTACACAGTACACAGTACTCACTACTCAGTACTCACTACTTAGTACTCACTACTTAGTACTCACTACTTAGTACTCACTACTTAGTACTCAGTACACAGCACTCAATACTCAAGCACACACTACTCAGTACACAGTACTCAGTAATCAGTACGCAGTACACAGTGCTCAGTACTCAGTACACAGTACACAGTACACTCTACTTAGTACAGAGAACTCAGTGCTCAGTACTCAGTACTCCCTACTCAGCACACAGTACTCAGTACTCAGTTCTCAGCACACAGTACTCAGTACACAGTGCTCAGTGCTCAGTACTCAGTACACAATGCTAAGTGCTCAGTACTCAGTACGCTCTACTCAGTACACAGAACTAAGTGCTCAGTACTCAGTACTCACTACTCCCAACTACTCGGCACACAGTGCTCAGTGCTCACTACGCAATACTCACTACTCAGTACACAGAACTCAATACTCAGTACTCAGCACACAGTACTCACTACTCAGTGCACAGTGCTCAGTGCTCTGTACTAAGTACACAGTACTCAGTACACAGTACACAGTACTCACTACTCAGTACACAGTACTCAGCACTCATCACTAAGCACTCAGCACTCAGCACCCAGCACTCAGTACACAGCACTCACTACTCACTACTCAGTGCACAGTGCTCAGTGCTCTGTACTAAATACACAGTACTCAGTACACAGTACACAGCACTCACTACTCACTACTCAGTGCACAGTGCTCAGTACACAAAACTCACTACTCAGTACTCAGTACACAGTACTCACTACTCAGTACTCACTACTCAGTACACAGTACTCACTACTCAGTACACAGTGCTCAGTTCTCAGTGCTCAGTACTCAGTACACAGTACTGTCTACTCTCTACTCAGTACACAGTGCACAGTACTCAGTACTCAGTACACGGTACTCAGTACACAGTACACAGTACACCGTACTCAGTACACAGTACTCGGTACTCAGTACTCAGTACTCAGTATACAGAACTCAGTGCTCAGTACTCAGTACACAGCACTCAGTGCTCACTACTCAGTGCACAGTGCTCAGTACACAAAACTCACTACTCAGTACTCAGTACACAGTACTCACTACTCAGTACTCACTACTCAGTACACAGTATTCACTACTCAGTACACAGTGCTCAGTTCTCAGTGCTCAGTACTCAGTACTCAGTACACAGTACTGTCTACTCTCTACTCAGTACACAGTGCACAGTACTCAGTACTCAGTACACGGTACTCAGTACACAGTACACAGTACACCGTACTCAGTACACAGTACTCAGTACTCAGTACTCAGTGCACAGTACACAGAACTCAGTACACAGTACTCAGTACACAGAACTCAGCACTCAGTACTCAGTACTCAGTACACAGCACTCAGTACACAGTACTCACAACTCTCTACGCAGTACACAGTGCTCTGTACACAGCGCACAGTACACAGTACTCTCTACTCAGTACACAGTGCACAGTACTCAGTACACAGTACTCTATACTCAGTACACAGAACTCAGTGCTCAGTATTCAGTACACAGTACTCAGAACTCAGAACTCAGTACTCAGTACACAGTACTCAGTACACAGTACACAGTATTCAGTACTCAGTACACAGTACTGTCTACTCTCGAATCAGTACACAGTGCACAGTACTCAGTACACAGTACTCTATACTCAGTACACAGAACTCAGTGCTCAGTGCTCAGTACTCAGTACACAGTACTCAGTACACAGTACACAGTATTCAGTACTCAGTACACAGTACACAGTACTCAGTACACAGTACTCAGTACACAGTACTCAGTACACAGTACACAGTACACAGTACTCAGTACTCAGTACTCAGTACTCAGTACTCAGAACTCAGTAAGCAGTACTCAGTACTCAGTACTCAGTACTCAGTGCTCAGTGCTCAGTACTCAGTACACAGTGCTAAGTGCTCAGTACTCAGTTCGCTCTACTCAGTACACAGAACTCAGTGCTCAGTACTCAGTACACAGCACTCACTGCTCACTACTCAGTGCACAGTGCTCAGTGCTCAATACACAAATCTCACTACTCAGTACACAGAACTCAGTGCTCAGTACGCAGTACACAGTACTCAGCACACAGTACTCACTACTCAGTACACAGTGCTCAGTGCTCTGTACTAAGTACACAGTACTCAGTACACAGTACACAGTACTCACTACTCAGTAGACAGTACTCAGCACTCAGCACTAAGCACTCAGCACTCAAGACTCACTACTCAATACTCAGTGCACAGTGCTCAGTACACAAAACTCACTACTCAGTACTCAGTATACAGTACTCACTACTCAGTACACAGTACTCTCTACTCACTTCTCAGTACACAGTGCTCAGTACTCAGTACACAGCACTCTCTACTCACTGCTCAGTCCACAATGCTCAGTACTCAGTACACAGTACTCTCTACTCACTACTCAGTACACAGTGCTCAGTACTCAGTACACAGCACTCAGTACACAGTACTCACAAATCTCTACGCAGTACACAGTGCTCAGTACATAGCGCACAGTACACAGTACTCACTACCCACTACTCAGTACACAGTACACAGTACTCACTACTCAGTACTCACTACTTAGTACTCACTACTTAGTACTCACTACTTAGTACTCACTACTTAGTACTCAGTACACAGCACTCAATACTCAAGCACACACTACTCAGTACACAGTACTCAGTAATCAGTACGCAGTACACAGTGCTCAGTACTCAGTACACAGTACACAGTACACTCTACTTAGTACAGAGAACTCAGTGCTCAGTACTCAGTACTCCCTACTCAGCACACAGTACTCAGTACTCAGTTCTCAGCACACAGTACTCAGTACACAGTGCTCAGTGCTCAGTACTCAGTACACAATGCTAAGTGCTCAGTACTCAGTACGCTCTACTCAGTACACAGAACTAAGTGCTCAGTACTCAGTACTCACTACTCCCAACTACTCGGCACACAGTGCTCAGTGCTCACTACGCAATACTCACTACTCAGTACACAGAACTCAATACTCAGTACTCAGCACACAGTACTCACTACTCAGTGCACAGTGCTCAGTGCTCTGTACTAAGTACACAGTACTCAGTACACAGTACACAGTACTCACTACTCAGTACACAGTACTCAGCACTCATCACTAAGCACTCAGCACTCAGCACCCAGCACTCAGTACACAGCACTCACTACTCACTACTCAGTGCACAGTGCTCAGTGCTCTGTACTAAATACACAGTACTCAGTACACAGTACACAGCACTCACTACTCACTACTCAGTGCACAGTGCTCAGTACACAAAACTCACTACTCAGTACTCAGTACACAGTACTCACTACTCAGTACTCACTACTCAGTACACAGTACTCACTACTCAGTACACAGTGCTCAGTTCTCAGTGCTCAGTACTCAGTACACAGTACTGTCTACTCTCTACTCAGTACACAGTGCACAGTACTCAGTACTCAGTACACGGTACTCAGTACACAGTACACAGTACACCGTACTCAGTACACAGTACTCGGTACTCAGTACTCAGTACTCAGTATACAGAACTCAGTGCTCAGTACTCAGTACACAGCACTCAGTGCTCACTACTCAGTGCACAGTGCTCAGTACACAAAACTCACTACTCAGTACTCAGTACACAGTACTCACTACTCAGTACTCACTACTCAGTACACAGTATTCACTACTCAGTACACAGTGCTCAGTTCTCAGTGCTCAGTACTCAGTACTCAGTACACAGTACTGTCTACTCTCTACTCAGTACACAGTGCACAGTACTCAGTACTCAGTACACGGTACTCAGTACACAGTACACAGTACACCGTACTCAGTACACAGTACTCAGTACTCAGTACTCAGTGCACAGTACACAGAACTCAGTACACAGTACTCAGTACACAGAACTCAGCACTCAGTACTCAGTACACAGCACTCAGTACACAGTACTCACAACTCTCTACGCAGTACACAGTGCTCTGTACACAGCGCACAGTACACAGTACTCTCTACTCAGTACACAGTGCACAGTACTCAGTACACAGTACTCTATACTCAGTACACAGAACTCAGTGCTCAGTATTCAGTACACAGTACTCAGAACTCAGAACTCAGTACTCAGTACACAGTACACAGTACTCAGTACACAGTACTCAGTACTCAGTATACAGAACTCAGTGCTCAGTACTCAGTACACAGCACTCAGTGCTCACTACTCAGTGCACAGTGCTCAGTACACAAAACTCACTACTCAGTACTCAGTACACAGTACTCACTACACAGTACTCACTACTCAGTACACAGTATTCACTACTCAGTACACAGTGCTCAGTTCTCAGTGCTCAGTACTCAGTACACAGTACTGTCTACTCTCTACTCAGTACACAGTGCACAGTACTCAGTACTCAGTACACGGTACTCAGTACACAGTACACAGTACACCGTACTCAGTACACAGTACTCAGTACTCAGTACTCAGTACTCAGTGCACAGTACTCAGTGCACAGTACACAGAACTCAGTACACAGAACTCAGCACTCAGTACACAGCACTCAGTACACAGTACTCACAACTCTCTACGCAGTACACAGTGCTCAGTACACAGCGCACAGTACACAGTACTCTCTACTCAGTACACAGTGCACAGTACTCAGTACACAGTACTCAGTACTCAGTACACAGTACACAGTACACAGTACACAGTACTCAGTACTCAGTACTCAGTATACAGAACTCAGTGCTCAGTACTCAGTACACAGCACTCAGTGCTCACTACTCACTACTCAGTGCACAGTGCTCAGTGCTCAATACACAAATCTCACTACTCAGTACACAGAACTCAGTGCTCAGTACGCAGTACACAGTACTCACTACTCAGTACACAGTGCTCAGTACACAAAACTCACTACTCAGTATACAGTACTCACTACTCAGTACACAGTACTCTCTACTCACTTCTCAGTACACAGTGCTCAGTACTCAGTACACAGCACTCTCTACTCACTACTCAGTCCACAATGCTCAGTACTCAGCACACAGTGCTCTCTACTCACTACTCAGTACACAGTGCTCAGTACTCAGTACACAGCACTCAGTACACAGTACTCACAACTCTCTACGCAGTACACAGTGCTCAGTACACAGCGCACAGTACACAGTACTCACTACTCAGTACACAGTATACAGTACACAGTACCCACTACTCAGTACACATTACACAGTACTCACTACTCAGTACTCACTACTCAGTACTCAGTACTCAGTAACTCAGTACTCGGTACTCACTACTCACTACTTACTACTCAGTACTCACTAGTCAGTACACAATGCTCAGTGCTCAGTAGTCAGTACACAGTACTCCCGACACAGTACTCCCGACACAGTACTCAGCACACAGTGCTCAGTGCTCTGTAAACAGTACTCACTACTCAGTATAGTGTTCAGTACTCACTACACAGTACTCACTACTCATTACGCTGTACACAGTGCTCAGTTCTCAGTGCTCAGTACTCAGTACACATTACTTTCTATTCACTACTCAGTACACAGTGCACAGTACTCACTACACAGTACTCAATACTCAGTACACACTACACAGTACACAGTACTCACTACTCAGTACACAGTGCTCAGTAATCAGTACGCAGTACACAATACTCAGTACTCAGTACTCAGTACACAGTACTCTCTACTAA
This sequence comes from Isurus oxyrinchus, assembly GCA_026770705.1. Taxonomy (NCBI): domain Eukaryota; kingdom Metazoa; phylum Chordata; class Chondrichthyes; order Lamniformes; family Lamnidae; genus Isurus; species Isurus oxyrinchus. The sequence continues at coordinate 113,979,121 of JANJGN010000006.1, forward strand.
GTACACAGAACTCAGTGCTTAGTACTCAGTACTCACTACTCCTACTCACTACTCAGCACACAGAACTCAGTACTCGGTACTCAGTACACAGTGCTCAGTGCTCAGTGCTCAGTGCTCAGTACTCACTACTCACTACTCACTACACAGTACTCACTACTCAGTACACAGTGCTCAGTTCTCAGTGCTCAGTACTCAGTACACAGTACTGTCTACTCTCTACTCAGTACACAGTCCACAGTACTCGGTACACAGTACTCTATACTCAGTACACAGAACACAGTGCTCAGTACTCAGTACAAAGTACACAGTACACAGTACTCAGAACTCAGTACACAGTACACAGTACTCAGTACACAGTACACAGTACACAGTACTCAGTACACAGTACTCAGTACTCAGTACTCAGTACTCAGTACTCAGTGCACAGTACACAGAAGTCAGTACACAGTACTCAGTACACAGAACTCAGCGCTCAGTACTCAGTACACAGCACTCACTGCTCACTACTCACTACTCAGTGCACAATGCTCAGTGCTCAATACACAAAACTCACTACTCAGTACACAGAACTCAGTGCTCAGTACTCAGTACTCAGTACACAGTACTCAGGACTCAGGACTCAGGACTCAGGACTCAATACACAAAACACAATACTCAGTACACAGAACTCAGTGCTCAGTACTCAGTACACAGGACTCACTACTCAATACACAGTGCTCAGTGCTCTGTACTAAGTACACAGTACTCAGTACACAGTACTCACTACTCAGTACTGAGTACTCAGTACACAGTACTCACTACTCAGTACACAGTGCTCAGTTCTCAGTGCTCAGTACTCAGTACACAGTACTGTCTACTCTCTACTCAGTACACAGTGCACAGTAGTCAGTACACAGTACTCTATACTCAGTACACAGAACTCAGTGCTCAGTACACAGTACACAGTACTCAGAACTCAGTACTCAGTACACAGTACTCAGTACACAGTACACAGAACACAGTACACAGTACTCAGTACACAGAACTCAGTGCTCAGTACTCAGTACACAGCACTCACTGCTCTCTACTCACTACTCAGTGCACAGTGCTCAGTGCTCAATACACAAATCTCACTACTCAGTACACAGAACTCAGTGCTCAGTCCGCAGTACACAGTACTCACTACTCAGTACACAGTGCTCAGTACACAAAACTCACTACTCAGTACTCAGTACACAGTACTCACTACTCAGTACTCACTACTCAGTACACAGTATTCACTACTCAGTACACAGTGCTCAGTTCTCAGTGCTCAGTACTCAGTACACAGTACACAGTACTGTCTACTCTCTACTCAGTACACAGTGCACAGTACTCAGTACTCAGTACACGGTACTCAGTACACAGTACACAGTACACCGTACTCAGTACACAGTACTCAGTACTCAGTACTCAGTACTCAGTGCACAGTACACAGAACTCAGTACACAGTACTCAGTACACAGAACTCAGCACTCAGTACTCAGTACACAGCACTCAGTACACAGTACTCACAACTCTCTACGCAGTAAACAGTGCTCAGTACACAGCGCACAGTACACAGTACTCTCTACTCAGTACACAGTGCACAGTACTCAGTACACAGTACTCTATACTCAGTACACAGAACTCAGTGCTCAGTATTCAGTACACAGTACACAGTACTCAGAACTCAGCACTCAGAACTCAGTACACAGTACTCAGTACACAGTACACAGTACTCAGTACTCAGTACTCAGTACACAGTACACAGTACTCAGTACACAGTACTCAGTACACAGTACTCAGTACTCAGTACTCAGTATACAGAACTCAGTGCTCAGTACTCAGTACACAGCACACATTGCTCACTACTCACTACTCAGTGCACAGTGCTCAGTGCTCAATACACAAATCTCACTACTCAGTACACAGAACTCAGTGCTCAGTCCGCAGTACACAGTACTCACTACTCAGTACACAGTGCTCACTACTCAGAACTCAGTACTCAGCACACAGTACTCACTACTCAGTACACAGTGCTCAGTGCTCTGTACTAAGTACACAGTACTCAGTACACAGTACACAGTACTCACTACTCAGTAGACAGTACTCAGCACTCAGCACTAAGCACTCAGCACTCAAGACTCACTACTTAGTGCACAGTGCTCAGTACACAAAACTCACTACTCAGTACTCAGTATACAGTACTCACTACTCAGTACACAGTACTCTCTACTCACTACTCAGTCCACAATGCTCAGTACTCAGTACACAGTACTCTCTACTCACTACTCAGTACACAGTGCTCAGTACTCAGTACACAGCACTCAGTACACAGTACTCACAACTCTCTACGCAGTACACAGTGCTCAGTACACAGCGCACAGTACACAGTACTCTCTACTCAGTACACAGTGCACAGTACTCAGTACACAGTACTCTATACTCAGTACACAGAACTCAGTGCTCAGTATTCAGTACACAGTACTCAGAACTCAGAACTCAGTACTCAGTACACAGTACTCAGTACACAGTACTCAGTACTCAGTACTCAGTATACAGAACTCAGTGCTCAGTACTCAGTACACAGCACTCAGTGCTCACTACTCAGTGCACAGTGCTCAGTACACAAAACTCACTACTCAGTACTCAGTACACAGTACTCACTACTCAGTACTCACTACTCAGTACACAGTATTCACTACTCAGTACACAGTGCTCAGTTCTCAGTGCTCAGTACTCAGTACACAGTACACAGTACTGTCTACTCTCTACTCAGTACACAGTGCACAGTACTCAGTACTCAGTACACAGTACACAGCACTCAATACTCAGTACACACTACACAGTACACAGTACTCACTACTCAGTACACAGTACTCAGTAATCAGTACGCAGTACACAATACTCAGTACTCAGTACACAGTACTCTCTACTAAGTACACAGAACTCAGTGCTTAGTACTCAGTACTCACTACTCCTACTCACTACTCAGCACACAGAACTCAGTACTCGGTACTCAGTACACAGTGCTCAGTGCTCAGTGCTCAGTGCTCAGTACTCAGTACTCACGACTCACGACTCACTACACAGTACTCACTACTCAGTACTCACTACTCAGTACTCACTACTCAGTCCTCACTACTCAGTCCTCACTACTCAGTACTCACTACTCAGTACTCACTACACAGTACTCACTACTCAGTACACAGTGCTCAGTTCTCAGTGCTCAGTACTCAGTACACAGTACTGTCTACTCTCTACTCAGTACACAGTCCACAGTACTCGGTACACAGTACTCTATACTCAGTACACAGAACACAGTGCTCAGTACTCAGTACAAAGTACACAGTACACAGTACTCAGAACTCAGTACACAGTACACAGTACTCAGTGCACAGTACACAGAAGTCAGTACACAGTACTCAGTACACAGAACTCAGCGCTCAGTACTCAGTACACAGCACTCACTGCTCACTACTCACTACTCAGTGCACGGTGCTCAATACACAAAACACACTACTCAGTACACAGAACTCAGTGCTCAGTACTCAGTACACAGGACTCACTACTCAATACACAGTGCTCAGTGCTCTGTACTAAGTACACAGTACTCAGTACACAGTACTCACTACTCAGTACTGAGTACTCAGTACACAGTACTCACTACTCAGTACACAGTGCTCAGTTCTCAGTGCTCAGTACTCAGTACACAGTACTGTCTACTCTCTACTCAGTACACAGTGCACAGTAGTCAGTACACAGTACTCTATACTCAGTACACAGAACTCAGTGCTCAGTACACAGTACACAGTACTCAGAACTCAGTACTCAGTACACAGTACTCAGTACACAGTACACAGAACACAGTACACAGTACTCAGTACACAGAACTCAGTGCTCAGTACTCAGTACACAGCACTCACTGCTCTCTACTCACTACTCAGTGCACAGTGCTCAGTGCTCAATACACAAATCTCACTACTCAGTACACAGAACTCAGTGCTCAGTCCGCAGTACACAGTACTCACTACTCAGTACACAGTGCTCACTACTCAGAACTCAGTACTCAGCACACAGTACTCACTACTCAGTACACAGTGCTCAGTGCTCTGTACTAAGTACACAGTACTCAGTACACAGTACACAGTACTCACTACTCAGTAGACAGTACTCAGCACTCAGCACTAAGCACTCAGCACTCAAGACTCACTACTTAGTGCACAGTGCTCAGTACACAAAACTCACTACTCAGTACTCAGTATACAGTACTCACTACTCAGTACACAGCACTCTCTACTCACTACTCAGTCCACAATGCTCAGTACTCAGTACACAGTACTCTCTACTCACTACTCAGTACACAGTGCTCAGTACTCAGTACACAGCACTCAGTACACAGTACTCACAACTCTCTACGCAGTACACAGTGCTCAGTACACAGCGCACAGTACACAGTACTCTCTACTCAGTACACAGTGCACAGTACTCAGTACACAGTACTCTATACTCAGTACACAGAACTCAGTGCTCAGTATTCAGTACACAGTACTCAGAACTCAGTACTCAGTACACAGTACACAGTACTCAGTACACAGTACTCAGTACTCAGTACTCAGTACTCAGTATACAGAACTCAGTGCTCAGTACTCAGTACACAGCACTCAGTGCTCAGTACTCAGTGCACAGTGCTCAGTACACAAAACTCACTACTCAGTACTCAGTACACAGTACTCACTACTCAGTACTCACTACTCAGTACACAGTATTCACTACTCAGTACACAGTGCTCAGTTCTCAGTGCTCAGTACTCAGTACACAGTACACAGTACTGTCTACTCTCTACTCAGTACACAGTGCACAGTACTCAGTACTCAGTACACGGTACTCAGTACACAGTACACAGTACACCGTACTCAGTACACAGTACTCAGTACTCAGTACTCAGTACTCAGTGCACAGTACACAGAACTCAGTACACAGTACTCAGTACACAGAACTCAGCACTCAGTACTCAGTACACAGCACTCAGTACACAGTACTCACAACTCTCTACGCAGTACACAGTGCTCAGTACACAGCGCACAGTACACAGTACTCTCTACTCAGTACACAGTGCACAGTACTCAGTACACAGTACTCTATACTCAGTACACAGAACTCAGTGCTCAGTATTCAGTACACAGTACACAGTACTCAGAACTCAGAACTCAGTACACAGTACTCAGTACACAGTACACAGTACACAGTACTCAGTACTCAGTGCTCAGTGCTCAGTACTCACTACTCACGACTCACTACACAGTACTCACTACTCAGTACTCACTACTCAGTCCTCACTACTCAGTCCTCACTACTCAGTACTCACTACTCAGTACTCACTACACAGTACTCACTACTCAGTACACAGTGCTCAGTTCTCAGTGCTCAGTACTCAGTACACAGTACTGTCTACTCTCTACTCAGTACACAGTCCACAGTACTCGGTACACAGTACTCTATACTCAGTACACAGAACACAGTGCTCAGTACTCAGTACAAAGTACACAGTACACAGTACTCAGAACTCAGTACACAGTACACAGTACTCAGTACACAGTACACAGTACTCAGTACACAGTACTCAGTACTCAGTACTCAGTACTCAGTACTCAGTACTCAGTGCACAGTACACAGAAGTCAGTACACAGTACTCAGTACACAGAACTCAGCGCTCAGTACTCAGTACACAGCACTCACTGCTCACTACTCACTACTCAGTGCACGGTGCTCAATACACAAAACACACTACTCAGTACACAGAACTCAGTGCTCAGTACTCAGTACACAGGACTCACTACTCAATACACAGTGCTCAGTAATCTGTACTAAGTACACAGTACTCAGTACACAGTACTCACTACTCAGTACTGAGTACTCAGTACACAGTACTCACTACTCAGTACACAGTGCTCAGTTCTCAGTGCTCAGTACTCAGTACACAGTACTGTCTACTCTCTACTCAGTACACAGTGCACAGTAGTCAGTACACAGTACTCTATACTCAGTACACAGAACTCAGTGCTCAGTACACAGTACACAGTACTCAGAACTCAGTACTCAGTACACAGTACTCAGTACACAGTACACAGAACACAGTACACAGTACTCAGTACACAGAACTCAGTGCTCAGTACTCAGTACACAGCACTCACTGCTCTCTACTCACTACTCAGTGCACAGTGCTCAGTGCTCAATACACAAATCTCACTACTCAGTACACAGAACTCAGTGCTCAGTCCGCAGTACACAGTACTCACTACTCAGTACACAGTGCTCACTACTCAGAACTCAGTACTCAGCACACAGTACTCACTACTCAGTACACAGTGCTCAGTGCTCTGTACTAAGTACACAGTACTCAGTACACAGTACACAGTACTCACTACTCAGTAGACAGTACTCAGCACTCAGCACTAAGCACTCAGCACTCAAGACTCACTACTTAGTGCACAGTGCTCAGTACACAAAACTCACTACTCAGTACTCAGTATACAGTACTCACTACTCAGTACACAGCACTCTCTACTCACTACTCAGTCCACAATGCTCAGTACTCAGTACACAGTACTCTCTACTCACTACTCAGTACACAGTGCTCAGTACTCAGTACACAGCACTCAGTACACAGTACTCACAACTCTCTACGCAGTACACAGTGCTCAGTACACAGCGCACAGTACACAGTACTCTCTACTCAGTACACAGTGCACAGTACTCAGTACACAGTACTCTATACTCAGTACACAGAACTCAGTGCTCAGTATTCAGTACACAGTACTCAGAACTCAGTACTCAGTACACAGTACACAGTACACAGTACTCAGTACACAGTACTCAGTACTCAGTACTCAGTACTCAGTATACAGAACTCAGTGCTCAGTACTCAGTACACAGCACTCAGTGCTCAGTACTCAGTGCACAGTGCTCAGTACACAAAACTCACTACTCAGTACTCAGTACACAGTACTCACTACTCAGTACTCACTACTCAGTACACAGTATTCACTACTCAGTACACAGTGCTCAGTTCTCAGTGCTCAGTACTCAGTACACAGTACACAGTACTGTCTACTCTCTACTCAGTACACAGTGCACAGTACTCAGTACTCAGTACACGGTACTCAGTACACAGTACACAGTACACCGTACTCAGTACACAGTACTCAGTACTCAGTACTCAGTACTCAGTGCACAGTACACAGAACTCAGTACACAGTACTCAGTACACAGAACTCAGCACTCAGTACTCAGTACACAGCACTCAGTACACAGTACTCACAACTCTCTACGCAGTACACAGTGCTCAGTACACAGCGCACAGTACACAGTACTCTCTACTCAGTACACAGTGCACAGTACTCAGTACACAGTACTCTATACTCAGTACACAGAACTCAGTGCTCAGTATTCAGTACACAGTACACAGTACTCAGAACTCAGAACTCAGTACACAGTACTCAGTACACAGTACTCAGTACTCAGTACACAGTACACAGTACACAGTACTCAGTACACAGTACTCAGTACTCAGTATACAGAACTCAGTGCTCAGTACTCAGTACACAGCACACAGTGCTCACTACTCACTACTCAGTGCACAGTGCTCAGTGCTCAATACACAAATCTCACTACTCAGTACACAGAACTCAGTGCTCAGTCCGCAGTACACAGTACTCACTACTCAGTACACAGTGCTCACTACTCAGAACTCAGTACTCAGCACACAGTACTCACTACTCAGTACACAGTGCTCAGTGCTCTGTACTAAGTACACAGTACTCAGTACACAGTACACAGTACTCACTACTCAGTAGACAGTACTCAGCACTCAGCACTAAGCACTCAGCACTCAAGACTCACTACTTAGTGCACAGTGCTCAGTACACAAAACTCACTACTCAGTACTCAGTATACAGTACTCACTACTCAGTACACAGCACTCTCTACTCACTACTCAGTCCACAATGCTCAGTACTCAGTACACAGTACTCTCTACTCACTACTCAGTACACAGTGCTCAGTACTCAGTACACAGCACTCAGTACACAGTACTCACAACTCTCTACGCAGTACACAGTGCTCAGTACACAGCGCACAGTACACAGTACTCTCTACTCAGTACACAGTGCACAGTACTCAGTACACAGTACTCTATACTCAGTACACAGAACTCAGTGCTCAGTATTCAGTACACAGTACTCAGAACTCAGTACACAGTACACAGTACTCAGTACACAGTACTCAGTACTCAGTACTCAGTATACAGAACTCAGTGCTCAGTACTCAGTACACAGCACTCAGTGCTCACTACTCAGTGCACAGTGCTCAGTACACAAAACTCACTACTCAGTACTCAGTACACAGTACTCACTACTCAGTACACAGTATTCACTACTCAGTACACAGTGCTCAGTTCTCAGTGCTCAGTACTCAGTACACAGTACTGTCTACTCTCTACTCAGTACACAGTGCACAGTACTCAGTACTCAGTACACGGTACTCAGTACACAGTACACAGTACACCGTACTCAGTACACCGTACTCAGTACACCGTACTCAGTACACCGTACTCAGTACTCAGTACTCAGTGCACAGTACACAGAACTCAGTACACAGTACTCAGTACACAGAACTCAGCACTCAGTACTCAGTACACAGCACTCAGTACACAGTACTCACAACTCTCTACGCAGTACACAGTGCTCAGTACACAGCGCACAGTACACAGTACTCTCTACTCAGTACACAGTACACAGTACTCAGTACACAGTACACAGTACTCAGTACTCAGTACTCAGTACTCAGTACTCAGTATACAGAACTCAGTGCTCAGTACTCAGTACACAGCACTCAGTGCTCACTACTCAGTGCACAGTGCTCAGTACACAAAACTCACTACTCAGTACTCAGTACACAGTACTCACTACTCAGTACTCACTACTCAGTACACAGTATTCACTACTCAGTACACAGTGCTCAGTTCTCAGTGCTCAGTACTCAGTACACAGTACTGTCTACTCTCTACTCAGTACACAGTGCACAGTACACCGTACTCAGTACACAGTACTCAGTACTCAGTACTCAGTGCTCAGTGCACAGTACACAGAACTCAGTACACAGTACTCAGTACACAGAACTCAGCACTCAGTACTCAGTACACAGCACTCAGTACACAGTACTCACAACTCTCTACGCAGTACACAGTGCTCAGTACACAGCGCACAGTACACAGTACTCTCTACTAAGTACACAGTACTCAGTACTCAGTGCTCAGTGCACAGTACACAGAACTCAGTACACAGTACTCAGTACACAGAACTCAGCACTCAGTACTCAGTACACAGCACTCAGTACACAGTACTCACAACTCTCTACGCAGTACACAGTGCTCAGTACACAGCGCACAGTACACAGTACTCTCTACTCAGTACACAGTGCACAGTACTCAGTACACAGTACTCTATACTCAGTACACAGAACTCAGTGCTCAGTATTCAGTACACAGTACTCAGAACTCAGTACTCAGTACACAGTACACAGTACACAGTACACAGTACACAGTACTCAGTACTCAGTACTCAGTATACAGAACTCAGTGCTCAGTACTCAGTACACAGCACTCAGTGCTCACTACTCACTACTCAGTGCACAGTGCTCAGTGCTCAATACACAAATCTCACTACTCAGTACACAGAACTCAGTGCTCAGTACGCAGTACACAGTACTCACTACTCAGTACACAGTGCTCAGTACTCAGTACTCAGTACAAAGTACACAGTACACAGTACACAGTACTCAGAACTCAGAACTCAGTACACAGTACTCAGTACTCAGTACTCAGTACTCAGTACTCAGTACACAGTACACAGTACTCAGTACACAGTACTCAGTACTCAGTGCACAGTACACAGAAGTCAGTACACAGTACTCAGTACACAGAACTCAGCGCTCAGTACTCAGTACACAGCACTCACTGCTCACTACTTACTACTCAGTGCACAGTGCTCAATACACAAAACACACTACTCAGTACACAGAACTCAGTGCTCAGTACTCAGTACACAGTACTCACTACTCAATACACAGTGCTCAGTGCTCTGTACTAAGTACACAGTACTCAGTACACAGTACTCACTACTCAGTACTGAGTACTCAGTACACAGTACTCACTACTCAGTACACAGTGCTCAGTTCTCAGTGCTCAGTACTCAGTACACAGTACTCAGAACTCAGTACTCAGTACACAGTACTCAGTACTCAGTACAAAGTACTCACTACTCAGTACACAGTGCTCAGTTCTCAGTGTTCAGTACTCAGTACACAGTACTGTCTACTCTCGAATCAGTACACAGTGCACAGTACTCTATACTCAGTACACAGAACTCAGTGCTCAGCACTCAGTACTCAGTACACAGTACACAGTACTCAGTACACAGTACACAGTACTCAGTACTCAGTACTCAGTACTCAGTACACAGTGCTCAGTACACAGAACGAAGTGCTCAGTACTCAGTACTCACTACTCCCAACTAACTACTCAGCACACAGTGCTCAGTGCTCACTACGCAATACTCAATACTCAGTACACAGAACTCAGTACTCAGTACGCAGCACACAGTACTCACTACTCAGTACACAGTGCTCAGTACACAAAACTCACACCTCAGTATACAGTACTCACTACTCAGTACACAGTACTCTCTACTCACTTCTCAGTACACAGTGCTCAGTACTCAGTACACAGCACTCTCTACTCACTACTCAGTCCACAATGCTCAGTACTCAGCACACAGTACTCTCTACTCACTACTCAGTACACAGCACTCAGTACACAGTACTCACAACTCTCTACGCAGTACACAGTGCTCAGTACACAGTATACAGTACACAGTACCCACTACTCAGTACACATTACACAGTACTCACTACTCAGTACTCACTACTCAGTACTCAGTAACTCAGTACTCGGTACTCACTACTCACTACTCACTGCTCACTACTTACTACTCAGTACTCACTACTCAGTACACAATGCTCAGTGCTCAGTAGTCAGTACACAGTACTCCCGACACAGTACTCCCGACACAGTACTCCCGACACAGTACTCAGTACACAGTGCTCAGTGCTCTGTAAACAGTACTCACTACTCAGTATAGTGTTCAGTACTCACTACACAGTACTCACTACTGATTACGCTGTACACAGTGCTCAGTTCTCAGTGCTCAGTACTCAATACTCAGTACACACTACACAGTTAACAGTACTCACTACTCAGTACACCGTACTCAGTAATCAGTACGCAGTACACAATACTCAGTACTCAGTACTCAGTACACAGTACTCTCTACTAAGTACACAGAACTCAGTGCTTAGTACTCAGTACTCACTACTCCTACTCACTACTCAGCACACAGAACTCAGTACTCGGTACTCAGTGCTCAGTGCTCAGTGCTCAGTGCTCAGTACTCAGTACTCACTACTCACTACACAGTACTCACTACTCAGTACTCACTACTCAGTCCTCACTACTCAGTCCTCACTACTCAGTACTCACTACTCAGTACTCACTACACAGTACTCACTACTCAGTACACAGTGCTCAGTTCTCAGTGCTCAGTACTCAGTACACAGTACTGTCTACTCTCTACTCAGTACACAGTCCACAGTACTCGGTACACAGTACTCTATACTCAGTACACAGAACACAGTGCTCAGTACTCAGTACTCAGTACAAAGTACACAGTACACAGTACACAGTACTCAGAACTCAGTACACAGTACACAGTACTCAGTACTCAGTACTCAGTACTCAGTACACAGTACACAGTACTCAGTACACAGTACTCAGTACTCAGTGCACAGTACACAGAAGTCAGTACACAGTACTCAGTACACAGAACTCAGCGCTCAGTACTCAGTACACAGCACTCACTGCTCACTACTTACTACTCAGTGCACAGTGCTCAATACACAAAACACACTACTCAGTACACAGAACTCAGTGCTCAGTACTCAGTACACAGTACTCACTACTCAATACACAGTGCTCAGTGCTCTGTACTAAGTACACAGTACTCAGTACACAGTACTCACTACTCAGTACTGAGTACTCAGTACACAGTACTCACTACTCAGTACACAGTGCTCAGTTCTCAGTGCTCAGTACTCAGTACACAGTACTCAGAACTCAGTACTCAGTACACAGTACTCAGTACTCAGTACAAAGTACTCACTACTCAGTACACAGTGCTCAGTTCTCAGTGTTCAGTACTCAGTACACAGTACTGTCTACTCTCGAATCAGTACACAGTGCACAGTACTCTATACTCAGTACACAGAACTCAGTGCTCAGCACTCAGTACTCAGTACACAGTACACAGTACACAGTACTCAGTACACAGTACACAGTACTCAGTACTCAGTACTCAGTACTCAGTACACAGTGCTCAGTACACAGAACGAAGTGCTCAGTACTCAGTACTCACTACTCCCAACTAACTACTCAGCACACAGTGCTCAGTGCTCACTACGCAATACTCAATACTCAGTACACAGAACTCAGTACTCAGTACGCAGCACACAGTACTCACTACTCAGTACACAGTGCCCAGTGCTCTGTACTAAGTACACAGTACTCAGTACACAGTACACAGTACTCACTACTCAGTACACAGCACTCATCACTAAGCACTCAGCACTCAGCACTCAGTACACAGCACTCACTACTCACTACTCAGTGCACAGTGCTCAGTACACAAAACTCACTACTCAGTACTCAGTATACAGTACTCACTAATCAGTACACAGTACTCTCTACTCACTTCTCAGTACACAGTGCTCAGTACTCAGTACACAGCACTCTCTACTCACTACTCAGTACACAGCACTCAATACTCAGTACACACTACACAGTACACAGTGCTCACTACTCAGTACTCAGCACACAGTACTCAGTACACAGTGCTCAGTGCTCAGTGATCAGTGCTCAGTGCTCAGTACTCAGTACTCAGTACTCGGTACTCGGTACTCGGTACTCACTACTCACTACTCACTACTCAGTACACAATGCTCAGTGCTCAGTAGTCAGTACACAGTACTCACTACACACTACTCAGTACACAGTGCTCAGTGCTCTGTACACAGTACTCACTACTCAGTAAACAGTGCACAGTGCTCAGTACTCACTACACAGTACTCACTCCTCATTACTCAGTACACAGTGCTCAGTTCTTATTGCTCAGTACTCACTACACAGTACGCACTACTCATTACTCAGTACACAGTACACAGTACTCACTACTCAGTACACAGTACTCAGCACTCATCACTAAGGATTCAGCACGCAGCACCCAGCACTCAGTACACAGCACTCACTACTCACTCCTCAGTGCACAGTGCTCAGTACACAAAACTCACTACTCAGTACTCAGTACACAGTACTCACTGCTCAGTACACAGTGCTCAGTACTCAGTACACAGTACTCTCTATTCACTTCTCAGTACACTGTGCTCAGTACTCAGTACACAGTACTCTCTACTCACTACTCACTTCTCAGTACACAGTACTCAGTACACAGTACTCTCTACTCACTACTCACTTCTCAGTACACAGTACTCACTACACAGTACTCACTACTCAGTACTCACTACTCAGTACACAGTACTAACTACTCAGTACACAGTGCTCAGTTCGCAGTGCTCAGTACTCAGTACACAGTACTATCTACTCTCGACTCAGTACACAGTGCACAGTACTCAGTAGACAGTATTCTATACTCAGTACACAGAACTCAGTGCTCAGTACTCAGTACACAGTACACAGTACTCAGTACTCAGTACTCAGTACTCAGTACACAGAACTCAGTACACAGAACTCAGTGCTCAGTACACAGTACACAGTACTCAGTACTCAGTACTCAGTACACAGAACTCAGTGCTCAGTACACAGTACACAGTACACAGTACTCAGTACTCAGTACACAGTACACAGTACTCAGTACACAGTACTCAGTACACAGTACTCAGTACACAGTACTCAGTACACAGAACTCAGTGCTCAGTACACAGTACTCACTACTCAATACACAGTGCTCACTACTCAGTACTCAGTACTCAGCACACAGTACTCACTACTCAGTACACAGTGCACAGTGCTCTGTACTAAGTACACAGTACTCAGCACTCAGCACTCAGCACTCAGCACTCAGTACACAGCACTCTCTACTCACTACTCAGTGCATAGTGCTCAGTACACAAACTCACTACTCAGTACTCAGTAGACAGTACTCACTACTCAGTACACAGTACTCTCTACTGACTTCTCAGTACTCAGTGCTCAGTGCTCAGTGCTCAGTGCTCTGTACTCGGTACTCACTACTCACTACACACTACTCAGTACACAGTGCTCAGTGCTCTGTACACAGTACTCACTACTCAGCAAACAGTGCACAGTGCTCAGTACTCACTACACAGTATTCACTCCTCATTACTCAGTACACAGTGCTCAGTTCTTATTGCTCAGTACTCACTACTCATTACTCAGTACACAGTACAGAGTACTCACTACTCAGTACACAGTACTCAGCACGCATCACTAAGCACTCAGCACTCAGCACCTAGCACTCAGTACACAGCACTCACTACTCACTACTCAGTGCACAGTGCTCAGTACACAAAACTCACTACTCAGTACTCAGTACACAGTACTCACTGCTCAGTACACAGTGCTCAGTACTCAGTACACAGCACTCTCTACTCACTACTCAGTACACAGAACTCAGTACACAGTACTCACTACTCAGTACACACTACTCAGTACTCAGTACACAGTATTCACTACTCAATACACAGTGCTCAGTTCTCAGTGCTCAGTACTCAGTACACAGTACTGTCTCCTCTCGACTCAGTACACAGTGCACAGTACTCAGTACACAGTACTCAGTACACAGTACTCTATACTCAGTACACAGAACTCAGTACACAGTACACAATACTCAGTACTCAATACTCAGTACTCCATACTCAGTACTCAATACTCAGTACTCAATACTCAGTACTCAATACTCAGTACTCAATACTCAGTACTCAATACTCAGTACTCAGTATACAGTGCTCAGTACACAGTGCTCAGTACTCAGTACTCAGTACACAGTACTCAGTACACAGTACTCAGTACACAGTACTCAGTACACAGAGCTCAGTGCTCAATACACAGTACTCAGTACACAGTACACAGTACACAGTACACAGTACTCAGTACTCAGTAAACAGTACACAGTACTCAGTACTCAGTAAACAGTACTCAGTACTCAGTACTCAGTTCTCAGTACTCAGTACTCAGTACACAGTGCTCAGTGCTCAGTACTCAGTACACAGTGCTAAGTGCTCAGTACTCAGTACGCTCTACTCAGTACACAGAACTAAGTGCTCAGTACTCAGTACTCACTACTCCCAACTAACTACTCAGCACACAGTGCTCAGTGCTCACTACGCAATACTCAATACTCAGTACACAGAACTCAGTACTCAGTACACAGTGCCCAGTGCTCTGTACTAAGTACACAGTACTCAGTACACAGTACACAGTAATCACTACTCAGTACACAGTACTCAGCACTCATCACTAAGCACTCAGCACTCAGTACACAGCACTCACTACTCACTACTCAGTGCACAGTGCTCAGTACACAAAACTCACTACTCAGTACTCAGTATACAGTACTCACTAATCAGTACACAGTACTCTCTACTCACTTCTCAGTACACAGTGCTCAGTACTCAGTACACAGCACTCTCTACTCACTACTCAGTACACAGCACTCAGTACACAGTACTCACTACTCAGTACACAGTATACAGTACACAGTACTCAATACTCAGTACTCAGTACTCAGTACACAGTACCCACTACTCAGTAAACAGTACACAGTAATCACTACACAGTACTCACTACTCAGTACTCAGTACACAGCACTCAATACTCAGTACACACTACACAGTACACAGTGCTCACTACTCAGTACTCAGTACTCACTACTCAGCACACAGTACTCAGTACTCAGCACACAGTACACAGGACTCAGTACTCAGTACACAGTGCTCAGTGCTCAGTGCTCAGTACTCAGTACTCGGTACTCGGTACTCACTACTCAGTACACAATGCTCAGTAGTCAGTACACAGTACTCACTACACACTACTCAGTACACAGTGCTCAGTGCTCTGTACACAGTACTCACTACTCAGTAAACAGTGCACAGTGCTCAGTACTCACTACACAGTACTCACTCCTCATTACTCAATCACAGTGCTCAGTTCTTATTGCTCTGTACTCACTACACAGTATGCACTACTCATTACTCAGTACACAGTACTCACTACTCAGTACACAGTACTCAGCACTCATCACTAAGCACTCAGCACTCAGTACACAGCACTCACTACTCACTCTTCAGTGCACAGTGCTCAGTACACAAAACTCACTACTCAGTACTCAGTATACAGTATTACTAATTAGTACACAGTACTCTCTACTCACTTCTCAGTACACAGTGCTCAGTACTCAGTACACAGCACTCTCTACTCACTACTCAGTACACACCACTCAGTACACAGTACTCACAACTCTCTACGCAATACACAGTGCTCAGTACACAGCGCACAGTACACAGTGCTCACTACTCAGTACACAGTATACAGTACACAGTACTCAATACTCAGTACTCAGTACACAGTACCCACTACTCAGTAAACAGTACACAGTACTCAGTACTCAGTACTCAGTACACAGCACTCAATACACAGTACACACTACACAGTACACAGTGCTCACTACTCAGTACTCAATACTTACTACTCAGCACACATTACTCAGTACTCAGCACACAGTACTCAGTACTCAGTACACAGTACTCAGTACTCAGTACTCAGTACTCAGTACTCAGTACAGTGCTCAGTACTCAGTACTCAGTACAGTGCTCAGTACTCAGTACTCAGTACAGTGCTCAGTACTCGGTACTCGGTACTCGGTACTCACTACTCAGTACACAATGCTCAGTAGTCAGTACACAGTACTCACTACACACTACTCAGTACACAGTGCTCAGTGCTCAGTACTCACTACACAGTACTCACTACTCATTACTCAGTACACAGTGCTCAGTTCTCAGTGCTCAGTACTCAGTACACAGTACTCTCTACTCACTACTCAGTACACAGTACTCACTACACAGTACTCTCTACTCAGTACACAGAACTCAGTGCTCAGTACTCAGTACTCAGTACACAGCATTCACTACTCACTACTCACTACTCAGTGCACAGTGCTCAGTGCTGAGTACACAAAACTCACTACTCAGTATACAGAACTCAGTGCTCAGTGCTCAGTACTCAGTACACAGTAATCACCACTGACTACTCAGTACACAGTGCTCAGTACTCAGTACTCAGTACACAGTGCTCAGTGCTCAGTACTCACTACTCAGTACACAGTACTCAGCACTCAGCACTCAGCACTCAGTACCCAGAATTCACAACTCTCTACTCAGTACACATGGCTCAGTGCTCAGTACATAGCACTCAGTACACAGTACACAGTGCTCAGTGCTCAGTGCTCAGCGCTCAGCACTCACCACTCACTACTCAGTACTCAGTACTCAGCACACAGTACTCAGTACTCAGTACTCAGTACTCAGTGCACAGAGCTCAGTGCTTAGTGCTCTGTACTCAGTACTCGGTACTCACTAATCACTACTCACTACTCAGTACACAATGCTCAGTGCTCAGTAGTCAGTACACAGTACTCACTACACTCTACTCAGTACACAGTGCTCAGTGCTCTGTACACAGTACTCACTACTCAGTAAACAGTGCTCACTGCTCAGTACTTACTACACAGTACTCACTACTCATTACGCTGTACACAGTGCTCAGTTCTCAGTACTCACCACACAGTACTCACTACTCATTACTCAGTATACAGTGCTCAGTTCTCAGTGCTCAGTACTCAGTACTCAGTACACAGTACTCTCTACTCACTACTCAGTACACAGTGCACAGTACTCACTACACAGTACTCTCTACTCAGTACACAGAACTCAGTGCTAGGTACTCAGTACTCAGTACACAGCATTCACTGCTCACTACTCACAACTCAGTGCACAGTGCTCAGTACACAAAACTCACTACTCAGTATACAGAACTCCGTGCTCAGTACTCAGTACACAGTACTCACTACAGACTACTCAGTACACAGTGCTCAGTACTCAGTACTCAGTACACTGTACTCACTACTCACTACTCATTACACAGTGCTCAGTACTCAGTACACAGTACTTACTATTCACCACTCAGTACTCAGTACACAGGGCTCAGTGCTCAGTGCTCAGTGCTCTGTATTCGGTACTCAGTATTTGGTACTCACTACTCAGTATACAGTGATCAGTGCTCATTAGTCAGTACACAGTGCTCAGCGCTCAGTACTCAGTAGTCAGTACACAGTGCTAAGTGCTCAGTACTCAGTACTCAGTACTCCCTACTCACTACTCAGCACACAGTGCTCAGTGCTCACTACGCAATACTCACTACTCAGTACACAGAACTCAGTACTCAGCACACAGTACTCACTACTCAGTACACAGTGCTCAGTGCTCTGTACTAAGTACAAAGTACAAAGTACAAAGTACACAGTACACAGTACTCACTACTCAGTACACAGTACTCAGCATTCAGCACTCAGCACTCAGCATTCAGCACTCAGCACTCAGCACTCAGCACTCAGCACTCAGCACTCACTACTCACTACTCAGTGCACAGTGCTCAGTACACAAAACTCACTACTCAGTACTCACTACACAGTACTCTACTAAGTATACAGTGCTCAGTACTCAGGACACAGTACTCTCTACTCACTACTCACTTCTCAGTAAACAGTACTCAGTACTCACTACTCAGTACACAGTACACAGTACTCACTACTCAGCACACAGTACACAGTACTCACTACTCAGTACTCAGTACACAGTGCTCAGTGCTCAGTACTCAGTACACAGTACTCTCTACTCAGTACACATAGCACAGTGCTCAGTACTCAGTACTCACTATTCCCTACTCACTACTCAGCACACAGTACTCAGTACTCAGCACACAGTACTCACTACTCAGTACACAGTGCTCAGTACTCAGTTCCTAGTACTCAGTACACACTGCTCAGTGCTCAGTACTCACTACTCAGCACACAGTACACAGTACTCACTACTCAGTACACAGTGCTCAGTACTCAGTACTCACTATTCCCTACTCACAACTCAGCACACAGTACTCAGTACCCAGCACACAGCACTCACAACTCAGTACACAGTGCTCAGTACTCAGTTCCTAGTACTCAGTACACAGTGCTCAGTGCTCAGTACTCACTACTCAGTACACAGTACACAGCACTCAGCACTCAGCACTCAGTACCCAGAATTCACAACTCTCTACTCAGTACACATGGCTCAGTGCTCAGTACATAGCACTCAGTACACAGTACACAGTGCTCAGTGCTCAGCGCTCAGCACTCACCACTCACTACTCAGTACTCACTACTCAGTACAGACTACTCAGTACTCAGTACACAGTATTCACTACTCAATACACAGTGCTCAGTTCTCAGTGCTCAGTACTCAGTACACAGTACTGTCTCCTCTCGACTCAGTACACAGTGCACAGTACTCAGTACACAGTTCTCAGTACACAGTACTCTATACTCAGTACACAGAACTCAGTACACAGTACACAATACACAGTACTCAATACTCAGTACTCAATACTCAGTACTCAATACTCAGTACTCAATACTCAGTACTCAATACTCAGTACACAGTATACAGTGCTCAGTACACAGTGCTCAGTACTCAGTACTCAGTACACAGTACTCAGTACACAGTACTCAGTACACAGTACTCAGTACACAGAGCTCAGTGCTCAGTACACAGTACACAGTGCTCAGTACACAGTACACAGTACACAGTACTCAGTACTCAGTAAACAGTACACAGTACTCAGTACTCAGTACTCAGTAAACAGTACTCAGTACTCAGTACTCAGTACTCAGTTCTCAGTACTCAGTACTCAGTACACAGTACACAGTGCTCAGTGCTCAGTACACAGTGCTAAGTGCTCAGTACTCAGTACGCTCTACTCAGTACACAGAACTAAGTGCTCAGTACTCAGTACTCACTACTCCCAACTAACTACTCAGCACACAGTGCTCAGTGCTCACTACGCAATACTCAATACTCAGTACACAGAACTCAGTACTCAGTACACAGTGCCCAGTGCTCTGTACTAAGTACACAGTACTCAGTACACAGTACACAGTAATCACTACTCAGTACACAGTACTCAGCACTCATCACTAAGCACTCAGCACTCAGTACACAGCACTCACTACTCACTACTCAGTGCACAGTGCTCAGTACACAAAACTCACTACTCAGTACTCAGTATACAGTACTCACTAATCAGTACACAGTACTCTCTACTCACTTCTCAGTACACAGTGCTCAGTACTCAGTACACAGCACTCTCTACTCACTACTCAGTACACAGTACTCACTACTCAGTACACAGTATACAGTACACAGTACTCAATACTCAGTACTCAGTACTCAGTACACAGTACCCACTACTCAGTAAACAGTACACAGTAATCACTACACAGTACTCACTACTCAGTACTCAGTACTCAGTACACAGCACTCAATACTCAGTACACACTACACAGTACACAGTGCTCACTACTCAGTACTCAGTACTCACTACTCAGCACACAGTACTCAGTACTCAGCACACAGTACACAGGACTCAGTACTCAGTACACAGTGCTCAGTGCTCAGTGCTCAGTACTCAGTACTCGGTACTCGGTACTCACTACTCAGTACACAATGCTCAGTAGTCAGTACACAGTACTCACTAACACTACTCAGTACACAGTGCTCAGTGCTCTGTACACAGTACTCACTACTCAGTAAACAGTGCACAGTGCTCAGTACTCACTACACAGTACTCACTCCTCATTACTCAATCACAGTGCTCAGTTCTTATTGCTCTGTACTCACTACACAGTATGCACTACTCATTACTCAGTACACAGTACACAGTACTCACTACTCAGTACACAGTACTCAGCACTCATCACTAAGCACTCAGCACTCAGCACTCAGCACTCAGCACTCAGCACCCAGCACTCACTACTCACTCTTCAGTGCACAGTGCTCAGTACACAAAACTCACTACTCAGTACTCAGTACTCACTACTCAGCACACAGTACTCAGTACACAGTACTCACTACTCAATACACAGTGCTCACTACTCAGTACTCAGCACACAGTACTCACTACTCAGTACACAGTGCTCAGTACTCAGTACTCAGTACTCAGTAAACAGTACACAGTACTCAGTACTCAGTACTCAGTAAACAGTACTCAGTACTCAGTACTCAGTACTCAGTTCTCAGTACTCAGTACTCAGTACACAGTACACAGTGCTCAGTGCTCAGTACACAGTGCTAAGTGCTCAGTACTCAGTACGCTCTACTCAGTACACAGAACTAAGTGCTCAGTACTCAGTACTCACTACTCCCAACTAACTACTCAGCACACAGTGCTCAGTGCTCACTACGCAATACTCAATACTCAGTACACAGAACTCAGTACTCAGTACACAGTGCCCAGTGCTCTGTACTAAGTACACAGTACTCAGTACACAGTACACAGTAATCACTACTCAGTACACAGTACTCAGCACTCATCACTAAGCACTCAGCACTCAGTACACAGCACTCACTACTCACTACTCAGTGCACAGTGCTCAGTACACAAAACTCACTACTCAGTACTCAGTATACAGTACTCACTAATCAGTACACAGTACTCTCTACTCACTTCTCAGTACACAGTGCTCAGTACTCAGTACACAGCACTCTCTACTCACTACTCAGTACACAGTACTCACTACTCAGTACACAGTATACAGTACACAGTACTCAATACTCAGTACTCAGTACTCAGTACACAGTACCCACTACTCAGTAAACAGTACACAGTAATCACTACACAGTACTCACTACTCAGTACTCAGTACTCAGTACACAGCACTCAATACTCAGTACACACTACACAGTACACAGTGCTCACTACTCAGTACTCAGTACTCACTACTCAGCACACAGTACTCAGTACTCAGCACACAGTACACAGGACTCAGTACTCAGTACACAGTGCTCAGTGCTCAGTGCTCAGTACTCAGTACTCGGTACTCGGTACTCACTACTCAGTACACAATGCTCAGTAGTCAGTACACAGTACTCACTAACACTACTCAGTACACAGTGCTCAGTGCTCTGTACACAGTACTCACTACTCAGTAAACAGTGCACAGTGCTCAGTACTCACTACACAGTACTCACTCCTCATTACTCAATCACAGTGCTCAGTTCTTATTGCTCTGTACTCACTACACAGTATGCACTACTCATTACTCAGTACACAGTACACAGTACTCACTACTCAGTACACAGTACTCAGCACTCATCACTAAGCACTCAGCACTCAGCACTCAGCACTCAGCACCCAGCACTCACTACTCACTCTTCAGTGCACAGTGCTCAGTACACAAAACTCACTACTCAGTACTCAGTACTCACTACTCAGCACACAGTACTCAGTACACAGTACTCACTACTCAATACACAGTGCTCACTACTCAGTACTCAGCACACAGTACTCACTACTCAGTACACAGTGCTCAGTACTCAGTACACAGTGCTCAGTACTCAGTACACAGCACTCTCTACTCACTACTCACTTCTCAGTACACAGAACTCAGTACACAGTACTCACTACTCAGTACTCACTACTCAGTACTCAGTACACAGTATTCACTACTCAGTACACAGTGCTCAGTACTCAGTGCTCAGTACTCAGTACACAGTACTGTCTCCTCTCGACTCAGTACACAGTGCACAGTACTCAGTACACAGTACTCTATACTCAGTACACAGAACTCAGTACACAGTACTCAATACTCAGTACTCAATACTCAGTACTCAATACTCAGTACTCAATACTCAGTACTCAATACTCAGTACTCAATACTCAGTACTCAGTACACAGTGATCAGTACACAGTGCTCAGTACTCAGTACTCAGTACTCAGTACACAGTACACAGTACTCAGTACACAGTACTCTATACTCAGTACACAGAACTCAGTACACAGTACTCAATACTCAGTACTCAATACTCAGTACTCAATACTCAGTACTCAATACTCAGTACTCAGTACACAGTGATCAGTACACAGTGCTCAGTACTCAGTACTCAGTACTCAGTACACAGTACACAGTACTCAGTACTCAGTACTCAGTACACAGAGCTCAGTGCTCAGTACACAGTACACACTGCTCAGTACACAGTACACAGTACTCAGTACTCAGTAAACAGTACACAGTACACAGTACTCAGTACTCAGTACTCAGTAAACAGTACTCAGTACTCAGTACTCAGTACACAGTGCTCAGTGCTCAGTACTCAGTACACAGTGCTAAGTGCTCAGTACTCAGAACGCTCTACTCAGTACACAGAACTAAGTGCTCAGTACTCAGTACTCACTACTCCCAACTAACTACTCAGCACACAGTGCTCAGTGCTCACTACGCAATACTCAATACTCAGTACACAGAACTCAGTACTCAGTACACAGTGCCCAGTGCTCTGTACTAAGTACACAGTACTCAGTACACAGTACACAGTACTCACTACTCAGTACACAGTACTCAGCACTCATCACTAAGCACTCAGCACTCAGCACTCAGTACACAGCACTCACTACTCACTACTCAGTGCACAGTGCTCAGTACACAAAACTCACTACTCAGTACTCAGTATACAGTACTCACTAATCAGTACACAGTACTCTCTACTCACTTCTCAGTACACAGTGCTCAGTGCTCAGTACTCAGCACACAGTACTCAGGACTCAGCACACAGTACTCAGGACTCAGTACTCAGTACACAGTGCTCAGTGCTCAGTACTCAGTACTCAGTACTCAGTACTCGGTACTCGGTACTCACTACTCAGTACACAATGCTCAGTAGTCAGTACACAGTACTCACTACACACTACTCAGTACACAGTGCTCAGTGCTCTGTACACAGTACTCACTACTCAGTAAACAGTGCACAGTGCTCAGTACTCACTACACAGTACTCACTCCTCATTACTCAATACACAGTGCTCAGTTCTTATTGCTCTGTACTCACTACACAGTATGCACTACTCATTACTCAGTACACAGTACACAGTACTCACTACTCAGTACACAGTACTCAGCACTCATCACTAAGCACTCAGCACTCAGCACTCAGCACCCAGCACTCAGTACACAGCACTCAGTACACAGCACTCACTACTCACTCTTCAGTGCACAGTGCTCAGTACACAAAACTCACTACTCAGTACTCAGTATACAGTATTACTAATCAGTACACAGTACTCTCTACTCACTTCTCAGTACACAGTGCTCAGTACTCAGTACACAGCACTCTACTCACTACTCAGTACACAGCACTCAGTACACAGTACTCACAACTCTCTACGCAGTACACAGTGCTCAGTACACAGCGCACAGTACAGAGTGCTCACTACTCAGTACACAGTATACAGTACACAGTACTCAATACTCAGTACTCAGTACTCAGTACACAGTACCCACTACTCAGTAAACATTACACAGTACTCACTACACAGTACTCACTACTCAGTACTCAGTACTCAGTACACAGCACTCAATACACAGTACACACTACACAGTACACAGTGCTCACTACTCAGTACTCAGTACTCAGTACTCAGCACACAGTACTCAGCACACAGTACTCAGTACTCAGCACACAGTACTCAGTACTCAGCACACAGTACTCAGTACTCAGTACAGTGCTCAGTACTCAGTACTCGGTACTCGGTACTCGGTACTCACTACTCAGTACACAATGCTCAGTAGTCAGTACACAGTACTCACTACACACTACTCAGTACACAGTGCTCAGTGCTCTGTACACAGTACTCACTACTCAGTAAACAGTGCACAGTGCTCAGTACTCACTACACAGTACTCACTCCTCATTACTCAGTACACAGTGCTCAGTGCTCTGTACACAGTACGCACTACTCATTACTCAGTACACAGTACACAGTACTCACTACTCAGTACACAGAACTCAGCACTCATCACTAAGCACTCAGCACTCAGCACCCAGCACTCAGTACACAGCACTCACTACTCACTCTTCAGTGCACAGTGCTCAGTACACAAAACTCACTACTCAGTACTCAGTACTCACTACTCAGCACACAGTACTCAGTACACAGTGCTCAGTGCTCAGTACTCAGTACTCAGTACTCAGTACTCAGTACTCAGTACACAATGCTCAGTGCTCAGTAGTCAGTACACAGTACTCACTACACACTACTCAGTACACAGTGCTCAGTGCTCTGTACACAGTACTCACTACTCAGTAAACAGTGCACAGTGCTCAGTACTCACTACACAGTACTCACTCCTCATTACTCAGTACACAGTGCTCAGTTCTTATTGCTCAGTACTCACTACACAGTACGCACTACTCATTACTCAGTACACAGTACACAGTACTCACTACTCAGTACACAGTACTCAGCACTCATCACTAAGCACTCAGCACTCAGCACCCAGCACTCAGTACACAGTACACACTACTCACTCTTCAGTGCACAGTGCTCAGTACACAAAACTCACTACTCAGTACTCAGTACACAGTACTCACTGCTCAGTACACAGTGCTCAGTACTCAGTACACAGTACTCTCTATTCACTTCTCAGTACACAGTGCTCAGTACTCAGTACACAGTACTCACTACTCAGTACTGAGTACTCAGTACACAGTACTCACTACTCAGTACACAGTGCTCAGTTCTCAGTGCTCAGTACTCAGTACACAGTACTGTCTACTCTCTACTCAGTACACAGTGCACAGTAGTCAGTACACAATACTCTATACTCAGTACACAGAACTCAGTGCTCAGTACACAGTACACAGTACTCAGAACTCAGTACTCAGTACACAGTACTCAGTACACAGTACACAGAACACAGTACACAGTACACAGTACACAGTACACAGTACACAGTACACAGTACACAGTACACAGTACTCAGTACACAGAACTCAGTGCTCAGTGCTCAGTACACAGCACTCACTGCTCTCTACTCACTACTCAGTGCACAGTGCTCAGTGCTCAATACACAAATCTCACTACTCAGTACACAGAACTCAGTGCTCAGTCCGCAGTACACAGTACTCACTACTCAGTACACAGTGCTCACTACTCAGAACTCAGTACTCAGCACACAGTACTCACTACTCAGTACACAGTGCTCAGTGCTCTGTACTAAGTACACAGTACTCAGTACACAGTACACAGTACTCACTACTCAGTAGACAGTACTCAGCACTCAGCACTAAGCACTCAGCACTCAAGACTCACTACTTAGTGCACAGGGCTCAGTACACAAAACTCACTACTCAGTACTCAGTATACAGTACTCACTACTCAGTACACAGCACTCTCTACTCACTACTCAGTCCACAATGCTCAGTACTCAGTACACAGTACTCTCTACTCACTACTCAGTACACAGTGCTCAGTACTCAGTACACAGAACTCAGTACACAGTACTCACAACTCTCTACGCAGTACACAGTGCTCAGTACACAGCGCACAGTACACAGTACTCTCTACTCAGTACACAGTGCACAGTACTCAGTACACAGTACTCTATACTCAGTACACAGAACTCAGTGCTCAGTATTCAGTACACAGTACTCAGAACTCAGTACTCAGTACACAGTACACAGTACTCAGTACACAGTACTCAGTACTCAGTACAAAGTACTCACTACTCAGTACACAGTGCTCAGTTCTCAGTGTTCAGTACTCAGTACACAGTACTGTCTACTCTCGAATCAGTACACAGTGCACAGTACTCTATACTCAGTACACAGAACTCAGTGCTCAGCACTCAGTACTCAGTACACAGTACACAGTACTCAGTACACAGTACACAGTACTCAGTACTCAGTACTCAGTACTCAGTACACAGTGCTCAGTACACAGAACGAAGTGCTCAGTACTCAGTACTCACTACTCCCAACTAACTACTCAGCACACAGTGCTCAGTGCTCACTACGCAATACTCAATACTCAGTACACAGAACTCAGTACTCAGTACGCAGCACACAGTACTCACTACTCAGTACACAGTGCCCAGTGCTCTGTACTAAGTACACAGTACTCAGTACACAGTACACAGTACTCACTACTCAGTACACAGCACTCATCACTAAGCACTCAGCACTCAGCACTCAGTACACAGCACTCACTACTCACTACTCAGTGCACAGTGCTCAGTACACAAAACTCACTACTCAGTACTCAGTATACAGTACTCACTAATCAGTACACAGTACTCTCTACTCACTTCTCAGTACACAGTGCTCAGTACTCAGTACACAGCACTCTCTACTCACTACTCAGTACACAGCACTCAATACTCAGTACACACTACACAGTACACAGTGCTCACTACTCAGTACTCAGCACACAGTACTCAGTACACAGTGCTCAGTGCTCAGTGCTCAGTGATCAGTGCTCAGTGCTCAGTACTCAGTACTCAGTACTCGGTACTCGGTACTCGGTACTCACTACTCACTACTCAGTACACAATGCTCAGTGCTCAGTAGTCAGTACACAGTACTCACTACACACTACTCAGTACACAGTGCTCAGTGCTCTGTACACAGTACTCACTACTCAGTAAACAGTGCACAGTGCTCAGTACTCACTACACAGTACTCACTCCTCATTACTCAGTACACAGTGCTCAGTTCTTATTGCTCAGTACTCACTACACAGTACGCACTACTCATTACTCAGTACACAGTACACAGTACTCACTACTCAGTACACAGTACTCAGCACTCATCACTAAGGATTCAGCACGCAGCACCCAGCACTCAGTACACAGCACTCACTACTCACTCCTCAGTGCACAGTGCTCAGTACACAAAACTCACTACTCAGTACTCAGTACACAGTACTCACTGCTCAGTACACAGTGCTCAGTACTCAGTACACAGTACTCTCTATTCACTTCTCAGTACACTGTGCTCAGTACTCAGTACACAGTACTCTCTACTCACTACTCACTTCTCAGTACACAGTACTCAGTACACAGTACTCTCTACTCACTACTCACTTCTCAGTACACAGTACTCACTACACAGTACTCACTACTCAGTACTCACTACTCAGTACACAGTACTAACTACTCAGTACACAGTGCTCAGTTCGCAGTGCTCAGTACTCAGTACACAGTACTATCTACTCTCGACTCAGTACACAGTGCACAGTACTCAGTAGACAGTATTCTATACTCAGTACACAGAACTCAGTGCTCAGTACTCAGTACACAGTACACAGTACTCAGTACTCAGTACTCAGTACTCAGTACTCAGTACTCAGTACACAGAACTCAGTACACAGAACTCAGTGCTCAGTACACAGTACACAGTACACAGTACTCAGTACTCAGTACTCAGTACACAGAACTCAGTGCTCAGTACACAGTACACAGTACACAGTACTCAGTACTCAGTACACAGTACACAGTACTCAGTACACAGTACTCAGTACACAGTACTCAGTACACAGTACTCAGTACACAGAACTCAGTGCTCAGTACACAGTACTCACTACTCAATACACAGTGCTCACTACTCAGTACTCAGTACTCAGCACACAGTACTCACTACTCAGTACACAGTGCACAGTGCTCTGTACTAAGTACACAGTACTCAGCACTCAGCACTCAGCACTCAGTACACAGCACTCTCTACTCACTACTCAGTGCATAGTGCTCAGTACACAAACTCACTACTCAGTACTCAGTAGACAGTACTCACTACTCAGTACACAGTACTCTCTACTGACTTCTCAGTACTCAGTGCTCAGTGCTCAGTGCTCAGTGCTCTGTACTCGGTACTCACTACTCACTACACACTACTCAGTACACAGTGCTCAGTGCTCTGTACACAGTACTCACTACTCAGCAAACAGTGCACAGTGCTCAGTACTCACTACACAGTATTCACTCCTCATTACTCAGTACACAGTGCTCAGTTCTTATTGCTCAGTACTCACTACTCATTACTCAGTACACAGTACAGAGTACTCACTACTCAGTACACAGTACTCAGCACGCATCACTAAGCACTCAGCACTCAGCACCTAGCACTCAGTACACAGCACTCACTACTCACTACTCAGTGCACAGTGCTCAGTACACAAAACTCACTACTCAGTACTCAGTACACAGTACTCACTGCTCAGTACACAGTGCTCAGTACTCAGTACACAGCACTCTCTACTCACTACTCAGTACACAGAACTCAGTACACAGTACTCACTACTCAGTACACACTACTCAGTACTCAGTACACAGTATTCACTACTCAATACACAGTGCTCAGTTCTCAGTGCTCAGTACTCAGTACACAGTACTGTCTCCTCTCGACTCAGTACACAGTGCACAGTACTCAGTACACAGTACTCAGTACACAGTACTCTATACTCAGTACACAGAACTCAGTACACAGTACACAATACTCAGTACTCAATACTCAGTACTCCATACTCAGTACTCAATACTCAGTACTCAATACTCAGTACTCAATACTCAGTACTCAATACTCAGTACTCAATACTCAGTACTCAGTATACAGTGCTCAGTACACAGTGCTCAGTACTCAGTACTCAGTACGCAGTACTCAGTACACAGTACTCAGTACACAGTACTCAGTACACAGAGCTCAGTGCTCAATACACAGTACTCAGTACACAGTACACAGTACACAGTACACAGTACTCAGTACTCAGTAAACAGTACACAGTACTCAGTACTCAGTAAACAGTACTCAGTACTCAGTACTCAGTACTCAGTACTCAGTTCTCAGTACTCAGTACTCAGTACACAGTGCTCAGTGCTCAGTACTCAGTACACAGTGCTAAGTGCTCAGTACTCAGTACGCTCTACTCAGTACACAGAACTAAGTGCTCAGTACTCAGTACTCACTACTCCCAACTAACTACTCAGCACACAGTGCTCAGTGCTCACTACGCAATACTCAATACTCAGTACACAGAACTCAGTACTCAGTACACAGTGCCCAGTGCTCTGTACTAAGTACACAGTACTCAGTACACAGTACACAGTAATCACTACTCAGTACACAGTACTCAGCACTCATCACTAAGCACTCAGCACTCAGTACACAGCACTCACTACTCACTACTCAGTGCACAGTGCTCAGTACACAAAACTCACTACTCAGTACTCAGTATACAGTACTCACTAATCAGTACACAGTACTCTCTACTCACTTCTCAGTACACAGTGCTCAGTACTCAGTACACAGCACTCTCTACTCACTACTCAGTACACAGCACTCAGTACACAGTACTCACTACTCAGTACACAGTATACAGTACACAGTACTCAATACTCAGTACTCAGTACTCAGTACACAGTACCCACTACTCAGTAAACAGTACACAGTAATCACTACACAGTACTCACTACTCAGTACTCAGTACACAGCACTCAATACTCAGTACACACTACACAGTACACAGTGCTCACTACTCAGTACTCAGTACTCACTACTCAGCACACAGTACTCAGTACTCAGCACACAGTACACAGGACTCAGTACTCAGTACACAGTGCTCAGTGCTCAGTGCTCAGTGCTCAGTACTCAGTACTCGGTACTCGGTACTCACTACTCAGTACACAATGCTCAGTAGTCAGTACACAGTACTCACTACACACTACTCAGTACACAGTGCTCAGTGCTCTGTACACAGTACTCACTACTCAGTAAACAGTGCACAGTGCTCAGTACTCACTACACAGTACTCACTCCTCATTACTCAATCACAGTGCTCAGTTCTTATTGCTCTGTACTCACTACACAGTATGCACTACTCATTACTCAGTACACAGTACACAGTACTCACTACTCAGTACACAGTACTCAGCACTCATCACTAAGCACTCAGCACTCAGTACACAGCACTCACTACTCACTCTTCAGTGCACAGTGCTCAGTACACAAAACTCACTACTCAGTACTCAGTATACAGTATTACTAATTAGTACACAGTACTCTCTACTCACTTCTCAGTACACAGTGCTCAGTACTCAGTACACAGCACTCTCTACTCACTACTCAGTACACACCACTCAGTACACAGTACTCACAACTCTCTACGCAATACACAGTGCTCAGTACACAGCGCACAGTACACAGTGCTCACTACTCAGTACACAGTATACAGTACACAGTACTCAATACTCAGTACTCAGTACACAGTACCCACTACTCAGTAAACAGTACACAGTACTCAGTACTCAGTACTCAGTACACAGCACTCAATACATAGTACACACTACACAGTACACAGTGCTCACTACTCAGTACTCAATACTTACTACTCAGCACACAGTACTCAGTACTCAGCACACAGTACTCAGTACTCAGTACACAGTACTCAGTACTCAGTACTCAGTACAGTGCTCAGTACTCAGTACTCAGTACAGTGCTCAGTACTCAGTACTCAGTACAGTGCTCAGTACTCAGTACTCGGTACTCGGTACTCACTACTCAGTACACAATGCTCAGTAGTCAGTACACAGTACTCACTACACACTACTCAGTACACAGTGCTCAGTGCTCAGTACTCACTACACAGTACTCACTACTCATTACTCAGTACACAGTGCTCAGTTCTCAGTGCTCAGTACTCAGTACACAGTACTCTCTACTCACTACTCAGTACACAGTACTCACTACACAGTA
The DNA here is from genome assembly GCA_026770705.1 of Isurus oxyrinchus. Lineage (NCBI taxonomy): Eukaryota > Metazoa > Chordata > Chondrichthyes > Lamniformes > Lamnidae > Isurus > Isurus oxyrinchus. The sequence goes on from JANJGN010000006.1 coordinate 114,011,158, forward strand.
CTCTCTACTCAGTACACAGAACTCAGTGCTCAGTACTCAGTACTCAGTACACAGCATTCACTACTCACTACTCACTACTCAGTGCACAGTGCTCAGTGCTGAGTACACAAAACTCACTACTCAGTATACAGAACTCAGTGCTCAGTGCTCAGTACTCAGTACACAGTAATCACCACTGACTACTCAGTACACAGTGCTCAGTACTCAGTACTCAGTACACAGTGCTCAGTGCTCAGTACTCACTACTCAGTACACAGTACTCAGCACTCAGCACTCAGCACTCAGTACCCAGAATTCACAACTCTCTACTCAGTACACATGGCTCAGTGCTCAGTACATAGCACTCAGTACACAGTACACAGTGCTCAGTGCTCAGTGCTCAGCGCTCAGCACTCACCACTCACTACTCAGTACTCAGTACTCAGCACACAGTACTCAGTACTCAGTACTCAGTACTCAGTGCACAGAGCTCAGTGCTTAGTGCTCTGTACTCAGTACTCGGTACTCACTAATCACTACTCACTACTCAGTACACAATGCTCAGTGCTCAGTAGTCAGTACACAGTACTCACTACACTCTACTCAGTACACAGTGCTCAGTGCTCTGTACACAGTACTCACTACTCAGTAAACAGTGCTCACTGCTCAGTACTTACTACACAGTACTCACTACTCATTACGCTGTACACAGTGCTCAGTTCTCAGTACTCACCACACAGTACTCACTACTCATTACTCAGTATACAGTGCTCAGTTCTCAGTGCTCAGTACTCAGTACTCAGTACACAGTACTCTCTACTCACTACTCAGTACACAGTGCACAGTACTCACTACACAGTACTCTCTACTCAGTACACAGAACTCAGTGCTAGGTACTCAGTACTCAGTACACAGCATTCACTGCTCACTACTCACAACTCAGTGCACAGTGCTCAGTACACAAAACTCACTACTCAGTATACAGAACTCCGTGCTCAGTACTCAGTACACAGTACTCACTACAGACTACTCAGTACACAGTGCTCAGTACTCAGTACTCAGTACACTGTACTCACTACTCACTACTCATTACACAGTGCTCAGTACTCAGTACACAGTACTTACTATTCACCACTCAGTACTCAGTACACAGGGCTCAGTGCTCAGTGCTCAGTGCTCTGTATTCGGTACTCAGTATTTGGTACTCACTACTCAGTATACAGTGATCAGTGCTCATTAGTCAGTACACAGTGCTCAGCGCTCAGTACTCAGTAGTCAGTACACAGTGCTAAGTGCTCAGTACTCAGTACTCAGTACTCCCTACTCACTACTCAGCACACAGTGCTCAGTGCTCACTACGCAATACTCACTACTCAGTACACAGAACTCAGTACTCAGCACACAGTACTCACTACTCAGTACACAGTGCTCAGTGCACAGTACTCACTACACAGTACTCTCTACTCAGTACACAGAACTCAGTGCTAGGTACTCAGTACTCAGTACACAGCATTCACTGCTCACTACTCACAACTCAGTGCACAGTGCTCAGTACACAAAACTCACTACTCAGTATACAGAACTCCGTGCTCAGTACTCAGTACACAGTACTCACTACAGACTACTCAGTACACAGTGCTCAGTACTCAGTACTCAGTACACTGTACTCACTACTCACTACTCATTACACAGTGCTCAGTACTCAGTACACAGTACTTACTATTCACCACTCAGTACTCAGTACACAGGGCTCAGTGCTCAGTGCTCAGTGCTCTGTATTCGGTACTCAGTATTTGGTACTCACTACTCAGTATACAGTGATCAGTGCTCATTAGTCAGTACACAGTGCTCAGCGCTCAGTACTCAGTAGTCAGTACACAGTGCTAAGTGCTCAGTACTCAGTACTCAGTACTCCCTACTCACTACTCAGCACACAGTGCTCAGTGCTCACTACGCAATACTCACTACTCAGTACACAGAACTCAGTACTCAGCACACAGTACTCACTACTCAGTACACAGTGCTCAGTGCTCTGTACTAAGTACAAAGTACAAAGTACACAGTACACAGTACTCACTACTCAGTACACAGCACTCAGCACTCAGCACTCAGCACTCAGCACTCAGCACTCAGCACTCAGCACTCAGCACTCAGCACTCACTACTCACTACTCAGTGCACAGTGCTCAGTACACAAAACTCACTACTCAGTACTCACTACACAGTACTCTACTAAGTATACAGTGCTCAGTACTCAGGACACAGTACTCTCTACTCACTACTCACTTCTCAGTAAACAGTACTCAGTACTCACTACTCAGTACACAGTACACAGTACTCACTACTCAGCACACAGTACACAGTACTCACTACTCAGTACTCAGTACACAGTGCTCAGTGCTCAGTACTCAGTACACAGTACTCTCTACTCAGTACACATAGCACAGTGCTCAGTACTCAGTACTCACTATTCCCTACTCACTACTCAGCACACAGTACTCAGTACTCAGCACACAGTACTCACTACTCAGTACACAGTGCTCAGTACTCAGTTCCTAGTACTCAGTACACACTGCTCAGTGCTCAGTACTCACTACTCAGCACACAGTACACAGTACTCACTACTCAGTACACAGTGCTCAGTACTCAGTACTCACTATTCCCTACTCACAACTCAGCACACAGTACTCAGTATCCAGCACACAGCACTCACAACTCAGTACACAGTGCTCAGTACTCAGTTCCTAGTACTCAGTACACAGTGCTCAGTGCTCAGTACTCACTACTCAGTACACAGTACACAGCACTCAGCACTCAGCACTCAGCACTCAGTACCCAGAATTCACAACTCTCTACTCAGTACACATGGCTCAGTGCTCAGTACATAGCACTCAGTACACAGTACACAGTGCTCAGTGCTCAGCGCTCAGCACTCACCACTCACTACTCAGTACTCACTACTCAGTACAGACTACTCAGTACTCAGTACACAGTATTCACTACTCAATACACAGTGCTCAGTTCTCAGTGCTCAGTACTCAGTACACAGTACTGTCTCCTCTCGACTCAGTACACAGTGCACAGTACTCAGTACACAGTTCTCAGTACACAGTACTCTATACTCAGTACACAGAACTCAGTACACAGTACACAATACACAGTACTCAATACTCAGTACTCAATACTCAGTACTCAATACTCAGTACTCAATACTCAGTACTCAATACTCAGTACTCAATACTCAGTACACAGTATACAGTGCTCAGTACACAGTGCTCAGTACTCAGTACTCAGTACACAGTACTCAGTACACAGTACTCAGTACACAGTACTCAGTACACAGAGCTCAGTGCTCAGTACACAGTACACAGTGCTCAGTACACAGTACACAGTACACAGTACTCAGTACTCAGTACTCAGTAAACAGTACACAGTACTCAGTACTCAGTACTCAGTAAACAGTACTCAGTACTCAGTACTCAGTACTCAGTTCTCAGTACTCAGTACTCAGTACACAGTACACAGTGCTCAGTGCTCAGTACACAGTGCTAAGTGCTCAGTACTCAGTACGCTCTACTCAGTACACAGAACTAAGTGCTCAGTACTCAGTACTCACTACTCCCAACTAACTACTCAGCACACAGTGCTCAGTGCTCACTACGCAATACTCAATACTCAGTACACAGAACTCAGTACTCAGTACACAGTGCCCAGTGCTCTGTACTAAGTACACAGTACTCAGTACACAGTACACAGTAATCACTACTCAGTACACAGTACTCAGCACTCATCACTAAGCACTCAGCACTCAGTACACAGCACTCACTACTCACTACTCAGTGCACAGTGCTCAGTACACAAAACTCACTACTCAGTACTCAGTATACAGTACTCACTAATCAGTACACAGTACTCTCTACTCACTTCTCAGTACACAGTGCTCAGTACTCAGTACACAGCACTCTCTACTCACTACTCAGTACACAGCACTCAGTACACAGTACTCACTACTCAGTACACAGTATACAGTACACAGTACTCAATACTCAGTACTCAGTACTCAGTACACAGTACCCACTACTCAGTAAACAGTACACAGTAATCACTACACAGTACTCACTACTCAGTACTCAGTACACAGCACTCAATACTCAGTACACACTACACAGTACACAGTGCTCACTACTCAGTACTCAGTACTCACTACTCAGCACACAGTACTCAGTACTCAGCACACAGTACACAGGACTCAGTACTCAGTACACAGTGCTCAGTGCTCAGTGCTCAGTACTCAGTACTCAGTACTCGGTACTCGGTACTCACTACTCAGTACACAATGCTCAGTAGTCAGTACACAGTACTCACTACACACTACTCAGTACACAGTGCTCAGTGCTCTGTACACAGTACTCACTACTCAGTAAACAGTGCACAGTGCTCAGTACTCACTACACAGTACTCACTCCTCATTACTCAATCACAGTGCTCAGTTCTTATTGCTCTGTACTCACTACACAGTATGCACTACTCATTACTCAGTACACAGTACACAGTACTCACTACTCAGTACACAGTACTCAGCACTCATCACTAAGCACTCAGCACTCAGCACTCAGCACCCAGCACCCAGCACTCACTACTCACTCTTCAGTGCACAGTGCTCAGTACACAAAACTCACTACTCAGTACTCAGTACTCACTACTCAGCACACAGTACTCAGTACACAGTACTCACTACTCAATACACAGTGCTCACTACTCAGTACTCAGCACACAGTACTCACTACTCAGTACACAGTGCTCAGTACTCAGTACACAGCACTCTCTACTCACTACTCACTTCTCAGTACACAGAACTCAGTACACAGTACTCACTACTCAGTACTCACTACTCAGTACTCAGTACACAGTATTCACTACTCAGTACACAGTGCTCAGTACTCAGTGCTCAGTACTCAGTACACAGTACTGTCTCCTCTCGACTCAGTACACAGTGCACAGTACTCAGTACACAGTACTCTATACTCAGTACACAGAACTCAGTACACAGTACTCAATACTCAGTACTCAATACTCAGTACTCAATACTCAGTACTCAATACTCAGTACTCAATACTCAGTACTCAATACTCAGTACTCAATACTCAGTACTCAATACTCAGTACTCAATACTCAGTACTCAGTACACAGTGATCAGTACACAGTGCTCAGTACTCAGTACTCAGTACTCAGTACACAGTACACAGTACTCAGTACACAGTACTCTATACTCAGTACACAGAACTCAGTACACAGTACTCAATACTCAGTACTCAATACTCAGTACTCAATACTCAGTACTCAATACTCAGTACTCAGTACACAGTGATCAGTACACAGTGCTCAGTACTCAGTACTCAGTACACAGTACACAGTACTCAGTACTCAGTACACAGAGCTCAGTGCTCAGTACACAGTACACACTGCTCAGTACACAGTACACAGTACTCAGTACTCAGTAAACAGTACACAGTACACAGTACTCAGTACTCAGTACTCAGTAAACAGTACTCAGTACTCAGTACACAGTGCTCAGTGCTCAGTACTCAGTACACAGTGCTAAGTGCTCAGTACTCAGAACGCTCTACTCAGTACACAGAACTAAGTGCTCAGTACTCAGTACTCACTACTCCCAACTAACTACTCAGCACACAGTGCTCAGTGCTCACTACGCAATACTCAATACTCAGTACACAGAACTCAGTACTCAGTACACAGTGCCCAGTGCTCTGTACTAAGTACACAGTACTCAGTACACAGTACACAGTACTCACTACTCAGTACACAGTACTCAGCACTCATCACTAAGCACTCAGCACTCAGCACTCAGTACACAGCACTCACTACTCACTACTCAGTGCACAGTGCTCAGTACACAAAACTCACTACTCAGTACTCAGTATACAGTACTCACTAATCAGTACACAGTACTCTCTACTCACTTCTCAGTACACAGTGCTCAGTGCTCAGTACTCAGCACACAGTACTCAGGACTCAGCACACAGTACTCAGGACTCAGTACTCAGTACACAGTGCTCAGTGCTCAGTACTCAGTACTCAGTACTCAGTACTCGGTACTCGGTACTCGGTACTCACTACTCAGTACACAATGCTCAGTAGTCAGTACACAGTACTCACTACACACTACTCAGTACACAGTGCTCAGTGCTCTGTACACAGTACTCACTACTCAGTAAACAGTGCACAGTGCTCAGTACTCACTACACAGTACTCACTTCTCATTACTCAATACACAGTGCTCAGTTCTTATTGCTCTGTACTCACTACACAGTATGCACTACTCATTACTCAGTACACAGTACACAGTACTCACTACTCAGTACACAGTACTCAGCACTCATCACTAAGCACTCAGCACTCAGCACTCAGCACCCAGCACTCAGTACACAGCACTCAGTACACAGCACTCACTACTCACTCTTCAGTGCACAGTGCTCAGTACACAAAACTCACTACTCAGTACTCAGTATACAGTATTACTAATCAGTACACAGTACTCTCTACTCACTTCTCAGTACACAGTGCTCAGTACTCAGTACACAGCACTCTACTCACTACTCAGTACACAGCACTCAGTACACAGTACTCACAACTCTCTACGCAGTACACAGTGCTCAGTACACAGCGCACAGTACAGAGTGCTCACTACTCAGTACACAGTATACAGTACACAGTACTCAATACTCAGTACTCAGTACTCAGTACACAGTACCCACTACTCAGTAAACATTACACAGTACTCACTACACAGTACTCACTACTCAGTACTCAGTACTCAGTACACAGCACTCAATACACAGTACACACTACACAGTACACAGTGCTCACTACTCAGTACTCAGTACTCAGTACTCAGCACACAGTACTCAGTACTCAGCACACAGTACTCAGTACTCAGCACACAGTACTCAGTACTCAGTACAGTGCTCAGTACTCAGTACTCGGTACTCGGTACTCGGTACTCACTACTCAGTACACAATGCTCAGTAGTCAGTACACAGTACTCACTACACACTACTCAGTACACAGTGCTCAGTGCTCTGTACACAGTACTCACTACTCAGTAAACAGTGCACAGTGCTCAGTACTCACTACACAGTACTCACTCCTCATTACTCAGTACACAGTGCTCAGTGCTCTGTACACAGTACGCACTACTCATTACTCAGTACACAGTACACAGTACTCACTACTCAGTACACAGAACTCAGCACTCATCACTAAGCACTCAGCACTCAGCACCCAGCACTCAGTACACAGCACTCACTACTCACTCTTCAGTGCACAGTGCTCAGTACACAAAACTCACTACTCAGTACTCAGTACTCACTACTCAGCACACAGTACTCAGTACACAGTGCTCAGTGCTCAGTACTCAGTACTCAGTACTCAGTACTCAGTACTCAGTACACAATGCTCAGTGCTCAGTAGTCAGTACACAGTACTCACTACACACTACTCAGTACACAGTGCTCAGTGCTCTGTACACAGTACTCACTACTCAGTAAACAGTGCACAGTGCTCAGTACTCACTACACAGTACTCACTCCTCATTACTCAGTACACAGTGCTCAGTTCTTATTGCTCAGTACTCACTACACAGTACGCACTACTCATTACTCAGTACACAGTACACAGTACTCACTACTCAGTACACAGTACTCAGCACTCATCACTAAGCACTCAGCACTCAGCACCCAGCACTCAGTACACAGCACACACTACTCACTCTTCAGTGCACAGTGCTCAGTACACAAAACTCACTACTCAGTACTCAGTACACAGTACTCACTGCTCAGTACACAGTGCTCAGTACTCAGTACACAGTACTCTCTATTCACTTCTCAGTACACAGTGCTCAGTACTCAGTACACAGTACTCTCTACTCACTACTCACTTCTTTGTACACAGTACTCAGTACACAGTACTCTACACAGTACTCACTACTCAGTACTCAGTACACAGTACTCACTACTCAGTACACAGTGCTCAGTTCGCAGTGCTCAGTACTCAGTACACAGTACTGTCTACTCTCGACTCAGTACACAGTGCACAGTACTCAGTAGACAGTACTCTATACTCAGTACACAGCACTCAGCACCCAGCACTCATTACACAGCACTCACTACTCACTCTTCACTGCACAGTGCTCAGTACACAAAACTCACTACTCACTTCTCAGTACACAGTGCTCAGTACTCCGTACACAGCACGCTCTACTCACTACTCAGTACACAGCACTCAGTACACAGTACTCACAACTCTCTACGCAGTACACAGTGCTCAGTACACAGCGCACAGTACACAGTGCTCACTACTCAGTACACAGTATACAGTACACAGTACTCAATACTCAGTACTCAGTACTCAGTACACAGTACCCACTACTCAGTAAACAGTACACAGTACTCACTACACAGTACTCACTACTCAGTACTCAGTACACAGCACTCAATACACAGTACACACTACACAGTACACAGTGCTCACTACTCAGTACTCAGTACTCACTACTCAGCACACAGTACTCAGTACCCAGCACACAGTACTCAGTACTCAGCACACAGTACTCAGTACTCAGCACACAGTACTCAGTACTCAGCACACAGTACTCAGTACTCAGTACAGTGCTCAGTACTCAGTACAGTGCTCAGTACTCAGTACTCGGTACTCGGTACTCGGTACTCGGTACTCACTACTCAGTACACAATGCTCAGTAGTCAGTACACAGTACTCACTACTCAGTAAACAGTGCACAGTGCTCTGTACTCACTACACAGTACTCACTCCTCATTACTCAGTACACAGTGCTCAGTTCTTATTGCTCTGTACTCACTACACAGTACGCACTACTCATTACTCAGTACACACTACACAGTACTCACTACTCAGTACACAGAACTCAGCACTCATCACTAAGCACTCAGCACCCAGCACTCAGTACACAGCACTCACTACTCACTCTTCAGTGCACAGTGCTCAGTACACAAAACTCACTACTCAGTACTCAGTACTCACTACTCAGCACACAGTACTCAGTACTCAGTACACAGTGCTCAGTGCTCAGTGCTCAGTACTCAGTACTCAGTACACAATGCTCAGTGCTCAGTAGTCAGTACACAGTACTCACTACACACTACTCAGTACACAGTGCTCAGTGCTCTGTACACAGTACTCACTACTCAGTAAACAGTGCACAGTGCTCAGTACTCACTACACAGTACTCACTCCTCATTACTCAGTACACAGTGCTCAGTTCTTATTGCTCAGTACTCACTACACAGTACGCACTACTCATTACTCAGTACACAGTACACAGTACTCACTACTCAGTACACAGTACTCAGCACTCATCGCTAAGCACTCAGCACTCAGCACCCAGCACTCAGCACCCAGCACTCAGCACCCAGCACTCAGCACCCAGCACTCAGCACCCAGCACTCAGCACACAGCACTCACTACTCACTCTTCAGTGCACAGTGCTCAGTACACAAAACTCACTACTCAGTACTCAGTACACAGTACTCACTGCTCAGTACACAGTGCTCAGTACTCAGTACACAGTACTCTCTATTCACTTCTCAGTACACAGTGCTCAGTACTCAGTACACAGTACTCTCTACTCACTACTCACTTCTTTGTACACAGTACTCAGTACACAGTACTCACTACACAGTACTCACTACTCAGTACTCAGTACACAGTACTCACTACTCAGTACACAGTGCTCAGTTCGCAGTGCTCAGTACTCAGTACACAGTACTGTCCACTCTCGACTCAGTACACAGTGCACAGTACTCAGTAGACAGTACTCTATACTCAGTACACAGAACTCAGTGCTCAGTACTCAGTACACAGTACACAGTACTCATTACTCAGTACACAGTACTCAATATTCAGTACTCAGTACACAGTACACAGTGCTCAGTACACAGTACACAGTACTCAGTACTCAATACACAGTACACAGTACTCAGTACACAGTACTCAGTACACAGAACTCAGTGCTCAGTACTCAGTACTCACTACTCAATACACAGTGCTCACCACTCAGTACTCAGTACTCAGCACACAGTACTCACTACTCAGTACACAGTGCTCAGTGCTCTGTACTCAGTACACAGTGCTCAGTGCTCAGTACTCAGTACTCAGTACACAGTACACAGTACTCAGTACACAGTACTCAGTACTCAGTACACAGTGCTCAGTGCTCAGTGCTCAGTGCTCAGTACTCAGTACACAGTGCTAAGTGCTCAGTACTCAGTACGCTCTACTCAGTACACAGAACGCAGTGCTCAGTACTCAGTACACAGTACTGTCCACTCTCGACTCAGTACACAGTGCACAGTACTCAGTAGACAGTACTCTATACTCAGTACACAGAACTCAGTGCTCAGTACTCAGTACACAGTACACAGTACTCATTACTCAGTACACAGTACTCAATATTCAGTACTCAGTACACAGTACACAGTGCTCAGTACACAGTACACAGTACTCAGTACTCAATACACAGTACACAGTACTCAGTACACAGTACTCAGTACACAGAACTCAGTGCTCAGTACTCAGTACTCACTACTCAATACACAGTGCTCACCACTCAGTACTCAGTACTCAGCACACAGTACTCACTACTCAGTACACAGTGCTCAGTGCTCTGTACTCAGTACACAGTGCTCAGTGCTCAGTACTCAGTACTCAGTACACAGTACACAGTACTCAGTACACAGTACTCAGTACTCAGTACTCAGTACACAGTGCTCAGTGCTCAGTGCTCAGTGCTCAGTACTCAGTACTCAGTGCACAGTGCTAAGTGCTCAGTACTCAGTACGCTCTACTCAGTACACAGAACTAAGTGCTCAGTACTCAGTACTCACTACTCCCAACTAACTACTCAGCACACAGTGCTCAGTGCTCACTACGCAATACTCAATACTCAGTACACAGAACTCAGTACTCAGTACTCAGTACTCAGCACACAGTACTCACTACTCAGTACACAGTGCCCAGTGCTCTGTACTAAGTACACAGTACTCAGTACACAGTACACAGTACTCACTACTCAGTACACAGCACTCATCACTAAGCACTCAGCACTCAGCACTCTGCACTCAGTACACAGCACTCACTACTCACTACTCAGTGCACACTACTCAGTAAACAGTACACAGTACTCACTATACAGTACTCACTACTCAGTACTCAGTATACAGTACTCACTAATCAGTACACAGTACTCTCTACTCACTTCTCAGTACACAGTGCTCAGTACTCAGTACACAGCACTCTCTACTCACTACTCAGTACACAGCACTCAGTACACAGTACTCACAACTCTCTACGCAGTACACAGTGCTCAGTACACAGCGCACAGTACACAGTACTCACTACTCAGTACACAGTACACAGTACACAGTACTCAATACTCAGTACTCAGTACACAGTACCCACTACTCAGTAAACAGTACACAGTACTCACTATACAGTACTCACTACTCAGTACTCAGTACACAGCACTCAATACTCAGTACACACTACACAGTACACAGTGCTCACTACTCAGTACTCACTACTCAGCACACAGTACTCAGTACTCAGTACTCAGCACACAGTACTCAGTACACAGTGCTCAGTGCTCAGTGCTCAGTACAGAGTACTGACTACTCAGTGCTCAGTGCTCTGCACTAAGTACATAGTACTCAGTACTCAGTACACAGTACACAGTACTCAGTACACAGTACACAGTACTCAGCAGTAAGCAGTAAGCAGTAAGCACTCAGCACTCAGCACTCAACACTCAACACTCAGCACTCAGCACTCAGCACTCAGCACTCAACACTCAACACTCAGCACTCAACACTCAGCACTCAACACTCAGCACTCAACACTCACCACTCAGCACTCACCACTCAGCACTCACCACTCACCACTCACCACTCAGCACTCACCACTCAGCACTCACCACTCAGCACTCACCACTCAGCACTCAGCACACACCACCACTCAGCACACACCACTCAGCACTCACCACTCAGCACTCACCACTCAGCACTCACCACTCAGTACACAGCACTCACTACTCACTACTCAGTGCACACTGCTCAGTCCACAAAACTCACTACTCAGTACTCAGTATACAGTACTCTCTACTCACTTCTCAGTACACAGTGCTCAGTACTCAGTACACAGCACTCTCTACTCACTACTCAGTACACAATGCTCAGTACTCAGTACACAGTACTCTCTACTCACTACTCAGTACACAGCACTCAGTACACAGTACTCACAACTCTCTACGCAGTACACAGTGCTCAGTACACAGCGCACAGTACACAGTACTCACTACTCAGTACACAGTATACAGCACACAGTACTCAATACTCAGTACTCAGTACACAGTACCCACTACTCAGTACACAGTACACAGTACTCACTACACAGTACTCACTACTCAGTACTCACTACTCAGTACTCACTACTCAGTACTCACTACTCAGTACTCACTACTCAGTACTCACTACTCAGTACACAGCACTCAATACTCAGTACACACTACACAGTACACAGTGCTCACTACTCAGTACTCAGTACTCTCTACTCAGTACAGAGAACTCAGTGCTCAGTACTCAGTACTCACTACTCAGCACACAGTACTCAGTACTCAGTACTCAGTGCTCAGTACACAGTGCTCTGTACACAGTGCTCTGTACTCAGTACTCAGTACTAGTACTCGGCACTCGGTACTCAGTACTCAGTACACAATGCTCAGTGCTGAGTAGTCAGTACACAGTACTCACTACACACTACTCAGTACACAGTGCTCAGTGCTCTGTACACAGTACTCACTACTCAGTAAACAGTGCACAGTGCTCAGTACTCACTACACAGTACTCACTCCCCATTACTCAGTGCACAGTGCTCAGTTCTTAGTGCTCAGTACTCACTACACAGTACTCACTACTCATTACTCAGTACACAGTGCTAAGTGCTGAGTACCCAGTACGCTCTACTCAGTACACAGAACTCAGTGCTCAGTACTCAGTACTCAGTACTCAGTACACAATGCTCAGTGCTGAGTAGTCAGTACACAGTACTCACTACACACTACTCAGTACACAGTGCTCAGTGCTCTGTACACAGTACTCACTACTCAGTAAACAGTGCACAGTGTTCAGTACTCACTACACAGTACTCACTACTCATTACTCAGTACACAGTACACAGTACACAGCACTCAGCACTCAGCACTCAGCACTCAGCACTCAGCACTCAGCACTCAGCACTCAGCACTCAGCACTCAGCACTCAGCACTCAGAACCCAGCACTCAGTACACAGCACTCACTACTCACTACCCAGTGCACAGTGCTCAGTACACAAAACTCACTACTCAGTACTCAGTACACAGTACTCACTGCTCAGTACACAGTGCACAGTACTCAGTACACAGTACTCTCTATTCACTTCTCAGTACACAGTGCTCAGTACTCAGTACACAGTACTCTCTACTCACTACTCATTTCTCAGTACACGGTACTCATTACACAGTACTCACTACACAGTACTCACTACTCAGTACAAAGTACTGACTACTCAGTACACAGTGCTCAGTTCTCAGTGCTCAGTACTCAGTACACAGTACTGTCTACTCTCGAATCAGTACACAGTGCACAGTACTCTATACTCAGTACACAGAACTCAGTGCTCAGTACTCAGTACACAGTACACAGTACTCAGTACACAGTACTCAGCACTCAGTACTCAGTACACAGTGCTCAGTGCTCAGTGCTCAGTACTCAGTACACAGTGCTAAGCGCTCAGTACTCAGTACTCACTACTCCCAACTAACTACTCAGCACACAGTGCTCTGTGCTCACTACGCAATACTCAATACTCAGTACACAGAACTCAGTACTCAGTACTCAGCACACAGTAGTCACTACTCAGTACACAGTGCCCAGTGCTCTGTACTAAGTACACAGTACTCAGTACACAGTACACAGTACTCACTACTCAGTACACAGTACTCATCACTAAGCACTCAGCACTCACTACTCACTACTCAGTGCACAGTGCTCAGTACACAAAACTCACTACTCAGTACTCAGTATACAGTACTCACTAATCAGTACACAGTACTCTCTACTCACTTCTCAGTACACAGTGCTCAGTACTCAGTACACAGCACTCTCTACTCACTACTCAGTACACAGCACTCAGTACACAGTACTCACAACTCTCTACGCAGTACACAGTGCTCAGTACACAGCGCACAGTACACAGTACTCACTACTCAGTACACAGTATACAGTACACAGTACTCAATACTCAGTACTCAGTACACAGTAGCCACTACTCAGTAAACAGTACACAGTACTCACTATACAGTACTCACTACTCAGTACTCAGTACACAGCACTCAATACTCAGTACACACTACACAGTACACAGTGCTCACTACTCAGTACTCACTACTCAGCACACAGTACTCAGTGCTCAGCACACAGTACTCAGTGCACAGTGCTCAGTGCTCAGTGCTCAGTGCTCAGTACTCAGTACTCAGTACTCAGTACTCAGTACTCAGTACTCAGTACTCAGTACTCACTACTCACTACTCACTACTCACTACTCACTACTCAGTACACAATGCTCAGTGCTCAGTCGTCAGTCCACAGTACTCACTACACACTACTCAGTACACAGTGCTCAGTGTTCTGTACACAGTACTCAGTACACAGTGCTCAGTGCTCAGTGCTCAGTGCTCTGTACTCAGTACTCAGTACTCGGTACTCGGTACTCACTACTCACTACTCACTACACACTACTCAGTAAACAGTGCACAGTGCTCTGTACTCACTACACAATACTCACTCCTCATTACTCAGTACACAGTGCTCAGTTCTTATTGCTCAGTACTCACTACGCAGTACTCACTACTCATTACTCAGTACACAGTACTCACTACTCAGTACACAGTACTCAGCACGCATCACTAAGCACTCAGCACTCAGCACCCAGCACTCAGTACACAGCACTCACTACTCACTACTCAGTGCACAGTGCTCAGTACACAAAACTCACTACTCAGTACTCAGTACACAGTACTCACTGCTCAGTACACAGTGCTCAGTACTCAGTACACAGCACTCTCTATTCTCTTCTCAGTACACAGTGCTCAGTACTCAGTACACAGTACTCCCTACTCACTACTCACTTCTCAGTACACAGAACTCAGTACACAGTACTCACTACTCAGTACTCACTACTCAGTACTCAGTACACAGTATTCACTACTCAGTACACAGTGCTCAGTTCTCAGTGCTCAGTACTCAGTACACAGTACTGTCTCCTCTCGACTCAGTACACAGTGCACAGTACTCAGTACACAGTACTCTATACTCAGTAAACAGAACTCAGTACACAGTACTCAATACTCAGTACTCAATACTCAGTACTCAATACTCAGTACTCAACACTCACCACTCAGCACTCACCACTCAGCACTCACCACTCACCACTCACCACTCAGCACTCACCACTCAGCACTCACCACTCAGCACTCACCACTCAGCACTCAGCACACACCACCACTCAGCACACACCACTCAGCACTCACCACTCAGCACTCACCACTCAGCACTCACCACTCAGTACACAGCACTCACTACTCACTACTCAGTGCACACTGCTCAGTCCACAAAACTCACTACTCAGTACTCAGTATACAGTACTCTCTACTCACTTCTCAGTACACAGTGCTCAGTACTCAGTACACAGCACTCTCTACTCACTACTCAGTACACAATGCTCAGTACTCAGTACACAGTACTCTCTACTCACTACTCAGTACACAGCACTCAGTACACAGTACTCACAACTCTCTACGCAGTACACAGTGCTCAGTACACAGCGCACAGTACACAGTACTCACTACTCAGTACACAGTATACAGCACACAGTACTCAATACTCAGTACTCAGTACACAGTACCCACTACTCAGTACACAGTACACAGTACTCACTACACAGTACTCACTACTCAGTACTCACTACTCAGTACTCACTACTCAGTACTCACTACTCAGTACTCACTACTCAGTACTCACTACTCAGTACACAGCACTCAATACTCAGTACACACTACACAGTACACAGTGCTCACTACTCAGTACTCAGTACTCTCTACTCAGTACAGAGAACTCAGTGCTCAGTACTCAGTACTCACTACTCAGCACACAGTACTCAGTACTCAGTACTCAGTGCTCAGTACACAGTGCTCTGTACACAGTGCTCTGTACTCAGTACTCAGTACTAGTACTCGGTACTCGGTACTCGGCACTCGGTACTCAGTACTCAGTACACAATGCTCAGTGCTGAGTAGTCAGTACACAGTACTCACTACACACTACTCAGTACACAGTGCTCAGTGCTCTGTACACAGTACTCACTACTCAGTAAACAGTGCACAGTGCTCAGTACTCACTACACAGTACTCACTCCCCATTACTCAGTGCACAGTGCTCAGTTCTTAGTGCTCAGTACTCACTACACAGTACTCACTACTCATTACTCAGTACACAGTGCTAAGTGCTGAGTACCCAGTACGCTCTACTCAGTACACAGAACTCAGTGCTCAGTACTCAGTACTCAGTACTCAGTACACAATGCTCAGTGCTGAGTAGTCAGTACACAGTACTCACTACACACTACTCAGTACACAGTGCTCAGTGCTCTGTACACAGTACTCACTACTCAGTAAACAGTGCACAGTGTTCAGTACTCACTACACAGTACTCACTACTCATTACTCAGTACACAGTACACAGTACACAGCACTCAGCACTCAGCACTCAGCACTCAGCACTCAGCACTCAGCACTCAGCACTCAGCACTCAGCACTCAGCACTCAGAACCCAGCACTCAGTACACAGCACTCACTACTCACTACCCAGTGCACAGTGCTCAGTACACAAAACTCACTACTCAGTACTCAGTACACAGTACTCACTGCTCAGTACACAGTGCACAGTACTCAGTACACAGTACTCTCTATTCACTTCTCAGTACACAGTGCTCAGTACTCAGTACACAGTACTCTCTACTCACTACTCATTTCTCAGTACACGGTACTCATTACACAGTACTCACTACTCAGTACAAAGTACTGACTACTCAGTACACAGTGCTCAGTTCTCAGTGCTCAGTACTCAGTACACAGTACTGTCTACTCTCGAATCAGTACACAGTGCACAGTACTCTATACTCAGTACACAGAACTCAGTGCTCAGTACTCAGTACACAGTACACAGTACTCAGTACACAGTACTCAGCACTCAGTACTCAGTACACAGTGCTCAGTGCTCAGTGCTCAGTACTCAGTACACAGTGCTAAGTGCTCAGTACTCAGTACTCACTACTCCCAACTAACTACTCAGCACACAGTGCTCTGTGCTCACTACGCAATACTCAATACTCAGTACACAGAACTCAGTACTCAGTACTCAGCACACAGTAGTCACTACTCAGTACACAGTGCCCAGTGCTCTGTACTAAGTACACAGTACTCAGTACACAGTACACAGTACTCACTACTCAGTACACAGTACTCATCACTAAGCACTCAGCACTCACTACTCACTACTCAGTGCACAGTGCTCAGTACACAAAACTCACTACTCAGTACTCAGTATACAGTACTCACTAATCAGTACACAGTACTCTCTACTCACTTCTCAGTACACAGTGCTCAGTACTCAGTACACAGCACTCTCTACTCACTACTCAGTACACAGCACTCAGTACACAGTACTCACAACTCTCTACGCAGTACACAGTGCTCAGTACACAGCGCACAGTACACAGTACTCACTACTCAGTACACAGTATACAGTACACAGTACTCAATACTCAGTACTCAGTACACAGTAGCCACTACTCAGTAAACAGTGCACAGTACTCACTATACAGTACTCACTACTCAGTACTCAGTACACAGCACTCAATACTCAGTACACACTACACAGTACACAGTGCTCACTACTCAGTACTCACTACTCAGCACACAGTACTCAGTGCTCAGCACACAGTACTCAGTGCACAGTGCTCAGTGCTCAGTGCTCAGTGCTCAGTGCTCAGTGCTCAGTACTCAGTACTCAGTACTCAGTACTCACTACTCACTACTCACTACTCAGTACACAATGCTCAGTGCTCAGTCGTCAGTCCACAGTACTCACTACACACTACTCAGTACACAGTGCTCAGTGTTCTGTACACAGTACTCAGTACACAGTGCTCAGTGCTCAGTGCTCAGTGCTCTGTACTCAGTACTCAGTACTCGGTACTCGGTACTCACTACTCACTACTCACTACACACTACTCAGTAAACAGTGCACAGTGCTCTGTACTCACTACACAATACTCACTCCTCATTACTCAGTACACAGTGCTCAGTTCTTATTGCTCAGTACTCACTACGCAGTACTCACTACTCATTACTCAGTACACAGTACTCACTACTCAGTACACAGTACTCAGCACGCATCACTAAGCACTCAGCACTCAGCACCCAGCACTCAGTACACAGCACTCACTACTCACTACTCAGTGCACAGTGCTCAGTACACAAAACTCACTACTCAGTACTCAGTACACAGTACTCACTGCTCAGTACACAGTGCTCAGTACTCAGTACACAGCACTCTCTATTCTCTTCTCAGTACACAGTGCTCAGTACTCAGTACACAGTACTCCCTACTCACTACTCACTTCTCAGTACACAGAACTCAGTACACAGTACTCACTACTCAGTACTCACTACTCAGTACTCAGTACACAGTATTCACTACTCAGTACACAGTGCTCAGTTCTCAGTGCTCAGTACTCAGTACACAGTACTGTCTCCTCTCGACTCAGTACACAGTGCACAGTACTCAGTACACAGTACTCTATACTCAGTACACAGAACTCAGTACACAGTACTCAATACTCAGTACTCAATACTCAGTACTCAGTACTCAGTACTCAATACTCAGTACTCAATACTCAGTACTCAATACTCAGTACTCAATACTCAGTACTCAATACTCAGTACTCAATACTCAGTACTCAATACTCAGTACTCAGTACACAGTGCTCAGTACACAGTGCTCAGTACACAGTGCTCAGTACTCAGTACTCAGTACACAGTACACAGTACTCAGTACACAGTACTCAGTACACATAGCTCAGTGCTAAGTACACAGTACACAGTGCTCAGTACACAGTACACAGTACACAGTACTCAGTACTCAGTACTCAATACTCAGTACTCAATACTCAGTACTCAATACTCAGTACTCAATACTCAGTACTCAATACTCAGTACTCAATACTCAGTACTCAGTACACAGTGCTCAGTACACAGTGCTCAGTACTCAGTACTCAGTACACAGTACACAGTACTCAGTACACAGTACTCAGTACACAGAGCTCAGTGCTCAGTACACAGTACACAGTGCTCAGTACACAGTACACAGTACTCAGTACTCAGTACACAGTACTCAGTACTCAGTACTCAGTACTCAGTAAACAGTACTCAGTACTCAGTACTCAGTACACAGTGCTAAGCGCTCAGTACTCACTACGCTCTACTCAGTACACAGAACTAAGTGCTCAGTACTCAGTACTCACTACTCCCAACTAACTACTCAGCACACAGTGCTCAGTGCTCACTACGCAATACTCAATACTCAGTACACAGAACTCAGTACTCAGTACACAGTGCCCAGTGCTCTGTACTAAGTACACAGTACTCAGTACACAATACACAGTACTCACTATTCAGTACACAGTACTCAGCACTCATCACTAAGCACTCAGCACTCAGCACTCAGTACACAGCACTCACTACTCACTACTCAGTGCACAGTGCTCAGTACACAAAACTCACTACTCAGTACTCAGTATACAGTACTCACTAATCAGTACACAGTACTCTCTACTCACTTCTCAGGACACAGTGCTCAGTACTCAGTACACAGCACTCTCTACTCACTACTCAGTACACAGCACTCAGTACACAGTACTCACAACTCTCTACGCAGTACACAGTGCTCAGTACACAGCGCACAGTACACAGTACTCACTACTCAGTACACAGTATACAGTACACAGTACTCAATACTCAGTACTCAGTACTCAGTACACAGTACCCACTACTCAGTAAACAGTACACAGTAATCACTACACAGTACTCACTACTCAGTACTCAGTACACAGCACTCAATACTCAGTACACACTACACAGTACACAGTGCTCACTACTCAGTACTCAGTACTCACTACTCAGCACACAGTACTCAGTACTCAGCACACAGTACTCAGTACTCAGCACACAGTACTCAGTACTCAGTACTCAGTACTCAGTACTCGGTACTCACTACTCAGTACACAATGCTCAGTAGTCAGTACACAGTACTCACTACACACTACTCAGTACACAGCACTCACAACTCTCTACGCAGTACACAGTGCTCAGTACACAGCGCACAGTACACAGTACTCACTACTCAGTACACAGTATACAGTACACAGTACTCAATACTCAGTACTCAGTACTCAGTACACAGTACCCACTACTCAGTAAACAGTTCACAGTACTCACTACACAGTACTCACTACTCAGTACACAGCACTCAATACACAGTACACACTACACAGTACACAGTGCTCACTACTCAGTACTCACTACTCAGCACACAGTACTCAGTACTCAGCACACAGTACTCAGCACACAGTACTCAGTACTCAGCACACAGTACTCAGTACTCAGCACACAGTACTCAGTACTCAGTACTCAGTACTCTCTATTCTCTTCTCAGTACACAGTGCTCAGTACTCAGTACTCTCTACTCACTACTCACTTCTCAGTACTCAGTACTCAGCACACAGTACTCTCTATTCTCTTCTCAGTACACAGTGCTCAGTTCTCAGTGCTCAGTACTCAGTACACAGTACTGTCTACTCTCGACTCAGTACACAGTGCACAGTACTCAGTACACAGTACACAGTACACAGTGCTCAGTACTCAGTACTCAGTACTCAGTACTCAGTACTCAGTACTCAGTACTCAGTACTCAGTACACAGTACACAGCACTCACTACTCACTCTTCAGTGCACAGTGCTCAGTACACAAAACTCACTACTTAGCACTCAGTACTCACTACTCAGCACACAGTACTCAGCACACAGTACTCAGTACTCAGTACTCAGTACTCAGTACTCAGTACACAGTGCTCAGTGCTCAGTACTCAGTACTCAGTACACAATGCTCAGTGCTCAGTAGTCAGTACACAGTACTCACTACACACTACTCAGTACACAGTGCTCAGTGCTCTGTACACAGTACTCACTACTCAGTAAACAGTGCACAGTGCTCAGTACTCACTACACAGTACTCACTCCTCATTACTCAATACACAGTGCTCAGTTCTTATTGCTCTGTACTCACTACACAGTATGCACTCATTACTCAGTACACAGTACACAGTACTCACTACTCAGTACACAGTACTCAGCACTCATCACTAAGCACTCAGCACCCAGCACTCAGTACACAGCACTCACTACTCACTCTTCAGTGCACAGTGCTCAGTACACAAAACTCACTACTCAGTACTCAGTATACAGTATTACAAATCAGTACACAGTACTCTCTACTCACTTCTCAGTACACAGTGCTCAGTACTCAGTACACAGCACTCTCTACTCACTACTCAGTACACAGCACTCAGTACACAGTACTCACAACTCTCTACGCAGTACACAGTGCTCAGTACACAGTTCTCAGTACACAGCGCACAGTACACAGTACTCACTACTCAGTACACAGTATACAGTACACAGTACTCAATACTCAGTACTCAGTACTCAGTACACAGTACCCACTACTCAGTAAACAGTACACAGTACTCACTACACAGTACTCACTACTCAGTACACAGCACTCAATACACAGTACACACTACACAGTACACAGTGCTCACTACTCAGTACTCAGTACTCACTACTCAGCACACAGTACTCAGTACTCAGTACTCAGCACACAGTACTCAGTACTCAGTACTCAGTACTCAGCACACAGTACTCAGTACACAGTGCTCAGTGCTCAGTACTCAGTACTCGGTACTCCGTACTCGGTACTCACTACTCAGTACACAATGCTCAGTAGTCAGTACACAGTACTCACTACACACTACTCAGTACACAGTGCTCAGTGCTCTGTACACAGTACTCACTACTCAGTAAACAGTGCACAGTGCTCAGTACTCACTACACAGTACTCACTCCTCATTACTCAGTACACAGTGCTCAGTTCTTATTGCTCTGTACTCACTACACAGTACGCACTACTCATTACTCAGTACACAGTACACAGTACTCACTACTCTGTACACAGAACTCAGCACTCATCACTAAGCACTCAGCACTCAGCACCCAGCACTCAGTACACAGCACTCACTACTCACTCTTCAGTGCACAGTGCTCAGTACACAAAACTCACTACTCAGTACTCAGTACTCACTACTCAGCACACAGTACTCAGTACTCAGTACACAGTGCTCAGTGCTCAGTACACAATGCTCAGTGCTCAGTAGTCAGTACACAGTACTCACTACACACTACTCAGTACACAGTGCTCAGTGCTCTGTACACAGTACTCACTACTCAGTAAACAGTGCACAGTGCTCAGTACTCACTACACAGTACTCACTCCTCATTACTCAGTACACAGTGCTCAGTTCTTATTGCTCAGTACTCACTACACAGTACGCACTACTCAGTACTCAGTACACAGTACACAGTACTCACTACTCAGTACACAGTACTCAGCACTCATCACTAAGCACTCAGCACTCAGCACTCAGCACTCAGCACCCAGCACCCAGCACTCAGTACACAGCACTCACTACTCACTCTTTAGTGCACAGTGCTCAGTACACAAAACTCACTACTCAGTACTCAGTACACAGTACTCACTGCTCAGTACACAGTGCTCAGTACTCAGTACACAGTACTCTCTATTCACTTCTCAGTACACAGTGCTCAGTACTCAGTACACAGTACTCTCTACTCACTACTCACTTCTTTGTACACAGTACTCAGTACACAGTACTCACTACACAGTACTCACTACTCAGTACTCAGTACACAGTACTCACTACTCAGTACACAGTGCTCAGTTCGCAGTGCTCAGTACTCAGTACACAGTACTGTCTACTCTCGACTCAGTACACAGTGCACAGTACTCAGTAGACAGTACTCTATACTCAGTACACAGAACTCAGTGCTCAGTACACAGTACACAGTACTCAGTACTCAGTACACAGTACTCAATATTCAGTACTCAGTACACAGTACACAGTGCTCAGTACACAGTACACAGTACTCAGTACTCAATACACAGTACACAGTACTCAGTACACAGTACTCAGTACACAGTACTCAGTACACAGTACTCAGTACACAGAACTCAGTGCTCAGTACTCAGTACACAGTACTCACTACTCAATACACAGTGCTCACTACTCAGTACTCAGTACTCAGCACACAGTACTCACTACTCAGTACACAGTGCTCAGTACTCAGTACACAGCACTCTCTACTCACTACTCAGTACACAGCACTCACAACTCTCTACGCAGTACACAGTGCTCAGTACACAGCGCACAGTACACAGTACTCACTACTCAGTACACAGTATACAGTACACAGTACTCAATACTCAGTACTCAGTACACAGTACCCACTACTCAGTAAACAGTTCACAGTACTCACTACAGTACTCACTACTCAGTACACAGCACTCAATACACAGTACACACTACACAGTACACAGTGCTCACTACTCCGTACTCAGTACTCACAACTCAGCACACAGTACTCAGTACTCAGCACACAGTACTCAGTACTCAGCACACAGTACTCAGTACTCAGCACACAGTACTCAGTACTCAGTACTCAGCACACAGTACTCAGTACTCAGCACACAGTACTCAGTACTCAGTACACAGTACTCTCTATTCTCTTCTCAGTACACAGTGCTCAGTACTCAGTACACAGTACTCTCTACTCACTACTCACTTCTCAGTACACAGTACTCAGTACTCAGCACACAGTACTCTCTATTCTCTTCTCAGTACACAGTGCTCAGTTCTCAGTGCTCAGTACTCAGTACACAGTACTGTCTACTCTCGACTCAGTACACAGTGCACAGTACTCAGTACTCAGTACACAGTACACAGTACTCAGTACTCAGTACTCAGTACTCAGTACTCAGTACTCAGTACACAGTACACAGCACTCACTACTCACTCTTCAGTGCACAGTGCTCAGTACACAAAACTCACTACTCAGTACTCAGTACTCACTACTCAGCACACAGTACTCAGCACACAGTACTCAGTACTCAGTACTCAGTACACAGTGCTCAGTGCTCAGTGCTCAGTACTCAGTACTCAGTACTCAGTACACAATGCTCAGTGCTCAGTAGTCAGTACACAGTACTCACTACACGCTACTCAGTACACAGTGCTCAGTGCTCTGTACACAGTACTCACTACTCAGTAAACAGCACACAGTGTTCAGTACTCACTACACAGTACTCACTCCTCATTACTCAGTACACAGTGCTCAGTTCTTATTGCTCAATACTCACTACACAGTACTCACTCCTCATTACTCAGTACACAGTGCTCAGTTCTTATTGCTCAGTACTCACTACACATTGCGCACTACTCATTACTCAGTACACAGTACACAGTCCTCACTACTCAGTACACAGTACTCAGCACTCATCACTAAGCACTCAGCACCCAGCACACAGTACACAGCACTCACTACTCACACTTCAGTGCACAGTGCTCAGTACACAAAACTCACTACTCAGTACTCAGTACACAGTACTCACTGCTCAGTACACAGTGCTCAGTACTCAGTACACAGTACTCTCTATTCACTTCTCAGTACACAGTGCTCAGTACTCAGTACACAGTACTCTCTACTCACTACTCACTTCTTTGTACACAGTACTCAGTACACAGTACTCACTACACAGTACTCAGTACTCACTACTCAGTACTCAGTACACAGTACTCACTACTCAGTGCACAGTGCTCAGTTCGCAGTGCTCAGTACTCAGTACATAGTACTGTCTACACTCGACTCAGTACACAGTGCACAGTACTCAGTAGACAGTACTCTATACTCAGTACACAGAACTCAGTGCTCAGTACTCAGTACACAGTACACAGTACTCAGTACTCAGTACACAGTACTCAATATACAGTACTCAGTATACAGTACTCAGTACACAGAACTCAGTGCTCAGTACTCAGTGCACAGTACTCACTACTCAATACACAGTGCTCACTACTCAGTACTCAGTACTCAGCACACAGTACTCACTACTCAGTACACAGTGCTCAGTGCTCTGTATTAAGTACACAGTACTCAGCACTCAGCACTCAGTACACAGCACTCACTACTCAGTGCACAGTGCTCAGTACACAAAACTCACTACTCAGTACTCAGTATACAGTACTCACTACTCAGTACACAGTACTCTCTACACACTTCTCAGTACACAGTGCTCAGTACTCAGTACACAGCACTCTCTACTCACTACTCAGTACACAATGCTCAGTACTCAGTACACAGTACTCTCCACTCACTTCTCAGTACACAGTGCTCAGTACTCAGTACACAGCACTCACTACTCACTACACAGTACTCAGCACTCATCACTAAGCACTCAGCACCCAGCACTCAGTACACAGCACTCACTACTCAGTACACAGTACTCTCTATTCACTTCTCAGTACACAGTGCTCAGTACTCAGTACACAGTACTCTCTACTCACTACTCACTTCTCAGTACACAGTACTCAGTGCTCAGTACTCAGTACTCAGTACTCAGTACTCAGTACTCAGTACTCACTACTCAGCACACAGTACTCAGCACACAGTACTCAGTACTCAGTACACAGTGCTCAGTGCTCAGTGCTCAGTGCTCAGTGCTCAGTGCTCAGTGCTCTGTACTCAGTACTCAGTACTCAGTACTCGGTACTCGGTACTCACTACTCAGTACACAATGCTCAGTAGTCAGTACACAGTACTCACTACACACTACTCAGTACACAGTGCTCAGTGCTCTGTACACAGTACTCACTACTCAGTAAACAGTGCACAGTGCTCAGTACTCACTACACAGTACTCACTCCTCATTAATCAGTACACAGTGCTCAGTTCTTATTGCTCTGTACTCACTACACAGTACGCACTACTCATTACTCAGTACACAGTACACAGTACTCACTACTCAGTACACAGAACTCAGCACTCATCACTAAGCACTCAGCACTCAGCACCCAGCACTCAGTACACAGCACTCACTACTCACTCTTCAGTGCACAGTGCTCAGTACACAAAACTCACTACTCAGTACTCAGTACTCACTACTCAGCACACAGTACACAGTGCTCAGTGCTCAGTGCTCAGTGCTCAGTGCTCAGTGCTCAGTACTCAGTACTCAGTACACAATGCTCAGTGCTCAGTAGTCAGTACACAGTACTCACTACACACTACTCAGTACACAGTGCTCAGTGCTCTGTACACAGTACTCACTACTCAGTAAACAGTGCACAGTGCTCAGTACTCACTACACAGTACTCACTCCTCATTACTCAGTACACAGTGCTCAGTTCTTATTGCTCTGTACTCACTACACAGTACGCACTACTCATTACTCAGTACTCACTACTCAGCACACAGTACTCAGTACTCAGTACTCAGTACACAGTGCTCAGTGCTCAGTGCTCAGTACTCAGTACTCAGTACTCAGTACACAATGCTCAGTGCTCAGTAGTCAGTACACAGTACTCACTACACACTACTCAGTACACAGTGCTCAGTGCTCTGTACACAGTACTCTCCACTCACTACTCAGTACACAGTGCTCAGTACTCAGTACACAGTACTCACTACTCAGTACACAGTACTCAGTACACAGCACTCACTACTCAGTGCACAGTGCTCAGTACACAAAACTCACTACTCAGTACACAGTACTCTCTATTCACTTCTCAGTACACAGTGCTCAGTACTCAGTACACAGTACTCTCTACTCACTACTCACTTCTCAGTACAAAGTACTCAGTGCTCAGTACTCAGTACTCAGCACACAGTACTCAGCACACAGTACTCAGTACTCAGCACACAGTACACAGTACTCAGTACTCAGTACTCAGTACTCAGTACTCAGCACACAGTACTCAGTACACAGTGCTCAGTGCTCAGTGCTCAGTGCTCTGTACTCAGTACTCAGTACTCAGTACTCAGTACTCGGTACTCGGTACTCACTACTCACTACTCACTACACACTACTCAGTACACAGTGCTCAGTGCTCTGTACACAGTACTCACTACTCAGTAAACAGTGCACAGTGCTCAGTACTCACTACACAGTACTCACTCCTCATTACTCAGTACACAGTACTCAGCTCTTATTGCTCAGTACTCACTACACAGTACTCACTACTCATTACTCAGTACACAGTACACAGTACTCACTACTCAGTACTCAGTACACAGTACTCAGCACGCATCTCTAAGCACTCAGCACTCAGCACCCAGCACTCAGTACACAGCACTCACTACTCACTACTCAGTGCACAGTGCTCAGTACACAAAACTCACTACTCAGTACTCAGTACACAGTACTCACTGCTTAGTACTCAGTGCTCAGTACTCTCTATTCTCTTCTCAGTACACAGTGCTCAGTACTCAGTACACAGTACTCTCCACTCACTACTCACTTCTCAGTACACAAAACTCAGTACACAGTACTCACTACTCAGTACTCACTACTCAGTACTCACTACTCAGTACTCAGCACTAAGTACACAGTACACAGTGCTCAGTTCTCAGTGCTCAGTACTCAGTACACAGTACTGTCTACTCTAAACTCAGTACACAGTGCACAGTACTGAGTACACAGTACACAGTACTCAGTACTCAGTACTCAGTACTCAGTACACAGTACTCAATACTCAGTACTCAAAACTCAGTACTCAATACTCAGTACTCAATACTCAGTACACAGTGCTAAGTACACAGTACACAGTACTCAGTACTCAGTACACAGTACTCAGTACACAGTACACAGAACTCAATGCTCAGTACTCAGTACACAGCACTCACTACTCACAACTCACTACTCAGTGCACAATGCTCAGTGCTCAATACACAAAACTCACTACTCAGTACACAGAACTCAGTGCTCAGTACTCAGTACTCAGTACACAGTACTCAGGACTCAGGACTCAGGACTCAGGACTCAGGACTCAGGACTCAGTACTCAGTACTCAGTACACAGTACTCAGTACACAGAACTCAGTGCTCAGTACTTAGTACTCAGTACACAGCACTCACTACTCACTACTAAGTGCACAGTGCTCAGTGCTCAATACACAAAACTCACTACTCAGTACACAGAACTCAGTGCTCAGTACTCAGTACACAGTACTGACTACTCAGTACTCAGTGCTCAGTACTCAGTAGTCAGCACACAGTACTCACTACTCAGTACACAGTGCTCAGTGCTCTGCACTAAGTACATAGTACTCAGTACTCAGTACTCAGTACACAGTACACAGTACACAGTACTCAGCAGTAAGCACTCAGCACTCAACACTCAGCACTCACCACTCAGTACACAGCACTCACTACTCACTACTCAGTGCACACTGCTCAGTCCACAAAACTCACTACTCAGTACTCAGTATACAGTACTCTCTACTCACTTCTCAGTACACAGTGCTCAGTACTCATTACACAGCACTCTCTACTCACTACTCAGTACACAATGCTCAGTACTCAGTACACAGTACACTCTACTCACTACTCAGTACACAGCACTCAGTACACAGTACTCACAACTCTCTACGCAGTACACAGTGCTCAGTACACAGCGCACAGTACACAGTACCCACTACTCAGTACACAGTACACAGTACTCACCACACAGTACTCACTACTCAGTACTCACAACTCAGTACACAGCACTCAATACTCAGTACGCACTACACAGTGCTCACTACTCAGTACTCAGTACTCTCTACTCAGTACAGAGAACTCAGTGCTCAGTACTCAGTACTCACTACTCAGCACACAGTACTCAGTACTCAGCACACAGTACTCAGTACTCAGTACTCAGTACACAGTGCTCAGTACACAGTGCTCTGTACACAGTGCTCTGTACTCAGTACTCAGTACTAGTACTCGGTACTCGGTACTCGGCACTCGGTACTCAGTACTCAGTACACAATGCTCAGTGCTGAGTAGTCAGTACACAGTACTCACTACACACAACTCAGTACACAGTGCTCAGTGCTCTGTACACAGTACTCACTACTCAGTAAACAGTGCACAGTGTTCAGTACTCACTACACAGTACTCACTACTCATTACTCAGTACACAGTACTCAGCACTCAGCACTCATCACTCACCACTCAGTACACAGCACTCACTACTCACTACTCAGTGCACACTGCTCAGTCCACAAAACTCACTACTCAGTACTCAGTATACAGTACTCTCTACTCACTTCTCAGTACACAGTGCTCAGTACTCATTACACAGCACTCTCTACTCACTACTCAGTACACAATGCTCAGTACTCAGTACACAGTACACTCTACTCACTACTCAGTACTACTCAGCACTCAGCACTCAGAACCCAGCACTCAGAACCCAGCACTCAGAACCCAGCACTCAGAACCCAGCACTCAGAACCCAGCACTCAGAACCCAGCACTCAGAACCCAGCACTCAGAACCCAGCACTCAGAACCCAGCACTCAGAACCCAGCACTCAGAACCCAGCACTCAGAACCCAGCACTCAGAACCCAGCACTCAGAACCCAGCACTCAGAACCCAGCACTCAGTACACAGCACTCACTACTCACTACCGAGTGCACAGTGCTCAGTACACAAAACTCACTACTCAGTACTCAGTACACAGTACTCACTGCTCAGTACACAGTGCACAGTACTCAGTACACAGTACTCTCTATTCACTTCTCAGTACACAGTGCTCAGTACTCAGTACTCTCTACTCACAACTCACTTCTCAGAGCACAGTACGCATTACACAGTACTCACTACACAGTACTCACTACTCAGTACAAAGTACTCACTACTCAGTACACAGTGCTCAGTTCTCAGTGCTCAGTACTCAGTACACAGTACTGTCTACTCTCGAATCAGTACACAGTGCACAGTACTCTATACTCAGTACACAGAACTCAGTGCTCAGTACTCAGTACTCAGTACACAGTACACAGTACTCAGTACACAGTGCTCAGTGCTCAGTGCTCAGTACTCAGTACACAGTGCTAAGTGCTCAGTACTCAGTACGCTCTACTCAGTACACAGAACTAAGTGCTCAGTACTCAGTGCTCACTACTCCCAACTAACTACTCAGCACACAGTGCTCAGTGCTCATTACGCAATACTCAATACTCAGTACACAGAACTCAGTACTCAGTACTCAGCACACAGTACTCACTACTCAGTACACAGTGCCCAGTGCTCTGTACTAAGTACACAGTACTCAGTACACAGTACACAGTACTCACTACTCAGTACACAGCACTCATCACTAAGCACTCAGCACTCAGCACTCACTACTCACTACTCAGTGCACACTACTCAGTAAACAGTACACAGTACTCACTATACAGTACTCACTACTCAGTACTCAGTATACAGTACTCACTAATCAGTACACAGTACTCTCTACTCACTTCTCAGTACACAGTGCTCAGTACTCAGTACACAGCACTCTCTACTCACTACTCAGTACACAGCACTCAGTACACAGTACTCACAACTCTCTACGCAGTACACAGTGCTCAGTACACAGCGCACAGTACACAGTACTCACTACTCAGTACACAGTATACAGTACACAGTACTCAATACTCAGTACTCAGTACACAGTACCCACTACTCAGTAAACAGTACACAGTACTCACTATACAGTACTCACTACTCAGTACTCAGTACACAGCACTCAATACTCAGTACACACTACACAGTACACAGTGCTCACTACTCAGTACTCACTACTCAGCACACAGTACTCAGTACTCAGTACTCAGCACACAGTACTCAGTACACAGTGCTCAGTGCTCAGTGCTCAGTGCTCAGTACAGAGTACTGACTACTCAGTACTCAGTGCTCAGTACTCAGTACTCAGTAGTCAGCACACAGTACTCACTACTCAGTACACAGTGCTCAGTGCTCTGCACTAAGTACATAGTACTCAGTACTCAGTACTCAGTACACAGTACTCAGTACACAGTACACAGTACTCAGCAGTAAACAGTAAGCAGTAAGCACTCAGCACTCAACACTCAGCACTCAACACTCAGCACTCAACACTCAACACTCAACACTCAGCACTCAGCACTCAGCACTCACCACTCACCACTCAGCACTCAGCACTCAGCACTCAGCACTCACCACTCACCACTCAGCACACACCACCACTCAGCACACACCACTCAGCACTCACCACTCAGCACTCACCACTCAGTACACAGCACTCACTACTCACTACTCAGTGCACACTGCTCAGTCCACAAAACTCACTACTCAGTACTCAGTATACAGTACTCTCTACTCACTTCTCAGTACACAGTGCTCAGTACTCAGTACACAGCACTCTCTACTCACTACTCAGTACACAAGGCTCAGTACTCAGTACACAGTACTCTCTACTCACTACTCAGTACACAGCACTCAGTACACAGTACTCACAACTCTCTACGCAGTACACAGTGCTCAGTACACAGCGCACAGTACACAGTACTCACTACTCAGTACACAGTATACAGCACACAGTACTCAATACTCAGTACTCAGTACACAGTACCCACTACTCAGTACTCAGTACACAGCACTCATCACTAAGCACTCAGCACTCAGTACACAGCACTCACTACTCACTACTCAGTGCACACTACTCAGTAAACAGTACACAGTACTCACTATACAGTACTCACTACTCAGTACTCAGTATACAGTACTC
Organism: Isurus oxyrinchus; assembly: GCA_026770705.1. Taxonomy (NCBI): domain Eukaryota; kingdom Metazoa; phylum Chordata; class Chondrichthyes; order Lamniformes; family Lamnidae; genus Isurus; species Isurus oxyrinchus. The sequence continues at coordinate 114,043,329 of JANJGN010000006.1, forward strand.
ACTAATCAGTACACAGTACTCTCTACTCACTTCTCAGTACACAGTGCTCAGTACTCAGTACACAGCACTCTCTACTCACTACTCAGTACACAGCACTCAGTACACAGTACTCACAACTCTCTACGCAGTACACAGTGCTCAGTACACAGCGCACAGTACACAGTACTCACTACTCAGTACACAGTATACAGTACCCACTACTCAGTAAACAGTACACAGTACTCACTATACAGTACTCACTACTCAGTACTCAGTACACAGCACTCTCTACTCACTACTCAGTACACAGCACTCAGTACACAGTACTCACAACTCTCTACGCAGTACACAGTGCTCAGTACACAGCGCACAGTACACAGTACTCACTACTCAGTACACAGTATACAGTACACAGTACTCAATACTCAGTACTCAGTACACAGTACCCACTACTCAGTAAACAGTACACAGTACTCACTATACAGTACTCACTACTCAGTACTCAGTACACAGCACTCAATACTCAGTACACACTACACAGTACACAGTGCTCACTACTCAGTACTCACTACTCAGCACACAGTACTCAGTAGTCAGCACACAGTACTCAGTACTCAGTGCTCAGTACAGAGTACTGACTACTCAGTACTCAGTGCTCAGTACTCAGTACTCAGTAGTCAGCACACAGTACTCACTACTCAGTACACAGTGCTCAGTGCTCTGCACTAAGTACATAGTACTCAGTACTCAGTACACAGTACACAGTATACAGTACACAGTACACAGTACTCAGCAGTAAACAGTAAGCAGTAAGCACTCAGCACTCAGCGCTCAACACTCAGCACTCAACACTCAGCACTCAGCACTCAACACTCAGCACTCAGCACTCAACACTCAACACTCAGCACTCAGCACTCAGCACTCAGCACTCACCACTCACCACTCACCACTCAGCACACACCACCACTCAGCACACACCACTCAGCACTCACCACTCAGCACTCACCACTCAGTACACAGCACTCACTACTCACTACTCAGTGCACACTGCTCAGTCCACAAAACTCACTACTCAGTACTCAGTATACAGTACTCTCTACTCACTTCTCAGTACACAGTGCTCAGTACTCAGTACACAGCACTCTCTACTCACTACTCAGTACACAGAACTCAGTACACAGTACTCACAACTCTCTACGCAGTACACAGTGCTCAGTACACAGCGCACAGTACACAGTACTCACTACTCAGTACACAGTATACAGCACACAGTACTCAATACTCAGTACTCAGTACACAGTACCCACTACTCAGTACTCAGTACACAGTACTCAGTACACAGTACTCACTACTCAGTACTCACTACTCAGTACTCACTACTCAGTACTCACTACTCAGTACTCACTACTCAGTACTCACTACTCAGTACTCACTACTCAGTACACAGCACTCAATACTCAGTACACACTACACAGTACACAGTGCTCACTACTCAGTACTCAGTACTCTCTACTGAGTACAGAGAACTCAGTGCTCAGTACTCAGTACTCACTACTCAGCACACAGTACTCAGTACTCAGCACACAGTACTCAGTACTCAGTACTCAGGACACAGTGCTCAGTACACAGTGCTCTGTACACAGTGCTCTGTACTCAGTACTAGTACTCGGTACTCGGTACTCGGCACTCGGTACTCAGTACTCAGTACACAATGCTGAGTGCTGAGTAGTCAGTACACAGTACTCACTACACACTACTCAGTACACAGTGCTCAGTGCTCTGTACACAGTACTCACTACTCAGTAAACAGTGCACAGTGTTCAGTACTCACTACACAGTACTCACTACTCATTACTCAGTACACAGTACTCAGCACTCAGCACTCAGCACTCATCACTAAGCACTCAGAACCCAGCACTCAGTACACAGCACTCACTACTCACTACCCAGTGCACAGTGCTCAGTACACAAAACTCACTACTCAGTACTCAGTCCACAGTACTCACTGCTCAGTACACAGTGCACAGTACTCAGTACACAGTACTCTCTATTCACTTCTCAGTACACAGTGCTCAGTACTCAGTACACAGTACTCTCTACTCACTACTCATTTCTCAGTGCACGGTACTCATTACACAGTACTCACTACACAGTACTCACTACTCAGTACAAAGTACTCACTACTCAGTACACAGTGCTCAGTTCTCAGTGCTCAGTACTCAGTACACAGTACTGTCTACTCTCGAATCAGTACACAGTGCACAGTACTCTATACTCAGTACACAGAACTCAGTGCTCAGTACTCAGTACTCAGTACACAGTACTCAGCACTCAGTACTCAGTACACAGTGCTCAGTGCTCAGTACTCAGTACACAGTGCTAAGTGCTCAGTACTCAGTACTCACTACTCCCAACTAACTACTCAGCACACAGTGCTCAGTGCTCACTACGCAATACTCAATACTCAGTACACAGAACTCAGTACTCAGTACTCAGCACACAGTAGTCACTACTCAGTACACAGTGCCCAGTGCTCTGTACTAAGCACACAGTACTCAGTACACAGTACACAGTACTCACTACTCAGTACACAGTACTCATCACTAAGCACTCAGCACTCAGTACACAGCACTCACTACTCACTACTCAGTGCACAGTGCTCAGTACACAAAACTCACTACTCAGTACTCAGTATACAGTACTCACTAATCAGTACACAGTACTCTCTACTCACTTCTCAGTACACAGTACTCAGTACTCAGTACACAGCACTCTCTACTCACTACTCAGTACACAGCACTCAGTGCACAGTACTCACAACTCTCTACGCAGTACACAGTGCTCAGTACACAGCGCACAGTACACAGTACTCACTACTCAGTACACAGTATACAGTACACAGTACTCAATACTCAGTACTCAGTACACAGTACCCACTACTCAGTAAACAGTACACAGTACTCACTATACAGTACTCACTACTCAGTACTCAGTACACAGCACTCAATACTCAGTACACACTATACAGTACACAGTGCTCACTACTCAGTACTCACTACTCAGCACACAGTACTCAGTACTCAGTACTCAGTACTCAGCGCTCAGCGCTCAGCGCTCAGTGCTCAGTACTCGGTACTCGGTACTCACTACTCAGTACACAATGCTCAGTGCTCAGTACACAGTACTCACTACACACTACTCAGTACACAGTGCTCAGTGTTCTGTACACAGTACTCAGTACACAGTGTTCAGTGCTCAGTGCTCAGTGCTCAGTGCTCTGTACTCAGTACTCAGTACTCGGTACTCACTACTCACTACTCACTACACACTACTCAGTAAACAGTGCACAGTGCTCTGTACTCACTACACAATACTCACTCCTCATTACTCAGTACACAGTGCTCAGTTCTTATTGCTCAGTACTCACTACGCAGTACTCACTACTCATTACTCAGTACACAGTACACAGTACTCACTACTCAGTACACAGTACTCAGCACGCATCACTAAGCACTCAGCACTCAGCACTCAGCACTCAGTACACAGCACTCACTACTCAATACTCAGTGCACAGTGCTCAGTACACAAAACTCACTACTCAGTACTCAGTACACAGTACTCACTGCTCAGTACACAGTGCTCAGTACTCAGTACACAGCACTCTCTATTCTCTTCTCAGTACACAGTGCTCAGTACTCAGTACACAGTACTCCCTACTCACTACTCACTTCTCAGTACACAGAACTCAGTACACAGTACTCACTACTCAGTACTCACTACTCAGTACTCACTACTCAGTACACAGTGCTCAGTACTCAGTACACAGCACTCTCTACTCACTACTCAGTACACAGCACTCACAACTCTCTACACAGTACACAGTGCTCAGTACACAGCGCACAGTACACAGTACTCACTACTCAGTACACAGTATACAGTACACAGTACTCAATACTCAGTACTCAGTACTCAGTACCCACAACTCAGTAAACAGTACACAGTACTCACTACACAGTACTCACTACTCAGTACACAGCACTCAATACACAGTACACACTACACAGTACACACTACACAGTACACAGTGCTCACTACTCAGTACTCACTACTCAGCACACAGTACTCAGTACTCAGCACACAGTACTCAGTACTCAGTACTCAGCACACAGTACTCAGTACTCAGTACTCAGTACTCAGTACACAGTACACAGTGCTCAGTGCTCAGTACTCGGTACTCGGTACTCACTACTCAGTACACAATGCTCAGTAGTCAGTACACAGTACTCACTACACACTACTCAGTACACAGTGTTCAGTGCTCTGTACACAGTACTCACTACTCAGTAAACAGTGCACAGTGCTCAGTACTCACTACACAGTACTCACTCCTCATTACTCAGTACACAGTGCTCAGTTCTTTTTGCTCTGTACTCACTACACAGTACGCACTACTCATTACTCAGTACACAGTACACAGTACTCACTACTCAGTACACAGAACTCAGCACTCATCACTAAGCACTCAGCACCCAGCACTCAGTACACAGCACTCACTACTCACTCTTCAGTGCACAGTGCTCAGTACACAAAACTCACTACTCAGTACTCAGTACTCAGCACACAGTACTCAGTACTCAGTACACAGTGCTCAGTGCTCAGTGTTCAGTACTCAGTACTCAGTACTCAGTACTCAGTACTCAGTACACAATGCTCAGTGCTCAGTAGTCAGTACACAGTACTCACTACACACTACTCAGTACACAGTGCTCAGTGTTCTGTACACAGTACTCAGTACACAGTGCTCAGTGCTCAGTGCTCAGTGCTCTGTACTCAGTACTCAGTACTCGGTACTCACTACTCACTACTCACTACACACTACTCAGTAAACAGTGCACAGTGCTCTGTACTCACTACACAATACTCACTCCTCATTACTCAGTACACAGTGCTCAGTTCTTATTGCTCAGTACTCACTACGCAGTACTCACTACTCATTACTCAGTACACAGTACACAGTACTCACTACTCAGTACACAGTACTCAGCACGCATCACTAAGCACTCAGCACTCAGCACTCAGCACTCAGTACACAGCACTCACTACTCACTACTCAGTGCACAGTGCTCAGTACACAAAACTCACTACTCAGTACTCAGTACACAGTACTCACTGCTCAGTACACAGTGCTCAGTACTCAGTACACAGCACTCTCTATTCTCTTCTCAGTACACAGTGCTCAGTACTCAGTACACAGTACTCCCTACTCACTACTCACTTCTCAGTACACAGAACTCAGTACACAGTACTCACTACTCAGTACTCACTACTCAGTACTCAGTACACAGTATTCACTACTCAGTACACAGTGCTCAGTACTCAGTACACAGCACCCTCTACTCACTACTCAGTACACAGCACTCACAACTCTCTACACAGTACACAGTGCTCAGTACACAGCGCACAGTACACAGTACTCACTACTCAGTACACAGTATACAGTACACAGTACTCAATACTCAGTACTCAGTACTCAGTACCCACAACTCAGTAAACAGTACACAGTACTCACTACACAGTACTCACTACTCAGTACACAGCACTCAATACACAGTACACACTACACAGTACACAGTGCTCACTACTCAGTACTCACTACTCAGCACACAGTACTCAGTACTCAGCACACAGTACTCAGTACTCAGTACTCAGTACTCAGCACACAGTACTCAGTACTCAGTACTCAGTACTCAGTACTCAGTACACAGTACACAGTGCTCAGTGCTCAGTGCTCAGTACTCAGTACTCGGTACTCAGCACACAGTACTCAGTACTCAGTACTCAGTACTCAGTACACAGTACACAGTGCTCAGTGCTCAGTGCTCAGTACTCAGTACTCGGTACTCACTACTCAGTACACAATGCTCAGTAGTCAGTACACAGTACTCACTACACACTACTCAGTACACAGTGTTCAGTGCTCTGTACACAGTACTCACTACTCAGTAAACAGTGCACAGTGCTCAGTACTCACTACACAGTACTCACTCCTCATTACTCAGTACACAGTGCTCAGTTCTTATTGCTCTGTACTCACTACACAGTACGCACTACTCATTACTCAGTACACAGTACACAGTACTCACTACTCAGTACACAGAACTCAGCACTCATCACTAAGCACTCAGCACCCAGCACTCAGTACACAGCACTCACTACTCACTCTTCAGTGCACAGTGCTCAGTACACAAAACTCACTACTCAGTACTCAGTACTCACTACTCAGCACACAGTACTCAGTACTCAGTACACAGTGCTCAGTGCTCAGTACTCAGTACTCAGTACACAGTGCTCAGTGCTCAGTGTTCAGTACTCAGTACTCAGTACTCAGTACTCAGTACTCAGTACTCAGTACTCAGTACACAATGCTCAGTGCTCAGTAGTCAGTACACAGTACTCACTACACAGTACTCACTACTCAGTACTCACTACTCAGTACTCAGTACACAGTACTCCCTACTCACTACTCACTTCTCAGTACACAGAACTCAGTACACAGTACTCACTACTCAGTACTCACTACTCAGTACTCAGTACACAGTATTCACTACTCAGTACACAGTGCTCAGTTCTCAGTGCTCAGTACTCAGTACACAGTACTGTCTCCTCTCGACTCAGTACACAGTGCACAGTACTCAGTACACAGTACTCTATACTCAGTAAACAGAACTCAGTACACAGTACTCAATACTCAGTACTCAATACTCAGTACTCAATACTCAGTACTCAATACTCAGTACTCAATACTCAGAACTCAATACTCAGTACTCAATACTCAGTACTCAATACTCAGTACTCAATACTCAGTACTCAATACTCAGTACTCAATACTCAGTACTCAATACTCAGTACTCAGTACACAGTACACAGTACTCAGTACACAGTACTCAGTACACAGAGCTCAGTGCTCAGTACACAGAGCTCAGTGCTCAGTACACAGTACACAGTGCTCAGTACACAGTACACAGTACTCAGTACTCAGTACTCAGTAAACAGTACACAGTACACAGTACTCAGTACTCAGTACTCAGTAAACAGTACTCAGTACTCACTACACAGTGCTCAGTGCTCAGTACTCAGTACACAGTGCTAAGTGCTCAGTACTCAGTACGCTCTACTCAGTACACAGAACTAAGTGCTCAGTACTCAGTACTCACTACTCCCAACTAACTACTCAGCACACAGTGCTCAGTGCTCACTACGCAATACTCAATACTCAGTACACAGAACTCAGTACTCAGTACACAGTGCCCAGTGCTCTGTACTAAGTACACAGTACTCAGTACACAGTACACAGTACTCACTACTCAGTACACAGTACTCAGCACTCATCACTAAGCACTCAGCACTCAGCACTCAGTACACAGCACTCACTACTCACTACTCAGTGCACAGTGCTCAGTACACAAAACTCACTACTCAGTACTCAGTATACAGTACTCACTAATCAGTACACAGTACTCTCTACTCACTTCTCAGTACACAGTGCTCAGTACTCAGTACACAGCACTCTCTACTCACTACTCAGTACACAGCACTCAGTACACAGTACTCACAACTCTCTACGCAGTACACAGTGCTCAGTACACAGCGCACAGTACACAGTACTCACTACTCAGTACACAGTATACAGTACACAGTACTCAATACTCAGTACTCAGTACTCAGTACTCAGTACACAGTACCCACTACTCAGTAAACAGTACACAGTAATCACTACTCACTATTCAATACACAGTGCTCAGTTCGCAGTGCTCAGTACTCAGTACACAGTACTGTCTACTCTCGACTCAGTACACAGTGCACAGTACTCAGTAGACAGTACTCTATACTCAGTACACAGAACACAGTGCTCAGTACTCAGTACACAGTACACAGTACTCAGTACACAGTACTCAATATTCAGTACTCAGTACACAGTACGCAGTGCTCAGTACACAGTACACAGTACTCAATACACAGTACACAGTACTCAGTACACAGTACTCAGTACACAGAACTCAGTGCTCAGTACTCGGTACACAGTACTCACTACTCAATACACAGTGCTCACTACTCAGTACTCAGCACACAGTACTCACTACTCAGTACACAGTGCTCAGTACTCAGTACACAGCACTCTCTACTCACTACTCAGTACACAGCACTCACAACTCTCTACACAGTACACATTGCTCAGTACACAGCGCACAGTACACAGTACTCACTACTCAGTACACAGTATACAGTACACAGTACTCAATACTCAGTACTCAGTACTCAGTACCCACTACTCAGTAAACAGTACACAGTACTCACTACACAGTACTCACTACTCAGTACACAGCACTCAATACACAGTACACACTACACAGTACACAGTGCTCACTACTCAGTACTCACTACTCAGCACACAGTACTCAGTACTCAGTACTCAGTACTCAGCACACAGTACTCAGTACTCAGTACTCAGTACACAGTACACAGTGCTCAGTGCTCAGTGCTCAGTACTCAGTACTCAGTACTCGGTACTCGGTACTCACTACTCAGTACACAATGCTCAGTAGTCAGTACACAGTACTCACTACACACTACTCAGTACACAGTGTTCAGTGCTCTGTACACAGTACTCACTACTCAGTAAACAGTGCACAGTGCTCAGTACTCACTACACAGTACTCACTCCTCATTACTCAGTACACAGTGCTCAGTTCTTATTGTTCTGTACTCACTACACAGTACGCACTACTCATTACTCAGTACACAGTACACAGTACTCACTACTCAGTACACAGAACTCAGCACTCATCACTAAGCACTCAGCACCCAGCACTCAGTACACAGCACTCACTACTCACTCTTCAGTGCACAGTGCTCAGTACACAAAACTCACTACTCAGTACTCAGTACTCACTACTCAGCACACAGTACTCAGTACTCAGTACACAGTGCTCAGTGCTCAGTGTTCAGTACTCAGTACTCAGTACTCAGTACTCAGTACACAATGCTCAGTGCTCAGTAGTCAGTACACAGTACTCACTACACAGTACTCACTACTCAGTACTCAGTACACAGTACTCCCTACTCACTACTCACTTCTCAGTACAGAACTCAGTACACAGTACTCACTACTCAGTACTCACTACTCAGTACTCAGTACACAGTATTCACTACTCAGTACACAGTGCTCAGTTCTCAGTGCTCAGTACTCAGTACACAGTACTGTCTCCTCTCGACTCAGTACACAGTGCACAGTACTCAGTACACAGTACTCTATACTCAGTACACAGAACTCAGTACACAGTACTCAATACTCAGTACTCAATACTCAGTACTCAATACTCAGTACTCAATACTCAGTACTCAATACTCAGTACTCAATACTCAGTACTCAATACTCAGTACTCAATACTCAGTACTCAATACTCAGTACTCAATACTCAGTACTCAATACTCAGTACTCAATACTCAGTACTCAATACTCAGTGCTCAGTACACAGTGCTCAGTACACAGTGCTCAGTACTCAGTACTCAGTACACAGTACACAGTACTCAGTACACAGTACTCAGTACACAGAGCTCAGTGCTCAGTACACAGTACACAGTGCTCAGTACACAGTACACAGTACTCAGTGCTCAGTACTCAGTAAACAGTACACAGTACACAGTACACAGTACTCAGTACTCAGTAAACAGTACTCAGTACACAGTACACAGTATTCACTACTCAGTACACAGTGCTCAGTACTCAGTACACAGCACTCTCTACTCACTACTCAGTACACAGCACTCACAACTCTCTACACAGTACACAGTGCTCAGTACACAGCGCACAGTACACAGTACTCACTACTCAGTACACAGTATACAGTACACAGTACTCAATACTCAGTACTCAGTACTCAGTACCCACTACTCAGTAAACAGTACACAGTACTCACTACACAGTACTCACTACTCAGTACACAGCACTCAATACACAGTACACACTACACAGTACACAGTGCTCACTACTCAGTACTCACTACTCAGCACACAGTACTCAGTACTCAGCACACAGTACTCAGTACTCAGCACACAGTACTCAGTACTCAGTACTCAGTACACAGTACACAGTGCTCAGTGCTCAGTACTCAGTACTCGGTACTCGGTACTCACTACTCAGTACACAATGCTCAGTAGTCAGTACACAGTACTCACTACACACTACTCAGTACACAGTGTTCAGTGCTCTGTACACAGTACTCACTACTCAGTAAACAGTGCACAGTGCTCAGTACTCACTACACAGTACTCACTCCTCATTACTCAGTACACAGTGCTCAGTTCTTATTGCTCTGTACTCACTACACAGTACGCACTACTCATTACTCAGTACACAGTACACAGTACTCACTACTCAGTACACAGAACTCAGCACTCATCACTAAGCACTCAGCACCCAGCACTCAGTACACAGCACTCACTACTCACTCTTCAGTGCACAGTGCTCAGTACACAAAACTCACTACTCAGTACTCAGTACTCACTACTCAGCACACAGTACTCAGTACTCAGTACACAGTGCTCAGTGCTCAGTGTTCAGTACTCAGTACTCAGTACTCAGTACTCAGTACACAATGCTCAGTGCTCAGTAGTCAGTACACAGTACTCACTACACAGTACTCACTACTCAGTACTCAGTACACAGTACTCCCTACTCAGTACACAGTGCTCAGTTCTCAGTGCTCAGTACTCAGTACACAGTACTGTCTCCTCTCGACTCAGTACACAGTGCACAGTACTCAGTACACAGTACTCTATACTCAGTAAACAGAACTCAGTACACAGTACTCAATACTCAGTACTCAATACTCAGTACTCAATACTCAGTACTCAATACTCAGTACTCAATACTCAGAACTCAATACTCAGTACTCAATACTCAGTACTCAATACTCAGTACTCAATACTCAGTACTCAATACTCAGTACTCAATACTCAGTGCTCAGTACACAGTGCTCAGTACACAGTGCTCAGTACTCAGTACTCAGTACACAGTACACAGTACTCAGTACACAGTACTCAGTACACAGAGCTCAGTGCTCAGTACACAGTACACAGTGCTCAGTACACAGTACACAGTACTCAGTGCTCAGTACTCAGTAAACAGTACACAGTACACAGTACACAGTACTCAGTACTCAGTAAACAGTACTCAGTACACAGTACACAGTATTCACTACTCAGTACACAGTGCTCAGTACTCAGTACACAGCACTCTCTACTCACTACTCAGTACACAGCACTCACAACTCTCTACACAGTACACAGTGCTCAGTACACAGCGCACAGTACACAGTACTCACTACTCAGTACACAGTATACAGTACACAGTACTCAATACTCAGTACTCAGTACTCAGTACCCACTACTCAGTAAACAGTACACAGTACTCACTACACAGTACTCACTACTCAGTACACAGCACTCAATACACAGTACACACTACACAGTACACAGTGCTCACTACTCAGTACTCACTACTCAGCACACAGTACTCAGTACTCAGCACACAGTACTCAGTACTCAGCACACAGTACTCAGTACTCAGTACACAGTACACAGTGCTCAGTGCTCAGTACTCAGTACTCGGTACTCGGTACTCACTACTCAGTACACAATGCTCAGTAGTCAGTACACAGTACTCACTACACACTACTCAGTACACAGTGTTCAGTGCTCTGTACACAGTACTCACTACTCAGTAAACAGTGCACAGTGCTCAGTACTCACTACACAGTACTCACTCCTCATTACTCAGTACACAGTGCTCAGTTCTTATTGTTCTGTACTCACTACACAGTACGCACTACTCATTACTCAGTACACAGTACACAGTACTCACTACTCAGTACACAGAACTCAGCACTCATCACTAAGCACTCAGCACCCAGCACTCAGTACACAGCACTCACTACTCACTCTTCAGTGCACAGTGCTCAGTACACAAAACTCACTACTCAGTACTCAGTACTCACTACTCAGCACACAGTACTCAGTACTCAGTACACAGTGCTCAGTGCTCAGTGTTCAGTACTCAGTACTCAGTACTCAGTACTCAGTACACAATGCTCAGTGCTCAGTAGTCAGTACACAGTACTCACTACACAGTACTCACTACTCAGTACTCAGTACACAGTACTCCCTACTCACTACTCACTTCTCAGTACAGAACTCAGTACACAGTACTCACTACTCAGTACTCACTACTCAGTACTCAGTACACAGTATTCACTACTCAGTACACAGTGCTCAGTTCTCAGTGCTCAGTACTCAGTACACAGTACTGTCTCCTCTCGACTCAGTACACAGTGCACAGTACTCAGTACACAGTACTCTATACTCAGTACACAGAACTCAGTACACAGTACTCAATACTCAGTACTCAATACTCAGTACTCAATACTCAGTACTCAATACTCAGTACTCAATACTCAGTACTCAATACTCAGTACTCAATACTCAGTACTCAATACTCAGTGCTCAGTACACAGTGCTCAGTACACAGTGCTCAGTACTCAGTACTCAGTACACAGTACACAGTACTCAGTACACAGTACTCAGTACACAGAGCTCAGTGCTCAGTACACAGTACACAGTGCTCAGTACACAGTACACAGTACTCAGTGCTCAGTACTCAGTAAACAGTACACAGTACACAGTACACAGTACTCAGTACTCAGTAAACAGTACTCAGTACACAGTACACAGTATTCACTACTCAGTACACAGTGCTCAGTACTCAGTACACAGCACTCTCTACTCACTACTCAGTACACAGCACTCACAACTCTCTACACAGTACACAGTGCTCAGTACACAGCGCACAGTACACAGTACTCACTACTCAGTACACAGTATACAGTACACAGTACTCAATACTCAGTACTCAGTACTCAGTACCCACTACTCAGTAAACAGTACACAGTACTCACTACACAGTACTCACTACTCAGTACACAGCACTCAATACACAGTACACACTACACAGTACACAGTGCTCACTACTCAGTACTCACTACTCAGCACACAGTACTCAGTACTCAGCACACAGTACTCAGTACTCAGCACACAGTACTCAGTACTCAGTACTCAGTACACAGTACACAGTGCTCAGTGCTCAGTACTCAGTACTCGGTACTCGGTACTCACTACTCAGTACACAATGCTCAGTAGTCAGTACACAGTACTCACTACACACTACTCAGTACACAGTGTTCAGTGCTCTGTACACAGTACTCACTACTCAGTAAACAGTGCACAGTGCTCAGTACTCACTACACAGTACTCACTCCTCATTACTCAGTACACAGTGCTCAGTTCTTATTGCTCTGTACTCACTACACAGTACGCACTACTCATTACTCAGTACACAGTACACAGTACTCACTACTCAGTACACAGAACTCAGCACTCATCACTAAGCACTCAGCACCCAGCACTCAGTACACAGCACTCACTACTCACTCTTCAGTGCACAGTGCTCAGTACACAAAACTCACTACTCAGTACTCAGTACTCACTACTCAGCACACAGTACTCAGTACTCAGTACACAGTGCTCAGTGCTCAGTGTTCAGTACTCAGTACTCAGTACTCAGTACTCAGTACACAATGCTCAGTGCTCAGTAGTCAGTACACAGTACTCACTACACAGTACTCACTACTCAGTACTCAGTACACAGTACTCCCTACTCAGTACACAGTGCTCAGTTCTCAGTGCTCAGTACTCAGTACACAGTACTGTCTCCTCTCGACTCAGTACACAGTGCACAGTACTCAGTACACAGTACTCTATACTCAGTAAACAGAACTCAGTACACAGTACTCAATACTCAGTACTCAATACTCAGTACTCAATACTCAGTACTCAATACTCAGTACTCAATACTCAGAACTCAATACTCAGTACTCAATACTCAGTACTCAATACTCAGTACTCAATACTCAGTACTCAATACTCAGTACTCAATACTCAGTGCTCAGTACACAGTGCTCAGTACACAGTGCTCAGTACTCAGTACTCAGTACACAGTACACAGTACTCAGTACACAGTACTCAGTACACAGAGCTCAGTGCTCAGTACACAGTACACAGTGCTCAGTACACAGTACACAGTACTCAGTGCTCAGTACTCAGTAAACAGTACACAGTACACAGTACACAGTACTCAGTACTCAGTAAACAGTACTCAGTACACAGTACACAGTATTCACTACTCAGTACACAGTGCTCAGTACTCAGTACACAGCACTCTCTACTCACTACTCAGTACACAGCACTCACAACTCTCTACACAGTACACAGTGCTCAGTACACAGCGCACAGTACACAGTACTCACTACTCAGTACACAGTATACAGTACACAGTACTCAATACTCAGTACTCAGTACTCAGTACCCACTACTCAGTAAACAGTACACAGTACTCACTACACAGTACTCACTACTCAGTACACAGCACTCAATACACAGTACACACTACACAGTACACAGTGCTCACTACTCAGTACTCACTACTCAGCACACAGTACTCAGTACTCAGCACACAGTACTCAGTACTCAGCACACAGTACTCAGTACTCAGTACACAGTACACAGTGCTCAGTGCTCAGTACTCAGTACTCGGTACTCGGTACTCACTACTCAGTACACAATGCTCAGTAGTCAGTACACAGTACTCACTACACACTACTCAGTACACAGTGTTCAGTGCTCTGTACACAGTACTCACTACTCAGTAAACAGTGCACAGTGCTCAGTACTCACTACACAGTACTCACTCCTCATTACTCAGTACACAGTGCTCAGTTCTTATTGCTCTGTACTCACTACACAGTACGCACTACTCATTACTCAGTACACAGTACACAGTACTCACTACTCAGTACACAGAACTCAGCACTCATCACTAAGCACTCAGCACCCAGCACTCAGTACACAGCACTCACTACTCACTCTTCAGTGCACAGTGCTCAGTACACAAAACTCACTACTCAGTACTCAGTACTCACTACTCAGCACACAGTACTCAGTACTCAGTACACAGTGCTCAGTGCTCAGTGTTCAGTACTCAGTACTCAGTACTCAGTACACAATGCTCAGTGCTCAGTAGTCAGTACACAGTACTCACTACACAGTACTCACTACTCAGTACTCAGTACACAGTACTCCCTACTCAGTACACAGTGCTCAGTTCTCAGTGCTCAGTACTCAGTACACAGTACTGTCTCCTCTCGACTCAGTACACAGTGCACAGTACTCAGTACACAGTACTCTATACTCAGTAAACAGAACTCAGTACACAGTACTCAATACTCAGTACTCAATACTCAGTACTCAATACTCAGTACTCAATACTCAGTACTCAATACTCAGAACTCAATACTCAGTACTCAATACTCAGTACTCAATACTCAGTACTCAATACTCAGTACTCAGTACACAGTACACAGTACTCAGTACACAGAGCTCAGTGCTCAGTACACAGTACACAGTGCTCAGTACACAGTACACAGTACTCAGTACACAGTACTCAGTAAACAGTACACAGTACACAGTACTCAGTACTCAGTACTCAGTAAACAGTACTCAGTACTCACTACACAGTGCTCAGTGCTCAGTGCTCAGTACTCAGTACACAGTGCTCAGTGCTCAGTACTCAGTACGTTCTACTCAGTACACAGAACTAAGTGCTCAGTACTCAGTACTCACTACTCCCAACTAACTACTCAGCATACAGTGCTCAGTGCTCACTACGCAATACTCAATACTCAGTACACAGAACTCAGTACTCAGTACACAGTGCCCAGTGCTCTGTACTAAGTACACAGTACTCAGTACACAGTACACAGTACTCACTACTCAGTACACAGTACTCAGCACTCATCACTAAGCACTCAGCACTCAGCACTCAGTACACAGCACTCACTACTCACTACTCAGTGCACAGTGCTCAGTACACAAAACTCACTACTCAGTACTCAGTATACAGTACTCACTAATCAGTACACAGTACTCTCTACTCACTTCTCAGTACACAGTGCTCAGTACTCAGTACACAGCACTCTCTACTCACTACTCAGTACACAGCACTCAGTACACAGTACTCACAACTCTCTACGCAGTACACAGTGCTCAGTACACAGCGCACAGTACACAGTACTCACTACTCAGTACACAGTATACAGTACACAGTACTCAATACTCAGTACTCAGTACTCAGTACACAGTACCCACTACTCAGTAAACAGTACACAGTAATCACTACTCACTATTCAGTACACAGTGCTCAGTTCGCAGTGCTCAGTACTCAGTACACAGTACTGTCTACTCTCGACTCAGTACACAGTGCACAGTACTCAGTAGACAGTACTCTATACTCAGTACACAGAACTCAGTGCTCAGTACTCAGTACACAGAACTCAGTGCTCAGTACTCAGTACACAGTACTCACTACTCAATACACAGTGCTCACTACTCAGTACTCAGTACTCAGCACACAGTACTCACTACTCAGTACACAGTGCTCAGTACTCAGTACACAGCACTCTCTACTCACTACTCAGTACACAGCACTCACAACTCTCTACACAGTACACAGTGCTCAGTACACAGCGCACAGTACACAGTACTCACTACTCAGTACACAGTATACAGTACACAGTACTCAGTACTCAGTACTCAGTACCCACTACTCAGTAAACAGTACACAGTACTCACTACACAGTACTCACTACTCAGTACACAGCACTCAATACACAGTACACACTACACAGTACACAGTGCTCACTACTCAGTACTCACTACTCAGCACACAGTACTCAGTACTCAGCACACAGTACTCAGTACTCAGCACACAGTACTCAGTACTCAGTACACAGTACACAGTGCTCAGTGCTCAGTACTCAGTACTCAGTACTCAGTACTCGGTACTCGGTACTCACTACTCAATACACAATGCTCAGTAGTCAGTACACAGTACTCACTACACACTACTCAGTACACAGTGTTCAGTGCTCTGTACACAGTACTCACTACTCAGTAAACAGTGCACAGTGCTCAGTACTCACTACACAGTACTCACTCCTCATTACTCAGTACACAGTGCTCAGTTCTTATTGCTCTGTACTCACTACACAGTACGCACTACTCATTACTCAGTACACAGTACTCACTACTCAGTACACAGAACTCAGCACTCATCACTAAGCACTCAGCACTCAGTACACAGCACTCACTACTCACTCTTCAGTGCACAGTGCTCAGTACATAAAACTCACTACTCAGTACTCAGTACTCACTACTCAGCACACAGTACTCAGTACTCAGTACACAGTGCTCAGTGCTCAGTGTTCAGTACTCAGTACTCAGTACTCAGTACTCAGTACTCAGTACACAATGCTCAGTGCTCAGTAGTCAGTACACAGTACTCACTACACAGTACTCACTACTCAGTACTCAGTACACAGTACTCCCTACTCACTACTCACTTCTCAGTACACAGAACTCAGTACACAGTACTCACTACTCAGTACTCACTACTCAGTACTCAGTACACAGTATTCACTACTCAGTACACAGTGCTCAGTTCTCAGTGCTCAGTACTCAGTACACAGTACTGTCTCCTCTCGACTCAGTACACAGTGCACAGTACTCAGTACACAATACTCTATACTCAGTACACAGAACTCAGTACACAGTACTCAATACTCAGTACTCAATACTCAGTACTCAATACTCAGTACTCAATACTCAGTACTCAATACTCAGTACTCAATACTTAGTGCTCAGTACACAGTGCTCAGTACACAGTGCTCAGTACTCAGTACTCAGTACTCAGTACTCAGTACACAGTACACAGTACTCAGTACACAGTACTCAGTACACAGAGCTCAGTGCTCAGTACACAGTACACAGTGCTCAGTACACAGTACTCAGTGCTCAGTACTCAGTAAACAGTACACAGTACACAGTACTCAGTACTCAGTACTCAGTACTCAGTACTCAGTACACAGTGCTCAGTGCTCAGTGCTCAGTACTCAGTACACAGTACACAGTGCTAAGTGCTCAGTACTCAGTACGCTCTACTCAGTACACAGAACTAAGTGCTCAGTACTCAGTACTCACTACTCCCAACTAACTACTCAGCACACAGTGCGCAGTGCTCACTACGCAATACTCAATACTCAGTACACAGAACTCAGTACTCAGTACACAGTGCCCAGTGCTCTGTACTAAGTACACAGTACTCAGTACACAGTACACAGTACTCACTACTCAGTACACAGTACTCAGCACTCATCACTCAGCACTCAGCAGTCAGCACTCAGTACACAGCACTCACTACTCACTACTCAGTGCACAGTGCTCAGTACACAAAACTCACTACTCAGTACTCAGTATACAGTACTCACTAATCAGTACACAGTACTCTCTACTCACTTCTCAGTACACAGTGCTCAGTACTCAGTACACAGCACTCTCTACTCACTACTCAGTACACAGCACTCAGTACACAGTACTCACAACTCTCTACGCAGTACACAGTGCTCAGTACACAGCGCACAGTACACAGTACTCACTACTCAGTACACAGTATACAGTACACAGTACTCAATACTCAGTGCTCAGTACTCAGTACACAGTACCCACTACTCAGTAGACAGTACACAGTAATCACTACACAGTACTCACTACTCAGTACTCAGTACACAGCACTCAATACTCAGTACACACTACACAGTACACAGTGCTCACTACTCAGTACTCAGTACTCACTACTCAGCACACAGTACTCAGTACTTAGTACTCAGTACTCAGTACTCAATACTCAGTACTCAGTACTCAGCACACAGTACTCAGTACTCAGTACTCAGTACACAGTGCTCAGTGCTCAGTACTCAGTACTCGGTACTCGGTACTCACTACTCAGTACACAATGCTCAGTAGTCAGTACACAGTACTCACTACACACTACTCAGTACACAGTGCTCAGTGCTCTGTACACAGTACTCACTACTCAGTAAACAGTGCACAGTGCTCAGTACTCACTACACAGTACTCACTCCTCATTACTCAATACACAGTGCTCAGTTCTTATTGCTCTGTACTCACTACACAGTATGCACTACTCATTACTCAGTACACAGTACACAGTACTCACTACTCAGTACACAGTACTCAGCACTCATCACTAAGCACTCAGCACTCAGCACCCAGCACTCAGTACACAGCACTCACTACTCACTCTTCAGTGCACAGTGCTCAGTACACAAAACTCACTACTCAGTACTCAGTATACAGTATTACTAATCAGTACACAGTACTCTCTACTCACTTCTCAGTACACAGTGCTCAGTACTCAGTACACAGCACTCTCTACTCACTACTCAGTACACAGCACTCAGTACACAGTACTCACAACTCTCTACGCAGTACACAGTGCTCAGTACACAGCGCACAGTACACAGTACTCACTACTCAGTACACAGTATACAGTACACAGTACTCAATACTCAGTGCTCAGTACTCAGTACACAGTACCCACTACTCAGTAGACAGCACACAGTAATCACTACACAGTACTCACTACTCAGTACTCAGTACACAGCACTCAATACTCAGTACACACTACACAGTACACAGTGCTCACTACTCAGTACTCAGTACTCACTACTCAGCACACAGTACTCAGTACTCAGTACTCAGTACTCAGTACTCAGCACACAGTACTCAGTACTCAGTACTCAGTACACAGTGCTCAGTGCTCAGTACTCAGTACTCAGTACTCGGTACTCGGTACTCACTACTCAGTACACAATGCTCAGTAGTCAGTACACAGTACTCACTACACACTACTCAGTACACAGTTCTCAGTGCTCTGTACACAGTACTCACTACTCAGTAAACAGTGCACAGTGCTCAGTACTCACTACACAGTACTCACTCCTCATTACTCAATACACAGTGCTCAGTTCTTATTGCTCTGTACTCACTACACAGTATGCACTACTCATTACTCAGTACACAGTACACAGTACTCACTACTCAGTACACAGTACTCAGCACTCATCACTAAGCACTCAGCACTCAGCACCCAGCACTCAGTACACAGCACTCACTACTCACTCTTCAGTGCACAGTGCTCAGTACACAAAACTCACTACTCAGTACTCAGTATACAGTATTACTAATCAGTACACAGTACTCTCTACTCACTTCTCAGTACACAGTGCTCAGTACTCAGTACACAGCACTCTCTACTCACTACTCAGTACACAGCACTCAGTACACAGTACTCACAACTCTCTACGCAGTACACAGTGCTCAGTACACAGCGCACAGTACACAGTACTCACTACTCAGTACACAGTACACAGTATACAGTACACAGTACTCAGTACTCAGTACTCAGTACTCAGTACACAGTACCCACTACTCAGTAAACAGTACACAGTACTCACTACACAGTACTCACTACTCAGTACACAGCACTCAATACACAGTACACACTACACAGTACACAGTGCTCACTACTCAGTACTCAGTACTCACTACTCAGCACACAGTACTCAGTACTCAGCACACAGTACTCAGTACTCAGCACACAGTACTCAGTACTCAGTACTCAGTACTCAGCACACAGTACTCAGTACTCAGTACTCAGTACTCAGTACTCAGTACTCAGCACACAGTACTCAGTACTCAGTACTCAGTACTCAGTACTCAGCACACAGCACACAGCACTCAGTACTCAGTACACAGTACTCAGTACTCAGTACTCAGCACACAGTACTCAGTACTCAGTACTCAGCACACAGTACTCAGTACTCAGCACACAGTACTCAGCACACAGTACTCAGCACACAGTACTCAGTACTCAGCACACAGTACTCAGTACTCAGTACTCAGTACTCAGTACTCAGTACACAGTGCTCAGTGCTCAGTGCTCAGTACTCGGTACTCGGTACTCACTACTCAGTACACAATGCTCAGTAGACAGTACACAGTACTCACTACACACTACTCAGTACACAGTGCTCAGTGCTCTGTACACAGTACTCACTACTCAGTAAACAGAGCACAGTGCTCAGTACTCACTACACAGTACTCACTCCACATTACTCAGTACACAGTGCTCAGTTCTTATTGCTCTGTACTCACTACACAGTACGCACTACTCATTATTCAGTACACAGTACACAGTACTCACTACTCTGTACACAGAACTCAGCACTCATCACTAAGCACTCAGCACTCAGCACCCAGCACTCAGTACACAGCACTCACTACTCACTCTTCAGTGCACAGTGCTCAAAACTCACTACTCAGTACTCAGTACTCACTACTCAGCACACAGTACTCAGTACTCAGTACACAGTGCTCAGTGCTCAGTGCTCAGTACTCAGTACACAATGCTCAGTAGTCAGTACACAGTACTCACTACACACTACTCAGTACACAGTGCTCAGTGCTCTGTACACAGTACTCACTACTCAGTAAACAGTGCACAGTGCTCAGTACTCACTACACAGTACGCACTACTCATTACTCAGTACACAGTACACAGTACTCACTACTCAGTACACAGTACTCAGCACTCATCACTAAGCACTCAGCACTCAGCACCCAGCACTCAGTACACAGCACTCACTACTCACTCTTTAGTGCACAGTGCTCAGTACACAAAACTCACTACTCAGTACTCAGTACACAGTACTCACTGCTCAGTACACAGTGCTCAGTACTCAGTACACAGTACTCTCTATTCACTTCTCAGTACGCAGTGCTCAGTACTCAGTACACAGTACTCTCTACTCACTACTCACTTCTTTGTACACAGTACTCAGTACACAGTACTCAGTACACAGTACTCACTACTCAGTACTCACTACTCAGTACTCAGTACACAGTACTCACTACTCAGTACACAGTGCTCAGTTCGCAGTGCTCAGCACTCAGTACACAGTACTGTCTACTCTCGACTCAGTACACAGTGCACAGTACTCAGTAGACAGTACTCTATACTCAGTACACAGAACTCAGTGCTCAGTACTCAGTACACAGTACACAGTACTCAGTACTCAGTATTCAGTACTCAGTACACAGTACTCAATATTCAGTACTCAGTACACAGTACACAGTGCTCAGTACACAGTACACAGTACTCAGTACTCAATACACAGTACACAGTACTCAGTACACAGTACTCAGTACACAGAACTCAGTGCTCAGTACTCAGTACACAGTACTCACTACTCAATACACAGTGCTCACTACTCAGTACTCAGCACACAGTACTCACTACTCAGTACACAGTGCTCAGTACTCAGTACACAGCACTCTCTACTCACTACTCAGTACACAGCACTCACAACTCTCTACGCAGTACACAGTGCTCAGTACACAGCGCACAGTACACAGTACTCACTACTCAGTACACAGTATACAGTACACAGTACTCAATACTCAGTACTCAGTACTCAGTACACAGTACCCACTACTCAGTAAACAGTACACAGTACTCACTACACAGTACTCACTACTCAGTACACAGTACTCAGCACTCATCACTAAGCACTCAGCACTCAGCACCCAGCACTCAGTACACAGCACTCACTACTCACTCTTCAGTGCACAGTGCTCAGTACACAAAACTCACTACTCAGTACTCAGTATACAGTATTACTAATCAGTACACAGTACTCTCTACTCACTTCTCAGTACACAGTGCTCAGTACTCAGTACACAGCACTCTCTACTCACTACTCAGTACACAGCACTCAGTACACAGTACTCACAACTCTCTACGCAGTACACAGTGCTCAGTACACAGCGCACAGTACACAGTACTCACTACTCAGTACACAGTATACAGTACACAGTACTCAATACTCAGTACTCAGTACTCAGTACACAGTACCCACTACTCAGTAAACAGTACACAGTACTCACTACACAGTACTCACTACTCAGTACACAGCACTCAATACACAGTACACACTACACAGTACACAGTGCTCACTACTCAGTACTCAGTACTCACTACTCAGCACACAGTACTCAGTACTCAGCACACAGTACTCAGTACTCAGCACACAGTACTCAGTACTCAGCACACAGTACTCAGTACTCAGCACACAGTACTCAGCACACAGTACTCAGTACTCAGCACACAGTACTCAGTACTCAGTACACAGTGCTCAGTGCTCAGTGCTCAGTGCTCAGTACTCAGTGCTCAGTACTCAGTACTCGGTACTCGGTACTCACTACTCAGTACACAATGCTCAGTAGTCAGTACACAGTACTCACTACACACTACTCAGTACACAGTGTTCAGTGCTCTGTACACAGTACTCACTACTCAGTAAACAGTGCACAGTGCTCAGTACTCACTACACAGTACTCACTCCTCATTACTCAGTACACAGTGCTCAGTTCTTATTGCTCTGTACTCACTACACAGTACGCACTACTCATTACTCAGTACACAGTACACAGTACTCACTACTCAGTACACAGAACTCAGCACTCATCACTAAGCACTCAGCACCCAGCACTCAGTACACAGCACTCACTACTCACTCTTCAGTGCACAGTGCTCAGTACACAAAACTCACTACTCAGTACTCACTACTCAGCACACAGTACTCAGTACTCAGTACACAGTGCTCAGTACTCAGTACTCAGTACTCACTACTCAGTACTCAGTACTCAGTACACAATGCTCAGTGCTCAGTAGTCAGTACACAGTACTCACTACACACTACTCAGTACACAGTGCTCAGTGCTCTGTACACAGTACTCACTACTCAGTAAACAGTGCACAGTGCTCAGTACTCACTACACAGTACTCATTCCTCATTACTCAGTACACAGTGCTCAGTTCTTATTGCTCAGTACTCACTACACAGTACGCACTACTCATTACTCAGTACACAGTACACAGTACTCACTACTCAGTACACAGTACTCAGCACTCATCACTAAGCACCCAGCACTCAGCACCCAGCACTCAGTACACAGCACTCACTACTCACTCTTCAGTGCACAGTGCACAGTACACAAAACTCACTACTCAGTACACAGTACTCACTGCTCAGTACACAGTCCTCAGTACTCAGTACACAGTACTCTCTATTCACTTTTCAGTACACAGTGCTCAGTACTCAGTACACAGTACTCTCTACTCACTACTCACTTCTTTGTACACAGTACTCAGTACTCAGTACTCACTACACAGTACTCACTACTCAGTACTCACTACTCAGTACTCACTACTCAGTACTCAGTACACAGTACTCACTACTCAGTACACAGTGCTCAGTTCGCAGTACTCAGTACTCAGTACACAGTACTGTCTACTCTCGACTCAGTACACAGTGCACAGTACTCAGTAGACAGTACTCTATACTCAGTACACAGAACTCAGTGCTCAGTACTCAGTACACAGTACACAGTACTCAGTACTCAGTACACAGTACTCAATATTCAGTACTCAGTACACAGTACACAGTGCTCAGTACACAGTACACAGTACTCAGTACTCAATACACAGTACTCACTACTCAGTACACAGTACTCAGCACTCATCACTAAGCACTCAGCACTCAGCACTCAGCACCCAGCACTCAGTACACAGCACTCACTACTCACTCTTCAGTGCACAGTGCTCAGTACACAATACTCACTACTCAGTACTCAGTACACAGTACTCACTGCTCAGTACACAGTGCTCAGTACACAGTACTCTCTATTCACTTCTCAGTACACAGTGCTCAGTACTCAGTACACAGTACTCTCCACTCACTACTCACTTCTCAGTACACAGAACTCAGTACACAGTACTCACTAATCAGTACTCACTACTCAGTACTCACTACTCAGTACTCAGCACTCAGTACACAGTACTCAGTTCTCAGTGCTCAGTACTCAGTACACAGTACTGTCTACTCTAAACTCAGTACACAGTGCACAGTACTTAGTACACAGTACACAGTACTCAGTACTCAGTACACAGTACTCAATACTCAGTACTCAATACTCAGTACTCAGTACACAGTGCTAAGTACACAGTACACAGTACTCAGTACTCAGTACACAGTACTCAGTACACAGTACACAGAACTCAATGCTCAGTACTCAGTACTCAGTACTCAGTACACAGCACTCACTACTCACAACTCACTACTCAGTGCACAATGCTCAGTGCTCAATACACAAAACTCACTACTCAGTACACAGAACTCAGTGCTCAGTACTCAGTACTCAGTACACAGTACACAGTACTCAGTACACAGTGCTCAGTACTCAGTACACAGCACTCTCTACTCAGTACACAGCACTCAGTACACAGTACTCACAACTCTCTACGCAGTACACAGTGCTCAGTACACAGTATACAGTACACAGTACTCAATACTCAGTGCTCAGTACTCAGTACACAGTACCCACTACTCAGTAAACAGTACACAGTAATCACTACACAGTACTCAGTACTCAGTACTCAGTACACAGCACTCAATACTCAGTACACACTACACAGTACACAGTGCTCACTACTCAGTACTCAGTACTCACTACTCAGCACACAGTACTCAGTACTCAGCACACAGTACTCAGTACTCAGCACACAGTACTCAGTACTCAGTACTCAGTACTCAGTACTCAGTACACAGTGCTCAGTGCTCAGTACTCAGTACTCGGTACTCGGTACTCGGTACTCACTACTCAGTACACAATGCTCAGCAGACAGTACACAGTACTCACTACACACTACTCAGTACACAGTGCTCAGTGCTCTGTACACAGTACACAGTACACAGTGCTCACTACTCAGTACTCAGTACTCACTACTCAGCACACAGTACTCAGTACTCAGCACACAGTACTCAGTACTCAGTACTCAGCACTCAGCACACAGTACTCAGTACTCAGTACTCAGTACTCAGTACACAGTGCTCAGTGCTCAGTGCTCAGTACTCAGTACTCAGTACTCGGTACTCGGTACTCACTACTCACTACTCAGTACACAATGCTCAGTAGTCAGTACACAGTACTCACTACACACTACTCAGTACACAGTGCTCAGTGCTCTGTACACAGTACTCACTACTCAGTAAACAGTGCACAGTGCTCAGTACTCACTACACAGTACTCACTCCTCATTACTCAATACACAGTGCTCAGTTCTTATTGCTCTGTACTCACTACACAGTATGCACTACTCATTACTCAGTACACAGTACACAGTACTCACTACTCAGTACACAGTACTCAGCACTCATCACTAAGCACTCAGCACTCAGCACTCAGCACTCAGTACACAGCATTCACTACTCACTCTTCAGTGCACAGTGCTCAGTACACAAAACTCACTACTCAGTACTCAGTATACAGTATTACTAATCAGTACACAGTACTCTCTACTCACTTCTCAGTACACAGTGCTCAGTACTCAGTACACAGCACTCTCTACTCACTACTCAGTACACAGCACTCAGTACACAGTACTCACAACTCTCTACGCAGTACACAGTGCTCAGTACACAGCGCACAGTACACAGTACTCACTACTCAGTACACAGTATACAGTACACAGTACTCAATACTCAGTACTCAGTACACAGTACCCACTACTCAGTAAACAGTACACAGTACTCACTACACAGTACTCACTACTCAGTACACAGCACTCAATACACAGTACACACTACACAGTACACAGTGCTCACTACTCAGTACTCAGTACTCACTACTCAGCACACAGTACTCAGTACTCAGCACACAGTACTCAGTACTCAGCACACAGTACTCAGTACTCAGCACACAGTACTCAGTACTCAGCACACAGTACTCAGTACTCAGCACACAGTACTCAGTACTCAGCACACAGTACTCAGTACTCAGCACACAGTACTCAGTACTCAGCACACAGTACTCAGTACTCAGCACACAGTACTCAGCACTCAGCACACAGTACTCAGTACTCAGCACACAGTACTCAGTACACAGTGCTCAGTGCTCGGTACTCGGTACTCGGTACTCACTACTCAGTACACAATGCTCAGTAGACAGTACACAGTACTCACTACACACTACTCAGTACACAGTGCTCAGTGCTCTGTACACAGTACTCACTACTCAGTAAACAGTGCACAGTGCTCAGTACTCACTACACAGTACTCACTCCTCATTACTCAGTACACAGTGCTCAGTTCTTATTGCTCTGTACTCACTACACAGTACACACTACTCATTATTCAGTACACAGTACACAGTACTCACTACTCTGTACACAGAACTCAGCACTCATCACTAAGCACTCAGCACTCAGCATCCAGCACTCAGTACACAGCACTCACTACTCACTCTTCAGTGCACAGTGCTCAAAACTCACTACTCAGTACTCAGTACTCAGCACTCAGTACTCAGTACACAGTGCTCAGTGCTCAGTGCTCAGTAGTCAGTACACAATGCTCAGTAGTCAGTACACAGTACTCACTACACACTACTCAGTACACAGTGCTCAGTGCTCTGTACACAGTACTCACTACTCAGTAAACAGTGCACAGTGCTCAGTACTCACTACACAGTACGCACTACTCATTACTCAGTACACAGTACACAGTACTCACTACTCAGTACACAGTACTCAGCACTCATCACTAAGCACTCAGCACTCAGCACCCAGCACTCAGTACACAGCACTCACTACTCACTCTTTAGTGCACAGTGCTCAGTACACAAAACTCACTACTCAGTACTCAGTACACAGTACTCACTGCTCAGTACACAGTGCTCAGTACTCAGTACACAGTACTCTCTATTCACTTCTCAGTACACAGTGCTCAGTACTCAGTACACAGTACTCTCTACTCACTACTCACTTCTTTGTACACAGTACTCAGTACACAGTACTCACTACACAGTACTCACTACTCAGTACTCACTACTCAGTACTCAGTACACAGTACTCACTACTCAGTACACAGTGCTCAGTTCGCAGTGCTCAGCACTCAGTACACAGTACTGTCTACTCTCGACTCAGTACACAGTGCACAGTACTCAGTAGACAGTACTCTATACTCAGTACACAGAACTCAGTGCTCAGTACTCAGTACACAGTACTCAGTACTCAGTATTCAGTACTCAGTACACAGTACTCAATATTCAGTACTCAGTACACAGTACACAGTGCTCAGTACACAGTACACAGTACTCAGTACTCAATACACAGTACACAGTACTCAGTACGCAGTACTCAGTACACAGAACTCAGTGCTCAGTACTCAGTACACAGTACTCACTACTCAATACACAGTGCTCACTACTCAGTACTCAGCACACAGTACTCACTACTCTGTACACAGTGCTCAGTACTCAGTACACAGCACTCTCTACTCACTACTCAGTACACAGCACTCACAACTCTCTACGCAGTACACAGTGCTCAGTACACAGCGCACAGTACACAGTACTCACTACTCAGTACACAGTATACAGTACACAGTACTCAATACTCAGTACTCAGTACTCAGTACACAGTACCCACTACTCAGTAAACAGTACACAGTACTCACTACACAGTACTCACTACTCAGTACACAGCACTCAATACACAGTACACACTACACAGTACACAGTGCTCACTACTCAGTACTCAGTACTCACTACTCAGCACACAGTACTCAGTACTCAGCACACAGTACTCAGTACTCAGCACACAGTACTCAGTACTCAGTACTCAGTACTCAGCACACAGTACTCAGCACACAGTACTCAGTACTCAGCACACAGTACTCAGTACTCAGTACTCAGTACTCAGTACTCAGCACACAGTACTCAGTACTCAGTACTCAGCACACAGTACTCAGCACACAGTACTCAGTACTCAGCACACAGTACTCAGTACTCAGTACACAGTGCTCAGTGCTCAGTGCTCAGTACTCAGTACTCGGTACTCGGTACTCACTACTCAGTACACAATGCTCAGTAGTCAGTACACAGTACTCACTACACACTACTCAGTACACAGTGTTCAGTGCTCTGTACACAGTACTCACTACTCAGTAAACAGTGCACAGTGCTCAGTACTCACTACACAGTACTCACTCCTCATTACTCAGTACACAGTGCTCAGTTCTTATTGCTCTGTACTCACTACACAGTACGCACTACTCATTACTCAGTACACAGTACACAGTACTCACTACTCAGTACACAGAACTCAGCACTCATCACTAAGCACTCAGCACCCAGCACTCAGTACACAGCACTCACTACTCACTCTTCAGTGCACAGTGCTCAGTACACAAAACTCACTACTCAGTACTCACTACTCAGCACACAGTACTCAGTACACAGTGCTCAGTACTCAGTACTCAGTACTCACTACTCACTACTCAGTACTCAGTACTCAGTACACAATGCTCAGTGCTCAGTAGTCAGTACACAGTACTCACTACACACTACTCAGTACACAGTGCTCAGTGCTCTGTACACAGTACTCAATACTCAGTAAACAGTGCACAGTGCTCAGTACTCACTACACAGTACTCATTCCTCATTACTCAGTACACAGTGCTCAGTTCTTATTGCTCAGTACTCACTACACAGTACGCACTACTCATTACTCAGTACACAGTACACAGTACTCACTACTCAGTACACAGTACTCAGCACTCATCACTAAGCACTCAGCACTCAGCACCCAGCACTCAGTACACAGCACTCACTACTCACTCTTCAGTGCACAGTGCTCAGTACACAAAACTCACTACTCAGTACACAGTACTCACTGCTCAGTACACAGTCCTCAGTACTCAGTACACAGTACTCTCTATTCACTTCTCAGTACACAGTGCTCAGTACTCAGTACACAGTACTCTCTACTCACTACTCACTTCTTTGTACACAGTACTCAGTACTCAGTACTCACTACACAGTACTCACTACTCAGTACTCACTACTCAGTACTCACTACTCAGTACTCAGTACACAGTACTCAGTACACAGTACTCACTACTCAGTACACAGTGCTCAGTTCGCAGTGCTCAGTACTCAGTACACAGTACTGTCTACTCTCGACTCAGTACACAGTGCACAGTACTCAGTAGACAGTACTCTATACTCAGTACACAGAACTCAGTGCTCAGTACTCAGTACACAGTACACAGTACTCAGTACTCAGTACACAGTACTCAATATTCAGTACTCAGTACACAGTACACAGTGCTCAGTACACAGTACACAGTGCTCAGTACTCAATACACAGTACTCACTACTCAGTACACAGTACTCAGCACTCATCACTAAGCACTCAGCACTCAGCACCCAGCACTCAGTACACAGCACTCACTACTCACTCTTCAGTGCACAGTGCTCAGTACACAATACTCACTACTCAGTACTCAGTACACAGTACTCACTGCTCAGTACACAGTGCTCAGTACACAGTACTCTCTATTCACTTCTCAGTACACAGTGCTCAGTACTCAGTACACAGTACTCTCCACTCACTACTCACTTCTCAGTACACAGAACTCAGTACACAGTACTCACTAATCAGTACTCACTACTCAGTACTCACTACTCAGTACTCAGCACTCAGTACACAGTACTCAGTTCTCAGTGCTCAGTACTCAGTACACAGTACTGTCTACTCTAAACTCAGTACACAGTGCACAGTACTTAGTACACAGTACAAAGTACTCAGTACTCAGTACACAGTACTCAATACTCAATACTCAGTACTCAATACTCAGTACTCAGTACACAGTGCTAAGTACACAGTACACAGTACTCAGAACTCAGTACACAGTACTCAGTACACAGTACACAGAACTCAATGCTCAGTACTCAGTACTCAGTACACAGCACTCACTACTCACAAATCACTACTCAGTGCACAATGCTCAGTGCTCAATACACAAAACTCACTACTCAGTACACAGAACTCAGTACACAGTGCTCAGTACTCAGTACACAGCACTCTCTACTCACTACTCAGTACACAGCACTCAGTACACAGTACTCACAACTCTCTACGCAGTACACAGTGCTCAGTACACAGCGCACAGTACACAGTACTCACTACTCAGTACACAGTATACAGTACACAGTACTCAATACTCAGTGCTCAGTACTCAGTACACAGTACCCACTACTCAGTAAACAGTACACAGTAATCACTACACAGTACTCACTACTCAGTACTTAGTACACAGCACTCAATACTCAGTACACACTACACAGTACACAGTGCTCACTACTCAGTACTCAGTACTCACTACTCAGCACACAGTACTCAGTACTCAGCACACAGTACTCAGTACTCAGTACTCAGTACTCAGCACACAGTACTCAGTACTCAGTACTCAGTACACAGTGCTCAGTGCTCAGTACTCAGTACTCGGTACTCGGTCCTCACTACTCAGTACACAATGCTCAGTAGTCAGTACACAGTACTCACTACACACTACTCAGTACACAGTGCTCAGTGCTCTGTACACAGTACACAGTGCTCACTACTCAGTACTCAGTACTCACTACTCAGCACACAGTACTCAGTACTCAGCACACAGTACTCAGTACTCAGTACTCAGTACTCAGTACTCAGTACACAGTGCTCAGTGCTCAGTGCTCAGTACTCAGTACTCGGTACTCGGTACTCACTACTCAGTACACAATGCTCAGTAGTCAGTACACAGTACTCACTACACACTACTCAGTACACAGTGCTCAGTGCTCTGTACACAGTACTCACTATTCAGTAAACAGTGCACAGTGCTCAGTACTCACTACACAGTACTCACTCCTCATTACTCAATACACAGTGCTCAGTTCTTATAGCTCTGTACTCACTACACAGTATGCACTACTCATTACTCAGTACACAGTACACAGTACTCACTACTCAGTACACAGTACTCAGCACTCATCACTAAGCACTCAGCACTCAGCACCCAGCACTCAGTACACAGCACTCACTACTCACTCTTCAGTGCACAGTGCTCAGTACACAAAACTCACTACTCAGTACTCAGTATACAGTATTACTAATCAGTACACAGTACTCTCTACTCACTTCTCAGTACACAGTGCTCAGTACTCAGTACACAGCACTCTCTACTCACTACTCAGTACACAGCACTCAGTACACAGTACTCACAACTCTCTACGCAGTACACAGTGCTCAGTACACAGCGCACAGTACACAGTACTCACTACTCAGTACACAGTACACAGTATACAGTACACAGTACTCAGTACTCAGTACTCAGTACACAGTACCCACTACTCAGTAAACAGTACACAGTACTCACTACACAGTACTCACTACTCAGTACACAGCACTCAATACACAGTACACACTACACAGTACACAGTGCTCACTACTCAGTACTCAGTACTCACTACTCAGCACACAGTACTCAGTACTCAGCACACAGTACTCAGTACTCAGCACACAGTACTCAGTACTCAGTACTCAGCACACAGTACTCAGTACTCAGTACTCAGCACACAGCACACAGCACACAGTACTCAGTACTCAGTACTCAGTACTCAGCACACAGCACACAGCACACAGCACTCAGTACTCAGTACTCAGTACTCAGTACTCAGTACACAGTACTCAGTACTCAGTACTCAGCACACAGTACTCAGTACTCAGTACTCAGCACACAGTACTCAGTACTCAGTACTCAGCACACAGTACTCAGTACTCAGCACACAGTACTCAGCACACAGTACTCAGCACACAGTACTCAGTACTCAGCACACAGTACTCAGTACTCAGTACTCAGTACTCAGTACACAGTGCTCAGTGCTCAGTACTCGGTACTCGGTACTCACTACTCAGTACACAATGCTCAGTAGACAGTACACAGTACTCACTACACACTACTCAGTACACAGTGCTCAGTGCTCTGTACACAGTACTCACTACTCAGTAAACAGAGCACAGTGCTCAGTACTCACTACACAGTACTCACTCCACATTACTCAGTACACAGTGCTCAGTTCTTATTGCTCTGTACTCACTACACAGTACGCACTACTCATTATTCAGTACACAGTACACAGTACTCACTACTCTGTACACAGAACTCAGCACTCATCACTAAGCACTCAGCACTCAGCACCCAGCACTCAGTACACAGCACTCACTACTCACTCTTCAGTGCACAGTGCTCAAAACTCACTACTCAGTACTCAGTACTCACTACTCAGCACACAGTACTCAGTACTCAGTACACAGTGCTCAGTGCTCAGTGCTCAGCACTCAGTACACAATGCTCAGTAGTCAGTACACAGTACTCACTACACACTACTCAGTACACAGTGCTCAG
This sequence comes from Isurus oxyrinchus, assembly GCA_026770705.1. Lineage (NCBI taxonomy): Eukaryota > Metazoa > Chordata > Chondrichthyes > Lamniformes > Lamnidae > Isurus > Isurus oxyrinchus. Next base: position 114,076,742 of record JANJGN010000006.1, read on the forward strand.
TGCTCTGTACACAGTACTCACTACTCAGTAAACAGTGCACAGTGCTCAGTACTCACTACACAGTACGCACTACTCATTACTCAGTACACAGTACACAGTACTCACTACTCAGTACACAGTACTCAGCACTCATCACTAAGCACTCAGCACTCAGCACCCAGCACTCAGTACACAGCACTCACTACTCACTCTTTAGTGCACAGTGCTCAGTACACAAAACTCACTACTCAGTACTCAGTACACAGTACTCACTGCTCAGTACACAGTGCTCAGTACTCAGTACACAGTACTCTCTATTCACTTCTCAGTACACAGTGCTCAGTACTCAGTACACAGTACTCTCTACTCACTACTCACTTCTTTGTACACAGTACTCAGTACACAGTACTCAGTACACAGTACTCACTACTCAGTACTCACTACTCAGTACTCAGTACACAGTACTCACTACTCAGTACACAGTGCTCAGTTCGCAGTGCTCAGCACTCAGTACACAGTACTGTCTACTCTCGACTCAGTACACAGTGCACAGTACTCAGTAGACAGTACTCTATACTCAGTACACAGAACTCAGTGCTCAGTACTCAGTACACAGTACACAGTACTCAGTACTCAGTATTCAGTACTCAGTACACAGTACTCAATATTCAGTACTCAGTACACAGTACACAGTGCTCAGTACACAGTACACAGTACTCAGTACTCAATACACAGTACACAGTACTCAGTACACAGTACTCAGTACACAGAACTCAGTGCTCAGTACTCAGTACACAGTACTCACTACTCAATACACAGTGCTCACTACTCAGTACTCAGCACACAGTACTCACTACTCAGTACACAGTGCTCAGTACTCAGTACACAGCACTCTCTACTCACTACTCAGTACACAGCACTCACAACTCTCTACGCAGTACACAGTGCTCAGTACACAGCGCACAGTACACAGTACTCACTACTCAGTACACAGTATACAGTACACAGTACTCAATACTCAGTACTCAGTACTCAGTACACAGTACCCACTACTCAGTAAACAGTACACAGTACTCACTACACAGTACTCACTACTCAGTACACAGTACTCAGCACTCATCACTAAGCACTCAGCACTCAGCACCCAGCACTCAGTACACAGCACTCACTACTCACTCTTCAGTGCACAGTGCTCAGTACACAAAACTCACTACTCAGTACTCAGTATACAGTATTACTAATCAGTACACAGTACTCTCTACTCACTTCTCAGTACACAGTGCTCAGTACTCAGTACACAGCACTCTCTACTCACTACTCAGTACACAGCACTCAGTACACAGTACTCACAACTCTCTACGCAGTACACAGTGCTCAGTACACAGCGCACAGTACACAGTACTCACTACTCAGTACACAGTATACAGTACACAGTACTCAATACTCAGTACTCAGTACTCAGTACACAGTACCCACTACTCAGTAAACAGTACACAGTACTCACTACACAGTACTCACTACTCAGTACACAGCACTCAATACACAGTACACAGTACACAGTACACAGTGCTCACTACTCAGTACTCAGTACTCACTACTCAGCACACAGTACTCAGTACTCAGCACACAGTACTCAGTACTCAGCACACAGTACTCAGTACTCAGCACACAGTACTCAGCACACAGTACTCAGTACTCAGCACACAGTACTCAGTACACAGTACTCAGTACTCAGCACACAGTACTCAGTACTCAGTACACAGTGCTCAGTGCTCAGTGCTCAGTGCTCAGTACTCAGTACTCAGTACTCAGTACTCGGTACTCGGTACTCACTACTCAGTACACAATGCTCAGTAGTCAGTACACAGTACTCACTACACACTACTCAGTACACAGTGTTCAGTGCTCTGTACACAGTACTCACTACTCAGTAAACAGTGCACAGTGCTCAGTACTCACTACACAGTACTCACTCCTCATTACTCAGTACACAGTGCTCAGTTCTTATTGCTCTGTACTCACTACACAGTACGCACTACTCATTACTCAGTACACAGTACACAGTACTCACTACTCAGTACACAGAACTCAGCACTCATCACTAAGCACTCAGCACCCAGCACCCAGCACTCAGTACACAGCACTCACTACTCACTCTTCAGTGCACAGTGCTCAGTACACAAAACTCACTACTCAGTACTCACTACTCAGCACACAGTACTCAGTACTCAGTACACAGTGCTCAGTACTCAGTACTCACTACTCAGTACTCAGTACTCAGTACTCAGTACACAATGCTCAGTGCTCAGTAGTCAGTACACAGTACTCACTACACACTACTCAGTACACAGTGCTCAGTGCTCTGTACACAGTACTCACTACTCAGTAAACAGTGCACAGTGCTCAGTACTCACTACACAGTACTCATTCCTCATTACTCAGTACACAGTGCTCAGTTCTTATTGCTCAGTACTCACTACACAGTACGCACTACTCATTACTCAGTACACAGTACACAGTACTCACTACTCAGTACACAGTACTCAGCACTCATCACTAAGCACTCAGCACTCAGCACCCAGCACTCAGTACACAGCACTCACTACTCACTCTTCAGTGCACAGTGCTCAGTACACAAAACTCACTACTCAGTACACAGTACTCACTGCTCAGTACACAGTCCTCAGTACTCAGTACACAGTACTCTCTATTCACTTTTCAGTACACAGTGCTCAGTACTCAGTACACAGTACTCTCTACTCACTACTCACTTCTTTGTACACAGTACTCAGTACTCAGTACTCACTACACAGTACTCACTACTCAGTACTCACTACTCAGTACTCACTACTCAGTACTCAGTACACAGTACTCACTACTCAGTACACAGTGCTCAGTTCGCAGTGCTCAGTACTCAGTACACAGTACTGTCTACTCTCGACTCAGTACACAGTGCACAGTACTCAGTAGACAGTACTCTATACTCAGTACACAGAACTCAGTGCTCAGTACTCAGTACACAGTACACAGTACTCAGTACTCAGTACACAGTACTCAATATTCAGTACTCAGTACACAGTACACAGTGCTCAGTACACAGTACACAGTACTCAGTACTCAATACACAGTACTCACTACTCAGTACACAGTACTCAGCACTCATCACTAAGCACTCAGCACTCAGCACCCAGCACTCAGTACACAGCACTCACTACTCACTCTTCAGTGCACAGTGCTCAGTACACAATACTCACTACTCAGTACTCAGTACACAGTACTCACTGCTCAGTACACAGTGCTCAGTACACAGTACTCTCTATTCACTTCTCAGTACACAGTGCTCAGTACTCAGTACACAGTACTCTCCACTCACTACTCACTTCTCAGTACACAGAACTCAGTACACAGTACTCACTAATCAGTACTCACTACTCAGTACTCACTACTCAGTACTCAGCACTCAGTACACAGTACTCAGTTCTCAGTGCTCAGTACTCAGTACACAGTACTGTCTACTCTAAACTCAGTACACAGTGCACAGTACTTAGTACACAGTACACAGTACTCAGTACTCAGTACACAGTACTCAATACTCAGTACTCAATACTCAGTACTCAGTACACAGTGCTAAGTACACAGTACACAGTACTCAGTACACAGTACTCAGTACACAGTACACAGAACTCAATGCTCAGTACTCAGTACTCAGTACTCAGTACACAGCACTCACTACTCACAACTCACTACTCAGTGCACAATGCTCAGTGCTCAATACACAAAACTCACTACTCAGTACACAGAACTCAGTGCTCAGTACTCAGTACTCAGTACACAGTACACAGTACTCAGTACACAGTGCTCAGTACTCAGTACACAGCACTCTCTACTCAGTACACAGCACTCAGTACACAGTACTCACAACTCTCTACGCAGTACACAGTGCTCAGTACACAGCGCACAGTACACAGTACTCACTACTCAGTACACAGTATACAGTACACAGTACTCAATACTCAGTGCTCAGTACTCAGTACACAGTACCCACTACTCAGTAAACAGTACACAGTAATCACTACACAGTACTCAGTACTCAGTACTCAGTACACAGTACTCAATACTCAGTACACACTACACAGTACACAGTGCTCACTACTCAGTACTCAGTACTCACTACTCAGCACACAGTACTCAGTACTCAGCACACAGTACTCAGTACTCAGCACACAGTACTCAGTACTCAGTACTCAGTACACAGTGCTCAGTGCTCAGTACTCAGTACTCGGTACTCGGTACTCGGTACTCACTACTCAGTACACAATGCTCAGCAGACAGTACACAGTACTCACTACACACTACTCAGTACACAGTGCTCAGTGCTCTGTACACAGTACACAGTACACAGTGCTCACTACTCAGTACTCAGTACTCACTACTCAGCACACAGTACTCAGTACTCAGCACACAGTACTCAGTACTCAGCACACAGTACTCAGTACTCAGTACTCAGTACTCAGTACTCAGCACACAGTACTCAGCACACAGTACTCAGTACTCAGCACACAGTACTCAGTACTCAGTACACAGTGCTCAGTGCTCAGTGCTCAGTACTCAGTACTCGGTACTCGGTACTCACTACTCAGTACACAATGCTCAGTAGTCAGTACACAGTACTCACTACACACTACTCAGTACACAGTGTTCAGTGCTCTGTACACAGTACTCACTACTCAGTAAACAGTGCACAGTGCTCAGTACTCACTACACAGTACTCACTCCTCATTACTCAGTACACAGTGCTCAGTTCTTATTGCTCTGTACTCACTACACAGTACGCACTACTCATTACTCAGTACACAGTACACAGTACTCACTACTCAGTACACAGAACTCAGCACTCATCACTAAGCACTCAGCACCCAGCACTCAGTACACAGCACTCACTACTCACTCTTCAGTGCACAGTGCTCAGTACACAAAACTCACTACTCAGTACTCACTACTCAGCACACAGTACTCAGTACTCAGTACACAGTGCTCAGTACTCAGTACTCAGTACTCACTACTCACTACTCAGTACTCAGTACTCAGTACACAATGCTCAGTGCTCAGTAGTCAGTACACAGTACTCACTACACACTACTCAGTACACAGTGCTCAGTGCTCTGTACACAGTACTCAATACTCAGTAAACAGTGCACAGTGCTCAGTTCTTATTGCTCAGTACTCACTACACAGTACGCACTACTCATTACTCAGTACACAGTACACAGTACTCACTACTCAGTACACAGTACTCAGCACTCATCACTAAGCACTCAGCACTCAGCACCCAGCACTCAGTACACAGCACTCACTACTCACTCTTCAGTGCACAGTGCTCAGTACACAAAACTCACTACTCAGTACACAGTACTCACTGCTCAGTACACAGTCCTCAGTACTCAGTACACAGTACTCTCTATTCACTTCTCAGTACACAGTGCTCAGTACTCAGTACACAGTACTCTCTACTCACTACTCACTTCTTTGTACACAGTACTCAGTACTCAGTACTCACTACACAGTACTCACTACTCAGTACTCACTACTCAGTACTCAGTACACAGTACTCAGTACACAGTACTCACTACTCAGTACACAGTGCTCAATATTCAGTACTCAGTACACAGTACACAGTGCTCAGTACACAGTACACAGTGCTCAGTACTCAATACACAGTACTCACTACTCAGTACACAGTACTCAGCACTCATCACTAAGCACTCAGCACTCAGCACCCAGCACTCAGTACACAGCACTCACTACTCACTCTTCAGTGCACAGTGCTCAGTACACAATACTCACTACTCAGTACTCAGTACACAGTACTCACTGCTCAGTACACAGTGCTCAGTACACAGTACTCTCTATTCACTTCTCAGTACACAGTGCTCAGTACTCAGTACACAGTACTCTCCACTCACTACTCACTTCTCAGTACACAGAACTCAGTACACAGTACTCACTAATCAGTACTCACTACTCAGTACTCAGCACTCAGTACACAGTACTCAGTTCTCAGTGCTCAGTACTCAGTACACAGTACTGTCTACTCTAAACTCAGTACACAGTGCACAGTACTTAGTACACAGTACAAAGTACTCAGTACTCAGTACACAGTACTCAATACTCAATACTCAGTACTCAATACTCAGTACTCAGTACACAGTGCTAAGTACACAGTACACAGTACTCAGAACTCAGTACACAGTACTCAGTACACAGTACACAGAACTCAATGCTCAGTACTCAGTACTCAGTACACAGCACTCACTACTCACAAATCACTACTCAGTGCACAATGCTCAGTGCTCAATACACAAAACTCACTACTCAGTACACAGAACTCAGTGCTCAGTACTCAGTACTCAGTACACAGTACACAGTACACAGTACTCAGTACACAGTGCTCAGTACTCAGTACTCAGTACACAGCACTCTCTACTCACTACTCAGTACACAGCACTCAGTACACAGTACTCACAACTCTCTACGCAGTACACAGTGCTCAGTACACAGCGCACAGTACACAGTACTCACTACTCAGTACACAGTATACAGTACACAGTACTCAATACTCAGTGCTCAGTACTCAGTACACAGTACCCACTACTCAGTAAACAGTACACAGTAATCACTACACAGTACTCACTACTCAGTACTTAGTACACAGCACTCAATTCTCAGTACACACTACACAGTACACAGTGCTCACTACTCAGTACTCAGTACTCACTACTCAGCACACAGTACTCAGTACTCAGCACACAGTACTCAGTACTCAGTACTCAGCACACAGTACTCAGTACTCAGTACTCAGTACACAGTGCTCAGTGCTCAGTACTCAGTACTCGGTACTCGGTACTCGGTACTCACTACTCAGTACACAATGCTCAGTAGTCAGTACACAGTACTCACTACACACTACTCAGTACACAGTGCTCAGTGCTCTGTACACAGTACACAGTACACAGTGCTCACTACTCAGTACTCAGTACTCACTACTCAGCACACAGTACTCAGTACTCAGCACACAGTACTCAGTACTCAGTACTCAGTACTCAGTACTCAGTACACAGTGCTCAGTGCTCAGTGCTCAGTGCTCAGTACTCAGTACTCGGTACTCGGTACTCACTACTCAGTACACAATGCTCAGTAGTCAGTACACAGTACTCACTATACACTACTCAGTACACAGTGCTCAGTGCTCTGTACACAGTACTCACTATTCAGTAAACAGTGCACAGTGCTCAGTACTCACTACACAGTACTCACTCCTCATTACTCAATACACAGTGCTCAGTTCTTATAGCTCTGTACTCACTACACAGTATGCACTACTCATTACTCAGTACACAGTACACAGTACTCACTACTCAGTACACAGTACTCAGCACTCATCACTAAGCACTCAGCACTCAGCACCCAGCACTCAGTACACAGCACTCACTACTCACTCTTCAGTGCACAGTGCTCAGTACACAAAACTCACTACTCAGTACTCAGTATACAGTATTACTAATCAGTACACAGTACACTCTACTCACTTCTCAGTACACAGTGCTCAGTACTCAGTACACAGCACTCTCTACTCACTACTCAGTACACAGCACTCAGTACACAGTACTCACAAGTCTCTACGCAGTACACAGTGCTCAGTACACAGCGCACAGTACACAGTACTCACTACTCAGTACACAGTATACAGTAAACAGTACTCAATACTCAGTACTCAGTACTCAGTACACAGTACCCACTACTCAGTAAACAGTACACAGTACTCACTACACAGTACTCACTACTCAGTACACAGCACTCAATACACAGTACACACTACACAGTACACAGTGCTCACTACTCAGTACTCAGTACTCACTACTCAGCACACAGTACTCAGTACTCAGCACACAGTACTCAGTACTCAGCACACAGTACTCAGTACTCAGCACACAGTACTCAGCACACAGTACTCAGTACTCAGCACACAGTACTCAGTACTCAGCACACAGTGCTCAGTGCTCAGTGCTCAGTACTCAGTACTCGGTACTCGGTACTCACTACTCAGTACACAATGCTCAGTAGTCAGTACACAGTACTCACTACACACTACTCAGTACACAGTGTTCAGTGCTCTGTACACAGTACTCACTACTCAGTAAACAGTGCACAGTGCTCAGTACTCACTACACAGTACTCACTCCTCATTACTCAGTACACAGTGCTCAGTTCTTATTGCTCTGTACTCACTACACAGTACGCACTACTCATTACGCAGTACACAGTACACAGTACTCACTATTCAGTACACAGAACTCAGCACTCATCACTAAGCACTCAGCACCCAGCACTCAGTACACAGCACTCACTACTCACTCTTCAGTGCACAGTGCTCAGTACACAAAACTCACTACTCAGTACTCACTACTCAGCACACAGTACTCAGTACTCAGTACTCAGTACACAGTGCTCAGTGCTCAGTACTCAGTACTCAGTACTCAGTACTCACTACTCAGTACTCAGTACACAATGCTCAGTGCTCAGTAGTCAGTACACAGTACTCACTACACACTACTCAGTACACAGTGCTCAGTGCTCTGTACACAGTACTCAATACTCAGTAAACAGTGCACAGTGCTCAGTACTCACTACACAGTACTCATTCCTCATTACTCAGTACACAGTGCTCAGTTCTTATTGCTCAGTACTCACTACACAGTACGCACTACTCATTACTCAGTACACAGTACACAGTACTCACTACTCAGTACACAGTACTCAGCACTCATCACTAAGCACTCAGCACTCAGCACCCAGCACTCAGTACACAGCACTCACTACTCACTCTTCAGTGCACAGTGCTCAGTACACAAAACTCACTACTCAGTACACAGTACTCACTGCTCAGTACACAGTCCTCAGTACTCAGTACACAGTACTCTCTATTCACTTCTCAGTACACAGTGCTCAGTACTCAGTACACAGTACTCTCTACTCACTACTCACTTCTTTGTACACAGTACTCAGTACTCACTACACAGTACTCACTACTCAGTACTCACTACTCAGTACTCAGTACACAGTACTCAGTACACAGTACTCACTACTCAGTACCCAGTGCTCAGTTCGCAGTGCTCAGTACTCAGTACACAGTACTGTCTACTCTCGACTCAGTACACAGTGCACAGTACTCAGTAGACAGTACTCTATACTCAGTACACAGAACTCAGTGCTCAGTACTCAGTACACAGTACACAGTACTCAGTACACAGTACTCAATATTCAGTACTCAGTACACAGTACACAGTGCTCAGTACACAGTACACAGTGCTCAGTACTCAATACACAGTACTCACTACTCAGTACACAGTACTCAGCACTCATCACTAAGCACTCAGCACTCAGCACCCAGCACTCAGTACACAGCACTCACTACTCACTCTTCAGTGCACAGTGCTCAGTACACAATACTCACTACTCAGTACTCAGTACACAGTACTCACTGCTCAGTACACAGTGCTCAGTACACAGTACTCTCTATTCACTTCTCAGTACACAGTGCTCAGTACTCAGTACACAGTACTCTCCACTCACTACTCACTTCTCAGTACACAGAACTCAGTACACAGTACTCACTAATCAGTACTCACTACTCAGTACTCACTACTCAGTACTCAGCACTCAGTACACAGTACTCAGTTCTCAGTGCTCAGTACTCAGTACACAGTACTGTCTACTCTAAACTCAGTACACAGTGCACAGTACTTAGTACACAGTACACAGTACTCAGTACTCAGTACACAGTGCTCAATACTCAATACTCAGTACTCAATACTCAGTACTCAGTACACAGTGCTAAGTACACAGTACACAGTACTCAGAACTCAGTACACAGTACTCAGTACACAGTACACAGAACTCAATGCTCAGTACTCAGTACTCAGTACACAGCACTCACTACTCACAAATCACTACTCAGTGCACAATGCTCAGTGCTCAATACACAAAACTCACTACTCAGTACACAGAACTCAGTGCTCAGTACTCAGTACTCAGTACACAGTACACAGTACACAGTACTCAGTACACAGTGCTCAGTACTCAGTACACAGCACTCTCTACTCACTACTCAGTACACAGCACTCAGTACACAGTACTCACAACTCTCTACGCAGTACACAGTGCTCAGTACACAGCGCACAGTACACAGTACTCACTACTCAGTACACAGTATACAGTACACAGTACTCAATACTCAGTGCTCAGTACTCAGTACACAGTACCCACTACTCAGTAAACAGTACACAGTAATCACTACACAGTACTCACTACTCAGTACTCAGTACACAGCACTCAATACTCAGTACACACTACACAGTACACAGTGCTCACTACTCAGTACTCAGTACTCACTACTCAGCACACAGTACTCAGTACTCAGCACACAGTACTCAGTACTCAGCACACAGTACTCAGTACTCAGTACTCAGTACACAGTGCTCAGTGCTCAGTACTCAGTACTCGGTACTCGGTACTCACTACTCAGTACACAATGCTCAGTAGTCAGTACACAGTACTCACTACACACTACTCAGTACACAGTGCTCAGTGCTCTGTACACAGTACACAGTACACAGTGCTCACTACTCAGTACTCAGTACTCACTACTCAGCACACAGTACTCAGTACTCAGCACACAGTACTCAGTACTCAGTACTCAGTACTCAGTACACAGTGCTCAGTGCTCAGTGCTCAGTACTCAGTACTCAGTACTCGGTACTCGGTACTCACTACTCAGTACACAATGCTCAGTAGTCAGTACACAGTACTCACTACACACTACTCAGTACACAGTGCTCAGTGCTCTGTACACAGTACTCACTATTCAGTAAACAGTGCACAGTGCTCAGTACTCACTACACAGTACTCACTCCTCATTACTCAATACACAGTGCTCAGTTCTTATTGCTCTGTACTCACTACACAGTATGCACTACTCATTACTCAGTACACAGTACACAGTACTCACTACTCAGTACACAGTACTCAGCACTCATCACTAAGCACTCAGCACTCAGCACCCAGCACTCAGTACACAGCACTCACTACTCACTCTTCAGTGCACAGTGCTCAGTACACAAAACTCACTACTCAGTACTCAGTATACAGTATTACTAATCAGTACACAGTACTCTCTACTCACTTCTCAGTACACAGTGCTCAGTACTCAGTACACAGCACTCTCTACTCACTACTCAGTACACAGCACTCAGTACACAGTACTCACAACTCTCTACGCAGTACACAGTGCTCAGTACACAGCGCACAGTACACAGTACTCACTACTCAGTACACAGTATACAGTACACAGTACTCAATACTCAGTACTCAGTACACAGTACCCACTACTCAGTAAACAGTACACAGTACTCACTACACAGTACTCACTACTCAGTACACAGCACTCAATACACAGTACACACTACACAGTACACAGTGCTCACTACTCAGTACTCAGTACTCACTACTCAGCACACAGTACTCAGTACCCAGCACACAGTACTCAGTACTCAGCACACAGTACTCAGCACACAGTACTCAGTACTCAGCACACAGTACTCAGTACTCAGCACACAGTACTCAGCACACAGTACTCAGTACTCAGTACTCAGCACACAGTACTCAGTACTCAGCACACAGTGCTCAGTGCTCAGTGCTCAGTACTCAGTACTCGGTACTCGGTACTCACTACTCAGTACACAATGCTCAGTAGTCAGTACACAGTACTCACTACACACTACTCAGTACACAGTGTTCAGTGCTCTGTACACAGTACTCACTACTCAGTAAACAGTGCACAGTGCTCAGTACTCACTACACAGTACTCACTCCTCATTACTCAGTACACAGTGCTCAGTTCTTATTGCTCTGTACTCACTACACAGTACGCACTACTCATTACTCAGTACACAGTACACAGTACTCACTATTCAGTACACAGAACTCAGCACTCATCACTAAGCACTCAGCACCCAGCACTCAGTACACAGCACTCACTACTCACTCTTCAGTGCACAGTGCTCAGTACACAAAACTCACTACTCAGTACTCACTACTCAGCACACAGTACTCAGTACTCAGTACACAGTGCTCAGTACTCAGTACTCAGTACTCAGTACTCACTACTCAGTACTCACTACTCAGTACTCAGTACTCAGTACACAATGCTCAGTGCTCAGTAGTCAGTACACAGTACTCACTACACACTACTCAGTACACAGTGCTCAGTGCTCTGTACACAGTACTCACTACTCAGTAAACAGTGCACAGTGCTCAGTACTCACTACACAGTACTCATTCCTCATTACTCAGTACACAGTGCTCAGTTCTTATTGCTCAGTACTCACTACACAGTACGCACTACTCATTACTCAGTACACAGTACACAGTACTCACTACTCAGTACACAGTACTCAGCACTCATCACTAAGCACTCAGCACTCAGCACCCAGCACTCAGTACACAGCACTCACTACTCACTCTTCAGTGCACAGTGCTCAGTACACAAAACTCACTACTCAGTACACAGTACTCACTGCTCAGTACACAGTCCTCAGTACTCAGTACACAGTACTCTCTATTCACTTTTCAGTACACAGTGCTCAGTACTCAGTACACAGTACTCTCTACTCACTACTCACTTCTTTGTACACAGTACTCAGTACTCAGTGCTCACTACACAGTACTCACTACTCAGTACTCACTACTCAGTACTCACTACTCAGTACTCAGTACACAGTACTCAGTACACAGTACTCACTACTCAGTACACAGTGCTCAGTTCGCAGTGCTCAGTACTCAGTACACAGTACTGTCTACTCTCGACTCAGTACACAGTGCACAGTACTCAGTAGACAGTACTCTATACTCAGTACACAGAACTCAGTGCTCAGTACTCAGTACACAGTACACAGTACTCAGTATTCAGTACACAGTACTCAATATTCAGTACTCAGTACACAGTACACAGTGCTCAGTACACAGTACACAGTACTCAGTACTCAATACACAGTACTCACTACTCAGTACACAGTACTCAGCACTCATCACTAAGCACTCAGCACTCAGCACTCAGCACCCAGCACTCAGTACACAGCACTCACTACTCACTCTTCAGTGCACAGTGCTCAGTACACAATACTCACTACTCAGTACTCAGTACACAGTACTCACTGCTCAGTACACAGTGCTCAGTACACAGTACTCTCTATTCACTTCTCAGTACACAGTGCTCAGTACTCAGTACACAGTACTCTCCACTCACTACTCACTTCTCAGTACACAGAACTCAGTACACAGTACTCACTAATCAGTACTCACTACTCAGTACTCACTACTCAGTACTCAGCACTCAGTACACAGTACTCAGTTCTCAGTGCTCAGTACTCAGTACACAGTACTGTCTACTCTAAACTCAGTACACAGTGCACAGTACTTAGTACACAGTACACAGTACTCAGTACTCAGTACACAGTACTCAATACTCAGTACTCAATACTCAGTACTCAATACTCAGTACTCAATACTCAGTACTCAGTACACAGTGCTAAGTACACAGTACACAGTACTCAGTACTCAGTACACAGTACTCAGTACACAGTACACAGAACTCAATGCTCAGTACTCAGTACTCAGTACTCAGTACACAGCACTCACTACTCACTACTCAGTGCACAATGCTCAGTGCTCAATACACAAAACTCACTACTCAGTACACAGAACTCAGTGCTCAGTACTCAGTACTCAGTACACAGTACACAGTACTCAGTACACAGTGCTCAGTACTCAGTACACAGCACTCTCTACTCACTACCCAGTACACAGTACTCACAACTCTCTACGCAGTACACAGTGCTCAGTACACAGCGCACAGTACACAGTACTCACTTCTCAGTACACAGTATACAGTACACAGTACTCAATACTCAGTGCTCAGTACTCAGTACACAGTACCCACTACTCAGTAAACAGTACACAGTAATCACTACACAGTACTCAGTACTCAGTACTCAGTACAGAGCACTCAATACTCAGTACACACTACACAGTACACAGTGCTCACTACTCAGTACTCAGTACTCACTACTCAGCACACAGTACTCAGTACTCAGCACACAGTACTCAGTACTCAGCACACAGTACTCAGTACTCAGTACTCAGTACACAGTGCTCAGTGCTCAGTACACAGTGCTCAGTGCTCAGTGCTCAGTACTCAGTACTCAGTACTCGGTACTCGGTACTCGGTACTCACTACTCAGTACACAATGCTCAGCAGTCAGTACACAGTACTCACTACACACTACTCAGTACACAGTGCTCAGTGCTCTGTACACAGTACACAGTACACAGTGCTCACTACTCAGTACTCAGTACTCACTACTCAGCACACAGTACTCAGTACTCAGCACACAGTACTCAGTACTCAGCACACAGTACTCAGTACTCAGCACACAGTACTCAGTACTCAGTACTCAGTACTCAGTACACAGTGCTCAGTGCTCAGTGCTCAGTACTCGGTACTCGGTACTCACTACTCAGTACACAATGCTCAGTAGTCAGTACACAGTACTCACTACACACTACTCAGTACACAGTGCTCAGTGCTCTGTACACAGTACTCACTACTCAGTAAACAGTGCACAGTGCTCAGTACTCACTACACAGTACTCACTCCTCATTACTCAATACACAGTGCTCAGTTCTTATTGCTCTGTACTCACTACACAGTATGCACTACTCATTACTCAGTACACAGTACACAGTACTCACTACTCAGTACACAGTACTCAGCACTCATCACTAAGCACTCAGCACTCAGCACCCAGCACTCAGTACACAGCACTCACTACTCACTCTTCAGTGCACAGTGCTCAGTACACAAAACTCACTACTCAGTACTCAGTATACAGTATTACTAATCAGTACACAGTACTCTCTACTCACTTCTCAGTACACAGTGCTCAGTACTCAGTACACAGCACTCTCTACTCACTACTCAGTACACAGCACTCAGTACACAGTACTCACAACTCTCTACGCAGTACACAGTGCTCAGTACACAGCGCACAGTACACAGTACTCACTACTCAGTACACAGTATACAGTACACAGTACTCAATACTCAGTACTCAGTACTCAGTACACAGTACCCACTACTCAGTAAACAGTACACAGTACTCACTACACAGTACTCACTACTCAGTACACAGCACTCAATACACAGTACACACTACACAGTACACAGTGCTCACTACTCAGTACTCACTACTCAGCACACAGTACTCAGTACTCAGCACACAGTACTCAGTACTCAGCACACAGTACTCAGTACTCAGCACACAGTACTCAGTACTCAGTACTCAGCACACAGTACTCAGTACTCAGCACACAGTACTCAGTACTCAGCACACAGTACTCAGTACACAGTGCTCAGTGCTCGGTACTCGGTACTCGGTACTCACTACTCAGTACACAATGCTCAGTAGACAGTACACAGTACTCACTACACACTACTCAGTACACAGTGCTCAGTGCTCTGTACACAGTACTCACTACTCAGTAAACAGTGCACAGTGCTCAGTACTCACTACACAGTACTCACTCCTCATTACTCAGTACACAGTGCTCAGTTCTTATTGCTCTGTACTCACTACACAGTACGCACTACTCATTATTCAGTACACAGTACACAGTACTCACTACTCTGTACACAGAACTCAGCACTCATCACTAAGCACTCAGCACTCAGCACCCAGCACTCAGTACACAGCACTCACGACTCACTCTTCAGTGCACAGTGCTCAAAACTCACTACTCAGTACTCAGTACTCACTACTCAGCACACAGTACTCAGTACTCAGTACACAGTGCTCAGTGCTCAGTGCTCAGTACTCAGTACACAATGCTCAGTAGTCAGTACACAGTACTCACTACACACTACTCAGTACACAGTGCTCAGTGCTCTGTACACAGTACTCACTACTCAGTAAACAGTGCACAGTGCTCAGTACTCACTACACAGTACGCACTACTCATTACTCAGTACACAGTACACAGTACTCACTACTCAGTACACAGTACTCAGCACTCATCACTAAGCACTCAGCACTCAGCACCCAGCACTCAGTACACAGCACTCACTACTCACTCTTTAGTGCACAGTGCTCAGTACACAAAACTCACTACTCAGTACTCAGTACACAGTACTCACTGCTCAGTACACAGTGCTCAGTACTCAGTACACAGTACTCTCTATTCACTTCTCAGTACACAGTGCTCAGTACTCAGTACACAGTACTCTCTACTCACTACTCACTTCTTTGTACACAGTACTCAGTACACAGTACTCACTACACAGTACTCACTACAGTACTCACTACTCAGTACTCAGTACACAGTACTCACTACTCAGTACACAGTGCTCAGTTCGCAGTGCTCAGCACTCAGTACACAGTACTGTCTACTCTCGACTCAGTACACAGTGCACAGTACTCAGTAGACAGTACTCTATACTCAGTACACAGAACTCAGTGCTCAGTACTCAGTACACAGTACTCAATATTCAGTACTCAGTACACAGTACACAGTGCTCAGTACACAGTACTCAGTACACAGAACTCAGTGCTCAGTACTCAGTACACAGTACTCACTACTCAATACACAGTGCTCACTACTCAGTACTCAGTACTCAGCACTCACAACTCTCTACGCAGTACACAGTGCTCAGTACACAGCGCACAGTACACAGTACTCACTACTCAGTACACAGTATACAGTACACAGTACTCAATACTCAGTACTCAGTACTCAGTACTCAGTACACAGTACCCACTACTCAGTAAACAGTACACAGTACTCACTACACAGTACTCACTACTCAGTACACAGCACTCAATACACAGTACACACTACACAGTACACAGTGCTCACTACTCAGTACTCAGTACTCACTACTCAGCACACAGTACTCAGTACTCAGTACTCAGTACTCAGCACACAGTACTCAGTACTCAGTACTCAGTACTCAGTACTCAGTACTCAGTACTCAGCACACAGTACTCAGTACTCAGTACTCAGTACTCAGTACTCAGTACTCAGCACACAGTACTCAGTACTCAGTACTCAGTACACAGTGCTCAGTGCTCAGTACTCAGTACACAGTACTCACTACTCAATACACAGTGCTCACTACTCAGTACTCAGCACACAGTACTCACTACTCAGTACACAGTGCTCAGTACTCAGTACACAGCACTCTCTACTCATTACTCAGTACACAGCACTCACAACTCTCTACGCAGTACACAGTGCTCAGTACACAGCGCACAGTACACAGTACTCACTACTCAGTACACAGTATACAGTACACAGTACTCAATACTCAGTACTCAGTACTCAGTACACAGTACCCACTACTCAGTAAACAGTACACAGTACTCACTACACAGTACTCACTACCCAGTACACAGCACTCAATACACAGTACACACTACACATTACACAGTGCTCACTACTCAGTACTCAGTACTCACTACTCAGCACACAGTACTCAGTACTCAGTACTCAGCACACAGTACTCAGTACTCAGTACTCAGTACTCAGCACACAGTACTCAGTACTCAGCACACAGTACTCAGTACTCAGTACACAGTGCTCAGTGCTCAGTACTCGGTACTCGGTACTCACTACTCAGTACACAATGCTCAGTAGTCAGTACACAGTACTCACTACACACTACTCAGTACACAGTGTTCAGTGCTCTGTACACAGTACTCACTACTCAGTAAACAGTGCACAGTGCTCAGTACTCACTACACAGTACTCACCCCTCATTACTCAGTACACAGTGCTCAGTTCTTATTGCTCTGTACTCACTACACAGTACGCACTACTCATTACTCAGTACACAGTACACAGTACTCACTACTCAGTACACAGAACTCAGCACTCATCACTAAGCACTCAGCACCCAGCACTCAGTACACAGCACTCACTACTCACTCTTCAGTGCACAGTGCTCAGTACACAAAACTCACTACTCAGTACTCAGTACTCACTACTCAGCACACAGTACTCAGTACTCAGTACACAGTGCTCAGTGCTCAGTGTTCAGTACTCAGTACTCAGTACTCAGTACTCACTACTCAGTACTCAGTACTCAGTACACAATGCTCAGTGCTCAGTAGTCAGTACACAGTACTCACTACACACTACTCAGTACACAGTGCTCAGTGCTCTGTACACAGTACTCACTACTCAGTAAACAGTGCACAGTGCTCAGTACTCACTACACAGTACTCACTCCTCATTACTCAGTACACAGTGCTCAGTTCTTATTGCTCAGTACTCACTACACAGTACGCACTACTCATTACTCAGTACACAGTACACAGTACTCACTACTCAGTACACAGTACTCAGCACTCATCACTAAGCACTCAGCACTCAGCACCCAGCACTCAGTACACAGCACTCACTACTCACTCTTCAGTGCACAGTGCTCAGTACACAAAACTCACTACTCAGTACTCAGTACACAGTACTCACTGCTCAGTACACAGTGCTCAGTACTCAGTACACAGTACTCTCTATTCACTTCTCAGTACACAGTGCTCAGTACTCAGTACACAGTACTCTCTACTCACTACTCACTTCTTTGTACACAGTACACAGTACTCACTACACAGTACTCACTACTCAGTACTCACTACTCAGTACTCACTACTCAGTACTCAGTACACAGTACTCAGTACACAGTACTCAGTACACAGTACTCAGTACACAGTACTCACTACTCAGTACACAGCGCTCAGTTCGCAGTGCTCAGTACTCAGTACACAGTACTGTCTACTCTCGACTCAGTACACAGTGCACAGTACTCAGTAGACAGTACTCTATACTCAGTACACAGAACTCAGTGCTCAGTACTCAGTACACAGTACACAGTACTCAGTACACAGTACTCAATATTCAGTACTCAGTACACAGTACACAGTGCTCAGTACACAGTACACAGTACTCAGTACTCAATACACAGTACTCACTACTCAGTTCACAGTACTCAGCACTCATCACTAAGCACTCAGCACTCAGCACCCAGCACTCAGTACACAGCACTCACTACTCACTCTTCAGTGCACAGTGCTCAGTACACAAAACTCACTACTCAGTACTCAGTACACAGTAGTCACTGCTCAGTACACAGTGCTCAGTACTCAGTACACAGTACTCTCTATTCACTTCTCAGTACACAGTGCTCAGTACTCAGTACACATTACTCTCCACTCACTACTCACTTCTCAGTACACAGAACTCAGTACACAGTACTCACTAATCAGTACTCACTACTCAGTACTCAGCACTCAGTACTCAGCACTCAGTACACAGTACTCAGTTCTCAGTGCTCAGTACTCAGTACACAGTACTGTCTACTCTAAACTCAGTACACAGTGCACAGTACTTAGTACACAGTACACAGTACTCAGTACTCAGTACACAGTACTCAATACTCAGTACTCAATACTCAGTACTCAGTACACAGTGCTAAGTACACAGTACACAGTACTCAGTACTCAGTACACAGTACTCAGTACACAGTACACAGAACTCAATGCTCAGTACTCAGTACTCAGTACACAGCACTCACTACTCACAACTCACTACTCAGTGCACAATGCTCAGTGCTCAATACACAAAACTCACTACTCAGTACACAGAACTCAGTGCTCAGTACTCAGTACACAGTACACAGTACTCAGTACTCAGTACGCAGTACACAGTACTCAGTACACAGTACACAGTACTCAGTACTCAGTACTCAGTACTCAGTACTCAGTACTCAGTACTCAGTACTCAGTACTCAGTACTCAGTACTCAGTACTCACTACTCAGTACACAGTACACAGTACACAGTACACAGTGCCCAGTACTCAGTACTCACTATTCACTACTCAGTACACAGTACTCAGTACTCAGTACTCAGTACACAGTATACAGTGCCCAGTGCCCAGTGCCCAGTACTCAGTACTCAGTACTCAGTACTCAGTACACAGTACACAGTGCCCAGTACTCAGTACTCAGTACTCAGTACTCAGTACTCAGTACTCAGTACTCAGTACTCAGTACTCACTACTCAGTACACAGTACACAGTACTCAGTACTCAGTACTCAGTACACAGTACTCAATATTCAGTACTCAGTACACAGTACACAGTGCTCAGTACACAGTACACAGTACTCAGTACTCAATACACAGTACTCACTACTCAGTTCACAGTACTCAGCACTCATCACTAAGCACTCAGCACTCAGCACCCAGCACTCAGTACACAGCACTCACTACTCACTCTTCAGTGCACAGTGCTCAGTACACAAAACTCACTACTCAGTACTCAGTACACAGTAGTCACTGCTCAGTACACAGTGCTCAGTACTCAGTACACAGTACTCTCTATTCACTTCTCAGTACACAGTGCTCAGTACTCAGTACACATTACTCTCCACTCACTACTCACTTCTCAGTACACAGAACTCAGTACACAGTACTCACTAATCAGTACTCACTACTCAGTACTCAGCACTCAGTACTCAGCACTCAGTACACAGTACTCAGTTCTCAGTGCTCAGTACTCAGTACACAGTACTGTCTACTCTAAACTCAGTACACAGTGCACAGTACTTAGTACACAGTACACAGTACTCAGTACTCAGTACACAGTACTCAATACTCAGTACTCAATACTCAGTACTCAGTACACAGTGCTAAGTACACAGTACACAGTACTCAGTACTCAGTACACAGTACTCAGCACACAGTACACAGAACTCAATGCTCAGTACTCAGTACTCAGTACACAGCACTCACTACTCACAACTCACTACTCAGTGCACAATGCTCAGTGCTCAATACACAAAACTCACTACTCAGTACACAGAACTCAGTGCTCAGTACTCAGTACACAGTACACAGTACTCAGTACTCAGTACTCAGTACTCAGTACGCAGTACACAGTACTCAGTACTCAGTACACAGTACACAGTACTCAGTACTCAGTACTCAGTACTCAGTACTCACTACTCAGTACACAGTATACAGTACACAGTACACAGTGCCCAGTACTCAGTACTCACTATTCACTACTCAGTACACAGTACTCAGTACTCAGTACTCAGTACTCAGTACACAGTATACAGTACACAGTGCCCAGTGCCCAGTGCCCAGTACTCAGTACTCAGTACTCAGTACACAGTACACAGTACACAGTGCCCAGTACTCAGTACTCAGTACTCAGTACTCAGTACTCAGTACTCAGTACTCAGTACTCAGTACTCAGTACTCAGTACTCAGTACTCACTACTCAGTACACAGTACACAGTACTCAGTACTCAGTACTCAGTACACAGTACTCAATATTCAGTACTCAGTACACAGTACACAGTGCTCAGTACACAGTACACAGTACTCAGTACTCAATACACAGTACACAGTACTCAGTACTCAGTACTCAATACACAGTACACAGTACTCAGTACTCAGTACTCAGTACTCAGTACACAGTACTCTCTATTCTCTTCTCAGTACACAGTGCTCAGTACTCAGTACACAGTACTCTCTACTCACTACTCACTTCTCAGTAAACAGTACTCAGTACTCAGCACACAGTACTCTCTATTCTCTTCTCAGTACACAGTGCTCAGTTCTCAGTGCTCAGTACTCAGTACACAGTACTGTCTATTCTCGACTCAGTACACAGTGCACAGTACTCAGTACTCAGTACTCAGTACACAGTACACAGCACTCACTACTCACTCTTCAGTGCACAGTGCTGAGTACACAGAACACGACGCACAGAACACGGCGCACAGAACACGGCGCAGAGCACACTGCACTCAGCACACTGCACTCAGCACACTGCACTCAGCACACTGCACTCAGCACACTGTACTTAGCACACTGTACTCAGCACACAGCGCTCAGTACTCAGTATATAATACTATGTACACAGTACACATCACTCAATACTCAGTGCACAGTAACCATTTTCAGTACTCAGTACACAGTACGTAGCACATAGTACTCAGTGCGCAGTACACTCTACTCAGTGTTCAGTGCACATTACTCAGCACACAGTGCGCAGTACTCAGCACGTAGAACTCACTACATAGTATTCAATACACAGTAATCAGTACACATTAGTCAGTACACGATACTCAATACACAGTACACGATAGACAGCACATAATACCAGGTGCACCGTACTCAGTACGCACAGTGCTCAGTACTCAGTACTCAGTGCTCAGTCCTCAGTACTCAGTACACAGTAATCAATACACTGTGCTCAGTAAACTGTACTCAGTACATTGTACCCGGTACACTGTTTCCAGTCCACTGTACCCAGTACATTATACCCAGTACACTGTATTCAGTACACTGTACTCAGTACACAGCACTCAGTACACAATATTCAGTACACAATACTCGGTATATAACACTAAGTACACAGTACTCAGTATACTGTACTCAGTATACTGTACTCAGTATACAGGACCCAGTATACAATACTCAGTATATAATACTAAGTACACGGTACACATTATTCAGTACTCAGTGCACAGTACACCATTCTTAGTACTCAGCACACAGTATCCAGCAGATAATACTCAGTACACAGTACTCAGTACATTGTATTAATTACACAGTTCACAGTAATCAGTACACACTACACAGTACACAATACTCAATACACAGCAAATAGTAGTAGGTGCACCATACTCAGTACACAATACTCAGTATTCAGTACACAATAGTCAGTATTCAGTGCACAATACTCAGTACTCAGTATACAGTACACTGTACTCCGTGCACAGTACTCAGTATACAGCACTCAGTACATAATACTCAGGACACAATACTCAGTACTCAGTATATAATACTAAGCACAGAGCACAGCAGTCGGTACACAGCACTCAGTACTTAGTACGTAGTACACAGTACTCACTACTCACAATTCAGTACTCAGTAGTCACTGCTCAATACACAGTACACAATAATCAGTACACTGTACTCAGTACACAATGCTCAGTACACAGTATTCAGTGCACAGTACTCAGTGCACAGTACTCAGTGCACAGTACGCAGTGCACAGTACGCAGTGCACAGTACTCAGTATACAGCTCTCAGTACACAATACACAGTACACAGTACACAGTAATCAGTACACTGTACTCAGTAGTCACTACTCAGCACACAGTACTCAGTACACAGTACTCAGTACACGGTACTCAGTGCTCAGTACTCAGTACATAGTACTAACTACACGGTACACAGCACCCGGTACACGGAGCCGGATACACGGCGCCCGGTACATGGCACCCGGTACACAGCGCCCTGCACATGGCGCTCAGTACACAGCACTCAGTATGCAGCACTCAGTATATAATACTAAGTACACAGTACACATCACTCACTACTCAGTGGTCAGTGAACAGTACATTTTTAGTACTCGGTACACAGTACTCAGCACACATTACACTGTACTCAGTGTTCAGTGCACATTACTCAGCGCACAGCGCTCAGTACTCAGCACATAGGACACACTACATAGTATTCATTACACAGTACACAGTAATCAGTACACACTACTCAGTACACAAGACTCAATAGATAGCACCAAATACTAGGTGCACCGTACTGAGTACACAATACTCAGTACATGGTACTCAATACACTGTACTCAGTAAACGGTACTCAGTACACGCTACTCAGTACACTGTACTCAGTGCAAAGTACTCAGTGCACAGTACTCAGTATACAGCACGCAGTACACAATACTCAGTACATAATACTCAGTATATAATACTAAGTAGACAGTACTCAGTACACAGTAATCAGTATACTGTACTCAGTACACAATACTCAGTACACAATACTCAGTACACAATACTCAGTACACAATACTCAATATATAATACTAAGTACACACTACACATCACTCAGTACTCAGTGCACAGTACATCATTCTCAGTACTCATTCAAAAGTACTCAGCAGATAATACTCAGTACTCAGTACACAGTACTCAGTACATAGTATTCATTAGACAGTACACAGTAATCAGTACACAACACACAGTACACAATACTCAGTACACAATACAAAGTACACAATACTTAGTATTCAGTATACAATACTCAGTACACAATACTCAGTACACAATATTCAGTACTCAGCACACTGTACACAGTATACAGTAATCAGTACACCCTATACAGTAGACAATACTCAGTACACAATACTCAGTACATAATACTCAGTACACAATACTCAGTATTCAGTACACAATACTCAGTACACAGCACACACTGCATTGTACTCAGTATACAGCACTCAGTACACAGCACTCAGTATATAATACTAAGTACACAGTACACATCACTCACTACTCAGTGGTCAGTGAGCAGTACATTTTCAGTACCAGCTACACAGTACTCAGCACATAGTACTCAGTATGCAGCACACAGTACACTCTACTCAGTATTCAGTGCACATTACTCAGCACACAGCGCTCAGTACTCAGCACATAGGACACACTACATAGTATTCATTACACAGTAATCAGTACACACTACTCAGTACACAATACTCAATAGACAGCACCAAATACTAGGTGCACCATACTCAGTACACAATACTCAGTACACAGTACTCAGTACACTGTACTCAGTGCACAGTACTCAGTATACAGTACTAAGTACACAGTACTCAGTACACAATACTCAGTACACAATACTCAGTACACAATACTCAGTACACAATACTCAATATATAATACTAAGCACACAGTACACATCACTCAGTACTCAGTGCACAGTACACCATTCTCAGTACTCATTCGACAGTACTCAGCAGATAATAGTCAGTACTCTGTGCACAGTACATAGTATTCATTAGACAGTACACCGTAATTAGTATACACCACACAGTACACAATACTCAGTACACAATACTCAGTACACAATACTCAGTACACAATACTCAGTACATAGCTCAAAGTACACTGCACTCAGCACACTGTACACAGTAATCAGTACACCCTACACAGTAGACAATACTCAGTACACAATACTCAGAACATAATACTCAGTACACAATACTCAGTATTCAGTACATAATACTCAGTACTTACACAGTGCACAGTACTCAGTGCACAGTACTCAGTACACGGTACTCAGTACACGGTACTCAGTGCACAGTACTCAGTGCACAGTACTCAGTTCACAGTATAGAGCACTCAGTATACAGCACTCAGCACACAACAGTCAGAACACAATGCTCAGTGCTCAGTGCACAGTACACAGTACTCAGTGCTCAATAAACAGTACTCAGTACACATTACTCAGGACACAATAATCAGTACAGAGTACTCAGTACTCAATACTAAGTACGCAGTGCTCAGTACACTGTACTCAGCACATAATACTCAATATACAGCACTCAGTACACAATACTCAGTTCACAATACTCTATATAATACTAAGGACAGAGTACTCAGTGCACAGCAGTCAATACACAGCACTCAGTACTTCGTACGCAGTACACAGTGCAAAGTACATAGTACTCACTACTCAGTACACTGTACTCAGTACAAAGTACTCAGTACAAAGTACTCAGTGCACAGTACTCAGTATACAGCACTCAGTACACAATACTCAGTATACAACATTCAGTACACAATACTCAGTACTCAGTATATAATACTAAGTATACATTACTCAGTGCACAGTACACAGTACTCACTACTCACTGTTCAGCACTCAGTACATCGTACTAACTAAACAGTACACAGCGCTCAGTACACAGCGCTCAGTACACAATGCTCAGTACTCAGCGTATAATACTAAGTACACACTACACATCACTCAGTACTCAGTGCACAGTACACCATTCTCAGTACTCAGTTCACAGTTCTCAGCACATAGTAATCAGTACGCAGTACACCCTACTCAGTGTTCAGTGCACATTACTCAGCACACAGTGCTCAGTACTCAGCACATAGGACTCTCTACATAGTATTCATTACACAGTACACAGTAATCAGTACACGCCGCTCAGTACATAATACTCAATACACAATACTCAATACACAGCACATAGTACTAGGAACACTCTACCCAGCACACAATGCTCAGTACACAATACTCAGTACACAGTACTCAATACCCACCACATAGTAGTAGGCGCACAGTACTCAGTACACAATACTCAGTATTCAGTACACAATACTCAATACACAGTACTCAGTGCACAATACTCAGTGCACAATATTCAGTATACATCACTCAGTGCACAGTACTCAGTGCACAGTACTCAGTGCACAGTACTCAGTGCACTGTATTCAGCATAGTATTCATTACACTTTACCCAGTACACATTACCCAGGAGACTGTACTCACTACCCACTACTCAGTGCACATTACTCACTGCACAGCACTCAGTGCACAGCATTCAGTATACTGCAATCAATATACTGCACCCAATATACACCATTCAGTATACAGCACTCAGTACACAATACTCAGTATTCAGTATACAATACAAAGTACACAATACACATGACTCACTACTCAGTACGCAGTGCACAGTACACCATTCTCAATACTCAGTGCACAGTACTAAGCACATAATACTCAGTATGCAGTACATAGTACTCAGTACATAGTATTCATTACACAGTACACAGTAATCAGTATACGCTACTCAGTACATAATACTCAATACACAATACTCAATACACAGCACATAGTACTAAGAGCACCCTACCCAGCACACAATGCTCAGTACACAATACTCAACGCACAGTAGTCAACAGACAGCACATAATACCACGTTCATCGTACTCAGTACACAATACTCAGTACCTGGTACACGGTAATCAGTACACGGTACTCAGTACACTGTTCTCAGTACATATTATTCATTACCCATTACCCAGTACACAGCGCTCAGTGCACAGCACTAAGCACTCAGGAGACAGCACTCAGCATTCAGTATAGAGTACACAGTACTCACTACTCAGTACTCGAATGCACAGAACACAATACTCAGTGCACAGTAATCAGGACACAATACTCAGTATATAATACTAAGTGCACAGGACACATCACTTAGTACACAGTGCATAGAACACAGTACTCAGCACATAGTACTCAGTACGCAGTACACAGTACACACTACTCAATACACAGTACTCAATACACAGCACATAGTACTAGGTGCACTGTACTCAGTACATATTACGCAGTGCATGTTACCCAGTGGACGTTACCCAGTGGACATTACCCAGTGGACATTACCCAGTGCATAGCGCTCAGTGCACAGCGCTCAGTGCACAGCGCTCAGTGCACAGCGCTCAGTGCACAGCGCTCAGCGCTCAGTGCACAGCGCTCAGTACACAGCGCTCAGTACACAGCGCTCAGTACACAGCACTCAGTACACCTTACCCAGTGGACCTTACCCAGAACACAGCGCTCAGTGCACACCGCTCAGTGCACAGCGCTCAGTACACAATACACTGTATATAATACTAAGTGCACATTACACATCACTTAGTACACATACACAGATCACACTACTCAGCACATAGTACTCAGTACACACTACTCAATACACAGTACTCAATACACAGCACAGAGTACTAGGTGCACTGTACTCAGTACACATTACCCAGGGCACATTACCCAGGGCACATTACCCAGTGGACATTACCCAGTGGATATTACCCAGTGCACAGTGCTCAGTGTACAGTGCTCAGTGCATGATACTCAGTGCACGATACTCAGTACACGATACTCAGTATACGATACTAAGCACACAGTACAGATCACTCAGTACTCAGTGCATAGAACACAGTAGTCAGTGTACAGTACACCATTCTCAGTACTCAGTACACAGTGCTCAGCACATAGTATACAGTACACAGTACACAGTACATAGTACACTCTACTCAGTGCACAGTACTCAGCACACAGTACACAGTATTCATTACATGTTACCCAGTATACGTTAACCAGTACACATTACTCGGTACACGGCACTCGGCACACGGCACTCGGCACACGGCACTCGGTACACGGCACTCGGTACACGGCACTCGGTACACGGCACTAAGCACTCAGTCGACAGCACTCAATACAGAGCACTCAGCTCTCAGTATAGAGTACACGGTACACAGTATTCACTACTTAGTGCTCAGTACTCAGTACTCGAATGCACAGAACACAATACTCAGTGCACAGTACTCAGTACACGGCACTCACCGCTCAATACTCAGCATACAGTATACAGTACACAGTACTCAGTGCACAGTGCTCAGTACACAGAACACAGTATACAGAATACAGTACACAGAATACAGTACTCAGTGCACACTACCCTGTACACAGTACTCAATACATAGTACTATACACTCAGTACGCAGTGCACAATACTCAGTACACTGTTCTCAGTACACAGTACTCAGCAGATAGTACTCAGCACATAGTACTCAGTATGCAGTATACTGTACTCAGTACACTGTACTCAATATACAGTACAGAGTACATAGTACTCAGTACACAATGCTCAATACACTGTACTCAATAGAAAGCACACAGTACTAGTTGCACCATACTCAGTACACAATACTCAGTGCACAGTATATGATAAGTACACAGTACTCAGTACACTGTACTCAGTACACTGTACACAGCACTCAGTACACAGCACTCAGTACACAGCACTCAGTACACTGCACTCAGGAAACAGTACGCAGTAATAAGTACTCAGTATTCAGTACACAGTACACAGTCTGCTGTACTCAGTACACAGTACTCAATACACAGTACTCAGTACACAGTACTAACTGCATGTTAGCTTTCTGTGTTTCAAGTACAAGGACACTCAAATCTCTCTGAACATTAACTTGTCATAGTTTCCCACCGTTTGAAAATGTTTTGGCTTTCTATTCTTCCTACCAGGAATGGTACTCTCTCAACATTTCCCTTCAAATCAATGTTCCAAGTTTGTATCTGAACTGTCTCTTTGCTGAATGTCCTCCATTGCTCTGTTAATGCTTTACTCCGAAATTGCCTTTTCCAATCTCCCTATGCTAGGTTCCTTCTTCAATCACTGAAATTAGCTCTTCCCAGTTGAACATTTTTACCTTTATTATTTTCTGGTCTCTTCCCAGAATTACTTTAAACTGAACTATCTTGCTGTCACTGTTAGTTGATGATCTTTAATTGTAACCACACTCCTCTGGCCCTACTTCATTTCCCAGAATCAGATCATTCTTTGTGGGACTGGAGGCATATTGATTGAGAAAGTTCTTCTGTACACATTTCAGGAGTTCCTCTCCTTCCCTACCCTTAACACTATGGTTTGCCAAATCTGTATTAGGGGAATTCAAGTCTCCTAATACTACTGCTCTGTATCTGTTACACAGCTTACTGTTTGGAAATCTGTCAAGGAGCATTCAGCAATCCAACAGCCCCCCACCCTCTGTTCCTTAACTCAAGCCAAATAGATTTAGTCCTAAAACCATCCAGTAAATCCTTTCTAATTAGAATGGGATCATCTTTAATTAATACCACCATATTCCCTCTTCTCATTCCTTTTCTATCATTCCTGAATGCTTGATAACCAGGAACAATAATAATAATAACCACCCATTCCTGGTCTTGTTTTAATCAAGTCTCTGTTAATGTAACCAGATCATAAACCCGTGAACTAACCTGTCCTGCAATTCACCAACCTTATGGGATACACAACTTAATACCCTCTTCATCACTTGTGCTATTTTCCTCAAGACTGATCCTGGACATATCTGATCTTCCTGCTACTTTTTACCATTTTGCAGTCCTATTTCCCCTTCCAAACTAGTTTAAAAGCTCCCCAACAGTACTAGTGAATCTCTCAGTGAGAACATTGTTCCCGACTGGGTTAAGGTGCGACCTTTCAATCTTGTGCAAGGGTCTCTTCCCCAGAGCCAGGGTCGATGCCCCAGGAATCTGAAACCCTCCCTCCTGCACCACTTGCCCAGTCACAGATGCACTATCTTCCTGTTTCTGTACTCACCAACAGATGGACTGGGAGTAAGCCTAAGATTGCTACATTTGAAGCTCTGTTTTTTAATTTTTATTCTAGATTCTGCATGAGATTCCCTCCATTCCATCCACTGCAGATCAGCTTTTCAGTAAATATTTCTATCCTGTTTTCTCTTATGTTCTCGGCTAGATTAAAACCATCTAAGCATGATGGCATGATCCAATTGGATGGTGGAACAGGCCCCTGGGACTGAATAGCTTCAGTTCCTAAACCTTTATGGTTCCAGCTAACTTCCTGGGCCTTCCATCTCCACTAGCAGTTGCACCAAGCATACTATCTACAGTGGCACAGTGGGTGGGGCAGTCCAACTGTAACAGCTATGTAATGGTGTCACAAGCCCTTTCAAAGATCAAATATTCCCTTAAATGTCTGAGCATTCTTTGGACGTTGAGCAGTGTAGTGAATCCCCTCAATGCCAGCAGTGGCTTGGAATCTCTGAATACCAACATGCTCACCAGCAGCATCTGCACACTGCCAAGAAGTCTAGACCAGGGTTTTGAAGGCATCACAGATCTCCTGCAAGCACTTTGCCAGCAGAGAGGTAGCACCATATGCTGCTAGCCCTGGGAGGGAGGTTAATAATAAGATTGATGAAAGGATACACCAAACTCAAAGTGTCAGCACAATTCACCTAAGGCCAGAGCAGAATGAAACACTGACAGGATGCCTTCTGAGATGCAGGTGGACTAGATTATGGCAACACCGAAAGATCATCAGTGGAAGAGTACCTCAGAAGGCAGAGGAAGGAATACAGCAGTCGAGGCACTGCAACTACTGAAACCACCAAATTGCAGTGCCAATGATAAAACCAAAAACACTTTCTGGTTCACAGAGGTAAATCTCATTAATATCTTAGATCATATTAACTTCATTAATTAACATTACTTTCCATGCTTTGCTCCCAGTGCCTAGACTAGGGCTCCATATTCACCAGAGGGGGAGAGGGACAGATCGCAGTGTGTGCAACTGTGCTCAGTATTCACTGGAGGCAGATTGCAGTGTGAGGAGCTAGGCTCAGTATTCACAAAAGAGGGAGAGGGACAGATCACAGTGTATGGAACTGGGCTCATGATTCACTGGCAAGGGAGAGGGACAAATCACAGTGTGTCGAACTGGGCTCAGTATTCACTGGAGAGGGGGAGAGGCAGATCGCAATGTGTGGAACTGGGCTCAGCATTCACTGGCAAGGTAATAGGACAGATTGCACTGTGTGGAGCTAGGATCAGCAAACACTGGAGGGGACAGGTGCAGTGTGCTGAACTGGGCTCAGAATTTACTGTAGGGGGACAGATCACAGTGTGTGGAACTGGAATCACAATTTGCTCAAAAGAAAGAGGGATTGATCACAGTGGGCGAAACTGGGCTCGGTTTTCACTGGAGTGTGAGATGGACGGATTGCAATGTCCAGAACTGGGCTCAGCATTCACTGGAGGTGGAGGGGGGCTGATGGCAGTGTGTGGAACTGGACTCAATATGCATTGAAGGTTGAGAAGGGCAGATGGCAGTGTGTGGAAATTGAAGCACAATTCCCTCGAGAGGGATAGGCCGCAGTGTGTGCTGCAGGGCTCAGTATTCATTGGAGATGGGCAGATCGCAGTGTGTGGAGCTGGAATCAGGATTCACTGGAGAGGGAGAGGGACAGGTCGCATGTGTTGAACTGGGCTCAGTGTTCACTGAAGAGGATGAGAGACAGGTTGCAGTGTGTGGAAATGGAATCACAAATCCCTGGAGGTGGAGAGGGACAGGTTGCAGTGTGTGGAACTGGGCTCATTATTCATTGGAGAGTGACTGGGACAGATCGTAGTGTATGGAGATGCAATCAGGATTCACTGGAGAGGGAGGCTGGTCACGTTATGTGACACTGGGCTCAGTGTTCACTGGAGAGGGAGGGAGACAGGTCGCAGTGTGTGGAAATGGAATCAGGATTCCCTGGAGAGGGTGAGGGACAGGTCACAGTGTGTGCTGCTGGGCTCTTGTGTTCATTGGACATGAGCAGATCGCAGTGTTTGGAACTGGGATCACGGTTCACTAGAGAGGGAAAGGGACAGGTCGCAGTGTGTGGAGCTAGAATCAGTATTCACTGGAGGGAGACGGACAGATTGCAGTGTGTGGAGATGGAATCAGGATTCACTGGAGAGGGAGTGGGACAGATCGCAGTGTATGGAACTGCACTCAATATTCACTGGAGATGTGGGAAGGTCACGAAATGTCGAACTGGGCTCAGCGTTCACTGGAGAGGGCGGGAGTCAGGTGGCAGTGTGTGGAAATTGAACCACAATTCCCTGGAGAGGGAGAGGGACAGGTCACAGTGTGTGCTGCAGGGCTCAGTAGGGCTCAGTATTCATTGGAGAGGGGAAAAGTGCATTGTGTGGAACTGGGATCAGGTTACACTGGAGAGGGAGAGGCACAGGTTGCAGTGTGTGGAGCTGTAATCAGGATTCACTGCAGAGGGAGACGGATAGATCTGTGTGTGGAGCTGGAATCAGGATTCACTGGAGAGGGCGGGAGTGGGATAGATCGCAGTGTGTGGAACTGGGCTCAATATTCACCGGAGACGTGGGAAGGTCACGAAATGTCGAACTGGGCTCAGCGTTCACTGGAGAGGGCGGGAGTGAGGTGGCAGTGTGTGGAAATTGAACCACAATTCCCTGGAGAGGGAGAGGGACAGGTCACAGTGTGTGCTGCAGGGCTCAGTATTTATTGGAGAGGGGAAGGGGGCAGTGTGTGGAACTGGGCTCAGTGTTCACTGGAGAGGGAGACAGACACATTGTAGTGTATGAAATTGGAATCAGAATTTCCTGGAGAGCGTTAGGGACAGGGCAAAGTGTGTGGAACTGGGATCAGGGTTCACTGGAGAGGGAGAGGGACAGATTGCAGTGTGTGGAGATGTAATCAGGATTCAATAGAAAGGGAGAGGGCTAGATCGCAGTCTGTGGAGCAGGAATCAGGATTCACTGGAGAGGGACAGATTTCAGCATGTGGTACTCTGCTCAGTTTTCACTGGAGAGGGACAGATCGCAGTGTGTGGAATTGGGCTCAGTATTCACTGGAGGCAGGGAGGGGCAGATCGCAGTGTGTGGAACTGGGCTCAATATTCATTAGATAGGGAGAGGGACACATCGCAGTCAGTGGAGCTGGAATCAGGATTCGCTGGAGACGGAGAGGGACAGATTGGAATGTGTGGGGCCGGAATCAGGATTCAATGGAGAGGGGCAGATCACAGTCTGTGGAACTGGGCTCAGTATTCACTGGAGAGGGAGAGAAACAGGTGCATGTGGCTTGGTTCAGTAATCATTGGATAGCAGCAGATCGCAGTGTCTGGAACAGGAATCAGGATTCACTGGAGGGGGAGAGCGATGGATCACAGTGTGTGGAGATGCTATCAGGATTCTCAGGAGAATGAAAGGGACAGATCGCGGTCTGTGGAGATGGAATGTGGATTCACTGAAGAGGGAGAGGGACTGCAGTGTGTGGAACCGGAATCAAGATTCATTGGAGAGGGAGAGGGACAGATCACAGTGTTTGGAGCTGGAATCTGGATTCACTGGAAAGGGAGAGGGACAGGTCACGGTCTGTGGGGGTGGAATCAGGATTCTCTGGAGAGCGAGAAGACAGATCGCAGTCTGTGGAGATGGAATGTGAATTCACAGGAGAAGGAAAGAGACAGGTTGCAGTGTATGGAACCGGAATCAGGATTTACTGGAAGGGGAGTGGGACTGATCGCAGTGTGTGGAGATAGAATCTGGATTCGCTGGAGAGGGTGTGGGATAGATCGCAGTGTCTGGATCTGGAATCAGGATTCACTGGAGAGGGACAGATTTCAGTGTGTTGAACTGCAATCATGATTCACTGAAGACGGAGAGGGAGAGGGACACATCGCAGTGTGTGTAGCTGGAATCAGGATTCACTGGAGAGGAAGAGGGACAGATCGCAGTGTGTGAAGATGGAATCAGGATTCAATGGAAAGGGAGAGGGACAGGTTGCAGTGTGTGGAACTGCAATCATGATTCACTAAAGAGGGAGAGGGAGAGGGACACATCGCAGTACATGGAGCTGGAATCAGCATTCACTGGAGAGGGAGAGAAACAGGTGCGTGTGGCTTGGCTCAGTAATCATTGGAGAGCAGCAGATCGCAGTGTGTGGAATAGGAATCAGGATTCACTGGAGGGGGAGAGGGACAGATCGCAGTCTGTGGAGATAGAATCAGGATTCACTGGAGAGGGAGAGCGATGGATCACAGTGTGTGGAGATGGTATCAGGATTCTCAGGAGAATGAAAGGGACAGATCGCAGATGTGGAGATGGAATGTGGATTCACTGGAGAGGGAGAGGGACAGGTCACACTTTGTGGAGATGGTATCAGGATTCACAAAAGAGGGAGAGGGACAGGTTGCAGTGTGTGGAACCGGAATCAAGATTCACTGGAGAGGGATAGGGACAGATCGCAGTGTGTGTAGCTGGAATCAAGATTCATTGGAGAGGGAGAGGGACAGATCACAGTGTTATAAGCTGGAATCAGGATTCACTGGAAAGGGA
This sequence comes from Isurus oxyrinchus, assembly GCA_026770705.1. Taxonomy (NCBI): domain Eukaryota; kingdom Metazoa; phylum Chordata; class Chondrichthyes; order Lamniformes; family Lamnidae; genus Isurus; species Isurus oxyrinchus. The sequence continues at coordinate 114,111,492 of JANJGN010000006.1, forward strand.
GAGGGACAGGTCGCGGTCTGTGGAGATGGAATCAGGATTCACTGGAGAGGGAGTGGGACAGGTTGCAGTATGTGGAACTGCAATCATGATTCACTGAAGAGGGAAAGGGAGTGGGACAGATCGCAGCGTGTGGAACTGGAATCAGGATTCACTGGAGGGGGAGAGTGAGAGATCACAGTGTGTGTAGCTAGAATCAAGATTCATTGGAGAGGGAGAGGGACAGATCAGTGTTTGGAGCTGGAATCAGGATTTATTGGAAAGGAAGAGGGACTGGTCGCAGTCTGTGAAGATGGAATCAGGATTCTCTGGAGAGTGAGAGGACAGATCGCAGTTGTGGAGAATGGAATGTGAATTCACTGGAGAGGGAAAGTGACAGGTTGCAGTGTATGGAACTGGAATCAGGGTTCACTGGAGAAGGAGTGGGACTTATGACAGTGCGTGGAGATGGAATCTGGATTCGCTGAAGAGGGAGCGGGATAGATTGCAGTGTCTGGATCTGGAATCAGGATTTACTGGAGAGGGACAGATTTCAGTGCGTGGAACTGGGCTCAGTATTCACTGGAGGCAGGGGGGGGCAGATCACAGTGCGTGGAACTGGGCTCAATATTCATTGGAGAGGGAGAGGACCAGATCGCAGTCGGTGGAGATTGATTTAGGATTCACTGGAAAGGAAGAGGGACAGGTCACAGTCTGTGGAGATGGAATCAGGATTCTATGGAGAGCGAGAAGATAGATTGTAGTCTGTGGAGATGGAATGTGAATTCACTGGAGAAGGAAAGAGACAGGTTGCAGTGTATGGAACCGGAATCAGAATTCACTGGAAGGGGAGTGAGATTGATCGCAGTGTGTGGAGATGGAATATGGATTCGCTGGAGAGAGAGCGGGATAGATCGCAGTGTCTGGATCTGGAATCAGGATTCACTGGAGAGGGACAGATTTCAGTGTGTGGAACTCAGATCAGTTTTCACTGGAGAGGGATAGACTGCAGTGTGTGGAACTGGGCTCAATATTCACTGGAGGCAGGGAGGGGCAGATCATAGTGTGTGGAAATGGAATCAGGATTCAATGGAAAGGGAGAGGGACAGGTTGCAGTGTGTGGAGCTGCAATCATGATTCATTGGAGAGGGAGAGGGAGAGGGCCACCGCAGTGTGTGGAGCTGGAATCAGGATTCATTGGAAAGGGAGAGGGACTGGTTGCAGTGTGCGGAACTGCAATCATGATTCACTGGAGAGGAAGAGGGAAAGGGAGAGGGACACATCGTAGTGGGTGGAGCTGGAATCAGGAATCACTGGAGAGGGAGAGGGACAGATCGCAGTCTGTGGAGATGGAATCAGGATTCAATGGAAAGGGAGAAGGACAGGTTGCAGTGTGTGCAGCTGCAATCATGATTCACTGGAGAGGGAGAGGGATACTGCAGTGCATGGAGATGGAATCAGGATTCATTGGAAAGGGAGTGGGACAGGTTGCAGTGTGTGGAGCTGCAATCATGATTCACTGGAGAGGGAGAGGGACACCGCAGTGTGTGGAGCTAGAATCAGGATTCACTGGAGAGGGAGAGGGAGAGGGACACATCGCAGTACGTGGAGGTGGAATCAGGATTCACTGGAGAGGGAGAGGGACAGATCGCAGTGTGTGGGGCCGGAATCAGGATTCAATGGAGAGGTGCAGATCGCAGTCTGTGGATCTGGGCTCAGTATTCACTGGAGAGAGAGAGGGACAGATCACAGTGTGTGTAGCTGGAATCAAGATTCATTGGAGATGGAGAGGGACAGATCACAGTGTTATGAGCTGGAATCAGGATTCACTGGAAAGGGAGTGGGACAGGTTGCAGTATGTGGAACTGCAATCATGATTCACTGAAGAGGGAGAGGGAGAGGGACACATCGCAGTGTGTGGGGCCGGAATCAGGATTCAATGAAGAGGGGCAGATCGCAGTCTGTGGACCTGGGCTCAGTATTCACTGGAGAGGGAGAGAAACAGGTGCATGTGGCTTGGCTCAGTAATCATTGGAGAGCGGCAGATCGCAGTGTGTGGAACAGGAATCAGGATTCACTGGAGGGGGAGAGGGACAGATAGCAGTCTGTGGAGATAGAATCAGGATTCATTGGAGAGGGAGAGTGATGGATCATAGTGTGTGGAGATGGTATCAGGATTCTCAGGAGAATGAAAGGGACAGATTGCAGTCTGTGGAGATAGAATCAGGATTCATTGGAGAGGGAGAGTGATGGATCACAGTGTGTGGAGATGGTATCAGGATTCTCAGGAGAATGAAAGGGACAGATCGCAGTCTGTGGAGATGGAATGTGGAGAGGGAAAGAGACAGGTTGCAGTGTATGGAACCGGAATCAGGATTCACTTGAAAGGGACAGGGCCAGATCGCAGTGTGTAGCGGGAATCAGGATTCTCTGGAGAGGGAAAGGGGCAGATCACAGGGTTTGGAACTGACCTCAGTGTTCATTCGAGAGGGGCAGATCGCGGTGTGTGGAACTGGGATCAGGGTTCACTGGAGAGGGAGAGGGACAGATGGCAGTTTTTGGAGATGGAATCAGGATGCACTCGAGGGCGTACGGGACAGATCACAGTATGTGCTGTTGGCTCAGTATTCAATGGAGGGGGAGTGGGACAGATCACAGCGTGTGGAATTGGGCTTAATATTCAATGGAGGGTAGAGGGATAGATCGCAGTGTATGGAACTGAGCACAGTATTCACTGGAGAGGGATTTGGACATATCGCAGTCTGTGCAACTGGGATCAGCATTCACCGGGGACGGAGAGGGGCAGATCTCATCATGTGGAACAGGGCTCATAATTCGCTTGAGAGGAGAAGGGACAGATCGCAGTGTGTGGAACTGGGCTCAGGATTCACTGGAGAGGGGCAACTCGCAGTGTGTGGAACTGGGATCAGGGTTCACTGGAGAGGGAGAAGGACAGATCACAGTGTGTGGAAATGGAACCAGGATTCACTGGAGAGGGAGAGGGACAGATCGCCGTGTGTGGAGATGGAATCAGGAGGCACTGGAGGGTGTACGGGACAGATCGCATTGTGTGCTGTTGGCTCAGTATTCACTGGAAGGGGAATGGGACAGATCACAGCATGTGGAATTGGGCTCAATATTCGCTGGAGAGGGTGTGGGACAGATCTCAGTGTGTAGAACTGGGCACAGTATTCACTGGAGAGGGAGTTGGACATATCGCAGTGTGTGGAACTGGAATCTTTCCTGTTTTCTGTTTCACTTTTCTGTTCAATGTTGGCACAAATTGCCAGCACTTTAAGTTACTTGATTCAGATGCTGTACTACATTCACCCCACAAAATGTGAAGTCAATGAGAAACTGGGAACTTGGTGAATAACTGCACCAATTTTCTACCTCCTGAGCCAATGAGAATGAAGATTGAGAAAGAAACTGGGACAATGAAGAAGGATATCAGGCGAGTTGGAGTCAAATTCGATCTATGAAGAGAAAGAGAGAGAGGGAGAGCAAGATTGGATTAAGGGAGAAATTAAAAGGACAGAAATGTTGGAAAATCTTCATAAAAATGCCTCTTGGAGCAGGCGTGCAGCTGCACTGTTCCAATTGGTCCTAATGCTATTAAATACCAGCCCTAAATCTTTGCAGATGCTTACTTTGATTTCACAATATTTTTCTGAAACTCATGTGGAAGCTTTAGTTTCTTTTTTCAGGATCCTAACCACAGAGTGGCCCAAATCATCCAGCAATTTACGACAATTCACATTGTCATATCTTTCTCATTACAAATTGCTATGTTTCCTTACATGCTCGTAGGGCTGCATTTCAGTGTGTTGGGTGCCCGCCCCCTCATCGAAAATGCTGGAGGCAAGCTTGCCACTCCCCACACTTTTTGCTAAATTGCTCCATGGCAGTTTAACAGATGATAATTAGTTTCAGATGAGACCTCCCCCCTCACCTGGGCAAGTAGTCCTGCCAATCAAATGGCCGACAGCTCCTGCTCCCAGCACTGCCATTGGGAGTGGTAGCCATTCTTGGAATGGCAAGGAGCCAAGGAGCCAGGTTAAAGCTAACTGGGGGATGGGTTTCAGCAGGGCCAGGCTCGAAGACCCAGATGAGGGCGAGGGGGGCTGAGGTTGACTGGCCATGGTGAGGTGAGGGGGGGAGGAATTGGTGAGGAGGGAAGACCTTAGGCCTAATGGGCCCAGGGGCCCTGTTAAGGATGTCCCTCCACCCATGCCTGCTACCAGCTGGTGCAGTGAAAGCTTGGCTTGGGCCTCTCCCAGCACTGGTTTAATTTCAGCAGCAGTAGCATTTAGTCCTTCAGTGACTATTAATTTAAAAGCCTCAATTGCCCACAAGTGAGCAAGGCCTCCTGATGCCTCCCCTACCACTGGTAAAGTCATGGTGCCCTCCTCTTGCCAACCTGTCCCCAGGCAGCTGCAAAATACAGCCCGTAATGGTATGTGCATTCAACTCACTGTTATTTTCCCAGCAAATTCTTCAACATTGTGTGTTGAATCTTGATTTAACGGTGCAAGAACACAGGGGAGTGGAGAATTGGAAAATATGTCTAATGGTGTATTGGAGCTTACAACAAGCTGACACAGAAGTACAGAGTTGAAATAACCATGGTAGAATTCAGCTATTAAATGATTCATGAACATTATAACTTAATTGTTTTTCAAAGTATTATTGCAGAAGTGGAGGTTTTTATCAATGGGATTACTTTCAAACACCAAAAAGAAAATAACACCAATAAATTTGCATTTAAAGTTTGTGTCAAAATACCAAACAGAAACAACAGGAGAATGGAATAACTTTGCTGAACACTGTACCTGTCTCTTTCATATGTATAATAACTGTTTATGTCCCTCGGCCTGCGTTCAACTGGACTACGGGAGGCATCTTGGTACCGAGTGGGGGAACGAGACCGTCGACTTTGATGGATTTCATCCAAACTCCTATGAATGAAGAGGATTGTCAAAACTATATTACATGTGGAAATGTTGTTTAGAAAATGATTCATCTCGATGAAAAATTGTAAAGCACGAAACCCAATGTCGATAAACAGAGTTTGCCTTTTCCCCCTGAAATTCCATGCAAGAAATTGCCAGTTTTCAGTCAAAACAAATCATCTAATTGAAATTAAACATTAACAACTTTCTGCCCAACATTTAATAAAATAAAACAAACATTGTGAAGAATGAAAACACACCTCTGTAGTGGGACACTGGGTAAACGTGACCGGGTCCTGCCCTGGTCGTCACCACGATGAGGAGAGACAGAACGTGAACGATGGTGTGGGGTTCTCTGCTGATCTGGGACAGTTAGTGTGCTTGATCTACTTTCTCTACTGCTAGCCCTATAACCTGTTGGTTAAGATGCCAAAAATAAAAATACAATGGAAGTATTAATGTTTGTTAGCAAGAACATTAGTCAATTAGTTGCAACTATAAAGCCAAACTTTAATGGTACAAGAACTTAAAAGTATGATTCCATTCAACCTCCCTTTTTGTTCATCACTTTTCTGACTTTTAATTATGAGGCACTCCTTGAAATGCATACAAACCATGAGCATTAAAACAGCCTGGAACCAAAATAAAGTGTTACGGACTGCTATAGTTGTACGATGTACGTTTAATATGTACTATTATGATTAAAAATAATTGGAAGGGCACCAGCTTTCGCTTCACACGGGCAAGTCCAGAGGCCATGCAAACAGCTATGTTAGGTAAAGCAAAGCCATGCAGGTTGCAATCGCTCAGAAATCTTGTGTCTAAGGGCATGTGCTGCTCTACAGCAGTTCACCTGTGGAGCTCAAGCAGGAAGGCAGTTAGGGAATAAGTGGAATCCAAGTGTTTATTGAAAACTATCCAAATGTCATCTGCTTCATAAAGAATATGATTACTCTTACTGTGTGACAGTCTATTTGTGCAAGCAACCCTGTATATTACAGGTAAGCTACAGGAAGAGTTTTATTACACTGTACCTAGCCTTTCTGTTGTTTAACTAGAGTCCTAAACTACTATACAATGCAATTTATTTTAAAAAGTTTATCTGTTTTACATGGAGTGTGATGTATTAAATTAACTTAAAGTAGAAAATAAAAGTGACTTTCTTGGATCAGACAGCAGTGGGATTGACCAGCTTGGGCCTAAGACAATGGGAATGTCAATGAAAATACAAAGTTTACTCTGTCCAGGCCAAATCAAAGCTCTCCAGGACGGTCAGGCTCCAACTGGAATGCATATCTGGGTGTATTGCAAAGCAACTTCTACAGTAGTCAAAATCAAAATCAAGGGTTTCTTAAATGATTTCTTCGCTCTTTCTAAATTTCTCTTTAAGGTTTGAGCATTGGATTTTTTAACCAGTTCCTAATATTTAATAATTTACTATTAACTGACCTGAGACCTCAGTTATATTTATAGAATCATTACAGCCCAGAAGAAGACCATTTGGAAACAGTCCTCCAGTCACAAAAACATCCATCAACCATTACCCTTTGTTTTCTGTCACTGAGCCAATTTTGTATCCAATTTGCTATGTTCACCAAGGCTTCTTCAACAGCACCTTCCAAACCCATGACCACTACCATCTCGAAGGACAAGGGCAACAGATAGATGGAAACACCAGCATCTGGAAATTCTCCTCCAAGGCACTCACCATCTTGACTCGGAAATATATCGCCGTTTCTTCATTGTTGCTGGGTCAAAATCCTGGAACTCCCTTCCTAACTGCACTCTGGGTGTACCTCCACCACGTGCACTGCAGCAATTCAAGAAGGCAGCTCACTAGCACCTTCTCAAGGGCATCTCGGGATGGGAATTAAATGCTGGCCCAGCTAGCGAAGCCCACATCCCATGAATGAATATTTTAAAAAATTCCCCTGGATTGAATGGGCTTTTATTTATTTTAATCAGTCTTCCATGTAGCACCTTGTCAAAAGCCTTGCTAAAACACATGCAAACCACATCAACTACACTACCCTCAACAATCCTCCTTGTTACTTTCCCCAAAAATTCATTCAAGGTAGTCAGACACGATCTTCCCTTAATAAATCCATGTTGACTGTCGTTGATTACTCCATGTTTTTCTGAATGACAGTTTATCTTGTCTCTCAGAAATGATTCCAATAATTTGCCCAGTACTGAGGGACTCAGTAAGTCTATCCTTCACTCCATTTTTAAACAAAGGTACAACGTTAGCAGACCTCCAATCCTCTAGCATCTCACCTGTACCCAGTGAGGATTAGAAAATGATGGTCAAAGCATTCACTATTTCCTCCCTGGCTTCTTTTAACAGTCTAGGGTACGTAAGGATGCTAATCCCCTTAATACTTCCTCTCTCCCAATGTTTATCACATCCAGTGCTTCAAATTCCTCCTCCTTAAGTACAATGTCTACATTGCCCCTCTCTTTTGTGAAGGCAGACATAAAGTATTCATTAAGAAACATACCCAAATCCTCTGCTTCTACACATAGGTTGCCTTTTTGGTCTTGCTCTTTCCTTAGTTATCCTCTTACTCTTAATATATTGATAAAACATCTTTTGGATTTATCTTGATTTCACTTGCCAATATTCATTCATGCCCTCTCTTTACTGTCCTAATTTTCTTTTTGATTTCACCTCTCCTTTTTCTATAATCCTCTCAGGTTTCTGTACTATTGAGTTCTCAGTGTCTGACATAAGCTTTCCTTTTCTGCCTTATCTTACCCTGTAAGCTCTGTGGCCTCCAGGTGGCTCTAGGTTTGGCCGTCTCACCCTTTTTCTTTCTGCAAACTTTACTCTGAGCCCCTTGAACCTCCCCTTTGATTGCCCCCGCTGCTCCGACACTGATTTACATTCAAGTAGCTGTTTTCAGTCCACTTTTGCTAAATCACTTCTTAACTTCTGGTAAAATTGGCCTTGCCTCAATTTAGAACTTTAACTCCTGTTTTATCTTTGTCCTTTTCCATAATTATGTTAAAACTAACTGAATTATGATTGCTACCATCAAAATTCTTTCCCACTGTCACTCCTTCCACCTGCCCAGCTTCATTTCCTAAAACTAAGTCCAGAGCCATATTTTGTCTCATTGGACTTGCTATTTACTGGCCAAAAAAGTTCTCCTGAATGCACCTTAAGAATTCTGTTCCCTCTATTCCTTTCACACTAAAACTATCCCAGTTAATATTGGGATAGTTAAAATCCCCTTCTATTACTGCTCTATTGTTTTTCCACTTCTCAGAGATTTGCCTACAAATTTGCTCACAAATTTGCCCTTATCTCTCCCTCTGACTGTTTGGGGTCTATAGTACATTCCCAGTAGTGTGAGTGCCCCTTATTTGTTCCTTAGCTCAATCCATATGGCCTCATTTGAAGATTGTTCTAACATTTCATCCTTCCTCACAGCTGTAATTGTTTCTTACCACACCAAAATTGCCAAAATCCCCCTCCTTTTTTATCCCCCTCTCTGGGCAGAATTTTACGACAGTGGGATTTTACATTCCCGCTGTCCTCAATGGGATTTATAATGGCCCGGCGCATTTTACGGCCCCGACCCCGCTGAAATAGGGCTGTAAAATTCTGTCCTCTATCTTGTCTGAAAATCTTGTAACCAGGAATGTTGAGCCGCCATTGCTGTCCCTCTTCAAGCCATGTTTCTGTTATAGCTATGATATTATATTGCCACATCTGTGCCCTCAGCTCACCTGCTTTATTTGCCATAGTCCTTGCATTTAAGTATATACTCTTGAGCATGGCTAAAGTCTCTTTTTATTTTCTATGTTTTGTTCCCTCTGTTTTCCAGACTCATTCACTAGCCCTTTGCCTTCCGATTGAAAAAAATTGTTCTTATGTAACAACATGCAACATAGAGGGCAGAATCTTCTATTCGGTGTGCGGCGCGTAAAATGACGCGCGGTGACGTCGGGCCTGCGTCCTGATGTCATCGCACGTCATTCGGATCTTTCGTTCGATGAGAGTCGGCTACGTGCCCGCCGAACTGTCAAAGGCTTGTTGAGGCCATTAATAAACTAATTGAAGTACTTGTCAGGGCTGCCGTCCAACCTTAAGGTTGGCGGACAGGCAAAGAGCCCAGGCGACCTTTGCATTTTTCATTAAACCTCATCCACGGGCGGGATGAGGTTTCATGAAGGATTTATTATTGAAATAAAATTTTTTTCATAATTCATAAACACGTCACATTATGGGACGTGTTTGAATAATTTATTTTTCTTTTTTTCAATGATTCATGATAAAATTAAACTCCCTGAGGCATCTGTGTGCCTCAGGGAGATTTCTGCGCTCTTTCGCGTGCATGTGCAAAAGACTGCAGGCACCGACTCTCCCTCCCCCTCGCCTGCACAGGGAGCTCTCAGTGCTTCATGGTGTGTGTCATGCTGGCTGGGCCTTAATTGGCATGCCCATGTAAAATGGCGGCGCAATCCATTTTTAAATGGATTGGCTCCATGCCCGCCCGCGCCCTTTCCCCACTGGCCTGCCCGACAGGGAGAGAATTCTCCTCAGAGTTCCAAGCTTGTTTTCTTTTTGGCAGAGAGAAGGCTTTGAGGTTTTCAGAATGATAAAGGAAATGGATAGAGTTGATCCAAATTGTTGTGCATGCCAAAAGGTTGGTATGACAAGCAACACAAGTCAGAAAGATGTAAAAACTGAAGTCAGACTGGATAGTTTAAATTTTCCAGTTGGTTTTATTCGAAAATAAATCTACCATTGGTATTAAAATATTGGGAATTAGAAAATCTATGATAATATGGTAACAAAGTTGCAGAAAAAGTTATCAAGAAAGGCCACTGAGTCAGGCTGCACATATGAGTTCAAAAACATTTCTATAGTTTTCGAGAGACTGAAAGAATAAGGGATAGGATGAGGAGTTAGGTTTTACTTGTATTTTCTTGTTGTTAAATGTCACCCCCTCTGAATGCAGGATGCAGGCTTTATCCACAATCTTTTACCTGATGGATCTTTAATTTGCACTCCTGTTCTACAGTGAGGTGCTGATGACAATCAAAGTTCTTTGCCAATGCAGTGGTGGAAAAACAGCACTGCTGCTGTGCACCTCCCAATGACTACCTACAGAACAGTCTGTGGAGTGGGGCGGCAGGGTAAAACTAAACAAAAATCCTTAAAATTGGAATGAATGAAAAAAAGAAATGGTCAGCGAAAAACAGCATATCTCTTTTTGTGTAATTTTTATGTTCTTTGACACATTATACAGAATGTAATTCCAGAATTGTAGTCAAGCATTATGATTTTACACTTTAACCTAATAAATTACATCCAACTGATAACCCTAAAATTATTCAGAAACTTCAACACTGTTATTTTGATTTGAGGCATATAGCCACATTTCTCACTGTCCTGACATGTGGGTGCCATCATTGTAGGGAATTACCTTCTAACTTGTGTACAAATGGTTGAATGAATTTTGTGGTGAAAGGGGAATGAAGATGCAGAAAATGCTAGTAGTAAACATTTTTTTTATTTCCTTCAATAGCTTTCCAAAATAAAACTAAATTAGATTGACGGTTTTATTACAAGCATTTTTGACTTTGCTCAGAGCTGCACCAAATGCAAGATAAGATAAAACATAACCCCAAAATCAAAAAGTCTAATCAATCATACCTTAAACTTCAGAATTTCTTAAACAAGATCAATTTAGCTGCACCTACCATTCTAAGTTATTCTAGGTCATTGTGTCCAGTGGCATTTTTACTTCACAAGGTCATTTTGCAAGGCTTTGCTCCTGATATGGAATTTCACAGAACGGGAGCGTAAATCACAGAATTAGAGCTATAGTCCCATCACCAAAGCAGACCCCTGTCTAGCAAGTTGCCACATCTCAAGCAGAGCCTTGCAAATTTTCAGCCAAATTCTGTGATGAGCACTATGCCTACAAAGAACAAAAACGGCTGAGTTGTTTCTTACATATAAACCTCAATAACAGAAATGCAATTGTTAATTTTTGTATAGTTCATGTGATTTATGTAAGGGACTGTGTTAAACATCTTGTTTGCAGTTTTGAGACAGTTTAGCTGAATTTCTTTCAGAATCTATCTGTGCCTTATAAAAATGGTGTCAATTTCATATTATACGATCTGCTTTTATCCATCCAAGTTAATCATAAAATCTTGGACCAAAATATTTTATGTTATGTTTTGCTTTGAGACTTAGTAATCTAAAATATAAACTTCAAATGTGTTCAGCAAAATTATGCATCATGCCAGACAATCAATAACTATTTGTGCACCTTCAAAGATGTTTTTAAACAGTGAAATACACTTCATCTTCAAAGAGTCAGATAAATTCTGAGTATGATATGCAGAATAAATATAATTACTAATAACTATTGGTGAATCTCAACCAACTAAGTTGTGCCTTTGTACAGCTAATTTTAATATTTGTGATGGCTGGCAGATGGATGGTATCTGCTCTTGGAAATGTTCCTGACCTCCTGCTAGAGCCCCACACCAAAAGCAATTTCTAAATGCGAATAGCATTAATAGATTAGGGTATGTTCCGCCACCCACCCACCTGACAAGACCACTCCAATACCATCATCAACATCATAATCTGAGATGTCACTATCACTGATTCGATGAGATCCTGGGTAATGATGGAACAAACAGACAAAACAGCTATGCGTGTGGGCTCAATAAAACTTATGGTATAATCTTAAATCAGAAATGCTTTATTTATAATATATAGGTGAGCCAGAAAACAAGCAACCTAGAAAATTAAAAAAATGTGAATGAATCTATATTTTTAACAACACAATTTTTATTGTTCTCTCTGCAACAAAAAGGATATTTCAGTTTATACAGAGCAGCTAATAGTTAAGCCATTAACAAATCAGGGTACTTTTCTCTCAGTGTGCAAAGCAAGAACAAGAATTAAACTATGAACATAATAGACAAATTACACAAACACCACAGATGGTGTGGAGCCGAACCCTTTGGGGGTGTATACTGGGAAATTGTACACATATTATAATCATGCATACCTCATGATCTTCCATCTATTAATCAACTGAAAACTGTGGAGGATGTACACAAAACTTCTGACTATGCAGTTGCAGCGAGCAAGGCTCTGTGGCAGGACTGCACACATGTAAAATTCACCCTAACAGCTTGAAAATCTTTGTGTTGGTGATTTTTGGGCTGGTTCCAAGTGACTAATGGTTTAAATGCCAAATCTACAACACGCTGACACTGGCGCTGAATGAGTCAAACATTGGTCATTTCTTCAGATCAAATTCTTCAGCTGGATTTTCTTTTTGCTTGGTTTGAACCACCATTATTATTTCGATAGTGCTTGCAGCAGCAGCTTGCACTAAGTAATTAATTTGATTAATGCCTTGAAGTCACAGCCTGTAACATTTTTAAAAATAAAATACAATTGGGGCGCTTTCATTTAGTTTGGGATCAGCCTCTGTCACCCATGTGAAAACAAACAGGGCAAGAAGCACGGAGCAAGTCAGTGATAGAAAGAGAGGTCAATGCTTTTGGGAGATTTGAATATTAATCTTTTTCTTTCAGTTGCTGACTGATGTGCTGTGCATTTTCAGTTTCTTTCTGTTGATTTCCAATTATTAGCATTTGTTCTCAGAGACTAGAAGAACATTTTCTTGGTTAGTTACTTAGGGTGGAATTGTGAATGGACTCTTTATACTCATGGCTACAATCTCGACTTTATTGACTCCTCCCACTGTATTCCATGGGCTGAATTCTCCGGTCAGTGAGTGGGGGCGGGGCCCGCTTGTCGACACATAAAATGATGTGTGGTGACATCAGGTGGGCGTCCCAACGTCACCACACATCATTTAGATTTTCAGTCCACCGAACTGTCAATGGCCCATTAAGGCCATTTTAAATCTAATTAACTCAATTAAATGAGCTGCCCATCCAACCTTAAGGTTGGTGGGCAGGCGAAGAGCCCAGGCAGCCTTCGCATTTTTCATGAAACCTTATCCACGGTTTTAAAATCTAATAAAAATGTTTATATTAATTCTTTGACATGTCCCAGCTCATGTGAACAGTGTCACATGAGGGGACATGTTTTAAAAGTTTTTTTTTGTCTTTTATTTAAATTTACACATGTCAAACTAATCTCCCTGAGCCATCTCTGTGCCTCAGGTAGCTCTTCCGTGCGCATGCGCGAAAGAACGCAGGAAACAGGGAATTCCCCCCTCACCCACATAGGGAGCGCGGAACACTTCCGGGCGAGCATCACGATAAGCGGGCCTTAATTGGCCCGCCCACATAAAGTGGCAGCGCGGCCCCGAACGGGGGCACCAATCGGGTTCATGCCCACCCTCACCCTTGCCCCCACCCCTGCCCGTCCCTGCACAATCCCCAACGGGGAGGAAAATTTTTCCCCATGTCATTTGTGAAATACTTCATTCTGAACCTTGGATACTGTCAAGCAGAACAACTTCAGACAAGCTAGCTCTCAGCATACTCACACTCGACCAGCAGTATAGAGTAGGGATGTACTTCTTCAGTAACAAGCAGGCAAATAAATTTGTGTTGATTTGGTTAAAGCATTTGTTACATCAGCACTTCAGTTCAAATTGTGTGCTATATTCTGATGTCCAGCCTGCTCCCTATTTTTCACATGAGTACTAATGGCCTTGAACACTATAGCTACCTTAAGTAAAAATAATGTATTTTGTATTACAGCCTGGATTATGTTTTAAGACAGTAACATACCTTAATGTTGAGAGATGAAGTTCAGGCATACCAGTAGAGGGGCCAGATTAATGGGTATAAAATGGTCAGATGATCTTAAAAAAGGCAAACTACATGGTCCCAGCATCTTGCATCCACAAGTCTTAATGAAGATGGGGGCTAAAATCAGAATTAATTGATATTTTTTTGTAAACTGGTCTGATTCCTGAGGAAAGGAAAGTGCCAAACTAATGCTTTTAATATAAAGTGAACAACTGGAAACTGTGTGGAGGCAGGTTGATCAGTTGTGCCTTATTGGATAAAGCACAGGAGAGTAAGCAGGGCTTCAGGAAAGGGGCCTCATGGTTAAATAACAGGTCTCTTTCACATGGTCAACAATCAGCTTGATATATGCTTGGATTGTCAGAAAATCTTAAGATTCTACATGGGTGATTAATGGAAAAAGTTAAGAAAATAAGAATATAGCATGCAATGTTTAAAAAGAAGCCTTAACACTGACAATTGAACTTTTTGTACTTACTGGCTCAATATATGGAATTTATATTTATCCAGCACTTGATTTTGGTACTAAGTTAAAAGCTAGCATTCTAAATTAACAAACTGAACACAGGATTTAATAACTTGGTTCTGAAATCACACACATGGACATGCACTCAGCATGTTTGTCTGAAATTCCTCGCTCTGTTCTTTAACAGAACTTTAACCCAATTATTTTAAATAGGTTAGATCCACTGCTAAAATAGCCAAGAGAGGAACTACAGATGAACAAAATAAGTGTTTGGATGTGTTACCCAACTGAATAATGTTAAGGGTTGAATGTCTTGAGTCCCTTTGTTTAACAGTTCTTAAAACATTGCAAGAAATGAATTAAAATAATATTCCCGACTTGGAAAGAGAACGCCCCATTCTGAGGACAGTCTACATGTAAAATATAAATCACACACATGGACATGCACTCAGCATGTTTGTCTGACATTCTATTTTACACAGTGGGTTCAAACATACATTACAGTCAACTTAATTCACTATCAATAAAAGAATGGGTATCTGTTATGCTGCAAGTTTACTTCAGAATTTAGCCAGATAGTGAAAAAATTATAATTACCAATAACCTACTTTGTAGCCTTTTACTAGGACTCTCTCCATGTACATGCCGCCGCGGCATGTAGGGTGATGGCTGAGGCAGAGGTAGTGATGATACATCATGTGTCTGAAGTTTGTACCAGTGTGGTTCATCATCAAGCAATGCTGTCTCCAGCTCTATAAGGATCTGCAAAAGTAAAACAATATCATCTATATCATCCTAAAATGGTGCAGAGAACAACTGGAAGAAATCAGGATAAATATCTAATTAGGAGTAGGATGGAGGATACGAATGATAAGTTTGACAGATAGGGCTACTCATTTATAGGGATTGAACTGCTGAAATCATAGAAAAATCAGGCTATGGAAGATAATCAATGAAACTAAAAGTAGATTATCAATCTCATTTTTGGTAGCCTGATAGCCAACAAAACTATCAATACCAAAAGGCTACTTATCCTTTTACCAGGACTTTCCTCTGAACATGTACGGTGATGGTCAGCTGCACCCACTACCCAGCAACACTGCTGCTCAGTGGATAGCACTCTCATCTCTGCTCCATAAAGTTCAAGTCCCATTCCAGGACTTGGAGCACAGAAATCTAGGCTGCCAATCCAGTGTAGTACGGAGGGAATACTGCACTGTTGGAGCTGCTGTCTGCCAAATGCAGGGTGATCAAGTGTCCCAGATTTTACCAGACTGTCCCGTAATTTGGCTTTCTGTTCTGTATTCCAGGTCAGGCCTTTTTGGGATGCGATTTATCCCAGATTTCTTCAGTATGTGCATCCTTTGTATCTGCGCATGCACACTCTGCTGCAGCACATGTGCAGACCCTAGCCCACACAGCCATGAGGGAGCAGAGGGAGCACTGGCTAGCACTCTCCTCAGAGCTGTTCAGCTTCAGCAGGAATGTGGTTCAGACCTGGGACTACCCAGCAGGTGTCCGGGGTGGGTGCAGTCCCAACAGCGGCAGCAGAATGAGATTCAGTGTGTGCTGGCAGCCTCATGCACGAGCCAATGATTCCACGCACTCCTCCCCTGTGTGGTCCCACGGTCTTGCCAGCCCTCAACCTCCTCTTGCTCCCATGGTGACACCAGTAGCCCTCCCCACACCCATTTCCAGCACCTCCTCACACCCCACCCCACCTTCTCCCACTGTATCAAAGAACAAAGAAAAGTACAGCACAGGAACAGCCTCCAAGCCTGCGCCGATCATATTGCCTGTCAAACTAAAACATTTGGCACTTCCGGGGTCCGTATCCCTCTATTCCTATCCTATTCATGTATTTGTCAAGCTGCCTCTTAAACACCACTATCATACCTGCTTCCACCACCTCCTCTGACAGCGAATTCCAGACACTCACTACCCTCTGCGTAAAAAACTTGCCCTGCACATCTCCTCTATAGTTTTCTCCTCTCACCTTAAATCTATGTCCCCTAGTAATTGACTCTTCCACCCTGGGAAAAAGCTTCTATCTACTCTGTCCATGTCACTCATAATTTTGTAAACTTCTATCAAGTCACCCCTCAATCTCTGTCGCTCTCGTGAGAACAATCTGAGTTTCTCCAATCTCTCCTCATAGCTAATAACCTCCAGACCAGGCAGTATCATCAGTACCAACTATGGCAAAGAGTCCCTTTTTTTGCCCAGAGTTGGTCACTCTGGTCAAATGAGATGTTAAATCAGTGGAAGCGGAGGTAAAAGATCCCAAGATACCCTTTTGAAAAGGAACAAGAAAAGTATACCTGGTGTCCTGGCCAATATTCATCCCTTAACCAACATCACAAAAACAAATTTTAAGCTCATTATAAGTTTGCTGTTTATAAGTCAGCTGCTGTGTTTTCTGCATTACAATAGCGACTCCATTTCAAACACTACTTAATCAGCTGTAAAACACTTTGAGATATTCAGAAGCTTTATAAATACAGACTTCCTTTACTTTTCCTTATCTACCAGTCATCATCAGGTTTTTGTGTCATTATTTCCTATCATAAATTACTAAATCAATGTTCTCAATTCAATTTTAATTTAACAATCATAATGTGGCTTTGTGGAGGGAGCTTCTGAAGTCTCCCTCTGAACTCGATCATCATCTTGAGTGTGTGTTTGTATATAAATAATTTATATATATAAGATGTATATATTATATATAATCATCACCAGGTGATGGGGAATGCTATCAAGTACTGTACTAATGTATATCATATTATTAGGGCATGTGTCCTCAGCTCTTTGTCCAGGAATTTGTTCTGATACCCTGAGTAACACCTGGAACCCAAACTATAATAGAACAGCAGCAGTGTAACTATCAGGTTTAAAAAATACACAGCCAGGCCAGGAGTGGACTTTATGGCTTAAATTTCTGCAGAGTCATAGAGAGCCTGTGGCACATCCAAAATGGTGGACAAACTCCAGGTCCAGAAATCCCGCCACCATATCTGGCATTCTAACAAGAGAAGGAGACTGGGGGCTGTAAGTGACTTCCACGTGAGGGAAAGTCGAACTCAGCAGGGTCAGCTGAGCTCAGTGCTGAGTTCAAATAGACCCTATTTTTGCTGGAACAAGGACTTATCCTGCAGTGTGGGAGTTATAACTTTTTAGAGTAGATGTAAATGTTCTTGAAGGGCAGATAAGGTACACAAAACTGCCAAACTGTCAAGTTATTTAAAACCCCTGTCCTTTAAAAATAAAAAAATGCCAGTCTCTATCTGAGAGAGTAAATAAAAATCTGTTCTAGTGGTTTCAATTGCTGTTTGTTGACAAAAACCTAAGTGCTCTTATTATAGAATTATCAATGCTTGACAGCTTTCTAAAACCTATCATTAACACATTGGGGGGTTGTAAGTTCACTGTTTTATTGATAGCTCAAAGAAGTTATTCAAGGATTAACTGTCTTTGATATGGGGTTATGAATACAAATGTTTGTTTTTATAAGGGACTAAATACTTGAGGAGATTTTAATGTATTGAATGGAACTTTCATAAATGAGAGTTTTTTTTATATTGTGAAGTCTATAATAGATATTTAGAACTTTGTTTCATTTCATCTCAGCATGGCTCCTGAAGTCTGCCCGTGGCAGACAATGGGTTAGTTGACATGGAGGTTGTAAGGGAAAAAGGTAGTAGGGGTGCTTGAGTTGGCAGTAAGTTGGCATAGGGGCTATAAAGTTCCATGGGGGTGGTTGGGGGACATGGATTCACATGAGTTGGCAAGTATGGGCATAGGCAGTGGGTGGGAAGTGAAGGGGTGTGAGGGGTGACACCTAGAAGGCCTAATGTTAAAGAAAACAAATGGGATGAAGCCCCAGGAACTGAGTGAGCCTTTTAATCAGCCCTTCTTTGCACTCAGAAGGTTGCCGTCTCCAACCTGTGTCCGGGGGGAAAGGCAGGCCCGACTCCATCCTATGCATGCCCTCCAGGAATGAAGATCCCTCTGCCCAAGGTGGATGCAGCAAGCCGGGAGATTTCCCAACTCGGCACACTCACCTTAGGAATGAAAATCCAGGCCTATGTGTCCAAGTTGAATTTCTTTAAAAGGCTGAGGATAGTTATACTTATATTAGATAACCTGACATTGATCCTCAATGTTCACACACAAGCAGCTGTAAATAAAAGTTGTTCAAAAACCAACGGTAAATCTCCGAGGACCTGCACCTACTTTGTGGACGATAATATCTCCTCATGAAAAAACTCGGACCTTAGCACAAGAAATGTCATAGAAGTATCTCTAATTTATTCTTGCTGTAAGCCTAGGTAAAGATCGTTATCTGAGGGATACCTCCAATGCCCTGATTCCCAATGCCTGGATGAAGACCATGCCATGTAAATATTATGAAGCTGGATACTAATTTCTATTCAATGTTCTCCAGTCAGACATTTATCTAAATGCCTGACTGATGCTTGGATTATTTTTATAGCAGAAATTGTAACATGTTAAGGTGTATTTTTTACCTCTCCAAGAAATTCACTTTCTTCTTCTTGTACTCGAGGTTGATCCCACAGCGTGATTTCTAACATCCGTTCTCGAAAGTCTCTCCGATGTACATGAGAATAGACAAATGTTTGGTTCCATTTTGGCTCTAAACTTCTCTTGATTGTTTTGGTCCTCCGTTTACTCTTGTCACTGACCATTAAAATATACAGTTCAATTATTTCACATTCCAGTTGACTTCCTTTTATGAATAGTCTTAGTTTTCACCTCCACTGAGTAACCAACAATCAAAACAACAGACTGCTTTATATTTACTTATTTTTATAGTGTATCAAATAAATAATTCTGTAGCAAAGTAAATACACTATTGTGTTAATATAGGAACTGGTCTGAATTTGCAATATGTTGTCATGAAGGTTTCCAAAATAAAGGAGTGTTTCTGTATTTTGGGTGGGAGATTGAAACCATTTTTACCCATTTAAGTGATTTACATTCAACCACCCAGCTGCCCTCCACCACCATGAACTGACAATTCAGCCCTCATTCATCTTATTTACTACTTCTTCCTGTTAAAATGTTATGGGCCTGCAGTTTTAGCACTGCTGCCTCTTTGTCGGGTAAATACTGAGTCAAAATGTGAAGGTCTGTTAAGTATTAACTACGAAATATATATAAATGAATGGAACCTAAACTTTAGAAATGCCTGTACCCCCAGATGATGATAGCTGGGTAAGACACTCCAACCTACACTAGGGATTCCAGATTACAACAGGTTATCATAAAAACAAGGTTGCGCTTATCTCTACTGGTGAACAAAAAAGCCCAATGTTACTTATAGGGAGAATTAAAGGGCTCAGTAGAAAGAAATTGTTTATATAATGCACATATAGATGGTGGAATCCTCTACAACTAACTGTGGTTGAAGCAAAGTTTATATATTATTTTAAAAGAAAATTAAATAGTGAGAAACAAGAATTTTAAAGTGTATGAGAAGCTAGCAGAATAGTAGGTTGAAAGTAGGTGTTTCACATAGAGAAAAATGTCAAAACAGACTTCTAAATAGAAATGTACAGAAACAGCCCATCTGGCCCAAACAATCCTTGGTGGCATTTATTTTTCACATGAGCTAAAAGTACTAATGACATATTCACTTTGTTCCCAAATTCCCTTTGCTGTGATCCACCTATCCAACCTCAAGTTCAATGTTCATATTTTTGTCTCAGTTAAGGTATCTTCTAAATTTTGTTCATTGTGCACAGCCGATTCATTCCCACAGCTAGCACCTTTCATTTTTTTTGTGTGAAATCTTAAAGTGGACAACTTGTGAGCAGCCTGCACAGTATTTTCTAGGTTTCTGTGTGGCTGTGCATGCTTGCAGCTTACAGGGAACAACGGCCTTGACAAGTAACCCTGGAAGTGAATTCTACAGCTTCAAAACTCTGCAAAGAAGCTTCTCCTGCACTCTCTTCTAAACTTCTTGCCTACTTCTTGTACCTATGGCCTCTCATTCTTGCCTCTTCAACTACTGGAAGCAGCCTGCTTCAGTCTAACAAGCTCCAAACTTTTATAATTTTGAGCACTTAATCAATCATGTCACCTCTCTTGGTTGTTCAAATGAAATAACAATTTAGCTTTGCAAGTCTTCTTTATATTTATATGTCCTCATATAAGGATGTATCTGAGTGAATCTACATTGTGCCATATCCTGTCCACAGCACAGAATCACGGAACTGTTGCAGCACAGAGGGAGGCCATTCAGCCCATTCTGTCTGCACCAGCTCTCCGAATGAGCAATTCACTTAGTGCCATTCTCCCACCTTCTTCCTGTAACCCTGCACATTCTTCCTTTTCAGATAACAGTTTAATTCCCTTTTGAAAGCTTCAATTGAATATGCCTCCACCACGCTTTCAGGTGATGCATTCCAGATCTTAACACATCTGTGTGTGAAGAAGTTTTTTTTTATTACTTCTTTTGTCAATTACCTTAAATCTGTGCCCTCTCATTCTCAATCTTTACACAAGCGGAAACAATTTCTCCCTAACTACTCTGTCCGGGCCCCTCATGATTTTGAATACCTCCATCAAGTCTCCTCTCAGCTTTCTCTTCTCCAAGGAAAACAGTCCCAACTTCTCCAATCTATTCTCATAACTGAAGTTCCTCATTTCTGGAACCATTTTTGGGAATCTTCTCTGCACTCTCTCCAATGCATTCACATCCTTCCTAAAGTTTGTGATGCCTAATGTTGCACACAGTTCTCTAACTAAATTCTCGTTGGGATTGCATATCAGCTCATCGTTACCTCTTGGCTTTTATATTCTATACCTCACAGAATCACAGAATTTTTACAGTGTTGGAAGGAGGCCATTTGGCCCATTGTGTCTGCTCTCCGAATGAGCAATTCCCTTCGCAACATCCTCCTGCCTTCTCTCCGGAACCCTGCACATCCTTCCTCCACACTCTCAGACAATATATTCCAGACCTTATTCACTCCCTGCATGTAAAAGATTTTTCTCATATCACTCGTGCTTCTTTTGCAAATTACTTTAAACCTGTAAACCTGTTGTAATAAAATCTAGAATTCCATTAGCGTATTTTCCTGGCCATATGAACCTGAGGTGCTGCCTTTGAACCTCTACCTCTACCAACTAGTGGAGAGGATGTAGAGAATAAAATTTGTAAGAATTATAGACTAATTATAATGGGGACTTCAATTATTCAGATATAGACTGGGATAAGAATAGTGCAAAGGGACAAGAGGGGCGAGACTTCCTGGAATGTGTTCAAGATAATTTTCTGCAGCAGTATTTTTCCAGTCCAACAAGAGGACATGCACTGTTGGGCCTGGTTCTGGGGAATGAGTTGGCCCAAGTGGATCAAATATCAGTGGGAGGGCATTTAGGGTACAGTGACCATTGTATCATAAGATTTAGGTTGGCCATGGAAAAGGACAAGGAACAATCCAGAGCAGGGATAATTAATTGGGGGATGGCCAACTTCAATGGGATGAGAATGCATCTGAGTTGAGCGAGTGAGAATCAAATGTTGGCAGAAAAGACAGTAGCTGACCAATGGGCTATCTTCAAAGAAAAAGTATTGCAGGCACTGTCAAGGTATATTCCCTTGAAGGGGAAAGGTTGGACACACAAACCCAGAGTACCCTGGATGATGAGAGAAATAGAAGAAAAGCTGAAAAGGAAGAAGTATGTGTACAACAGATGTCAGGTAGAAAACACGATGGAGAATCAGGCTGAACATAGAAGAACCAGAGGGGAAGTGAAGAAACTAATAAGAAAAGCAAGGAGCGAGTATGAAAGGAGGCTGGCAATGAACATAAAAGAGAATCCCAATGTCTTTTGTAAACATGTAAATAATAAAAGGGTGGTAAAGAAAGAGTGGGGCCGATCAGGGACAAAAAAGGGGATTTGCACGTGGAGGCTGGAGAAATAGCGGATGTATTAAACAAGTACTTTGTATCTAGCTATTCAAAGGAAGAAGATGCTACCCAGGCCGAGGTGAGAGAGGAGCTAACTGGTACACCAGAAGAATTTACAATTGAGGAGGAGGAGGTTTTAGAAAGGCTATCTTTACTTAAAGTAGATAAGGTACCAGGACCGGATAAGATGCATTCAAGGGTACAACAGAACCATAGAAAAGTTACAGCACAGAAGGAGGCCATTCAGCCCATCTTGCCCATGCCAGCCCGAGGACACCCAGGTGCCCTTTCTAATCCGACCTTCCTGCATCCGGCCCATAGCCCTGCGGCTTACAGCACTTAAGGTGCAGATCCTGGTACTTTTTAAAAGAGTTTAGAGTTTCTGCCTCTATCACCAGACATCCACTACCCTCTGCATAAAAAAGTTCTTCCTCATGTCCCACCTACACCTTCTGCCACTTATCTTGAATCTATGTCCCCTGGTTCTAGAATTCTCCACCAAGGGAAACAATTTTATCCTGTCCACTCTATCGATTCCCCTCATAACATGATTGTACTGAGGGAAGTGAGAGTGGAAATTGCAGAGGCACTCGTGATAATCTTCCAGTCTTCCTTAGACACAGGGGAGGTGCCAGAGGGCTGGAGAATTGTGAATGTTACACCCCTGTTCAAAGATGGGTGCAAGGATAAAGCCGGTAACTACAGACCAGTCAGTTTGACCTCAGTGGAAGGGAAACTTCTGAAAACTATAGTTCGGAACAAAATCAATCGTCACTTAGACAAGTGCAGGATAATTAAGGAAAGCTAGCATGGATTCATTATGGGAAAATCATGTTCAACTAACTTGCTGGAGTTTTTGAGGAGGTAACAGAGAAGATAGTTAAGAACAATGCTGTTGATGTGGTGTATATGGATTTTCAAAAGACATTTGATACAGTGCCACACAGCAGACTTGTGAGCAAAATTCTAGCTCATGGAATAAAAGGGAAAGTAGGCACTTGGAAAAGAAATTGGCTAAGTGACAGGAAACGGAGAGTAGTGGTTAATGGTTGTTTTTCAGATTGGAGTGGAGTTCACCAGGGGTCAGTGTTGGGATCCTTGTTCTTCCTGAAATATATTAATGACCCAGGCTGTGGTGTGCAGGGCAGGATTTCAAAATTTGCAGATGATACAAAGATTGGAAATGTTATCAACTATGATGGGGAGAGTCCTGAGCTTCAAAAGGACAGATTGTTGGTGGATTGGGATGACAAGGGGCAGATGAAGTTCAATGCAGAGAAGTGTGAGTTGATTCGTTTTGACAGGAAAGATATGGAGGGACAGTATAAAATAAAGGGACAGCCCCTAAAGGAGATGCAGGAACAGAGGGACCTCGGTGTATACATATAAAAGTCATTGAAGATGGCAGGGCATGTTGAGAGAGCAGTTAATAAAGCATATAGTATCTCAATCTTTATTAACAGGGGCATTGAGTACAAGAGTAAGGAGGTCATGTTGAACCTGTATAAGACAGTAGTTAGGCCTCATCTGGAGTACTGCGTCCAGCTCTGGGCGCCAAACTTGAGGAAGGATGTGAAGGCATTGGAGAGAGCACAGAAGAGGTTCACAAGAATGATTCCCGGGATGAAGAGAATATCTTTGAGGATAGATTGGAGCGGTTGGGACTCTTTTCCTTGGAGAAAAGAAGGCTGAGAGGAGACTTAATAGAGATTTTTTTTATTCATTCACGGGATGTGGACATCACTGGCTAGCATTTATTGCCCATCCCTAATTGCCCTTGAGAAGGTGGTGATGATCTGCCTTCTTGAACTGCTGACGTGGTATAGGTACACCCACAGTGCTGTTAGGAGGGAGTTCCAGGATTTTGACCCAGCACAGTGAAGGAACGGCCGATATATTTCCAAGTCAGGATGGTGAGTGACTTGGAGAAGAACATCCAGGTGGTGGTGTTTCCATCTATCTGCTGCCCTTGTCCTTCCAGATGGTACGGTCATTGGTTTAGAAGGTGCTGCCTAAGGAGCCTTGGTGAATTTCTGCTGTACATTTTGTAGATTGTACACACTGCTGCTACTGTGTGTCGGTGGTGGTGGGAGTGAATGTTTGTGGATGTGGTGCCAATCAAGCAGACTGGTTTGTCCTGGATGGTGTCAAGCTTCTGGAGTGTTGTGGGAGCTGCACTCATCCAGCAAGTGCAGAATATTCCATCACAGTCCGGACTTGTGCCTTTAAGATGGTGGACAGGCTTTGGGAGAGTCAGGAGGTGAGTTACTCAATGCATGATTCCTAGCCTCTGACCTGCTCTTCTAGCCACAGTATTTATATGGCTCGTCCAATTCAGTTTCTGGTCAATGGTAACCCCCAGGATGTTGATATTGGGGGATTCAGTGATGGCAATGTCATTGACCGTCAAGGGGCGATGGTTCAGTTCTCTCTTGTTGGAGATGGTCATTGCCTGACACTTGTGTGCCACTTGCCAGCCCCAGCCTGGATATTGTCCAGAACTTCCTGCATTTGGATATAGACTGCTTCAGTATCTGAGGAGTCATGAATGATGCTGAATATTATGCAATCATCAGCAAACATCCTACTTCTGACCTTTTGATGGAAGGAAGGTCTTTGATGAAGCAGCTGAAGATGGTTGGGCTTAAGACACTATCCTGAGGAACTCCTGCAGTGATGTCCTGGATCTGAGATGACTGATCTCCAACAACCATTACCATCTTCCTTTGTGCTAGGTATGACTCCAACCAGTGGAGAGTTTTCCCCTGATTCTCATTGACTCCAGTTTTGCTCAGGCTCCTTGATGCCACACTCGGTCAAATGTGGCCTTGATGTCAAGGGCAGTCACTCTCACCTCACCTCGGGGTTCAGCTCTTTTGTCCATGTTTGAGCCAAGGCTGTAATGAGGTCAGGAGCTGAGTAGCACTGGCAGAACTCAAGCTGAGTGTCAGTGAGCAGATTATTGCTAAGCGAGTGCCGCTTGACAACACTGTTGATGACCCTTTCCGTTACTGTACTGATGATGGAGAGTAGACTGATGGGGCAGTAGTTGGCTGGGTTGGATTTGTCCTGCTTTTTATGTACAGGACATATCTGGGCAATTTTCCACATAGCAGGTAGATGCCAGTGTTGTAGCTGTACTGGAACAGCTTGGCTAGGGTCGCGGCAAGTTCTGGAGCACAAGTCATCAGTGTTATTGCTGGAATATTATCAGGACCCACAGCCTTTGCAGTATCCAGTGCCTTGAAATCACATGGCGTGAACTGAATTGGCTGAAGACTGGCATCTGTGATGTTGGGGACCTCTGGAGGAGGCTGAGATGGATTATCCACTCAGCACTTCTAGCTGAAGGTTGTGGCAAATGCTTCAGCTTTATCTTTTGCACTGATGTGTTGGGCTCCCCCATCATTGAGGATGGGGTATTTGTGGAGCCTCCCTCTCCAGTGAGTTGGTTAATTGTCCACCATTATTCATGGCTGGATGTGGCAGGGTTGCAGAGCTTAGATCTGATCCATTGGTTGAGGGATCGCTTAGCTCTGTCTATCACTTGCTGCTAATGTTGTTTGACATGCAAGTAGTTCTCTGTTATAGCTTCACCAGATTGACATCTCATTTTTAATCATGGCTGGTGCTGCTCCTGGCATGCCCTCCCTTACTCTTCATTGAACCAGGGTTGACCCCTGGCTTGATGGTGATGGTGGATTCGGGAATATGCTGGGCCATGAAGTTACAGATTGTGTTTGAGTTCAATTCTGCTGCTGCTGATGGTCCACAGCGCCACATGGATACCCAATCTTGAGTTGCCAGATCTGTTCAAAACCTATCCCATTTAGCACAGTGGTAGTGCCACACAATACAATGGAGGGTATCCTCAATGTGAAAGTGAGACTTCATCTCCACAACAACTGTGCGGTGGTCACTCCTACTGATACTGTCATGGACAGATGCATCTGCGGCAGGCAGGTTGGTGAGAAAGAGGTCAAGTATGTTTTCCTCTTTTGTTGGTTCCCTCACCACCTGCTGCAGACCCAGTCCAGCAGCTATGTCATTTAGGACTCGGCCAGCTCAGTCAGTAATGGTGCTACTGAGTGATGGACATTGAAGTTCCCCATCCACAGTACATTCTGTGCCCTTGCCACCCTCAGTGCTTCCTCCAAGTGGTGTTCAACATGAAGGAGCACTGATTCATCAGCTGAGGGAGGACGGTACATGATAATCTGCAGGAGGTTTCCTTGTCCATGTTTGACCTGATGCTATAAGACTTCATGGGGTCCAGAGCCGTTCCTCCTGCCACTGTGCCCCTACCTCTGCTGGGTCGATCCTGCCGGTGGGACAGGATATGCCAAGGGATGGTGATGGTGGATTCTGGGACAAGATTCAAGACCCTGAGGGGTAAGGACAGGGTAAATAGTGATAAACTGTTCCCAATCAAGAGAACATCAAGAACATCTAGAGGACATAGATTCAAAATAATTGGCAAAAGGAGTAAAAGTGATGAGAGGAAATACTTTTTCACCCAGAGGGTGGTTGGAGTGTGGAACAAACTTCCTGAGAGGGTGGTGGAGGCAGATTTGATCGAGCTGTTCAAAAGGAGATTGGAATTCTATCTGAAAAGAAAGAATTTGCAAGGTGAAATTCATCTTCTGTTCCACAGCACAGAACCTAGCACACAACTATTGTTTTTTTTAATCAAAATATAAACCTACCTTACTGTCAATGATTTCCATTCATTACTTTAAGGGCATTCCCTATTTTATCAATCTCCCAATTATTTTCCCTTGATTTTACATATTTAACATAATCTGCTAATTTCAACACCACTTCCACCAAGTATGTGTCAAAATCATTGGCATATACATGGAACAGAAGCGCCCAGGAACTGAATTTAGCTTCCAACCACAATGAAAAACCGCCTCAACTCTCTCCTAACCATTTTTGAATCCAGTTTGTTCTCCTGCAGATTCCATACCCATTAATCTCCTCTCGTAATCTCCCATTCCAAACTTGGCAAAAGCTTTTCTAAAGTCCACGTACATTACATTCCCTGCACTTCCCTACACACCATATGGTTACCAGCTCAGACAATTCTGAGGACTTAAAGGGCCAAATGATCTGTTTTCTGTGCTCTATGCCCTGAGATGTACATTGTATATTAACAAGATTTCTCATTACAAACCTCAGAAAGAAGAGGGAATGGAAAACTCAGGACCATATTATGCTCTTTCAAAGAAAAAGCATTTTTTAACCTTCCTTGTGGTTTTACGCTGGGTTTTCCCACTCCACTAATTGTACTGTTAGCATTCAAAGATGGAAATCAGGACAGACAAGGCCCACATAAATGGGGTGGGGTCCTTACTGTGTGACAACATTGGATCTGTGTATGACTGAAGGCTTTAATTAATAATAAAACAAGGCATTTCTATGATATGGCAGAGCTGGCTGTGTGTCTGGGCTGCAGAATACGGGAGTTGTGGATGGAGAGGTTGTCCCAGGTAAACATGTTGCACAGGAGATATCCCTATCACAAATCTCTCTGGCTTAGACTCATGCTGAAGGAGGATCAGGAGTTATACTGTAAATTAAAAAGCAGGGCCTCAAGGATAATAATCTCTGGATTATTTCCCTAGCCACATGCAAATTGACATAGAAACCAGCATGGTAGGGATTATTGAGATGTGGCTGCGAAGAAATCAGAACTGGAAATTAAACACTGCAGGATATAACATATTTAGAAAAGGTAGAAAGGGAAAACAGGGAGGTGGAGTGGTTGCATTTGTTGGGGAAAACATTATTAGAGTTCCAAGGCAAAAATAGAGTCTTGATGATAGGGGTAAAAGATATTGAAGGATCAATCACATGAATTGGTGTCATCTACAGACCATCGAATAGTAGAAGGGAGATGGAGGAAGAAATATACAGACAAATTATGGAATTGAATTAAAAACAGAATGATAATCATGGAAGATTTCAATTACCCTGATATTAATTGGACAGAAGAGGTAGGTAAGGGAGCTCTTACAAAGTGTACAGGATTCATTTCTAATCTAAGACGTAAAAGTTCAACAAGGGAAGATTCACGAGAGGATCTAGTAATTGGGAATGAAACAGAGCAGATGAGAGAAGTAAAAGTAGGGGAACATCTAGGCATCAGTGATCATAATATTATACACTTCAAAATAGTAAAATATTTTACAAGTGCAAAGGTAAAAATGAAAGACACTGGTGGGAATAGGATCATTAAAGGATAGACAGGATAAAACCACAAGTAACGATAGAGAGATGACAGAAATATGAAATAATTGTTTTGCTTGGTAGAGAATGTAGACCTGAAATTGAATGATTGATGAACAATTATGTAAATGTATTAAAATAAAAAAGGGATATACTGAGGAAATTAAATAACAAACAAAATAAAATCCCAGGTCCAGATCAACTGCATCCATATACTTTTTAAAAATCCAGGCAACAGATAGCAGATTTATTGCTACACCTATTTAATAATTCATTAGGAAAAGGTGTAGTGCCAAAGGACTGGGAATTCCTATATTTAGGAACGGGGACAAAACATATTAAAGGAACTATGGACCATTCAGTTTAGCATCAGTGGTCAGAAAAACAATGGAATCCTTCAAGGAGTGACTTGAAGAACACCTAGAAATGAGAAATATAATAATGATAGGCAGCATGGATTTCAAAAGGAAAAATCTTGCTTGTTTAAGTTTAACACAGTTGTTTACAACCCAAATTTCTCATTCAAACTGAATGCTAAATTCAACCATGTTATGGTCACTGTTTCCTAGGGGTGTCTTTTACTCTGAGATCATTTATTAAACCTGCCTCATTACACATTACCAGCCCCAAAATAGCCTAATTCCTGGTTCTCGGAAACTGTCCCGAATACACTCTGTGAATTCTTGCTCATGGATATCTCTGCCAGTTTGATGTTCCTAATCTACATGATGATTAAAGTCACCCATGATTAATGTCCTGCCTTTTTTACATGCTCTCATTATCTCTTGATTTATTGTCTGTCCTACAGTATAACTATTGTTAGGGGGCCTATAGACTACTCCCACCAGTGTCTTCTTCCCCTTGTTATTTCTTACTTCCACCCATGTGGATTCTGCATCTTCCGATCCAAGATCATTTCTTGCTATTGTACTTATTCCATCTTGTACTAACAAAGCTGCCCCACCACCCTTTCCTTCCTGCCTGTCCTTTTGAAAAGTCTCATACCTCTGAATATTCAATTCCCAGCTTTGATCTCCTTGTAACCATGTCTCCCTAATGGCTATAAGATCATACCAATTAACCTCTATATGTGATGTTAAATCATTTATTTTGTTCTGAATATGATGTGCATTTAAGTGAAGATCCATTAATATGGCCTTTTTACCACATTTTTTCCCTTTGACCCGATTGGCTGCTATTTTTTTATGTTTGTACACTCTGTTCCTTCCTGTCACACTCTGGGTATCATTACCTAAATAGCTGCCCTGCAATGCTGCCATATCCTTTTGCTTTGTAAGCATACATATCCCCACTCCAGAACCTTCTCCACCCCCGCGCCCCCCCAGACCCACCCTCAATTTAGTTTAAAGCCCTAAAGGAAACTAGACTATGAGGGAGAAGGGAATAGAGGGTTATAGTGATAGATTTAGATGAGGAAAGATGGGAGGAGGCCAGAGTGGATCAAAGACTTAATGTAGAAATTGTGCTGCAATAGAATACATGCTTTAAATTGGCAATTAAACATATCTGTTCCCAATTGGGGATCGATTAGGGAATCATCGAAAGAGTAGAAAACCAGTTCATTCTGTGTGTCTGGGAGGAACTGGGAGAGTTTGTGACTTTACTTTGCTGTTTTGGAAATAAACCAGTTTGAAGGTTCAGGCGAGCTTCAGACTCATTCTTCCTCAGCCCACAATTATTGGACTTAACATAAACACCAGTATGGACTGTTTCTGCACCGTATATCCTACATAATCCTTTGTGAAGCAAGATTACCTAGTATTGTGTACTCCTTAGATGCCAATGAAATTTGCAAATTTGATCCCAATCCCACAAGAGGGCAGATTTACAGGAGCATAAATATCTTGGACGAGATGGGTCAGTGAACTCAGGGGTAATACCATTCCCTATGGGACTTAGGGTGGAATTTTACAGCACCTTCTGCTGGTGGGATTTTATGGTGCCACCGAAGTCAATGGACATTTGAACGTGTTGCTGCATTTTATGGTCTCACCCCCTCTGGGACAGGGCTGTAAAAAATCCACCCTTGATTTAAGTTAAGTCATGGGCAGCAGGGTATTAGATAGCATCAAGTTTACAAAGGGTTGAATATGGGAGACCAGCTAAGAATGCATAGCAATTGCCAAGCCTACAATGAAGACAGGAATAAGACAGGGGAGAAGTTAGGCAGTGTTACAGAA
Source organism: Isurus oxyrinchus (assembly GCA_026770705.1). NCBI lineage: Eukaryota > Metazoa > Chordata > Chondrichthyes > Lamniformes > Lamnidae > Isurus > Isurus oxyrinchus. The sequence continues at coordinate 114,142,033 of JANJGN010000006.1, forward strand.
GTGGAAATTGGAGATTTTAGTGATAGCACGAGTATGAGGTCAGAAGATCTTTGATGACAAGGTTGTGAACAGACTGGTTTAATCTCAGACTATTGCCAAGGAGAGAGACGGACTTGGATATTATGGAACAGAGTTTGGAATGTGGCCGCAAACAATGGCTTCAGTCTTCCCAATATTTAACTGGAGGGCAATTTTGTGCCAGTATAATAGACAAGAGGCTATTTCCAAAACTGGTGTGAACAAGCCAACCCATCATTTACTTCATGCAAATTCATACAAATGAGAGAAGTAACAGAAAGGCGCCCACCAGTTGCAGCCTTTTCATGCTATGGGTCTAAAGCCTGAACAATTCCACATCCTACAAACATGTAGATCCAGGTTTTAAAAACATTTTCCGTTATTATCCTTACTGCTGATCCTTATCAAACAAAAAAAATGTATACTGAATGAACTCTGATATTTCAGGACAATCTTCCAATGAAGGATCCTGTAGTCAGTGCAGGAAACCTCAGAGGGAGTAGCAGAGAGAATCCACAGCCTCGGTTTCCTGCGCGATCTATCGATTTCTGTAAGTAAAGCATTTCAATGTCCAAAAGATTCTTTGAGAAGCTACTGAGTAAGGGGGGCAGGTGGGTGAAAGGATAGGGTGAAAGGGTGGAAGCTGGGCATGGGCATGGTGACACGTGGGTAGGGTGGAAACTTGGGTCAGTGGGGGTTGGGAGGAGTTGTCTGGTCAGGGCCTACTCAGATTTGGTCGAGAGGGGTAATGTCGCGGGGGTGGGTGTTGGGGGTGGTGGTGTTGGGGGGGGTGGGGGGGGTGTCTGGGTGGGTGGTGACGGATGGGGTTGTGGTGTCAGTGGGGGGAGGGGTGTCGGGGGGGGCGCGGTGGTGTTGGGGGGTGGTGGTGTTGGGGGGCAGTGGTGTCGGAGGGGTAGTGTTAGGGGAGTGGTGTTTGGTGGGTGTTGTTGTCACGTGGGTGTCAGTGTGGGGGTGTCGAGGTGGTGGTGGTGTTGGTGTGCGGGGGTGTTGTTGGGTGGGGGGGTGTCGGGGGGGCTGGTGTCGGGGTGGGGGGCTGTCAGGTGTGGTGTCGGTGTGGTGGTGGGGGTGGGGGGGGGGACGGTGGTGGGGTGTGCAGCATCAGGGAGGTTGGGAGTGTCCGGTAGTGGAGTTGGGTCAGATATAGCCAGGTGAAGGAATGGATAGTCAAATGATGGGGGCCAGTGAGATCCAGATGCTGGGTAGTTGGGTGGAGGGGGTCATTTTGTGAATGAGGGGAGGGTGGGTGTCAGTTGAATTGTTCCCAAGAAGTAGGCTAGGTTCTGTTCTGTCGAACAATTCCTGGATAACTATCCAGATAGTTAAATCAGAACTGTCTGAAGTCACCATCCAACCGCTGGACTGAAGGATCTCCCCATCTTACAGTTAAAACAAAGGATCCTCCTGATCCCACAGCTGGACTAAAGAATCCTCACAGCCCAACAACTGGACTGAAGAATCCTCCACATCACACAACTGGACGAAATGATACTCCCCATCCCAAAGCTGGGCTAAAAGACACTCCCCATTCAACCGCTGAGCTGAAAGATCCTCCTCATCACACAGCTGGACTAAAGGATCCTTCCATATCCCACAGCTGGACTAAAAGACCACCCCCATCCCAGAGATAGACAAATGGATCTTCCCCACACTACAGCTGGACAAAAGGATCCTCCTCATCCCACAGCTGGACTAAAGGGTCGTCATTATCCCACAGCTGGACTAAAGGGTCCTCCCCACCGCATAGCTGGATTAAGGATCCTCCCCACCTCACAGTGGGACAAAAGGATCCTCTTCATCCCACAGATGGACTAAAGGATCCTCTCAATCCAACTAGTGGATTAAGGATCCACCCCACCCCACAGCTCAACTAAAGGATCCACCTCATCCCACAGATGGACTAAGGAATCCTCCGAATCCCACAGATGGACTAAGGAATCCTCCCCATCCCACAGCTGGACTAAAGGATCCTCCCCATTCCACAGCTGGACTAAAGGATCTTCCTCATCCCACAGATGGATGAAAGGATCCTCCCCTCCCACTGCTCGAGGAAAGGATCCCCACCATTCAACAACAGGACTAAAGGGTCCTTCCCATCCAATAGCTGGATGAAATGATCCTCCTCATCCCACAGATGGAATAAATGATACTCCCCATTCTGCAGCTGGACGAAAGGATCCTCCTTATCCCACAACTGGACTAAATGATCATCTGAGTACAGCTGCTGGACAAAATAATCCTCCCCATCCAACAGCTGGAATAAAGGATCCTCCCCATTCAACAGCTGGTATAAAAGATTCTCCCCATCCCACAGCTGGAATAAAGGATCCTCCTCATCTCACAGATGGATGAAAGGATCTTGCCCTCCCACAGCTCAAGGAAAGGATCCCCACCATTCAACAGCTGGAATAAAGGATCCTCCCCACCCCACAGCTGGATAAAGGGTCCTTCCCATCCCACAGCTGGATGAAATGATCCTCACCATCCCACAGCTGGAATAAAGGATCCTCCCCACTCTGCAGCTGGACAAAAGGATCCTCCTCATCCCACAACTGGACTAAATGATCATCTGAATACAGCCGCTGGACAAAATGATCCTCCCCATCCAACAGCTGGAATAAAGGATCCTCCCCATTCAACAGCTGGAATAAAGGATCCTCCCCATCCCACAGCTGGAATAAAGGATTCTCCCCATCCCACAGCTGGAATAAAGGATCCTCCTCATCCCACAGATGGATGAAAGGATCCTGCCCTCCCACAGCTGGAGGAAAGGATCCCCACCATTCAACAGCTGGAATAAAGGATCCTCCCCACCCCACAGCTGGATAAAGGGTCCTTCCCATCCCACAGCTGGATGAAATGATCCTCACCATCCCACAGCTGGGCTAAAGGATCCTCCTAATCCAACAGTTGGATAAAAGAATCCACCCATCAAACTGCTGGGCAAAAGGATCCTCCTCATCCCTCAGCTGGACTAAAGGATCATCTGAATCCAGCTGCTAGACTAAAGGATCCTCCTCATCCCACAGATGGATGAAAGGATCTTGCCCTCCCACAGCTGGAGGAAAGGATCCCCACCATTCAACAGCTGGAATAAAGGATCCTCCCCACCCCACAGCTGGATAAAGGGTCCTCACCATCCCACAGCTGGACTAAAGGATCCTCCTCATCCAACAGCTGGATAAAAGGATCCCCCTGTCAAACTGCTGGACAAAAGTATCCTCCTCATCCCTCAGCTGGACTAAAGGATCATCTGAATCCAGCTGCTAGACTAAAGGATCCTCCTCATCCCACAGATGGACTAAAGGATCCTCTCAATCCAACTAGTGGATTAAGGATCCACCCCACCCAACAGCTCGACTAAAGGATCCACCTCATCCCACAGATGGACTAAGGAATCCTCCCCATCCCACAGATGGACTAAGGAATCCTCCTCATCCCACAGCTGGACTAAATAATACTCCCCATCCAACAGCTGGACAAAACTATCCTCCTCATCCAACATCCGGATTAAAGGATCCTCCTCATCCCAAGGATGGAGTGAAGGAACCTCCCCACCCCACAACTGGACTAAAGGATCCTCCCCACCACATAGCTGGACTAAAGGATCCTCCTCATCCCACAGCTGGACAAAATGATCTTCTCAATCCAACCACTGGACTAAAGGATCCTCACTATCCCACACCTGGACTGAATGGTCCTCCTCAACCCACAGATCAACTAAAGAATCCTCTCAATCAACAGCTGGACTAAATGATCCACCTCATCACACAGATGGACTAAAAGACCCTCTTCATCTCACAGCTGGGTGAAAGGATCCTCCCCTCCCCATAGCTAGACTAAAGGATCCTCCTCAATCCACAGCTGGACTAAAGGATCCTCTCAATCCAACTGCTGGATGAAAGGATCCTCCCCACCCCACAGCTGGATTAAGGATCCTCCCCAACTCACAGGAGGACAAATGGATCCTCTTCATCCCACAGATGGACTAAAGTATCCTCTCAATCCAACTAGTGGATTAAGAATCCATCCCACCCAACAGCTCGATTTAAGGATCCACCTCATCCCACAGGTGGACTAAGGAATCCTCCCCATCCCACAGATGGACTAAGGAATCCTCCCCATCCCACAGCTGGACTAAAGGATCCTCCTCATCCCACAGCTGGACAAAAGGATCCTCCTAATCCCACAGCTGAAGCAAAGGAACCCCCCAGGCCACAGCTGGACTATAGGATCCTCCCCACCGCATAGCTGGATTAAGGATCCTCCCCACCTCACAGTGGGACAAAAGGATCCTCTTCATCCCACAGATGGACTAAAGGATCCTCTCAATCCAACTAGTGGATTAAGGATCCACCCCACCCCACAGCTCGACTAAAGGATCCACCTCATCCCACAGATGGACTATGGAATCCTCCCCATCCCACAGATGGACTAAGGAATCCTCCCCATCCCACAGCTGGACTAAAGGATCCTCCCCATCCCATAGCTGGACTAAAGGATCCTCCTCATCCCACAGATGGATGAAAGGATCCTCCCCTACCACAGCTCGAGGAAAGGATCCCCACCATTCAACAACTGGACTAAAGGATCCTCCCAATGCCACAGCTGGACTAAAGGGTCCTTCCCATCCCATAGCTGGATGAAATGATCCTCCTCATCCCACAGCTGGAATAAAGGATCCTCCCCATTCTGCAGCTGGACGAAAGGATCCTCCTCATCCCACAACTGGACTAAATGATCATCTGAATACAGCCGCTGGACAAAATGATCCTCCCCATCCAACAGCTGGAATAAAGGATCCTCCCCATTCAACAGCTGGAATAAAGGATCCTCCCCACCCAACAGCTCGATTTAAGGATCCACCTCATCCCACAGGTGAACTAAGGAATCCTCCCCATCCCACAGATGGACTAAGGAATCCTCCCCATCCCACAGCTGGATGAAAGGATCCTCCTCATCCCACAGCTGGTCAAAAGGATCCTTCTAATCCCACAGCTGGAGCAAAGGATCCCCCCAGGCCATAGCTGGACTATAGGATCCTCCCCACCGCATAGGTGGATTAAGGATCCTCCCCACCTCACAGTGGGACAAAAGGATCCTCTTCATCCCACAGATGGACTAAAGGATCCTCTCAATCCAACTAGTGGATTAAGGATCCACCCTACCCAACAGCTCGACTAAAGGATCCTCCTCATCCCACAGATGGACTAAATAATCCTCCCCATCCAACAGCTGGACAAAACTATCCTCCTCATCCAACATCCGGATTAAAGGATCCTCCTCATCCCAAGGATGGAGTGAAGGAACCTCCCCACCCCACAACTGGACTAAAGGATCCTCCCCATCACATAGCTGGACTAAAGGATCCTCCTCATCCCACAGTTGGACTAAATGATCTTCTCAATCCAACCACTGGACTAAAGGATCCTCACTACCCCACACCTGGACTGAATGGTCCTCCTCAACCCACAGATCAACTAAAGAATCCTCTCAATCAACAGCTGGACTAAATGATCCACCTCATCACACAGATGGACTAAAAGATCCTCTTCATCTCACAGCTGGGCGAAAGGATCCTCCCCACCCCATAGCTAGACTAAAGGATCCTCCTCAATCCACAGCTGGACTAAAGGATCCTCTCAATCCAACTGCTGGACGAAAGGATCCTCCCCACCCCACAGCTAGATTAAGGATCCTCCCCAACTCACAGTAGGACAAAAGGATCCTCTTCATCCCACAGATGGACTAAAGTATCCTCTCAATCCAACTAGTGGATTAAGGATCCATCCCACCCAACAGCTCGATTTAAGGATCCACCTCATCCCACAGGTGGACTAAGGAATCCTCCTCATCCCACAGAAGGACTAAGGAATCCTCCCCATCCCACAGCTGGACAAAAGGATCCTCCTCATCCCACAGCTGGTCAAAAGGATCGTTCTAATCCCACAGCTGGAGCAAAGGAACCCCCCAGGCCACAGCTGGACTATAGGATCCTCCCCACCGCATAGGTGGATTAAGGATCCTCCCCACCTCACAGTGGGACAAAAGGATCCTCTTCATCCCACAGATGGACTAAAGGTTCCTCTTAATCCAACTAGTGGATTAAGGATCCACCCCACCCAACAGCTCGACTAAAGGATCCACCTCGTCCCACAGATGGACTAAGGAATCCTCCCCATCCCACAGATGGACTAAGGAATCCTCCCCATCCCACAACTGGACTAAATAATCCTCCCCATCCAACAGCTGGACAAAACTATCCTCCTCATCCAACATCCGGATTAAAGGATCCTCCTCATCCCAAGGATGGACTGAGGGAACCTCCCCACCCCACAACTGGATTAAAGGATCCTCCCCACCACATAGCTGGACTAAAGGATCCTCCTCATCCCACAGCTGGACAAAATGATCTTCTCAATCCAACCACTGGACTAAAGGATCCTCACTATCCCACACCTGGACTGAATGGTCCTCCTCAACCCACAGATCAACTAAAGAATCCTCTCAATCAACAGCTGGACTAAATGATCCACCTCATCACACAGATGGACTAAAAGACCCTCTTCATCTCACAGCTGGGTGAAAGGATCCTCCCCTCCCCATAGCTAGACTAAAGGATCCTCCTCAATCCACAGCTGGACTAAAGGATCCTCTCAATCCAACTGCTGGATGAAAGGATCCTCCCCACCCCACAGCTGGATTAAGGATCCTCCCCAACTCACAGGAGGACAAATGGATCCTCTTCATCCCACAGATGGACTAAAGTATCCTCTCAATCCAACTAGTGGATTAAGAATCCATCCCACCCAACAGCTCGATTTAAGGATCCACCTCATCCCACAGGTGGACTAAGGAATCCTCCCCATCCCACAGATGGACTAAGGAATCCTCCCCATCCCACAGCTGGACTAAAGGATCCTCCTCATCCCACAGCTGGACAAAAGGATCCTCCTAATCCCACAGCTGAAGCAAAGGAACCCCCCAGGCCACAGCTGGACTATAGGATCCTCCCCACCGCATAGCTGGATTAAGGATCCTCCCCACCTCACAGTGGGACAAAAGGATCCTCTTCATCCCACAGATGGACTAAAGGATCCTCTCAATCCAACTAGTGGATTAAGGATCCACCCCACCCCACAGCTCGACTAAAGGATCCACCTCATCCCACAGATGGACTATGGAATCCTCCCCATCCCACAGATGGACTAAGGAATCCTCCCCATCCCACAGCTGGACTAAAGGATCCTCCCCATCCCATAGCTGGACTAAAGGATCCTCCTCATCCCACAGATGGATGAAAGGATCCTCCCCTACCACAGCTCGAGGAAAGGATCCCCACCATTCAACAACTGGACTAAAGGATCCTCCCAATGCCACAGCTGGACTAAAGGGTCCTTCCCATCCCATAGCTGGATGAAATGATCCTCCTCATCCCACAGCTGGAATAAAGGATCCTCCCCATTCTGCAGCTGGACGAAAGGATCCTCCTCATCCCACAACTGGACTAAATGATCATCTGAATACAGCCGCTGGACAAAATGATCCTCCCCATCCAACAGCTGGAATAAAGGATCCTCCCCATTCAACAGCTGGAATAAAGGATCCTCCCCACCCAACAGCTCGATTTAAGGATCCACCTCATCCCACAGGTGAACTAAGGAATCCTCCCCATCCCACAGATGGACTAAGGAATCCTCCCCATCCCACAGCTGGATGAAAGGATCCTCCTCATCCCACAGCTGGTCAAAAGGATCCTTCTAATCCCACAGCTGGAGCAAAGGATCCCCCCAGGCCATAGCTGGACTATAGGATCCTCCCCACCGCATAGGTGGATTAAGGATCCTCCCCACCTCACAGTGGGACAAAAGGATCCTCTTCATCCCACAGATGGACTAAAGGATCCTCTCAATCCAACTAGTGGATTAAGGATCCACCCTACCCAACAGCTCGACTAAAGGATCCTCCTCATCCCACAGATGGACTAAATAATCCTCCCCATCCAACAGCTGGACAAAACTATCCTCCTCATCCAACATCCGGATTAAAGGATCCTCCTCATCCCAAGGATGGAGTGAAGGAACCTCCCCACCCCACAACTGGACTAAAGGATCCTCCCCATCACATAGCTGGACTAAAGGATCCTCCTCATCCCACAGTTGGACTAAATGATCTTCTCAATCCAACCACTGGACTAAAGGATCCTCACTACCCCACACCTGGACTGAATGGTCCTCCTCAACCCACAGATCAACTAAAGAATCCTCTCAATCAACAGCTGGACTAAATGATCCACCTCATCACACAGATGGACTAAAAGATCCTCTTCATCTCACAGCTGGGCGAAAGGATCCTCCCCACCCCATAGCTAGACTAAAGGATCCTCCTCAATCCACAGCTGGACTAAAGGATCCTCTCAATCCAACTGCTGGACGAAAGGATCCTCCCCACCCCACAGCTAGATTAAGGATCCTCCCCAACTCACAGTAGGACAAAAGGATCCTCTTCATCCCACAGATGGACTAAAGTATCCTCTCAATCCAACTAGTGGATTAAGGATCCATCCCACCCAACAGCTCGATTTAAGGATCCACCTCATCCCACAGGTGGACTAAGGAATCCTCCTCATCCCACAGACGGACTAAGGAATCCTCCCCATCCCACAGCTGGACAAAAGGATCCTCCTCATCCCACAGCTGGTCAAAAGGATCGTTCTAATCCCACAGCTGGAGCAAAGGAACCCCCCAGGCCACAGCTGGACTATAGGATCCTCCCCACCGCATAGGTGGATTAAGGATCCTCCCCACCTCACAGTGGGACAAAAGGATCCTCTTCATCCCACAGATGGACTAAAGGTTCCTCTTAATCCAACTAGTGGATTAAGGATCCACCCCACCCAACAGCTCGACTAAAGGATCCACCTCGTCCCACAGATGGACTAAGGAATCCTCCCCATCCCACAGATGGACTAAGGAATCCTCCCCATCCCACAACTGGACTAAATAATCCTCCCCATCCAACAGCTGGACAAAACTATCCTCCTCATCCAACATCCGGATTAAAGGATCCTCCTCATCCCAAGGATGGACTGAGGGAACCTCCCCACCCCACAACTGGATTAAAGGATCCTCCCCACCACATAGCTGGACTAAAGGATCCTCCTCATCCCACAGCTGGACAAAATGATCTTCTCAATCCAACCACTGGACTAAAGGATCCTCACTATCCCACACCTGGACTGAATGGTCCTCCTCAACCCACAGATCAACTAAAGAATCCTCTCAATCAACAGCTGGACTAAATGATCCACCTCATCACACAGATGGACTAAAAGACCCTCTTCATCTCACAGCTGGGTGAAAGGATCCTCCCCTCCCCATAGCTAGACTAAAGGATCCTCCTCAATCCACAGCTGGACTAAAGGATCCTCTCAATCCAACTGCTGGATGAAAGGATCCTCCCCACCCCACAGCTGGATTAAGGATCCTCCCCAACTCACAGGAGGACAAATGGATCCTCTTCATCCCACAGATGGACTAAAGTATCCTCTCAATCCAACTAGTGGATTAAGAATCCATCCCACCCAACAGCTCGATTTAAGGATCCACCTCATCCCACAGGTGGACTAAGGAATCCTCCCCATCCCACAGATGGACTAAGGAATCCTCCCCATCCCACAGCTGGACTAAAGGATCCTCCTCATCCCACAGCTGGACAAAAGGATCCTCCTAATCCCACAGCTGAAGCAAAGGAACCCCCCAGGCCACAGCTGGACTATAGGATCCTCCCCACCGCATAGCTGGATTAAGGATCCTCCCCACCTCACAGTGGGACAAAAGGATCCTCTTCATCCCACAGATGGACTAAAGGATCCTCTCAATCCAACTAGTGGATTAAGGATCCACCCCACCCCACAGCTCGACTAAAGGATCCACCTCATCCCACAGATGGACTATGGAATCCTCCCCATCCCACAGATGGACTAAGGAATCCTCCCCATCCCACAGCTGGACTAAAGGATCCTCCCCATCCCATAGCTGGACTAAAGGATCCTCCCCATCCCATAGCTGGACTAAAGGATCCTCCTCATCCCACAGATGGATGAAAGGATCCTCCCCTACCACAGCTCGAGGAAAGGATCCCCACCATTCAACAACTGGACTAAAGGATCCTCCCAATGCCACAGCTGGACTAAAGGGTCCTTCCCATCCCATAGCTGGATGAAATGATCCTCCTCATCCCACAGCTGGAATAAAGGATCCTCCCCATTCTGCAGCTGGACGAAAGGATCCTCCTCATCCCACAACTGGACTAAATGATCATCTGAATACAGCCGCTGGACAAAATGATCCTCCCCATCCAACAGCTGGAATAAAGGATCCTCCCCATTCAACAGCTGGAATAAAGGATCCTCCCCACCCAACAGCTCGATTTAAGGATCCACCTCATCCCACAGGTGAACTAAGGAATCCTCCCCATCCCACAGATGGACTAAGGAATCCTCCCCATCCCACAGCTGGATGAAAGGATCCTCCTCATCCCACAGCTGGTCAAAAGGATCCTTCTAATCCCACAGCTGGAGCAAAGGATCCCCCCAGGCCATAGCTGGACTATAGGATCCTCCCCACCGCATAGGTGGATTAAGGATCCTCCCCACCTCACAGTGGGACAAAAGGATCCTCTTCATCCCACAGATGGACTAAAGGATCCTCTCAATCCAACTAGTGGATTAAGGATCCACCCTACCCAACAGCTCGACTAAAGGATCCTCCTCATCCCACAGATGGACTAAATAATCCTCCCCATCCAACAGCTGGACAAAACTATCCTCCTCATCCAACATCCGGATTAAAGGATCCTCCTCATCCCAAGGATGGAGGAAGGAACCTCCCCACCCCACAACTGGACTAAAGGATCCTCCCCATCACATAGCTGGACTAAAGGATCCTCCTCATCCCACAGTTGGACTAAATGATCTTCTCAATCCAACCACTGGACTAAAGGATCCTCACTACCCCACACCTGGACTGAATGGTCCTCCTCAACCCACAGATCAACTAAAGAATCCTCTCAATCAACAGCTGGACTAAATGATCCACCTCATCACACAGATGGACTAAAAGATCCTCTTCATCTCACAGCTGGGCGAAAGGATCCTCCCCACCCCATAGCTAGACTAAAGGATCCTCCTCAATCCACAGCTGGACTAAAGGATCCTCTCAATCCAACTGCTGGACGAAAGGATCCTCCCCACCCCACAGCTAGATTAAGGATCCTCCCCAACTCACAGTAGGACAAAAGGATCCTCTTCATCCCACAGATGGACTAAAGTATCCTCTCAATCCAACTAGTGGATTAAGGATCCATCCCACCCAACAGCTCGATTTAAGGATCCACCTCATCCCACAGGTGGACTAAGGAATCCTCCTCATCCCACAGACGGACTAAGGAATCCTCCCCATCCCACAGCTGGACAAAAGGATCCTCCTCATCCCACAGCTGGTCAAAAGGATCGTTCTAATCCCACAGCTGGAGCAAAGGAACCCCCCAGGCCACAGCTGGACTATAGGATCCTCCCCACCGCATAGGTGGATTAAGGATCCTCCCCACCTCACAGTGGGACAAAAGGATCCTCTTCATCCCACAGATGGACTAAAGGTTCCTCTTAATCCAACTAGTGGATTAAGGATCCACCCCACCCAACAGCTCGACTAAAGGATCCACCTCGTCCCACAGATGGACTAAGGAATCCTCCCCATCCCACAGATGGACTAAGGAATCCTCCCCATCCCACAACTGGACTAAATAATCCTCCCCATCCAACAGCTGGACAAAACTATCCTCCTCATCCAACATCCGGATTAAAGGATCCTCCTCATCCCAAGGATGGAGTGAAGGAACCTCCCCACCCCACAACTGGACTAAAGGATCCTCCCCATCACATAGCTGGACTAAAGGATCCTCCTCATCCCACAGTTGGACTAAATGATCTTCTCAATCCAACCACTGGACTAAAGGATCCTCACTATCCCACACCTGGACTGAATGGTCCTCCTCAACCTACAGATCAACTAAAGAATCCTCTCAATCAACAGCTGGACTAAATGATCCACCTCATCACACAGATGGACTAAAAATCCTCTTCATCTCACAGCTGGGCGAAAGGATACTCCCCACCCCTTAGCTGGACTAAAGGATCCTCCTCAATCCACAGCTGGACTAAAGGATCCTCTCAATCCAACTGCTGGATGAAAGGATCCTCCCCACCCCACAGCTGGATTAAGGATCCTCCCCAACTCACAGTAGGACAAAAGGATCCTCTTCATCCCACAGATGGACTAAAGTATCCTCTCAATCCAACTAGTGGATTAAGAATCCATTCCACCCAACAGCTCGATTTAAGGATCCACCTCATCCCACAGGTGGACTAAGGAATCCTCCTCATCCCACAGATGGACTAAGGATCCTCCTCATCCCACAGCTGGACAAAAGGATCCTCATATCCCACAGCTGAAGCAAAGGAACCCCCCAGGCCACAGCTGGACTATAGGATCCTCCCCACCGCATAGGTGGATTAAGGATCCTCCCCACCTCACAGTGGGACAAAAGGATCCTCTTCATCCCACAGATGGACTAAAGGATCCTCTCAATCCAACTAGTGGATTAAGGATCCACCCCACCCCACAGTTCGACTAAAGGATCCACTTCATCCCACAGATGGACTATGGAATCCTCCCCATCCCACAGATGGACTAAGGAATCCTCCCCATCCCACAGCTGGACTAAAGGATCCTCCTCATCCCACAGATGGATGAAAGGATCCTCCCCTACCACAGCTCGAGGAAAGGATCCCCACCATTCAACAACTGGACTAAAGGATCCTCCCAATGCCACAGCTGGACTAAAAGGTCCTTCCCATCCCATAGCTGGATGAAATGATCCTCCTCATCCCACAGCTGGAATAAAGGATCCTCCCCATTCTGCAGCTGGACAAAAGGATCCTCCTCATCCCACAACTGGACTAAATGATCATCTGAATACAGCCGCTGGACAAAATGATCCTCCCCATCCAACAGCTGGAATAAAGGATCCTCCCCATTCAACAGCTGGAATAAAGGATCCTCCCCATCCCACAGCTGGAATAAAGGATTCTCCCCATCCCACAGCTGGAATAAAGGATCCTCCTCATCCCACAGATGGATGAAAGGATCCTGCCCTCCCACAGCTGGAGGAAAGGATCCCCACCATTCAACAGCTGGAATAAAGGATCCTCCCCACCCCACAGCTGGATAAAGGGTCCTTCCCATCCCACAGCTGGATGAAATGATCCTCACCATCCCACAGCTGGGCTAAAGGATCCTCCTAATCCAACAGTTGGATAAAAGAATCCACCCATCAAACTGCTGGGCAAAAGGATCCTCCTCATCCCTCAGCTGGACTAAAGGATCATCTGAATCCAGCTGCTAGACTAAAGGATCCTCCTCATCCCACAGATGGACTAAACAATCCTCCCCATCCAACAGCTGGACAAAATTATCCTCCTCATCCAACATCCGGATTAAAGGATCCTCCTCATCCCAAGGATGGACTGAGGGAACCTCCCCACCCCACAACTGGATTAAAGGATCCTCCCCATCACATAGCTGGACTAAAGGAACCTCCTCATCCCACAGCTGGACTAAATGATCTTCTCAATCCAACCACTGGACTAAAGGATCCTTACTACCCCACACCTGGACTGAATGGTCCTCCTCAATCCACAGATCAATTAAAGAATCCTTTCAATCAGCAGCTGGACTAAATGATCCACCTCATCTCACAGCTGGGCGAAAGGATCCTCCCCACCCCATAGCTGGACTAAAGGATCCTCCTCATTACACAGCTGGACTAAAGGATCCTCTCAATCCAACTGCTGGACGAAAGGATCCTCCCCACCCCACAGCTGGATTAAGGATGCTCCCCACCTCACAGTAGGACAAAAGGATCCTCTTCATCCCACAGATGTACTAAAGTATCCTCTCTGTCCAACTAGTGGATTAAGGATCCACCCCACCCAACAGCTCGATTTAAGGATCCATCTCATCCCACAGGTGGACTAAGGAATCCTCCCCATCCCACAGACGGATTAAGGAATCCTCCCCATCCCACAGCTGGACTAAAGGATCCTCCTCATCCCACAGCTGGATTAAATGTTCATCTGAATACAGCCGCTGGACAAAATGATCCTCCCCATCCAACAGCTGGACTAAGTGATCCTCCTCATCCCACAGATGGAATAAAGGATCCTCCCCATTATGCAGCTGGATGAAAGGATCCACCTCATCCCACAACTGGACTAAACGTTCATCTGAATACAGCCGCTGGACAAAATGATCCGCCCCATCCAACAGCTGGAATAAAGGATTCTCCCCATTCAACAGCTGGAATAAAGGATCCTCCCCACCCCACAGCTGGAATAAAGGATCCTCCCCATCCCACAGCTGGACTAAAGGATCCTCCCCACCCCACAGCTGGACTAAAGGTCATCCTAATCCCATAGCTGGGTTAAAAGGTCCTCCTCATCCCACAGCTGGATGAAAGGATCCAACTCATCCCACAGCTGGATGAAATGATCTCCCCCATCCAAAAGCTGGAATAAAGGATCCTCCACATCCAACAGTTGGAATAAAGGATCCTCCCAGTCCAACAGCTGGACCAAAGGAACCTCTCAATACAACAGCTGGGTTAAAGGATCCTCTCAACTCAACATCTGGACAAAACTATCCTCCTCATCCAACATCTGGATTAAAGGATCCTCCCCATCCCAAAGCTGGACTAAGGGATCCTCCTCATCCCACAGCAGGACAAAAGATATCCTCCCCATCCCTCAGCTGGACTGAAAGATCCTATTAATCTCACAAATGGACAAAGGATGCTCTCCTTCCCACAGTTGGATGAAATGATCCTCCCCATCCCACAGTTGGGTGAAAGGACCCTCCACTTCCAACAGCTAGACTAAAGGATCCTCTGAATCCAACAGCTGAACAAAAGGATCCTCCCCATCCCAAGGCTGGACCAAGGGATCCTTCCCATCCCACAGCTGGACGAAAGAAATCCTCCCGATGCCTCAGCTGGACTGAAAGATCCTGCCAATCTCACAGATGGACAAAGGATCCACCACTTCCCACAGCTGAATGAAAGGATCCTCCCCATCCAACAGATGGACTGAAGGATCCTCCCCATCCAACAGCTGGAATAAAGGATCCTCCCCATCCAACAGCTGAACTAAAGGATCCTCCCCATCCCAAGGCTGGACCAAGGGATCCTTCCCATCCCACAGCTGGACCAAAGAAATCTTCCACATCCCTCAGCTGGACTGAAAGATCCTCCTAATCCCACAATTGGGCAAAAGATCTTCTCCATCCCAAAGCTGGACTAAAGCTTCCTCCCCATCTCAGAGCTGGACTAAAGGGTCCTCCTCCTCCCACAGACAGATTAAAGGATCATTGTCATCCCACAGTTGGAGGGAAGGATCCCCACCATTCAACATCTGGACTAAAGGATCCACCCAATGCCACAGCTGGACTAAAGGGTCCTTCCTATCCCATAGTTGGACTAAACGGTCCTCCCCATTCCACAGCTGAACAAAATGATCGTCCCCATCCAACATCTGGTATAAAGGATCCTCCCCATCCAACATCTGGATGAAAGGATCCTCCCCATCCCACAAGTGCACTAAAAGATACTCTCAATCCAAAAGATGGATTTAAGGATCCTCCCCACCCCACAGCTGGACTAAAAGATCCTCACCATCCCACAGCTGGACTAAAAGATCCTCACCATCCAGCAGCTGGAAGAAGGAATACTCCTCATTCCACAGCTGGACGAAATGATCCTCACCATCCCACAGCTGGACTAAAGTTTCATCCCCATCAAACAGCTGGACTGAAAGATCCTCCCCATCCCACAGATGGACAAAGGATCCGCCCCTTCCCACAACTGGGCTAAAGGTTGCTCCCCATCCCACAGCTGGACTGAAGGATCATCCCCATCCCACAGCCGGACCAAAGGATCCTCCTCATCCCACAGACGGACTAAAGGATCCTCCCCATCCCACAGTTGGATGAAAGGATCCTCCTGATCCCACAGCTGGACTACAGGATCATCCCCATTCCACAGCTGGATGAAAGGATCCTCCACTTCTGACAGCTAAACTAAAGGATCCTCTGAATCCAACAGCTGAAGAAAATGATCCTCCCCATCCCACATCTTGACAAAATGATCCTCCTCATCCAACAACTGGAATAAAGGATCCTCCCCATCCCAAAGCCGGACCAAAGGATCCTACCCGTCCCACAAGTGCATTAAAGGATCCTCCCCATCTCACAGCTGGACTAAAGGATCCTCCCCAACCTAAGGCTGGACTAAAGGTTTCTACCCCATCAAATAACTGAATTAAAGGAACCGCTCAATCCAACAGCTGGACTAAAGGATCCTCCCCATCCCACAGTTGGACTAAAGGAACTTCCTCATCCAACAGCTGGACAAATCTATCTTCTTCATCCAACATCGGGATTAAAGGATCCTCCCCATCTCACAGCTGCACTAAAGGATCCTCCCCATCCCACAGTTGGAGGAAGGGATCTCCACCATTCAACAACTGGACTAAAGGATCCTCCAGTGCCACAGCTGGACTAAAGAGTCCATTCCATTCCTCTGCTGGACTAAGGGTCCTCCCCAACCCTCAGCTGTACGTAAGGATCCTCCTCAGCCCACAGTTGGACTAAAGGATCCTCCCCATTCCACAGATGGATGCAAGGATCCTCCCCATATGACAGCTGGACTAAAGGATCCTGTGAATTCAGCAGCTGGAATGAATGATCCTCCCCATCCAACAGCAGGAATACAGGATCCTAGCCATCCAAGAGCTGAAATAAATGATCCCCCACATCCCACAGCCAGACAAAAGGATCCTTCCCATCCCACAGCTGGACTAAAGGATCCTCCCATCCCACAGATGTACTAAAGGATCCTCCCAAACCACAGATGGAGTAAAGGATCCTCCCCATCCCACAGCTGGACTAAAGCATCCTCCCCATCCCACAGCTGGAAGAAAGGATCCTCCTCATCCCACAGCTGGACGAAAGGATCCTCCTCATCCCACAGCTGGATGAAAGGATCCTCCCCATCTGACAGCTAGACTAAAGGATCCTCTGAATCCAACAGCTGGACAAAAGGATCCTCCCCATCCCAGATCTGGACAAAATTATCTTCCCCACCCAACATCTGGAATAAAGGATCCTCCCAATCCAACAGCAGGACTAAAGGATCTTCTCCATCCAACAGCTGGAATAAAGGATCCTCCCCATCCCACAACTGGATGAAAGGATCCTCCCCATCCTACAGCTGTACTAAAGGATCCTTTCAATCCATCAGTCAGAGAAAACGATCCTCCCCATCCAACAGCGGAACTAAAAGATCCTACCCATCCCACTGCTGGACTAAAAAATCCTCCCCATCCCAGAGTTGGACGAAAATATGCTCGCATCCAATAGCTGGACTAAAGGATCTGCCTCATCCAACAGCTGGACTGAAGGGTCCTCCTGTTCCCACAGCTGGACTGAAGGGTCTTCCCGTTCCCACAGCTGGACCAAAGGATCCTCCTCATCCCACAACTGGACTAAAGGATTCCTCCATCCAACGGCTGGACTAAAGGATCCTCCCCATCCTACATTTGAACTAAAGGATCCGCCTCAGCCTACAGCTGGATGAAAGGATCCTCCTCATCCCACAGCTGGACTAAAGAATCCTCCTCATCCTGCAGCTAGACTAACGGACTTCCCCCATCCCACAGCTGGACTAAAGGATCCTCCCCATCCTACATTTGGATGAAAGGATCCTCCTCATCCCACAGCTGAAGGGAAGGATCCTCCCAGTTCCACAACTGTGTGAAAGTATTCCCCTCACTCCACAACTTGACTAAAGGATCCTCCCCTTCCCACAGATGGACTAAAGTAACCTCTCCATGCAACATCTGGACTAAAGGATCCTTTCAATCCAACAACTGGATGAAGGGACCCTCCCCATGCCACAGTTAGACTAAAAGGTCCTCCTCATCCCACAGTTGGATGAAAGGATCTTCCTCATCCCACAGCTGAATGGAAGGATCCTCCCAATCCCACAACTGGACTAAAGGATCCTCTCCATGCAACATCTGGACTAAAGGATCCTTTTCATCCAAGATCTGGACTAAGGGATCCTCCCCATCCCAAAGCTGAACCTAAGTAATGTTCTCATGTTCCACATCCATCAGTTTCAGCCAAGCACAGATGGGAAAACAACCTAGTGTCTTTATTCCGAGTGTTTTGGAGTGATCATATACCAAGTATGAGGAAATGTATTTTTAATGAATTATTCAATGAAGTGAATATTACTGGCCATGTGTCAGAGAACATTTATGGGATGTGGATGTTGCTGGAAAAGCCTTCACCTACTCACCTTTCATAATTGCCTGAGAATGTTATGGTAGCAATGGAATGGCTTGCTGGGTCATTTCTGAGGGCAGTTAAGAGTCAAGAAAATTGCTGTGGGTCTGGAGTCACACATAGGACATATCCTTGTTTCCTTTCTTAAAGAACATGAGTGAATAGGTTGGTTTTTATGAAAATCTGATAGGTCACCAATGCTGAAACTTGCTTTTCCCAGATTTATTCAATTAATTTCACCTGCAAAAATGTTTATAGGTGACAGGATGAGTTGAAGCAGCTGTTAAACTGATACAGTAGTTAAAAAGAGCTTATCGAAGCAAGTTACTCGAGATGCGGGGTCATTCAGGGATAGACTAGAGAAATTGGGATTGTTTTTTGAACAGAGAAGGCTTTGGCAGAGATGTTTCAAATCATGCAGGGTTTTGACAGAGTAAATAAAGAAAAGCAACTTTCAATGGCTGAAGGGTCAATAACCAGAACACGCAGATTTAAGGTGATTGGCAAAAGAACCAGAAATGACATCACAAGAAATATTTTGACATGAGTGGTTTGGATTTGGAATCCACCACCGGATTGGGCGGTGGACACAATCAATTGCAGTTTTCAGAATGGAACTGGATAAACAATTGAAAGATGAAATTTTTTGGGGGGATATGGGGAAAGAACCAGGGAGTAGAACTAATCAGATTGCAGATGTAGACGCTGGTGATCTAATGTGAGACCATAACATCCAATTCTTGGTGACTGGTGCCGCTCTCAGTCCTTTTCAGTCTCATCGGATGCAAGTTCAGGGCAAACAGGCAGATAGGGAATGAGTGACCTCTGGGCAATCCAAGAGAAACAGGCAGGTAATGCAGGAGTTTCCAGAGATCCTGATCACTAACCGGTTTTCCACTCTGGATATTGGTGAGGGTGATGGATCCTTGGAGGAGTGCAGCAAGAGCCAAGCACAAGGAACCATGGATGGCCCAGCTGTACAGGAGGGGAAGAAGAAGAGCGGAAGGGCAGTACTGATCAGGGATTCCTTAGTTAGGGGAGCAGACAGGTGTTTCTGTGGCCGTCAATGTGACTCTAGATTGGTTTGTTGCCTCCCTGATGCTAGGGTCAAGGATGTCACAGAACGGCTGCAGGACATTCTTGTGGGGGAGGGTGAATAGCTAGAGGTTGTGGTCCACATTGGTACTAATGATATAGGTAGGAAAGGGGATGTGGTCCTGCAATCGGAATTTAGGGAGCGAGGTAGAATATTAGCAAGCAGGACTTCAAAAATAGTAATCTCTGGATTACTCCCAGTGCCATGTGCCAGTGACTACAGGAATAGGAAGATAAGACAGATGAATGTGTGGCTGAAAAGATGGTGCAGGAGGGAGGGCTTTAGATTCCTGGGACACTGGAACTGGCTCTGGGGGAGGTGGCACCTGTAAGAGCCGGATGGGTTGCATCTGAACAGAGCCAGGACTGAGTTCCTTGCTAGTGTTGTTGGGGAGGGCTTAAACTAACTCAGCAAGGGTGTGGGAACCAGGAGAGAATATTAGAAAGTAATATTGCATGGAATGTTGGGAGAGGCAGATAGCACTAAAATAAAGAATAGTAAGTTAATTGATGGAGTCGGAGTAAGGGAGTAAGTGATGAAGTCTAAATCAGGGTTATACTGCATGTATGTGAATGCATGGAGTATAGTTAATAAAATTGGGGAGTTACAGACACAGATTGCCTTGTGGGATTATGATGTTGTGCTGATAACGGAGACCAGGCTTAAGGAAGGGCAGATCTGTATGTTAAATATTCCTGGTTACAAAGTGTTCAGAAAAGATAGGAAAAGGAAAAATGGAGGAGGGGTGGCATTTTTGGTTAAGGAGAGTATTGCAGTACTGGAGAAAGAGGTTGTGTAAGAGGATTCAAGGACAGAATTGATTTGGCTGGAGCTAAGGAATAAGAAGGGTGCAATTACATAGCTTGGTATAATATATAGACCACCAGCTAAGGGGGAGGATACAGAGGAACAAATCTGCAAGGAAATTACAGAGAGATGTAAACATCATAGAGTTGTTATAATGAGAGACTTTAATTACCCATATATATATTGGGATAGTGGTAATGTAAGGGGGAGTGAGGGACAAGCATTCCTAGGTTGCATTCAGGGAATTTCCTGCAGCAGTATGTGTCCAGTCCAACAAGAAAGGAGGCACTGCTAGACCTCGTTCTTGGGAATGAGGTGGGCCAAGTAGATAAAGTGACAGTGGGAAACATTTAGGGAACAGTGATCAGTATTTCATAAGGTTTAAGATGACGGTGGAAAATGACATTCGTCAATCCAGAGTAAGAATAATCAACAGGCAGAGAGCCGGGCAAGAACAGAGTTAGGCTAGATAGACTGGAGCCAAAGGTTGGTGGGAAAAACAGTAGCTGAACAATGGGCTACCTCAAAGAGGGGATGGCTTGGGCGCAGTCAAGGTTTGTTCCCTCAAAAGGGAAAGGTAGAAAAAAACAAATCCAGAGCTCCCTGGATGGCAAAGGAGATAGAATTTAAGTTAAAGAAGAAAAAGTGTACTTACAACAAGTGTCAGGTAGCAAATACAATTGAGAACCAAACTGAATACAGAAGGATCAGAAGGAATGTGAAAAAGTAAATACAAAAAGCAAAGAGGAATTATTAAAAAAGACTGGCAGCTAACATAAGAAGAAATCCCAAAGTATTCTAAAAGCACATCAATAGTAAAAAGATGGGCAAAGGAGGAATAGGGCCTATGAGGGACCAAAAAGGGGATTTACACATAGAGGCAAGAGGCATGGTTGAGGTTTTAAATTAACACTTTGCATCTATCTTTACCCACAAGACAGATGTTACCCAGGCAATAGTGACAGAGGAGGAAACTCAGTCACTAGAAGGGTCTAAAATTGATCAGGAGGAGGTATTGGATAAGCTGTTGGTACTTAAAGTTGATAAGGCACCGGGACCAGATGAGATGCATCCAAGAGTATTGAAGGAGGTGGGAATGGAAGTTGCAGAGGCACTAGCAATAATTTTTCAATGGTCCCTGAATTTGGGAGAGGTGCCGGAGGCCTAGAAAATTGCAAACATTACACCCTTGTTCAAAAAAGGTTGTAAAGATCTGCCCTATAATTACAGACCAGTAATTTTGGTAGTGGGAACCTTCTGGAAATAATTATTTTGGATAGAATTAACAGTCACATAGAAAAAATTGGAATGATTCTAAAGAGTCAGCATGGATTTGTTAAAGGAAATCGTGTCTAATTAATTTACTGGAGTTTTTGGAAGAGGTATCAGAGATGGTTGATGAGGGCAAGGCCGATGAAGTGGTGTTTATGGGTTCCAAAAGGCATTCAATACTGTGCCACTCAACAGACTTGTGAGGAAAGTTATAGATCATGGAATAAAAGGGGCAGTAGCATCATGGATACAAAATTGGTTGCGGGATGGGAGTCAGAGAGTAATGGTTAATGGATATTTTTCGGGCTGGAGGAAGCTTTGTAGTGGAGTTCCCCAGGGGTCAGTATTGGGACTCTTGCTCTTCCTGATATATATAAATGATCTAGATCTTGGTGTGTGGGGGACAATTTCAAAGTTTGTGGACGACACAAAACTTGGGAGAATTGTAAACTGTGAGGAGGACAGTGTAGAACTTCAAAAGAACATTGACACATTGGTGGAGTGGGCAGATGACATTCAATGTGGAGAAGTGTGAGGTGATTCACTTTGGTACAAAGAATATGGAGAGACAATATAAAATAAAGGATACTATTCTAAAGGGTGTGCAGGAGCAAAGAGACCTGGGTGTGTATGTACATAAGTCATTAAAGGTGGTAGGACAGGTAGAGAGAGCTGTTTCTAAAGCATACAATATTCTAGGCTTCATTAATAGGGCATAGAATACAAAAGCAGGGAGGTTATGATGAACTTATATAAGACATTGGTTGGACCTCAGCTGGAGTATTGTGTACAGTTCTGGGCGCAACACTATAGGAAGGATGTGAATGCATTGGAGAGGGTGCAGAAGAAGTTTACGAGAATGGAACCAAGGATGAGACACTTCAGTTATGAGGAAAGATTGGAGAAGTTGAGATTGTTTTCCTTGGAGAGGAGAAGGCTGAGAGGAGATTGCAAAATAATGAGGGGCTTGGACATAGCAGATAGGGAGAAACTGTTACCGCTCATAAACGGATTGAAAATCAGAGGGCACAGATTTAAAGTGTTTTGCAAAGAAACAAATGTGAGGTGAAAAAGAACTTTTTCACACAGCAAGTAGTTAGGGTTTGGAATGCACTGCCTGGAAGTGTGGTGGAGGCAGGTTCAACTGAGGCATTCAAGAAGGCATTAGATGATTAACTAAATAGAAACATTGTGCAGGGTTACAGGGGAAAGGCAGGAGATTGGTACTAAGTTAAAACACTCAAGAGAGCTGGTGCAGACATGACGGGCTAAATGGCCTCCTTCCACACTGTAACAATTCTTTGATTCTGCGTGTTTATATTTTTCACTTTGCCATCATTAACAATGCTGGTGCTGAGAGGAGTAATACAGTCAAAGTCCTTAAAGATTTAGTCAGGGAGGAATGTTAGCAGCAGTCAATTAATTATCAGCAACCACTTCCTGTCAGTGTGATTAAAGCATGTAAGCTTCATAAACAGAGGAACTGAATATCAGAGCAGGGAAGTCATGCTGAATCTTTATAAAACTCTGGCTAGGCAACAAATGGAGTATTATGTCCAGTTCTGGGTCACAACACTTTAGGAAGTTTACGAGAGTCCTTGAGAGGAGATTTACATGAATGGATCCAGGGATGAGAGATTTTAGCTATAAGGTTAGGTTGCAGAAGCTAGGATTGTTCACCGTGGAGCAAAGGAGATTGAGGGGAGATTTGATAGAGGTCATGGCAGTTTTAGATAAGACAGACAAAGAAAAGCTGTTCCCATTGGCTGATGGTAGAAGGAGGGGGGGGGGGACACAGATTTATGGTTTTAGACAAGAGATGAAGGGGAAATGTGAGGAAGAACTATTGTAAGCAGCAAGAGGTAATGACCTGGAACTCATTGGCACGAGGGTAGTGGAAGAATCAACATCAATGATTTCAAAAGGAAACTGATGAGCACTTGAGGGAAATGAAGGTACAAGGCTACAAGTAGCGGTACTGACTGGATTGTTCCATGGAGAGTTAACATAGACTCAATAGGCCGAATGGCCTAATTTTGTGTGGTAAATGACTATGGTTCCATAAGTAACTGCAGATCTGACATGGTACTGAGTAACTGGTGACATAACAGCAATAAGTGTTACTTGGTGGTCGATTGACAGTCCATGCATATGTCTAATTACCTCATCATTTACAACAAATAATTCCTTGATTTTGCACCAACCATTCTTTGTTTGGAATTAGTTAGGATGTGAACGTGGACTTCTCTGCAATTATTAGGATGTTCATCCCTACTGCCCAGCAAAACAAAGAGATGCAAAATGAAATCAGAGAGAATTGTGAAAAAAGTGGTTTTTGATGTTCACCTTCGATCTGGAAGGAAGTACATTTTTACATAGGGATTCCTGGGCCGAGCATCCCCTCGGGAAGGAAGTTCCGTGGCTTGTAACACGTTAACTATCAGCTGGTGGCCGACTTTATCATACCAGAGTTTCACCTGTAAAAAAAATGCATTCAATAAGCCCCAGGCATATTGTGGAAATAGCAGTGTTTAAACAACATCACACAGCAAATGAGCAGTTAAACTTCCAGTCAATGTCAGATAGCTTGAGACAAGAGAAGCTGTGTTTTCAATGTGGAAATGGTTGTACAAATATCTGTTCTTGCTGAACAGACTTTCATTCTGAGAACATACTTAATAGAAAGTAATTATTAGGAATCATTCAAAAAAAGGTTTTCCCAGAAGAAAAGGAATTGTCTACGGGCATGTCTCTTCATCCACTCGACTAATGTGAATTAATCACAATTCCAAAAATCTCCAGTTATACAGATTTGAAAATACAAAAATTATTCTATCCGAGGGAAAATACCTGAGCTTCAATTAGGGCAGATCACCAAGTATCAGGCCCAGCACTCATGACATCACCAAATATCAGACCCAGCACTCATGACAGATCACCAAATATCAGACCCAGCACTCATGACAGATCACCAAGTATCAGGCCCAGCACCCATGACATCACCAAATATCAGATCCAACACTCATGACAGGTCACCAAGTATCAGACCCAGCACTCATGACAGATCACCAAATATGGGAGATCATGTCGCACTAACTGGATCGAGTTTTTCAGGGAAGTGACAAAGATGATCAATGATGGAAGAGCAGTGGATGTTATATACATGGATTTCAGTAAGGCCTTTGACAAAGTCCCTCATGGCAGACTGGTACAGAAGGTAAAGTTGCACGGGATCAGAGGTGAGCTGGCAAGATGGATACAGAATAGGCTTGGTCATAGAAGACAGAGGGTAGCAGTGGAAGGGTGCTTTTCTGAATGCAGAGCTGGGACTAGTGGTGTTCCGCAGGGATCAGTGCTGGGACCTTTGCTGTTTGTGGTATACATAAATGATTTGGAGGAAAATGTAACTGGGCTAATTAGTAAGTTTACAGATGACACTAAGGTTGGAGGAGTTGCAGATAGTGAAGAGGATTGTCAAAGGATACAACGAGATATAGATCGGTTGGAGACTTGGGCGAAGAAATGGCAGATGGAGTTTAATCCAGACAAATGCGAGGTAATGCATTTTGGAAGGTCTAATAGAGGCAGGAATTATACAGTAAATGGCAGAACCCTTAAGTGCATCGACAGGCAGAGGGATCTGGGTGTACAGGTCCACAGGTCACTGAAAGTGGCAACGCAGGTGGATAAGGTAGTCAGGAAAGCAATTAGCATGCTTGCCTTCACTGGCAGGGGTATTGAGTATAAAAGCTGGGAAGTCATGCTGCAGTTGTATAGAACCTTGTTTAGGCCACACTTGGAATATTGCTTGCAATTCTGGTCGCCACATTACCAGAAGGATATGCAGACATTGGAGAGGGTGCAGAGGAGGTTTACCAGGATGCTGCCTGGTCTGGAGGTTATTAGCTATGAGGAGATGTTGGAGAAACTCGGATTGTTCTCACTAGAGCGATAGAGATTGAGGGGCAACTTGACAGAAGTTTACAAAATTATGAGTGGCATGGACAGAGTAGATAGTCAGAAGCTGTTTCCCAGGGTGGAAAAGTCAATTACTAGGGGACATAGATTTAAAGTGAGAGGAGAAAACTATAAAGATGGTGTGCCGGGCAAGTTTTTTACGCATAGGGTAGTGAATGTCTAGAATTCGCTGCCAGAGGAGGTGGTGGAAGCAGGTACGATAGTGGTGTTTAAGAGGCAGCTTGACAAATACATGAATAGAATGGGAATAGAGTGATACGGACCCCGGAAGTGCAAAATGTTTTAGTTGACGGGCAATATGATCGGCGCTGGCTTGGAAGGCCGAAGGGCCTGTTCCTGTGCTGTACTTTTCTTTGTTCTTTGTTCTATATCAGACCAATCAGGAATGACAGATCACCAAATATCAAAACCAGCACTAATGACAGATCACCAAATATCACAGCCAGCATTAATGACAGATCACCAAACATCAGACCCAGCCATATTGGATGATGAATCACATCCGTCTTCACCCAAGAGAATGAGGATGAAGGTATGGAACCCGGGGAGAGAGACTGTGAGGTTCTTGAGCAAATTGATATAGGGAATGACAAAGTTTTGGAGGTGTTGGCAGGCTTAAAAGTGGACAATCTCCAGGTCTGGATGATTTGTGTCCCAGATTGCTGAGGGAGGCAAGGGAGGAGATCGCAGGGGCTCTGACCCAAATTTTTAATTCCTCTCTGGCACAGGGGAGATTGCAGAAGACTAGAGAACAGCTAATGTGGTTCCGCTATTTAAGAAGTGTTGTAAAGATAAGCCAGGGAACTACAGGCCAATGAGTCTCATGTCAGTGGTAGGGAAACTATTGGACAAAGTTCTGAAGGAGAGAATCTATCTCCACTTGGAGAGGTAAGGTTTGATCAGGGATAGTCAGCATGGCTTTGTCAGAGGGAGGTCATGCCTAACAAATTTGATTGAAGTTTTTGAGGAGGTGAAAAAGGTGTGTAGATGAGGGTAGTGTAGTTGATGTCATTTATATGGATTTCAGCAAAGGACCCACATGGGAGACTTATAAAGAAGGCAAATGCACATGGGATACAGGGGAATTTAATAAGGTGGATTCAAAATTGGCCTAGTTGTAGGAGACAGAGGGTGATGACAGAAGGCTGCTTAAGTGACTGGAAGCCAGTGTCCAGTGACCTACCGCAGGGGTCAGTGCTGGGTCCTCTATTATTTGTCATTAATATAAACGACATAGATGACTATGTGGGAGGTAGAATTAGTAAGTTTGCGGATGACACAGACTGGCCGGGTGGTTAACAGTGAGGTTGACTGTCTTGGGTTACAGGAAGATATAGACGGGATGGTCAAATGGGCAGATGGAATTTAATGCTGAAAAGTGTCAGGTGATAAACTTTGGAAAGAGTAATTTGACAAGGAAGTATTTAATGAACAGCATGACACTAGGAAGTTCTGAGGAACAAAGGGACCTTGGCCTGAGTGTCCATAGGTCTCTAAAGGCGGAGGGGCATGTTAGTGGGGTGGTGAAAAGGGCATATGGGACAATTGCCTTTATCAGTTGAGGCATAGATTACAAAAGTAGGGAGGTCATGTTGGAGTTGTATAGAATCTGGGTGAGGCCACAATTGGTGTACTGTGTGCATTCTGGTCGCCACATTATAGAAAGGATGTGATTGCCCAGGAGGGGGTGCAGAGGAGATTCACCAGGATGTTGCCTGGGATGAAACATTTAAGTTATGAAGAGAGGTTGGATAGACACGGGTTATTTTCGTTGGAGCAGGGAAGACTGAAGGGCGACCTGATCGAGGTGTACATGATTATGAGGGGCATGGACAGGGTGGATAGGGAGCAGCTGTTCCCCTTAGTTGAACGGTCAGTCACGATGGGACCCAAGTTCAAGGATAGGGGCAGGAGGTTTAGGGGGATGTGAGAAAAAACCTTTTTACCATGAGGATGGTGATGGTCTAGAATGCGCTGCCTGGGAGGGTGTTGGAGGTGGGTTGCCTCACATCCTTTAAAAAGTACTGGGATGAGCACTTGGCACGTCATAACATTCAAAGCTATGGGCCAAGTGCTGGTAAATGGGATTAGGTAGGTAGGTCAGGTGTTTCTCATATGTCGGTGCAGACTCGATGGGCCGAAGGGCCTTTTCTGCACTGTGTGATTCTGTAATTCTGATTCTGTGATTCTGTAATGACAGATCACCAAATATCAGACCCAGCACGAATGACAGATCACCAAGTATCAGACCCAGCACTAATGACAGATCACCAAGTATCAGACCCAGCACTAATGATAGAACACCAAGTATCAGACGCAGCACTAATGACAGATCACCAAGAATCAGACCCAGCACTCATGACAGATCACCAAGAATCAGACCCAGCATGAATGGTTCTGATATTAAGCTGTGGGATATGTGTAGCTTATGCACATTTCACACATTTTCTAGTTTAGTCAGCGTGTTAAAACTTCTTTTTAATAGGTTGATGACTCCAATGGCAGACAGAACAATGGCAGACAGGTATGCTATTTCCCATGGTGTAATTTTAAGACAATTGTCCTTTCTCCAATCCTGCCCCTCCTCTCCAACTTGCTGCCTCTTACTAAGGCTCCAGCAGTCCTCTGGTAAGCTGCCTAAGCGAATATGTTTCATGAGCTGGCACACACACTAATTCATTTTTCATTTGATATCCTCATGAATAGATTTTCTAGCAGGGGTCAGAGGACAGCAATCAGGAGCCAATGCTGATTTTAAAAGCTCCATTACCCAGGAAAACGGAAGAGAATTGCAGAGTCTCGACAAGGGGTATAACGGGTTTGAAAGGTAAGTCCATGCTGCGCCCAACCCCCCCAGCCACTCCCCATGGCCCTTCATATCCTTCTGCCAACTCAATGCCTCTTCCATGCCCATTCACCCAATATGCACTATGTACATAACCAATGAGCTGGCTAATGACAATAACAAGTGTAGAACAGCTGAGAAAAAAACAACCATTCAAAAATTTCTTTGACAAAAATATCTGCTCTCACTACATTCCAAGTGTCAATCAGACAAACTATGAAATTATCAATAACAGAGGCGTCAAACACTCCCCACCTCTTAATCTTGTCCAAATAAACATTCAGACATTGGCAAAAGAGATCACAGAAAGGACAGTTTGTTATCCATTCAGCTATTTGTCCTTTTGCTCTAACCTTGGAGCCTACCATGTAAACCTCAACAAAGAATTTTTAAAATCTAAGTTTATGATATCTCCTGCGTTGCCTTTGTCTAATCTTTCTGTCACCTCTTCAAAAGAATTTTATCAGGTCGTTAAAACATGATTTAGCCTTTGGGAATCCAGACTGACTACTTTTTATTGTATTTTCTGTCTCGATCACGTCCTTTTATGTAGAATCCAGTAACTTTTCTATCACTGGGTCTAAGTTGACCTTGTTTAGTTCCACTCCCTGTTTGTATCAGAACAAGATTACAACACACTCCAGTCTTCTGACACAATCGCCTATTTTACAGAACTTTTCTATGATCTAGTGCTAGGAGCCCTATCTCCTCCCTAATCTCTTGAACTGCAAATGGATGTATACCATCGAAACCTCTGGGGTATTATCCTCTTTTTGTTTTGCCAGCTTGTCCCCTTTCCCCCTTTCCAATCCAACTGTATAATAGCACAGTGAAGTAATACATCCTGTAATTTTTAATGTTTATGTTGCTGAATTAATGAAAACCAAGGAAGAATCTGTATGATGTTTTGACATTAGAATAATTCACCATTATAAGAAAACAAGTATAATTGTTGTGCAGTAACAAGAAGATAACATTTTGATCGGAATGGTGCTCGTTGACCAAGCCTTTTTCTCTGAGATAAAAACAAAGAAAACTGCGGATGCTGGAAATCCAAAACAAAAACAGAATTACCTGGAAAAACTCAGCAGGTCTGGCAGCATCGGCGGAGAAGAAAAGAGTTGACGTTTCGAGTCCTCATGACCCTTCGACAGAACTTGATTTCGAGTCCAAGAAAGAGTTGAAATATAAGCTGGTTTAAGGTGTGTGGGGGGGGGGGCGGAGAGATAGAGAGAGAGAGAGGTTCTTGTGTAGACAAACAAGCAGTGATAGAAGCAGATCATCAAAAGATGTCAGCGACAATGGTACAAAAGAACACATAGGTGTTAAAGTTAAAGTTGGTGATATTATCTAAACGAATGTGCTAATTAAGAATGGATGGTAGGGCACTCAAGGTACAGCTCTAGTGGGGGTGGGTGGAGCATAAAAGATTTTAAAATATTTAAAAATAATGGAAATAGGTGGGAAAAGAAAAATCTATAAAATTTATAGGGAAAAGAAAAAGGAAAAAGGGGGAAACAGAAAGGGGGTGGGGATGGGGGAGGGAACTCACGACCTAAAGTTGTTGAATTCAATATTCAGACCGGAAGGCTGTAAGGTGCCTAGTCGGAAGATGAGGTGTTGTTCCTCCAGCTTGCGTTGGGCTTCACTGGAACAATGCAGTAAGCCAAGGACAGACATGTGGGCAAGAGAGCAGGGTGGAGTGTTAAAATGGCAAGCGACAGGGAGGTTTGGGTCATTCTTGCGGACAGACGGCAGGTGTTCTGCAAAGCGGTCGCCCAGTTCACGTTTGGTCTCTCCAATGTAGAGGAGACCACATTGGGAGCAACGAATGCAGTAGACTAAGTTGGGGGAAATGCAAGTGAAATGCTGCTTCACTTGAAAGGAGTGTTTGGGCCCTTGGACGGTGAGGAGAGAGGAAGTGAAGGGGCAGGTGTTACATCTTTTGCGTGGGCATGGGGTGGTGCCATAGGAGGGGGTTGAGGAGTAGGGGGTGATGGAGGAGTGGACCAGGGTGTCCCGGAGGGAGCGATCCCTACGGAATGCCGATAATGGGGGTGAAGGGAAGATGTGTTTGGTGGTGGCATCATGCTGGAGTTGGCGGAAATGGCGGAGGATGATCCTTTGAATGCGGAGGCTGGTGTGGTGATAAGTGAG
Organism: Isurus oxyrinchus; assembly: GCA_026770705.1. Lineage (NCBI taxonomy): Eukaryota > Metazoa > Chordata > Chondrichthyes > Lamniformes > Lamnidae > Isurus > Isurus oxyrinchus. The sequence goes on from JANJGN010000006.1 coordinate 114,172,688, forward strand.
GACAAGGGGGACCCTATCATGTTTCTGGGAGGGAGGAGAAGGCGTGAGGGCGGATGCGCAGGAGATGGGCCGGACACGGTTGAGGGCCCTGTCAACGACCGTCGGTAGAAAACCTTGGTTAAGGAAGAAGGAGGACATGTCAGAGGAACCGTTTTTGAAGGTAGCATCATCGGAACAGATGCGACGAAGGCGGAGGAGAGAATGGGATGGAGTCCTTACAGGAAGCAGGGTGTGAGGAGCTGTAGTCGAGATAGCTGTGGGAGTCGGTGGGTTTGTAATGGATATTGGTGGACAGTCTATCACCAGAGATTGAGACAGAGAGGTCAAGGAAGGGAAGGGAAGTGTCAGAGATGGACCACGTGAAAATGATGGAGCGGTGGAGATTGGAAGCAAAATTAATAAATTTTTCCAAGTCCCGACGAGAGCATGAAGCGGCACCGAAGTAATCATCGATGTACCGGAGAAAAAGTTGTGGAAGGGGGCCGGAGTAGGACTGCAACAAGGAATGTTCCACATACCCCATAAAGAGACAGGCATAGCTGGGGCCCATGCGGGTACCCATAGCCACACCTTTTATTTGGAGAAAGTGAGAGGAGTTGAAGGAGAAATTGTTCAACGTGAGAACAAGTTCAGCCAGACAGAGGAGAGTAGTGGTGGATGGGGATTTTTCGGGCCTCTGTTCGAGGAAGAAGCTAAGGGCCCTCAGACCATCCTGGTGGGGGATGGAGGTGTAGAGGAATTGGACGTCCATGGTGAAGAGGAAGCGGTTGGAGCCAGGGAACTGGAAATTGTTGATGTGACGTAAGGTGTCAGAGGAATCACGGATGTAGGTGGGAAGGGACTGGACAAGGGGAGAGAGAAGGGAGTCAAGATAACGAGAAATGAGTTCTGTGGGGCAGGAGCAAGCTGAGACGATCGGTCTACTGGGGCAGTTCTGTTTGTGGATTTTGGGTAGGAAATAGAAGCGGGCCGTCCGAGGTTGGGCGACTATCAGGTTGGAAGCTGTGGGAGGGAGATCCCCAGAGGAGATGAGGTCAGTGACAGTCCTGGAAACAATGGCTTGATGTTCAGTGGTGGGGTCATGGTCCAGGGAGAGGTAGGAGGAGGTGACACCTCCTTTTCCTCTGACACCTTACGTCACATCAACAATTTCCAGTTCCCTGGCTCCAACCGCTTCCTCTTCACCATGGACGTCCAATCCCTCTACACCTCCATCCCCCACCAGGATGGTCTGAGGGCCCTTAGCTTCTTCCTCGAACAGAGGCCCGAAAAATCCCCATCCACCACTACTCTCCTCCGTCTGGCTGAACTTGTTCTCACGTTGAACAATTTCTCCTTCAACTCCTCTCACTTTCTCCAAATAAAAGGTGTGGCTATGGGTACCCGCATGGGCCCCAGCTATGCCTGTCTCTTTATGGGGTATGTGGAACATTCCTTGTTGCAGTCCTACTCCGGCCCCCTTCCACAACTTTTTCTCCGGTACATCGATGATTACTTCGGTGCCGCTTCATGCTCTCGTCGGGACTTGGAAAAATTTACTAATTTTGCTTCCAATCTCCACCCCTCCATCATTTTCACGTGGTCCATCTCTGACACTTCGCTTCCCTTCCTTGACCTCTCTGTCTTAATCTCTGGTGATAGACTGTCCACCAATATCCATTACAAACCCACTGACTCCCACAGCTACCTCGACTACAGCTCCTCACAGCCCGCTTCCTGTAAGGACTCCATCCCATTCTCCCAGTTCCTTCGCCTTCACGCATCTGTTCCGATGATGCTACCTTCAAAAACAGTTCCTCTGACATGTCCTCCTTCTTCCTTAACCGAGGTTTTCCACCCACGGTCGTTGACAAGGCCCTCAACCGTGTCCGGCCCATCTCCCGCGCATCCGCCCTCACGCCTTCTCCTCCCTCCCAGAAACATGATAGGGTCCCCCTTGTCCTCACTTATCACCACACCAGCCTCCGCATTCAAAGGATCATCCTCCGCCATTTCCGCCAACTCCAGCATGATGCCACCACCAAACACATCTTCCCTTCACCCCCATTATCGGCATTCCGTAGGGATCGCTCCCTCCGGGACACCCTGGTCCACTCCTCCATCACCCCCTACTCCTCAACCCCCTCCTATGGCACCACCCCATGCCCACGCAAAAGATGTAACACCTGCCCCTTCACTTCCTCTCTCCTCACCGTCCAAGGGCCCAAACACTCCTTTCAAGTGAAGCAGCATTTCACTTGCATTTCCCCCAACTTAGTCTACTGCATTCGTTGCTCCCAATGTGGTCTCCTCTACATTGGAGAGACCAAACGTACACTGGGCGACCGCTTTGCAGAACACCTGCGGTCTGTCCGCAAGAATGACCCAAACCTCCCTGTCGCTTGCCATTTTAACACTCCACCCTGCTCTCTTGCCCACATGTCTGTCCTTGGCTTACTGCATTGTTCCAGTGAAGCCCAACGCAAACTGGAGGAACAACACCTCATCTTCCGACTAGGCACCTTACAGCCTTCCGGTCTGAATATTGAATTCAACAACTTTAGGTCGTGAGCTCCCTCCCCCATCCCTACCCCCTTTCTGTTTCCCCCTTTTTCCTTTTTTTTTTCCCTATAAATTTTATAGATTTTTCTTTTCCCACCTATTTCCATTATTTTTAAATATTTTAAACTCTTTTATGCTCCCCCCCTCCCCCACTAGAGCTGTACCTTGAGTGCCCTACCATCCATTCTTAATTAGCACATTCGTTTAGATAATATCACCAACTTTAACTTTAACACCTATGTGTTCTTTTGTACCATTGTCGCTGACATCTTTTGATGATCTGCTTCAATCACTGCTTGTTTGTCTACACAAGAACCTCTCTCTCTCTCTATCTCTCCGCCCCCCCACACACACACCTTAAACCAGCTTATATTTCAACTCTTTCTTGGACTCGAAATCAAGTTCTGTCGAAGGGTCATGAGGACTCGAAACGTCAACTCTTTTCTTCTCCGCCGATGCTGCCAGACCTGCTGAGGTTTTCCAGGTAATTCTGTTTTTGTTTTGGATTTCCAGCATCCGCAGTTTTCTTTGTTTTTATCTCTGTGTTTAATTGACTGCCACTGCTCTTCAAGAAATGCCTACCTCCTTGAAGAAGTTCTGTTCCTCTCTGCGACAAGATTTCCGTATCTCTCTGTTGCCTTGTTCACCTTCTTTGCTTTCCATTTCCCTCCTAGTGTTTGACAAGGTGTTTACTAAAACCCGCTTTCACAGCCATATCTCCTTTCTCAGTGACTGTCTCCGTCTCTGACTTACCCCACGTGGATTTCAACTGAAATTCCACCCCTCATCTTTCGAACCCACCCAGGATTACCGGTATCTCCGGGACATAAAACGTTTCTCAGACTGCTGTTCCCGTCACATTCTGAAATCCACACTCAGTGCCATGCGCCGCCATATGAACACACTCGATCTCTCCCTCCAGCAGCACCGCCGTACCCTTTTTCAAAGCTGCGCGTGCCCCCAGTCTCATTTTATCCTTCGGCTCATCCGATGCCTCAACAAGAAACTTTTTCTCTTTTTCTCAACTGCTAAGGAACGCAAGCTCCAACAACTCATCGACACCAACACCCATTTAGGACCCTCCACCCCAGCCTGTCCCTCTGTCCCCACCCCATCTTCCAATCCCAGCCCCAGCCGTGTATTCACTATACCCCCTGACCTTCCCCTCTCCGATGCTGAATGTTCAGTGCTCAGCAAAGGACTTAGTTTCATACCCTTACGCCCTTACCTCAATGAATTTCGGGCTCGGCATGATACTGAACTCTTCTTTCGCCGTCTTCGTCTCCGGGCTCACTTCTTTGGGCAGGAGTCCTCTACCAGTTCAACGGATCCTTTTACCCATCTCCAATATTCTCCCTCCACCTGGACCCCTCCCTCTGGATTCTTACCTTCTCTTGATCTTTTCATTGAGAACTGTCGGCGCGACATTAGTCGTCTCAATTTCTCTGCTCCTCTCACCCATTCTAACCTGTCTCTCTCTGAACTTACTGCACTCCATTCTCTCAGGTCCAACCCTGACATTGTCATCAAACCCGCTGACAAGGGTGGTGCTGTTGTTGTCTGGCGCACTGACCTCTACCTCGCGGAGGCTGAGCGTCAACTCACAGACACTTCCTCCTACCTCTCCCTGGACCATGACCCCACCACTGAACATCAAGCCATTGTTTCCAGAACTGTCACTGACCTCATCTCCTCTGGGGATCTCCCTCCCACAGCTTCCAACCTGATAGTTGCCCAACCTTGGACGGCCCGCTTCTATCTCCTACACAAAATCCACAAACAGAACTGCCCCGGTAGACCAATCGTCTCAGCTTGCTCCTGCCCCACAGAACTCATTTCTCGTTATCTTGACTCCTTTCTCTCTCCCCTTGTCCAGTCCCTTCCCACCTACATCCGTGATTCCTCTGACACCTTACGTCACATCAACAATTTCCAGTTCCCTGGCTCCAACCGCTTCCTCTTCACCATGGACGTCCAATCCCTCTACACCTCCATCCCCCACCAGGATGGTCTGAGGGCCCTTAGCTTCTTCCTCGAACAGAGGCCCGAAAAATCCCCATCCACCACTACTCTCCTCCGTCTGGCTGAACTTGTTCTCACGTTGAACAATTTCTCCTTCAACTCCTCTCACTTTCTCCAAATAAAAGGTGTGGCTATGGGTACCCGCATGGGCCCCAGCTATGCCTGTCTCTTTATGGGGTATGTGGAACATTCCTTGTTGCAGTCCTACTCCGGCCCCCTTCCACAACTTTTTCTCCGGTACATCGATGATTACTTCGGTGCCGCTTCATGCTCTCGTCGGGACTTGGAAAAATTTATTAATTTTGCTTCCAATCTCCACCCCTCCATCATTTTCACGTGGTCCATCTCTGACACTTCCCTTCCCTTCCTTGACCTCTCTGTCTCAATCTCTGGTGATAGACTGTCCACCAATATCCATTACAAACCCACCGACTCCCACAGCTACCTCGACTACAGCTCCTCACACCCCGCTTCCTGTAAGGACTCCATCCCATTCTCCCAGTTCCTTCGCCTTCGTCGCATCTGTTCCGATGATGCTACCTTCAAAAACGGTTCCTCTGACATGTCCTCCTTCTTCCTTAACCAAGGTTTTCCACCGACGGTTGTTGACAGGGCCCTCAACCGTGTCCGGCCCATCTCCTGCGCATCCGCCCTCACGCCTTCTCCTCCCTCCCAGAAACATGATAGGGTCCCCCTTGTCCTCACTTATCACCCCACCAGCCTCCGCATTCAAAGGATCATCCTCCGCCATTTCTGCCAACTCCAGCATGATGCCACCACCAAACACATCTTCCCTTCACCCCCATTATCGGCATTCCGTAGGGATCGCTCCCTCCGGGACACCCTGGTCCACTCCTCCATCACCCCCTACTCCTCAACCCCCTCCTATGGCACCACCCCATGCCCACGCAAAAGATGTAACACCTGCCCCTTCACTTCCTCTCTCCTCACCGTCCAAGGGCTCAAACACTCCTTTCAAGTGAAGCAGCATTTCACTTGCATTTCCCCCAACTTAGTCTACTGCATTCGTTGCTCCCAATGTGGTCTCCTCTACATTGGAGAGACCAAACGTAAACTGGGCGACCGCTTTGCAGACCTGCGGTCTGTCCGCAAGAATGACCCAAACCTCCCTGTCGCTTGCCATTTTAACACTCCACCCTGCTCTCTTGCCCACATGTCTGTCCTTGGCTTACTGCATTGTTCCAGTGAAGCCCAACGCAAACTGGAGGAACAACACCTCATCTTCCGACTAGGCACCTTACAGCCTTCCGGTCTGAATATTGAATTCAACAACTTTAGGTCGTGAGCTCCCTCCCCCATCCCCACCCCCTTTCTGTTTCCCCCTTTTTCTTTTTTTTTTCCCTATAAATTTTATAGATTTTTCTTTTCCCACCTATTTCCATTATTTTTAAATATTTTAAAATCTTTTATGCTCCCCCCACCCCCACTAGAGCTGTACCTTGAGTGCCCTACCATCCATTCTTAATTAGCACATTCGTTTAGATAATATCACCAACTTTAACTTTAACACCTATGTGTTCTTTTGTACCATTGTCGCTGACATCTTTTGATGATCTGCTTCTATCACTGCTTGTTTGTCTACACAAGCACCTCTATCTCTCTCTATCTCTCCGCCCCCCCACACACACACCTTAAACCAGCTTATATTTCAACTCTTTCTTGGACTCGAAATCAAGTTCTGTCGAAGGGTCATGAGGACTCGAAACGTCAACTCTTTTCTTCTCCGCCGATGCTGCCAGACCTGCTGAGTTTTTCCAGGTAATTCTGTTTTTGTTTAAGCCTTTTTCTCTGTTCGGGTATTTGTTTACAACCACATTACTCCAGATATACGTTATATCAATAAATACAAATTATTGTTGCTTATATCGTAATGATCTGTCTCTAGCTTCACTTCTCCTTATTTGTCATTCTGAGCCATGTGTTCACCTGTACATAAGTTCTCCCTTTGCTTTGAAACTTAAATAATTTTGTATTAAGGATAGGAGATAATCTCAGGACTAAACAGGCCTATGGAGAAGCTTCAACAGGGCTTATACATGGACAAGTCTGTCACCCACTTATACCTGTAATATGGCTTATAACAAAGTCAATATCATGTACAATTTACCAGCATTTAATCACCTATTCACTCCATGTACTTGTGGGTAACTTTGTATACTGAGTAAACAGAATAAATTATTTTTGTAACAAGATACATGAAGAAAAATGAGCAATCATGGAAGAGATTTTTCTCTTTGTGCTTGGGCATTGGGTGAAGAGGGAAAAACCAGCCTTGGGAGACAGGACACCTGTAAAGGACCCTGCCTAATGTTCCACCCAAGTGATTATTAAATGACCAAATGAGAAAGAAGAAGTGCTGCCCAATCACATTTTTTGTTTCATTTATGAAAATGTTTTACTCAAGTACATAAACATGACAAAAGGAGGCAGCCTTCCTCCGAACAAATTTGTTTATTGCTGTTTGTTTAATTAATTCACTCACTGAAAGCTGTCCAGGTAGAACCTGAGGGGCATCTTTCAGTGCTCCAGGGCTAGTCGGAGAAATGACAGAAATGCATGGCCGTTCCATCTTCTGTGACTCAAAGGAACTTGAACCTGTAAATAGTAAAACATAATTTACTTAACACATTACTGTTATTACATGCAGGTATATGTCATACATAAAAATATTGCATTGCTCATGTAAATATAAATCTGCATTTATTATATTTGCTGAATTCTGTATTTCAAAGTCCTATGAATATTAATATTCTTGTGAATAAATCCCACAAGTTTCAGCACACTGCAGAAAATTAATGTCTTAACCCCACAAGCAAGCTCTGATTTGCCTCTCAGAATATCATTTATCAGCTAGCCATAACTTAGTATTTTGTACAACTGAAGTAAAATAAATCTTGGAAACTTGTTAATGCAGTAGGTTAGACAGTAATCTTTCATCTCCTGGACCTGGAATTAAATTCTGCCCAGAATAATTGGATGGAAGTTTCCTTCATCTTTTTGATGTAAGGGTCCTATGAATATGAAATGAATTTGGCGTAGCGTTAATACAATCCCTTATGAGTATTAGTCCACAGCAGAAACTAACCTTGTTGTGTGTGGAGGGAGAAAATAATTTTTTTTAAAGTTGTCAATGTAACAATGATTTTTATGTAAAATATGAGTTCAATATTGTTCTCAAAGAAATTTAAAAACAGTATTAGGCAGAAGAAAACAGCAAGATACAGGGGCCTAATTTACTCTTAACTCTCTTTCACAGGTCCTTACCATCCTCCCTCACTCTATCAAGTTCATCAAACACACTTGCCCTTGTTCGCCTACTGGTTCCCCAATAGTTTAAGAACAAGATACTCATTGTTGTGTTTAAATCCCGTTTTAGCCCTGACCCACTTTACCTGTCATTCCTGCACCTTTGAATTCCTCCCCTGAACTCTTTTGTTCCTTTTACTGCAGCCTTTTGTGCATCTCTGTCCTTCCATCTGCCCAACATTATTGGTCGTACCTCAGTCACCTCAGTCCTAAAATTATCTCCCTAAACTCTTGCATTCCTCCACCTCCTTCTCTAACTTGAAAGAGTTTTGGGAAACTCATCTCTTTGTCCAAGAATTTGGTCATCCTCTTTGTGGCATTTCTTTGTCTTGAGGTCTATTTTTCATCCCACCCTTGAGGTGGATGAGGGGCTATAGGGCAGGGGTTAGTGAGGGAAGTTGTGGGGTGGGATTGTGGGGCGGAGATTGGTGGAGGGTTGTGGGGCAGGGATGGGGTTGATGGGCAAGGAAGGGTGGGATTGTGGAGTGGGGGATGGTGGGGTGGGGTGGGGTTGTGGGGCAGGGAGTGGGGATGGGCTGGGTGGGGTTCTGAGGCATGTGAATGAGGGCAGCAGGGTGGGTTGTTGGGTGAGGTGGGCTGTAGGGTGTAATGGGCTGGGGCAGGGTTGTGAGGCGCATTGAGGTGAGGAGTGTGGTGGGGTTGTAGGATGGGGTGAGCTGTGGGATGGAGTGAGCTCATGGGGTGGGGCAAGGTAAAATTCTTCCCATGGGAATTAGAGGGAAAAAATGTATCCATAACATTTTACCAACACAAACCCATGGATTGGAATTTTTGAACAAGACATCAGTGTGTCCATCAACATCTGTGCTTATCCCTCTTTCAACTTCAATTGTTCTCACTTCACTCACTCTCTACTAATTCTTTCCAATCTGTTTCTCTCTATTGCTGGTGTATCTGATTTAAACTTTGTGTAGTGTCCAACATTGAAACCTGGAGAAACTGTTCAATTTTAGTAGCAATTACAAAAACTCCATTATATTGAAGAGTCAAAAGAATTCCTAAATAAATCATCAATACAGTTGATCAGCCAATATTTTTGGATATCTCAACCTTTAGTTAAGTGCAAAGGAATTTAAAAACATCAGGAAATTACAGTCTAAAGGTTAGGTAGCAGAGTTTGAGGGGAATACCCCAGGGAATGATGCGAATATTTGACATGTGTCAATGCTGTGGACCCAGATGAACCATTTGATAACCATGTGCAGGTTATTATTTTGTGTACCTCTGTTCCCATATCAGGAATCCTACTAGCATAAAGCTCAAGAATTGTACAACGGTTTTCATCAATCAATATTCAGCAATGAATAATGGAGAGAGTCCCTCTTCTGTTAACCTAGTGAAGACTTGGGATAATTCAAACTCAACAATAACAAATGTGCCTCTCTAACTAACATTAACCCATGTCCAGCAAGGACACGAGCCTGGATAAAATGAACTCTTGAGAACTGGAACCATTTTGCCAAACTCTAGAAGCTGACAATTCTATTTTGTTTATTCCTTTATTTCAAATTGTAGGAAGATAATTTATCAGTAGGCATGTAATGTTAAGTGAGATTGTTCCTATATGCAGCAGGGGCAATCTAGGGGCAATAAACAGAACTAATAAAAAGCAGAAACTCAGAGATTAAAATTCCAAATCTTTCCTTTTCCTTTCAGTACTTACTAGACTCCAAAGGAGGATGGGAACTCTCTGGGATTCTAGGTATATCACTATAGACAGAAAAAAATAACAATCTTATTTCAACAGGTAATGTGACATTTCCAACAAAAATAATCCAGTTAAAATGCTTCATATTTTATAAGTATTTCATATTAACAATATTAACCACAGCAAATGATTGTGTCTCATATTTGTTTTGAAGTACGTTTTTCCCTAAAAGTATTTCAATAGGAAATAGAAAATGTAAAGGAGTTAAATGAAATTCAAATTCAGACATTTCAAAATCCTACCATCTACGTGATATTTACTCATTTTCAAGAAATTGTTTTAAACATCACCAGGAAGGGTCTGTTCAATATTCATACCTTAAACAGGGATTCTCACTCTTTTAAGAATCAGCCAGTTAAGAAGAAAGGAGGTTCACTTTGACGCTTTCATCTGATTCTGCTAAATTTGTCTTAATATTTTGTTTGAGCAGTGCTTGGAGGTTATACCATCAAAGAAAGATGTTGATGCAGTTATGAGATTGATTTCATGGTATGACCCTGGTGAGTTGAGTGTTGTGGGTCACAGGAAATGATGCTAGAAAGTGATGATTGGAAAATATCAGACTCTGACATCAGCCAGACCATAGTATTTCTGGCTACTTGGCAGGTCGTGCCTCCCTGCTATACTATAGCGAACAGACAGCGATTTAAAGTTAAAATTCTTCAAAAAGGTACTTTGACTATGATTTTCAATCTTTTTAAAAATAAATCTTATCTTGCCTTGGTCTGTTCTGGAGCCCATTCTCCACTACAACTAAAAGAGATTTCCAAGCTTTAGCAAACCAGCTACTCAATGAGGCCTGCCTAAATCATATAAATGAGTCTGAATCTGAAAAATCTCTAAAGATTGTAAATAATATGCAGTTTGTTAGCCTGGTCTGGTAATTGAAAAATGCCTCATACCAACTGAATTGAAATCCCAGTTTACAGGCCCAAGCCAAGGTTTGTCTGATTATAGGTGCTGGATTTTCGTACAGCCAGAAAGACCCTGTGGACCTTTAAAAATGGCAGCAGAACCTGGATGTGGAATCCCTCTCCCATTTCAGACAGATCCCACTTTTGTCTGTAGGGGAAAGGGAGCAGGCCATGGTTCACAGAGGAAGGAAACCCGAACTCAGCAAAGCCATTTGAACTTAGCGCTGAGCTCAAAAAGACCCCATTTGGCTGTTGCAAGGTCCTTAACCTGCAGTGTGGGAATCATGAATTCATGCAGTAGACATAAACGCATTTGAGGGGTGGATAGAGTCTGTTTAACTATCATGACCTGATTTTTTTTTAAATCTCCCACTTTTAACAGGCTGGCATCAGTAATTGTTAAAAAAACACCTCTGCTGGATTGCTTTGATTGACAGGGCAGCTGGTGAAGCATCTGCTCGTGCAGTATTTGTTGACATTTTCCTATAGGGTATTATTATATAATATAATTATGCAGAGGGTTCTGAGTTTACAGTCTGATTGGCAGCTTAAAGAGTATTAAAGGATTAGCTGCTTTGAAGTGGGGTATGAAGTGGGTTTGCTTGTTTTTACAAGAGATTAACCACTTGAGTTTGAACAGACTTCATAAATAGGAGTGTTTTTCAGCATCAAGTGTGTAGAGTGAGAGCTCTCTTAGTTTGTTAGAAGTTTATTTTATTTCATCTCTACATGGCTCCTGGTGTACACCAATGGTGGATATTGGGTGAGTGGTTCTGCAGGTGGCATGGGAGCATGAGGGACCATGGAGGTGAGAGTGGGGGTCATGATTTGGCATTGAGTTGGCATGGAGGCTGTGGAGGGGTTATGGGGAGTGAGTGGACAGTGAGGGGACATGAAGGGTGAGGATTAGAGAGCCTAACTGCTTTTAACACAACTAGGATGAGGCAGACATTTTAACCAACCAGCTTCAGCACTCGCCCGCTCCTGTGGCCACCTGGGATCAGCAACCCTGACTCTATCCCATACCTGACCCCCATAATGAAAACTGTGTTGATTGGGTATGTTAAACCGAGGTGGGCCTGCCAAGTTGGGGAGATTTCCCAACTTGAGCTAGCACCTCAGTGTGAAAATCCGGTCCTAGCTTTTTCTCATGTGGTTCACACAGAGACAGTGTCATATTTCAGACTTTGTCATCAAGGTGAGACCTTGGTAATATAAGCTAAAAAAATAACTAATCAGCTTTAGCTTTACCTAACTCAGAAAGGGGTTTCATTTACACCAACCATTCACACTTGTTTTGAGAACACTTTCCATTTGAACTCAATGGGAATAATGCCAAATTTGGCTGCCTCTAGGGCTTGTTAGTTTCTACCACAGAGGGACCTCGCATATCATGTCAAAAATGCTCCTGTAAAGCAAAATTTAGTGAATAAATAAATACCATTTTTAAGCGTCTATCACACCAAGATCTCATTGTGGTGGCAGTCAGACACCTCGAAATGTGACAGTAAAACAAGAAGAAGAGGCATCTTTTAAACCAAAAGCTGCAAGGACATGCCTTGGTCAGCAGGCTTAGAAACATTCAGCAAGGTTGTTGGAAGCTGGCTTGTTTAAGCCAAGCAAGGTGATTCACTGATGTGGGGAAGCAATAATGTTCATTATTTTGTATTAAAGACAAGTCAAACTGAATGAATTAAGCAAGTGAAACTGATCAGAACTGATCCTCACTTGTTATCTGCAAAATAACATGGCTTCAAATGATTCCTATTTCACCAAGTGTCACTTTTGAAAATTTGAGGAAAGTAATAGTTTTGGAGCAGTTGCCAGTTGTATGTCAAAGAGATGTGTTGTACATTCTGATCAATACTGGTTATTCTATAAATAGATGTTGAGCAGTGTAGGCAAGAGGGATGAGATCTGCTTACAGGCACAACTGACATCACTGCTGAGGTTACAAATATATCTATGGCAGATCTGAATTACTGACCGATTGTCAGAATCAGTAAACCTTTGAAGCTAGTGCCTCTGCTAGTGTAATCAGTACAATGTAATCCATTTTATACAAACACAGAAATAATTAAGAAATAAATCAAATTTAATCAGAATTCAAGTTAATTTGCAACAGTTTGATTTTTAAAAGCCTGTGGCAAACATTCTTCATCAAACTGGATCACATCAACTTCAGTGTTGCCTCTACATACAGGTACCATCTATGACCGGAGAGGCAAGCTTATTTAAAAGAGATTTGAACTTATTAAGTGTGAAGCTGCAGTTAGGTTCATACAAAGTGCCGCTGTGATGACACTAATCTTCGAACATGCTGTGCTGGAAAGGGGCAGTGGAATTTCAACTGCCATCAACCATGTGAACAGTTCCCAGCTCCATTAGAAGGAGAGAATAGCTCCAATCAGGAAGAAAATGAGAACAGGCAGTGTAAATCCAGTTAACTGGCTGTCAACTGGTAACTACGATGTCTGACTCAAGACTCAAGATAGTGGTTTGGGGAATGATGGAAAATGTGGAGCCCAGGAGGCGGTACTCTAGTCTGGGGGGAAATATATCAATTTCTGCTTCCACATTCTGACAAAGGACATCACTTGAGAAGAAGCTAAACAAGGCTTCCCAAACAGTGGTTGGCAAAAGTTGGGGGTCACAAGTTCCAACACAGGCATTGTGGCCATGGAAAGGCTCTGAGGTCCCATGATGAGCTTCATCCCACGACACAGCCTTACTGTAAATCCCAATTGGAGAAGCCGTAAGTGGGGGAGGGGTGATGAGGGTGTGGGGGAGAGGTTTAATGAGAGTGGGAGGGATTTGATGTGGGGTGGGGGAAGAGGGCGGTGAGAGGGCGAGGGAGGGGTGAGGTGAGAGGGCGAGGGAGGGGTGTGATCAGAGGATGGGGGAAGGGAGTGAGGAGAGGGTGGGCGTTTGTGCTGAAAGGGTGGGGAGGGGTGTATTGAGAGGGAGGGGAGAGGAATGATGAGAGGGAGGGGATGGGGAGCGATGAGAGGGTGGGGTAAGGGGTGTGATCAGTTGCGAGTGGCGCAATGCGAGGGCGGGGAGGGGAGGGAAAAGAGGTTGGGGAGGGGTTTGGTGAAAACGTGGAGGGGGAGAGTCATGACAGGGTGGGGGAGGTGAGTGATGAAAGGGGGAGTGGTGTGATAAGAGGGTGGGGGAGGGGTGTGGTGCTAGGGTGGAAGAGGAGTGTGGTGAAGGGTCAGGTAGGGGTGCGATGAGTGGGTGGTGGAGGGGTGTGATGGGAGGGTGAGGGAGGGGTGTGATGGGAGGGAAGGGAGGGATAAGTGGGGAGGGGAGTGATGTGAGGGTGGGGAAGTGAGTGATGATGGGGAGGGCAGTGATGAGAGAGTGGAGGAGGGGAGTGATGAGAGGGTGGGGGAGGGGAGTGAAGAGAGGGTGGGGTGGGCAGTGAAGAGAGGGTGGGGAGGGGAATGAAGGGAGGGTAGGGGAGGGGTGTGATGAGAGGTTGGGGGAGGGGAGGGATGAAAAGGTGGAGCAGGGTTGCGATTAGAGGGGAAGTAGTGTGAAGAGAGGGTGGTGGAGGGGTGTGATGAGAGGGTGGGGGAGGGGAGTGATGACAGGGTGGGGGAGGGGAATGGTGAGAGGGTGGAAGAGGAGAGTGATGAGAGCTTAAAAAGGGGAGTGATGAGAGGGGGGAGGAGGGGAGTGATCAGTGGGTGGAAGAGGGGAGTGATGAGAAGGTGGGGGAGAGGTGTGATGAGGTTGGGGAGGGGAGTGATAAGCGGTTGGGGAGGGGAGTGATGAGAGCGTGGGGTGGGGAGTGATGAGAGGTTGGGGGAGGGGTTTGATGAGAGGTTGGGGAGGGGAGTGATGAGAGGGTGGGGGAGGGGTGTGATGAGAGGGTGGGGGGGGAGTGATGAGAGGTTGGGGGAGGGGTGTGATGAGAGGGTGGGAGATGGGAGTGTTGAGAGGGTGCCGGAGGGGTGTGATGGGTGGGTGGGGGAGGGGAGTGATGAGAGGGTGGGGGAGGGAAGTGATGAGAGATTGGTGGAAGGAAGTGTTGAGAGGGTCGGGCGTGGGGGAGGAGAGTGATGAGAGGGTGCCGGAGGGGAGTGATGAGAGGGTGGGGGAGGGGAGTGATGTGTGGGTGCCGGAGGGGAGTGATGAGAGGGTGGGGGAGGGGTGTGATGAGAGGGTGGGGGGGGAGTGATGAGAGGTTGGGGGAGGGGTGTGATGAGAGGGTGGGAGATGGGAGTGTTGAGAGGGTGCCGGAGGGGTGTGATGGGTGGGTGGGGGAGGAGTGTGATGAGAGTGTGGGGGAGGGAAGTGATGAGAGATTGGTGGAAGGGAGTGTTGAGAGGGTAGGGCGTGGGGGAGGGCTGTAGTGCTAGGATGGAAGAGGAGTGTGGTGAGAGGGTCAGCTAGGGGGGCATTGAGTGGTTGGGGGTGGGGTGTTATGCGAGGGAAGGGAGTGATACATGGGAAGGGGAATGATGATGGGAGAGGGGAGTGATGAGAGGTTGGGGAGGGGAGTGAGGAGATGGTGGTGGAGGGGTGTGATGAGAGGACGGGGGAGGGCAGGGGAGTGATATGAGGGTGGGGGAGGGGAGTGATGAGAGCGTGGGGCGGGGAGTGATGAGAGGGTGGGGGAGGGGAGTGATGAGAGGGTGGGGGAGGGGTGTGATGAGAGGGTGGGGGGGGGAGTGATGAGAGGTTGGGGGAGGGGTGTGATGAGAGGGTGGGAGATGGGAGTGTTGAGAGGGTGCCGGAGGGGTGTGATGGGTGGGTGGGGGAGGGGAGTGATGAGAGGGTGGGGGAGGGAAGTGATGAGAGATTGGTGGAAGGAAGTGTTGAGAGGGTAGGGCGTGGGGGAGGGGAGTGATGAGAGGGTGCCGGAGGGGAGTGATGAGAGGGTGGGGGAGGGGAGTGATGTGTGGGTGCCGGAGGGGAGTGATGAGAGGGTGGGGGAGGGGTGTGATGAGAGGGTGGGGGGGGAGTGATGAGAGGTTGGGGGAGGGGTGTGATGAGAGGGTGGGAGATGGGAGTGTTGAGAGGGTGCCGGAGGGGTGTGATGGGTGGGTGGGGGAGGAGTGTGATGAGAGTGTGGGGGAGGGAAGTGATGAGAGATTGGTGGAAGGGAGTGTTGAGAGGGTAGGGCGTGGGGGAGGGCTGTAGTGCTAGGATGGAAGAGGAGTGTGGTGAGAGGGTCAGCTAGGGGGCATTGAGTGGTTGGGGGTGGGGTGTTATGCGAGGGAAGGGAGTGATACATGGGAAGGGGAATGATGATGGGAGAGGGGAGTGATGAGAGGTTGGGGAGGGGAGTGAGGAGATGGTGGTGGAGGGGTGTGATGAGAGGACGGGGGAGGGCAGGGGAGTGATATGAGGGTGGGGGAGGGGAGTAATGAGAGGGTGGGGGAGGGGTGTGATGAGAGGATGGGGGAGGGGTGTGATGAGATGGAGGGGGAGGGGTGTGATGAGAGGGTGGGGGAGACGAATGTTGAGAGGGTGGGGCATGGGAATGATGAGAGGAGGAGGGTGTGATGAGAGGGTGGTGGAGGGGTGTGATGAGAGGGTGGGGGAGGAGAGTGATGAGATTGTGGGGAGGGGAGTGATGAGAGGGCGGGGTGGGGTTGGGGGAGGGAAGGGTGGGGGAGGAGAATGAGGAGAGTGTGGGGGCGGCGAGTGATGAGAGGGTGGGGAGGGCAGTGGAGAGGGTGGGGGAGGGGAGTGATGAGAGTGTGGTGGAGGTGTGTGATGAGAGGGTAGGGGAGGGGTGTGATGAGAGTGTCGGGGGGGGAAGTGATGAGAGTGTGGGGGAGGCGTGTGATGAGAGGGTACCGGAGGGGAGTGATGAGAGGGTGCCGGAGGGGAGTGATGTGTGGGTGGGGGAGGGGAGTGATGTGTGGGTGGGGGAGGGGTGTGATGAGAGTGTGGGGGAGGGAAGTGATGAGAGATTGGTGGAAGGGAGTGTTGAGAGGGTAGGGCGTGGGGGAGGGCTGTAGTGCTAGGATGGAAGAGGAGTGTGGTGAGAGGGTCAGGTAGGGGTGCATTGAGTGGTTGGGGGTGGGGTGTGATACGAGGGAAGGGAGTGATACGTGGGGAGGGGAATGATGATGGGGAGGGGAGTGATGAGAGGTTGGGGGAGGGGAGTGAGGAGATGGTGGTGGAGGGGTGTGATGAGAGGGCAGGGGAGGGGAGTGATGAGAGGATGGGGGAGGGTTGTGATGAGACGGAGGGGGAGGGGTGTGATGAGGGTGTGGGGAAGACGAATGTTGAGAGGGTAGGGCATGGGAATGATGAGAGGGGGAGGGTGTGATGAGAGGGTGGTGGAGGGGTGCGATGAGAGGGTGGAGGAGGGGAGTGATGAGAGGGCGGGGAGGTTGAGTGATGAGGGTGGGGAGGGTGAATGATGAGAGGGCGGGAAGGGGAGGGGAGTGATGAGAGTGTGGGGGAGTGAAGTAATGAGAGGGCGGATAGGTGTGTGATGAGAGGGTGGGGGAGGGGTGTGATGAGAGGTTGGGGGAGGGTTGTGATGAGATGGAGGGGGAGGGGTGTGATGAGGGTGTGGGGAAGACGAATGTTGAGAGGGTAGGGCATGGGAATGATGAGAGGTGGAGGGTGTGATGAGAGGGTGGTGGAAGGGTGTGATGAGAGGGTGGTGGAAGGGTGTGATGAGAGGGTGGTGGAAGGGTGTGATGAGAGTGTGGGGGAGGGGAGTGATGAGAGGGCGGGGAGGGTGAGTGATGAGGGTGGGGAGGGTGAATAATGAGAGGGCGGGGAGGGGAGTGGAGCGGAAGGGAGGGGAGTGATGAGAGGGTAGGGGAGGGGTGTGATGAGAGGGCGGGGAAGGGAGTGATGTGAGGTCGGGGTGGGGTTGGGGGAGGGGAGTGAGGAGAGGGTGGGGGAGGGGAATGAGGAGAGTGTGGGGGCGGGGAGTGATGATAGGGTGGGGAGAGCAGTGGAGGGGGTGGGGGAGGGGATTGATGAGAGTGTGGTGGAGGTGTGTGATGAGAGGATGGGGGAGGGTTGTGATGAGAGTGTGGGGGGGGGCGAGTGAAGAGAGGGTGGGGGAGGGGAGTGATTAGAGGGTGCCGGAGGGGAGTGAGGAGAGGGTGGGGGAGGGGTGTGATGAGAGTGTGGGGGAGGGAAGTGATGAGAGATTGGTGGAAGGAAGTGTTGAGAGGGTAGGGCGTGGGGGAGGGCTGCAGTGCTAGGATGGAAGAGGAGTGTGGTGAGAGGGTCAGGTAGGGGTGCATTGAGTGGTTGGGGGTGGGGTGTGATGCGAGGGAATTTGTGATACATGGGGAGGGGAATGATGATGGGGAGGGGAGTGAGGAGATGGTGGTGGAGGGGTGTGATGAGAGGACGGGGGAGGGCAGGGGAGTGATGAGAGGGTGGGGGAGGGGTGTGATGAGACGGAGGGGGAGGGGTGTGATGAGAGGGTGGGGGAGACGAATGTTGAGAGGGTGGGGCATGGGAATGATGAGAGGAGGAGGGTGTGATGAGAGAGTGGTGGAGGGGTGTGATGAGAGGGTGGGGGAGGGGAGTGATGAGATTGTGGGGAGGGGAGTGATGAGAGGGCGGGGTGGGGTTGGGGGAGGGGAGTGAGGAAAGGGTGGGGGAGGAGAATGAGGAGAATGTGGGGGCGGCGAGTGATGAGAGGGTGGGGAGGGCAGTGGAGAGGGTGGGGGAGGGGAGTGATGAGAGTGTGGTGGAGGCGTGGGATGAGAGGGTAGGGGAGGGAAGTGATGAGAGATTGGTGGAAGGGAGTGTTGAGAGGGTAGGGCGTGGGGGAGGGCTGTAGTGCTAGGATGGAAGAGGAGTGTGGTGAGAGGGTCAGCTAGGGGTGCATTGAGTGGTTGGGGGTGGGGTGTGATGCGAGGGAAGGGAGTGATACGTGGGGAGGGGAATGATGATGGGGAGCGGAGTGATGAGAGGTTGGGGAGGGGAGTGAGGAGATGGTGGTGGAAGGGTGTGATGAGAGGGCGGGGGAGGGGTGTGATGAGAGGGTGGAGGAGGGGGAGGGGAGTGATGCGAGTGTGGGGGAGTGGAGTGATGAGAGGGCGGGGAGGGTGAGTGATGAGGGTGGGGAGGGTGAGTGATGAGAGGGCGGGGAGTGGAGTGATGAGAGGGCAGATAGGTGTGTGATGAGAGTGTGGGGGAGGGGTGTGATGAGAGGATGGGGGAGGGTTGTGATGAGACGGAGGGGGAGGGGTGTGATGAGGGTGTGGGGAAGACGAATGTTGAGAGGGTAGGGCATGGGAATGATGAGAGGGGGAGGGTGTGATGAGAGGGTGGTGGAGGGGTGCGATGAGAGGGTGGGGGAGGGGAGTGATGAGAGGGCGGGGAGGGTGAGTGATGAGGGTGGGGAGGGTGAATGATGAGAGGGCGGGAAGGGGGAGGGGAGTGATGAGAGGGTGGGGGAGTGAAGTAATGAGAGGGCGGATAGGTGTGTGATGAGAGGGTGGGGGAGGGTTGTGATGAGAGTGTGCGGGGGGCGAGTGAAGAGAGGGTGGGGGAGGGGAGTGATGAGAGGGTGGGGGAGGGGAGTGATGAGAGGGTGCCGGAATGGAGTGATGAGAGGGTGCCGGAGGGGAGTGATGTGTGGGTGGGGGAGGGGAGTGATGTGTGGGTGGGGGAGGAGTGTGATGAGAGTGTGGGGGAGGGAAGTGATGAGAGATTGGTGGAAGGGAGTGTTGAGAGGGTAGGGCGTGGGGGAGGGCTGTAGTGCTAGGATGGAAGAAGAGTGTGGTGAGAGGGTCAGGTAGGGGTGCATTGAGTGGTTGGGGGTGGGGTGTGATGAGAGGGAAGGGAGTGATACGTGTGGAGGGGTGTGATGAGAGGGCGGGGGAGGGGAGTGATGAGAGGGGGGAGGGGAGTGGTGAAAGGGCGGGGGAAGAGGGAGGGGAGTGATGAGAGTGTGGGGGAGTGGAGTGATGAGAGGGCGGATAGGTGTGTGATGAGAGGGTGGGGGAGGGGAGTGATGAGAGGGCGGATAGGTGTGTGATGAGAGGGTGGGGGAGGGGAGTGATGAGAGGATGGGGAGGGTTGTGATGAGACGGAGGGGGAGGGGTGTGATGAGGGTGTGGGGAAGATGAAAGCTGAGAGGGTAGGGCATGAGAATGATGAGAGGGGGAGGTTGTGATGAGAGGGTGGTGGAGGGGTGCGATGAGAGGGTGGGGGAGGGGAGTGATGAGAGGGCGGGGAGGGTGAGTGATGAGGGTGGGGAGGGTGAATGATGAGAGGGCGGGAAGGGGGAGGGGAGTGATGAGAGGGTGGGGGAGTGAAGTAATGAGAGGGCGGATAGGTGTGTGATGAGAGAGTGGGGGAGGGGAGTGATGAGAGGTTGGGGGAGGGTTGTGATGAGACGGAGGGGGAGGGGTGTGATGAGGGTGTGGGGAAGACGAATGTTGAGAGGGTGGGGCATGGGAATGATGAGAGGTGGAGGGTGTGATGAGAGGGTGGTGGAGGGGTGTGATGAGAGTGTGGGGGAGGGGAGTGATGAGAGGGCGGGGAGGGTGAGTGATGAGGGTGGGGAGGGTGAATAATGAGAGGGCGGGGAGGGGAGTGGAGAGGGAGGGAGGGGAGTGATGAGAGGGTGGGGGAGGGGTGTGATGAGAGGGCGAGAGGGGAGTGATGTGAGGTCGGGGTGATGTTGGGGGAGGGGAGTGAGGAGAGGGTGGGGGAGGGGAATGAGGAGAGTGTGGGGGCGGGGAGTGATGAGAGGGTGGGGAGAGCAGTGGAGGGGGTGGGGGACGGGAGTGATTAGAGGGTGGGGGAGGGAAGTGATGAGAGGGTGCCGGAGGGGAGTGATGAGAGGGTGCCGGAGGGGAGTGATGAGAGGGTGGGGGAGGGGAGTGATGTGTGGGTGGGGGAGGAGTGTGATGAGAGTGTGGGGGGGGGAAGTGATGAGAGATTGGTGGAAGGGAGTGTTGAGAGGGTAGGGCGTGGGGGAGGGCTGTAGTGCTAGGATGGAAGAAGAGTGTGGTGAGAGGGTCAGGTAGGGGTGCACTGAGTGGTTGGGGATGGGGTGTGATGCGAGGGAAGGGAGTGATAGGTGGTGAGGGGAATGATGATGGGGAGGGGAGTGATGAGAGGTTGGGGGAGGGGAGTGAGGAGATGGTGGTGGAGGGGTGTGATGAGGGGGGGGTGGGGAGTGATGGGGGGAGGGGAGTGGTGAAAGGGCGGGGGAAGTGGGAGGGGAGTGATGAGAGTGTGGGGGCGGGGAGTGATGAGACGTTGGGGAGGGCAGTGGAGAGGGTGGGGGAGGGGTGTGATGAGAGGGCAGGGCAGGAGTGTGATGAGAGTGTGGTGGAGAGGTGTTATGAGCGGTTGGTGGAGTGATGAGAGGGTGCCGGAGGGGAGTGATGAGAGTGTGGGGGGGGAAGTGATGAGAGGGTGGTGGAAGGGAGTGATGAGAGGGTGCCGGAGCGGAGTGATGAGAGGGTGCCGGAGGGGATAGATGTCTGGGTGTGGGAGGGGAGTGAGGAGATGGTGGTGGAGGGGTGTGAGGAGAGGGCGGGGGAGGGGAGTGATGAGAGGGTGGGGGAGGGGGAGGGGAGTGATGAGAGGGTGCCGGAGGGGAGTGATGTCTGGCTGTGGGAGGGGAGTGAGGAGATGGTGGTGGAGGGGTGTGAGGAGAGGGCGGGGGAGGGGAGTGATGAGAGGGTGGGGGAGGGGGAGGGGAGTGATGAGAGGGTGCCGGAGGGGAGTGATGTGTGGGGAGGGGAATGATGAATGGGGGAGGGGAGTGATGAGAGGGCGGGGGAGGGGAGTGAGGAGATGGTGGTGGAGGGGTGTGATGAAAGGGCGGGGGAGGGGAGTGATGAGAGGGTGGGGGAGGGGAGGGGAGTGATGAGAGGGTGCCGGAGGGGAGTGATGTGTGGGTGGGGGAGGGGAGTGATGTGTGGGTGGGGGAGGAGTGTGATGAGAGTGTGGGGGAGGGAAGTGATGAGAGATTGGTGGAAGGGAGTGTTGAGAGGGTAGGGCGTGGGGGAGGGCTGTAGTGCTAGGATGGAAGAGGAGTGTGGTGAGAGGGTCAGGTAGGGGTGCATTGAGTGGTTGGGGGTGGGGTGTGATGCGAGGGAAGGGAGTGATACGTGGGGAGGGGAATGATGATGGGGAGGGGAGTGATGAGAGGTTGGGGGAGGGGAGTGTGGAGATGGTGGTGGAGGGGTGTGATGAGAGGGCAGGGGAGGGGAGTGATGAGAGGGGGGAGGGGAGTGGTGAAAGGGCGGGGGAAGAGGGAGGGGAGTGATGAGAGTGTGGGGGAGTGGAGTGATGAGAGGGCGGATAGGTGTGTGATGAGTGGGTGGGGGAGGGGAGTGATGAGAGGGCGGATAGGTGTGTGATGAGAGGGTGGGGGAGGTGTGGGATGAGACGGAGGGGGAGGGGTGTGATGAGAGGGTGGGGAAGACGAAAGCTGAGAGGGTGGGGCATGTGAATGATGAGAGGGGGAGGGTGTGATGAGAGGGTGGGGGAGGGGACTGATGAGATTGTGGGGAGGGGAGTGATGAGAGGACGGGGTGGGGAGTGATGTGAGGTCGGGGTGGGGTTGGGTGAGGGGAGTGAGGAGAGTGTGGGGGCCGGGAGTGATGAGAGGGCGGGAGGGGAGTGATGAGAGGGCGGGGAGGGTGAGTGATGAGAGGGTGGGGAGGGTGAGTGTTGAGAGGGCGGAGAGAGGAGTGGAGAGGGTGGGGGAGGGGAGTGATGAGAGGGTGGGGGAGGGGAGTGATGAGAGGGTGGTGGAGGTGTGTGATGAGAGGGTGCCGGAGGGGTGTGATGAGAGTGTGGTGGAGGTGTGTGATGAGAGCGTGAGGGAGGGGTGTGATAAGAGGGTGCCGGAGGGGAGTGATGAGAGTGTGGTGGACGTGTGTGATGAGAGTGTGGTGGAGGTGTGTGATGAGAGTGTGGTGGAGAGGTGTTATGAGCGGTTGGTGGAGTGTTGAGTGGGTAGGTCATAGGAGTGATGAGAGGGTTCGGGTGGGGTGTGATAAGAGGGTGGGGGAGGGGAGTGAAAAGTGGGTGGGGGAGGGTTGTGATAAGAGGTTGGGGGAGGGGAGTGATGAGAGTGTAGGGGAGGGGAGTGAGGAGAGGGTGGTGGAGGGGTGTGAGGAGAGTTGGGGACGGATGTGATGAGAGGGTGAGGTGTGTAGTGATGAGAGGGTGGGGGAGGGAAGTGATGAGAGGGTGGGGGAGGGGTATGATGAGGGCATGGGGGATGAGTTAGGAGAGGGTTTGGGAGGGGTTGAGGAGAGGGTGGAGGATGGGGTTGAGGATAGGGCGGGGAGGGGGCTGATGATTGGGCAGCGGAGGGGGGTGATGAGAGGGTGGAGGAGGGGAATGATGAGAGCGTGGGGGATGAGAGTGATGAGAGGGTGGGGGATGGGAGTGATGAGAGGGTGGGTGATGGGAGTGATGAGAGGGTGGGGGCTGGGAGTGATGAGAGGGTGCGGGAGGAGTATGATGAGGGCATGGAGGAATGGGAGTGAGGACAGTGTTCAGGAGCGAGTGAGGAGAGGGTTCGGGAGGGGGTGAGGAGAGGGTGGAGGAGGGGGGGCGGAAAGGGTGTGGGAGAGGGGTGATGATTGGGTGGGGGAGGGGTGTGATGTGAGGTTGGGGGGATAGTGATAAGAGGGTGGGGAGGGTAGTGAGCGAAGGGGAGTGAGGGGAGGGCTTGGATGGGAGTGAGGAGAGGACAGGTAGGGGAGTGATGAGAGGTTTGGGGAGGGTAATGATGAGACGGTGCTCGAGGGGTGTGATGAGCAATTGGGGAAGGGGTGTGATAAGAGGGTAGGAAATGGTTGTGATGAGAGGGTGGGGAGGTGTCTGATGAGAGGGTGGGGGAGGGGTATGATGAGGGCATGGGGGATGGGCGTGAGGAGAGGGTTCGGGAGGGGGTGAGGAGAGGGTGGAGGAGGGGAGTGATGAGTGGGTGGGGGAGGATAATGATGAGAGGATGGGGGATGGGAGTAATGAGAGGGTGATGGATGGGAGTGATGAGAGTGTGCCGGAGGGTCGTGTATGAGAGGGTGCGGGAGGGGAGTGATGAGAGGGTGGGGAGGGGTGTGATGAGTGGGTGGGGAGGGGTGTGATGAGAGGGTTGGGAGGGGGGTGATGAGAGGGTGAGGAGTGGAGTGATAAGAGGGTGGGGGAGGGTTATGATGTGAGATTGGGGAGGGGAGTGATGAGAGGGTGGGGAGCGGAGTGTTTAGATATTGGGGGAGGGTAATGATGAGAGGGTGGTCGAGGGGTGTGATGTGCGATTGGGGGTGGCGTGTGATAAAAGGGTAGGAAATGGTTGTGATGAGAGGGTGGGGAGGTGTCTGATGAGAGGGTGGGGAAGGGGTGTGATGAGGGCATCGGGGATGGGAGTGAGGAGAGGGTTCGGGAGGGAGTGAGGAAAGGGTTCGGGAGGTGGTGAGGAGAGGGTGGAGGAGGGGGTGACGAAAGGGCGGGGGAGGGGGCTGATGATTGGGCGGGGAGGGGAGTGATGAGAGGTTGGGGGAGGGGAATGATGTATGGGTGGGGTAGGGGTGTGGTGAGAGGGTGGGGAGAAGAGTGCTTAGAGGGTGGGGAGGGTAGTGAGCGAAGGGGAGTGAGGGGAGGACTTGGATGGGAGTGAGGAGAGGACAGGTAGGGGAGTGATGAGTGGTTTGGGGAGGGTAATGATGAGACGGTGTTCGAGGGGTGTAATGAGCGATTGGGGAAGGGGTGTGATAAGAGGGTAGGAAATGGTTGTGATGAGAGGGTGGGGAGGTGTCTGATGAGAGGGTGGGGGAGGGGTATGATGAGGGCATGGGGGATGGGCGTGAGGAGAGGGTTCGGGAGGGGGTGAGGAGAGGGTGGAGGAGGGGAGTGATGAGTGGGTGGGGGAGGATAATGATGAGAGAGTGGGGGATGGGAGTAATGAGAGGGTGGGGGATGGGAGTGATGAGAGTGTGCCGGAGGGTCGTGTATGAGAGGGTGCGGGAGGGGAGTGATGAGAGGGTGGGGAGGGGTGTGATGAGTGGGTGGAGAGGGGTGTGATGAGAGGGTGGGTAGGGGAGTGATGAGAGGGTTGGGAGGGGGGTGATGAGAGGGTGGGGAGTGGAGTGATAAGAGTGTGGGGGAGGGGTGTGATGTGAGGTTGGGGAGGGTAATGATGAGACGGTGCTCGAGGGGTGTGATGAGCGATTGGGGAAGGGGTGTGATAAGAGGGTAGGAAATGGTTGTGATGAGAGGGTGGGGAGGTGTCTGATGAGAGGGTGGGGGAGGGGTATGATGAGGGCATGGGGGATGGGCGTGAGGAGAGGGTTCGGGAGGGGGTGAGGAGAGGGTGGAGGAAGGGGTGGGGAAAGGGCGGGGGAGGGGGGTGATGAGAGGGTGGGGAGGGGAGTGATGTGAGGGTGGAGGAGAGTGATGAGAGGATGGAGGAGGGGAGTGATCAGAGAGTGGAGGAGTGGAGTGATGAGAGGGTGGAGGAGGGGAGTGATGTGAGGGTGGAGGAGGTGATTAATGAGAGGGTTTGAAAGCGAGTGATGAGAGGGTGGGGCAGGGGAGTGATGAGAGGGTGGAGGAGGGGAGTGATGAGAGGGTGGGGGAGGGGAGTGATGAGAGGGTGGAGGAGGGGAGTGATGAGAGTGTGTGGGAGGGGTGTGAACAGAGGGCGGGGAGAAGAGTGATGAGAGGGTGGGGAAGGGGAGTGATGAGAGGGTGGGGGAGGGGAGTGATGAGAGGTTGGCGGAGGGAAGTGATGAGATGGTTGGGGAGGGGAGTGATGAGAGGGTGTGGGAGAAGAGTGATGAGGGAGGGGTGGGGAGTGATGAGAGGGTGTGGGAGGGGATTGATGAGAGGGAGGGGTGGGGAGTGATGAGAGGGTGTGGGAGGGGAGTGATGAGATGGTTGGGGAGGGGACTGATGAGAGGTTGGGGGAGGGGAATGATGTATGGGTGGGGTAGGGGTGTGGTGAGAGGGTGGGGAGAAGAGTGATTAGAGGGTGGGGAGGGTAGTGAGCGAAGGGGAGTGAGGGGAGGGCTTGGAAGGGAGTGAGGAGAGGACAGGTGGGGGAGTGATGAGAGGTTTGAGGAGGGTAATGATGAGACGGTGTTCGAGGGGTGTGATGAGCAATTGGGGAAGGGTTGTGATAAGAGGGTAGGAAATGGTTGTGATGAGAGGGTGGGGAGGTGTCTGATGAGAGGGTGGGGGAGGGGTATGATGAGGGCATGGGGGATGGGTGTGAGGAGATGGTTCGGGAGGGGGTAAGGAGAGGGTGGAGGAGGGGAGTGATGAGTGGGTGGGGGAGGATAATGATGAGAGGGTGGGGGATGGGAGTGATGAGAGGGTGGGGGATGGGAGTGATGAGAGTGTGCTGGAGGGTCGTGTATGAGAGGGTGCGGGAGGGGAGGGATGAGAGGGTGGGGAGGGGGGGCGATGAGAGGGTGGGGAGTGGAGGGATGAGAGGGTGGGGAGGGGAGGGATGAGAGGGTGGGGAGGGGGGGCGATGAGAGGGTGGGGAGTGGAGTGATGAGAGGGTGGGGAGGGGAGTGCTGAGAGATTGGGGGACAGGAGTGATGAGAGTGTGGGGAGGGGTGTGATGAGAAGGTGGGGAGTGGAGTGATGAGAGGGTGGGGAGAGGAGTGCTGAGAGATTGGGAGACAGGAGTGATGAGAGGGTGGGGAGGGGAGTGATGAGAGGATTCGGGAGGGGAGTGATGAGAGGTTGGGGGAGGGGAATGATGTATGGATGGGGTAGGGGTGTGGTGAGAGGGCGGGGAGAAGAGTGATTAGAGGGTGGGGAGGGTAGTGAGCGAAGGGGAGTGAGGGGAGGACTTGGATGGGAGTGAGGAGAGGACAGGTAGGGGAGTGATGAGTGGTTTGGGGAGGGTAATGATGAGACGGTGTTCGAGGGGTGTAATGAGCGATTGGGGAAGGGGTGTGATAAGAGGGTAGGAAATGGTTGTGATGAGAGGGTGGGGAGGTGTCTGATGAGAGGGTGGGGGAGGGGTATGATGAGGGCATGGGGGATGGGCGTGAGGAGAGGGTTCGGGAGGGGGTGAGGAGAGGGTGGAGGAGGGGAGTGATGAGTGGGTGGGGGAGGATAATGATGAGAGAGTGGGGGATGGGAGTAATGAGAGGGTGGGGGATGGGAGTGATGAGAGTGTGCCGGAGGGTCGTGTATGAGAGGGTGCGGGAGGGGAGTGATGAGAGGGTGGGGAGGGGTGTGATGAGTGGGTGGAGAGGGGTGTGATGAGAGGGTGGGTAGGGGAGTGATGAGAGGGTTGGGAGGGGGGTGATGAGAGGGTGGGGAGTGGAGTGATAAGAGTGTGGGGGAGGGGTGTGATGTGAGGTTGGGGAGGGTAATGATGAGACGGTGCTCGAGGGGTGTGATGAGCGATTGGGGAAGGGGTGTGATAAGAGGGTAGGAAATGGTTGTGATGAGAGGGTGGGGAGGTGTCTGATGAGAGGGTGGGGGAGGGGTATGATGAGGGCATGGGGGATGGGCGTGAGGAGAGGGTTCGGGAGGGGGTGAGGAGAGGGTGGAGGAAGGGGTGGGGAAAGGGCGGGGGAGGGGGGTGATGAGAGGGTGGGGAGGGGAGTGATGTGAGGGTGGAGGAGAGTGATGAGAGGATGGAGGAGGGGAGTGATCAGAGAGTGGAGGAGTGGAGTGATGAGAGGGTGGAGGAGGGGAGTGATGTGAGGGTGGAGGAGGTGATTAATGAGAGGGTTTGAAAGCGAGTGATGAGAGGGTGGGGCAGGGGAGTGATGAGAGGGTGGAGGAGGGGAGTGATGAGAGGGTGGGGGAGGGGAGTGATGAGAGGGTGGAGGAGGGGAGTGATGAGAGGGTGTGGGAGGGGTGTGAACAGAGGGCGGGGAGAAGAGTGATGAGAGGGTGGGGAAGGGGAGTGATGAGAGGGTGGGGGAGGGGAGTGATGAGAGGTTGGCGGAGGGAAGTGATGAGAGGGTGGGGGAGGGGTGTGATCAGAGGGCGGGGAGAAGAGTGATGAGAGGGTGGGGGAGGGGAAAGATGAGAGGGTGGGGGAGGGGAGTGATGAGAGGGTGGGGGAGGGGAAAGATGAGAGGGTGGGGGAGGGGAGTGCTGAGAGGGTGGGTGAGGGGTGTGATCAGAGGGCGGGGAGAAGAGTGATGAGAGGTTGGGGGAGTGGAGTGATGAGAGGGTGCGGGAAGGGAGTGATGAGAGCGTGGGGGAGGGTTGTGATGAGAGGGTTGAGGGAGGCGAGTGATAAGAGGGTGGGGAGGGGGACTGAGGAGAGGGTAGGGAGGGAAGTGATGAGAGGGTGGGGAGGGGAGTGAGGAGAGGGCAGGGAGGGGAGTGATGAGAGGGTGGGGGAAGGGGTGTGATGAGAGGCCGGGGAGAGGAGTGATTAGAGGGCGGGGAGGGAATGGAGGGGAGGGAATGGAGGGGAGTGATGGAGAACTTGGATGGGTGTGAGAAGAGGGCAGGAAGGGGAGTGATAAGAGGGTGGGGGAGGGGAGTGTTATGAGGGTGGGGGAGAAGAGTGATGAGAGGGTGGAGGATGGGAGTGAGGAGAGGGTTCGGGAGGGAGTGAGGAAAGGGTTCGGGAGGGGGTGAGGAGAGGGTGGAGGAGGGGGGTGATGAAAGGGCGGGGAGGGGGCTGATGATTGGGCGGGGAGGGGGGTGATGAGAGGGTGTGGAAGGGGAGTGATGAGAGGGTGGGGTAGGGGAGTGATGAGAGGGTGGGGGAGGGGATTGATGAGAGGGTGTGGGAGGGGAGTGATGAGAGGGTGGGGTGGGGAGTGATGAGAGGGTGGGGGAGGGGAGTGATGAGATGGTTGGGGAGGGGAGTGATGAGAGGGTGTGGGAGAAGAGTGATGAGGGAGGGGTGGGGAGTGATGAGAGGGTGTGGGAGGGGATTGATGAGAGGGAGGGGTGGGGAGTGATGAGAGGGTGTGGGAGGGGAGTGATGAGATGGTTGGGGAGGGGACTGATGAGAGGTTGGGGGAGGGGAATGATGTATGGGTGGGGTAGGGGTGTGGTGAGAGGGTGGGGAGAAGAGTGATTAGAGGGTGGGGAGGGTAGTGAGCGAAGGGGAGTGAGGGGAGGGCTTGGAAGGGAGTGAGGAGAGGACAGGTGGGGGAGTGATGAGAGGTTTGAGGAGGGTAATGATGAGACGGTGTTCGAGGGGTGTGATGAGCAATTGGGGAAGGGTTGTGATAAGAGGGTAGGAAATGGTTGTGATGAGAGGGTGGGGAGGTGTCTGATGAGAGGGTGGGGGAGGGGTATGATGAGGGCATGGGGGATGGGTGTGAGGAGATGGTTCGGGAGGGGGTAAGGAGAGGGTGGAGGAGGGGAGTGATGAGTGGGTGGGGGAGGATAATGATGAGAGGGTGGGGGATGGGAGTGATGAGAGGGTGGGGGATGGGAGTGATGAGAGTGTGCTGGAGGGTCGTGTATGAGAGGGTGCGGGAGGGGAGGGATGAGAGGGTGGGGAGGGGGGGCGATGAGAGGGTGGGGAGTGGAGGGATGAGAGGGTGGGGAGGGGAGGGATGAGAGGGTGGGGAGGGGGGGCGATGAGAGGGTGGGGAGTGGAGTGATGAGAGGGTGGGGAGGGGAGTGCTGAGAGATTGGGGGACAGGAGTGATGAGAGTGTGGGGAGGGGTGTGATGAGAAGGTGGGGAGTGGAGTGATGAGAGGGTGGGGAGAGGAGTGCTGAGAGATTGGGAGACAGGAGTGATGAGAGGGTGGGGAGGGGAGTGATGAGAGGGTTCGGGAGGGGAGTGATGAGAGGTTGGGGGAGGGGAATGATGTATGGATGGGGTAGGGGTGTGGTGAGAGGGCGGGGAGAAGAGTGATTAGAGGGTGGGGAGGGTAGTGAGCGAAGGGGAGTGAGGGGAGGGCTTGGATGGGAGTGAGGAGAGAACAGGTGGGGGAGTGATGAGAGGTTTGGGGAGGGTAATGATGAGACGGTGCTCGAGGGGTGTGATGCGATTGGGGAAGGGGTGTGATAAGAGGGTAGGAAATGGTTGTGATGAGAGGATGGGGAGGTGTCTGATGAGAGGGTGGGGGAGGGGTATGATGAGGGCATGGGGGATGGGCGTGAGGAGAGGGTTCGGGAGGGGGTGAGGAGAGAGTGGAGGAGGGGAGTGATGAGTGGGTGGGGGAGGATAATGATGAGAGGGTGGGGGATGGGAGTGATGAGAGTGTGCCGGAGGGTCGTGTATGAGAGGGTGCGGGAGGGGTATGATGAGGGAATGGGGGAATGGAAGTGAGGAGAGGGTTCAGGAGAGGGTGAGGAGAGGGTGGAGGAGGGGAGTGATGAGTGGGTGGTGGAGGATAATGATGAGAGGGTGGGGGATGGGAGTGATGAGAAGGTGGGGGATGGGAGTGATGAGAGTGTGCCGGAGGGTCGTGTATGAGAGGGGTATGATGAGGGCATGGGGGAATGGAAGTGAGGAGAGGGTTCAGGAGGGAGTGAGGAGAGGGTTCGGGAGGGGGTGAGGAGAGGGTGGAGGAGGGGGGATGAGGAAAGGGCATGGGAGAGAGGTGATGATTGGGTGGGGGAGGGGGCTGATGAGAGGGTGGGGAGGGGTGTGATGAGAGGGTGGGGAGGGGTGTGATGAGAGGGTTGGGAGGGGGGTGATGAGAGGGTGGGGAGTGGAGTGATAAGAAGGTGGGGAGGGGTGTGATGTGAGGTTGGGGAGGGTAATGATGAGATGGTGCTCGAGGGGTGTGATGAGCGATTGGGGAAGGGTTGTGATAAGAGGGTAGGAAATGGTTGTGATGAGAGGGTGGGGAGGTGTCTGATGAGAGGGTGGGGGAGGGGTATGATGAGGGCATGGGGGATGGGTGTGAGGAGAGGGTTCGGGAGGGGGTGAGGAGAGGGAGAGGCGGTGAGGAAAGGGCGGGGGAGGGGTGTGATCAGAGGGCGGGGAGAAGAGTGATGAGAGGGTGGGGGAGGGGAGTGTTATGAGGGTGGGGGAGGAGAGTGATGAGAGGGTGGGGAAAGGGAGAGAGGAGAGGGTGGTGGAGGGGTATGATGAGAGAGTGGGGAAGGGAGTGTGGAGAGTGTGAGGGAGGGGAGTGATGAGAGGGTGGGGGAGGAGAGTGATGAGAGGGGGGTGGAGGGGAGTGTTGAGAGGGTGGGGGAGGGGAGTGATGAGAGGGTGGAGGAGGGGAGTGATGAGAGGGTGGAGGAGGGGAGTAATGAGAGGGTTTGAAAGCGAGTGATGAGAGGGTGGGGGAGGGGAGTGATGAGAGGGTGGAGGAGGGGAGTGATGAGAGGGTGGGGGAGGGGAGTGATGAGAGGGTGGGGGAGGGGTGTCATCAGAGGGCGGGGAGAAGAGTGATGAGAGGGTGGGGGAGGGGAGTGTTATGAGGGTGGGGGAGGAGAGTGATGAGAGGGTGGGGAAAGGGAGAGAGGAGAGGGTGGTGGAGGGGTGTCATCAGAGGGCGGGGAGAAGAGTGATGAGAGGGTGGGGGAGGGGAGTGTTATGAGGGTGGGGGAGGAGAGTGATGAGAGGGTGGGGGAGGGGAGTGATGAGAGGGGGTGGAGGGGAGTGTTGAGAGGGTGGGGGTAGTGATGAGAGGGTGGAGGTGGGGAGTGATGAGAGGGTAGTGAGATGAGGGAGGGGAGGGGAATGAAGAGAGGGCAGGGTGGGGAGCGATGAGAGGGTTGGGGAGGGGTCTGATGAGAAGGTAGGGGAAGGTGTGAGGAGAGTGATGGAGAGGGGTGATGAGAGAGTGGGGAAGGGAGTGTGGAGAGTGTGGGGGAGGGGAGTGATGAGAGGGTGGGGGAGGGGAGTGATGAGAGGGTGGGGGAGGGGAGTGATGAGAGGGTGGGGGAGGGGAGTGAGGAGAGGGTGGTGGAGGGGAGTGATGAGAGGGTGGGGGAGGGGAATGATGAGAGTGTGGGGAGGGGTGTGAGGAGAGGGTGGTGGAGGGGAGTGATGAGAGGGGGAGGAGGGGAGTGATGAGAGGGGGAGGAGGGGAGTGTTGAGATGGTGGGGGAGGGGTGTGATAAGAGGGTGGTGAAGGACGGGAGTGATGAGAGGTTGGGTGAGGTGAGTGATGAGATGGTTGGGGGGGGGAGTGATGAGAGGGTCAGGGAGGGGAACGATGAGACGACGGGAAGAGGAGTGATTAAAGGGTGGGGAGGGTAGTGAGGAAAGGGAGGGGAGGGGAATGAAGAGAGGGCAGAGTGGGAAGCGATGAGAGGACGGCGAGTGGAGTGATGAGAGGACAAGGTGGGGAGTGATGAGAGGGCGAGCTGGGAAGGGGTCTGATGAGAAGGTAGTGGAGGGTGTGAGGAGAGTGTGGGTGAGGGGGATGAGGAAATGGTGGTGGAGACCGATGATGAGAGAGTGGAGGAGGGGAGTAATGAGATTTTGGGGAGGGGAGTGATGAGAGGGCAGGAAGGGGAGTGGAGAGGGCGGGGTAAGAGAGTGATGAGAGGGCGGGGGAGGGGAGCGATTAGACGGTGGGGGAGGGAAATGATGAGAGGCTGTGGGAGGGGAATGATGAGAGGCTGAGGGAGGGGAGTGATGAGAGGGTGGGGGAGGGGAGTGATGAGAGGCTGAGGGAGGGGAGTGATGAGAGGGTGGGGGAGGGGAGTGATGAGAGGGTGGGGGAGGGGAGTGATGAGAGGGTGGGGGCGGGGAGTGATGAGAGTTTGGGGGAGGGGAGTGATGAGAGGGTGGGGAGGGGAGTGGAGAGGGCGGGGGAGGGAGCGAAGAGACGGTGGGGAGGGGAATGATGAGAGGACGGCGATAAAAGGGTGGGGGAGGGGTGTGATGTGAGGTTGGGGAGGGTAATGATGAGACGGTGGTCGAGGGGTGTGATGAGCGATTGGGGGAGGGATGTGATAAAAGGGTAGGAAATGGTTGTGTTGGGAGGGTGGGGGAGAGGTGTGATGAGGGCATGGTGGATGGGCATGAGGAGAGGTTTCGGGAGGGAGTGAGGAGAAGGTGTAGGAGGGGGTAAGGAAAGGGCGGGGGAGGGGGTGATGAGTGGGTGGGGAGGGGAGTGATGAGAGGGTGGGGGAGGGGAGTGATGAGAGGGTGGGGGAGGAGAGTGATGACAGGGTGGGTGGGGAGTGATGAGAGGGTGGGGCGGGGAGTGATGAGAGGGTGGGGAGGGGAGTGATGAGAGCGTGGAGGAGGGGAGTGATGAGAGAATGGAGCAGGGGAGTGATGAGAGGGTGTGGGAGGAGAGTGATGAGAAGGTGGGGGAGGAGAGTGATGAGAGGGTGGGGGAGGAGAGTGATGAGACGTTGGGGAGGGCAGTGGAGTGGGTGGGGGAGGGGTGTGATGAGAGGGCAGGGCAGGAGTGTGATGAGAGTGTGGTGGAGAGGTGTTATGAGCGGTTGGTGGAGTGATGAGAGGGTGCCGGAGGGGAGTGATGAGAGTGTGGGGAGGGAAGTGATGAGAGGGTGGTGGAAGGGAGTGATGAGAGGGTGCCGGAGCGGAGTGATGAGAGGGTGCCGGAGGGGAGTGATGTCTGGATGTGGGAGGGGAGTGAGGAGATGGTGGTGGAGGGGTGTGAGGAGAGGGCGGGGGAGGGGAGTGATGAGAGGGTGGGGGAGGGGGAGGGGAGTGATGAGAGGTGCCGGAGGGGAGTGATGAGAGGGTGCCGGAGGGGAGTGATGTGTGGGGAGGGGAATGATGAATGGGGGAGGGGAGTGATGAGAGGGCGGGGGAGGGGAGTGAGGAGATGGTGGTGGAGGGGTGTGATGAAAGGGCGGGGGAGGGGAGTGATGAGACGGTGGGGGAGGGGGAGGGGAGTGATGAGAGGGTGCCGGAATGGAGTGATGAGAGGGTGCCGGAGGGGAGTGATGTGTGGGTGGGGGAGGGGAGTGATGTGTGGGTGGGGGAGGAGTGTGATGAGAGTGTGGGGGAGGGAAGTGATGAGAGATTGGTGGAAGGGAGTGTTGAGAGGGTAGGGCGTGGGGGAGGGCTGTAGTGCTAGGATGGAAGAGGAGTGTGGTGAGAGGGTCAGGTAGGGGTGCATTGAGTGGTTGGGGGTGGGGTGTGATGCGAGGGAAGGGAGTGATACGTGGGGAGGGGAATGATGATGGGGAGGGGAGTGATGAGAGGTTGGGGGAGGGGAGTGAGGAGATGGTGGTGGAGGGGTGTGATGAGAGGGCAGGGGAGGGGAGTGATGAGAGGGGGGAGGGGAGTGGTGAAAGGGCGGGGGAAGAGGGAGGGGAGTGATGAGAGTGTGGGGGAGTGGAGTGATGAGAGGGCGGATAGGTGTGTGATGAGTGGGTGGGGGAGGGGAGTGATGAGAGGGCGGATAGGTGTGTGATGAGAGGGTGGGGGAGGTGTGGGATGAGACGGAGGGGGAGGGGTGTGATGAGAGGGTGGGGAAGACGAAAGCTGAGAGGGTAGGGCATGGGAATGATGAGAGGGGGATGGTGTGATGAGAGGGTGGTGGAGGGGTGTGATGAGAGGGTGGGGGAGGGGACTGATGAGATTGTGGGGAGGGGAGAGATGAGAAGACGGGGTGGGGAGTGATGTGAGGTCGGGGTGGGGTTGGGGGAGGGGAGTGAGGAGAGTGTGGGGGCCGGGAGTGATGAGAGGGCGGGAGGGGAGTGATGAGAGGGCGGGGAGGGTGAGTGATGAGAGGGTGGGGAGGGTGAGTGTTGAGAGGGCGGAGAGAGGAGTGGAGAGGGTGGTGGAGGTGTGTGATGAGAGGGTGCCGGAGGGGTGTGATGAGAGTGTGGTGGAGGTGTGTGATGAGAGGGTGAGGGAGGGGTGTGATAAGAGGGTGCCGGAGGGGAGTGATGAGAGTGTGGTGGAGGTGTGTGATGAGAGTGTGGTGGAGGTGTGTGATGAGAGTGTGGTGGAGAGGTGTTATGAGCGGTTGGTGGAGTGTTGAGTGGGTAGGTCATAGGAGTGATGAGAGGGTTCGGGTGGGGTGTGATAAGAGGGTGGGGGAGGGGAGTGAAAAGTGGGTGGGGGAGGGGTGTGATAAGAGGTTGGGGGAGGGGAGTGATGAGAGTGTAGGGGAGGGGAGTGAGGAGAGGGTGGTGGAGGGGTGTGAGGAGAGTTGGGGACGGATGTGATGAGAGGGTGAGGTGTGTAGTGATGAGAGGGTGGGGGAGGGGTATGATGAGGGCATGGGGGATGAGTGAGGAGAGGGTTTGGGAGGGGTTGAGGAGAGGGTGGAGGATGGGGTTGAGGATAGGGCGGGGAGGGGGCTGATGATTGGGCAGCGGAGGGGGTGATGAGAGGGTGGAGGAGGGGAATGATGAGAGCGTGGGGGATGAGAGTGATGAGAGGCTGGGGGATGGGAGTGATGAGAGGGAGGGTGATGGGAGTGATGAGAGGGTGGGGGCTGGGAGTGATGAGAGGGTGCGGGAGGAGTATGATGAGGGCATGGAGGAATGGGAGTGAGGACAGTGTTCAGGAGCGAGTGAGGAGAGGGTTCGGGAGGGGGGTGAGGAGAGGGTGGAGGAGGGGGGGAGGAAAGGGTGTGGGGAGAGGGGTGATGATTGGGTGGGGGAGGGGTGTGATGTGAGGTTGGGGGGATAGTGATAAGAGGGTGGGGAGGGTAGTGAGCGAAGGGGAGTGAGGGGAGGGCTTGGATGGGAGTGAGGAGAGGACAGGTAGGGGAGTGATGAGAGGTTTGGGGAGGGTAATGATGAGACGGTGCTCGAGGGGTGTGATGAGCGATTGGGGAAGGGGTGTGATAAGAGGGTAGGAAATGGTTGTGATGAGAGGGTGGGGAGGTGTCTGATGAGAGGGTGGGGGAGGGGTATGATGAGGGCATGGGGAATGGGCGTGAGGAGAGGGTTCGGGAGGGAGTGAGGAAAGGGTTCGGGAGGGGGTGAGGAGAGGGTGGAGGAGGGGGTGACGAAAGGGCGGGGGAGGGGGCTGATGATTGGGCGGGGAGGGGGGTGATGAGAGGGTGTGGGAGGGGATTGATGAGAGGGTGGGTTAGGGGATTGATGAGAGATTGGAGGAGGGGATTGATGAGAGATTGGGGGACGGGATTGATGAGAGGGTTGGGAGAGGTGTGATGAGAGGGTGGGGTAGGGGACTGATGAGAGGGTGGGGCAGGGGATTGATGAGAGGTTGGGGGAGGGGATTGATGAGAGGGTGGAGGAGGGGAGTGATGAGAGGGTGGAGGAGGGGAGTGATGAGAGGGTGTTGGAGGAGAGTGATGAGAGGGAGGGGTGGGGAGTGATGAGAGTTTGGGGGAGGAGAGTGATGAGATGGTTGGGGAGGGGAGTGATGAGAGGTTGGGGGAGGGGAATGATGTATGGGTGGGGTAGGGGTGTGGTGAGAGGGTGGGGAGAAGAGTGATTAGAGGGTGGGGAGGGTAGTGAGCGAAGGGGAGTGAGGGGAGGACTTGGATGGGAGTGAGGAGAGGACAGGTAGGGGAGTGATGAGTGGTTTGGGGAGGGTAATGATGAGACGGTGTTCGAGGGGTGTAATGAGCGATTGGGGAAGGGGTGTGATAAGAGGGTAGGAAATGGTTGTGATGAGAGGGTGGGGAGGTGTCTGATGAGAGGGTGGGGGAGGGGTATGATGAGGGCATGGGGGATGGGCGTGAGGAGAGGGTTCGGGAGGGGGTGAGGAGAGGGTGGAGGAGGGGAGTGATGAGTGGGTGGGGGAGGATAATGATGAGAGAGTGGGGGATGGGAGTAATGAGAGGGTGGGGGATGGGAGTGATGAGAGTGTGCCGGAGGGTCGTGTATGAGCGGGTGCGGGAGGGGAGTGATGAGAGGGTGGGGAGGGGTGTGATGAGTGGGTGGAGAGGGGTGTGATGAGAGGGTGGGGAGGGGAGTGATGAGAGGGTTGGGAGGGGGGTGATGAGAGGGTGGGGAGTGGAGTGATAAGAGGGTGGGGGAGGGGTGTGATGTGAGGTTGGGGAGGGTAATGATGAGACGGTGCTCGAGGGGTGTGATGAGCGATTGGGGAAGGGGTGTGATAAGAGGGTAGGAAATGGTTGTGATGAGAGGGTGGGGAGGTGTCTGATGAGAGGGTGGGGGAGGGGAATGATGAGGGCATGGGGGATGGGCGTGAGGAGAGGGTTCGGGAGGGGGTGAGGAGAGGGTGGAGGAAGGGGTGGGGAAAGGGCGGGGGAGGGGGGTGATGAGAGGGTGGGTAGGGGAGTGATGAGAGGGTGGAGGAGAGTGATGAGAGGATGGAGGAGGGGAGTGATCAGAGAGTGGAGGAGGGGAGTGATGAGAGGGTGGGGGAGGGGAGTGATGTGAGGGTGGAGGAGGTGATTAATGAGAGGGTTTGAAAGCGAGTGATGAGAGGGTGGGGCAGGGGAGTGATGAGAGGGTGGAGGAGGGGAGTGATGAGAGGGTGGGGGAGGGGAGTGATGAGAGGGTGTGGGAGGGGTGTGAACAGAGGGCGGGGAGAAGAGTGATGAGAGGGTGGGGAAGGGGAGTGATGAGAGGGTGGGGGAGGGGAGTGATGAGAGATTGGCGGAGGGAAGTGATGAGAGGGTGGGGGAGTGGTGTGATCAGAGGGCGGGGAGAAGAGTGATGAGAGGGTGGGGGAGGGGAAAGATGAGAGGGTGGGGGCGGGGAAAGATGAGAGGGTGGGGGAGGGGAGTGATGAGAGGGTGGGGGAGGGGAAAGATGAGAGGGTGGGGGAGGGGAGTGCTGAGAGGGTGGGTGAGGGGTGTGATCAGAGGGCGGGGAGAAGAGTGATGAGAGGTTGGGGGAGTGGAGTGATGAGAGGGTGCGGGAAGGGAGTGATGAGAGCGTGGGGGAGGGTTGTGATGAGAGGGTTGAGGGAGGCGAGTGATAAGAGGGTGGGGGAGGGGACTGAGGAGAGGGCAGGGAGGGAAGTGATGAGAGGGTGGGGAGGGGAGTGAGGAGAGGGCAGGGAGGGGAGTGATGAGAGGGTGGGGGAAGGGGTGTGATGAGAGGCCGGGGAGAGGAGTGATTAGAGGGCGGGGAGGGAATGGAGGGGAGGGAATGGAGGGGAGTGATGAGAGGGCTTGGATGGGTGTGAGGAGAGGGCAGGGAGGGGAGTGTTAAGAGGGTGGGGGAGGGGAGTGTTATGAGGGTGGGGGAGGAGAGTGATGAGAGGGTGGAGGATGGGAGTGAGGAGAGGGTTCGGGAGGGAGTGAGGAAAGGGTTCGGGAGGGGGTGAGGAGAGGGTGGAGGAGGGGGGTGACGAAAGGGCGGGGAGGGGGCTGATGATTGGGCGGGGAGGGGGGTGATGAGAGGGTGTGGAAGGGGAGTGATGAGAGGGTGGGGTAGGGGAGTGATGAGAGGGTGGGGGAGGGGATTGATGAGAGGGTGTGGGAGGGGAGTGATGAGAGGGTGGGGTGGGGAGTGATGAGAGGGTGGGGGAGGGGAGTGATGAGATGGTTGGGGAGGGGAGTGATGAGAGGGTGTGGGAGGAGAGTGATGAGGGAGGGGTGGGGAGTGATGAGAGGGTGTGGGAGGGGATTGATGAGAGGGAGGGGTGGGGAGTGATGAGGGTGTGGGAGGGGAGTGATGAGATGGTTGGGGAGGGGACTGATGAGAGGTTGGGGGAGGGGACTGATGAGAGGTTGGGGGAGGGGAATGATGTATGGGTGGGGTAGGGGTGTGGTGAGAGGGTGGGGAGAAGAGTGATTAGAGGGTGGGGAGGGTAGTGAGCGAAGGGGAGTGAGGGGAGGGCTTGGAAGGGAGTGAGGAGAGGACAGGTGGGGGAGTGATGAGAGGTTTGAGGAGGGTAATGATGAGACGGTGCTCGAGGGGTGTGATGAGCAATTGGGGAAGGGGTGTGATAAGAGGGTAGGAAATGGTTGTGATGAGAGGGTGGGGAGGTGTCTGATGAGAGGGTGGGGGAGGGGTATGATGAGGGCATGGGGGATGGGCGTGAGGAGAGGGTTCGGGAGGGGGTGAGGCGAGAGTGGAGGAGGGGAGTGATGAGTGGGTGGGGGAGGATAATGATGAGAGGGTGGGGGATGGGAGTGATGAGAGTGTGCCGGAGGGTCGTGTATGAGAGGGTGCGGGAGGGGTATGATGAGGGAATGGGGAATGGAAGTGAGGAGAGGGTTCAGGAGAGGGTGAGGAGAGGGTGGAGAAGGGGAGTGATGAGTGGGTGGTGGAGGATAATGATGAGAGGGTGGGGGATGGGAGTGATGAGAAGGTGGGGGATGGGAGTGATGAGAGTGTGCCGGAGGGTCGTGTATGAGAGGGGTATGATGAGGGCATGGGGGAATGGAAGTGAGGAGAGGGTTCAGGAGGGAGTGAGGAGAGGGTTCGGGAGGGGGTGAGGAGAGGGTGGAGGAGGGGGGATGAGGAAAGGGCATGGGAGAGAGGTGATGATTGGGTGGGGGAGGGGGCTGATGAGAGGGTGGGGAGGGGTGTGATGAGAGGGTGGGGAGGGGTGTGATGAGAGGGTGGGGAGTGGAGTGATAAGAGGGTGGGGAGGGGTGTGATGTGAGGTTGGGGAGGGTAATGATGAGATGGTGCTCGAAGGGTGTGATGAGCGATTGGGGAAGGGGTGTGATAAGAGGGTAGGAAATGGTTGTGATGAGAGGGTGGGGAGGTGTCTGATGAGAGGGTGGGGGAGGGGTATGATGAGGGCATGGGGGATGGGCGTGAGGAGAGGGTTCGGGAGGGGGTGAGGAGAGGGAGAGGCGGTGAGGAAAGGGCGGGGGAGGGGTGTGTTCAGAGGGCGGGGAGAAGAGTGATGAGAGGGTGGGGGAGGGGAGTGTTATGAGGGTGGGGGAGGAGAGTGATGAGAGGGTGGGGAAAGGGAGAGAGGAGAGGGTGGTGGAGGGGTATGATGAGAGAGTGGGGAAGGGAGTGTGGAGAGTGTGGGGGAGGGGAGTGATGAGAGGGTGGGGGAGGAGAGTGATGAGAGGGGGTGGAGGGGAGTGTTGAGAGGGTGGGGGAGGGGAGTGATGAGAGGGTGGAGGAGGGGAGTGATGAGAGGGTGGAGGAGGGGAGTAATGAGAGGGTTTGAAAGCGAGTGATGAGAGGGTGGGGGAGGGGAGTGATGAGAGGGTGGAGGAGGGGAGTGATGAGAGGGTGGGGGAGGGGAGTGATGAGAGGGTGGGGGAGGGGTGTGATCAGAGGGCGGGGAGAAGAGTGATGAGAGGGTGGGGGAGGGGAGTGTTATGAGGGTGGGGGAGGAGAGTGATGAGAGGGTGGGGAAAGGGAGAGAGGAGAGGGTGGTGGAGGGGTATGATGAGAGGGT
Organism: Isurus oxyrinchus; assembly: GCA_026770705.1. Lineage (NCBI taxonomy): Eukaryota > Metazoa > Chordata > Chondrichthyes > Lamniformes > Lamnidae > Isurus > Isurus oxyrinchus. The sequence goes on from JANJGN010000006.1 coordinate 114,212,320, forward strand.
GGGGGAGGGGAGTGATGAGAGGGGGTGGAGGGGAGTGTTGAGAGGGTGGGGGGTAGTGATGAGAGGGTGGAGGTGGGGAGTGATGAGAGGGTAGTGAGATGAGGGAGGGGAGGGGAATGAAGAGAGGGCAGGGTGGGGAGCGATGAGAGGGTTGGGGAGGGGTCTGATGAGAAGGTAGGGGAAGGTGTGAGGAGAGTGATGGAGAGGGGTGATGAGAGGGTGGGGAAGGGAGTGTGGAGAGTGTGGGGGAGGGGAGTGATGAGAGGGTGGGGGAGGGGAGTGATGAGAGGGTGGGGGAGGAGAGTGATGAGAGGGTGGGGGAGGAGAGTGATGAGAGGGTGGGGGAGGAGAGTGATGAGAGGGTGGGGGAGGAGAGTGATGAGAGGGTGGGGGAGGGGAGTGATGAGAGAGTGGGGCGGGGAGTGATGAGAGGATGTGGGAGGGGAGTGATGAGAGGGTGGGGGAGGGGAGTGATGAGAGGGTGGAGCAGGGGAGTGATGAGAGGGTGGGGGAGGGGAGTGATGGGATTGTGGGGAGGGGAGTGATGAGAGAGTGGGGGAGGGGAGTGATGAGATTGTGGGCAAGAGACTGATGAGAGGGCGGGGTGGGGAGTGATGAGAGGCGGGGTGGGGTTGGGGTAGGGGAGTGAGGAGAGAGTGTGGAGGGGAATGAGGAGAGGGTGGGAGTGGGGAGTGATGAGATGGTGGGGCAGGGAGTGATGAGATGGTGGGGGAGGAGAGTGATGAGGGGTGGGGCGGGGAGTGATGAGATATTTGGGGAGGGGAGTGATGAGAGTGTGGGGAGGGTGTGATAAGAGGGCGGGGAGAAGAGTGATTAGAGGGTGGGGAGGGTAGTTAGGGGAGATGAGTGAGGGGTGGGCTTGGATAGGAATGAGGAGAGGACAGGGAGGGGGGTGATGAGAGGTTGGGGGAGGGGAATGATGAGAGGGTGGGGAGTGATGAGAGGTTGGGGGAGGGGAATGATGAGAGGGTGGGGAGTGATGAGAGGTTGGGGGAGGGGACTGATGAGAGGGGAGTGATGAGAGGGGAGTGATGGGAGGGGAGTGATGGGAGGGGAGTGATGAGGGGGCAGGGAGAGGAATAATGAGAGGGCGAGATAGGGAGTGATGAGAGGGTGAGGTGGTGAGTGACGAGAGGGCGGGGAGAGGAGTGATTAGAGGGTGGTGAGGGTAGGGAGGGAAGGGAGGGGAGGGGAGTGATGAGAGGGCTTGGATGGGAGTGAGGAGAGGGCAGGGAGGGGAGTGATGAGAGGTTTGGGGAGGGGTCTGATGAGAAGCTAGGGGAGGGTGTGAGGAGAGTGCGGGTGAGGGGGGTTAGGAAATGGAGGTGGAGAGGGGTGATGAGAGAGTGGGGGAGGGGAGTGTGGAGAGTGTGGGGAGGGGAGTAATGAGATTGTGGGGAGGGGAGTGATAAGAGGGTGGGGGAGGGGAGCGATGAGAGGGTGGAGGAGGGGAGTGATGAGAGGGTGGGGGAGGGGAGCGATGAGAGGGCAGGGGAGGGCAGTGATAAGAGGGTGGGGGAGGGGAGCGATGAGAGGGTGGGGGAGGGGAGCGATGCGAGGGTGGAGGAGGGGAATGATGAGAGGTTGAGGGAGGGGAGTGATGAGATGGCGGGGGAGGGGAATTATGAGAGGGTGGGGGTGGGGAGTGATGAGAGGTTGGGGGAGGGGAGTGATGAGATGGTGGGGAGGGGAGTGATGAGAGTGTGGGGGAGGGGAGTGATGAGAGGTTGGGGGAGGGGAGTGATGAGAGGGTGGGGGAGGGGAGTGATGAGATGGTGGGGAGGGGAGTGATGAGAGGGCGAGCTGGGGAGTGATGAGAGGTTTGGGGAGGGGTCTGATGAGAAGGTAGGGGAGGGTGTGAGGAGAGTGCGGGTGAGGGGGGTGAGGAAATGGTGGTGGAGAGGGGTGATGAGAGAGTGGGGAAGGGGTGTGTAAAGAGTGTGGGAAGGGGAGTAATGAGATGGTGGGGGAGGGGAGTGATGAGAGAGCGGGGAGGGGAGTGATGAGAGGGCGGGGAGGGAAGTGATGAGAGGGCGGGGAGGGAAGTGATGAGAGAGCGGGGAGGGGAGTGATGAGAGAGCGGGGAAGGGAGTGATGAGAGGGCGGGGAGGGAAGTGGAGAGTGTGGGGGAGGGGAGTGATGAGAGGGTGGGGGAGGAGAGTGATGAGGGGGGTGGAGGGGAGTGTTGAGAGGGTGGGGGAGGGGAGTGATGAGAGGGTGGAGGAGGGGAGTGATGAGAGGGTGGAGGAGGGGAGTAATGAGAGGGTTTGAAAGCGAGTGATGAGAGGGTGGGGGAGGGGAGTGATGAGAGGGTGGAGGAGGGGAGTGATGAGAGGGTGGGGGAGGGGAGTGATGAGAGGGTGGGGGAGGGGTGTGATCAGAGGGCGGGGAGAAGAGTGATGAGACGGTGGGGGAGGGGAGTGTTATGAGGGTGGGGGAGGAGAGTGATGAGAGGGTGGGGAAAGGGAGAGAGGAGAGGGTGGTGGAGGGGTATGATGAGAGGGTGGGGGAGGGGAGTGATGAGAGGGGGTGGAGGGGAGTGTTGAGAGGGTGGGGGTAGTGATGAGACGGTGGAGGTGGGGAGTGATGAGAGGGTAGTGAGATGAGGGAGGGGAGGGAAATGATGAGGTGGTGGGGAAGGGAGTGATGGGAGGGGAGTGATGAGACGAGAGTGATGGGAGGGGAGTGATGAGAGGGCGGGGGTGGGGAGTGATGAGAGGACGGGGTGGGGAGTGATGAGAGGGTGAGTGCAGATACGATGAGTGGGTGGTGGAGGAAGCAGCCTCAGAACGCATATAACTTGTGAACTCCTCATGTGCTTGTTTTACCTGCAGCTTTGACGATCATAATTTGGAATGAAACTGAAACATGTCAGCAAGTGGTTTACCTTAAGTCGATAATTAAATGCCAAGAAAAACACGATAAATGGTTATGTTCATAGAATCACAGCTTCAAATATTGTCTGGAATTGTACTTATTTTCATATAAATTAATATTCCTCAATATCAGGGATAACAAAATGCATTATACTCAAGAATTTTACATCTGAATAATTAAAAAGAAACTCTCTGGAGCATTACAAAAACCTGAAAATACTTCTGAATCATTACTCCCAATGCCTCTCCCCCTTTCACTCTCCCTCTCCAACCCTCCTGCTTCCCCTCCCCGACCCTCCCCTTTTCCCTCTCCTACCCTCCCGCTTCCCTTCCCCTATCTTCCCGCTGACCCTCCCCTCCCCGATCCCCCCACTGCCCCTCCCTCTCCATGATCCTCCCACTGACCCCCCTCTGTGATCCTCACCGGCCATCCCATTTCCCCTCCCCCACCCTCCTGCTGCCGCTTCCCCTCCCTTCCGCTACCCCCTTCCCCTCCCCACCCTCCCGCTGCCGCTTCCTCTCCCTCCCGCTACCCCTTCCCCTCCCCACCCTCCCGCTGCCGCTTCCCCTCCCTTCCGCTACCCCTTCCCCTCCCCACCCTCCCATTGCCGCTTCCCCTCCCTTCCGCTACCCCTTCCCCTCCCCACCCTCCCACTGCCGCTTCCCGTCCCTCCCGCTACCCTTTCCCCTCCCCCAACCTACCCGCTGCCCTTTCCCCTCCCCCACCCTCCCCCTGGCCCTTCCCCTCCCCCAACGCTCCCATGCCCCTTCCCCTCCCCCAACCCTCCCGACGCCCCTTCCTCTCCCACAACCCCCACGCTGCCCCTCCCCCTCCCCGATCCTCCTGCTTCCGCTGCCCCTCCCCGTCCCTCCCGCTGCCCCTTCCCCTTCCCAACCCTCCCACTGCCCCTTTCGCTCCCCGATCCTCCCGCTGCCCCTTCCCCTCCCTGACCCTCCCGCTGCCCCTTCCCCTTCCCCACCCTCCCGCTGCCGCTTCCCCTTCCACTCCCCCACCCTCCCGCTGCCGCTTCCCCCCCACACCCCCGTTCCCGCTTTTCGGCGCTTTAACATTAAAATTATAAAGTGCTGCTGACATACGTTACTTTTGTGCCACCCCCGGTCCCTCTGCTCAACAACTCTTGGGTCACAACGTATCTGAAGCATTAAAATGAGGTGACGCTGGGAAAAGGTTTGGGAAACGCTGAGCGAAAATAACAAAATAATGATCACAAATGAGCAAAAATAATAACAGATTGCATGGGGGACATGATGTAAAGATGAATCATAATCAGAACTAAAAATGTGACACCAAAGAAGCATAATCTATATTGTTCTTGTTAATCAGCTTTGGTAGGATTAAAAACATACAACACCACAGAAAGATATTAAAGGAGCCATATATTTGTAAAAAAATCTCTTTGGCAATTGTTTTGCAATTATTTGCAAATGCGTAACATCATTATATAAAAACATTAAACCCAATCATCATTTCACCAAGACAAAAATGCCATCAGGGTTACTCAAAAGCAAACGCCCCTTTAACCCATTGCCAGGATATCAGGCCTACTCTTTCATTACAACAGTTATTGGCAAACTAACTTCCAACTCAACTCCAATACAAGAGGCAACCCATGATTGAATGTATAACTAAAACGTGAGATGGCAAACACATACCCTCAGAAAGGGGCAGGACAGGTTCTCAAGGGCAGTTAGGGATGGGCAATAAATGCTGGCCATGCAATAAATAAAGAAAAAGAAACAATGCACCAGATAATATCTGAGAGAATGATAAGTGAGTAAACTACAAGTACAAATGAAATGAAAGGCGAGGAGAACTGCAGATAAACCATTCTGTAGTAAGCTTCTTAAGGGACAAAGAACACAATTACTATTGGGATAAAAACAAAAAAACTGCGGATGCTGGAAATCCAAAACAAAAACAGAATTACTTGGAAAAACTCAGCAGGTCTGGCAGCATTGGCGGAGAAGAAAAGAGTTGACGTTTCGAGTCCTCATGACCCTTCGACAGAACTTGAGTTCGAGTCCAAGAAAGAGTTGAAATATAAGCTGGTTTAAGGTGTATGTGTGGGGGGTGGAGAGAGAGAGAGAGAAGTGGAGGGGGGGTGTGGTTGTAGGGCCACTAGAGCTATACCTTGAGTGCCCTACCATCCATTCTTAATTAGCACATTTGTTTAGATAATATCACCAACTTTAATATCTATGTGTTCTTTTGTTCTATTGTTGTTGACATCTTTTGATGATCTGCTTCTATCACAGCTTGTTTGTCCCTACAACCACACCCCCCCTCCACTTCTCTCTCTCTCTCTCTCCGCCCCCCACACACACACCTTAAACCAGCTTATATTTCAACTCTTTCTTGGACTCGAACTCAAGTTTTGTCGAAGGGTCACGAGGACTCGAAACGTCAACTCTTTTCTTCTCCGCCGATGCTGCCAGACCTGCTGAGTTTTTCCAGGTAATTCTGTTTTTGTTTTGTACAGTTACTATTGGGGATCATTGTCACTGAGGTTAGGAACTTCGGCAGCTATTAAATGAAATATTTGCAACTGGAAAAATAACCATGCAAAAATGCCTTGCTTTTTTGAGAAGTTTTCTTTTTTTATGCACATTATGTTTGGGGTTGTGTCTCTACAGATGTTACATATTTATATGTAATGCATGCACATCTTTCAATTAACAACTAAAACAACAATTTTTGCATAAGATTTGGGAGCCAGTTGGATGTTAGAAACTGAAACTACACTTCCTAAGATACACTTGATTGCAGTGCCTGGTGTTTGTAAATCATGGATTTTCAATCAGCATGTGAGGCCACAACATCATCCTCTCATCTCACACAGCTCTGAGTTACCATTCATGCATCTCGGAGCTGCCACAAGACTAACAACAACATCAACCTGAATTTATGTAGCAACTTTCATGGAGTAAACACCCTCAAGGCGCTTTACTGGAAAGAGATAGTATGACAGGTAACTAAAGGTTCAGCCAAAGAGATTGGTTTTAAGGAGCATCTAAAACGAAGGAGAGAGAAGGGTAAAAAGTCTTTCCAAGTTTAGGGCCAAGATAGCTGAAGACCCAACCATTAAAAAAGTGGGAAAAAATAAATGGGGGATGCACAAAACTCCAGAATTGGAGGAACATTGAGTTCTTGAGGGTTGTAAGGCTTTTTAAAAAAATCTTTCCTGTGATCAGGCATCACTGGCAAGGCTAGCATTTGTTGTCCATCCCTAATTGCCTTTGGCTTCCTCGGCCAGTTCAGAGGGCAGTTAAAAGTCAACCACATAGTTGACTGGAGTCACATGTAGGCCAGACCAGGTAAGGACAGCAGATTTCATTCCCCAAAAGGACATTAGAGAACCAGATGGGTTCTTACAACAATGGTTGTAAATGGACCATTAATGGTCACCGTTACTGAGTCTAGCTTTCAATTCCAGATTTTATTAATTGTATTTAAATTCCAGCAGCTCCCATGGTGGGATTTGAACCCCTGACCCCAAAGGATTAGCCTGGGCCTCTGGATTACTAGATCGGTGACATTACCACCATAGCATCATTAGAGTTACACAGATATAGAGGGGTGAGGGAATGAAGGAATTTAAAAACAAGGATCAAAAAATGTTAAATTGCAATGAGGTGATGGGTGACTGGGACTTTGGTGTGGATTAGGATACGGGTATGAGAGTTTTGGGTGAGCTCAAATTTATGGAGAGTGGAAGATGCGAGTCTGGCCAGAGATTGTTAGAATAGGCGTCAGAAGAAAAAAAAAAGTCCAGCTGACTGTGTGAGCAGTAGGGCAGTATTAGGGAGGATAAAATAGGCAAATTTGTAATAGAAGCTATGTGGAATCAGACATTCAGTTTAGAGTCAAATATGATGCTGAGGTTGCAAGCAGTTGGTTCAGCCTGAGACAGTGACAGAGGAAGGGGCTGGAATGAGTGTGAGACAGTGAGAAAGCAGGGAGATGGAATGAGTGTGAGACCATGAGAAAGGAGGGAGATGGAATGAGTATGAGTCAGCGAGAAAGGAGGGAGGTGGAAGGAGTGTGAGACTGCGAGAAAGGAGGGAGGTGGAAGGAGTGTGAGACTGCGAGAAAGGAGGGAGGTGGAAGGAGTGTGAGACTGCGAGAAAGGAGGGAGATGGAAGGAGTGTGAAACAGTGAGAAAGGAGGGAGATGGAATGAGTGTGAGATAGTGAGAAAGGAGGGAGGTGGAATGAGTGTGAGACAGTGAGAAAGGAGGGAGATGAAAGGAGTGTGAGATAGTGAGAAGGGAGAGAGAATAAGTTTGAGACAGTAAGAAAGGAAGGAGAGGGGAAGAGTGTGAGGCAGTGAGAAAGAAGGGAGATGGAATGAGCATTTTTCAGTGAGAAAGGAGGGAGATGGATTGAGTGTGAGACAGTGAGAAAGGAGGGAGATGGAATAAGTGTGAGTCAATGACACAGGAGGGAGACAGCAGTGTTTGTGGTGGAGACTAAAGACAATAGCTTCAGTCTTCCCATTGTTTAGCTGGAGGGCAACTGAGTTCATCCAAGGTTGAATGTTGGGCAAGCAATGGACTAGACAGCAGAGGGGTTGAGAGGTAGTGGTGAGATAGACCTGGCTCTGAGCTGCCACTAGCCTATCTCCAGACTCTGAGCTACCACTTGCCAATCCTACAGCTAAGTCAGTTCAACATAATTATCGCATTTTGCTATGCCTGTAGAAAATTTGAGAGGTGAGGTTGGTTATCTTTTCACAGGGCTACTTATTTTCAGATGGCATAATACTGAGCTTGTTCAGATGAAGAAAGTCTTGCTTCACTACCCAGTTTGTGTTGAGTTAGCTAATGGGCGGAATCGTCCTAGATTTGCACTCAGTGCAGTAGCGGGCAGGATAAAGCATGTTTTACCCACCGGCAGTAATGGTGGCTTCTCACGCTGTACCATCCTATTTCTGCCTCATTAATTATGCAGTCAGAGGAAGCCCACCGTCCTGTTGGCAGGCGGCCTCTGATTTGCCCACCATGCCGTTACCTCAAGAGTTCCTGACATAGGGCGCCATATTTAAACTGCAGCTTCGCACACACTTCTCAATGTTTGTTGCCCAGGACTCTCCAGTGAAGACTTGGCCCTAAAAGCCAAGAAGAATGCAGCCCCCTGATCCAGTGAGACATCCTTGGGATGCCTTCTGGATATCGTGGAAGCCGGCCGCGATGTCCTCTACCCCCACTCTGGCTGCAGGAGGTCCACCAGTCTCACCACTCTGGCTTGGGAGGCGATGGCAAAGGTGGTCCGTGCCAATGCTGCACACAAGAGGTCGGCCATTCAGTGCAGAAAACAGTTTAATGATCTCATCCATGCCTCCAGGGTAAGGCAACAATCTCATCACTCTAAATTCACACTCAAAGCCATCACACATTCACTGGCATCTCACTCACTGCCAGCTTAAGGCACATCACCACTCACTGTCTCACACATACCCTCACATCTCCATTTGGCCTCATCTCCTCTGGAGACTGCTTCCTCAGCCCTCACCATCTTGAGGCCATTTGCTAACATGTGCCCCCACACACACCCTGGGATACCCCCTTCCCCAGTACAGCCATTGTCCTGCAGCCTCTTCCCTTGCCTGAGGCCACTTCTCCCCTTCCCCAAGCAAGCCCTAGCCCTACAGCCGTTGAAAAGCCACCCCTGGCCTTACAGCTGGTCTGGTAGGTAGACACCTGCCCGTGAGCCCCTCTGGAAGTGATGTGGTGCTGCCTGCGAATCCTGACGCTGATGACCGTGAGTGCTGCCCGAAGCAAGGTAGGCAAACAAACCTCGAAGTCCCGCCGAGTGAAGTGCAGCTTGCCAGATGCACGTCACTTAGGTACAGTTGTGAAACACACCAACATGCCCAGATGATCCAGCATGGGGGGATGATTCTCGCAAGCAGAACTTATAAGCAGATGTATTAAAATTATGTTCCCAACATGGGGCAACAGGAAACGAGGCCCGCCATTGACAGGTGGAGCAGACGATCGCAAACTGGTTTCACAACGACGTGAAACCGATTTTTGGCCTTCCTGTCATATTGTCCACTCATGCCCAGCGGAGACGGAAAATTCCGCCCACTGTAATCCCATGTGCTAATTGCAGTATTTAAAAAGGCTTTGAATTCTTAAATGACGGAGGGCTGCAGGATTTTGAGGCAATGAAGAAAGGAGGCATGAAACTGGAGGCATGAGAGTGTTATCAAAGTACAAACTCATTGGTTTCTCTCAATATTATGATAATGTCACCTATGATTACAACTAACGTCACCTGGGAAGTTTGGAATTTTTATATCACTTTATCACCTCATCTCAGAAAAACATCACCCAGCTCTGACAAAAGCCAGTTCTGAAAACCAGTTTCTCAATCTTCAGTACTTAGGTTTTGCACTTAGCTAAAGGTGGGACACCACCAAGATTGAAAAGGTGATCAATTCGTAAGTAATGTTTACGTGATACCATGCTTGACTTTTAAAAAACTCTAAAGTTTTAAGAGGAAATGAAAACTAAGAACAAATGAGATCCACAGTCCTGAGAGCCTGAGAAAGAATACCTGGGAAAAGATGAGCATTGTCTTAAGAGAAGACTCCTTGCACCAAGAAAAGGCATTCAGGAGCAAGTTGGAAAGAGCACGGACTATAATATGCCAATAAAAGAATGCAAGTGAGACTATGACAAAGACCAAGAATGGAAAGTGAAGGTGAAAAAAGACACCAATAAGAGGGTACATTTTGCCTCGTTGAGTTTGTGCTGATGACATCTGCCTGCAATACAAGCAAGTTACAAATGGCAGCTTTTCTAATTTCTCCTGATATTCGGAATGCTGTGCAGGCAATGGAGGAGGTAAGAATGGTTTCTGTTTTAATGGGACAGTTGAAACACACAGGATAAAATCAAACTCCATTACTCACTGGTAAATCTTACACATTCGTCTGAGAGAATTTTTGGGATGCAACTGACAAAAGAATCTTGAAGTGTAAAAATTGATAGTGAAAACGAAACTGCTCAATTAAGTATTTTTTGAAAAAAATTAGAAACTGAACAATGAACTGGATTGTATTTCAATTTACATTTTATCAAATGCCAATGTCAAAAAATGTCAAAAACTACAAAAAAAAATTAATTAACTTCATACCAATCCTGGATTAATTAATAAACACTATGGGAACACAAACATTGTTTTCTTTCTCTTCTCTCCGACAGGATCATCACATTTTTACTTCTCTTTAGTTCTAGAGGAAGAGTCATACGGACTCGAAATATTAACTCTGTCTTTCTCTCCAGAGATGCTGTTACACCTGCTGAGTTTTTCCAACATTTTTTGTTTTTGTTACTGTTGTTGTTTTCATTCTCATGCTCAAATAAAATCTCTGCTAAGATTATCAACACTTCAGTCCAAATATACTGTAACTATATAGGTAGATAATCATCTCAGATCATCTGTTGAAGACAGAATCTCACCAGTACGACTCAGTGAACAGAATCTTCCATTCCCTTCAGCAGCAGGAAGTTTGCTGAGTGGGGGGAACTTAATTTGGCGTGAGGTTTAAAACCAATTTCCCGACGGCAGGATGAACTTCACTAATTATGTTCTCGAGACTGCTCATTCATGCATACCCCTTAAAAGGCCAGCTCACCGGAATTAAATTCCCTCTCCAAATTAAGTTCCCTGCCAGCGAGCAATTAGAACGTTCACTTTTATGACTGCAGAGAAGTGGCGTGCACATGGTGAGGTAGATTTCTTCCACGATTAACAGTGATTTGCCACTGCATTGTCCTCTTTGAGCAGCGTCTGTAAATATCAGCCAATACCTGAGACCAGGTGGTGACAGTGCAAGTTGCATGAAGGGTGACCAAGGAAGGGAGGAGGGGTTAGTGGGGAAGGGTGGAGCAGAGGCCGGGCAAGGGTGGAAGGGATACTGCAGGCTGCCCAAGTGCCCTTTAAATATGGCACCTGGACCGTCAACGCCTTGAGGTAACGGTGGGGACGGCGACTTCCTGACTGTCCCTGTGAGAATCGCTGAGCTCCTTGTGGATGGACATGTAATGAACTGAACAGTGCAAGATCACAAGTGGTCAATCATCCTACCCTTCCTATCCACTCCATCTAGACCCCTCATAATTTTAGACACTTCAATTAGTTCACCCCTCAACCTTCTCTGTTCCAAAGAAAGCAACACCAATCTTGTCCAATCTTTCCTCATAACAAAAATTATCCAGTCCAGGCAACTGTGTAAATCTCTCTAGTGCAATCACATCTTTCCTATCATGTGGTAACCAGAACCACACACAGCTGAGGTCGAACTGGTGTTTTATGCAGTTCCAGCATCACCTTCCAGCTCTATGCCTCAGTTAATAAAGGCAAATCTGCCATATGCCTTCTTGACCATCTTATCTACCAGTCCAGCCATCATCAGGGATCTGTGGCCATGCCGTCCCCCCCCCACCCCCCACCCCATGTGCCTCTATTCCTCTACACTTCTCAATATTTATTGTGTATTCTCTTGTTCTCTTGCCTGGTTAGCCTTCCCCAAATGCTTTACTTCCCACTTCTCTGGATTGAACTCCATTTGCCAGTATTCCTGACTAGTTCACTGATATTTTCCGACAGTATACAGCTTTCTTCTCGATTTACAACTACACAGCCAATATCTGGAAACTTCTTAATCATGTCCCTAAATGTAAGTCCAATCACTGAGTGTTTTTAAATTTGTTCTTGAGACATAAAAGTTGTAGGTATAACCAGTGTTTATTGCTCTTCCCTAATTGCTCGTGAGAGAAAGTGTTAAGTCACCTTCTTGAGCCACTGCACTCTGTGCAGTGTAGCAGGTACCCACACAGTGCTTTTTTTTTTGTAGTGATGTGATACAATCAAGTGCTTCAGCAGGCAGTTAAGAGTCAACCTCATTGCTGAAAGTCTGGAGTCACATCACATGTAGGCCGGAGCAAGTCAAGATGATAGATTTCCTTCCCTAAAGAAAACTGGTGAATCGGGTGGGGTTTTGTGACTTCATAATCATTATTAGTGAGACTAACATTTATTTCCAGATTTATTTATTGATTGGATTTAAAATCCCCTGCTGTAGCGAGAGTTGAACTCACGTCTGTGAAGCTATAGCCCATGATTACGATACGACTGTTCCTTGACAAAAAGCAAGGAATCTAGTCCTGAGACCTGTGAAACCCCTCTGGAAACCGCATGCCAGGCACAAAAGCACCCATCTACCATTACCCACTGATTCCTGCCATTGAGCCAATTTTGGATCCAACTTGCCTTGCATCCCATGAGTTTTTATTGCATGATCAATCTGTGATGTGGGACATTATCAATAGAGTTGCTAAAATTCATATAAAGAACAAAGAATAAAAAAAAGTACAGCACAGGATCAGGCCCTTCGGCCCTCCAAGCCTGCGCCGATCATATTGCCCGTCAACTAAAACATTTTGCACTTCCAGGGTCTGTATCCCTCTATTCCCATCCAATACATGTATTTGTCAAGCTGCCTCTTAAACACCACTATCATACCTGCTTCCACCACCTCCTCTGGCAGCGAATTCCAGACACTCACTACCCTCTGCGTAAAAAACATGCCCCGCACATCTCCTCTATAGTTTTCTCCTCTCACCTTAAATCTATGTCCCCTTGTAATTGACTCTTCCACCCTGGGAAAAAGCTTCTAACTATCTAATATATAGACTGCATCCCCCTGATCAACCTCCTCAAAAAATTCAAATTAATCAGACAGGACCTTCTCTTAAGAACTCCAGCTGACTGTATTTGATTGATCCCTGTCATTCTGAATGAAGATTTATTCTGTATCTCAGAATCTTTTCCAAAAATTTTTCCGCTTCAGGTTAGGCTGTCTGGCCTCTAGCTACTCGATCTATCCCTTATTAAACAGTGGTACAACATTAGCTGTTCTCCAATCCTCTGGCACCACACCTGGAGCAAGAGAGGATTGGAAAATTATTGCCAGAGCCTCTGCTACTTCTTCCCTTGTTTCCTGATAACAGCCTGGGACACATTTAATCCAGGACTGGGGATTTATCCACTTTCAAAAATGTTAAACACCTTAATACTTCCTCATTTTGTTCATTTCACATTCCTCCAGCCTGATTACAATGTTCGTATCGTCCTTCTCTTCTGTGAAAACTGGGGCACCGTATTCATTAAGAATCATACCCACGTCCTCCGCCTCCATAAACAGCTTCCCTAATCATCTCTAATTACTCTAGCTCTTTCTGTTGCTATCCTCTTACTCTATTTATATTTATGAAAAAAATCTTTGGGTCTTCTTTGGTTTTACTTGTCAATATTTTTTCATGCCCCCTCTTTGCTTTCCGAATTTCCTTGTTAATTTCACTGCAACATTTTTTATTCTTCTCCAGGTTTTCTACGGTATTAAGCTTCCTTTTCCTTTTCGTTATCCCCTACTTTAAGCCTCTTAACATCCAGGGGGCTCTGGGTTTGTTCATCCCACCCTTTGGCATAATCTCACAGTTAGGGGTTACCCATTTAAGACAGAGAGGAGGAGGAATTTCTTCTGTCAGAGGGTAGTGAATCTGTGGAATTCTTTACCACAGAGGGCTGTAGAGGCTGGGTCATTAAGGATATTCATTAAGGGAATCAAGGGTTATAGAGGAAATGCAGGAAAGTGGAATTGAGGATTATCAGATCAGCCACGATCTCATTGAATGGCGGAGCAGACTCAATGGGCAGAATGGCCTACTTCTGCTCCTATGTTTTATGGTGTTATGCTCAATGCCTCCCACTGATCCAGCACTAAAGTATCTTAGTTTCCAGTTCACTTCAGCAAAATCACAATCTCAGCTTCATAACATAAACTTTTCCCCAGTTGAGAACTTTATTTCTGGTCCATCTTTGTCCTTTGCCATAGTTATTCTTTTAGATTATGGTAGGATATTTTGTTTTGGTGAATTCTCTTTCTCTCTGTCTTGTGCTCCATTCTCCAGCCAAGACTGGAGATGACTGCCAAGCCGCCACCTTTGTTGTGCTACTATTACCAGAGAAGATTCACACTCTTCCTTTTGGTGGAAAGGTGTTTGGCCTTCACCCAGTATATCCCAAAGCCAAGATGGTCAGCTGGGAACAACCGGGTAGGCAAGAGCATTCCACCACACTCTGATGTTGTTGTCAGCCATGACTCTGTGGTAGCACTCACCTCCGAGTCAGTGGGTTCAAGCTCCACTCCAGAGACTTGAATCTCACTTGAGACTCTAGTGCAGTACCGAGGGAGTGCTGCATTGACAGCGATGCATCTTTCGGATGAGTCTTTGAATAGAGGCTTCATAATCCACCCGAAGTGAGGTAAAAAATCTCATGGCACGATTTGAAAGAAGGGTAAAAGAGTTATCTTGTGCGCCCAGACCAATATAAATCCTTCAACGACCATTACAAAAACAAATCACCTGCTCATTCTTGCTGTGTGCAAATTGGCTACTGTGTTTCTTACAACAGAGACGACACTTCAACAACACTTCATTGGCTGGAAAGCAGTTTGGAAGGGATACACTGATGCTAGGTATATAGGCCATAAGTCCCAAAGACTGGCGGACTGTATCAAACAGCATGTCCCAGCCACTGTTCACAACAGAGAGGGTACAGACCAAACCCAACCAGCCACTGCTTGCAAAACTCAAAATACAGTGTCCAACATTTGATGCGATTCCACGATTGGACAACATTTGCTGAGTAATCCTCAATGTGTTAAGAATTACGCTGACAACCAATTTAAGATTGTCAGTCAGACTCATAGTGTGGTGCATTGGTGTACACTGGAAGCTATATACATTAATCTACAGGGCCCTATTCTTTGTAGACAGAAATAACACACACATTTATTCTGTTTAGCTGAAATAGGTACAGTGTCAGCCATTTGCTGACACATTCCTCAGGGCACGCCTTGACCAATCAGGGTCAAGCTGCCCAGTTTAAATTTCAAACAATGCTTGGCAGTTAACAGTCAGTCACTGTCAGTGATACATTCTCCATGGCAACGACACTTGCCAACCGATCAGCACTCTCTTCACGTACAGTATAAATTGTTCTCTTCCTCTTATATTGGTGTTCTTGCGAGTGTCCGGATGAGTGCAAGACAAAAAGCTTCAACATCTGTCTTTTTCAGCAATATTCAAATTCTGTACTACCAATTGACTATACGTGGAAATGTTACTGCATTACTAATTCAGAGGCTCAGACTAATGATCCAGAGACTTTAGCTCAAATCCCACCATGGGAACTGCAGGAATTTAAACTCAACTTATTAATACATCTGGAATAAAAAGCAAGTATCGGTGATGATGACCATGATGACTGTCGTAAAACCCCATCTGGTTCACAATGTCCTTTAGGAAAGGAAATCCGCATTCCTTATTCAATGTGGTTGACTCTTAACTGTCATCTGAAATGGCTCAGTAAGCCACTCAGTAGTACCAAACCCCCACAGAAATATCAATTATCAATAACCATTACGATCAAGCTATGGAATCAATCCTGGTTCAATGAGGAGTGCAACAGAACATGCCAGGAGCAGCAACAGGCTTAGCTAAAAATGAGGTGCCAGACTAGTGAAACACAGTAAACACAGGATTACATGCACGCTAAAGAGGGGAAGCAGCAAGTGATAGACTGAGCTAAGCCATCCCGCAGACAATGGATCAGATCGAAGCTCTGCAGTCCTGCCACATCCAGTTGTGAATGGTGGTGGACAATTAAACAACTCACTAGAGGAGGAGACTCCACAAACATCCCCATCCTCAATGATGGAGGAGCCCAGCACATTAGTGCAAAAGATAAGGCTAAAGCATTTGCAACAATCTTCAGCCAGATGTGCTGAGTGAACGATTCATCTCAGTCTCCACCTGAGATCCCCACATTACAGATGCCAGTCTTTAGCCAATTCGATTCACTCTGTGTGACAAAGAAAGAGCTGAAAGCACTGGATAATACAATGGCTATGGCCTTTGACAACATTCCAGACTTGTGCTCCTAGCCAAGGTTTTCTACTATTACTTTGATATCTACTTGACAATGTGGAAAATTGCCCAGCTATGTCCATGAAAAGCAGGACAAATCCAATCCAGCCAAATTACTGCTCCGTCAGTCTACTCATGATCATTCACAAGGTGATGGAAAGTGTCATAGACAGTGGTATCAAGCGGCATTTATTCAACAATAACCTGCTGACTGATGCTCAGTTTGGGTTCCACCAGGGCCACTTGGTTCCATGCCTCATTACAGTCTTGGTCCAAATATGGACAAAAGAGTTGAAATCCAGAGGTGAGGTGAGGGTGACTGCCCTTGACATCAAGGCAGCATTTGACTGAGTGTGGCTTAATGCCACACGCACTCCTTGATGGAGCCCTAGCGAAATTTAAGTCACCGGGAATCAGGGCAAAACTCTCCGCTGGTTGGAGTCATACCTAGCACAAAGGAAGGTGGTTGTGGTTGTTGGAGGTGAATCAACTCAGCTCCACGACATCACTGCAGGAGTTCCTCAGGGTAGTGTCCTGGGCCCAACCACCATAAGCTGCTTCATCAATGACCTTCCCTCCATCAGAAGGTCAGAAGTGAGGATGTTCACTGATTGCACAATGATCAGCTCCATTCGTGACTCCTCAGATACTGAAGCAGTCATGTCCATATGCAGCAAGATGTGGACAACATTCAGGTTTGGGCTGATAAGTAGCAAGTAACATTCTTGCTACACAATTGCCAGGCAATAACCACCTCAAACAAGAGAGAACCTAACCATCGCGTTGACATTCAATTACGTTACCATTGCTGAATCTCCCACTATCAACATCCTGGGGGTTACCATTGACCAGAAACTGAACTGGACCAGCCACATAAATATTGTGGCTACAAGAGCAGGTCAGAGGCGAGTAACTCACCTCCTGACTCCCTAAAGCCTGACCACCATCTACAAAGCACAAGTCAGGAGTGTGATGGAATACTCCCTACTTGCCTGGATGAGTGCAGCTCCCACAACACTCAAGAAGCTCAACACCATCCAGGAGAAAACAATCTGCTTGACTAGCACCCCCACCACCAACTTAAACATTCACTTCCTTCGCCACCGACACACAGTGGCAGCAGTGTGGACCAGCTACAAGATGTATGGCAGGAATTCACCAAGATTTCTTAGGCAGCACTTTCCAATCCACGATCAATACCACCTACAAGGAAAAGGGTAGCAGATAGATGGAAACACCACCACCTGGAAGTTCCCCTCCAAGCCACTCACCATCCTGACTTGGAAATATATCGCCATCCCTTCACTATCGCTGGGTCAAAATCCTGGAACTCCCTTGCTAACAGCACTGTGGATGTACCTACACCACATGGACTCCAGTGGTTCAAGAAGACCACTCACCACCATCTTCTCAAGGGCAATTAGGGAGGGGTAATAAATACTGCCCTAGCCAGTGATGCCCACATCCCAGGAATGAATAAAATAACATTTACCCTTGGAGGGAGTGCAGCTTAGATTTACCAGAATGATACCTGGAACCAGGGTTAGATTCCAAGGAGAAATTACATAAACTCAGATGAAAGCAAAATACTGCTGATGCTGGAAATCTGAAACAAAAACAGAAAATGCTGGAAAAACTCGTGGAGAGAAAAACAGAGTTAGTGCGTCGAGTCAGTATGACTCTTCTTCAAAGCCTTCATAAACTCAGGTTGCATTGCCTGGAATCTACAAGGTTGAGGGGTGATTTGATCCAAGTTATCATGATAGTAAGGGGAACCGACAGAGTAGATAGAAACTGTTTCCACTGGCTGGGGAGTCCATGACTAGGGGGCATAGACTAATAATTAGAGCCAGAGTTTTCAGGAGTGAAATTAGGAAACACTTCTACACACAAAGGGCAGAATTTTCCCTTCCTGCCCGCATCAGGTTTCATGGTGGGACCCAAAAAATTAGACACATGACAGGCGTAAAGATAGTTTGCAAATCTTCGGATGGCGGATTAATGGCATGTTGAGGATCCTGCTGAGCGGTGGCATGAACACTACCTGCATTCATTACCATCTTATGAATGTTCATTAAATTAACTTCTCACCAGAATTACGTGCCACCTTCCAATATTGTGTCACACCAGCAGGAAATCACATTTGTCTGAATCCCATTGAAAAAGGGTGGCGTGCAGCTGGTGGACTTCACTTCACTCGCAACTTTGAGGTGAGAGCAAATTAAAGAGCCGACCTTCAATAGTGCTGTGCCAGTCTCGTTGTGTTGTCACTGGAATGTCACACTGCTGGAGCTGGAGGGTTGATCTGCTCATGATGCTTGCTTCCTTAGTCACAAGGACACGACTGTGCATTGGTACTCAAGCAGGGCTCAATTTTCAAACACTGACCAGTATTGCGAGCAGGATGGTTGGGATGGGAAGGGGACGGGCAAGGGTGTAGGGGTGGTTGGCTACCAGTGGGTGCCATCATTGTCTAGAAGGACAGCATTGTGCTGCGGTACTCATACAGGGCTGAGCATTCAGAAACCAGCATTTCAACCGGGGAAGGGTTTTGGGGGGTGATGGGGAAGAGTGAGCACAGGGGGAGCAATGGTGAAGGAAGGCTTTACAAGATGTTGAGGGGGCGAAGAGGACACAATGGAAGGCAAAGGGGCAGGAAGGCTTTGCAAGAAGGTGGAGGAGGGGGAACAATGGGAGGCAAAGGGTAGACTGAGGGGTGGGAAGCTGGAGCATGGCAAAGGTAACTGAAACAATGGGGTGAAAGGGATAACACAAGTATGAATGAGAGGGGGTATGCACAGTCTCTAGAATAGGAAAGGGGGGGTGTTAGTGTGCCAGGAGAGGGATGGGTCGAATGCAGACTCTTAAGTTCAGGGGGTGGTGTGGCAGAGGTTTGGAAGGGAGACAGTGGACAGCGTAGTCATCAGTCCTGAGGGCAATGGGGAACCTTTTGTGAAAGGCAAAGTCCATGGTCTGGTGCTTGCAGTCAGCAACCAAAGTAGAGAGAGTCCTGGGGCTGTGTGGACCTCATCGTCCACAGTCAGACAGTGGAAAAAGTCATGGGGTACAGCGGGCATTGCTGCAAGAGTAACCATTGGGAACCTGGTGCACTCCTGCTCCAGCGAATAGGCAAGGGCTGTGTGCTCTGTAGGAATAACGCAATGCTTGGTGTGCAGGGCAGGCTCACAGTCGCTGTCCATGGGCTTGTCTTTCTCTGTACAGGGCTGCAGATGGGACGTTGGTGGTCATGGGAGGCATCTGCAGCCGGAATTTGAGGAGCACATAACAAAGAAGGGGAGGGGTGGCGAGTATGTGAAGCTTTCCTAGGGTGGCCAGGTGGTGCGGGGGGGGGGGGGGGGGGGGGGGGGGGGGGGGTGGTGCAGCTGTTGTGGGGGTGAGTGGAGTGTACTTCAGTAGCTGAATGTGTACACAGCCTCTAAATGGGGAGGGGTACAGGTCCTCATGGGGCATGGGCACATAAGTAGTAATAGGCTCAGGGGAAGGGTAGGAATGTCCACCACAAAAACAACAGATCCAGTATTACTGAGGGAGGCTTTAAAACAACGGAAGGGAGCTCTACCTTCACATCATGAGGTCCCAGGTAGATTCCTGGGACATGGAGAGTGGGAAGGGAGCATCAAAGCACGTTTTGAAATAACAGTGCAGAATTACCATCTTGCTCTTTCGGAGTCATTGGGGCAGTTATAAATCAAAAGTTTAAATAAATTTGGAGGGGAGGGGTCTGAAGCAGCATGAGAGGAGTACACTGCTGGACTAAGGGACCCTTTCTGGGGGCACCCTCTAATGTGTTGGTGTTGCAAGAATGACCTGGAGTCTTATCAGAGAGAAAGGAGGAAGAGCTCTTTGCGAAGAAAGCCATTGGAAGCCAAAGCATTTATCAGCGCTTTAACAGGGATATTCCAAAGTCATGACTTACATCACATTCGCAGCATATCAGCATTAACACATCACAATGTGAATTTGGGGAATGCAGGCAATCAGTAAGGAGGCACAGATGCAGCAGATATGGCATTGGCTTGTCACATGCTGTCCAGGATTGGTAGTCCTGAAGGGCCAAAGGGCATCCAGTCATTAATCATCAGCAGCTTCTTGTTCATTAAAATGCCAGAACAGAGACTGGAGCACTGAGCCAGGCATGCCTGTGCTCGTCCTGAGCTGTGGTAGATCACATATGCCACATTCTTTGTGAAGACCTAATGCCCCATGGAGTGGGAGACTATCCCCTGCCAATGGCTTTAAAAGTGACCACCGCACTCAATTTCTTTGCCTGTGGATCATTCCAGGGATCCACAGGGGACCTGTGCAGCACTTTGCAGTCCGCAACTCATTGATGCATCAAGGTCACAGATGCCTTTTACAGCAGGTACATCATTATGTTAGGTTTACTCTGGATGAAGAGAGCTAGGCTGAGAGATTTTCCCACTTTGCAGCTATCTCAAGCTTCCCAAGAGTGCGGGATGCAATCGATTATACACATGTTGCTTTAAGGGCTCTGTGGCAGCAGCCCCTAATGTTTATAAACCCCAAAGGCCACCATTCCATCGATGTACAACTGGTTTGTGAAAAGCACATAATGCACCTTTGCGCCAGGTACCCTGGGAGTTGCCATGACTCCTATATCCTGAGTCACTCTCAGGTGCCTGAGATATTCAAAGGGCCTGTACGTCTGCAGGGATGGCTGCTTGGGGATAAGGGCCACCCACTGAAACGCTGGCCGATGACACTGGTGCGTCGCCCTCAAAGTCATTCCGAGAAGAGGTACAATGCTATGCAAAGGACCACACTCTCCCTCATAGAGCAGACGATAGGGCTTCTGATGATGTGCTTCAGATGCTTGGACCGCTCAGGTGGCTCAGTACAATACACCCCCGGACAGGGTTTCCTCTTTCATCACTGTGTGCTGCTCCCTTCACAACCTAGCACTGTTAAAAAGGTGATCCCTTGCCAGAGGATGAAATGAAGAGGATGTGAGCTCTTCGGAGGTTGAAAATCAGGAGGCCCAGGAACCCCAAGGGTCAGTTTGAACGTGACGACACCATAGAAGAAACAAGACGTGGGAGATGCGCCCGTGGCAATTTAATCGCTGCTAGATTCCAGGAGGAGTAAAGTGAAGGCAAGGAGAGATGGCCATAGTCCTCCTGGCCCTCATTGCCATTCCGTTTCATCTCAAGGGATTTCCAAACAATCGATTCAAGAATGAGTCCAGCATTGATACTTGTACCCTCTGGCCTCATGATCACCAGGCCATGATCTCCACAAAGGTCCGCGATGCTCTTTGTGTGCGGTCACTCTGGGAACTGAGAGTCCACTGATCAATGAGAGCGATGTCAGAAGTGACTTGAAGTAGTCCTCGCCACATAATTGAGAAACCACAGCAAGCAGTGAAATGAGGACATGGTTAGGGATCTCTTCCCTTCTATGTCTTGACCTTTTCCACCATCACTGAGGACACACAACTGATGCTAATCGCTCAAGGCTGATGTGCTGCCCTCACACAATGGTCTTTCCTGAAGAAGAAGGGTTAGAAGCACCTAAATCACATACTTCGAATAAAGAGTTTAACATTTCTCCCTGACATCACACAATGGTGCAGAGACTATCTTCCCTGAGGTTGACATCAGTGGATAAATCCACAGGCCCAGATGAGATGTATCCCAGGCTGTTGAGGGAAGCAAGGGAAGATATATCAGGGGCCCTGTCAGTAATTTTCAAGTCCTTTCTGGCCACAGGTGAGCTGCCTGAGAACTGGAGGACTGCTAATGTTGTCCCATTATTAAAAAAGGGAGGAAGGGATAGACCAAGGGGTCCGCTCGCCGAGGGGAAAATGACGCAGGATGACGTCGGGAGCAATCTTAAGGAAGACGAATGAACAGCAAAATCAGCAATCCGCCGGCCGACCTGTCAATGGCCAATTAAGGCCATTGACAGGCTCATTAAGATAGTTAAGTGCCCTGCCCGACCAACCTTAAGGCTGGCTGGAGTAGTGCATCCCACTGGCGGGATGAAGTTCCATTACCGTTTTGTAAAATTTTAATAAATTTAATGAGTTTGTTATCAACATGTCCCATATCGTGTGACATTGTCACATGAGGGGGACACGTTAATAATTTTTAAATGTCTCTATTTTTAGAGTTTACTTACCTTTCACTAATCTCCCTGAGACAGGACTTCGCCTCAGGGAGCAGTGCGCTTTAATTGGCCCGCCCACTCAAAATGGCAGCCGGCCTCGATTCAGCGGCGGAGTTTGGCTGCCTGCCCGCTGCCAAAACGGTGGGGCCCGCCCACCATCCGAAAGCAAAATTCTGCACATAGAATACAAGAGCAGGGAGGTTATGCTGGAACTGTATAAAATGCTGGTTAGATCACAACTGGAGTAGTGCATGCAGTTCTGGTCACTACATTATAGGAGGGATGTGAATGCACTGGAGAGGGTGCAGAGGAGATTTACCAGGATGCCCCCTCGGCTGGAGGGTCTGAGCTATGAGGAAAGATTAGATAGGCTGGGATTGTTTTCCTTGGAGCAGTGAAGGTTGAGAGGGGACCTGATAGAGGGGTATAAGATTATGAGGGGCATAGATAGGGTGGATAGGAAGGCACTTTTTCCATTAGTGGAGGGGTCAGGGAGCATAGATTTAAGGTAAAAGGTAGAAGGCTAGGAGGAGAGTTGAGGAGAAGTTTTTTCACCCAGAGGGTGGTGGGAGCCAGGAACTCACTGCCTGAAACGGTGGTTGAGTCAGAAGCTCTCGTAACATTTAAGAAGTATTTCGATTTTCACTTGTGTTGCCATAGCCTCCAGGGCTTTGAGCCAAGCACTGAAAAATGGGACTGGTGTTGTCAGATCTTTGTTGACTGGCATGGACTTGATGGGCTGAATGGCCTCCTGTGCTGTAACCATCTATGAGTCTATAATCACGTGAATGTGAATCTCACAGAGGGAGGCCAGCATTGAGTGGGAGGATGGATAAACCTTGAAATTAGAGTTTACATATTCACAATGCTTTCAGTTGACTAAGCCATTTACATAAGCGTCAAATGTATTAACAAAGTGCAATATTTTTACAGTGGGTTGCACACCTGTGACCCAAAGATGAATTCAATATTTCTTAATTTTCCTTACCCTACTGCTACGCCTGGATGCAGCCCCGACATCCGCAGCAGAGGTGCAGGCAGCCAGCTAACTGCTACGTCCTGATGTCTGCCATGACTTTGGCGGATGTCCTCTGGTGACCTGAGGCCTGGTTGGGGTCACCTGCTCAGGGGCAGATGCACCCTCGGCAGCCTGAGCACCTGGAGTGGATGAAGTCACAGGCCGAGGGCACTGTGACCAGAGGAGGCCTCTGGGGTGTCCAGCTGACGCTAATCCTCTCTGTGGGTCCCTGAGGGCTCTGCCCTGACTCCTGCAAGGGATGGTGCACCCGGAGGGAGGTCAAGGTGCCTTGTCCCCACGTTGCCTACAACTTTATGGTGCCCATCAGGGTGTGGATTGTACAGCCATGGATTGTACAGCCCAGAGCAAATCTAGCAAAATCTGCTGGACCAAGGTGTTCATAGTTGTCACCAGCCTTCCCACAGTGACGTCAAGGCAGAGCCACAACATCAGACAGAATGCAGACTGACTCGTCAATCGTTCGCTTTAGTCTGCTAAGTGAATCCGAATCTCTGCCTGACATTCTGCTGCCGGTTGTTGCATCTCCAGCATTGAGTTGGCAGCTGCTTCCAGAAGCTCATCATCTGACTTGGACTCAGCGGTTGGCTAGTCCCCAGCAGCCGTCTGAGTGCCAGAGACCAGGGTTGTCCATGCCTCCAACTGCTGCAGGGATGCGTCAGTGAGGTGTTCTTCAGTAGGTGACCCCGAGCCTAATCTAGAGTTATGTGTCTCTGCACTGGTGAAGGGTGTGGGTGAGCACAATGATAGTTCTTCCTCAGCTTCCTCTTCAGATATGGTTTAAGGGCTGGGACCTGTGCAGGCCTCGAACTGCTGGTGCCTATAAGCTAGAGAATGGAGTTTTAGTTGATGAGCATGAGGAATATAAGATTGCATGTCACTCACTGTGAATGCCAGGATGTGATGAACACATGGAGGTGTGATCCGTACTCGGTTGCTGAGACAATCTGATCTCCCTTTCCCCACTAGAGCGATCCCTGTCCTCCCCAGGGATCTTGGTTGCAGCCTCCTCAAACTCATCGAGGGCAATGATGTCAGCTCTTCACCCCACACCTGCTCCCTGCCACCGGTCTGCGTTCTTTCCCGCCTGTTGTGGGCAAGCTTGCCCTGGATGAAGACAAAAGAAAATGATGAGATTGGATGGAGCAGAGTTTGGGAAAGAACCAGGCCGCCTGTGTGTGGTGGGCTCTCCCCAGAAAGGGCTGAGGATGGAGTGAGAGCAGCATGTTAGATGGGGCGGTGGTAATGTGAAAGGTTCTGTTAGTCAATCAGTAGTGATATGTGTCCCCCACTAATGGTTGTGAGTGATCGCTGAAAAGAGTACCCCATTCAGTGCATGATGCCATGATGATAGTTTGATGTTGGAGGGAGCTGAAGGATGACTTACCCTGGCGGAGTGCATAAGATCATTCACCCTCTTCCTACACTGGATCCCGCTGCGGGTGCGGTGCAGTGGATGCACTGACATCTCTTGCGATGGCCTCCAAAGCTGTGGAGATGAGTCATGCTAGTGTGTTTCCCAGAACCTTCCCTGGGATAGAGTACATCTTTATGCACCTGCACTCCTCTGATGTCCTGCCTTCATGTTGAGGCTTGTAGCCGCTTTCTTCTGGGTGGAAGATATCTCTACATGTGTCCTGGAGACAGGTGGGCTGGACAGAATAAGATGTGAGTGCTCCAGTGATGTTTAAATATGGTGCTCAGACCTTCGACCCTGCCAGGTAATCGTCGGGAAGATGAATCAGCTCTCGACCTGCAAGGTGCTTCAGAGAGATATTTGCCTGTGCATAATTAGTGAGCTTCCAGTGCGGAATCGAACACAATTTCCTGTCGTTCTGAGCAGCGGGAGATACACCACCAAGCCCGCCTGCCACCACACTTTGCTTCAAAAATAGAAAATTTCACCCAAAGTGTTATTACCTTATGTTTGGAAATCTCTTCCACAAATGCCAACTGATGCTCGTTCAAATGTCAGTTTTAATTTTGAGAATTTTGTTAACCAAAGATATTAAAATATGGCACAAAGGTAGGGAGATAGAGTTGGACCGCAGAAGAAACATAATTTCACTAAATGGCAGAAAGGGCTCAAGGGGCTAAATAGTCCACTCCTATTCTTGTGTTCCTAATAAAAATGAGACTTGTTGCTCCTCTCACCTCCTTTTGTATTCAGCTTGACTCTCTACTAACACAAACCTGACACTTATCTTCAGCTGAAATAACAACAGAAAATGCTGGAAGGGAGGTTGAGAAACTGCACCTCATCTTTCAGTTTGGCACTTTACAGCCTTCCAGACCCAAAACAGAGTTCAACCATTTGTTAACTCTGTCCCCCACTTTGTTTCCTTTTCTTTGCTTGTTTGTTTTTCTCTTTCATTTCTTACAGTAGCATACCTACTCTAGGCACATCTTTTTTTTCTTTGTTTCTTTTCTTGACTCATCACAATTTAACCCTGAAAGACAACTCTTCTGTCATTCAATCTCTCCTGTTTGCTCCCCTTCACAGGCCTTCCTTTTGTCCTTCTCCTACCCAGTCCTTGCTCAAAACCTATTACATCTCAAGCTTTTCCAAGTTCGGAAAAAAGGTAATTGACTTGAAACATGAACTCTGTTTCTCTCCACAGAAGCTGCCTGACCTGCTCAGTATTTCCAACATTTTCTGCCTTTATTTCAGATTTCCAGCATCCACATTGTGCAGCTTTTCAATTTGTCATAAGCTTTGTTTCACTGTTTCCTTTTAACTTCAACATCCATTGTCAAGGGAACTCTGCATTGTTATTATTCCTGTCTACAGCTTCACAAACCTTACTTAGCATGCCAAATGCATTTAGGCATGTGTACTCCAAACCCATCCTCAACCAGTCAGATCCTCATTCTGAACTACTCTTTATAAACCAACATATTATTTACTTTTAATATACAATCACTTGCTAACTGTATAACAATCTCTTCATTTCTTTTATATTAATTTATGTAGAGCAGTTATGGTGTAACCCGGTTTGTGGAGTCTGCCTCATGATGGTAACATGGGACATCAAGGTATAAGAAGAACCCAGAATGAAGATATATCTAAAGATCTGTACTGAACTACACTGTGGGCTCAAAACACAAAGCACGGTGGTTAACTCAGTGAAGTCAAAGTCTCACCAGAGTCAGCAAGCTCTGTAAAATGATTTAACCTGTAGGAGGGCTCGTACCAGGGAAGATAAGCAGACTGAGTATAGTAGAGTACGATGTACCTTTGAGAGAATGCACTGGACTAACCATGTGATAGTACTGACCAATCCATGAACAGCTTAGGCTTCTGGTTCACTGTAAGTCTGGAGCTGGTCTTGGCTGTGGGAGCTCGCAAGGATTTAGTGCTCTGCCTTCTGTTGCAATAAACAAT
Organism: Isurus oxyrinchus; assembly: GCA_026770705.1. Classification (NCBI taxonomy): domain Eukaryota; kingdom Metazoa; phylum Chordata; class Chondrichthyes; order Lamniformes; family Lamnidae; genus Isurus; species Isurus oxyrinchus. Next base: position 114,238,813 of record JANJGN010000006.1, read on the forward strand.
CACTATTTGTTCTTATGTCAGTCTCTCTCTGTTATTGATAGCGAGCATCAACTAATAAGTGTATATGAAGGCGTGTCATTCGAGTTTACTTGACTAGCGAACTCACAGACTCAAGACATAAAACTGGTGATGAGGTTGAAAGTAGTAAAATTGTAAGACCCCTGAGTGAGAATCCACAAGACAGATGAGCAAAATATTACAAAGAGAATCTCTACTTGTGAAGAAAAATAGATGGCAATCAGAGCAGAAAGCAGTGCTGCAGTGTTCAATTTGAAAAAAAGAGAAAAGAAAATAATCCTGCAGAATTGCGAACGTGGGAATATCGCCAAAACTCAAGAAGAGTGTGAAACACAGCACAGAAAAGCTGGCAGCTGCAGAGATGGAGTTGAAAGAAAAATGGTGACTGCTCTTAAAGCGGTCATACATTTAAAGAGGTGCATGCCAGAAAAATTGCCATGGACAGAGAATTATAAGAGACCCCAGAGAGAGAGCAACTCTGTGGAAGGCAAATGACGAATCGATCGACGGCAGTCAAGAAAGCTGCGGTAAGCAAAACACCTGAATTGGTCATTAACTGGGAAGCCCATCGGAAGTGCAGTCCCTTTGCAATCGTTCACAATGTCCCATTTCAGGTGTGTCGATCCATTTGACTCCATTTCAGATGATTGGTCTCAGTATGTCGAACGCCTTGTGTTCTTTTTACTGTTAACAACATTGCGGGGGAGGAAAAGAAGAGGGCGATTCTTTTGTCCACATGCTGGAACAAAATGTACGGGCTGATCCACAGCCTCACATCACCTAACACCCCTGACTTGAAGACTTTCGACAAGTTAATAAAAATTGTACAAAACCCCCCGAGACCAAAGGCCTCAGTCACTATACAGCGCTTCAACTTCAATTCAAGGATTAGGCTTCCAGGGGAGACAATAGCTGACTGTGTTGCTGTTTTAAAGATATTAACTAAACATTGCGAATTCGGAACGTCCATTAGTGATATGTTGAGAGACCGACTGGTATGAGGGATTGGAGACGATACTATTCAAAGGCGTTTGCTAGCCGAAGCTAATCTAGACTACAGTGAGGCATTAGAATTAGCCACAGCCATGGAGAGTGATGTTAGAAATTCAGAAGCTATAAGAGATGCACAAAATGGCGCCATCCATCTGGTAGGGCAGGACAGGCCGGCAACAAAAGGCACAAGAACATTGGACCCCACAGAGAGGCGGGAAACGCCCCTATGTACAGATCAGTAAAAAACAGCAATACCACAGTGAAAACCCACAAAATGAATGAGAGAAATGCATCCAGTGGGCGAGTGACAATTCAAACAAATCAAATGCTTTTTCTGCCACCGCTATGGTCTGCAGAGATAGGCTGAGACAACATTTTAAAGACAAAGGGAGAAATCATGAAATATGTCTCATGGAAGAACCAGAAGAAATAGAATCAGACATTCATTCATTATATAACCTGAAAGTGGGTAGAACCGAGCCAATGCAAGTAGTCATTATAGTCAATGAACAACCTATTAAGATAGAAGTTGATACTGAAGCGTCGATGTCTGTCATTGGAGAACAGACATTCAGATACTTGAATAAAGGAACCCATTCTTTAAGATTGGAAGTATCAGACACTGAAAACATACACGGTTGAAGAAATAAGACTGAAAGGGTTATGTCAAGTCTCGGTGACGTAGGGAGATCAGTCTGAAAGGTTGCCCTTGATCGTGGTGGCTGGACAGGGCCCCAGCTTAATAGGCTACAACTGGCTCAAAAAGATGAAATTGAAATGGGCCGAAATTTTTCAAATTACAACGAAAGGCTTACAGGAATTGTTTAAAAAGTATGCTTCCATTTTCAATGCTGAGTTAGGAAGGATTCAAAGGCTACAGGCCAGAATCCAAGCAGACCCAAATGCAACCCCCAGATTTATAAGAACCAGACCAGTCCCTTATGCTCTATGGGTCAAGGTTGAAATCAAACTGAACAGACTGGAAAAATTGGGTGTCCTATAACAAATGCAATTTTCTGAGTGGGCGGCACCTATCGTACCTGTACTGAAGCTGGACCAAAGTGCGTTTATGCGGTGACTATGAGCTAACTGTCAATAAGGTGGCCAAACTTGATAGACACCCGATACCCAAGATTGAGGAATTGTATTCGAAGTTGGCAAGGGACACTACATATTTGAAATTAGACATGAGTCTTACCTACCAGCAGGTAGAATTGGAAAATGATTCTAGGGAATTAGTACATTAGTACACACTGAGGATTGTATCAATATACACATTTACCCTTTGGATTCTCCTCAATGTGTGCTATCTTCCAAAGAATATTGGAAAACTTATTCCAAGGGTTGCCTCATGTTATCATTTACTTGGATGACTTATTAGTCATGGGAACTGACCGGCGATGAACACTTAGCAAATCTAGAAGAGGTGCTCAAACACTTTACATAAGTGGGGTATGTTTAAAACGAGAGAAGTGTCTGCTCCAAGCCAAGGAAGTTTCCTTGGGCCACAAGACAAGATTGCAAACCTTACCCAATTGGCCTTGAAACAACTATTTCAACTTGAAGTTCTGACTTTGATTCCAAAATGATATTGTAAACTTCTTCATTTGTAGCTCCTGGTAATGATTTACCATTCCATTCAAGAACTTCATCACCTAGAATAAAAGTTTCAAAATTATTCTACATTTTCTGAAAACTTAACTTTCATACATTTTCACACTGAATAATACTTTGCAAGAAAAATAACATTCTGATATTTCACATATCTCACCGAACACTAGTAATAATCGATGCACTTTACAATAGATACCTTACAGCATGCACTAACTGTGATACACACTAACTGTGCGCGTGCAAGAACTATGGAAGTACATGAGATACTGTGATGACTTCTGTTTTGTCATTGGAAAAACAGAATTCAAAGGGCAGAAAGCTGGATAATTGGAATTGACCAAGTGTATGATAAAAGACAACAGTGAAATTCTATTTCCATACAATGTAAAAACACTGCCATAGGAGCACACTATACTCAGCCCGAGATCCAGATGTGAGCCGTTATGGTTACTAGAAAGTATGCAAACACTCTTTGGAGAATTATTGCTTGGCACATCAACCTACAGTTTTGGATTTGACTATCCCATCGTGCTAATGGTCAGCCTCCCACGTTGTACCCCCCGAGAATTTGAAGACATCCAAAACTCTTCTGTCCCTGCCCTGAATCATGCAAGCAGGTTCACCCATCACCCCTGTTCACTGACCTACAGTGGTTCTCGGTCAAGAAATGTTTCAATTTAAAAATTCTCATCTTTGTTTTCGAATCCCTCCATGGCCTCTCCCCCTCCAGTCCCATGTCCACCTGAGATCTCTGCATTCATCTAATTCTGGTCTCTTATGCAGCTTCAATTTTAATTACCCCACCATTGGTGGCTGTGCCTTCAGTTCTGGAATTCCTTCCCTAAACCACTCCGCCTCACCACCTCGCTTTTCTCCTTTAAGACATTCCTTAAAACCTACTTCTTTAATGGAGCTTTTGGCCATTCCTCATCTGGTTTGGTGTCATATTTTCTTTTATAAGGCTCCTGTGAAGTGCTTTGGGATGGCCTTTGAGTTTGCAGGGAAGGGAAAGGTGCAGGACCCATAATTCCCGACTCCCTATAATACAGTCAGGTACAGGGAAGCTCAAGAGTGGCCATTCCCACCTGGAGGACAATTGATGGCAACCTTATGCAGAGGGCGTTGGTGAGAGGTGACGAAAGCATTGTGGGAGAAGTCATTGCAGCCACAGCGACTCAGGAGGGAACCGAGGAGAAGGACTCTTGCACTCAACAGGAGGAAGAGCATCCAACAGAGGGCCCTGGTGAGAAGTCACTGAAGCATTCTGGGAGAAGTCATCGCAGCCACCACGACTCAGGAGGGAACCGAGGAGAAGGACTCTTGCACTCAACAGGAGGAAGGGCATCCAACAGAGGGCGCTGGTGAGAAGTCACTGAAGCATTCTGGGAGAAGTCATCGCAGCCACCACGACACAGGAGGGAATTGAGGAGGACCCACTGTCAAACAACAGAATAGTCCCAAACATTTCATTGCTGCAGTGTTTCCATCCCTCCCTCCTCCTCAAACATAAAAAAAAAGAGGAAGAGGCAGTGCCTTCAGGAGTGCACCAGACCTGCGAGGGACACTCTTCTGAAAGTGGATTTTAAAGAAAAAGCAGCTGATTAGTGATTAATCCTGGGAGCAGACTCTGAGGGAGGAGCACTGGAGCGGTGAATATAAATCTAGCTTACCTTGGGGATTCGCGACCTTGTCTCCAGGGAGGAGCACCGGAGCGGTGAGTATAAATCTAGCTTACCTCGGGGATTCGCGGCCTTGTCTCCAAGGAGGAGCACCGGAGCGGTGACCTCAGGGCACAGAGTAACTGAAGCCAAAACTGAAAAAAGTGATGTCACAGGAAAGCTGTGACCTGATTGGTTAGTAGGAAATCTGCACCAAATTTGAAAAAAAAAACACTGCAAAGCCAATTAATAAATTAGTTATATAAGTAGAGATGGCTAGGCAGGTGATGTGCTGTAGCTGTATGATGTGGGAGCTGGCAGATCCCATTTCGGGCCGCAGTGACCACATCTGCAGCAAGTGTTGGTTGCTGGAGGAACTCCGGCTCAGAATTGATGAGCTGGAGTCTGAGCTCCGGACGCTGTGGCACATCTGGGAGGGGGAGAGTTACCTGGTCGCTTTGTATCAGGAGACGGTCACACCCGGTAGATTAAGTACCTCAAGTCTGGTCAGTGGTCAGTGTCAGCAGGGTATGACTGCAAGTGAGGCAGGTAGAGGGATCCTGTGTTCAAGAACAGAGGAGCCTCAGCTCTTGACCTTGTCAAACAGGTACGAGGTACTTGCTCCCTGTGTGAATGAGGAAGAGGGCTGAAGGGAGGATGAGCTAGCTGACCACGGCACCTTGGCACAGGAGGCCATTCAAGAGAGGGGAGCAAAAAGACAAGTGGTAGTTGGAGGGGATTCTATAATTAGGGGAATTGATAGCTTCCTTTGTAAGCAGGATCAAGAGTCCCGCATAGTATTTTGCCTGCCCGGTGCCAGGGTGAGGGACATCTCTGACCGGCTTGAAAGGATATTGGAGAGGGAGGGGGAGGATCCGGTTGTAGTGGTCCACGTTGGGACAAATAACATAGGGAAGACTAGGAAAGAGGACCTGTTTGGGGATTATCAGGAACTGGGAACTAAATTAAAGAACAGGTCCTTAAGGGTTATAATCTCCGGATTACTACCTGAGCCACATGCAAATTGGCATAGGCACACGAGAATAAGGGAAGTAAACACGTGGCCAAAGGAGTGGTGCGGGAAAGACGGGTTCCATTTCCTGGGGCACAGGCATCAGTATTGGAACAGGAGGGATCTGTACCGTTGGGACGGTCTCCACCTGAACCGATCTGGGACCAATGTTCTAGCGAAAAGGGTAAATAGGGTGGTCAACAGGACTTTAAAATAGAAGGGAGGGGGGAAGGGTAAAACTCCAAGAAGTATGACTAATGGGAAACAAAGCAGCAGGTTAGCATGTGGAGGGCTGGATTCAACTTCATGGAAAATTATGAAAAAACTGAAAAGAAAGGAGAGCCCAGGAGAGGCTATTAAAGTCTCCAGAACACAAAATAGGACAGAGTGTTTGGAAAGGAAGGACTAGGAATCTAACTTCAAGCACATCAGATAAAGGGATGACAATGAGAAAGGGGATGGGAAATACAGGATTGAAGGTGTTGTATCCAAATGCACACAGTATACGAAATAAGGTAAATGAGCTTGTGGCGCAGATTAAAATTGACAGGTATGATGTGGTGGGCATTAAGGAGACATGGCTGCAAGGGGATCAGGACTGGGAGCTAAATATCAAAGGATATACATCCTATCGAAAAGATAGGCAGGTTGGCAGAGGGGGTGGGGGTGCTTTGTTAGTAAGAAATGAAATTAAATCGATAGCAAGAAATAATATAGGGTCAGACGATGTAGAATCCGTGTGGGTAGAGTTGAGGAACCGCAAAGGTAAAAAAACCATAACGGGAGTTATGTACAGGCTTCCGAACAGTAGTCAGGATGTGGGGCACAAGATACACCAGGAGGTAGAAAAGGTGTGTAAGAAAGGCAAGGTTACAGTGATCATGGGGGATTTCAATATGCAGGCAGACTGGGAAAATCAGGTTGGTAGTGGATCCCAAGAAAAGGAATTTGTGGAACATCTACGAGATGGCTTTTTGGAGCAGCTTGTGGTGGAGCCCACTAGGGAACAGGCAATTCTAGATTTAGTGATGTTTAATGAGGCAGATTTGATAAGGGAGCTTAAGGTGAAGGAACCCTTAGGAGGAAGTGACCATAATATGATAGAATTTACCCTGCAATTTGAGAGGAAAAAGCTGGAATCAGATGTAACAGTATTACAGTTGAATAAAGGCAACTACAGAGGCATGAGGGAGGAGCTGGCCAGAATTGACTGGGACATGAGCCTAGCAGGAAAGACAGTGGAACAGCAATGGCAGGAGTTTCTGGGAGTAATTTGGGAGACACAGCAAAAATTCATCCCTAGGAAGAAGAAGCATACTAAAGGGAGGACGAGGCAACCATGGCTGACAAGGGAAGTCAGGGACAGCATAATAGCTAAAGAGAAAGCATATAATGCGGAGAAGAGCAGTGGGAAACCAGGGGATTGGGAAGTCTACAAAGACCAACAGAGGACAACTAAAAAAGAAATAAGGAGGGAGAAGATTAAATATGAGGGTAAACGAGCCAGTAATATAAAAGAAGATTGCAAGAGCTTTTTTAGTTATATAAAAGGTAAGAGAGAGGCAAAAGTGGACAATCGACCACTGGAAAATGACGCTGGAGAAGTAGTAATGGGGAACAAAGAAATGGTGGAGGAACTGAATAGGTACTTTGCGTCAGTCTTCACAGTGGAAGACAGGAGTGACATCCCCAAAGTTCAAGAGAGTCAGGGGGCAGAGGTGAGTATGGTGGCCATTACCAAGGAGAAGGTGCTGAAAGGTCTGAAGGTGGATAAATCACCTGGACCAGATGGATTACACCCCAGAGTTCTGAAGGAGATAGCTGAAGAGATAGTGGACGCGTTAGTGGTGATCTTTCAGGAATCACTGGAGTCAGGGAGGGTCCCAGAGGACTGGAAAATCGCTAATGTAACCCCCTGTTTAAGAAGGAAGTGAGGCAAAAGATGGGAAATTACAGGCCGATTAGCCTGACCTCGGTCGTTGGTAAAATTTGAGAGTCCATTATTAAGGATGAGATTTCAGAATATTTGGAAGTGCATGGTAAAATCGGGCAAAGTCAGCATGGTTTCATCAAAGGGAGGTCATGCCTGACAAATCTGTTAGAATTCTTTGAGGAGGCAACGAGTTGGTTAGACAAAGGAGAGCCATTATCTACTTGGATGTTATCTACTTGGACTTCCAGAAGGCCTTTGACAAGGTGCCGCACAGGAGGCTGCTCAGTAAGATAAGAGCCCATGGTGTTAGAGGCAAGATACTAGCATGGATAGAAGATTGGCTTTCTGGCAGGAGGCAGAGAGTGGGGATAAGGGGGTCCTTCTCAGGATGGCAGCCGGTGGAGTTCCACAGGGGTCGTGTTGGGACCACAACTTTTCACTTTATACATTAATGATCTAGATGAAGGAACTGAGGGTATCCTGGCTAAGTTTGCAGATGATACAAAAATAGGTGGAGGGACAGGTAGTTTGAGGAGGCGGGGAGGCTGCAGAAGGATTTGGACAGGTTAGGAGAATGGGCAAAGAAGTGGCAGATGGAACACAACTTGGGCAAGTGTGAGGTCATGCACTTCGGTAGGAAGAATAGAGGCATGGACCATTTTCTAAATGGGGAGAGAATTCAGAAATCTGGAGTGCAAAGGCACTTGGGAATCCTAGTCCAGGATTCTCTTAATGTTAACTTGCAGGTTGAGTCGGTAGTTAGGAAGGCAAATGCAATGTTGGCATTTATTTCAAAAGGACTAGAATATAAAAGCAGGGATGTGCTGCTGAGGCTTTATAAGGCTCTGGTCAGATCACATTTGGAATATTGTGAGCAATTTTGGGCCTTGTATCTCAGGAAGGATGTGTGGCCCTGGAGAGGGTACAGAGGAGGTTCACGAGAATGATCCCAGGAATGAAAGGCGTAACATTTGAGGACTCTGGGTCTATACGCGATGGAGTTTAGAAGGATGAAGGAAGAATCTGATTGAAACTTACAGAATACTGAAAGGCCTGGATAGAGTGGACGTGGGGAAGATGTTTCCATTAGTAGGAGAGACTAGGACCTGAGGGCACAGCTTTGGAGTAAAGGGAAGACCTTTTAGAACAGAGATGAGGAGAAACTTCTTTAGCCAGAGAGTGGTGAATCTATGGAATTCATTGCTACAGAAGGCTGTGGAGTCCAGGTCATTGAGTGTATTTACGACTGAGCTGGATAGGTTCTTGATTAGTAAGGGGATCAAAGGTTACAGGGAGAAGGCGGGAGAATGGGGTTTGAGAAACTTATCAGCCATGATTGAATGGCGGAGCAGACTCGATGGGCCGATTGGCCTAATTTCTGCTCCTATGTTTTATGGTCTTATGGTCACTGTCCACTGCATTGGTAGAGCATCCAGTAAATGCTAGCGGCCTCCTTGCTGGCTTGGAGGGGGGGGGGGGGGGGGGGGACCCTCCCGATCAGCTTCCCTGTGGCCCATGGAAGATGCCAAAGGCAAGGATCGTTCCCTTGGAGAAACCCCTCACTCTCCTCAGCAATGGCTCCCTTCCTCCCTCTTACCTGGAATCCAGGGCCTCCTCCATGGTCACCAGTCCAGCCACAATGGAATACCAGCAGTGACCACTGCTCCCAGTGTTGCTGCTGGGATTAAAGAGTTCTCGGCCCTCTTATTGGCTGGCAGGATCTCTGCCATTAAAGGGACTTAAGCCCCAAGGCCAGGAAACTAACTGCCAGTCACTGACTTGTGTCAGGTCTCCTGGAAATGGCCAAGACCCCGAGTTGTCCCCGGCTTTCCAGCCACTGTCATTGGGTTCCACCACCGGTGGCATTAACTTCAGTCCAACGAGTTTATAACCTACACAGTTAATATATCATAGATGTAGAATTTGGCAGAGTCACAGGTTGAGAGAGTACAAACTGATCTTGGCTATACAACATTGCTGCTGGTAATTCCAGAGGCTACTTCCTGCACCAGTTTCAGTGTAACTTTAGATGTTGATGAATTATGGGACATTTTATAGATGTTTATTCCTCCTTAATAAAATGCTCCTCAGTGCTTAGTGTCCACAATTTTCATTTATTCAGAGTCATTGGAATCATATGCAAAAAGCACACACAAAGACCCATTTGCTTTATTGTGGCTTGGCCAGTCCAGCTGGAGCAATCCTCTCTCAATCCACTTCTCTTCACACTCCCATATTTCTTTTAGTTACCAATTTAAATACTTATTTGGTTCTATTTAAAATGATGTTATTCATTTCCCCACTCTCATTCTGTAACATCACCTGCCTCTCCTTTGCCTTAGCTGTTCTGCTACTGGAACTCTCATCCAACTCAACTATTCCATTGTTCTCCTGGCTAGCTTCCAATCCCGTCCCCATCATAGGCTTCAGCTCTTCCAAACCTTGCTTGTATCCTGTACCACACCAATTCTCACACACCTTCACACCTGTACCCCCAACACCTCCAACTTAAAAGTCTCATCCCCTGTTTAAATACTTTCATGGCTTTGTCCCTCTTCATTCTCTGTAACCTGCTCATGCCCTATAGCTCACCTCTAGCTCAGCATTCTGCCATCTAAGCTTCACCCTCTGGAATTCTTCTTTAACCCCTCAGCCTTTCTACCTCCTCCATTAAAACATCCTTGAAAATCCATCCCTCAGATCAAATATTTTGCTACCATCCCTAACATCTCCTCCTTTGACTTTACATGACATTTTGTCTAAGTATGCCACAATGAAGCATTTTGGGAACTTTTTTAGGTTTAATGAGCTAAATAAATATAAGTTATTGTTATAATCTCTTCTTCCAATTATAGTAGAGCATACCGATAAAGTTCTACATGGTCTGCTAACTGTCGACTAAGTTTACAGCAGTTTGTTACTGATTTCCCAACCGAATGAAAGCAATCTTTTACTGTCACTCAAAATATCTCATGAGGTTACAGTCTGCTTCAATTGTCACTTGTGGTAAGGTGCATGTTCCAATAACTATCTGTATAAAAACATTTCTTCTGGCTTCCTGGGGACACCATTTAAAAGAGCGCGAAGAGAAAGAGAGAGGGACACAATGTAAAAGGGCACAGGGAGAGGGTAGGACACCAATTAATAGAGTGTGAAAAGGGAGAGAGAGAAAGAGAGAGCATGATACAATTTAAAAGAGCACAGAGACAGAGAGTGGGACATCATTTAAGAGTATGAAAAGAGGGAGTGAGTGTGAAACACCATTTAAAAGAGTATGAAAAGAGAGAGAGTGAGTGTGGGAGGCCATTTAAAAGAATATGAAAAGAGAGAGAGAGAGAGAGAGAGAGAGTGGGAAATAATTTAAAAGAGCTAGGGGCCAGTCTGTGGCTTCAGAGTGGACTGGCCATGTTCTGAGAAAATCAAAGTGAGACGTCATAGTGAAACAGATAAGTAATTGGTTGGCTAGTAATTTTCTCACTTCTCTTCTGAAACATGCGTAATTTATTAATAATTGTAAGGTTTACTCGTGATAATAAAGATTATTATTAATGGGTTTATTAATTACAAAATTAAGAGAAATAAACTAGTCAACGCATAATAAGGTTGGCAGGGCAGGAGATGCGTTGCAGCTGCAGTATGTGGGGGTAATATGGACGAACACCAGTGTGATCCACGACAAACATGCCTGCAGTTAGTATCTGCAGCTCCAGGAACTTCAGCTCAGAATCACTGAGCTAGAGGCCAAGCTATAGACACTGTGATGCATCAGGAAGAGGGAAAGTTGCCTGCAAGTGTCCAGAAGGTGGTCACACCCCTTAGGATAGGGTTGTCTGATTTGGTCTGTGATCGGGGACAGGCGGGTGTGACTGCAAGTGAGACAGGTAACAGGATTGAGAAGACAGAAGTGGAGAAACTTTAGCCTTTGCAACTGTCCAACAGGTCCAAGGTTCTTGCAGCCTGTATGAAAACAGGAGCTGCAGGGTGGATGAGCAAACTGACCATGGCACCATTGTATAGTCAGGGCGAGAGACACAGTTCTTTGCAGCTGAGACCAAAAGTCCAGGCAGCTATGTTGCCGGCACAGTGCCAGGGTTCAGGGCATTTGCTCTGGGCTAGAGAGGAATTTGCATTGTGGGTGGGGGGAGGGAGATCCAATTGTCGTGGTTCAGGTAGGTACCAACGACATAGATAGGACAAGGAAAGAGGTTCTACTCTGAGTATGGACAGCCAGGAGCTAAATGAAAAAGCAGAACCTCAAAGGTGAGTAAGGTTAGAGAGATGAACGTGTGCTTCAAAGACTGGTGTGGGAGAAATAGGTTGTGATTCATGGGGCACTGGCATCAGTTCTGGAGTAAGTGGGAGCAGTACCATTGAGATGGTCTTCACCTGAATTGGGACCAGTGTTCTTGTGAGTTACAGAATCTCAGATTTGCTACTGCACAGAAGGAGGCCATTTGACCCATTGTGCCTGCAGTTCCTCTCTGAATGACCAACCTAATACCATTTCCCAGCCTTCTCCCCCTCATCATACACATTCTTCCTTTTCAGGTGACAGTCTAATTCTCTATTGAATGCCCACTCCCTGGTTTTGGGAACTTTCTTCTTTGTTCTGGGACCTTTCTGTCTTCATCCTGGGGCATCCACAAATCAACTGAACTAAAACTGTTTTCTGTTTCTCCCTGTCTCTCTATAGGCCTCTCTCTCTGGACCCTTTGCTAGGCAACAAAGCAATTGTTTTCCACCTTATGTTAGTTTTAACTTCCCCAAGCTACGAAACCCACCCGCTGCATCCCCCCATAAACAGAGTTAATGTCTTCAGAGCTAAAAGAAGAATATGGGCTCAAAATGTTAACTCTGTTTTTCTCTCCATAGATGCTATTAGACCTTCTGAGTTTCTCCAACAAGATGTAGAATCAGTTTGGGTCACTTGTGGGAATAGTTTATAGGCACCCAAACAGTAGTTACACTTTAGGACAGAGCATATAGGAAGAAATAAATAGGATGTATAAGAAATAATTATCTTAATCTACATGTAGATTGGGAGAATCAGATTGGCAAAGATAGCCTGAAAAATGAGTTCATAGGACAATTTCTTAGAGCAGTATGTTCCAGTGCCAACCAGGAAGCAGGCTATCCGAGACTTGGTAATGAGACGAGATTAATATATAACGTTATAGTAAAGGAGCCTCTAGGCAACAGCAATCATAACATGATAGAATTTCACATCCAGTTTGACAGTGAGAAGTGTGGGTCTAAGACTTAACACTCACAACTAAACTTAAATAAAGGTAAATGTAAGGTTATGAAAGCAGAGTTGGCCAAAGTGAATTAGCAAACTCAGTTAAAAGGTAGGACAATAGAAATGCAGTGGCAAACTTATAAAGAGATATTTAATAGCTCTCAGCGAAAATTTATCCTAGTGAAAGAAAGACTCAAGGGGAAGGATGCATCGTCCATGGTTAAATGAGGAGATAAGGACAGTATTAAATTGAAAGAAATACTGTACAAATCTTCAAAGATTATTGGTAGTTCAGAGAATTGGACAGCTTTTAAGAACCAGCAAAGAATGACTAAAAAATAATAAAGAGGGAGAATGTAGAGTGTGAGAGAAAACTATCCAGAAATATAATATCAGATAGTAAGAGTTATTTAAGTATTTAAATAGGAAAAGAGTAACTAAAATGATTGCTGGTCCTCCAGAGGGCGAGTCTGGGGAATTGAGAATGGAAAACAAGGAAATGGCAGAGGCGTTGAACAGGTATTTTGTGTCTGTCTTCATTGCAGAAAACTTAGAAAACTTCCCAAAGATACTTAAAAATCAAGAGGTGAAAGTGGGGGAGGAACATAAACAATCACCATCACCAAGGAAAAGGTGCTGGGAAAACTTTTAGACCTAAAGTCCCCAGGACTTGATAACCAGCATCCTAAGGTTTTAAAAGAAGTGGCTGGAGAGTTAGTAGATGCTAGGATAAAAGCAAAATACTGTGGATGCTGGATATCTGAAACAAAAACAAAAATTGCTGGAAAAACTCAGCAGGTCTAACAGCATCTGTGGAGAGGAAGACAGAGTTAATGTTTTGAGTCCGTATGACTCTTCATCAAACCTAAAGAGGAATAGAAATAGTAGACGCATTGGTTATGATCTTCCAAAAATTCCTTAGATTCTGGAAGGGTCCAAATGGATTGGAAAATAGCTAATGTAACACCTTTATTCAAGAAAGGAAAGAGACAGAAAGCAAGAGAATATAGACCAGTTAGCCTAACTTCTGTCATAGATGTTAGATAGATTCCTAGAATCTGTTATAAAGGAGGTTATAGCAGGAAACTTAGAAAATCATAATGGAATCAAGCAGAGTCAACATGGTTTAGTGAAAGGGAAGTTGTGTTTAACTAATCCATTAGATTTCTTTGAGGAAGTAACAAGGAAGGTGGATAAAGGGGAAGCTTGATTTCCAAAAGGCATTTGATAAGTTGCCACATCAAAGGTTACCTCATAAAATAAGAAGTCATGGTGTAGGCTATAACACATTCGCCTGGATAAAGGATTGCAGAGAGTAAGGATAAATTGATGTTTTTCGGGTTGGCAAGCTGTAAATAGTGGAGTGCCACAGGGATCAGTGCTGTAACCTCAACTATTTACTATCTATATCAATGACTTGGATGAAGGGAGCAAATGTATTGTAGCTAAATTTGCTGATGACACCAAGATAGATAGGAAAGTAAGCTGTCAAGAGGAAATAAAAAGTTCACAAAGGGACATAGGCAGGTTAAGTGAGTGGACAAAAGTTTAGCAGGTGGAGTTTAATGTGGGTAAATGTAAACTTGCCCACTTTGGCAGGTATAATAGAAAACAGCATACTATTTAAATGGAGAGAGACTGCAGAACAATGTGGTACAGAGGGATCTGGGTGTCCTAGTATGTGAATCACAAAGAGTTGGTATGCGGGTGCAGCAAGTGATTAGGAAGGCAAATGAAATATTGGCATTTATTTCAAGGGGAATGGAATATAAAAGTAGAGAAGATTTATTGCAGCTATATAGGACCTTGGTGAGACTACATCTGGAATACTGTGTCGAGTTTGGCTTCCTTATTTGAAAAGGGATATAACTGCATGAGAAGCAGTTCAGAGATGGTTCATTTGACCTGGGATGAAGGAAGCAGCTTGTCTTATGAAGAAAAGTTGAATACATTGGACCTATACCCATTGGGGTTTGGAAGAATGAGAGGTGATCTTGTTGAAACATCAAAAGATCCTGAGGGGATTTGACAGGGTGGATACCAGGAGATTGTTTCCTTTTGTGGGAACACAGTTTAAAAATAAGAAGTCACTCTTTTAAGATGGGGATGAGAAGAATTTGTTTCTCTCAGAGGTCATTATTCTATGGAGTTCTCTTTCCCAGAAAGCAGTGGAGGGTGGATCAATGAATTCATTCAAGGCTGAATTACATAGATTTTTGATAGGCAAGGGAGTCGAGGGCTATGGGGGACAGACAGGAAAGTGTAGTTGAGACCACAACCAGGTCAGCCATGATTTTATCGAATGGTGGAGCAGGCTTGAAGGGCAAAATAGCTTACTCCTAAGTCCTATGTCCCTATCTTCCTCTTTATAACAGTGATCGCACTTAAAATTGGCTGTAAAGCACTTTTGCAAGTCCTGAGGTTGTGAAAATCTTTCTTTCCTTTCTCCAAATGATAATCCTCAATCTCAACTACTTTGTATCCTCTGACAACAAGAAACAGATCAGAAGGGAGGATTTCCTCTGGATACCGTAACAATGTACATTCTTGAAAACACATTCAGGGTTTTGCAACAGCGCACACAGGAAATCTTTTCAAGTTTCCTTTATTTATAGAATTAACCAGTACGTGTTCTACACAACCAAAAACTTCCAAGCCCTGAGATTAGTGTATGTGTTCACTGGAGGTCAAGAAATAATAGAGAATGTCACAGCATAGAATAATTAATTTTACAGTGCTTATCGTGAATGTAGATTGCAGAACGTTTACTTACCAGCTCTCAAATGGCCAACAACATCAGCTAAACTGCCTTTTTTTACTTTGGTGATGAAGGCCCCGAGTCGTCCTGTTTCTGTTATCTTTCCACCGACCACCTGGATGACAAGAATGTCAAATTAACTCGCAGCTAGAAACTGATCACTGTTTCAATGTGATTAAAGGGAAACACCATTCATTCACAGTACTTAATCTCAATAATCACATTTACTGTGTACAGTAAGGAGCTATATGGTGTTGCGCTGCAAACAATACCAGTCATATTTTGGCACTACCACATGACATAGCTGAATGTGAAAGGATCTCCCTATGGTTTATTTTATTAGTGCACAATCTAGTGAGATACTGAGACATCCAAACCAGTGGAACTCCAGGTTTGATTTCCAATGTGTTTTGCTGATTGGCTACACTAAGTTGTCTTGAAATCAATTTTGTTTTTCATCCCATTGTGTTTGGTAAGCTAGCACCTGTGGAGATTGTAACATTCAGGGCACAGGATATTCCAATACATGTTACATTTGATCCTGCCTAGTAACAAGGGTGGGACCCTCTTGGAGTGCTTGCCTTGCAGTTCAAGGGTCAGTGAAGAGCAGTTCAAGGTTCAGTCAGTTTTTAGTCAGAATCAGGAGCAGGAGAAGAAGTTCGATGCAGCTAAAGTGCTGCTGTTAGCTCTGAGGAGTTGTGTTGACAGGCTGCAGGTAGTGAGGGCTCAGGAGAAGCCCTGAAGAGCTGAAAAGACAGAAGATCTGGGGCTTCATGCTGCAGGCTGTTGGGGCAAACCCTTTGGAGCAGTGGCATTCTGCTTGGCACGGCTGAAGAACTGAAGTTTTGTCCACGAGGCAGCATCAGGAACTTGGCTCTGCTAAGGAAAAACTGATCAGTTTAGAGAACTAACTTTCACGCGCGAAAGATGAGTTTGCTCGTGTAAAGCGAGAACTGCTGAGAACATAAGCATTGGTCACAGGGAGTAGAACACTAGAATGAGGACTTAAAATGTCTAAATGATAAACTTGTAGAGGCAAATTCAACAATGACAAATCTTCACTTAAAACTTGAAACTTAGAACTTCAAGTATCAGAAGTCTCTATTAAGAATTGTGAAAAATGCTTTGAATAGGAAAAGGAATTGCTGATGAATCAGAACAGATTGTTCTGATTCACAAGCTGAATGATTAATGAGCAGAACACCGCAGCCCACCATATGAAGCTCCAGATCCTCTGCCTTTTCAGCTCTCCAGGGCTTCTCCTGTGCCCTCACTACCTGGAACCTGCCAACACAACTCCTCAGAGCTAACAGCAGATGAATGCAGAATTAAAAACCAAGACTGATGAAGTGCTGAAACTTGGTCATGAAAAGAGCAATGAGATTCTTGAACTCTAAGGCAATCTGGAGAACAGGATGGGATGTGCGATATGGAAGAGCAGATCAAGATTTTAAAAGTAGATAAGGAAAATTTTAAGAAACATTGAGGATCTAAGGAGTAAATTGGAAGAGTCTAAGGAGCAGTCAGCGACCATAGAAGAAGGACTCTGAAATGAAGTGAATGTCCATGTGAAGTTGTTAAGCTTGTATAAAGGTTCTATAGATGAATCTGAAACAAAGGCAACTGAACTCACTAGAGCAGCTGCTGAGCTGAATGAAAAGACAATAAGGAATGAAAAGATAATGTGGTTGAAAAGATAATAAACTTGGACAAATTGGAAAATAAGCAAAAAAATACATACTTGGATGCAAATTGTGAAAGAAGTGCAGATGAAGATTCATTTTTTCATGTGTTAGCAAGAAGAACATAGGACTTTGGAGCAAGAGTAGGCCATTTGGCTGTTCAAGCCTGCTCCAACATTCAATCAAATCATGACTGATCTGGTCGTGGTCTCAACTCCAATTCCTGTCTGCCCCCCATAACCTTTGACTTCCTTGCCTATCAAAAATCTATCGAACCCAGCCTTGAATAAATTCAATGACCCAGCCCCCATTGCTCTCTGGAGAAGAGGATTCCACAAACTAACAATTCTTTGAGAGAATAAATTTCTCCTCAGCTCTGTCTTTAATGGGAGACCTCTCATTTTTAAGTTGTGTCCACGGTTCTAGTTTTCCCAGAAGTGGAAACATCCTCCCAGTATCCACCCTCAGGATCCCCTCAGCATCCTATATGTTTCAATAAGATTACCAATGGGTATAGACCCAACCTGATCAACCTTTCTTCATAAGATAAGCCCTCGTTGCAGGAATGAGCCAAGTGAAGCTTCTCTGAATTGCTATTCATATTCTCTGACAACAAATATGTGTAGAAGGCTATAGCACATCTCTCAGATAAACTAAAAAATGACTTGAGTCAAGGGAGAAAAACTCCCTCAGTGCCAGTTTATTCTTCCAGTGTTGATCAAAACAATTAAATGAAAAAATCTTTTATGAAGAAATTAGTGAGGAAGATCATTCTGAAGCTGGTTATCAATCAGACATACATTGTCTCTGTAGCAAACTGAAAGACCCATTGAAGGCATGTTTCCGTCAACAGAGAAGAGTGGGAAAAACTCCATGTTCTTATGTATTAAAGTTGAGCAACCTATGCGAAAGACATTTGTATCGTATAAAATGACTAATATGCATCCATATTTGAAGAGTGGAAGACCACCAGAGTATTGGTTTGCAGTTACACCAGCAAGGTTGAAAACCCATGTCACAAAATAGAAATTCAAGCTGGTCAAGGTGCTTCTAAAGAAAACCATAATGTGCCTTCATACCTTTTGGCGGACCATGAAAAAACTATGGGAAAAGCCCACTTAATTACTGATGTTCTGTCCAGAGTTTAAAGAAAGGGTGTATGAGTAAAGAAAGGTTCTGAGTTATGATAATGCTATAATGTTTGAATCCTGCTAATCCCATTTATCACATGTACTTGATTTTGTTTAGGTTCAGCCTGTATAACTTTGTTATTGTGAGATGTGTAAATTGTGAAAATTGAAAAGGTTACCTATATATTATGTAATAAGCTATTTGTCAAAAGGTTTATGATGATAAGAACTTGGATGTTCAAAGCCACTGTAAAGAAACCTTCACTATGGTGAAGCTTTCTTCCTCCCAAGACAAAAATTGTCAAGAAATCATTGTAATTTTGTCCCTGAGTAAGCTAACATCTGTAGAGTCTGTAACATTCAAGGCAAAGGATGTTTCAATACTCCCTATGTTTGATCCTACCTAGCAACAAGGGTAGGATCCTCTTGGAGTGTTATGATAAGTCACCCAGATCAGTTCAAGACTCAGTGAAGAGCAGTTCAAGGGTCAGTCAGGTTTTAGTCAGAGAGGGTCAGGAGCAGCAGAAGAATCTCCATGCAGCTAAAGTGCTGCTGTTATCTTTGAGGGGCTGGGCTGGCAGGCTTCTGGCACTGAGGGCTTAGGAGAAGCCCTGGAGAGCTGAAAAGGCAGCAAAATGTTGATGACTCTGTGTTGGGGCAAAGATAATCCTTCGGAACAGTGGTGTTCTGCTTGGCATGGCTGAAGAGCTGGTTTGTCCATGGTGCTGGAGTGCAGACTCGGGGAGCCAAGGAAATGTAGCCTCGGGACGCATGATTGAATCCCTGAGAGGTGAGCAGTCATTGAGACAGTCCGAGTCAGAGCAACTCTTGGAGAGAATTCCAAGGACAAATCTTCGAAAGGGAAGAGTGAAGACTTGCAATTTCTCATAAGGGAGGCAGAGTTTTTAAGAAGATTGGGTGATTCACAGTGAACACTGATGTCTGGGTGGTTTGCTGAGAAATCTGAGAGATCTGTCTTGGTTGCATCTGCCATTTATGATGCTGTGAGTTGGGTTTGACCACAGTTTGCGTGTTATTGTACATTTACCTCATGTTAATTCTGAATGTTAGAGTATAAGATAGATATTGACTTAGATGAGGGGAGCGAAGACATGATAGCTAAATTTGTCGATGACACAAAGATAGGTAGGAAAGTATGTTGTGAAGAGGACATGAGGTGGTTGCAGGTGGATATAGATAGGTTGAGTGAGTGGGCAAAGATCTGGCAAATGGACTTTAATTTTGGAAAATGTGAAGTTGTTCACTTTGGCAGGAAGAACAAAAAAGCAGAGTATTACTTAAATGGAGAACGGCTGCATAATTCTGAAATGCTGCGGGATCTAGGTGTTCTAGTACATAAGTCAGAAAAAGTTAGTATAGAAGTACAGCAAGTAATTAAAAAGGCTAATGGATGCTATGCTTCCACTGGAGTTTAGAAGAGTGAGGTGTGATTTGATTTGATTGATGTTTACAAGACTCTGAACAGCCTTGACAAGGTTGACGTCGAAAGGATGTTTCCTCTTGTGGATGAGCCCAGAACTAGGGGGGCACTGTTTTAAAGTTAGGGGCCCTTTTAGGACAAAGATGAGGAGAAATTTTGCCTCTCAGAGGGCTGTGTAACTTTGGAATTCTCTGCCTCAGAAGGTGGTGGAGGCAGGGTCATTGAATATATTTAAGGCAAAAGTAGATAAATTCTTGTTAGGCAAGGGAATCAAAGGTTATCGGGGTTAGATGGGAATGTGGAGCTCAAATCACAAAATCAGCCATGATCTTATTGAATGGCGGAGCAGGCCTACTATTGTTCCTATTTCTTATGTTCTTATTGTAAATTGTTTTACTTTTCTGACCTTGTGTTGTAAAGCTTATTTTGTTTGTTCAAGAACCATGGAATCGTGTGGCTTTATTTTCTCGGCAAATACTCAAACTTTGTCTACTTCTAGCCAGATCATAACATAAATCTGAGGGTCTGGTTCTGGTTCATAACAATCCGATAATTCAAATTAGTGCCTGAGTTACCAGGAATAAGCTGTGTATGAAACTGCAAAACCTACAAAATTGAACCGTAGTTAAGACATGGCCCATTGCTCATTTATCGCATCAGTACCACATCTTTTGCAATTTGTTAATAAGTTGAAACAAAACGTGGGACTCGAGTAACCTCAACTAATGACAGGGCACAAGTCATTTCAATCACATTGTGCTGAGAAACGTTCAGTCAACAGCACATTCCTTAGATTCAACAAGTAACCTGTGGCATGCAAGTTGATGGAACCCAGTAAATACTTTGCACAGACTTGAGTATAAATTTAACATGAACAATGTTCATCTTCCCTTTTGTCTGCACAGGAAGCACTGTGTTTGGCTGCAATAGAAAGCTTAGAAAGCTTCAGTTGGACATTGGTGACTGAGGGAGTTTAAGGGTTAAGTTCTATCTAAAGTCTAATCTTTCTTTAATTTAGCAATTAACTAAAAGTTGCTGTTAGGTTGGAAGAAGGTGAGTTTTAGACTGGAAAGGAGAAGCCAACGAGAGCGGTATAAAAGGGCGCAAAAAACAGAGGCCAAGACCAGAGAGGCATACCCTCAGGACCTTCAGGCGGTGGAGTTCAAAGTAACGTCACGATTCAAAAAATGACGCGACACAGGGGAGGCAACTGATTGATAATAGGGTCAGGTGAGTACTTCTACTACTTTTTTTACTCATTAAACTGCTGCAGTCTATTAGCTTAAACAAAACGTGAGGACTTTGGACCGTAGTGGGAGTGTTTGGAATTGAATAAGACCCCTAGCATAGTTAGTATTCTTTAAAGGGAGTAATTAATAAGCTTAATCTAAAGGGAAGTCATGACAGCAGTGCTCGCACCCGTGATATGCTCCTCCTGGGTTATGTGGGAAGTCACGGACACTTCCAGCGTCCCTGGCTGCCATGTGTGCAGGAATTGTGTCCAGCTGCAGCTACTGGATAACCGCATTTTGGAGCTGGAGCCACGGGTGGGGTCATTGTGGAGCAAACGCAATGCTTGAGATTGTTGTGGACAGCACGTTCAGTGAGGTGGTCACACTACGGGTAAAGACAGAACAGGCAGAAAGAGGATGGGTGACCACCAGGCAGGGTAGAGGAAGGCAGGGCGTGCAGGAGTCCCTTGTGGCCATTCCCCTTTGTCACAGGTAGACTGTTTTGGATACTGCTGGGGGAGTCGACTTCTCGGGGGAAAGCAGCAGGAGCCAAGTCCATGGAACCATGGGTGGCCCTGCTGCACAAGAGGAGAGGAAGAAGAGTCGCAGGGCTATAGTGATAGGGGATTCAATAGTAAGGGGAACAGGCAGGTGTTTCTGCGGCCACAAAAGAGACTCCTGGATAGTTTGTTGCCTCCCTGGTGCCAGGGTCAAGGATGTCTCAGAGAGGCTGCAGGGCATTGTGAAAGGAGAGGGTGAACAGCCAGTGGTCGTGGTCCATATTGATATCAACAACATAGGTTAAAAAAAGGGATGAGGTCCTACAAGCTGAATGTAGGGAGTTAGGACATAAATTAAAAAGTAGGATCTCAACGGTAGTAATCTCAGGATTACTACCAGTGCTACGTGTTGGGGAAAATAGAAATAACAGAATAGATCGGATGAATGCTTGGCTGAAGAGATGGTGTAGTGGTGAGGGATTCAGGTTCCGGGGACATTGGGAGCGGTTCTGAAGAAGGTGGGACCAGTACAAACACGATGGGTTGCATCTGCGCAGGATTGGGACCAATGTCCTTGGGTGTGTGTGTGTGTGTGTTGGTGTTTGGTAGTGTTGTTGGGGAGGGTTTAAACTAGAATGACAGGGGGATGGGAACCTGAGCAGGGAGACAGAGGAGGGGGAAACAAGGATAGAAATGAAAGACAGAAAAGTAAGAAGCAAAAGTGGAAAAGTTGAAAAAACAAGGGCGATAAACAAATGGGGTCATAGTGCAAAAATAGTTAAGATTATTAACAAGGTTAAATAGACAAGTCTAAAGGCATTGTATCTTATTGTGCGGCACATTCGCAATAAGGTAGATGAATTAACAGCATAAATAGATATAAACGGTTATGATATAGTTGCAATTACAGAGACATGGCTGCAGGGTTACCAAGGATGGGAACTGAACATCCAGGAGTATTCAATATTCAGTAAAGACAGACAAATAGGGAAAGGAGGTTGGGTAGCATTGTTAGTAAAGGAGGAAATCAATGCAATAGTGAGGAAGGATATTGGCTCGGAAAATCATGATATGGAATCTGTTTGGGTGGAGATAAGAAACGCCAAGGGGGGAATTTTCTCCCCGTCAGGGGTCCTATGGGACCAGGCGCAGGTGGGCGCGCAGCTGATTGCCATCTGCACCGCTATTTTTCGTGAGCACTCCCTGTGTGGGCAGGGGAAGAAGGGAGGGTCGGGGCCTGCGCTTTTTCATGCATATGCGCGAAAGAGCACAGAAATCTCGCTGAGGCATGGAGCTGCCTCAGGGACATTAGTTTTGATTTAGAAAAATTTAAATAAAGAAAAAAATATATTTTTAAGACATGCCCCTCATGTGACAGTGTCATGAGCTGGGGCATGTCAATGAATTTTAATAAAAAGTTTTATTCAATTTATAAACACTTCATGAAACCTCATTCCGCCTGTGGATGAGATTTCATGATAAATGCAAAGGTCGCCTGGGCTCTTCGCCTGCCTGCCAACATTAAGGTGGGACGGGCATCTTCATTAAGTATTTTAATTGATATTCAAATGGCCTTAATAGGCCTTTGACAGTTTGGCAGGTGTGCAGGCAACTCCAGTGTGCGTCCGCCGAACTGAAAATCAGAATGTCGTGCAGTGCCATCGGGACGCATGCCCAATGTCACCCCGCGTCATTTTACGTGTCAGTGAGCAGGACCCGCCCCCACATGCCGACCTGAAGATTCTGGCCCAAGGGACAGAAAGCATTGGTGGGGGTTGTCTATTGGCCCTCAAACAGTAATGGAGATGTAATGGAAGGCATTAAACAGGAAATTAGAGATGCATGCAATAAGGGTACAACTGTAATCATGGGTGACTTTAATCTACGTATAGATTGAACAAACCAAACTAGCAATAATACTGTGGAGGAGGATTTAATGGTATGTGTATGTGATTTTTTTTAGACCAATACATTGAGGAACCAACTAGACAGCAGGCTATCTTAGACTGGGTATTGTGCAATGAGAGAGGATTAATTAACAACCCTGTTAATTCCTGAGGGAAGAGCGACCACAAAATGATAGAATTGTCCATTAAGATGGAGAGTGAAGAACTTGAATCTGAAACTAGGGTCCTGAATCAAAATAAAGAGAACAATGAGGGTATGAGGCGCGAGTTGGCAATGATGGATTCGGGAACCTTACTAAAAGGGTTGACGGTGGATAGGCAATGGCTAATATTTAAGGAACGTATGCAGGAATTCCAACAATTATTCATTCCTGTTTGGCGTAAAAATTCAAATAGGAAAGGTAGTTCAACCATGGATTACAAAATAAATGAGGGATAGTTTAAGATCCAAAGAGGAGACATATAAAATTGCCAGAAAAAGCAGCAAGCCTGAGTATTGGGAGCAGTTAAGGATTCAGCCAAAGTGAAAAAAAAAAATTGATCAAAAGGGGGAAAATGGAGTATGAGAGTAAACTTGCAGGGAACATAAACACTGACTGTAAAAGCTTCTATAAATATGTGAAGAGAAAAAGATTGGCAAAGGCAAATGTAGATCCCTTACAGTCAGAAGCAGAGGGAATTTTAATGGGGAACAATGAAATGGCAGAAGAATTGAACACATATTTTGGTTCTGTCTTCACAGTAGAGGACACAAATAATTTCCCAGAAATATTAGGGAACAAAGGGTCTAGTGAGAAAGAGGAATTGAAGAAAACTGGTATTAGTAAAAAGAATGGTGCTAGAGAAATTAATGGAGTTAAAAGCTGAAAAATCCCCAGGGCCTGATAATCTATATCCCAGAGTACTAAAGAAAGTGGCCCTGGAAATATTGGATGCATTGGTGGTCATCTTCCATAATTCTATAGACTCCAGAGCAGTTCCTACTATTTGGAGGGTGGCAAATGTAACCCCACTATTTAAAAAAGGAGGGAGAGAAAACACAGAGAATTACAGACCAGTCAGCCTAACATCAGCAGTGGGGAAAATGCTAGAGTCCATTATAAAAGACGTGGTAACAGAACACTTGGAAAGCATTAATGGGATTAGACAAAGTCAGCATGGGTTTAGGAAAGGGAAATCATGCTTAACTAATCTGCTGGAGTTTTTTGAGGATATAATTAATAGAATAGATAAGGGAGAACCAGTAGATATGGTGTATTTGGATTTCAAGAAGGCTTTTGATAAAGTCCCACAAAAGAGGCTAGTGGGCAAAATTGAAGCACATGGAATAGGGAGTAACATGCTGGCATGGACTGAAAATTGGTTGACAGTCCAGAAGTAGAGAGTGGAAATAAATGGATCTTTTTCCAGATGGCAGGTGGTGACTAGTGGTGCACCGTAGGGATCAGTCCTTGGGCCCCAGCTTTTCACAATATATATAAATAACTTGAATGAGGAAAGCAAATGCAATATTTCCAAGTTTGCTGACAGCACAAAACGGGGCAGGTTGTGAATTTTGAGGAGGATGCAAGGAGGCTTCAGGACGATTTAGACAAGTTGTGTGCGTGGGCAAACACATGGCAGATGCAGTATAAAGTGAACAATTGTGAAGTTATACGCTTCGGTGTGAAAAACAGAAAGGCAGAGTATTATTTAAATGGTGATATATTGGGAATTATGGATGTACAAAGGGATCTGGATGCCTTTGTTCACCAGTCAATGAAAGTAAACACGCAGGTGCAGCAAGCAATTAGGAAGGCAAATAGTATGTTGGCCTTCATTGTGACAGGATTTGAGTTCAGAAGTAGGGGTGTCTTACAGCAGGTATACAAGGTCTTGGTGAGACCACACCTGGAGTATTGCATACAGATTTGGACTCCCTACCTAAGAAAGGATATACTTGCTAGAGAGGGATTGCAGTGAAGGTTCACTAGGCTGATACTGGGGATGGGAGGACTGTCGTTTGAGGAGAGGTTGGTTCGACTGGGCCTGTATTCACTAGAGTTTAGAAGAATGAGAGGGGATCTGATTGAAACATATAAAATTCTAACAAGGCTAGACAGACTGGATGCAGGGAGGATGTTTCCCCTGGTTGGGGATATGGAGCAAGGAAAAATTTCTTCACTCAGAGGGTGGTCAACCTGTGGAATTCTCTACCACAGAATGCTGTGGAGGCCGGGTCACTGAGTATATTCAAGAAAGAAATTGATGATTTTTTGGATATTAAGTAGGGGCATCAAAGAGTATGGAGAGAAAGCAGGAATATGATGTTGAGATAGGGGATCAGCCATGATCATATTGAATGGCAGAGCATGCTGGAAGGGCCAAAGGACCTATCCTTGCTCCCAGTTTGTATGAGTGCTCACCATTGAGAATCCAACTGCATTTTACTGATGGGTTGTACAGAGATACCATTTTGAAGGACTCACTTTCAACCCAAGCAGAGCTCCCGACTCTTTTGGCATACTTGTTCTCTTGTTTAAAATAATGCGTCCAATTAAACGATCTCCTTCTTTGGATGGTTGCCATGTAACAGGATGCTGTCAATTAGAAGGCATTGATTAAATCAGAAACCAGAAAACAGAGACACATTGGCCCAAATCATCCAGCCTCCGAATGGTCAGAAATGGGACGTAAGTTGGGAGATATGCATTAGGACCCTGCATAAATCCTGACTCTGAGTTGCTGTAATTGTCTGGAAAGTTGAAACTTCCAATGGGCTGATTTCCACTGCCTGGAACTTCCGCAAAAGTTTCCAACAATGAGATAAGAGTCGGTGACTTGGGCCAGATACACAGGACTTACCTATATATTTACCCAGGAAATGATACGCTGGTTAATACCTCATCTAACTCAGTGAGCAGCCAGCATATCTTTACTGAGCACCACAACCAACCCCCAATTACCTCCCCAATCACCCAACAACCCTGCCTGACCCAACCTGACTAATGCTCGCTCCCGTGCCTCCCCCATGCCCCTGGAACACTCAGCTATCCACCCAAGCACCTGACTATATCCCCGACCAAACCCGACTAACCCCTGACCAGCCGACTACCACCCCCACCTGACTACCCCCCTGACCATCTGACTACCCACTCACTAATTCATTTACTGAAAGATTTGGGCCTTTTAAAAAAAGAACACTTAACCAAGTACGGCAGCTACAGTCATGAAAAGGGATTGTACCCTCCCTTCTTCCATCCCTTCCACCCAACAATCTTCTATGGGAATGACTGACCCTTCAATGCCTCAGCCGGGTTTGAAGATACAGCTGAAAAATTGTGAAAGGGTCAAGTAGCAGAAGTCTTGTAAACAGTGTCAATGCGCTCAGCATCAACATTGACCGCATGATCTGGGCCAACCTTCTTTAACACAAGAGATAAATGACGACAATTCACAACACCTGCTGTTCCAGGAGGTAGCACAGAGACAGATCTGTCATAGGAATACATAGGATATAGGGCACAGAAACAGGCCATTCAGCCCAACCAGTCCATGCTGGTGCTTATGCTCCACTGAAGCCTCCTACCATCTTTCCTCATCTAAATCCATCAGCCGAACCATCAACTCCCTTCTCCTTCACTTACTTGTCTAGTTTCCATTAATTGTATCTATACAATTCATTACAGCCACTCTCTGTGGTAGCAAGTTCCACATACTCTTTTGGTGAAGAAGTTTCTTCTGAATTCTCTATTGGATTTCTTGGTGACTATTTTGTATTGACACCCTTTAGTTCTGCTCTTCCCCACAAGAGGAAACATTCTCTCTGTATCCACTCTTTCAGAATGTTAAAGATCTCGATTAGGTCATCTCTCAAGAGAAAAGAGACCCTGCTTATTCATCCTCTCCTATCAGGTATCTTACCCTAGTCTGCCTTCAGTGGATAGGGCAGTTTGGGGTTAGACACGAATTTTGAGGCTGTGTGTGCGACAGGCATCCAACCCAAACCCATCTACTGCTTTGAAAACAAAGAAAACTGCGGATGCTGGAAATCTAAAACAAAAACAGAATTACCTGGAAAAACTCAGTAGGTCTGGCAGCATCGGCGGAGAAGAAAAGAGTTGACGTTTCGAGTCCTCAAGTTTTGAGGACTCGAAACGTCAACTCTTTTCTTCTCCGCCGATGCTGCCAGACCTACTGAGTTTTTCCAGGTAATTCTGTTCCCATCTACTGCTTGCCTGTTAAGACTGGGTCTAGAGCTTCTTACAGCATCACAGATGCTAGTCTACAGCTAATTCAATTCACTCCATATGATATCCAGAAACAGCTGAAGACACTGAAACTACATAGAACCATAGAAAAGTTACAGCACAAAAGGAGGCCATTCAGTCCATCTTGTCCATGCCAGACCGAGGACACCCAGGTGCCCTTTCTAATCCCACCTTCCTGCATCCGGCCCATAGTCCTGCAGCTTACAGCACTTTAGGTGCAGATCCAGGTACTTTTTAAAATAGTTTAAAGTTTATGCCTCTACCACCAACTTAGGCAGCAAATTCCAGACTACCCTCTTCATAAAGTTCTTCCTCATGTCCCCCTACACCTTATGCCACTTATCTTGAATCAATGTCCCCTTGCTCTAGAATTCTCCATCAAGGGAAACAATTTTATCCTGTCCACTCTATCGATTCCCCTCATAATTTTCTACACCTCAATCAAGTCACCTCTCAGCCTTCTTTGTTCTAAGGAAAATAAACCCAACCTATCCAATCTCTCCTCGTAGCTACACTTTTCTAACCCTGGCAACATTCTTGTAAACCTCCTCTGCACTCTCTCCAGAGCCTTCCTGTAATGTGGTGACCAGAACTGCACACAATACTCCAGTTGCAGCCTCAACAGTGTTTTATACAATTCCAACATTATATCCTTACTTTTATATTCTATACCTCTGCCAATGAAGGAGAGCATTCCATATGCTTTCTTTACAACCTTGTCTACTTGAACTGCTGCCTTCAGGGACCTGTGTACTTGTATGCCAAGATCTCTCACTTCATCTACTCCTCTTAGTATATTCCCATTTATTGTGTAACCCCTGTAACTGTTTGACCTCCCTAAATGTATGACCTCACACTTCTCTATGTTAAAATCCATCTGCCACTTTACCGCCCACTCCACCAACCCAGCTATATCATTTTGGAGATTATGGCTATCCTCTACACTATCCACTACTTGGCCAATCTTTGTGTCATCTGTAAATTTCCCAATCGTGCCCCTCATGTTCACGTCCAAATTGTTAATATACAACACAAACAGGAAGGGTCTCAACACCGAGCTCTGTGGAACACCACTCGAGACAACTTTCCATTCGCAAGGGCATCCATCGACCATTACCCTTTGTTTTTTGTTACAAAGCCAACTTTTTATCCAGTTTGCCACATTACACTGAATCTTATGGGCTTTTACTTTCCTGACCAATCTGCCATGTGGGACCTTGTCAAATGCCTTGCTAATATCCATGTACGCAACATCCACTGCATTACCTTCATCAACCCTTCTTTCATTTCCTCAAAGAATTCAATCAACTTTGTGAGGCAGGACCTTCCTTTAACAAATCCATGCTGACCATCCCTGACTAGTCCATGCCTTTCCACAAGACAGTTAATCCTATCTCTCAGGACTGATTCTACTAATTTGCTCACCACTGATGTAAGACTAATCGGCCTATAATTGTTTGGCATTTCCTTTGATCCCTTTTTAAACAATGGAACTACGTTTGCATTTCTCCAGTCCTCCGGTACCTCCTCTGCATCTAGTGAAGATTGGAAAATCATCCTCAGAGCATCTGCTATCTCCTCCCTGACTTTCTTCAGCAGCCTCAGAACAATCCATCTGGCCCTGGTGACTTATCAACTTTCAAGGATTTCAACCCTTCGAGTACTTCCTCTCTTTATGACAATCCCTTCCAATATCTCGCAGTGTTCCTCCTGGACTACTATATCTACATCCTCCCTTTCCTTTGTAAACACGGAGACAGAATATTCATTCAAAACCCTTCCCACAACCTCTGCATCTACACACAAGTTTGCATCTTCATCTCTGATAGGTCCCACTTTTTCCTTAACTAACCTATTAGCATTAATGTATTGGTAAAACATCTTTGGGTTATCTTTAACTTAACTTGCTAATCTTTTCTCATGCCCTCTCTTTGATTTCCTTTTTTACTTTGTCCCTGCACTTCCTATATTCGTCTAGGCTATCTGCAGTGCTTAGTTCTTTGTGCCTATCGTACGCTTTTTTTCTCTGTTTGATATTCCCCTGTATTCCTCTAGGGAGGTCTAGATTTGGCTGTACCACTCTTATTTTTGTAGGGGACATGTCTACTTTGTACAATTAGGATCTCCCTTTTTAGTGCTTCCCACTGGTTTTCCACTGTTTTATCCTCCAGCAGTGCTGTCCAGTCCACTTCAGCCAAGCCCCTTCTCATTTCTGCAAAATTTGCCTTCCCCCGTTCAAGAATTTTATTCCTGCCTTATCTCTGTCCTTTTCGTGGTAATGCTAAATCTAACTGAATTGTGATCACTGTCCCCAATATGGTTGCCAACTGTCACTTCACCCACTTGCCCTTCTTCGTTCCCCAAGACTAGGTCTAGAATTGCATCTCCTCTCGTTGGATTTGTCATTACATCCCGGATGTAGTACTGAAGATTTGGATTCAAGAATTAGCCGGGCCCCTAGCCAAGCTGTTCCAATACAGCTATAACACTGATATCTACCCACCTATGTGGAAAATTGCCCAGGCATATCCTGTCCACAAAAAGCAGGACAAATCCAACCCGGCCCCCTCAGTCTACCCTCAATGATTAGCAAAGTGATGGAAGGGGTGATCAACAATGCTGTCCAGCTGCACTTACTCAGTAATAACCTTCTCATCAGTGCTCAATTTGGATTTGCCAGGTCACATGGTTCCAGACTTCATTTCATACTTGGTTCAAACATGGGCAAAAGGGCTAAGTTCAAGAGGTGAGAGTGACTGCCTGTGACATCAAGGCAGCATTTGACCAAGTGTGGCATCAAGGATCCCTAGCAAAACTGCAGTCAATGGGAATCAGGGGCAACATTTTCCCTCCATTGGGCGGGAAATGTGGGAGCGGGCAAGAGTGAGTGGGCTTCCGATCAGCGCCCCTGGTCAGGGGTGCGCCGCCATTTTATGTGGATGGGCCAATTAAGGCCCACCCAGCGTGATGTATGCCAGGAAGCGCTATGTGCTCCCTGTGCAGGTCGGGGGGGGGGATTCCCGAGGCCGGGAGTGCGCTCTTTTGCACGCATGCGTGCAAAAGAGCGCACAGATCTCCCTGAGGCTATGTGCTGCTTCAGGGAGATCAGCTCTGATTCAGAAGTTGAAATAAAGGTAATAAACATGTGACACTGTCACACGAGTTGGGACATGTCCATAACTTTTATTTAAACATTTGATAAAAATTTAAAAACCTTCATGAAACCTCATCCCGCCCATGGATGAGGTTTCATGCTTTATCTGAGGCCCACCAGGGCTCCCGGCCTGCCCGCCAACTTTAATGTTGGACAGGCAGGTCCATCAATCAGGTTAATTAGTTTTTAAATGGCCTTAAAAGGCCGTTGAAAATCAAAACGATGCGGGGTGATGCCGGGATGCACACCCGACGTATTCCCGCATCATTTTACGCATTGGGCCCAGGGAAAATTTGCATTGGTGAGAGTCATACCTGGCATAAAGGAAAATGGTTATGATTGTTGCAGGTCAATCATCTCAGCTCCAGGACATCGCTGTAGGAGTTCCTCAGGGTAGTGTCCTCGGCCCAGCCATCTTCAGCTGCTTCATCAATGACCATCCCTCCATCATAAGGTCAGAAGTGGGAATGTTCGCTGATGATTGCACAATGTTCAGCACCATTCGTGACTCCTCAGATACTGAAGCAGTCCATGTCTAAATGCAGCAAGACCTGGCCAATATCCAGGCTGAGGCTGACAAATGGCAAGTAACATTCACACCACACAAGTGTCAGGCAATGGCCGTCTCCAACAAAAGAAAATCTGACTATCTCCTCTTAACCTTTCAACGACATTACTATCACTAAATCCCTTACCGTTAGCTTCCAAACAAGTCATCATTGACCAGAAACTGAATTAAACCAGCCATATGGAGCTGCAAGAACTGGTCAGGTTAGAGACTGGGAATTCAGCAGCGAGTAACTCACCTCCTGACTCCCCAAAGCCTGTCCACCATCTACAAGGTACAACTCAGGAGTGTGATGGAATATTCCCCACTTGCCTGGTTGAGTGCAGCTCCCACAACACTCAAGAGCTTGACACCATCTAGGACAACGCAGCCCACTTGATTGGCACCACATCCACAAACATTCACTCCCTCTACCACCGATGCACAGAAGCAGCAGTGTGTACCACCTACAATATTCACTTCAGCAGCTCATCAACATTCCTTCAACAGCAACTTCCAAACCCACAACCACTACCACCCAGAAGGACAAGGGCAGCAGATACATGGGAACACCACAACCTGGAAGTTCCCCTCCAAGCTAGTCACCATCCTGAATGGGAAATATATCGCTGTTCCTTCACTGTCACTGGGTCAAAATCCTAGAACTCCCTCCCGAACAGCACTGTGGGTGTACCTATACCACATGGACCGCAGCGGTTCAAGAAGGCAGCTCACCACCACCTTCTCATGGGCAATTAAGGATGGGAAATAAACTCTGGCCTGGCCAGTGATTTCCACATCCCATGAATGAACAAAAAAATCTATCAATCTTAACGTCCACACAGACACTGCTCAACTTTAGCAGTTGCGTACGCATCACCTGCACCCCCACTCCCACCCAAACACAAAATGTGTTCAATCTTAGCACCTTACTGACTGTAATGTCACTAATTATATTCAGATTTCACTGACTGTTAACAGCATTTTGTGCATTCCTAACTTTATATAACTGCTTGTAAAATAACCCCAAATGCACTGCTTGCTAAAAATTAGTCTCTGCTTAAACTGCCGTTATTTAATATTAGCTGTACTGTTATTGTTCGTAACAGCATTCTAACTGTACATTTGAAAGAAATGGGAAAGAACTTGATATAATGAATATTAAAAAATTTATGTTTTCTTACCGAGCTGATAGATAAGGTCTCACTGCTATGCCATGTGACTGGGTCCAACCAATAGTAATCTAAATCACCTTAGGAGGGAAAGAGCACAGCTGTAAAGCATAGCCAGAACATCAGAATTATTAATAAACAAAAACACCTGTCTTAAGATGTCTATAATTCTTTGATAAAGCAACCTTTCCTACTTGTTTTTGCAGCACACTTTCCAATCCTCTATGGCTGGGAAAACAGCTGATTGTTTCTTAAACTCAATTCTTTCTCCAATTTTCTTACACTTTGAAGAAACGTCTCTCCTCCAGCTCACCTTTTTACTTGCAACTCCTAACAGTTTAACTTCTGTCCCCTGATCTTTCTACCTTTCACCTTGGTGGGTAACTTAATTTATTTAAATAATTTTGCCATTGCTTTTCCTGATCTTGAAAATTGCAAGTTGTTCACCTCGGCCTGTATATTCTGCACCAGCTGTATAGCTGCTGCTGGTGTGATAGGGTAGGATCTCAATCTGCCAACTGATGCTGAAAATTTCTTGCAGTAAGCCTCAATTAAATTGCAGAGGCTCTAACTATAAACTTCAATTTTCACTGATAAGGGAGTAGGCTAGAGATCTGCAGCACATCCAAAATTTGAAGTTATAGAATCATTATGGTATAGAAGGAGGCCATTTGGTCCCTCGAGTACATGCCAGCTCTCTGTAGAGCAGTCCAGTCAGTCCCAGTCCCCCATTCTATCCCTGTCATCCTGCAAGTTTATTTCTCTCAACTGCCCATTCAATTTTGAATCAAATTTGAAATCATTGTTTGTTTCTGCTTCCACCACCCTCAAGAGCAGAGTGCTCCAGGTCATTACCACTTGCTGTGTAAAATTGTTCCACCTTACGTCCCCCTTCACCTCTTGCCCAAAACTTTAAATCTCTGTCCCCTAGTTCTTATACCATCGTATAATAGGAACAGATTTATTTGTGTACCTTATCCAAACCTGATATAATCTTGTATCTTCCCTCAGTGTCCTTTGCTCCTAATGTGTCCTGTTTGTCTATTTTTAGCTCATTCAACGAGCAATATTTTATGAGGCCTGTAAGAACGGAAAACATGGTGGCTGCGTAACTTAATTTGACGGGAGCCAAAATTTGGTTTTCCTGATGGCTTGTTGAAGTGCAGAATGATGATTTAATAATCAACAGCAGTGGCAGGTCAGGTTTCGCGCACACAGTGGTGGGCTTCTACTCATAATACATTTGCAAGCCACAAATACTTGTTCTATTACAATGTTTTGTAATTACATCCTGCCTTCAAGATTAAGTCAGTGGTGCACTGGAATTTCACTGCACCCAGTTTATGTTCATCTAAAAGTGATGTGCTCCAGTCAGCTTGGTGCAGCTGTGTCTGAGTCAGCAGTTCTCCTTGTTGAACTCTGTGGCACAAGGGAGGGGAGGAGGAGGACGGCAGCTTTCATGGAGGCTCTGGACCAGCACGGGTGAGTCGGGGTGAACTCCAGTGAGTGGGGGGGAGGGGGAGGGTGGGATGCGCTCCAGTGAGTGGGCATGGAGGGGTAAAAAAGGGTTCTAAGGGAGGACAGAGTGGGGAATCAGGGTCATGGAGGAGAGGATGTGATATAGAAGGGCTCTTGCCGGTCAACATCAGAGTCTGCAATGCCAGCAGCAGGCAGCACCAGAAGGGGGGTTGATCAGGGTGCAGCCAATCAGGGAAGGCATTGGAGAAAATGGGCACAGGCATGTCACCACATCCTCAGAACAAGAACTAAGTACATGTAGATGTCAGAGAGACAATGCCTGAGATAATGGAGGCATCTGGGAAATGGTCACTGTAATATACAGGACCGTTCAGCAAGACCTGCAGCCACATGGATTCAGCGGGAACCCCAAGCCAGTGGCCCTCAAGGTGACTGCGACATTCAATTTCTTTCACCACTGGTGCTTTCCAGGGCTCCAGGGGCAACATCTATGGTTTATCAGAGGCTGCAATGTACAGATGCAGAAAGGAGGTGACCAATGCCCTCTTGTATCATGTCAATCAATTCATTAATTTCTCTACAGGTGAGGACATCCAGGCAGCAAGGGCATTGAGCTTCATGCTCATCGCTCACTTCCCTAGAGCGCAAAGGGTCACCAACAGTTCTCATGTGGCTACTAGAGCTCCCTGGGTCCAGCCAGCGGCATTTGTGAATTGCAAGGGCTGTGACCACAGGCAAAAAATCATTCATTGCTGTGTTTATTTCCCAGAGAGCTCTCTTGATTCATACATTTTGAGTAATTGGCAGCTCCCAGAGCTCTATGAGGCTCCAGCCCAGGTTGACAGTGGATGCTCCCATGAATAGCCAGCTGTGGCTCCACCACGTGACTGCACGTCTCCCATTAACATCACTGGCACTTTAAATTTTAATTAAAATCATGTGGGAACCACCTCCTGACACGAGAGCGGAAGTGCCACCCACTTCCGATTCCACCGTCAGGAATGGCACACCACAGATAAATACCACCCAATATCTCTACTGCTTTACTGTGACATTAACAGCCTTGCCTTCTTTAGTAATGACAGATACAAAGTGCTCATTTAGTACCTCAGCCCTACCCTCTGTTTCCACAAGGTGTAGAATGGGTCCACTCTGCTGGGGACTATCTTTTTACCATTTATATGTTTATTAAAGAGTTTTGGTCTTCCCTTTTATGTTAAATTCTTGTTCAAAACAGGGCAGAGGGCAACTAGACCAGTCAGCCTAAGGTGAATGCTGGCAAAACCTTTAAAGACAATAATCCAGGGCAAAACTAATTGGTAGGAAGGAAAGTAAGAGTTAATGAATGAAAATCATGTTTGAATGAAGTCTTTGATGAAGTAATGGAGAGAGCTGGTAAAGGTAGTAGGGTAGATGTTGTCTATTTGGATTTTAAAAGGGCATTTTATAAAGTAACACAGACTTGTTAGCAAAATTGAAGCTCACAGCAACAGCGTGGATACAAAATTGGTGAAGGAACAGAAAGTGGAAAGTATGATGAACAGTGGGTTTTCGGACTGTTGATAGATATGCAATGGTGCCCCTCCAGGAGAACACCACTCTATTTCATATATGTGTTAAAAACCTGAATTTAGGTATACAGGGTATAATTTCAAAGCTTGCAGATGCCACAAACCTCAGAAAAGGAGTAAATAATCAGGAGAATACTTTGGATGGACAGAGGCAGACACATGGCAGCTGAAATTTAACACAATGAGGTGTGAAATGATACATTTTGGAAGGAAAAATGGGGAGGGGCACAATAAATTAAACGGTATAATTTTTTAGGGTGTGTTGGAACAGAGATCGCTATTAAGTATGTATACAAGTCTTTAAATGTGCAGGACAAGGCCATAAAAAGCATTCGTGACCGTTGGTAGGGGCACTGAAGCCAATTATGAGCACTATACTTTAGCAAGGATATCAAAGGCTTGTTCTCATAGGATATAGAGGAGATCTACTAGGATGGTAGCAGGGAGAAGGGACAGCAGTAATGTGGACAAGACTAGTGAAGTTTAGGAGGTTTTCAAAATCATGAGAGGTTTTGACAGAGTAAATAAGGAGAAACTGCTTCCAGTGGCAGAAGGGTCAGTAACAAGTGGACACAGATTTAAGGTGATTGACAGGAGAACCAGATGGGAGATGAGGAAGCGAGAGAAATTCCACAGCATGTCGCTCTGACCTGGATTGCACCGACTGAAGGCTGGTTGAAGTAGATCCAACAGTAACCGTCAAAAATCAACTGGATAAATACTTGGGGAATTAACAGGGGAGTGGTACGAATAGGGTGGCTCTTCCAACAAGCTGGCACAGAAAAGATGGGCTAAATGGCCTCACTCTGTGCCATGTCACTCCACGACTTGATGATGTCCCCCCGGAGCATAAGATTATAAAAGTGTTGAAAATTTCAACTCCAACTTGTTAAGGGCCTTGGGTCCCTCTTCACCCCTTTAATTTTCCATTCAGGTATCACACAGTATGATGACGATAATAATATCATCCTTATGACTTGAAACAGAGTCAATGAGCTTAGCAGCCAGCAGTCAACCTTCCATTCCACTGCACTCCTTCTGGTGTCGCAGGGATCAGGGAATATCAGGCCTTGGATACACAACTTCAATTGTTGTCACTTGTCCCACCAGCATCAGTTAAATGTCTTGATTTTAAAAGTCCTATCCTTGTTTTTCAAGACCTCTCCATGTCCTCACTCTCCCTGCCCCACAACCCTCCGAGATATCTGTACTCCTCTAATTCTGGCCACTTATGCATCTCCGATTTTATTCGCTCCATCATTGGTGCCCATGCTTTCGGTTGGCTAGGACCCAAACTTTGGAAGATCTCCCTATGCCTCTCTACCTTGCTTTCCTCCTTGAAGACACTTTTTAAAACCTACTTCTTTGACCAAGCTTTTGGTCATCTGACCTCATAACTCCTTATGTGGTTTGGTGTCATACTTCATTTTATAACGTTCTTGCGAAGCACTTTGGGATGTCTTATTAGGCTAAACATACAGCTGCAGTTGTTGTTCAGTTACTTCACCAAGGTAGAAAAAATTCCAGGATGCCATCCATTCAATAAAAATATAAATTCATTTCTTCAGCTACTGTGATTCACTGCCCTGATATTACCCGTAAACAGAATCACACTATTGTCATAAAATAGTGTAACCTCAGACCTACTGTGAGCAACACTGTGCAAGTGAATTATAAATCAAAGACTTGCACTGATAAAAAGAATCCCATGCCATAAACCGTTGATACAGAATCCCATGACATAAACCAAACAGAGAGATGCTGATCTACCTCCAACAATACAGCAGCCCCTCAAAAGCAATTCACAAGAATCAGTTTAGATAATACAAATTATGGAATGGTATCTGAATCTGCAGGCTTCTGGTACAGTCATTAAGTTCATATGATTCTGCATTTTGTTAGTGGTAAAGTCCACAAACACACACTGGTTACAATTGCAAATGGTCCAAAGAAACGTTTAAATGTTAAATACTTAACTGACCCAGTGGGACACTGACAATAATGAAAATTAGACTGGCATTTGGACAGCAGTGAATGGAGCTCTGGAATGTATGTATGCTCTCCTTTACTGACCAGAAAGCAATGTGAAATCTATACTATCACTCAGCACAGCTGCCTTTGTAAACCATTAAAGGAGCACCATTCTCAACCTCAATCATATATCATCATGGAAATGCTGCACCCTACCAAAAATGAGTTGGACTGAAATCTAGTTGACACTGTGATAGTGCTGGTATCACTGTAATAATGTTGACACTGAGAACGCTGGGATTGCCATAATACTGTTGACACTGACAGTGCTGAGATTGCTAGTAAGAGTGTTGACACTGTGACAGTGCTGGTATCACTGTAATGGTGTCGCCACTGAGAGCACTGGGATTGCTGTAATACTGTTGACACTGCGACAGTGCTGGGATTGCTAGTAATAGTGTTGACACTGTGACAGTCCTGGTATCACTGCAATACTGTTGACACTGCGACAGTGCTGGGATTGCTAGTAAGAGTGTTGACATTGTGACAGTGCTGGTATCACTGAAATAGTGTTGACACTGTAACAGTGCTGGTATCACTGTAATAGTGTTGACACTGTGACAGTGCTGGTATCCGTGTAATAGTGTTGACACAGAGCGCTGGGATTGCTGTAATACTGTTGACACAGCGACAGTGCTGGGATTGCAAGTAAGAGTGTTGACATTGTGACAGTGCTAGTATCACAGTAATAGTGTTGACACTGCAACAGTGTTGGTATCGCTGTAATAATTTTAACACTGTGACAGTCCTGGTATCACTGTAATAGGGTTGACACTGTGACAATGCTGGGATTGCTGTAATAGTGTTGACACTGTCAGTGATGGGACTGCAGTAATAATGTCGACACTGACAGTGCTGGGAATCCCCTAATTTGTTGACTTCCCGAATGGAACCCCAATTTGTTATGTTCCCGGGTGAGGAGTAATAAGCTGGTTCAACCTCTTTATTCAACCCCCTCAGTTGGTCACAACAAGGTTAATTTAAAAGGGATCCCTTTCCCCATGGGTACCTTTTCCCAGTCCAAATGTATTTATTTTTTAAAAGGAGCCAGTTTAACCAAGCTTTCTTGTGTCAAAGAAGGGGTAAGTTTATTAGTCATTAAAATCTGAGAAAAATAATAAAAACGCAACACACTTACACACAGATGAGAAATGGGAAGTTAAGAGTCCAAATAAAAGTTAAGAAAGATATATGAATCAGTCTTTGGTTTGTCTGTGAGGTGTAGATGGCGAAATGTTGTGGCTGTTAAGTTGGGTGCTTCTGGTAGAGCTGACTTTGGCAGTTTCGCCGTTGGTTTAGAGACACTTCGTTCTGCAGCTTGGCTGAAAATCTGTCCTATTTCCTTTTTGATTGTGGCTCTGCTGAGCCCTACATTGAGAATGAGCGAGCGAGAGAGAGCAAGCGAGCGAGAGAGAGCGAGCGTGCAAGAACAAGAGACAGAGCGAGAAAAGAGAAAGAGAAAGAGAGACTTCATCTGCAAGTGCAGGGATGACTAGTTGCTCTTATTTCTGTCTCACACACACAGCACACCAGCACCCATGTCCTGCTCTGCAGCTAGCTTTTTAACCCATTTTTGTCCATGTATTCTTGTAAGTGGAAAAAAAAACCATGTCTTGTGCCCAATGTCTGTTTTCTTTCATCTCCAGCCAATTTACACATTCTGAGATGCAAACCTACAGGAGATGGATTTTAGATAACTGCTGAGACATCATGGTCATCATTCTTTTGTCTCTGCAACCACAGGAGATTAAAGTTCAGTCTTGTGCATCTTTCCTATCTCCCTTTTCAGTGTCTCTGCTTGAAGAAGACCATGACACCTTTTCAGGTGCGACATTCCAGGTTCTCTTAGGACAGAGATAAAAACAAAGAGAACTGCGGATGCTGGAAATGCAAAACAAAAACAGAATTACCTGGAAAAACTCAGCAGGTCTGGCAGCATCGGCGGAGAAGAAAAGAGTTGACGTTTCGAGTCTTCATGACCCTTCGACAGAACTCAAGTTCTGTCGAAGGGTCATGAAGACTCGAAACGTCAACTCTTTTCTTCTCCGCCGATGCTGCCAGACCTGCTGAGTTTTTCCAGGTAATTCTGTTTTTGTTCTCTTAGGACAGGTCTGTCAGTATAATCCATATAGGAATTTTCCAGAAAGCGGTCCCTTTATATTATTTACTTTGGCTCAGTGTGCTTACACGTATTCCTTAAAAACACACTCATCTTCCTTAAAAAGATCAATATGCCCGTAAGCAATTTGTGGCTGTAAATTGCTTTTCATTACACTGTGATAGTGCTGGTACACTGTGAAAGTGTTGAGCCTGCAACAGTGCCGGTATTACTGTATTAGTGTTGAAACTGCGACAGTGCCGGTATTACTGACTGTATTAGTGTTGACACTGTGCCTGTGCTGGTATTACTGTAAGAGTGTTAACACTATGACAGTGCTGGTATTACTGTAATAGTGTTAACACTGTGACAGTGCTGGTCTCAATGTAATAGTGTTGACACTTCACAACACGTGGGAACTGCACTCATCCAGGCAAGTGGGGAGTATTCTGTCAAACTCCTGACTTGTACCTTGTATATGGTGGACAGTCTTTGCAGGAGTCAGGAGGTGAGTTACTCATTGCACAATTCCTAGCCTCTGACCTGCTCTTGTAGCCGCAGTATTTATAGGGCCAGTCCAGTTCAGTTTCTGGTCAATGGTAATCCCCAGGAGGTTGATAGTGGGAAATCAGTGATAGTAATGCCATTGAATGTCATGGGGTGATGGTTAAATTCTCTCTTGTTGGAGATGGTCATTGCCTGACACTTGTGTGGCACGAATGTTACTTGCCACTTGTCAGCCCAAGCCTGGGTATTGTCCAGGTCCTGCTGCATTTGGACATGGACAGCTTCAGTATCTGAGGAGTCGCGAATGATGCTGAACATTCATCAGCAAACATCCCCACTCCTGACCTGAACATCATTGGGTTGCGGACACTACCTTGAGGAACTCCGGCAGTGGTGGCCTAGAACTGAAATGATTGCCTTCAACAACCATCTTCCTTTATGCAAAGTGTGACTCCAACAAACGGAGAGTTTTCCTCCTAATTCCCATTGACTCCAGTTTTGCTAGGGCTCCTTGATGCCACACTCTGTCAAATGCAGCCTTGATGTCGAGGGCAGTCACACTCACCTCAGCTCGGGAATTCAGCTCTTTTGTCCATGTTAGAACCAAGGCTGTAATGAGGTCAGGAGCTGAGTGGCCTTGGTGGAACCCAAACTGCACATCAGTGAGCAGGTTATTGCTAAGTAAGTGCCGCTTGATAGCACTGTTGATGACCTGTTCCATTAATTTCCTGATGATGGAGAGTAGACTGATGGGGCTGTAACTGGCTGGGTTGGATTCGTCCTGCTTTTTCCTGGGCAATTTTCCACATAGCGGGGTAGATGCCAGTGTTATAGCTGTATTGGAACAGTTTGGCTAGGGGCACGGCAAGTTCTGGAGCACAAGTACTATTGTTGGAATATTGTCAGGGCCCATAGCCTTTGCAGTATCCCGTGCCTTCAGCCGTTTCTTGATATCACCTGGAGTGAATTGAATTGGCTGAAGACTGGCATCTGAGATGCTGGGGGCCTCAGGAGGAGACTGAGATGGATCATCCACTCAGCACTTCTGCCTGAAGATTGTAGCAAATGCTTCAACCTTATCTTTTACACTGATGTGCTGGGCTCCTCCATCATTGAGGATGGGGATATTTGTGGGGCCTCCTCCTCCAGTGAGTTGTTTAATTGTCCACCCCCATTCATGACTAGATGTGGCAGGACTGCAGAGCTTAGATCTGATCCGGTGGTTATGGGATTGCTTAGCCCTGTCTATCACTTGCGGCTTATTCTGTTTGGCACGCAAGTAGTCCTATGTTATACGTTCACCAGGTTGACACCTTATTTTTAGGTGTACTTGGTGCTGCTCCTGGCATGCCCTCCTGCACTCTTCATTGAACTAGGGTTGATCCCCTGGCTTGATGGTAATGGTAGAGTGGTTTAAGATGGGCCATGAGGTTACAATTGTGGTTGAGTACAATTCTGCTGCTGCTGATGGATGCCCAGTCTTGAGTTGCTAGATCAGTTCGAAATATATTCCATTTAGCATGGTGGTAGAGCCACACCACATGATGGAGGGAATCCTCAATGTGAAGGCGGGACTTCATCTCCACAACGGACTGTACAGTGGTCACTCCTACCGATACTGTCATGGACAGATGCATTTGCAGCAGGCAGTTCGGTGAGGATGAAGTCAAGTATGCTTTTCCCTCTTATTGACTCCCTCACCACCTGCCACAGACACAGTCTAGCAACAATGTCATTTAGAACTTGGCCAGCTCAGTCAGTACTGGTGCTACCAAGACACACTTGCTAGTGGACATTGAAGTCCCCCACCCAAAGGACACCCTATGTCCTTGCCACCCCCAGTCCTTCCTCCAACAGGTGTTCGACATGGAGGAGCACTAATTCATCAGTTGAGAGAGGGCTGTATGTGGTAATCAGCAGGAGGCTTCCTTGTCCATATTTGAAGTGTTGCCATGAGACTTCATGTAGTCCAGAGTTGATGTTGAGGACTCCCAGGGCAACTCCCTCCTGACTGTATACCACTGTGCTGCCACTTCTGCTGGGCCTGTCCTTCTGGTTGGGCAGGGCATACCCAGGGATGGTGATGGCAGCGTCTGGGACATTATCTGTGAGGTATGATTCCATGAGGATGACTATGTCAGGCTGTTGCTTGATTAATCTAAAAGACAGACTGGGAAGAGTGTCCTCTGTAGTCACCATCGCTGTGAAGCAGCCTGGGGAGAGTGTCCTCTGCAGTCACCATTGCCGTGAAGCAGTCTGGGAAGAGTGTCCTCCACAGTCACCGTGAAGCAGTCTGGGAAGAGTGTCCTCTGCAGCCACCCGTTGCCATGAAGCAGCCTGGGAAGAGTGTCCTCTGCAGTCATCGTTGCCGTGAAGCAGTCTGGGTAGGGTGTCCTGGGCAGTCACTGTCGCTGTGAAGCAGCCTGGGAAGAGTGTCCTCTGCAATCACCATCGCCGTGAAGCAGCCTGGGAAGAGTGTCCCCTACAGTCACCATCACCGTCGCCGTGAAGCAGTCTGGGAAGAGTGTCCTCCGCAGTCACCGTCGCCATGAAGCAGTCTGGGAAGAGTGTCCTCTGCAGTCACCATCGCCGTGAAG
Organism: Isurus oxyrinchus; assembly: GCA_026770705.1. Lineage (NCBI taxonomy): Eukaryota > Metazoa > Chordata > Chondrichthyes > Lamniformes > Lamnidae > Isurus > Isurus oxyrinchus. The sequence continues at coordinate 114,281,336 of JANJGN010000006.1, forward strand.
CAGCCTGGGAAGAGTGTCCTCTACATTCGCCGGCACTATGAATCAGCCTGGGAAGAGTGTCCTCTGCAGTCACCGTCACCATGAAGCAGTCTGGGAAGAGAATCCTCCACAGCCGTCGCCGGGAAGCAGCCTGGGAAGAGTGTCCTCCATAGTCACCATTTCCGTGAAGCAGTCTGGGAAGAGTGTCCTCTGCAGTCATCATTGCCGTGAAGCAGTCTGGGAAGAATGTCCTGTGTAGTCACCATCACCATGAAGCAGTCTAGGAAGAGTGTCCTCCGCAGTCACCGTCGCCTGGAAGCAGTCTGGGAAGGGTATTCTTCACTGTTACCATCGCCGCCAAGCAGCCTGGGAAGAGTGTCCTCCGTAATCACCACCGCCGTGAAGCAGTCTGGGAAGAGTGTCCCTTGCAGTCACCAGCGCCGAGTGAAAAAAAACAAAGAGTGACATCACAGGGAAACCGCAAGTTGATTGGTTGGTAAGTAACTGTTAGTTTGAACGACCTATTCCAAGTTGATTTCAGATTAAAGGTGACTACTGGTGCCCAGGATTGGAGGCCTAACACGTCAGCTTCAACACAGCAGAGAGAGCGAGTTCCAGTTGATTTTAAAAAGTGTATTTTGAATCTCTAATCTAACTTGCTTTCAGATTAAAGGTAAATAGGAGAAATATTTTACAGATTGATAAACTAAAGACCGGTAGGAAATTTAAAAACAAATTGAAAAGCTAATTAAGTAAAATAGAGATGCAGGGCCAGGCGATGTGTTATAGCTGCATGAGCTGAGAGCTGGTAGACCCCATTGTGGTTCCTAGTGACCACATCTGTAGCAAATGTTGGTTTCTTGAGGAACTCCGGCTCAGAGTTGATGAGCTGGAGTCTGAGCTTCGGACACTGCGACACATCAGGGAGGGGGACAGTTACCTGGACGCTGTCAGGAGACAGTCACACCCCTTAGATTAACTACCTTAAATTTGGCTAGTGGTCAGGGACAGGAGGTGTGACTATGAGTGAGGCAGGTAAAGGGATCCAGAAAGTAGCACTGCAGGAGCCTCAGCCCATGCCCTTATCCAACAGGTTCGAGATTCTTGTATGGACGAGAGCGGAGAGTGTAAGGAGGATGAGCAAACTGACCATAGCACCGTGGTATAGGGAACCAATCAAGTCAGGGGAGAAAAGAAAAATGTAGTTGTAATCGGGGATAGTATAGTTAGGGGAATAGATACTGTTCTCTGTAGCCAGGATCGAGAGTCCCAAAGGCTGTGTTGCCTACCTGGTGCCAGGGTTAAGGATATCTCATCTGGGCTGCAGAGGAACTTGGAGTGGGAGGGGAAAGATCCAGTTGTCGTGGTCCACGTAGGTACCAACGATATAGGTAGAACAAGGAAAGAGGTTCTGTTGAGGGAATACAAGCAGCTAGGGGCTAAATTATTACCAAAAAGGTAATAATCTCTGGATTACTACCTGAACCATGAGCTAATTGGCACAGGTACATAAGATTAAAGAGGTAAATGCGTGGCTCAAAGTTCCGTGTGGGAAAAATGGGTTCGAATTCATGGGACATTGCCACCAGTACTGGAGAAAGAGGGAGCTATTCCGTTCGGACGGGCTCCACTTGAATCATGCTGGGACCAGTGCCCTGGCGAATAGCATAACTAGGATTGTAGATAGGGTTTTAAACTAAATAGTGGGGGGGAGGGTAAGACTGCAGGTTAGTGACGAGGCTGATTGTTACCAAAAGGTGAAAGGAAGGGACAGTGTGTGAATGCCATATTGCGCCAAAGAATCATATAAGAGTAGGAAAAATTGACAATAGGGCAAACTTAAAGGCTTTGTATATGAATGCACGTAGCATTCGGAATAAAACTAATGAGTTAACAGTGCAAATAGAGATCAATAGGTATGATTTGGTGGCAATTACTGAGACGTGGTTACAGGGAGAACAGGTTTGGGAGTTGAATATCCAAGGGTACTCAGTGTTTCAGAAGGATAGGCAAGAAGGAAAAGGAGGTGGTGTAGCTTTGTTAGTAAAGGAAGAGATCAGTGCTATTATGAGTAATGATATAAGCACTGGAGAGCAAGACGTAGAGTCAGTCAGGGTAGAAATAAGAAATAGCAAGGGAAAGAAGTCCCTAGTGGGAGTAATCTATAGGTCCCCCAACAGTAGTTCAGCAGTAGGGCACAGCATAAACCAGGAAATACTGGGAGCATATTAGAAAGGCACGGCAATAATCATGGGTGATTTTAAAAGGATATAGACTGGACTAATCAAATTGGCAAGGGTAGCCTTGAGGGAGAGTTCATAAAGTGTATTAGAGATTGTTTCTTGGAGCAATATGTTGTGGAACCAACCAGGGAGGAGGTTATTCTGAATTTTTTTTCGTGTATTGAGATGGGATTAATTAATGATCTCATGGTAAAGGATCCTCTAAGGAAGAGTGATCATAGCATGCTAGAATTTCAAGTTCAGTTTAAGAGTGAGAAACTTGAGTCCCACACGAGTGTTCCGGAGTTAAACAAAGGTAACTACATAGGTATGAGGGAAAATTTGGCCCTAGTGGACTGGGCAGGAAGACTACAAGGTAGGACAGTTAATGAACATGGCAGATATTTAAGGAGATATTCAATTCCTCCCAAGTAAAATATATCCCAATGAGGAAGAAAGATGGTAAGAGAGGGAAAAAGTATCCATGGCTAAGCAAGGAAGTTAAAGATAACTTAAAGGCAAAAACTAAGGCATACCAATTTGCAAAGGTCAGTGGCAGGCTGGAAGATTGGGAAATTTTTAAAGATCAACAAAGGGTTACTAAAAAAATAATAAAAAGAGCAAAGGTAAATTATGAAAGAAAACTAGTGCAAAATGTAAAAACTGATAGCAAAAGCTTCTACAAGTATATAAAAGGAAAGAGAGTAGCTAAAGTGAATGTTGGTCCCTTGGAAGATGAGACTGGGGAGTTAATAGTGGAGAATGCAGAAATGGCAGAGACGCTTAATCAATATTTTGCCTCAGTTTTCACGGTGGAGGACACTAGTACCACCCCAATAGTAACAGGTAGTGCAGAGGGTATAGAGAAGGAGGAACTTAGAATAATCACCATCACTAGAGAAAAAGTACTGAGCAAACTATTGGGATTAAAGGGTAACAAGTCCCTAGGACCTGAACGCCTACATCCCAGGGTCTTAAAAGAAGTGGCAGTGGAGATAGTGGATGCATTGGCTATAATATTCCAAAATTCCCTAGATTCTGAAAAGGTTCCAGTGGATTGGAAAAATGCTAATATAATGCTCTTATTCAAAGGAGGGGAGGAGGCAGAAAGTAGGAAACTATGGAACAGTTATTTTAACGTCTGTCATTGGGAAATTGTTGGAATCCATTATTAAGGAAGTAGTAATGGGGCATTTGGAAAGTCAAAATGCAGAGTCAGCATGGTTTTATGAAGATTAAATCATGTTTGACTAATTTGCTGGAGTTCTTTGAAGATGTGACAAGCAAAGTGGATAATGGGGATCCTGTAGATGTAGTATATCTGGACTTCCAGAAGGCCTTTGATAAGGTGCCGCACAAAAGATTAATACACAAGATAAGATCACACGGAGTTAGGGGTAATATATTAGCTTGGATAGAGGATTGGCTAACCAACAGAAAGCAGAGAGTTGGGATAAATGGGTCTTTTTCTGGATGGCAAGCTGTGGGGTGCCACAGCGTTAGGTCTTTGGGCCCCAACTATTTACAATCTATATTAATGACTTGGATTCAGGGATAGAAGGTACTATAGCTAAATTTGCAGGTGACACCAAAATAGGTGGGAAAGTAAGTTGCAATGAAGAAATAAGAAATTTACAATTGGATATGGACAGATTAGGTGAATGGGCCAAAATTTCACAGATGGAGTTTAACGTGGATAAGTGTGAGGTTATCTATTTTGATCGGAAGAATAAAAAGGTGACTTATTATTTAAATGGAGAGAAACTTCAAAATGCTTCAGTGCAGAGGGATCTGGGTGTCCTTTTGCATGAATCGCTGAAAGCTAGTATGCAGTACAGCAGGTAATAAGGAAGGCAAATGGAATTTTAGCATTTATTGCTAAAGGAATAGAGTATAAAAATAGGGAAGTGTTGTTGCAACTGTACAAGGTGAGACCGCACCTGGAGTACTGTGCACAGTTTTGGTCCCTTTACTTGAGGAAGGATGTAGTTGTATTGGAGGGGGTTCAGAGGAGTTTCACTAGATTGATTCCAGAGATGTAGGGCTTACCTTATGAGGAGAGATTGAGCAGTTTAGGCCTATACTCGCTGGAGATTAGAAGGATGAGAGGAGGTATATATGATGCTAAAGGGGATAGCCAAAGTAGACGTGGAGCGGATGATTCCCCTTCTGGGGCATTCTAGAACGAGAGGCCATAGTTTTAGACTAAGGGCCAGTAGATTTAAATTAGAGATGAGGAGGAATTACTTCTCTCAAAGGGCTGTGAATCTGTGGAATTTGCTACCTCAGCGTGCAGTGGATGCCAGGACACTGAATAATTTTAAGGGGGAGATGAACAGACTTTTAATTAGTAATGGGTTGAAAGGTTATGGGGAGAGGGCGGGAAATTGGTGTGAGGCCAAAATGAGATCAGCCATGATTGTATTGAATGGCAGGGCAGGCTCGGGGGGCTGAATTGCCTACTCTTGCTCCTAGTTGTTATAGCCAGGATATTGAGGTCGGCGAGCAGGTCCCATCATCAACACATAAAATGACATGGGATGACATTGGGAGGAACTCCCGATGTCACCCCGCGTCATTTCAATTTTCAGGTTAGCAGGGCGCAGCTGAATCAGCTGTGCACCCGCCGACTTGTCAATGGCCAACTGAGGTCATTTAAAAAGTAATTCAAGTAATTGATGGACCTGCCCGTCCAACCTTAAGGTTGGCAGGCAGGCCAGGAGCCCTGGCGGGCATTGGAAAAAGCACGAAACCTCATCCACAGTTGGGATGAGGTTCCATGAAGATTTTTAAAAATGTAATACAAGTTTGGATAAAAGTGATGGACATGTCCCAACTCATCTGACAGTATCACGTGAGGGAACGTCAGGGAAATTTTATGTTTGTGCATTGACCATTTTTGAATTTGGCGCCAATCTCCCCTCAGGGAGATGAGTGCTCTCTTTCGCGCACATGCATGAAAGAGCGCACTCTCAGCTTAGGGAATCCCCCTGCCGCATAGTGCTTCCTGGCAGACGTCACTCTGGGCGGGCCTTAACTGGCCCATCCACATAAAATGGAAGCATGCATCCAATTGAGGCGCTGATTGGAGTTGCGCCTGCAAGCGCCCGCTCCTGCACTTCCCCCAAATTCTTCCCTATGTCCTTATGACAGTTCTCCAAATTTTGGCACTGGTCCCCAGTAAGGAGGACTTTGCAGGGTTGACAAGGCTGAGATTGCCAATGCAATAGTGTTGACAGTGCTGGTATCAGTTTAATAGCATTGACACTGTGACAGTGTTGATATCACTGTAATAGTGTGGACACTGTGAAAGTTATCGCTATAATAGTGTTGACACTGTGACAGTGCTGCTATCTCTAACAGTGTTGACACTGACAGTGCTTGTATCGCTGTGATAGTGTTGACACTGTGATGGTGCTTTTATTACTAAAATAGTCTTGACACGCCACAGTGCTCGTATCACTGTGACAGTGCTGGGATCACTGTGATAGTGTTGACACTGTAACAGTGCTGGTATCGCTGTAATAGTGTTGAGCATGTGACAGTGCTGGTATTGCTGTAACAATTTTGACACTGTGACAGTGCTGGTATTGCTGTAATAGTCTTGACACTCCAACAGTGCTTGTGTCACTGTGACAGTGCCAGTATCACTGATAGTGTTGACACAGTGACAGTGCTGGTATTACTGTAATAGTTTTGACACTGTGATAGTGCTGGTGTCACTGTAACAGTGTTGACACTGACAGGCCTGGCATCACTGTAATAGTGTTGATACTGACAGGCCTGGCATCACTGTAATAGTGTTGATACTGGCAGTGCTGGTATCACTGTAGTAGTTTTGACACTGACAGTGCTGGCATCACTGTAATAGTGTTAAAACTGTGACAATGCTGCTATCACTGTAATAGTGTTGACACTGTGATAGTGCTGGTATCGCTGTAATAGTTTTGACACTGTGACAGTTCTGGCATCACTGTAATAGTGTTGACACTGTGACAGTGCTACCATTACTGTAATAGTGTTAAAAACAAAAAACTGCGGATGCTGGAAATCCAAAACAAAAACAGAATTACCTGGAAAAACTCAGCAGGTCTGGCAGCATCGGGGGAGAAGAAAAGAGTTGACGTTTCGAGTCCTCATGACCCTTCAGCAGAACGCGAAACGTCAACTCTTTTCTTCTCGGCCGATGCTGCCAGACCTGCTGAGTTTTTCCAGGTAATACTGTAATAGTGTTGACTGTGATAGTGCTGGCATCACTGTAACAGTGTTGAGCATGTGACGGTGCTGGTTTCGCTGTAATAGTTTTGACACTGTGACAGTGCTGGCATCACTGTAATAGTGTTGAGCATGTGACGGTGCTGGTTTCGCTGTAATAGTTTTGACACTGTGACAGTGCTGGTATCACTGTAATAGTGTTGAGCATGTGACAGTGCTGGTATCCCTGTAATTGTGTTGACACTGTGACAGTCCTGGTCTGACCAGATTGTGCATTGCCCAGTTTCTAATTAAAGTGAGTGGAAACTTAAATTAACCAGAAGTTTGTGAAATATTCTGGGAGAAATTAAAATACATTTTTCCACAAAGTATTTCTTGATCGTTTTCTTTAGTCACTAAAGTTGTTAACTATGAAACTATATTCTAAAATTGATATGCATCTCCTTTACCACTCTGTCCTTTTGTATTAAGCCACACTTGACATTTTAAAAAAACTCACTGACTCGCACTGTAAACATGTGGTATAATTAATCGCTCCAGTATGCTTCAGCCCATGCAAATACACTTTTAACAAGCACTTTCCTCAAAATTTGCAGAACGAGTTACTGACTATGCTTCTAAAGGGACGACTCTATCCAAAGGAAGAATATACAGGGTTACAGGGAGAAGGCAAGAAAATGGCACTAGGTGAAACGCTCATTCAGAGAGCCAGTGCAAACATGATGGGCCAAATAGCTTCCTTCTGTATTTATAACAATTCTGTGATGCTTAATGTGCTATTGATTTAAAAGAATGAGGAAATGCAGTATTAGGCAGCCAGCCATTAATGCCAATTGGATTAGTGAGACATCAGGTGAATGCACTGTGTTCATCATTAACAATTCTCAATTGTTTGTAAACAAACCTGTGATCTTTAAGCATATCAGTTTCTGCACAGCCATTCTGGCATACTCACTGACACATCCCCTTCAAACAATTAGAGCAGAGTTGCCTCAATTGGAATTTATTATCAAATGCTAACCACACAAGAGAATTTAACAAATCACAGCAACCTCCCACCCAATCCAGAGTGTGCTGTCATTTGCTTTAGCAGAAAATAACCCCAGTTGCATTTAAGGGGTTTGTCTGCATATATTTGAATGTCTTCAACATATATAGAAGCAATGTGCAATTGCTTGAATCAAGTGACAACTGTGAAATAGAGGAATGATTTGCAGAGCAATGTGGATTATCATCCTGAAGTTAGAGTTGTTCTGGCTCAGATATACTTTCAGTATTTTACTCAAAGAAAAATGAACATTAAAATTTCTGATCATCTCTAAATTTCAAAGAAAAACCAGAGAACATTCAACGTTGCCATCAGAAATAGAACTCAAAGTCTTAACTACCCATAGAGAGAAACAAGTTAATGTTAAAATTCTAGTGCATATATAAATAATGCTCTTTATCACATCATGTTTTTGAAATGACAAAATATATTCTTTCAAAGTTTTTCTTGGGTTTTTATTGACTAACAGCTGATGATATAAATATAACAAACAGTCCCAATTACATTGCAAAAATCTTATTCCCCAACTTGGCTTAACATGGAGCTTTATTGTTCCAGCTAAATTAAATGAACATGGGTATACCTTAAATAGAGAGAGTTCTGGATTTCCTCCATGTCATTGAATAGGTGTTAAGTAGTCAGTAAATGTAAGGGAAATCAGAACAATGACAAAGGACTGCGTTTATTCACCATCTACATTCTGGCAATGTCAAAGATCTACAAGCAAGTCATTTGCCTACAGATTGGCTGCAAAACAATGCATGACATTGACCAAAGGTCAGAAACAATTAAAAAAAACACACTAATAGTGTTTTGTCTACAGTTACATGACTTGGTTTAATTTAAAATCACAAATCAAAATCCACCATCTTGCTTTAGGCCCAGCCTGTCCCAGCTGTTGACTAGAAGAGGATTTAAATAATGTCTAGCTGAAGTTTGGTTTGGTATATTTGATCATAATGAAATGGAAGCTGAAGGCACGGACAAGCAACTCTTCTTACCTGAGAATTGAAATCACTCACAGCTGAGTAATAAAGCCTTTAAGTGAAACCAGATTCTTTTAAGAATAATGGTAAAGTCAGGTAACTCAAAGCATTCTTATCTAAAAACTGTAGAAAAGGCATCCTATTGGTTTCCAGAGTTGCTAACCACAGCATGACACGGGCAAAACAGGGCATATCAACTGTCTTCTCCCAAACAGAGCTTCTGTAAGTAACCCGGAGACATCAACAATTGTCAATTCTTCCGAAAAAGAGCACTTCACATTTTAGATTAATAATGAATTAATAATGCTCTTGACGCCACCCACTATTTCAAACAAGGCATGCTTTTAAAAAGTCACGAGCAGGGTCAGTCACTGCAAACATTTTTAGATCTGCAACTAGAGTTTTAATTAACATGCAAATGAGAAAAACAGGTTTAAAAAAACAATGCAAATGGCCTATTTGGAATTGCATTCCAAGACATTAGCACGCTGTTCTTTTTTACCTGTCCCTGAGTATAAAGTGTGAAGGAGATTTCTGTAGAAATCCAGCAATCCAGCACGCGATCACAACATGGTGCTTAGTCCCAACGACAGTGCTCACTGTGCAACCTGATCTCCAAGGGAAGGTTCAGTTCTGATGCTAGTGTAATTATGGCAACAGAAATCTCTTTGCCATTCTTTTGTCAAAAGCACAGACTGCATTCACTGACTACACTCTCGAATTACCACAGCAGCAACATCACATGACAAGATCGAAAATGGTGTAGTCATCAGATTAAGATTCTGCAGAATATTAGAGTCATTTATTATCAGAGTAATCCATATTGGCTCTGCATGTGCTGAATTCAACCTCACTGAGCAAACTGGTAATGATTTGGTAAGTCTGACTATTAACTGCCTATGGAAGAGAAAGTTGTCAACTCTGCCTGTTCTGCGGTCCATACAACACAGGTGATTATATTAATTTTTACTGAACCAGCTTCAAGGATATCATAGTCTGCACAACCTCAAGCATCAGTCCAATCAACAGCACTGCTGTAGCTATTGTTACCATTTAATAGTGCAATTCCCAGTAGCATTCATTTATATTGTACATATTTTGTTTTAAAACAAGAAGTCAAAATCATGGTCACTGGATCCCACTATCCAAACACAGAGCAAAGAAAAAATATTTTTCCAAAAATATACTTTATTCATAAAATTTATAAAAGTACATTACATGACTGTTTAAAGTTGACATTACTTAAAATGCAAAACCAAATCAGTTTCTTCCAATTCTCTATGTTACTCACTACATTTACAATAACAGTTAATATTTACCATTCACATTACATGCCAAATATACAGCCCGAGAGGTTTTACACAATTTCCAGGTGCACTGTGGCTGAAATAGTGCTGGTGTCAAGAGTCTTTCTTTATTATTAATCTAAAGTGTGAAGTGTCCTTTTTAGGAAGAATTGACCTGACTGAAGCTCTGTTTGGGAGAAGACAGTTGATGTGCCCTGTTTCCCCTGTGTCATGCTGTGGTTAGTAAGTCTGAAAACCTATAGGATGCCTTTTCTACAGTTATAGGCAGCAGCCTTTCCACATTGTACCTCTGTGACAGCTGCCCCAAGCTTTAATGCATCCCTCCTTACATGGTCCTGAACCCTGGAATATACCAGTCTGCAACACTCAGTTGTGGACAACTGTTTTCACTGGAAAACCAACAAGTTTCAGTCAGACCAAAAGGCGTTTTTCACTGAGCTGATGACCCTTCAACCGTAGTTGATAGTTATATTGGTGTGCATCCCTGGGAACAGCCCATGGAGCACAGAGTCCTGCATCACAGAGCTGCTCAGGATGAGCTGCCCAAAAAACCACTGCATCTCTTTCCAGACCTTCTTTCAAAGGCACATTTCAGGAGGCGGACAACTAAATTCACCTCATAAATAACAATAGTTATACGTGACGCTTGATGCTAAAATAGGGCAATCAAAGTCATCTTGTGAGGTAATGGCAACCCCAATTAGCTCATTTGGGGGAGGTGATGGTGTAGTGGTATTGTCGCTGGACTCGTAATCCAGAGACCCAGGGTAATGCTCTAGGGACCTGGATTGAATCCCGCCACAGCAGATGGTGGAATTCAATAAGAATCTGGAATTAACAATGACTGTGAAACCATTGTTGATGTTATAAAAACCCATCCGGTTCCCTCTTGCCCCTTAGGGAAGGAAATCTGCTGCCCTAGCCTGTTCTGGCCTACACATGACTCCAGACCCACAGTAATGTGGTTGACTCTTAAATGCCCTCTGAAATGGCCTAGCAAGCCACTCAGTTGTATGAAATCACAACAAAGTCACAAAAAATGAATGAAACCGGACGGACCACCTGGCATTGACACAGGCACCGGAAACAATAACTGCAAACTTAGCCCTGTTGACCATGCAAAGACCTCCTTACTAACATCTGCAGGCTAGTGGGACTGCAGACTAGTCGAGCTACAACCTCATGGAATAATATCTTACAGATAATGTCTCAAACACTACCATTACCATTCCTGTCCCACTGGCAGGACAGGCTCAGCAGAGGTGGTGTCACAGTGATATACAGTCGGAGGGAGTTACCCTGAGATTCCTCAACATCAACCCCAGGCACCATGAAGTCTCATGGCATTAGGTCAAACATGGGCAAGGAAACCTCCTGTTGATAACCACATTCTGCCCTCTCTCAATTGAAGAATCAGTGCTCCTCCATGTTGAACACCACTTGGCGGATGCACTGAGGGTAGCAAGGGCACACAATGTGCTCTGAGTGGGGGGCATTAATATTCATCACCAAAAGTAGCTCGGTAGCACAACTACTGACCGAACTGGCAAAGCCCTAAAGGGCATAGCTGCTAGGCTAGATCTGTGGCAGGTGGTGAGGGAACCAACAAGAGGGAAAAACATACTTGACCTCATCCTCACCAACCTGCTTGCCACAGATGCATCTGTCCATGACAGTGTCAGTAGAAGTGACCACCGCACAGTTGTTGTGGAGATGAAGTCCCACTTTCGCACTGAGGATGCCTTTCATCAGTTGTGTGGCATTACCACTGTAGTGTCACAAGACTGGGCATCCATGAGGCGCTGTGGGCCATCAGCAGCAGCAGAATTGTACTCAAACACAATCTGTAACCTCATGGCCCAGCATAACCCTCACTCTACCATTACCATCAAGCCAGGGGATCATTCCTGGTTCAATGAAAAGTGCAGGAGAGCATGCCAGGAGAAGCACCAGGCATACCTAAAAATGGGGTGTCAACCTAGTGAAGCTACAACACAGAACTGCCAAACAGCGGAAGCAGCAATTGATAGACAGAGCTAAGGGATTCCACAACCAACGGATCAGATCTAAGCTCAGCAGTTCTGCCACATCTAGTTGTGAATGGAAGTGGACAACTAAACAACTCACCGGAGGAGGAGGCTCCACAAATATCCCCATCCCCAATGATGGGGGAGCCCAGCACAGCAATGCAAAAGATAAGGCTGAAGCATTCACAACAATCTTCAGCCAGAAGTGCCGAGTAGATGTTCCATCTCGGACTCCTCCGGCGGTCCCCAGTTTCACAGATGCCTGTCTTCAGCCAATTCAATTCACTCCATGTTACATCAAGGAACAGCTGAAGGCACTGGATACTGCAAAGGCTGTGGGCTCTGACAATACTCCGGCAATACTACTGAAGACGTGTGCTCCAGAACTTGCCGTGCCCCTAACCAAGCTGTTCCAGTACAGCTACACACTTGCATCTACCCAGCTATGTGGAAAATTGTCCAGGTATGTCCTTACACACAAAGCAGGACAAATCCAACCCGGCCAATTACAGCCCCATCAGTCTACTCTCCATCATCAGTGAAGTAATGGAAGGGTCATCAACAGTGCTATCAAGTGGCACTTGCTTAGCAATAACCTGCTCACTGACACTTAGTTTGGGTTCTGCCAGGGCCACTCAGCTCCTGACCTCATTGCAGTCTTGGTTCAAACTTGGACAAAATAGCTGAACTCCAGAGGTGAGGTGACAGTGACTGTCCTTGACATCAAGGCTGCATTTGACCGAGTGTGGCATCAAGGAGCCCTAGCAAAACTGGAGTCAAGGGAATCAGGGGAAAAATGGTTGGAGTCATACCTAGCAAAAAAGATGCTTGCTGGAGGTCAGTCATCCCAGCTGCAGGACATCACTGTGGGAGTTCCTCAGGGTAGTGTCCTTGACCCAACCATCTTCAGCTGCTTCATCAATGACCTTTCTTCCATCATAAGGTCAGAAGTGGGGATGGTCACTGATGATTGCACAATATTCAGCACCATTTGCGACTCCTCAGATACTGAAGCAGTCCATGTCCAAATGCAGCAAGACCTGGACAATATCCAGGCTTGGGATGACAAGTGGCAAGTAACATTCGCGCCACACAAGTGTCAGGCGATGACCATCTCCAACAAGAGAGAATCTAACTATCGTCCCTTGACGTTCAAAGACATTACCATCACTGAATACCCCACTACCAACAACCTGGAGGGTTACCATTGACCAGAAACTGAACTGGACTAGCCATATAAATACTGTGGCTACAAGAGCAGGTCTGAAGCTCGGAATCCTGCAATGGTTAACTCACCTCCTGAGTCTCCAAAGCCTGTCCACCATTTTCAAGGCACAAGTCAGGAGCGTGATGGACTACTCCCCACTTGCCTGGTTGAGTGCATCCCCCAGAACACTCAGGAAACTTGACACCATCCAGGACAAAGCTGTCCACTTGATTGGTGCCTCATCCATAAACATTCACTCCCTCCACCACCGGCCCACAGTATCAACAGTGTATACCATCTACAGGATGCACTGCAGGAATTCACCAAGGCTCCTTCAACAGCAACTCCCAAACCCAAAACCACTACCATCTAGAAGGACAAGGGCAGCAGATAGATGAGAACAGCACCAGCTGGGAGTTCCCCTCAAGTCACACACCATCCTGACTTGGAAATATATTGCTATTCCTTCATTGTCACGGGGTCAAAATGCTGGAACTCCCTTCCTAACAGCACTGTGGGTGTACCCACACCAGAAGGATTGCAGTAGTTCAAGAAGGCAGCTCACCACCACCCTCTCAAGGGGAAGTAGGGATGGGCAATAAATGCTGGCCCAGCCAGTGACGCCACATCCCATGAATGAATTTTTTAAAAAATTGCTCACTGTATATCACACAAACTCATGAATCGGCCCAAGGCTGTCACTTTAGGTCCTGAAAAGTGCCCAGTCTCACTCAAAATACCCTGCAAGGTCTCAAAAATTAGAGCAACAGGTGAAGCTAACCATTTCATGCTGCTACTATGCAGTAGCAACACGTGTGGTATTCACCACTAACAGGATGCTGCCTTCAAGCCAAAAAGACACAAATGAGTAATGTGGTATATGAATTTCAGTGCCGGTGTGATGCCAAATATGCAGGCCGTACATTCCAATAAATGGTGGATCGTATCAAACAACACGGCCCATCGGTTGTTCACAAAGTACTGACTGTACACAATTAGCCCGTGCTTGCAAAACTCAAAACATAGTGTCCAACATTAGATATGATTCCGCGACTGGACAGCACTTACCAACTGATCGTGCTGAGAATTAAACTGAAAACCAATTTAAGATTATCAGTCAGTCGTGCAAAGTGGCTCACTTATGCCTGCTAGAAGCCACATATATTCATATGCAGGGACCAATGCACTGTAAACAAAATGTCCATGCATTGCACCATTTTCAATTAAAAATCATGGGCAACAATGGTGCCCTGGCGCATTTCCCCAGCAATGCCTTGACCAATTAAGCAGAGTTGACCTGCCTTTTTTGAATTTAAACAAAAGCTTGGTGGGCAATTGTTCCCTGGTGCGTACACCAAGGCAATGCCTCGGCCAGACACCACTTTCAAACCAACGAGCGCCTTTTTTCTAATGAAATAGGAATTATTGTTCCCTTTGAAAATTGTCAGGAAGGCATATGGCATGCTTGCCTTCATTGGCAGGGGTATTGAGTATAAAAGCTGGGAAGTCGTGCTGCAGTTGTATAGAAACTTGGTTAGGCCACACTTGGAATATTGCATGCAATTCTGGTCGCCACATTACCAGAAGGATATGGAGGCATTGGAGTGGGTGCAGAGGAGGTTTACCAGGATGCTGCCTGGTCTGGAGGTTATTAGCTATGAGGAGAGTTTGGAGAAAGTCGGATTGTTCTCGCGAGAGCGACGGAGATTGAGGGGCGACTTGATAGAAGTTTACAAAATTATGAGTGGCATGGACAGAGTAGATAGTCAGAAGCTTTTTCCCAGGGTGGAAGAGTCAATTACTAGGGGATGTAGATTTAAGGTGAGAGGAGAAAACTATAGAAGAGATGTGCGGGGCAAGTTTTTTACGCAGAGGGTAGTGAGTGTCTGGAATTCGCTGCCAGAGGAGGTGGTGGAAACAGGTACGATAGTGGTGTTTAAGAGGCAGCTTGACAAATACATGAATAGGATGGGAATAGAGGGATACGGACCCCGGAAGTGCAAAATGTTTTAGTTGACAGGCAATATGATCGGCGCAGGCTTGGAGGGCCGAAGGGCCTGTTCCTGTGCTGTACTTTTCTTTGTTCTTTGTTCTTCTTGCATTTGTCCCGATGAGTTCAAGACAAAAAGCTTTGACAGTATGTTTCTTTTTTCAGCGATACATATGTGTCGGGAAGAAGCATCTGAGCGTTAAGGCACTCAACCAATCAAACTTCTCTTGACGTTAAGTTTATGGGAGAGAAATAATGGGCTGAATTTAATGGCTGCACTGCCAGAAAGTCATGGAAACCCTCCAGGGCCGTAATCAGAAGCTCCAGTGGACTTCAATGCCTATCAAGCTGTCTGCTGCCTGTCATTGGTGTTCCTGTACCCTTGGAAGCAAAGAGCCTGCCTCAAAGTGCTGCTGGCCAATCAGAGGAATTGCAGCTCTTCAGTCACAGCAGTGCCGCTGGGAGCCCCACCGTCCTGGAGCAGCAGCAGTGCTGGAAGCCCCAGAAGACAGGTGAGTGAGTCAGGCTCACCGGGGCAACGCAGGCTGGCCCCGATGAGGGTGGAGATGATCATTGTGGGGAGCAGGGAGGATATTTCAACATTGCCACGTGGGCCTTCTGTGGGTTACAGGGTGTCTCATCTGGAGAGCCGCTGTTTGCCAGGTTTTCCAGGGCACATCACGCCCAGCCCTCTCCTACTGGTATTAAATTAATGGCAATGGGATGAGACCCTTAATAGTGATCACTGACTGGCCACTTAAGGGCCTCAACTGGCCTCCTGGCAGGAAGGCTATCCTTGAAATTCCCCACCCCTGACTTAGAAGGGGGGGGGTCAGGAAGGCAATGGACACTCCACTTCCCAGCTCCCATCACCCTCGTCTCCTTGAGCTGGGGTGGGGGGGAGCATTAAATTCTGCCCAAAAGGTCAGAATTTGCTGACAAAATATGTTTAATCTGCTTCCTGTTATTAATCCATAAACTGTCCAGCAACGTGTGGCGAGGGGGGGAGGGGGATATGGCATGAAATACAAACGTAACAAATTGCTGGACATTTAGCAGTACTGTCCCATTCGCCTCCTGAAAACCAGCTTGACTTCAACAGTTATACTCCAGAAAGAAAGCTGGAGAAGGATGATGCAGGTTCCAATTTCTGCTCAGTCTTATATTTATTTACAGAGTGAAACATCACAAGCATAAACCTCCTAACTCAACCACACAAAGTTTCAGTAAGCATCTCGTTAAATGTTCTAAAGTTAAACCTCAAACTACACTCTCCACCTGCAAAGAATCAATTACAATTCATGTACAATTAACACCAGCCTCCTGAGAAATTGCTGTACTTGTACATTAATTAGCAATCAAGCTCTTTGTAGAAAGTTAGGGATGATATTTTACAATGTTAGTAGCTTTTTAATGAGGAGATTTATGTCTCTGCAATGTCAGTCAACCTCCAAAGATAACAACTGTAACTGCGGAGAGACTAATTCCTTCAGCAAGTCAATTGTGAAAGATTTTGAAAATTTGAAATGTGTAATTTTTCTTCTTACTTTCTTTTGTCTCTTTTTTCTTCCCCTCAATCCAATCTGTGTTGCCTCTCTATTTGTCATTCTGGTCTTTGTTTAACTATAGTTTACCCTCTTTCTCAATCATTTCTCTTGTTCTCGCTCAATCCTTAAACCTTCTTTGGTCAAGGAGATAGGTTGGTGGTTCCATCGTTCATGAAGGTTCCAGAGGTCCCACAATTTGCAGCAAATATTACAACCTTGTCGGAAAAAAGGGTTTAAGGATAAGCCCAACAACTATGGGCCAGTCAGTTTAACCTCAGTGGTGCAGAAACTTCTAGAAACGATAATTCAGGACAAAATTAAAAATTCTCTTGGGCAAAGCCAAATTAATTGAGGAAAACCAGCATAGATTTGTTCAGGGTAACTAGTGTTTAACTCACTTAATAAAGCATATGATATCCTAAATTTTATAAATAGGGTCATAGAGTATAAAAGTATTATGGTCAACCTGTATAAAATACTGGTTCAGCCTCAGCTGCAGTATTGTGTCCAGTTCTGGACACCATACATTAGGAAGGATATGAAGGTATTAGAGAGAGTGTAGAAAAGATTCACGAGAATAGTTCCAGGCATTAGGAACTTCAGTTACATAGATAAGTTGGTGAAGTTGGGACTGTTCTCCTTGGAGAAAAGTATGTTGAGAGCAGATTTGATAGAGGTATTCAAAATCATGAATGGTCTGGAAAGAATACAGAGAAACTGTTCCCATTGGTGGAGGGCACCAGAGGACACAGGTTTAAAGTAATTGGCAAAAGAAGCAACGGCAACATGAGGAAAAACATTTTCATGCAGTGAGGGGGTTAGGAACTGGAATGCACTGCCATTGAGTGTGGAAGAGGCAGAGTTAACTGATGCTTTCAAAAGAGAATTGGGAAAATATCAGAAGGGGAAAAGTTTGCAGGGCTCCAGGGAAAGGCAGTGAAAGTGGCGCTAGGTTACTTGCTCTTGCAGAGAGCTGGCACAGAAATGACAGGCTGAATGGCCTCCTTCTGTGCTGTAACTATTCTGTGATTCTAGGATAAAATGTTCAAGCTGAAGATAAGGGGAAAGGTGTAACTAATGCGTTACATTACAATAATATAGACTGGGAAAACCTTAGTGTTAAGGGTAGGGAAGGAGAGGAACTCCTGAAATGTGTACAGAAGAACTTATCAGTGACAAGAAGATAATTCAGTTTAAAGTAATTCTGGGAAGAGACCAGAAAGTATCAAGGGTGAAAATGTTCAACTGGGGAATTGCTACTTTCAGGGATTGAAGAAGGAACCCAGCACAGGGAGATTGGAAAAGGCAATTTCAGAGTAAAGCATTAACAGAAGAATGGAGGACATTCAGCAAAGAGATAGTTCAGATACAAACTCGGAATAGTAAGTGGTTCATCAGTGAAAAGGTTGAGCGTATATCCCTGCTCCATCAAAATTTAGATCAGTGTTCACCAAATTTATGGAACTTTCAGGAGAATTCTTAATGAGCAAAACATAATTTCCTGGATCTGTGATGACTTAATTCTCCCTGTTTTCTCACTTCACTGATTTAAAATAATGGATTGCAAAATTAAATAATTACTTAATTGATTCAACATTGGGCAAGTGAGTCTGGACATTGATGAGACACCGGACACTTTTCTGGGCACAACGATTCAGATGCTGCAAGGGAGTGGCTGCTATTTCATCACAAGCACTGTTTTGCTGTGCTTTGACTACAACATTAGTGATGTTACAGGTCATTTCTTCAGTTTGACAAGTCTTGTAAAAGCCACAGAGAAAAACAATTGTTGCAAAGTATTCGCTTAACACTTTAGCCTTGTCCTCTCTGCCTTGACATGAAGATTACCCTTTGGGTTCTTAATATGCTCAACCTTATCGCTGATGAACCACACTATTCTGAGTTTGTATCTGAACTATCACTTTGCTGAATGTCCTCCATTCCTCTGTTAATGCTTTACTCTGAAATTACCTTTGCCAATCTCCCTGTGCTAGGTTCCTTCTCCAATCCCTGAAAGTAGCAATTCCCCAGCTGAACATTTTTACCCTTGATACTTTCTGGTCTCTTCCCTGAATTACCTTAAACTGAATTATCTTCTTGTCACTGATGAGTTCTTTTGTTCACATTTCAGGAGTTCCTCTCCTTCCCTATCCTTAACACTAAGGTTTTCCCAGTCTATATTAGGGGAATTCAAGTCTCCTAATATTACTCAGCAGGTCTGGCAGCATCGGCGGAGAAGAAAAGAGTTGACGTTTCGAGTCCTCATGACCCTTCAACAGAAGTTCTGTCAAAGGGTCATGAGGACTCGAAACATCAACTCTTTTCTTCTCCGCCGATGCTGCCAGACCTGCTGAGTTTTTCCAGGTAATTCTGTTTTTGTTTTGTATTTCCAGCATCCGCAGTTTTTTGTTTTTGTTTTTATCTCCTAATATTACTGCTCTGTATCTGTTACACAGCTTACTGTTTGGAGCTCTGTAAAGGAACACTCAGCCATCCAACAGCCCCTACTCTGTTCCTTGACTCAAGCCAAATAGATTCAGTCCTAAAATCATCCAGTAAATCATTTTTAATTAGAACAAGATCATCTTTAATTAATACAACCACATTCCCTCTTCTCATTCCTTCTCTATCATTCCTGAATGCTTGGTAACCAGGAATATTAGGAACCTATTCTTGGCTTTGTTAGAATTGCATCTGTGAATGTGACCATGTCATAATCTTATGTAGCAATTTGTGCTGGCAGCTCACCAACCTTTTTATTTATGGACATTAATCACCATACAATTTAAAATCTCTTTCACCCCTGTTGCTCTCTTCCTCAATCAGATCTGATGCTGGGTCTTTGTCCCCTCATCAAAGGAACAATGTCAAAGAAACGGATCATTTTCATCTTGTTTTTTCAAAGCCATATTCTGTCTAATTTTCTGTAAGGTAGGGGTAGTTGAAAGAAAATTAGACATGGAAGTGTTCTTCCACTCCTGCCACCTGATGCTGTTTCCCACCATAATTCAAACAGGTAAATATGGCTGGATGTTTTGCAGTAAGATTTAATGTACATGGCTGCTGGTACTGAGCCATCACCCAAGGCAGACAACCTGGCAATGCCAGAAACCAGCAAATTACTCAAGTGACTGACCTTGAAAAATGAGGTAAAGCCAGAGCTGGCAGTATAAGACAAGCACAAACTCTGCCCACTGAACTTACATCACCATTTTGGTCCAAAGGGGAAATAAATTGATCTTGAAGCAAACTAAAAAAAGCAAGTCAAAGTTTGTTATGATTCTCCCTATTTGGCCAAGTCTTTTGCTTTGCGTGTCTGTGGCTTTATCTTGTTTCTGAATAATTTATTGTAGCAAATCCATAATTAAAATAAGTTGGTCAAGCCTTTGAAAATGTTCTTTTATTCCTTTTAGTAAACATATCAGTGTATCTCTATTGTGACCTTGAATTGTTATTTATTAATAGTAAGGTGCAAATAAACAAACTGATTGAACACACTATTTGACCATATTATCCAGGGCAGTCTGTCAATATTTTACATATTTATGTACTGGTTAAATACAGGCCAAACACCAAGGTTATGATTGATTTATTGATTGTTGCCATGCAGTGTGTACCACAGTTTTGATCCTCACCATCAAGCAGTGTTTCAGCTTTAAATCTTATCATGAGATGTTTCCTACCAACATTAACAACTGATTATAGCATCGTTAACATAACGTCTGCCTTTACCAAGGAAGAAGATACTACCCAGGCCACGGTGAAAGAGGAGGTAATTAATGCCCTAGAAGATAGAAAATTTGTAAGGAGGAGGCATTGAATAGGCTGTCCATACAAAGTTGACAAGACACCAGACCAAATGAGATGCATTCAAGGATACTGTGGGAAGCGAGAGTGGAAATTGCAGAGGTACTAGCCATAATTTTCCAGTCTTCTTTAGACTCCAGGATGGTGCCAGAGGACTGGAGAATTGCAAATGTTACACACTTGCTCAAGAAAGGGTGTGAAGAAAAGCTCAGCAACTACCGGCCAGTCAGTTTAACTTCAGTGATAGGAAAGCTTCTAGTAACAATAATTCAGATCAAAATTAATAGTCACATGGACAAATGTGGGTTAAGTAAGGAAAGCCAGCATAAATTCCTTAAGGGAAAATCATGTTTTGCTGGTGCTTTTTGATGAGGCAACAGAGAGGGTTAATGAGAGTAATGCTGGTGGTGCGGTGTACATGGACTTCCAAAAGCATTTGATACAGTGTCGCATAACAGACTTCTGAGCAAAGTTATAGCTCAAGGGATAAAAGGGGCAGTAGCAAAATGGAGACAACTTTGGCTGAGTAACAGGAAACAGAGAGTAGTAGTGAATGGATAGTGGTGAATGGATTTTTTTGAATTGAAGGAAGGTCTGTGGTGGAGATCCCCAGGGGTCAGTGTTGGGGCCCCTGCTTTTCCTGATGTATCTTAATGACCGGAGTGTACACTTAGTTTACAGGAAACAATTTAAACACTCGGAAGCACTGTGAACTGTGAGTAAGTGATTCATTTGGTCAGAAGAACATGGAGAGACATTATAAAATTAAGGGTACAACTCTAAAGGTGGTGCAGGAGCAGAGGGACCTGGGTGTACATGTGCATAAGTCACTGAAGGTGGCAAGACAGGTTGAGAGAGCAGTTAATAAAACATACAGTATCCTGGGCTTTATTAATAAGGACATAGATTACAAGAGCAAGGAAATTATGTTGAACTTGTGTAAGACACTAGTTCAACTTCAGTTAAAGTATTGCATCTAGTTCTGGGCACTGCACTTCAGATAAGATGTGAAGACATTGGAGACAGTGCAGAAAGGATTCATGAGAATGGATCCTGGGATGAAGACCTTCAGTTATGAAGACAGATTGGAGAGTTTGAGACTGTTTTCCCTGGAGAAGAGAGGAGATTTGATAAAAGTATTCAAAATAATGAGAGGTTTGGACAAAGTACATAGGGAGAAACTGTTCCCACTCATGAAAGGATCAAAATTGAGAGCACAGATTTAAAATAATTGATAAAAGCAGAAACGATGTGAGGAGAAACTTTTTCACACTGACAGTGGTTAGGGTCTGGAATGCACTGCCTGAGAGGGTGGTGGAGGTTGGTTCAATTGAAGTATTCAAAAGGGAATTAGATTGTTATCTGAAAAGAGAGAATGTGCAGGGTTACGGGGAAAAGGTAGGAGAATGGCACCTAAGTGAATTGCTCATTCAGAGAGCTGGTGCAGACATGATGGGCTGAATGGCTTCCTATTGTACTGTAACAATGTTGGGATTCTGTTTGAGTGATAGCAAAATGTCCCACGGTACTTTGATATTTTAATACAGTAGATGACACCGAGCTACAGAAGGAAATGTTAGGTCAGATGACCGAAAGCTTTGTCGAAAGGTATGCTTTAAGAAGTGTTTTAAAGGAGGAAAGCAAGTTGGAGAGGCAAAGAGGTTTAGGGAGGGAATTCTAAAGCTTAAAGCCCAGGCAGCTGAAGGTGTCTCTACTGATGGTGGAGCGATTAAAAGCAAAGATGCTCAAGAGGCCAGAATTAGTGGAGCAGAGATATCTTGGAGGGTTGTGGAGCTGGAACTGTTTAGAACATAGGACATGGGCAGCAGAGCTTTGGATGACCTCAAATTTATGGAGGGCAGAGTATGGGAGAGCAGTCAGGATGGTCAAGTTTGGAGGTAACAAACACATGGATAAGAGTTTCAGAAGCTGATGAGATGAAATGGGGTCAGGTGATGTAACGAAGGTGGAACTAAGCCTCTTAGTGATGTGGCAGATGTGTGGTTGAAAGCTCATTTCAGGGTCAAATATGACACCAAGATTGTGAAAAGTCTGGTTCAACTTCAGACTGTTGCCAGAGAGAGGGATGAAGTTGGTGGCTAATGGAGTTTGTAGCAAGGACAAAAAATAATGGCTTCAGTCTTCCTAATATTTCTTCTCATCTAGTACTTCATGTCCAATAAGCGGTCTAACAATTTCAAAACAGTGGGAGAGTCGGGGGAGGCGGTGGTGAGGTACAGCTGTGTGTCATCAGCGTACATGTGAAAAGTAACAATGTGCATTCGAATGATGTCACTGAGGGGCAGCACGTTGATGAGAAAAAGGAAGGAGCCAAGGATGAATCATTGGTGACGCTAGAGGTAATAGTGAGGGGATGGGAAGAGAAGCCATTGATGGCAATTTCACCCCAGTTTCATTCCTTGTTATTATGCTGTACTTGAAGTGCCATCATGAACAATCCTCCGCATATACAAGAAAAGAAAATAAATACGAAAATCGCCAATTTTCTGCTTAATTACAATATGTACCTGTGAAATGTGCTAAACATCAAACTATTCTCCATACAATTCTATGGAAAGCTGTTGCTGCTCAGCATAATAATAGAGGAATTCTCTGTCACCTACATAAATGTATAATAATAGGTTCGTAGCACCTTAAATGCATATTTGGATAAATCTTTTAACAGGATATAATAGGATTATCTTCTGTAAGTGTAATGCAGCAAGTTTCTGTCATTGCATAAAAGAGGCTAATTTTCTCCCGGGGTATAACTGAGTACCTTTTGCAAGCATATAGAAGTCTAATTCTTCATAAGTGTATAATCATTTATAATGCTTAATAAGATAACACACCTCCCGCCCACTTTGTGGCATTTTGGTGACAAGTTCCTTATATGCTGCATGTGTCTTAAATAAAGCATTTAAATACAGAGAAGTTACAACTCATAACCAAACCAATTACTCCCGGTGGCATAGTGGTAAAGTCAGAGGACTGGTAATCCAGAGGCTGAGATTAATGTTTTGGGGACTTGGGTTCAAGTCAATTCAATTAATAAGATCTGGAATTATAAAAATTAAAAATTATAGTCTAAGTAATGGTGACCATGAAACTACCATCAATTGTTGTAAAAACCCATAAGGAAGTAAATCTGCCATCCTTTACCTGTAGTTGACTCACAATGTCCTCTGAAATGGCCAAGCAAGCCACGCAGCTCAAGAGCAATGAGGGATGGGCACTAATTGCCCTTGAACTCATAATGTGCTGCATGAACATTGTATGAAAACGTGCTCCGGTCAGTGCTTCGAATTATGAGGTTTAACCACATTGTGTGCTGATTTAGTTGAATTGCACAAGAGGCCCTTTCCTAAGTGGAGTAAGATATAAAGATCAACTGTATGGAAGGGTCGACCCTATGGGAAATGCTGTCTGCCAGGGGATTGAATAATAAGCTTGTCCCCAGAAAGCAAAACATGAGAACAAGTTACAGATTGGCCCTGTGAGGGGTGGGGGTGCAGGGAGGGGAGGAGAGGGTGGAAAAACAAAAATGGAGGACAGAGTTCATGGTTTGACATTGTCAAACTCAATATTAAGGCCAGAAGACTGTAAAGCACCTAATCAGAAGTGAGGTGCTGGCACTCCTGTTTGCGTTGGGCTTCACTGGAACATTGTAGCAGGTTGAGGACAGAAACGTGAGCATGAGAGCAAGATGATGAATTGAAATGGGAAGCGACAGGAGGCCAAGGTCATGCTTGTATAGATCCTTCAATAAGGGCCCAGCCTCTGCCTGAAAACTCTCAGAAGAATCCAACAGTATTGATTTCCTCACAGATAAATAAATTTGTCAAACATAATTTATCTTTCACAAAATCATGTTGACTCTGCTTGATTATATTATGATTTTATACACATGCTGCTACTACTTCCTTGATAACGGATTCCAGCATTTTCCCCATAACAGAAGCGCAAGTCAGGAGTATGATGGAATACTCTCCACTTGTCGTGATGAGTGCAGCTTCATGAACACTCGAGAAGCTTAATGACCTCCAGGACAAAGCAGTCTGCTTGATGCACCCCATTCACCACCTTAAAATTTTTTTCCTTCCACAACCGACTCTCAGTGGCAGCAGTGTAAACCATCTACAAGATACATTGCAGGAACCCACCAAGGTTCATTCGACAACACCTTGCAAAGCCACGACCTCCATCGCCTAGAAGGACAAGGGCAGCAGATGCATGGGAACACCACCGCCTGAAAATTCCCTTCCAAACCACTCACCATCCTGACTTAGAATCATATCGCCCTTCCTTCGCTGTCACTGGGCCAATATCCTGGAACTCCCATCTCTAACACCACTATGGGTGTACCTACATCACATGGACTGTTGTGGTTCAGAAGGCGAGAACCTACCCATCTCCTCGTAACCTTCAACGACATTACCATCACTTGCCACTAACATGTGCAGCAAATCCATGGCACCACAAGTGGCTCAGCTGCAGAGAGGTGGGGAAGAAAGAGTGGGAGAGCAATATTGATTGGGGATTTTTCTTTTATTATTCATTCATGGGATGTGAGCTTCGCTGGCTGGGCCAACATTTATTGCCCAGGCCTAGTTGCCCTTGAGAAGGTGGTGGTGAGCTGCCTTCTTGAACCGCTGCAGTCCATGAGATGTAGTACATCCACAGTCATGTTAGGAAATGAGTTCCAGGATTTTCACCCAGTGACAGTGAAGGAATGGCAATATATTTCCAAATCAGGCTGGTCAGTGACTTGGAAGGGAACTTACAGGTGGTGGTGTTCCCATGTGTCTGCTGCCCTTGTCCTTCTAGATGGTAGTGGTCGTGGGTTTAGAAGGTGCTGTCTAAGGAGCCTTGGTGAATTCCTGCTGTGCATCTTGCAGATGGTACGCACTGCTGCGTACGTGTGTCAGTGGTGCAGGACATGAATGTTTATGGATGTGTGCCAATCAAAGAACAAGGAACAAAGAACAAAGAAAAGTACAGCACAGGAACAGGCCCTTCGGCCCTCCAAACCTGCGCCGATCATATTGCCTGTCAAACTAAAACATTTTGCACTTCCGGGGTCCGTATCCCTCTATTCCCATCCTATTCATGTATTTGTCAAGCTGCCTCTTAAACACCACTATCGTACCTGCTTCCTCCACCACCTCGGGCAGCAAATTCCAGACACTCACAACCCTCTGCATAAAATACTTGCCCCGCACATCTCTGCTAAAGTTTTCTCCTCTCATCTTAAATCTATGTCCCCTAGTAATTGACTCTCCACCCTGGGAAAAAGCTTCTGACTATCTATTCTGTCCATGCCACTCATAATTTAGTAAATTTTTATCAAGTCGCCCTTCAATCTCTCTCGCTCCAGTGAGAACAATCCGAGTTTCTCCAACCTCTCCTCATAGCTAATAACCTCCAGACCAGGCAGCATCCTGGTAAACTTCCTCTGCACCCTCTCCAATGCCTCCATATCTTTCTGGTAATGTGTCAACCAGAATTGCATGCAATATTCCAAGTGTGGCCTAACCAAGATTCTATACAGCTGCAGCATGACTTCCCAGCTTTTATACTCAATACCCCTGCCAATGAAGGCAAGTATGCCATATGCCTTTCTGACTACCTTATCCACTTTCAGTGACCTGTGGACCTTAACACCCAGATTCCTCTGCCCATCGATGCACTTAAGGGTTCTGCCATTTACTGTATAAATCCTACCTGTATTAGACCTTCCAAAATACATTACCTCGCATTTGTCCGGATTAAACTTCACCTGCCATTTCTCTGCCCAAGTCTCCAATCGATCTATATCCCGTTGTATCCTTTGACAATCCTCTTCAATATCTGCAACTCCTCCAACCTTAGTGTCGTCTGCAAACTTACTAATTAGCTCAGTTACATTTTCCTCCAAATCATTTATGTATACTACAAACAGCAAAGGTCCCAGCACTGATCCCTGCGGAACACCACTAGTCACAGCTCTCCATTCAGAAAAGCACTCTTCCACTGTTACCCTCTGTCTTCTATGACCAAGCCTATTCTGTATCCATCTTGCCAGCTCACCTCTGATCCCGTGTGACTTCACCTTCCTACCAGGCTGCCATAAGGGACCTTGTCAAAAGCCTTACTTAAATCCATGTATTTGATGGGGAGAAGGTCATTAATAAAGCAGCTGAAGATGTTTGGGCCAAGGACACTACACTGAGGAACTCCTGCAGTGATGTCCTGGAACTGAGATGATTGACCTCTAACAACCACAACCATCTTCCTTTGTGCTAAGTATGACTCCAACCAGCAGAGAGTTTTCTCCCAGATTCCCATTGACTCCAGTTTTGCTAGGGCTCCTTGATGCCACACTCAGTCAAATGCAGCCTTGACGTCAAGGGCAGACATGCTTACCTCACCTCTGGAGTTCAAATCTTTTGTCTGTGTTTGAACCAAGGCTGTAATGAGGCCAGAAGCTCAGGGACCCCGGCAGAACCCAAACTGAGCATCAGGTTATTGTTGACCAAGTGCCGTTTGATCGCTTTGTCATTACTTCGAGAGTAGACTGATGGGACAGTAATTGGCCAGGTTGAATTTGTCCCTTTTTAGAACAGGATATACCCAGGCAATTTTCTACATTGCTGGGTAGTTGTACTGGAACATCTTGGCTAGGGACATGGTAAGTTCTGGAGTCTTCAGTGCTATTGCCTGAATATTGTCAGGACCTCCTGTCGCTTGCCATTTCAATTCATCATCTTGCTCTCATGCTCACGTTTCTGTCCTCAACCTGCTACAATGTTCCAATGAAGCCCAACGCAAACAGGAGGGCCAGCACCTCACTTCTGATTAGGTGCTTTACAGTCTTCTGGCCTTAATATTGAGTTTGACAATGTCAAACCATGAACTCTGTCCTCCATTTTTGTTTTTCCATCCTCTCCTCCCCTCCCTGCACCCCCACCCCTCACAGGGCCAATCTGTAACTTGTTCTCATGTTTTGCTTTCAGAAAGTGTTGACCTTTGTTCTGCTATTAACACATTCTGCTATCTGACCTTTATGACACTATTAACACCTGGTTTAGTCTTTAATGCTACCATTACCACTCTCTTTGTCTTGTGTCCATAACATCTTGGTCATAATCTCTCCTGAGCTCCAAAGTATTCTTGACCTATTTTGCTTCACCTGCTCCAGCCCCTCTCACATCACATTTCTCCCACCTTTTAGCTCTGAAGAAGAGTCACATGGGCTCAAAACATTAACGCTATTTATTTCTACACAGATGCTGCCAGTTTTTCCAGCATTTCCTGTTTCTATTCCACATATCCAGCATCTGCAGTATTTTGCTTTTATTGTATACCTGATTGAAGAATGTCAGGAGACAGATCAGCAATGTGCCCATGTGTTGTGCAGTGAGAAAAGTTGCTCACCTGACCAGGTGTGCATTGCAAAGTCCCACCCATGGGCCCAGAGGTTGGCACAAAAACTGAGCTCGTGTGACAAGATTGGTCCAGGCTGGAGAAGCAGGAGTGCAGCAGTGCATGTCTCAGAGCAGCTGCGGGAGCCCAGCAGATGGTTAGTCAGGAATAGTTAATAGCTCTGTGCTGCTGGGGAGCTGAGGCTCAGAGAAGCCCAGGAAAGTTCAGTGAAACTGAAGTGAAGCTGTCTGCTCTGTAAAGCTGGCAGTCAAGGCAAAGAAAAGCTTGTGAGCAGCAGTTGTCAGCTAGAGTGCCAGAGTCGTGCTGGTGATTTAGGTGCAGCCTTGTGAATCCCATGGGATGTGGTCTCAGGAGAAGAGACTGTGGAACTGGGAGCTGAGTATGAGTCTGACAGCTCATTGCAGGCAGAAGAAACAAGAAGGCTTCCAGGCTGAGTTGAAGCTGCTATTGAAGGAAATCAGAGGCTGTATCCTTGAAGGAGATTAGCTGAAGTCTCTCATAACGAAGACAAAATTTAAAGGATCTTTGTGATACTCAGTGGTCTCTGATCTCTGGATAGGTTGCTGAGAAATTTGTGGGAACTGTCTTCCTTGTGTCTACCATTTATTGTGCAGTTTGTGGTGCATTAGGCTACAATTTGTTAATGCAAGCTTACCTCATGTTAATTCTGGATTTTAGAATATGAGACACATAGTACTCACTATTTGTTTTGTTGACTGTTGTATCATAAGGTCTCTTCTATTTATTTAAAACTGTGGAATCTTGTGGCTTTATTCTCTTAGCAAGTAGCTGGGATTTCAAATTTCATTTACTTTATAAAAGTAACTGGCCCCTAATCGGATCATAACGTATGTAACAAGCAGGGTGGATAAAGGGGAACCTGAAGATGTAGTGTATTTGGATTTCAGGGCATTGGTGAGACCACACCAGTTTTGGCCTCCTTTATTTAAGGAGATATATACTTGCTTTAAAGGCAGTTCAGTGCAAGTTCACTAGGTTGATTCCCGAGATGAAGGGGTTGTCTTGTAACGAAAGGCTGAGAAAATTGGGTCTATGCTTATTGGAGTTTAGAGAAATGAGAGGTGATCTTATTGAAACATAAGATTCTGAGGGGGATTGATAGGATGAATGCTGAGATGATGTTTCCCCTCATGGGGTAATCTATAACTAGGGGGCACAGTTTCAAAATAAGGGAGACTCCCATGTAAGATGGAGATGAGGAGGAATTTCTTCTCTCAGAAGGTCATTAGTCTTTGGAATTCCCTGCCCCAGAGAGCAATGGATGTTTGGTCATTGAACAGGCCAGTTAGCTTAATATCAGTCATTGGAAAAATGCTGGAATCTATTAAAAAGGGATTATAGCTAGGTACTTAGGAAATCTCAACGTATCAGCCTGAGGCAACATGGCTTTCTGAAAAGGGAAACCATGTTTGACTAATTTAGTTCTTTGAGGAGGTAACTGGCAACATGGATAAAGGGGAACCAACGGATGTGCTGTACTTAGATTTCCAGAAGACATTTGACAAAGTGCAACATCAAAGGTAATTACACAATATAAGAGCTCATGGTGTAGGAGGTAACATATTAGCAAGGACTAGTTAACTAACAGGAAGCAGAAAGTAGACATAAATAGGTCTTTTTCAGGTTGGCAAGATGCGATGAGTGTAGTGCCAGAGGGGTCACTATTTACAATTTATATCAATGACTTGGATTAAGGAACACAATGTATAGTCGCTAACTTACTGATTACACAAAGATAGGTCAGAAAGTAAGTTGTGAAGATGACAAAGTGAGGGCAAGAGCTAAAGTGAGTACACAAAAATTTGGCAGATGGAGTATAATGTGGGAAAATGTGAACTTGTCCACTTTGGCAGGAAGAATAGAAAAGCAGCAAATTATTTCATGGAGAGAGATTGCAGAATTTTTTTTTATTCATTCACAGGATGTGGGTTTTGCTGGCTGTGCCAGCATTTACTGCCCATCCATAGTTGCCTTTGAGAAGCTGGACTTCTTGAATCGCTGCAGCTCATGGTGTAGGTACACCCACAGTGCTGTTATAGAAGGGGTTCCAGGATTTTGACCCAGCGACACTGAAGGAATGGCAATATATTTTCAAGTCAAGATGGTGAGTGACTTGGAGGGGAACATCCGGGTGGTGGTGTTCCCATCTATCTGCTGCCCTTGCCCGTCTAGGTGGTAGTGGTTGTGGATTTGGAAGGTGCTGTCAAAGTAGCCTTGGAGAATTCCTGCAGTGCATCTTGTAGATGGTACACACTGCTGCTATTGTGCGTTGATAGTGGAAGGAGTGAATGTTTATGGATGGGGTGCCAATCAAGCGAGCTGCTTTGTCCTGGATGATGTGCAGCTTCTTGAGTGTTGTTGGAGCTGCACTCATCCAGGCAAGTGGGGAGTATTCCAACACAATCCTGACTTGTACCTTGTAGATGATGGACAGGCTTTGGAGAGGTGAGTTATTTGTCGCAGGATTCCTAGCCTCTGACCTGCTCTTGTAACCACAGTATTTACATGGCAAGTCCAGCTCAGTTTCTGGTCAATGATAACCCCCAGGATTTTGATAGTGGGGGATTCAGTGATGGTAATGCCATTGACCATCAAGGGATGATGGTTAGATTCTCTCTTTTTAGAGGTGGTCATTGCCTGGCACTTATGAATGTTGCCACTTGTCAGCACAAGATCCAGGTCTTGCTACACTTGGACATGGATTGCATCAGTATCTGAGGAATCATGAATGGTGCTGAACATTGTGCAATCATCAGCGAACATCCCCACTTCTGATCTTATGATGGAAGGAAGGTCATTGATGAAGCAACTGAAAATGGTTGGGCCTTGGGCACTACCCTGAGGAACTCCTGCAGTGATGTCCTGGAACTGAGATGATTGACCTCCAACAACCACAACCATCTTCCTTTGTGCTAAGTATGACTCTAACCAGTAGAGAGTTTTCCCTGATTCCCATTGACTCCAGTTTTGCTAGGGCTCCTTGATGCCACACTTGGTCAAATGCAGCCTTGATGTCAAGGGCAGTCACTCTCACTTTACTTTGGGAGTAAAACTCTCACCTTACTTTGGGAGTTCAGTTCTTTTGTCAATGTTTGAACCAAGGCTGTTATGAGGTCAGGAGTTGATTGGCTCTGGTGGAATCCAAACTGGGTGTCAGTGAGCAGGTTATTGTTAAGCAGGTGCCACTTGATAGCACTGTTGATGACCCTTCCATTACTTTATTGATGATTGAAAGTAGACTGATGGGGTGTTCAGTGGCCAGGTTCAGTTTGTCCTGTTTTTTTGTGTACAGGACATACCTGGGCAATTGTCCACATAGCCGGGTAAATGCCAGTGTTGTAGCTGTACTGGAACGGCTTGGCTAGGGGCACGGCAAGTTCTGGAGCACAAGTCTTCAGTATTATTGCCTGAATATTGTCAGGGCCCATACACAGCCTTTGCAGTATCCAGTGCCTTCAGCCGTTTCTTGATATTCCGTGGAGTGAATTGAACTGGCTGAAGACTGACATCTGTGATACTGGGCACCTCCAGAAGCACTTCCAGCTGAAGATTGTAGCAAATGCTTCAGTCTTATCTTTTGCACTGATGTCCTGGGCTCCTCCATCACTGAGTATGGGGATATTTGTGGAGCCTCCTCCCCCAGTGAGTTTAATTGCGCACCATCATTCACGACTGGATGTGGCAGGACTGCAGAGCTTCGATCTGATCCATCTGTTGTGGGATCGTTTAGCTCTATCACTTGCTGCTTATGCTGTTCGGCATGCAAGTGTTACAGCTTCACCAGGTTGACATCTCATTTTTAGGTATGCCTGGTGCTACTCTTGGCCAGCCCTCCTGCACTCTTCATTGAACCAGGGTTGATCCCCTGGCTTGATGGTAATGGTAGAATGAGGATTATGCCGGGCCATGTGGTTACAGATTGTGTTTGAGTACAATTCTGCTGCTGCTGATGGCCCACAGTGCCTCATAGTTGCCCAGTCTTGAGTTGCTAGATCTGTTCGAAATCTATCCCATTTAGTATGGCAATAGTGCCACACAACACGATGGAGGGTACCCTCAATGTGAAGATGGGACTTCGTTTCCACATGGACTGTGCGGTGTTGACTCCGACCAATACTGTTATGGACAAATGCATCTGCAGCAGGCAGGTTGGTGAGGATGAGTTTAAGTATGTTTTTCCCTTTTGTTGGCTCCCATACCACCTGCTGCAGACCCTGTCTAGCAACTGTGTCCTTTAGGACTCGGCCAGCTCGGTCAGTCGTGGTGCTACTCTTGGTGATGGACATTGGAGTCCTCCCAACCAGAGTACATTCTGTGCCCTTGCCACCCTCAGTGCTTCCTCCAAGTGGTGTTCAACATGAAGGAGCACTGATTCATCAGCTGAGGGAGGGCGGTATGTGGTAATTAGCAGGAGGTTTCCTTGCCCATGTTTGACCTGATGCCATGCGACTTCATGGGGTCCAGAGTCGAGGTTGAGGACTCCCAGGGCAACACCCTCCCGACTGTATACCATCATACACTGAGGTACAGAGGGATCTGCCTGTCCTGGTACATGAATCAAGAACAGTTAGTATGCAGGTACAGCAAGTGATTAGAAGGCGAATGGAAGACTGGCATTTATTGCAAGGTGAATCGAGTATAAAAGTGGAGGTGTTTTTCTACAGTTGTACAGGACCTTAGTTAGACCACATCTTGAGGACTGTGTACAGTTATGGTCTCCTTACTTCAGAGAGGGTATAACTGCACTAGAAGCAGTTCAGAGAAGGTTCAGTCGACTGATTACTGGGATAAAGGGATTGTCCAGGCAAGAGGGGACTATTCTATCACACTCCTGACTTGTGCCTTGTAAATGGTGGACAGGCTTTAGGGAGCCAGGAGGGGATTTACTCAACACAGAATCAAAGCCTCGGACCTGCTCTGACTTCCTCTGATCACCTCGTTTAGATTGATTCCGTGGTCGGGTGCTCGCAGAAAGCACTGGTTAAAAAATTCATACAGACAGTAAGGGTCCCACAATTCTCCTGTTAGCACTTACTATGAGCTGTGGTCTGCACCAGAGATTTCCAATTGCAGATTCATCAATAAAGAGATTTGTTACTGAAAAAACACAAGCACATTTGGAAGTAAATAGGACGTGAACTTTATGAATTTGAGACAGCCAGTCTAATGTTAAGAGCTGATCTCTTGTGACGAGCATTGGGAGTCCTTATCAACACATTTATTGCAGGGTATGTCTGTATTTTGGGTGTGTACAGGTCAAGGAATCCAATATTGGCAAAGATTTGCTGCTCTTGCACAGATACTACCTCCATATCAACTGTCACTGAAGATCAAGAGTTTGAAGTGATGTATGTTGCAGACATTTAGGGAAATGAAAATCAACCCATTTTCCTTGCTCCTAATCTTGGGATGGGAAGTGGACAACAGTCTCAATCTAGCAGTTACACAACCCATTTTTGAAAAAAAACAGTAAGTTGGAAAGGATGTGCAAATTTTCAGAATGTTTTCAACATTTATAGATTCATATTAGCATTGATACTGAATATAAATGATTGATGTAGCATAGAGTGTAGATATATTGGATATAACTTAATCTGTTGAATATTACTTAAATGATTCCCTTAAGGTAAAACTCATGCTTGCCTTATTAACATGAGAAAGAAAAACTTGCATGTATAAAGTGCTGTCCACGTGTTCAGGATATTGAAAAGCATTTCACAGATAATTCATTTTGAAATATAGTTAATCTGAAATGAATTTAAATGTAGCAGTCAACTCACTAGTGTAAGGTCCTACAGGCAGCAATGAGATAATCGACTAGTTGGTGTGTTTCCAGTGGTGTTGCTAAGGGACAAATGTTGACTAGGACCCCTTTAGAATTACCCTGCTCCTCTTCAAATAGCGTTTTACAGTCATAAAGGCAGTACGGCACAGTCAAGAGGCCATTTGGCCCATCATGCCTTGGGTTCGTTTACATTCATTTGAAGAAGTAGGTGAACTCTCCATTTAATGCATCATCTGAAAGATGACATCTTGAATATTTCCCTTAATAATGTAGCACTCCCTCAATAATGCAATGAAGTACCTCTACTGACTACCACTAAGCTAATACTGACAACATGCCATCTGGCTTAACTGATGAATTATCAATCATAGTATTACGTTAGCAGTTCCACACATGTCTCCACCTAGCTGAAGTCGCTCACCCCTGGGAAATCTTCGCTGCACCTGCTGTAAGGCTTTGACGCTCTTCCTAAATTGATTCCCAGAACTGATTACAATTACCCCAGGTGAGGCCAAACCAATGATTTATAAACAGTTCAGAGCATAACTTCCCTGTGCTTGTACTCTGCTAGGGTTGCATATTTCTATATAACATTCTGAATTTGCCTGACACCTTCAAAAACTTGTCAGTTTACAGCAATGAGGCAATATTGGATGGCAATCCACTGTGCGCCATTGGGACTTACCTCCTGGGAGTTGGCCCAAGAGCATTCTGCCAGTGGTTCAGGAAGTAGGTCATTTGTCGGTCCTCTTGTCAATGATATTAAATTATTTTTAGCAGGGAAGCAAATCAGACTTATTTAACAGTTGTTAGTAATCTTGGAGCTGCTCCATTGCAAACATAATTGGAAGAAAAATAATTGTGTGCTATGCAAGGACTCATATGAACTGCAAATGAGCAAACTATAAATTTCCTGACTGATTAATTACAAGATGTTGTTTATTATAATCCCAAGTTTCCAATTTACAAAATGCTAAGTGCTTTCCTCACCTAAGATCTTTCCTTTTTGAAATGCAATCCCAATCTATTTTTCGCCCAATTCATTTTTTATTCTTAATTCTTGAACTATATTGTTCGTTAGAAATATAAAAACTTTAGCACATAAACAAAATTGAGGAGGAACATAAACACTGAATTACAGATTAAACACACAAGGATATTTTTGTGCTCAGAATATTCTTCATGAAGGAGAAGAACAGTCGCTTCAGATAGAATTCTATATATTAGGCTCATGTATCTAGTGTTTTTCTCAGCAGATCTGTCCCATGTGCATCTGTCCCCAGTGTTTTTCCCAGTGCATCTGTCCCCCATGTTTTTCCAAGAGGAACTGTCCCCCATGTTTTCCCGGTGCATCAGTCCCCCACGTTTTCCTCTGTGCATCTGCGACCCCACGTTTTCCTCTGTGCATCTGCGACCCCATGTATTTCCCGGTGCATCTACCCTCCCATGTTTTTCCCAGTGCATCTGTCCCCAGTGCATCTGACCCCATGTTTTTTTCCCAGTGCATCTGTCCCCCATGTTTTCCCAGGTGCATCTGCCCTCCCATATTTTTCCCAGTGCATCTGTCCCCAGTGCATCTGTCCCCCATGTTTTTTCCAAGAGCATCTGTCCCTCATATTTTTCACGGTGCATCTGTCCCCAGTTTTTTTCCCAGTGCATCTGTCCTCAATGTTTTTCGCATTGCATCTGTCCCCCATGTTTTTCCAAGTGCATGTGCCCCCCATGTTTTTCCAAGTGCATGTGCCCCCCATGTTATTCCCGGTGCATCTGTCCCCAGTGTTTTGCCCGGTGCATCTGTCCCCAGTGTTTTGCCCGGTGCATCTGTCCCCAGTGTTTTGCGCGGTGCATCTGACCCCAGTGTTTTGCCCGGTGCATCTGTCCCCAGTGTTTTGCCCAGTGCATCTGTCCCCAGTGTTTTGCCCGGTGCATCTGTCCCAAGCTTTTTGCCCAGTGCATCTGTCCCAAGCTTTTTGCCCAGTGCATCTGTCCCCAGTGTTTTTCCCAGTATATCGGTCCCCAGTGTTTTTCCTGGTGCATCTATCCCAGTGCATCTGTCCCCAGTGTTTTTCCCAGTATATCTGTCCCCAGTGTTTTTCCAAGTGCATCGGTCCCCAGTGCATTCGTCCCCAGTATTTTCCCCAGTGTATCTGTCTCTCATGCATCTAGCCCCCACCGACCCTGTTTTTCCCTGTGCATCTGTCCTCAGTGTTTTTCTCGGTGCATCTGTTCCCCGTGTTTTTCTCGGTGCATCTGTTCCCCGTGTTTTTCCCGCTGCATCTGTTCCCCACATTTTTCCTGCTGCATCTGTTCCCCACGTTTTTCCCACTGCATCTGTTCCCCGCGTTTTTCCCGCTGCATCTGTTCCCCGCATTTTTCCCGCTGCATCTGTTCCCAGTGTTTTTCCTGGTGCATCTGTCCCAGTGCATTTGTCTCCAGTGTTTTGCCCGCTGCATCTGTCCCCAGTGTTCTGCGCAGTGCATCTATCCCCAGTGTTCTGCCCGGGGTGCATCTGTTCCCAGTGTTTTGCCCAGTGCATCTGTCCCCAGTGTTTTGCCCAGTGCATCTGTCCCCAGTGTTTTGCCCGGTGCATCTGACCCGAGTGTTTTGCCCAGTGCATCTGTCCCCAGTGTTTTGCCCAGTGCATCTGTCCCCAGTGTTTTACCTGGTGCATCTGTCCCAAGCGTTTTGCCCGGTGCATCTGTCCCCAGTGTTTTGCCCAGTGCATCTGTCCCAAGTGTTTTTCCCAGTACATCGGTCCCCAGTGTTTTTCCTGGTGCATCTATCCTAGTGCATCTGTCCCCAGTGTTTTTCCCAGTGCATCGGTCCCCAGTGCATTCGTCCCCAGTATTTTTCCCAGTGTATCTGTCTCCCATGCATCTAGCCCCCCCCCGCCACCCCATTTTTCCTTGTGCATCTGTCCTCAGTGTTTTTCTCGGTGCATCTGTTCCCCAGTGTTTTGCCTGGTGCATCTGTCCCCCATGTTTTTCCCAGGGTAACTGCCCTGCCATCTTTTGCCCGGTGCATCTATCCCCCATGTTTTTCCTGGTCCATCTGTTCTCAGCATTTTTCCCAGTGCATCTGTACCCAGTGTTCTGCCCGGTGCATCTGACCCCAGTGTTTTGCCCAGTGCATCTGACCCCAGTGTTTTGCCCAGTGCATCTGTCCCCAGTGTTTTGCCCAGTGCATCTGTCCCCAGTGTTTTGCCCAGTGCATCTGTCCCCAGTGTTTTACCCGGTGCATCTGTCCCAAGTGTTTTTCCCAGTACATCGGTCCCCAGTGTTTTTCCTGGTGCATCTATCCCAATGCATCTGTCCCCAGTGTTTTTCCCAGTGCATCGGTCCCCAGTGCATTCGTCCCCAGTATTTTTCCCAGTGTATCTGTCTCTTATGCATCTAGCACCCCCCGCCCCCATTTTTCCCTGTGCATCTGTCCTCAGTGTTTTTCTCGGTGCATCTGTTCCCCAGTGTTTTTCCTGGCGCATCTGTCCCCCATATTTTTCCCAGTGTAACTGCCCTGCCATATTTTCCCGGTGCATCTATCCCCCATGTTTTTCCTGGTCCATCTGTTCCCAGCATTTTTCCCAGTGCATCTGTCCCCTGTGTTTTCCCCGGTCCATCTGCCCCCCATGTTTTTCCCAGTGCATCTGTTCCCAGTGTTTTTCCCAGTGCATCTGTCCCCCATGTTTTTCCCAGTGCATCTGTCCCCCATGTTTTTCCCAGTGCATCTGTCCCCCATGTTTTTCCTGGTGCCTCTGTCCCCAGTGTTTTTCCCGGTGCATCTGTCCCCAGTGTTTTTCCCAGTGCACCTGTCCCCAGTGTTTTTCCCAGTGCATCTGCCCCCCCAAGTTGTTCCCAATGCATCTGCACCCCCCATGTTTTTCCTGATGCATCTGTCCCCAGTGTTTTTCCCAATACATCTGTCACCAGTGCATCTGCCCCCCATGTTTTTCCCGATGCATCTGTCCCCAGTGTTTTTCCCGGTGCATTTGTCCCCAGTGCATCCTCCTCAGTGTTTTTCCCAGTGCATCTGTCCCCAGTGTTTTTCCCAGTGCATCTGTCCCCAGTGTTTTTCCCAGTGCATCTGCCCCCCCATGTTTTTCCCAGTGCATCTGCCCCCAGTGTTTTTCCCAGTGCATCTGTCCCCAGTGTTTTTCCCAGTGCATCTGCCCCACCATGATTTTCCTGGTGCATCTGTCCCAGTGCATCTGTCCCCAGTGTATCCATGCCCAGTCTTTTTTCCCAATGCATCTGTTCCTGTGTTTTTCCACGTGCATCTGTCCCCCGTGTTTTTCCAAGTGCATCTGTCCCCAGTGTTTTTCCCAGTGCATCTGTCCCAGTGCACCTGTCCCTCATGTTTTTCCCCAGTGCATTTGTCGCCCGTGTTATTCCTAGTGCATCTGTCCCAGTGCACCTGTCCATGTTTTTTCTGGTGCACCTGTCCCCGGTGTTTTCCCCAGTGTATCTGCCCTGTGCACCTGTCCCCCAGTCTTTTTCCCAGTGCATCTATCTCCCAAGCATCAGTCTAAGGTCTTTATCCCTGTGCATCTGCCCCAGTGAATCTGTCCCGTGTTTTATCGGTGCATCTGTCCTCGTGCATATGTCCTCAGTGTTTTTCCTGGTACACCTATCCTGTGCATCTGTCCCCAGTGTTTTTCCTGGTGTATCTGTCCCAGTGTATCTGTCCCAGTTTATTAAAGTGTTATTTTTCGTGTTTTTCAGCTTTGCTGTTAATATCATATCTATATTCAGAGAGAGACATTATCATGGTAATAGAAAATGACAGTGCTTACCTTTCTCACTGACGCTTTCACTTTCAATTTCCACATCTTCACAGCTGGTATATTCTGGTGTTGATGCGCCCTCTTCCTCAGAGCTACTGACTGACATTTGTCTTTTCTTTCCAACTTTTTTCATTCTGTGTGGTTTTGGTGGAGGTGGTCTGATTGATTCTGACTGGTCAGAACTAAGCGAATCATTACGCAGCATTGCTTCATTTCTGTCTCGCTTTGTTCGAACCACAGCAGAACTGGGATCCAAGTGCTTCTTGTAGGTGTCATAATCCTTTACCTCCAAGTGTTCTGTAGGAACTGGGCTCCGTCTAGATGTTGGTGGGCTATGACTGCTCAAATGCTGCTGCTTCGAACCAACCATTTGTACATCTGCAGTTTTTTCAACTGGGGATTTCCGCTCTTGTACCTCCTGTTGCTGAGTCCTTCTTGACAATAAGTCCTCTGTCACCTGACCTTCCTCAGCCTCGTTGTGAGGCAGTGATACATCACTGTGCCTTCTTTCATGTCTTGCTCTAGACGCTTTAGCATGAATTCGCATCTGTTGTTCCTCAGGCTGAGGTTTAACTGGATACCTTGCCAGGTTAGGGTCACTTTTATATCGATTCTGATATTCCTCTTCAATCCTTTGTTTTTCCTCATCTCCAAACTTTTCCACCTCTAAGTTCTCACCCATGTCTTGATAGTCCTGTGAACGACCTTTCTCTAAGCGTCGGCTTTCTCGCCGTTCTCTATGCTCCCTTTCATCAACTGGCCTCTCACCTTGCTGAAGGGATGTCTTTGGTGTGCGTTTCCGTTCACCTTTCGGTCCTTTTCCATTCAGTTCTGAAACTGATGAACTCTTCTTCCTGCAAAGAGGATCATTATCAATGTGTAACTATTTTGCACCAAATGTTTTATTTGAAGATTTCTGTAAAGTTGAGACGATTAAAAAGCAAAGTAAAGGCAGCTGGTGATGACAGATGCAAAGTCCAGTAATAACAATACAAGTGTGAGAAACTAAGTCAAATCTACATTAGAACATCTACAAAATAAATCTGAAATGAACAAGGTTCACAGATTTTTCTGTAACTATAGCACATGTAAATTAGGCCCTCCTGACCCAATGTAAAATCTAACAATTCAAGGCAGAACCTAACCTTAAAGCAGAATTTTATAGCTTCTTTCGTGGTGTGTTTGGAGGCTGGGAGGGCATTTAATCAGACAGGAGGATGGTGTGCCAGCATCCCACCCTCCACCAAAAGTAAATCGAGGGCAGGATGGCCTGTGGTCAGAATTCCAGCCCCGCCACCGACTGAGGCCCTTCAGTGCCCATCAAATGACTGCTTAATGGCCTCATCCCATGGCGGGCACAGCAAGCAAACCTATGTTGGCTGCTTGTCACCTCCTGGGCGAGGGGGTGGGGGAGGTGGGCGAGGCAATGTCCCTCCTTCAAAGCACTCAGTGCCAGGTCAAGTATCCCGACATTGGGAAGGTACCACACCCTGCCCTTGCTGTCAACCCCTCTACATCCCCTCTCCTGTGACCACCACCCATGAAATCTCTCCTGCCACTGTGGCCTGGTTTGACCTGCAATCCTGGGCCTTCAGTGGGTGTATTTTCTGCAGTAGCTACTGCATCCATGGTGATGCTGCTGAGCAAAAGAGCTGCCAGACACTGATTCGCCAGCATCTTGGTGAGTGGGACTTTGATCCCCAGGGTCCTCAATCACAGGGAAAACCAGCCAATGGCCCCCTGAGAGGCATTTAATACTGGTGGATCTCACTGGAGGAAGCAATGCAGTCAATCAGTGGCTTTCCAGCTGGCAGGCAAGAACCCAACACCTCCATAAAATCTCCCCACAGAAACCTGGTGCTAAATTGGAGGGAAGCTGAAATCGACTTGGATTCAATTGCGGTACGGATCAGCCATGATGTAATGGAGCAGGTTTGAAGGTAAATGACTTTACTCTGCTCCTATGTATCCCACAGCTGGGAAATTGGGTGATGGTTACCCAGGTGTGTATTCAATGAAGCCCAGAACACTCACTCCCATCAGATCCCAATTACCTTGCTGGATTCTGATTTCTTGAGTCCCCAGCAATGACAACATCACCATCTTCTGCTTGAATCCACTGCCACTGCGCAGACTGATGATGGGCCTTGGGAGCCAAAGTAACACATGGCAAGAACGAGGCCATGTTCTTTGGGAACTGGGCCACTCGATCCTTTGTCCCCTTGACTGTCAGGTCAGACGGCCTGAAGGTGCTGTGATGTAGTTCAGAGGGGCAGGGGTGACTGCAAAAACCTGGAAGGAGCATGTTGCCATGGTAAAACAAAAACGCGCAAAATCCCCCTCCACTGTCATGAAGAATCTGGTCATCAGGTGTAAGGTGCTCTTCATGTTGCTGTACATGGTGCAGGTCTGAGCCACATCCCACACCTGTGCCACAGCAATCACCTGGGCCATCTTCCGCTTTATCTGCAGATTGTGAATGGACTGTGTTCGCAGAGATGCAATGTACAAACCTCTAGATGAAAGGGGAAATGTGCCCAACATCACCCCCATCCTGATGGCCACCTTTGTGTGTGGCTGCATTAAGCTGTCCAAAGACCTTCAATACACAAACGCCAAGCGTCACTATGTGCTGAGGTTCTACATGTCCTCGGTGTTGTCGGGTCTGGCCACACTGCCGCAGAATGCTCCATTCAGTTGGACTGTGCCGTCCCTTGTGGAAAGGTTTAAACAGAAAAACGCCTTTGACCAGAAGTCCATCAGGCAGTGGTCCACACATAACATCCTAGGGACCCTGCGGGAAAAGGAGATGGTGGATCCTGTCAGATGGTTCCCTGAACAGACTATCAAAGCCATTTGGCAGAATGCCTCATCATCAGCACTTTCAAACAAGCACCAAGATGTAGCTAGGCTGGTGGTGAGAAAGGCCCTCCCTGTCAGATCCTTCCTGCACATCCAGAGTCTGAACACTTCCACACATGACGCTCGAAGTACCTGCAATGGAGAAGAGCCCAGTGTCTACCACCTTCCGGAATGTACCTTTGCAAAGGAGGTCTGGAGAGAGATGCAGTGATTTTTCTCTGTGTTCTATGGGCTATTCCTAGGAAACCACACCGAGATAAACATCAACTGTGGCTGGAAGATCATCAACTCGGTGAAAGATATTCTTTTGTCTCTCTGAAACAGGCTGGGGTTGCACTTCCGATTTTCAACAAGTTAACTTCTCAGTATCCTGCCGGCCCCGGGGAGATTAAAGTTCCCCTCATTGCATTTGAAACCCTCCATGACCCCATCCTTCCCTATCTCTGAAACCTCCTACAGGCCTACAACCCCTCCCCTTACTCTGACTTTTCTGCATTCTTCCAATTCTGATCACTTCTACATTCCCAATTACTCTGATCCTCTATAGGAGGCCAGGCTTGCAGCGGCCCAAGCCCTAAACTTAACCTAATTTTCTTAACGAATGTCTCTGCCTCTCCTTCCTCAGTCTGATGGCACTTTTCCAGAAATTAGTGAATTTTGGAAAATGGGTGATTCAGTGATGGTAATGCCTTTGAATGTCAAGGGGAGATGGTTAGATTCTCTCTCGTTGGAGATGGTCATTGCCTGACACTTGTAAGGCGTGAATGTTAGTTACCACTTGTCAGCCCAAGCCGGGATGTTGTCTAGGTCTTGCTGCATTTGGACATGGACTGCTTCAGTACCTGAGGAGTTGTGAATGGTGCTGAACAATGTGCAATCATCAGCGAACATCCCCACTTCTGACCTTATGATGGAAGGAAGGTCATTGATGAAGCAGCTGAAAATGGTTGGGCTGAGGACACTACCCTGAGGAACTCCTGCAGTGATGTCCTGGAGCTGAGGTGATTAACCTCCAATAACCACAATCATCTTCCTTTATGCTAGGTATGACTCCAGCTAGCAGACAGTTTTCCCATTTTCTGATTCCCATTGACTCCAGTTTTGCTAGGGCTCCTTGATGCTACATTTGGACAAATGCGGGTTGGGAATTCAACTCTTTTGTCCATGTTTTAACCAAGGCTATAATGAGGTCAGGAGCTGAGTGGCTCTGGCCGAATCCAAACTGGATTGGTTTCACTGGGCATCAGTGAGCATAAAACCTTTTAATTCCAGATTTTTATTGAATTCAGTATCTGCCGTGATGGGATTCAAACCCAGGTCCGCAGAGCCTTACCCTGGGTCTCTGGATAACTAGCTCAGTGACAATATCACTACACCACTGCCACCATGATGTTATCCAGTTTGTAACTAAGAAAAATAGGGAGTATTTTGAATGGGGAGAAGCTCAGAACAATGGTTTAGAAGTGAGATTCCAGCAGCTCAGTCAGAAATCACAAAACTACAAGAGGTGCACAAATAATTAAAAAGCTAATGGAATGTTGGCCTTTATCACAGATAGACTGGAATATGACAGCATGGAAATGATGTGACAACTGTACAGAGCTTACCTTAGAACCTATTTGCAGTCCTGTTATCAGATCTGGGCATCACACCTCAGCAAGGATAGAGTGGCCTTGGAGTGGGTGCAATGTAGCTTCACAGATGCCAGGCGTTAAAGGTACATTTTTGAGGACAGGTTGCACAGACTAGGTTTATATTCCCTTGAATATAGAAGATTAAGGGATGAACTAATTGAGATGTTTAAGCTGATTAAAGAAGATGAAGGGATAGAGAGAGAGAGAATCTATTTCTTCTTGTCAGATAGTCCAGAACAAGAGGGCAAAACCTTAAAATTAGAGTAAGGCCATTCAGGTTAATGCTGTTGAGGCTTGGTGAATAGAACATTTAAAAACTGAGATATATAAGGTGATTATCAAGAGCATTAATGGCTTCAGACCAAGAGAAACTGTCATGATCGAAATGAATGGCAAAAAAAGCTCAAGGGATTGAATGGCCTCCTCCTGTTCCAATGTTCTTATATTCTTCCTTTGTTTTCACCTTTTTCACCAAGCTTTTGATCCTGATTTAATATATCCTTAGTTCAGTGTCAAAGTTTGTTTGATAATGTTCCTGTGAAGGATCTTGGGATGTTTCCCAAGTGGTATTAGCGTATTGGAGAGAGATGACCCAAGTTCAGGAAACCAGGATGTAAAAACGGTTTGGGTTGAGATGAGAAATGATAAAGGCAAGAAGTCACTTGTGGGACTGGTGTACAGGTCCCCTAATCGTAACTACACACTAGTATAAAAGGGGAGATAATGGGGGCTTGTCAGAAAGGTACAGCAATAATCATGGGGGATTTTAATCTAATAGGGACTGGAAAAATCAGATGGGCAAAGGTGGCGTAGATGAGGAGTTCATGGAATGTTTTCGAGAGAGTTTCTTAGAACAGCATGTTTTAGAGCCAACCAGAGAGCAGGCTATACTAGACCTGGTGTTGTGCAACGAGATACAATTAATTGATAACCTTCTGGTGAAGGCACCCCTGGGTAACAGCGTTCATAATATGATTTAATTTTACATTCATTTTGAGGGAGAAACGAGTGCATCCAAGACTCGTGTTTTAAACTTAAATAAGGGCAATTATGAAGGCATGCAAGCAGAGCCAGCTAAAGTGAACTGGCAAATGAGGTCAAGGGATAGGTCAATAGAAGTTCAGTGCAGACATTTAAAGGGATATTTCAGAACACACAGAATATATGCATTCCAATGAGAGAGAGATTCTAAGGGGTGGGCCCCCATCCGCGGTTAAATAAAAAAGTTAAAAACGGTATTAAATTTAAAGAAAAAGCATATAAATACGCAAAGACGGGTGGCAGGTCAGAAGATTAGAAAGAATATAAAGAACAGCAAAAATGATAAAAAGACTAATACGGAGAGAAAAATTAGAGTATGACAGAAAGCTAGCTAGTAATATAAAGACAGATAGTAAGAGCT
This sequence comes from Isurus oxyrinchus, assembly GCA_026770705.1. Lineage (NCBI taxonomy): Eukaryota > Metazoa > Chordata > Chondrichthyes > Lamniformes > Lamnidae > Isurus > Isurus oxyrinchus. The sequence goes on from JANJGN010000006.1 coordinate 114,325,580, forward strand.
CTTATAGATATTTAAATAAGAAAAGAGTTAACAAAGTGAGCATTCGTCCTAAAGGGTGCACCTGGGGAATTGATAATGGAAAGTAGGGAGATGGCAGATGAATTAAACAGGTATTTTGCTTGGTCTTCACTATAGAGGACACAAGTAACATCCCGGAAATAGCTGCAAATCAGGAAACGGAAGGGAGGGAGGAACTCGGGAAAATTACAATTATCAGTGAAGTGGCATTGAGCAAATTGTTGAGCCCGCAGGCTGACAAATCTCCAGATCCAGATGGATTTCACCCTAGGGTCTTGAAAGAAGTGGCTAGTGAGATAGTTGATGCAATGGTTTAAATTTTCCAAAATTCCCTAGATTCGGGGAAGGTTCCATTAGATTGAAAAATGACAAATTTAATTATTTTGTCAATGGTCTCAATTGACCATTGACAGGTCGGCCGGCGAACAGCTGATTTAGCTGTCGGGCCGCCTTTCTGAACATTTAAATGGGGTGGGATGTCGTTGGGGGTTCCTCCCGACGTCATCCCGTGTCATTTTCCCGTCAGCAAGGGGCCCCTTATACAATGAATGGATAGAAGATTGGCTAGCTAACAGGAAATGGAGAGTTGGCATAAACTGGCAGGATGTAACAAATGGTGTGCCACAGGGATCAGTGGTGGGGCCTCAACTTTTTACAATTTATATAAATGATTTGAATGAAGGGACTGAAGGAATGGTTGCTAAATTTGTTGATGACACAAAGATAGGTAGGAAAGTAAATTGTGAAGAGGACGTAAGGAGGCTACAAAGTGACTTAGATAGGTTAAGTGAGTGGACAAAGATCTGGCAAATGGAGTATAAGGTAGGAAAATGTGAAATTGTTCATTTTGGCAGGAAGAATAAAAAGGAAGCTTGTTATCTAACTAGTGAGAGGTTGCAGAGCTCTGAGGTGCAGAGGGATCTGGATGTCCGAGTGCATGATTCACTAAAGGTTAGTTTGCAGATACAGCAGGTAATTAGGAAAGCTAATAGAATGTTATCATTCATTGTGAGGGGAATTGATTACAAAATTAGGGAGGTTATGCTTCAGTTATATAGGGCATTGGTGAGACCACATCTGGAGTATTGTGTTCAGTACTAGTCCCCTTATTTAAAGAAAGACGGAAATGTGTTAGAAGCAGTTCAGAAAAGGTTTACTGGAGTAATAACAGGAATGGGTGGGTTGTATTATGAGGAAAGGTTGGGCAGGTTAGGCTTGTATGCACTGGAACTTAGAAGAGATAACTTAATTGAAACCTTTAAGATCCTGAGGTGTATTGAAGGATGAACATGGAGAGGCTGTTTCCTCTTGTGGGAGAATCTAGAACTGGCGGTCACTGTTTAAAGATAAGTGGTCTCCCATTTAAGACAGAGACGAGGAAAAAAATAATTACTCAGGGGGTTATGTGTCTCTGGAACCCTCTTCCTCAAAAGGCAATGGAAGCAGTGATTTTGAATATTTTAAAGGCAGAGGTGGATACATTTTTGATTAACAAAGGGGTGAAAGGTTATTGAGGTTAGGTAGGAATGTGGGGTTGAGGTTACATTCAGATCTGCCATGACCTTATTGAATGGCGGAGCAAGCTCGAGGGGCCGAGTGGCCTATTCCTGCTCCTAATTCATACTTTTGTGTGTTTCACTAAAGTTAAGGGTGCTATATAAATGCAACTTGTTGTTGTTAGTGGTTGAGATGAATCAAAGGCTGAAGTGAGAATGAGACTCAAAAGAAAGATGGGGAAGTTCAGAGGAGCAATGGCGATAGTAGTATCAACGTGACAGTCTTTCAGCTGAGAAGGGCCATTCTAAATGTTAACTGTAATCTTATAGAAGCCTTTCAGAGAACTGGAAAGCTATCTAATATATTTACATAAGTTTCATTAACCAAATGAGAATCAATTTGTTGTCATGTTTGTTAAATCTCAGGGAAAGAACAATAGCTGCATTTTTTTGCATTAAAAAAGCGAACACAATGTGAAGAAACGTTTTGAATTGACAGATTACAGACCATAACCTCATAAAGCTGGAAAGGTTGCTCAACTCTTATGTAATCATCTATTATAAATCCACAATGAGATTTCTCCTTGGGATTAATGAGAACCTTACATTTGCTTCACTGACATGCAACGTCAAATAGGTTTAACTTCCATTGTGCAACTCTGGTACCGATTTGTGATTTAAAACTTACATCAGCATTGGCATTTGCCCATATAAATTATAGCCTGAATTTTCCCGTCAGCAATTTGGGGGCAGGGCCCCTTGCCGACGGGAAAATGACACGGAATGACATCGGGAAGAACCCCCAATGTCATTCCACCCCATTTAAATGTTCAGGAAGGCGGCCAGACAGCGAAATCAGCTGTTCGCCCGCCGACCTGTCAATGGTCAATTGAGGCAATTGACAAGATAATTAAGGCAGGCGGACAGGCCAGGAGCCCCAGCGGGCTTCTGATAAAACATGAAACCTCATTCACTGACGGGATGAGGTTTCATGTCCGTTTTAAAAATCTTAAATAAACTTTATGTGAGCTTTAGTAACATGTCCATCTCATATGACATTGTCACATGAGGGGGACATGTTAATATTTTTTGATTTTTCTATTTTGAGACTTTAAAGCACTGTCAGTGATCTCCCTGAGACAGCACTTAGTCTCAGGGAGCAGTGCGCTCTTTCGTGTGCATGTGTGAAAGAGGGCACTTTGACAGATGGGGAATCCCCTTCCCCCGCACAGGAAGCGCATAGTGCTTCCTGTCGGGCAGGCCGCTGGATGGGCCTTAATTGGCCCGCCCACTTAAAATGGCGGCATGGCCCACTTCAGTGGCAGAGTTCGGCTGCCCGCCCGCCAACCTAGGGCAAAATTCTGCCCTATATATTCACATTTTAAATCTTCTATTTAGGTTTTCTCCCCTCATTGTTCTCTTCCATTCCCCTAAAGCTGGGGAGTTGATATACAGTTCTCAGAGTTTGAAAGTTCTCAGTTGTCCCACTGAACGATCAGGGCCAGAATTTTTCCCGGGCTCGGCGGGAGCGGGAGAGGGCAGTCATGAAGCAGACCAATTAAGGCCCGCCCTGTGTGGATCGCAAGCGGCAGCGCTGAGTGCTACCTGTGTGGGCAGGGGGAGGAAGGAGAGCAGGCCTACTGCACAGTTGCCTGCCAAAGAGTGCTTCAATCTCCCTGAGGCACAGAGCTGCCTCAGGGAGATTGAAGCGCTTTTTAAAAAAAAATAAAGACAGTAAAAGTTTAATGAAACATGTCCCCTCATGTGTCACATGAAATGGGTCATGTTTTTAATTTCAAAATAAAGGTTTTATTTAATTTGTATTAGCTTTAGAAAACCTCATCCTACTCGTGGATGAGTTTTCCTTAAAAATGTAAAGGCCGCTTGGCCTTTTCATCTGCCCGCCAACCATCAGGTTGGACGGGCGGTGTAAATTTCAAGTGAATTAGCTCGTTAACGGCCTTAATAGGCCTTTCAATTATCGGTGGGCGTGCAGCCAACTCCGGTGTGCACCCGCTGAACAAAATATCGGGCAAGTGCAGGATGACGTCGGGACGCATGCCTGTCATCACGCGTCACATTACGTCCGTGCATGTTGGGTGCACGCCCACAGGCCGAACGTAAATTTCTGGCCCAGAAGTCCTTCTCCAGTCCTTCAAAATATTTTCAGGTGCCCCACCTTGCCTGCCAGCTGACTGTGGGGAGCATCCTAATGATTTTTCAGCAGTAGAAAGCTGGCGAGCTACAACAACAGGACACCTAGCACAAAGGCAGGAGTCACACATACATTGCCGATATGACACCCATTCAGTGCTCAGCCCAAATTTCTCCAATTCCCCTTTTCTCAGTATTTCAACAAATTTTATTCTTTTGACACTTTCCCCCTCATTCTCCATACATACATGCTAACATATGCATTAGGAGCAGGAGTAGGCCACTCGGCCCCTCGAGCCTGCTCCACATTCCATAAGATTATGGCCGATCTGATTTTAACCTCAACTTCACATTCCTGCCTACCCTGATAACCTGTCACTCTCTTGTTTATCAAGCACCTATCCACCTCTGCCTTAAAAATACTCAAAAAGACTTCCCACTGCCTTTTGAGGAAGAGAGTTCCAAAAACTCGCCACCCTCAGAGAAAAAAATTCTTCTCATCCCTGTCTTAAATGGGAGACCCCTTATTTTCAATTAGTGACCCCTGGTTCTAGGTTCTCCCACAAGAGGAAACATCTTCTCCACATTCACCCTGTCAAGACCCCTCAGGATCTTATGTTTCAATCAAGTCCCCCAAACTCCTGTGGATACTAGCCTAACCTGTCCAACTTTCCCTCATAAGACAACCCACCCAATTAGTTTAGTAAACCTTCTCTGAACTGCATGTACACCTCTGAACATCCTCCTCCCTGGCAACATTTTGGTCGGTATTTTAGTTGCCATGCTCCTGCTTACTAGAAAACAGTTCCCTAAATCCCCACAGCTGACCTCAAAAAAAACATATTTCTTCAAAAGGTTTTTGAAAACTTTTTCCTCTTCCTATATCGACCCTAGTATCTATAATCTTTGAAATTGCAAGCTCTTTGTCACTTCAATATTACTTCTTGATGTATCTCACCTCTGACCTTTCTTGACTCTTGAGGGTGTCCTGCAAAATGGGGTTTGTCCCCCTTTCTTAATTAATCAGAAAATATTAATTTTGTACACAAAAAATGATGTGGTTAACATTGTTTTCAACTCAATGTCTATTGGTTTGAAGTAGAGTATACAGGAAAGCCTGCAAGAAGTCAATTCAGCATTAAAAACCTGAGAATGAGTTATGTTCGATACACCTAAACTATACTTTTAAAATACTTTACGTGTGATAAAAGGTCCAAGTCAATAAAACTGAGTCATCTTTCTCTCTTTAATAAATAAATGTGCTCATTGCACACAGTACAGTTCTTTACTGTGCTTAATGGTACTCAGAATATTGAGTCAAAATGAACGCCAGGAGGCAAAAACAGCTATTTTTCTCCAATTTTCCTTCATGATCATATGGGAACCATTTAAAAAACTATGAAAAGTAAGGATAATATCCTTCACATTATCAGCTGTGTTGAAATATATACTTGAAAATAGGTACTAACTAGATTCTAAAAGAGGGAGAGGAGATTGTTTTTAGATCACGCTTGCAATTCCTGTACCACGTGGAAACTTCCAGACACTTCATGGGCTGGATTTTGCTGTTGGTGAGCAGGGGGTGGGGCCTGCCCGCTGACGCATAAAATGACGCGGGAAGACGTTGGGCGGAACCCTCGATGTCATCCCACCTCATTTAAATTTTCAGGAAGGTGGGGCCACAGCAAAATTAGCTATGTGCCCACCAACCTGTCAATAGCCAATTGAGGCCATTGACAGGATCATTTAAACAATTAAAGGACCTGCCCATCCAACCTTAAGGTTGGTGAGCAGGCCAGGAGCCCCAAAGGCAAATAGAAAAAACATGAAACCTCATCCATCGACGGGATGAGGTTTCATGCTGGGTTCTGAAAAGTTTAATAAAGTTTTAATGTAATTTATGAACATGTCCCATCTCAAGTGACATTCACATATTAAGGATTTTTTTTCTATTTTTAATCCTTTTCAAAATGTAAGCGATCTCCCTGAGGCTGCACTTAACCTCAGGGAGATGTGTGCTCTTTCGTGCTCATGCACAAAAGAGCACACTCTCGCTTTTGGGGAATCCCCCCGCCTGCACAGGAAGCACATAGCGCTTCCCGCCAGATTGGCCTGTCCACGTAAAATGGCAGGGGGCCTGCTTCGCTGGCGGGGATTGTCTCCCTGCCTGCCGGAGATTGGGTCGGGCCCACCCGCCCGACAGGCAGAAAATTCCGCCCCATGTGTTTTGGGGGAAATGACATGTGTAGTAAGTGTCTCCAGCTGCCTGAGCAGCGTAAGCAGAAAGTGATAGATGGAGCTAAGCAATTCCACAGTCAACGGGTCAGATTTAATCTCTGCAGTCCTGCCACATCCAGTCGTGAATGGTGGTGGACAATTAAACAACTCACTGCAGGAAGAGGCTCCACAAATACCCCCATCCTTAATGATGGAGCAGCCCAGCAGATCAGTGCAAAAGATAATGTTGAAGCATTTGCTCCAATCTTCAGGCAGAAGTGCTGAGTGGATGATCCATTTTGGCCTCCTCCTGAGGTCCCCAGCATCACAGATGTCTGTCTTCAACCAATTCAAATCATTCCAAGTGATATTAAGAAACGGCTGAAGGCACTGACAATATTCCGGCAATAGTACTGAAGACTTGTGTTTCAGAACTTGTCGCATCCATAGCCAAGCTGTTCCAGTACAACTACAACACTATGATCTACACGGGAATATGATAAATTGGCCAAATATGTCCTGTACACAAAAAGGATAAATCCAACCCAGCCAATTACCATCCCATCAGTCTACTTTCGATCAACCATAAAGTAATAGAAGGGGTCATCAATAGTATTTTCAAGTGGCACTTGCTTAGCAATAACCTGACACCCAGTTTGGATTCCACCAGAGCCACTCAGCTCCTGACTTCGTTCGAGCCTTGGTCCAAACATGGACAGAAAAACTGAACTCCCAAGGTGAGGTGAGAGTGACTGCCCTTGACATCAAGGCTGCATTTGACTGAGTGTGGCATCAAGGAGTCCTAGCAAAACTAGAGTCAATGGGAAGTACAGAATCTAGAATCTCACAGTGCAGAAGAGGCCGTTCGGCCAATAGAGTCCGCACCGACACGTGAAAAACACCTGACCTACCTAACTAATCCCGTTTACCAGCACTTGGCCCATAGGCTTGTATGTTATGATGTGCTCATCCAGCTATTTTTTAAAGGATGTGAGGCAACCAGCCTCTAACACCCTCCCAGGAAGCGCATTCCAGACTATCACCACCCTCTGGGTAAAAAAGTTTTTCCTCACATCCCCCCTAAACTTCCTGCCCCTCACCTTGAACTTGTGCCCCCTCATGACTGACCCTTCAACTAAGGGGAACAACTGCTCCCTATCCACCCTGTCCATGCCCCTCATAATCTTGTACACCTCGATCAGGTCGCCCCTCTGCTCCAATGAAAACAACCCAAGTCTATCCAACCTCTCTTTATAACTTAAAAGTTTCATCCCAAGCAACATCCTGGTGAATCTCCTCTGCACCCCCTCCAGTGAAATCACATCCTTCCTATAATGTGATGACCAGAACTGCACACAGTACTCCAGCTATGGCCTCTCAAAGGTTCTATACAACTCCAACATAATCTCCCTACTTTTGTAATCTATGCCTCAATTGATAAAGGCAAGTGTCCCATATGCCTTTTTCACCACCCCACGGACATGCCCCTCTGCCTTCAGAGATCTATGGACACACACGCCATCCTCAGAACTTCCTAGTGCCATGCCATTCATTGAATACTTCCTTGTCAAATTACTCCTTCCAAAGTGCATCACCTCACACTTTTCAGGGTTAAATTCCATCTGCCACTTATCTGCTCATTTGACCATCCCGTCTATATCTTCCTGTAGCCCAAGACACTCAACCTCACTGTTAACCACCCGGCCAATCTTGGAATAAGGTGGAAAACTCTCTGCCAGTTGGAGCCATACCTAGCACAAAAAGGAAGATGGTTGTGGTTGTTGGGCATCAGTCATCTCAGCTTCAGGACATCACTGCAGGAGTTCCTCAGTATAGTGTCCTAGGCCCAACCATCATCAGCTGCTTCATCAATGACCTTCCCTCAATCATAAGGTCAGAAGTGGGGATTTTCACTGACGATTGTACAATGTTCAGCACCATTCGCCACTCCTCAGATACAAGTAGCAAGTAACATTTGTGCCACACAAGTTTCAGGCAATGACCATCTCCAACAAGAGAGAATCCAACCATCACCCCTTGACATTCAATGCATTACCATCACTGAATCCCCCACTATCAATATCCAGGGGGTTACCATTGACCAGAAACTGAACTGGACCAGCTATATAAATACTGTGGCTACAAGAGCAGATCAGAGGCTAGGGATACTGCAATGATTAACTCACCTCCTGACTCCCCAAAGCCTGCCCACCATCTAAAAAGCACAAGTCAGGAGTGTGATGGAATATTCCCCACTTGCCTGGTTGAGTGCGGCTCCCACAACACTCAAGACAGTTGAGACCATCCAGGGCAAAGCAGACCATTTCATTGGCATCACATCCACAAACATTCACTCCCTTCACAACTGACGCACAGTAGCAGCAGTGTGTACCGTCGACAAGATACACTGCAGGAATTCACCAAGGCTCCTTGGACAGCACCTTCCAAACCCACGACCACTACCATATAGAGGGACAAGAGCAGCAGGTACATGGGAACACTGCTAACTTGAAGTTCCATCCAAGTCACTCACCATCCTGACTTGGGAATATATCACCATTCCTTCACTGCCGCTGCGTCAAAATCCTGGAACTCCCTTCCGAACAGCACTGTGGGTGTACCTGCACCATATGGACTGCAACGGTTCAAGAAGGCAGCTCACCACCACCTTCTCAAGGGCTACTAGGGATGGGCAATAAATGCTGGCCAAATGCCATGAATGAAAAAAATTTTAAAATAAGTGTTTGACAAAGTACCGCAGTAAAGGCTAGTTAATAAAGTTGAGATTCATGGAATAAGAGAGTCAGTGTCAGCTAGGATAGGAAATTGGCTTAAGGACAGTAAACAGTGAGTTGTTGGAAACGGTTGTTTTTCAGACAGGAGGATGGCAGTCAGTGGTGCCCCCCCACCCCCGTACTCGGACCACTGTTTTTTTTTTGATACATGTAAATAACTTGGTTATTGGAATACAGAGTAAAATTTCAAAATTTTCCGATTATTCCATTCTTGGAGAAGTAGCAAAAAGTGAGATTGGTACTAATCGACTACAACAGGACATAAAAGCAAAAAACTGCAAATGCTGGAAATCCAAAACAAAAACAAAAATAAAAATACCTGGAAAAACTCAGCAGGTCTGACAGCATCTGTGGAGAGGAATATAGTTAACTTTTCAAATCCGTATGACTCTTCAACAGAACTAAGGAAAAATAGAAAATAGGTGAAATATAAGCTGGTTTAAGGGGGTGGTGGGACAAGTAGAGTTGGATAGAGGGCCAGTGATAGGTAGAGATTGCCAAAAGATGTCATAGACAAAAGGACAAAGAGGTGTTGACACCTCGTCCTGCTTTCTACACTTAATGTCACCTGTTAGCACATTTCTCAGCTAATATCACCACCATCAACAACTCTTTGTCTTTTTGTCTATGACATCTTTTGGCAATCTCCACCGAACAATGGCCCTCCATCCAGCTCTACTTGTCTCAGCCCCCCTTAAACCAGCTTATATTTCATCTCTCTTCTATTTTTCCTTAGTTCTGTTGACGAGTCATACGGACTCGAAACGTTAACTGTAGTCCTCTCCGCAGATGCTGTCAGACCTGCTGAATTTTTCCAAGTATTTTTATTTTTGTTTTTGTTACAACAGGATATAGATAGGCTAGCAGAATGGGCAGACAAGTGGCAAATGGAATTTGATATACATAAGTGTGAGGCGATTCATTTTGGCAGAAGGGATAGGGAGAGGCAATATAGGCTTAATGGCACAGTTCTAAAGAATGTACAGGCAGAGAATGACCTGGGGGTACTTGTGCTTAGCACTTGGGAGGCCGCATGGCATCGAGAGAGTGAGTTGCAGAGCATATTGGATTTTGGGCTTATGAAGACCAGTATTAAATACAAAAGCGGGGAAGTTGTACTTTATAAAGTTCAGATTTGGCCACAACTAGATTATTGTGTTCAGTTCTGGTCACTACACTTTAGGAAGGATGTGAGGATCCTTGAGAGTGCACAGAGGAGATTTACCAGAATGGTTCCAGGGATTAGGAATTTTAGCTATAAGGTTAGGTTGGGGAAGCTAGGCTTATTCTCCTTAGAGCAAAGGAGATTGAAAGATATGATAGAGGTGTGCAAGATTATGACAGGTTTAGATAAGGTAGACCAAAAAAAATGCTTTTTCCATTAACTGATGGCGTAAGGGCACAGATTTATGGTTTTGGGCAAGAGGTGAGGGGGAATGTGGGAAAGAACATTTTTACGCAGTGAGTGATAATGACCTGAGGATGGTCGAAGTGGAAATTATGAATGATTTCAAAAGGAAATTTGATGGGCTCTTGAAGGAAATAAACTTGCAGAGCTACGGTGATCGAGCAAGGAAATGGGACTGACTGGATTGCTCTGCAGTGAGCAGGCAAAGACTGGATGTGCTATATAGCCATCTCCTGTGTCATAATGACTCTATTACCCATTTTCTATTGGTCACACCACATTCTATTAAGTTGCATTTAATGATCAAATGGTAGCCTTGTATTGAGTTAGAAAATCTCAGGGATAAAAATGATCCCTAAGGTGACATTCAGTCACAGGTTGTTTCTTAAGCAAGGACTATTAAATCATAGTTACTGTAAGGGATAACTGAAATCAATAAATAGTTTCATATATTCTTGAAGGTCCTTATTTCTATGAGTTCATGTTATGTCCTTCTTAGCAAAAGATCTAAAACCTCAAGGCAAACTTTGGTATTCATAAAAGTAAGAGAATTTTGATAGCAATGAAGGGCCAAGGAGAAGTTAAAATCATATTTCAAGACAAGCAACTTGGCATAGAGAAAATGTTTTGAAACACCTCACCAGCTGTAACATCTTACTGACTGAGTTTCAAACCAGCATGAAAATAAATCGGTTTTACAGCAATTCAGGTTACCTGTCTCTCGGGGGTTCACTCCGAGATCTTGCTGAAGATTGCTTCTGTTCAAAACCCATTTCTTGCCAAGTAAGTTCAGACACCCGAGTCTTGTCGGGTGGTGTAGTCTCTTGTGTTGCTCCTGCCGTACTTAAAGGGGTCTGGGATCGTGAACGCTCCTGCAGTCTTGCTTTCTTTTCCCTGGGTGCATCAGAACCAGCCCCTGTAGCTGTGTCACTCAGGGTCCCATCCTGGTTGGGGGGCTGTGCTGTTCCACTTCCAAAGAACCACGCTCCTGATTTTGTGAGAATTTCCTGCTGTTTACGACATAAATTGCATACCCACATTACCTGGTCAAAGACAAGAAAAGGAATTAATTCACCAGGCCTCCAATTCTTCCATCCAAAATCTTCAATGTCTGCTTGCTTATCATTTTACACAACAAAATAACTCAACTCTAATTCTGCATGCTGGAGTCAAGTTGTCAGGTTCAATATGGGTTTCTGTTAACATGATGATGAACCATGTGTATTCTCACTTTAATCTCAATTTTTTTTCCATTTAAGCATTTGATTAAAAGTAGCTATCGATGATGACAATATAATATTTGGCTGAGTGAAGTTGCTGGCTCAGTGTGAGGTCTGAATACCCTCAGTTTCATCTCTGGTCTGCACTGTGTGAGCTGGTCTCAACTGAAGCAGCAATTAGGGAGCTCCAGTTCATCTCATCACCCTGGCTCAGGGAGTAGTGAATTTTCCGGCTCTTTCTGCCACAGCCTTTTGAATGAGAGAATTAAATGTGATATCTCCAAATTTGCAGATGACACAAAGCTGGGTGGGAGGGTGAGCTGTGAGGAGGATGAAGAGATGTTTCAGTGTGATTTGGACAAGCTGAGTGAGGGGACAAATGCATAGCAGATACAGTTTAATGTGGATAAATGTGAGGTTATCCATTTTGGTTGCAAAAACAGAGAGGGGAATGTACAATGAGATGTACACCAGTCGCTGAATGTAAGCATGCAGGTGCAGCAGGTAGTAAAGAAAGCAAATGGTATGTTGGCCTTCATAGCCAGAGGATTCAAGTACATGAACAGGGATGTCTTGCTGCAATTGGTCAGACCACACCTGGAATATTATGTGCAGTTTTGGTCTCCTTATCTGAGGAAGGATGTACTTGCCATAGAAGGAGTGCAGCAAAGGTTTACCCAACTGATTCCTGGGATGGCGGGACTGACATATGAGGAGAGATTGAGTCGATTAGGATTATATTTGCTGGAGTTCAGAAGAATGAGGGGGGATCTCATAGAAACCTATAAAATTCTAACCACTAGATAGGGTAGATGCAGGAAGGATGTTCCCGATGGTGGGGGAGTCCAGAACCAGGGGTCACAGTCTGAGGATACGGGATAGGCCATTTAGGACTGAGATGAGGAGAAATTTCTTCACCCAGGGTGGTGAGCCTGTGGAATTCGCTACCACAGAAAGTAGTTGAGGCCAAAACATTATATGTTTTCAAGAAGGAGTTAGATATAGCTCTTGGGGCAAAAGAAATCAAAGGATATGGGGAGAAAGTGGGAGCGGGTTATTGAGTTGGATGATCAGCCGTGATCATGATGAATGGCAGAGCAGGCTCAGACGGCCGAATGGCCTACTCCTGCTCCTATTTTCTATGTTTCTATGGGCAATGTGGCCCTTCTACCAATAGAAATAAAACAATAGTTCACCCTTAAATGTATTGCACTGATGATGATGGTGGCTGTGGACTTAAATACTTCAATTTTCCTAAAACTGAAGAAAACCCTGTACATGTCGATGTTGAGTACAATCTGGCCTAGAATTACTGGACCCAATGGAAATCAGTAACATTCCTCCAGCTGTATAATGTGGGATGGCTGGATGACCTCACAAAGGTTAGAAGGGACTGTCACTTATCTGCTTCACTCTGTAGGAACTGTTTATATTAGTTACTACCACTTAATACACATTCCTTCTGCAGCATAAATATAAACACAATCAGTATTAGACTATCCATGATTTAAATTAATCCCCCCAAATCCAAATTAGAAACACTCAGTAGAGAAAATCTTGCCTTTATATAGCACTTTCCATAACCACCTGATGTCTCAAAGTATTTTAAAGCTCATGAAGTACTTTGGAAGTGTAGTTGCTTTTATAATGTAAGAAATGCAGCAGCAAATTTGCACACAGCAAACTCCCACAAACAGCAATGTGATAATGAACAGATAATCTGATTTGTGGTGAGTGAGGGATAAACATTGGCTGGGTCACCAGGAGTAACTTCCCGCTCTACTTCAAAATAGCATCAGGAGTTTATCTGCATCCACCTGAGAGGGCACAGAGTGCCTTGGTTATAATCCATCTGAAACATGGTACTTCTGACAGTGCAGCTCTCCCTCAGTACTGCACTAGAGTGTCAGTCTCGATATTTGTACCCAAATCCTGGAGTGAGACTTGAACCCATAACCATCTGACATTGAGACAAGAGTGCTACCAACTGAGTTACAGCTGACACAACGAATTAAAGTACAAATTAAACCAATTTCACTCTCATAACTAATAGCATTTATGTGCTCTTACACTGTCACACAACAACAACAACAACTTCCATTTATCTACTACTATTAATGCACCAAAATGTCCCAAGGCATTTCACATAACTATTATCCAAGCTACCTATTAGGATGGTTTACCAAAGGCTTGCTCAAAGAAGTAGGTTCTAAGGAGCATCTTAAAGGAAGCAAGAGGAGGTAGAGAGATTTAAGAAGGGAACTCCAGCGATTAGGGCCTAGGCAGCTGAAGGCACAGTGGTCGAGTGATGAAAAGCAGGGATGCACAAGAGGCCACAACTGGAGGAGCGCAAAGGGTTATAGGGCTGGAAGAGATTACAGAGATTGGGAAGGAAGAGACTATGGGGGGATTTGAAAATAAGGATGAGAATATTAAGATTGAAGTATTGGCAGTGTGAGTCAGTGTGCATGTGGTGAAGGGTGAATGGAACTTGGCATAAATTAGGACACGGGCAGCAGAGTTTTGGTTGAGATGAAGTTTGTTCGGGTGGTACATGTGAGGCTGACCATTGCAAAGTCTACAGGTAACTCAGGTGTGAATGAGATTTTCAGCAGCAAATGAGCTGAGGCTGGGATAGAGTCAGGCGGCTGTTAGGGAGACAGGTTGTCTTGGTACCGTAATGGATACGTCATCCGAGGCCCATCTCAGGATCAAATCCTAGAATCACAGCATAGTTCCAGCACAGAAGGAGGCCTTTCGGCCTGTCATGTCTGTGCTGATCCTCTGCAGGAGTAATTTGCCTAATCCACATCCCTGCCTTTTTCCCATAGCACTGCACATTCTTCCTTTTCAGATAATAATCCAATTGCCTCGAGTGCTTCAATTGACCCAGCCTCCAGCACTCTCAGGCAGTGCATTCTAAATACTAACTACTCGATTGAACCTGCCTCCAGCACACTGTCAGGCACTGCATTCCAAATCCTAACCACTTCATGCAAAAAAGTTTTATCTCATGTCACCATTACTTCTTTTGCTAATTATCTTAAATGTCAAACAAGTCAGTTAAACAGAAATTACCTTTACCCTTAACAAATCTATTCTGGCCTTCCTTAATTAAGCTGCATTTTCCCAAGTGACTATTAGCTTTGTCCTTAATTATAATTTTTTGAAGCCTCACCACCACTGGGGTTAAACAGACAGCCTGTGTGTTGCTGGACTTATCTTTACACACTTCTTGAACAATAGGATTTCTTTGCAATTCTCCAGTCCTCTGGCACCACCCTTGAGTCTAAGATTGGAAAATTATGGCCTTCAGAACCCTTCGAAACATCTCATCCAATTCTGGTGCTTTACCAACTTTAAGTCAGACAGTCTATCCAATATCCTTATTAAGTTTAAATCCTTCAAGTGCCTGAACTACCTCCTCCTGCACCATGACCTGGGCAGCAGCTTCTTCCTTGGTTACGACTGATGCAAGTTCAATATCTCAGCTATTACCTCTGCCTCCAGATGTAAATCCCATTTTTGATCCCTACCTATAGATTAATTTTGGATTCCCTTGTATGTTAGTTGCCAGTGTATTCGCATACTCTCTCCTTGATTCTCCTATTTACACTTTCAATTCCCCTTCGAATCTTCTATATTTGGCCAGGTTCTCAGTTCTATTATCCACCTGACTTCTGTCATAATCATACTTGACTGCACCCAAACTATCTCCTCTCTAAAGGCAGCCCTTTGTTCAGTTACAGTTTTAACTGCTAATCTTTGATTCCAATTTAACAAATGACCAGATCCATTCTTACCCCACTTAAAGTTGGCTTTCCCCCAGTTAATTATTCTTACTCTGGATTGTTCCTTGTCTTTTTCCATAGCTATCCTGAACCTGACAATACAATGATCACTGTCCCCTAACTGTTCCCCTACTGACACTTGATCTATTTGTCCCACCTCATTCCAAAGAACCAACAGTGTTTCCTTTCTCATTGGACTGGAAGCATACTGCAGTAAAAAATGCTCCTGAGCACACTCTAGGAATTCTTTTACTAGCCTGGTCTATATTCAGGTTTATAAATTCCCCCATTATAACTACTTTATAACTCTTGCACTTCTCTGTAATTTCCCTGCATATTTGTTCCTCGATATCTTTCACACTAGTTGGTGGTCTATAGACCACACTGAGCAATGTAATCACACCCTTTTTGTTCCTTAACTCTAGTCAAATAGATTCTGTCCTTGACTCCTTTGGGACATCCTCTCTCTCCAGCACTGTAATACTCTCCTTAATCATTACCACCACCCCTCCTCATTTTCTTCCTATTCTATCTTTTGTGAACACCTTGTACCCAGGAACATTTAACATCCAGTCCTGCCTTTCTTTAAGCCAGGTCTCTGTTATAACCACAACATCATTTTTTGCAGCCTACAAATCGTTCCAACATAAGCCAATGGCAGGCGGTAAAAGAGTGGGAGAGGTTCCCATTAGCCATGTGACTAAAAGAAAGTTGGAGCCTCTATCATCACTATCAATGGCTCAAGGGTACAGTGTACAAACAAAAAGTACAAAAAGTTGTTACAGCAACTTGGGCTCCTTGAGTGAACTGTACCACATCACCACCACTTTCCTTATTATGTTGAATCTACCTAATAGCTTAAAAGCAAAGAACTGCGGATGCTGGAAATCCAAAACAAAAACACTTGGTCATGAGGACTCGAAATGTCAACTGTGCTCTTCTCCGCCAATGCTGCCAGACCTGCTGAGTTTTTCCAGGTATTTCTGTTTCTACCTAATAGCTTACTATTTCCTACATCTTGTATTATTTATCTGTCCCAATACTCAGTGCACCTTGGTATTCCTATCTAGTGTTACCTCCTGGTTTGCGCATCCCTGTTAATTTAGTTTAAACCCTCTCCAATAGCACTAGCAAAGTGCTCTGCAAGGAATTTGGTCCCAGCTCTATTCAGGTGCAACCCGCCAGGCTTGTACAGGTCCTATTTCCCCCAGAACTGATCCCAATTACCCAGGAGTCTAAAGACCTCTCTCCTGCACCATCCCTCCAATCGTACATTCATCTGCTTTATTGTCCTATACTCACCTGCACGTAGTACTGGGAGTAATCCAGAGATTACTACTTTTGAGGTCCTGCTTGCTAGCTCCCTAAATTCTAGCTTTATACCTATGTTGTTGGTACTATCCTGGATTCATGTCTGTGGTTGCAGATATGCCTGTCTGATCCTCTAACTATTGAATCTTCTATCACTATTGGTTTTCAATCTTCTTCATGCCCCCCTGTACAGCTGAGCCACTCGTGGTACCATGAACTTGGCCCTGGCTGCACTCTCCTGATGAACCATTACTTTCATCAGTATTCAGAACTGAATACTGGTTGGAGAGTGAGAACTCCTGCATTAGAAGGGCCGCAAGGTCTCTTGAACTACCTGTTTGTTCCTTCTCAACTACCCCATCACGGCATCATTTAGGACACTGAGGGAGATAATTCAGCCTTTCGAGTCCATGCTGACTGCCGTGGAGCAATTCAGTCAGTCTTATTCCCCTGCTTAATCCGCATAGCCCTGCAAGCTTATTTCCTTCAAATTTTCATCCAATTTTCTTTTGAAATCTTGATTGTTTCCACATTCGCCACCCTCATAGGCAGCGAGTTCCAGGTCATTACCACTCACTGGGTAAAAAGGTTCTTCTCCATATTCCCCCTGCATCTCTTGCCCAAAACCTTCAATCTCTGGCCTCTAGTCCTTGTATTATCATTTAATGGGAATAGTTTTTCCTTGTCTCCTTATCCAAGCTAGTCATAATCTTGTATCTCTATCAAACTCCACTTCAATCTCCTTTGCTCCAAGGTGAGCAACCCCAGCCTTTTCAACATAACTTTGTAAGCAAAATCCCTCATCCCTGATAAATCTCCTCTGCACACACTCAAGAATCCTCACATACTTCCTAACATGTGGTGACCACAACTGGACACAATACTCCACTTGGGGCCTAACCAAAGCTTTATAACAGTTCAGCAGTTCCATGCTTTTGTACTAGATGCCTCTATTTATGAATCCCAAGATCCCATATGGTTCACTGATCACTCTCTCTCAATATGTCTTTCCACCTTCAAAGATCCATGCACATGAACCATGCCCCAGGACCCTCTGTCCCTGCACACTCTTTGCAATTATGCCAGGTCTATTGCCTCTCCCTTTACCTTCTGCCAAAAAGCATCACCTCACACTCTGCTCCATTAAATTCCATCTGCCACTTGTCTGCCCATTCTGCTAGCCGATCTATGCCCTGTTGCAGGTGGTTTGTTTCATTCTCACTGTCTGCCACTCTTCAATGTTTGATATCATTGGCAAATTTTGAAATCTTATCCGTGTTCTAAGATCTATACAACCATACGAACAAACCCCTTGGCCCCTCAAGCCTCCTCTGCCGTTCAATAAGATCATGCCTGATCTGATTGTAATGTCCTGCTTACCCCCGATAACCTTTCAACCCCTTGTTAATCAAGAATCTACACTGCCTTAAAAATATTCAAAGACACTGATTCCACTGCCTTTTGAGGAATAGAGTTCTGAACACTCGCTACCTTCAGAAAAAAAAAATTTCCTCGACTCTGTCTTAAATGAGCAACCCCTTATTTCTAAACCATGACCTCTAGTTCTAGATTCTCCCACATCATCTCCACATCCACTCTGTCAAGGCCCCTCAGGATCTTAAAGGTTTCGATCAAGTCGCCTCTTACTCTTCTAAATTCCAGTGGATACAAGCCTAACCTATCCAAACTTTCCTCACAAGTCAACCCACCCATTGCTGGTATTAGTCTAGTAATGAATGCTTCTAGTGCATTCACATCTTTTCTTAAATGAGGAGACTACTACTGTACATAGTACTTCAGATATGGTCTCACTAGTGCCCTGTACAACTGAAGTGTAGCCTTCCCACTTTTGTATTCCCCTCACAACAAACAATAACATTCTATTAGCTTTCCTAATTACTTGCTATACCTGCATACTAGCCTTTTGCGATTCATGCCCTAGGACGCCCATGTGCCTCTGAATCTCAGGGCTCTGCAATCTCTCACCATTTAGATAATAAGCTTCCTTTTATTCTTCCTGCCTATCCTGTCCAGGAGACAGGAAGAAAAATATATATCTCTCTAAATCAGCCTGGCTACTCTATAAAATTATTTTTTTCTGCTTTTCAAAATTAACAATTGCTGGGCTGATAAAAATGGCTGCAGCAGATCACATGCTGGTTTCTAGAAGATTCTAAGCTGTTCCAATGGACAAAGACTACCTTATCATCCTGGAATGTGGCTTCTTTGTATAAACATCCCAGCTAAGTCAACACAAAGGATTTGTTGACGATAACTCCGTACCAGCCAGCTATGGACAAAGGTAGAGCTATAGAGCTTAATCATCAATGTTGTGCTAATAGCCTCAGCGTTAGTTGCTCCAAAACACAATGGTTTTCAACCAAGCACCTCATTAGCTGAATAGCTTGATCTGAAACCACACTGTCACATGGCCAAAACTTGAGCTGTTTGATTCATTTAATTATACAACTCTTGAATTTTAGCTTCAGTCCCCGTTTGACCTCTGAAGAGAAACAGGACTCCAGGCTAGCAGCCTGCCTCTGTCTACCAATTTACCATCCAACAGATAGCATAGGAAGAGCTCTGTCGAGGTCAATGGCCTTGTCCTCATCTGCATTGTGAATACTGGAACCTCGGACCGTCTGTATCTGTGCCTTCAAGACTCATTCATCTCTATGTACCTTCTTGCATTGTGGAAGTCTTCACTTCTGAAAAGTCGGAACACCTTGCAACAGTTTCAGCCTGCTAACCTATGAAGGAATACACCACTGGACTTTTGATTCTGGACTCTGGACTCATGAGAAACCATAACTTTTATTTTTAATGTGGTCTTTGCCCTGAAGCCCTTTCTTTCCCTTATTCCTCTTTTACTGTATGAATGCAAAAAGGAGCAGCCATTGCGAAACCCTTTCCCGTGTTTTCTGTGTGTTTAAAATAAACCAAACTTCTTATTTTATCTAATCTTGAGTTTGATGTGGGGTTCGGGATAGAGGATTGGATAGTTCCAAAACTGAAGGGTTGGGGGAAATACGCCACTACTTATAAATGAGGAAATCAGAAATCAAAAACATCTTTTTGTTTACAGACGGGTAGAGAGTGGAGAAATCAGGGCCATTTAAGTTAATCCCCCTCTGGTCCATAACAGTGCCAAAATGGACAATTTCACACTTGCATACATTAAACTCCATTTGCCAGATCTTTGCCCACTCAGAATCTATGTCACCTTGTAGCCTCTTTACGTCCTCTTCACAACTTGCTATCCTATCTATCTTTGCGTCGTCAGCAAATTTAGCAACCATTCCACTTGTCCATTCCTCCACAAATTGTAAAATATCAAGGGCAGAGTCAACATGGTTTAGTGAAAGGGAAATCATGTTTAACCAATTTATTGGAATTCTTTGAAGAATTAGTATATGCTGTGGAAAAAGGGGAACCAGTGGAAGTAATGTACTTAGGTTTGAAGGCATTTGACCAGGTGCCACATCAAAGGCTATTGCAGAAAATAAAAGCTCATGGTGTAGGGGCTAACATATTGGCATGAATAGAAGATTGGCTAGCTGACAGGAAACAGAGAATAGGCATAAATGGGTCTTTGTCTGGTTAGCAGGTTGTAACAATGGTTTGCCACAGGGATCAGTGCTGGGGCCTCAAATTTTTACAATTTATATTAAATTAATCCCATCCTGTTACAAAGTACCAGGTCTCTGGTATATAGTCTGCTTTCTGGTTGGCTCCATAAGGTGCTGTTCCAAAAAACTATCCTAAAAACATTCAATGAACTCCTCATCCAGGCTACCTTTGCCTATCTGATTTTTCCAGTCTGTCTGTTAATTAAAATTCCTCATGATTATCGCTGTACCTCTCTGACAAGCTCCCATTACTCTGTTCTACTGAGTAATTACAATTAGGAGGCCTGTACACCACTCCCACAAGTGACTTTTTGCCTTTATTGTTTCTCATTTCAAACCAAACAACCCAAATCCAAGTCATTTATATTTAGGAAAAATGGTCCTAGCACTGACCCGTGTGGATCACCACTGTCTACCATCCTCCAGGCTGCAAAATAATCATTTATCATGACTCGCTGCTTTCTGTCCTTAACTAAGTTTCTTTTATCCAATGGACACTGACCCTCTTATTCCATGAACCTGAATTTTGTTAATCAGCCTTTTCTGTGATACTTTGTCAAAAACTTTCTCAAAATACATACAGACAACTTCCATCGCATTCCCTTCATCAACTTTCTCTGTTACTTCATCAAAAAAATTAATTAGATTTGTCAAGCACGATCTGCCTTTTACAAATCTATGCTGGCTCTCCTTAATTAACTCAAATCCCTCCTTGCCTGTTGAATTTTTTTTCCCTGATTAGGGATTCCAAATCTTTACCCACCACTGATGTTAAACTAACTGGCCTATTGTTATTAAGAATATCCTCACCCCATTTCTCGAATAAGGGTGTCACATTTGCCACTCTCCAATCCTCTAACACCTCCCCCGTATCTAGGGAAGCTTAGAAGACCAAGGCAAGCCCTTCTGCTATCTCCTTCCCCAGGTCCTTTTGTAATGTGGAATGCAAGCTGTCTGGACCAGGTGACTTGTCTACCATAAGCTTAGCCAGTCTCTCCTCCCTCTTGATTTTCGCACCATCCCTGCTTCTACCAATATTTTGTCAGAGTCCTCTTCCTCTTCAGTAAGCACTGACACAAACAACCCAGTAAGTATACTCACCTTGCCCTGTGCCTCTAAGCATATATCACCCTCGCCATCCTTAATAGGACCCACTCCATCTCTTTTAACCCATTTACTATTTACATGCTGGTAGAAGATTTTTGGGTTCCATTTTGTGTTGACTGCCATTCAATTCTCATACTCTCTCTTTGCCAGTCTTATTTTCCTCTTCACTTCCCCTCTCAGCCTATTATATTTGACCTGATTCTCACTTGAAGAATTCACCTGACATGTATCATACACCTTTCTTTTTTGTTTCATCATAATCACTATTTCCCTCATCACCCAAAGAAGCCCTGTTTTTGGATCCCTTATCTTTCATCCTTATTAGAATGTGCCCAATCTGTACCTGAAACATCTCTTCTTTAAAGATCACCCATTGTTCCAGTACAGTTTTACCTGTCACTCTCTGGTTCCATTTTACCCTGGCTAGATCCCTCTCATCACATTGAAATCAGCCCTCTTCCAATTTAAAAGTTCTATATTAGATAAATTCTTGCTCTTCTCCATTACTAATCTAAATCTTATGATACAATGATCATTATTACCCAAATGTTCTCCCACAGTCCACTTGGTCCAGCATTGCCTCCTTTCTAGATGGACTGAGAACATACTGATCAAGGAAGTTCTCCTGAACAAATTTCATAAATTCCTCCCTCTCCTTACCCATTACTCTAACATTACGTTAATCAATATTTGGGTAATCAAATTCCCCCAGTATCACCATTCTACACTATTCTATATACATCTTGGTGATAATCCTGCATATTTGCTCTTTTATATCTCTCTCTCTCACTATTTGGAGGCCAAATGAATACCCACTGTAGGGCAATCTTACATTTTTTGCTTCTCAGCTCTAACCAAATGGACTCTGCATTTGCACCCTCAAGGACACTATTCTTTCCAACACAACAATCTCTTCCCTAATCAGTACGGCCACCACACTGCACTTGTTTCCTTCGCTATCTTTCAGAGCACTTTCTGTCATTGTATATCACATTTTTAAACTACATCTCTGTTATTTCCATACTATTGTTTCTGCTTGTAGCTCACCAACCTTATTCACCTCACTTTGTGTGTTTACATAAATGTATTGTAATCCTGTCTTTGTATTCCTCGTAGAGCTTCTTAGTCTGCTTCTATCTAAAAAAGTACTACTTCCTTCAAAAAACAGAAAATTCAGCATAGGAACAGGCCCCTCGGCCCTCCAAGCCTGCACTGATATTGCCTGTCAACTTCCTTCTCTAGTATTGTCCAACTCTCTCACTTTATGCACCTTATTACTCTCTTTCTAACTTCTATGAGCCAGTACACGGCCCCCCCTGCTAATTTAGCATAAACCCACCCCTCCACCCCTACCATACCATTGAACCTCCTGCTAGGACATTGGCCCCAGTCCTGTGTCGAGGTACAACCCCTCTGTTTTGGATAGGTGCCTCCTGCCCCAGAACTGGTCCCATACCCCAAGAATTTGAAGCCTTCCTCCAGCATCATGATTTAAGCCACACATTGACCCTCCCTATTTCTATGTTGGCTAGCATGTGGCACCAGAATAATCCCACTTTTCACCTCCTTCCTAGCTCCTGAAAACCTGTCCTTCAATCTCTGCCTTATCAATGGCCTGAATTTTCATAAAAATGGAGAGGGTCTCTGACCTAGTCAAAATGGTGCCAGAAACCTGATTCCGGAAGTGCCATCCCCATTCTGGGTTACCCACCCATTCTCAGTCGGGCTGGGGGGGGGGGGTGGTGGCAGGAAAATATGGGTCAATTGTAGCTTGCATTTCCAAGGTTCATGGAGGCAGCTGCATGTGTAAAAGTTCAGTTGCCTTCAAACACATCCAATTTTCATAACTGGGATGTCCAAAACATGACTTCAGGAAAAGCTCTAAAGCTGCCAGAGTTCTTTGGAGAGGTAGGGTACAGCAGCTAGGAATCTTCCCGACTCTGCATTCCCAACTTGGGGAGGGAAAATTTGGGCCTAATGTGCACCACAACTTCTGCCTAACCCCCTTCCCCTGTAAAATATATGCACCAGCTCCATGATGTCCTTTACCCTGGCATCAGGGAGGTAACACACCATGTAGGACTCACGATGACAGCTACAAAGATATTTGTCTGTTTCCCCTAATTATGGAATTTCCTGTCACAACTACGTCTCCTGGCTTTGCCGTTCCCTCCTATACAGACCCTTGCCTATTGGTGCCATTGTCTGCGCTGCACTCCTTCAAGGTACCATCATCCCTAGCAGTCTCTAATTCTGAGTTTCTGTTTGAGAATGGCACACACCCAAAGATCCATGTGCTAGCCACTTCTTCTCACTCTTCCTGATGATCAACCACCAACTACCCTGACCTCTTACTGCCTGTGGGGTGACTACCTCCTGAAACATATAATCCAGGAAATTCTTATCCTCCTTGATGCTCTGCAGTCACTCCAGCTGCTCCTCAAGCTCAGAAATCCTGAGCTCGACTTGGAAATACTTCTTACACATGGTGATCCTAGATACATGCTGGTTAGCCATTCCTTCTCTCCCTGCATACTATTAAGCTACAGGGTGACCACATCCATAAACGTGCTACCCACAAAGCTCTCAACCTTGAGAATGCACTGCAATCATGCTAACTGCTGCTCAAACTCCAAAACCCAGAGTTTGAACTGCTACAGCCGATGAGACCAGCGGCACATATGGTTATCAAGGACGTGGGTAGCATATGGAGTTTACACATGGAGCAGGATGTGCATTCCAGGGATCAGCGCTGCACTGCTATTCCTCTATTAGGTAATAAAACTTACTACTTAAAAAAAAATGAAAGCTCACCAGCTACTTATGTTTCTTCTTGTTTCACTGAAATATAGGGAGGTAAATGTTTTATTTTGTCCTTGTTATCCCCTCAAAATATGGACTTTTTAATTTTCCAGCTTCTTAGATGAATTCCCTAACTTTAGAGAAAGGGTAACAAAGTTACTACGCTTACTAGCCAATCAACCCACGGCTGTGATGTCACAGTTTGATCATTTTTTTTCTCTCTTTTTTTCCAGAAATATACTTTATCCATAAAATTTATAAAGTACATCACGTGACTGTTCAAATTTGACATTACAAAAGGTGCAAAACACATCCATTTCTTCCAAAACTTTGTTATTGTCTATATTTACAATTATAGGTAATATTTAAAAGATTTATTATGTGTCAAACATACAGCCCAAGTTTTATCTAGTTTCCGGCCCCACAGTGTACTCTGGCTGAAAGGCCTTAGCTGGCAGCCTTTCCCCATGTCGCCTCTTGACAGCAGCCCTCAGCACGTAGTCCTGGACCTTGGAATGTCTGCAGGACAGGGTTATGGTCAACTCCTTGCACTAGAAGATGAGCAAGTTTTTGGCAGACTAAAGGTTTGATGGTCCTCCAGCCACAGCTGATTTTATCTTGGTGTGTGTCCCTGGGAACAGCCCGTAGAGCATAGAGTCCCACATCAAGAAATTGTTCAGGATGAACTGCAACAAAAACCACTGCATCCTTTCCCAGGCCTTCTTTTCAAAGGGCTGTTCCAGAAGAAGGTGGACAACAGTCTCTTCCCCCCCACAGCATCGTGTAGAGGGGATGAGACTTCAGGTGTGCAAGAAGGATCTGACATGATGGGGGCCCTTCTCACCACCAATCAGGCTAGTTTTGATGCTTGTTTGAAAGCTCTGGCAAAGAGGCATTCTGCCAAATGACTTTGACAGTCGTTCATGGGACTATCCAACAAGATCCACCATGTCCTTTTCCCACAGGACCTCGTGGACATTAGTGCAGATCAATGTGTGGTCAAAGATATTTTTTTCTACAAAGGACAGCTGGTACGGCACAGTCCAGCTGAATGGAGCGTTCCTTAGCATGTTGCTAAGACTCATTCTTCGCCAGACTTGGCCAGACTCATTCTTCGCAAAACTGCAGGCAGGTAGGACCTCAGCACATAGTGACACCTGGTGTTTCCCTACCAAGGGTCTACAGACAGCTTGATGCAGCCACACATGCAGATGGCCATCAGATTACAGTGATGTGGGTGCTTGTCACCTTTATCTAGAAGGTTTTACATCATGTCCTATTGGATATGGACCATTTTTGATCTCCAGATATAGCAGAAGATGGCCTGGCTGATCACGATAGTGCGGGAGTAGGCTATGGGCCAGAACTGCACCACATACAACAGAACACCTCCCACCTGATGACCAGATTCTTAACTGCAATGGAGAGATAGTGTTGCTCCCAATTGTTGTTTTTCCTTTTATCATGGCTACACACATCTCCCAGTTTTTTTTGCGCATGCCCCAGCACCTCTGAACCACATCCCCAGCACCTTCCGGCGGTCTGACCTGATGGTGAAGGGAACAAAGGATGGGTCAGACCAGTTCCCAAAGAACATGGCATCGCTCTTGCCGCGATTTACTGTGGCTCGCAAGGCCCATTTGAACAGGTTGCAAATGCTCATCAGTCTGCACAGTGACAATGGATCTGGGCTGAATACTGGTCTGCTTCACGATGATCTTGCCGTGCTTCACACTTCACCCGTTCTGCTTCACAGTGATCCTGACATGCTTCACATTCCTCCCAGTCTGCTTCACAGTGATCCATATGTGCTTCACCCTCCTCCCGGTCTGCTTCACAGTGATCCTGGCGTGCTTCATCCTCCTCCCGGTCTGCTTCACAATAATCCTGACATGCTTCACATTCCTCCTGATCTGCTTCACAGTGATCCTGACATGCTTCACATTCCTCCCGATCTGCTTCACAGTGATCCTGACATGCTTCACGTTCCTCCCGATATGCTTCACAGTGATCCTGACGTGCTTCACAATCCTCCTGATCTGCTTCACAGTGATCCTGATGTGCTTCACATTTCTCCCGATCTGCTTCAGTGATCCTGACATGCTTCACATTCCTCCCAGACTGCTTCAGTGATCCTGACGTGCTTCATCCTCCTCCCGGTCTGCTTCACAATGATCCTGACATGCTGCACATTCCTCCCGATCTGCTTCACAGTGATCCTGATGTTCTTCACATTCCTCCCGATCTGCTTCACAGTGATCCTGATGTGCTTCACATTCATCCCAATATGCTTCACAGTGATCCTGACGTGCTTCACATTCATCCAGGATTGCTTCAGTGATCCTGATGTGCTTCACACTCCTTTCGGTCTGCTTCAAAATGATTCCAGTGTCAAAATATCACACTAAGATTGAAAACACCTCAGCCAGTGGTCAAGGAGAGGGATGGAGTTGGTGGCTAGGGAGCAGAGTTTGTGGTGGAGACTGAAGAGAACGGATCCCATTGTCCCAATATTTAGCTGGAGGAAATTTCTGCTCATCCAGTATTAAATGTTGGACAATTTAGAAGCAGTGGAGGGGTTTACAGAGATGGTGGTTGGGTAGAGCTGAGTGTCATCAGCGTATATGTGGAACCTGGCATTGTGTTTGTCACTGAGGGACAGCATGTTGGTGAAAAATAGGAGGGGCTGAGGATAGATGTTTGGGGGACACCAGAGATATCCGTGTGGGAGCAGGAAGATGTAAGACATTTTGATATTGTGTATTCCTGTTATGCTGCAAGGCATTTTTAGTATGTCTTATATTTCTGCTTGTGAGTAAAATGTAACCAGTTGTGGTGCAGACCAGCGTGCAGAACTGAACAGCAGCTGGAAGGAACATTAAGTGTGGAAGACATCGGGACAAAGGGAGAAGAATTCTGACCAAAGACATTGGGCAGAGTTTTCCGTTTGCTGGGCGGGCGGGCGGCCAATTGCCGCTGGCGAAACAGGCATTTTCCGCGGACAGGCCAATTAAGGCCCGTCCAGCAGGTAAGCGACTCCCATGGAGAACGGGAAAATAGTCGCAGGGCGGGCGGCCTCAGACTGCCAGTTCCAATGGGGAACAGGCAGCCTGTATATAAAGAGTGCCCAGGCAGCCTGCTTAAGGCAGTGCACCATGGCCACTCGGAGAGAGGGAGGGAGGTCTGCATGCACAAGAGCATGAGCAGGAGGAGGGGGGCAGGCTGCAGGAGAGGCCAGCGGGGGACCACTGTGCCCAATTTTCCAATGCATGCCTTGCTGTCCTTCTCCAAGGGGTGTCTATCCATCAGCATCTGCTTTATCCGGAGGATGGGAGGAGGAGGGACCCCCCATGTCACCAGCCAGGCATGGGAGGAGGAGGGTGATGCTGTCAGTGCCCATGATGATGTGTGGCGCACTGGCATCCAGTGCAGAAAAAGATTCAATGATTTGCTGTGCTCTGGATGGGTGAGTACCATGTCTGTCTTGGCCATTTGACCCAGATGGTAGCCTTAGCCTTTGAGCACCACACGTCTTTCTGTCATTACTGCACAGGGCATTTGGTGCACGCTGGGTGGGCAAACAGGTACTGACCATGCTTACATCAGCCTTAGTGGTTGAGGAGAAGATGGGTTCTCCACACAACATATGTTGGTGTTTGTGGCATTTGAGTAGTCTGGGGGCAATCTGCAGGGAGGCCACTAGATACATACTCAGAACTCCAACACGTCATATTGACACCGATGAAATGGTGCAAGAGGAGCCTCAATGTATTGTGGCCAATGCCATCTGCTGGCATCAGCGCTGCATCTAGTTGCGCCTCCTTGCCATGGGTGCTAAGACCCGTGTGCTATTCAAAGTGATGGACGCCAAATGTGTCCAAGGTGTCCACTGGGGGAGGGGGTTGGGACCAGCCGTACTACCTTTTGGGGACTGATCACCAGTAGTGTGGAGAGGAGCCGCTGGAGGCCTCAGATGGGCCACTGTGGTTGGGGTGCGGTGTGCGTGTGCAGAGTACATGCTTTGCAGGCAAAAATTCAGCACAATTCATGGGAGCGCCAGAGGACTGGAGGTGGGTGTGCCCTCCTCCAGCGCCTGACAACTTTTGAAGAGCAGGCCACGGAGCTGGGGAGGAGGCAGGAGGTCAGGGGGCCGAGGGCGGCGAGGGTGGGGTCCAGCGGGCAGGTATTTGAGGTCCACAGTCCCATCCGCTCTGTCTGCCCACCATCCAAACCACTGATGGTTGCTGCAATCATTAATGCTGCAACACTGCTCATTCACAGACTGAGACGCTCTGACGTGTGGGTCATACACAAAGGTCCCTTGTCCGCTTGACGATTTGAATCTCCAGCATCTTCCAAAGTCAACTTATCCCATTTGTAACCACTATCACCATGGTCTAACATGTCATGGCATTGCTGCTGCACAGCCAAAGACTTTGTGCATCTTAGGAGGTTTGGGACCTCCACCGCCCTTTCAGCCAGTGTGCCCCACATTACTTTGTCCAAAAGGTCCTCAGCACCTCAGCTGTGAACCTCATGGCACTCAACTTAGATAAATGCCACCACGTAACTCATCCCTGCGCCAAGGGGAAATGTTGCCTTCTGCCCACCCGGTCTATGCCCCTCATAACAGAATGAAGGTCAAGAATGTGACCTGTCAATCTCCTGTAATCCACGGCAAATGTCGCAACTGTTTGTGATGTTTCCTCAGCCCCACAACTATCCAGGCCAGCATGCATCCAGGTCAGGTACCTCTGCACTCTTCCCACTCCTATGGTACATAACAAGCCATGTGGCATTCCTGAGGCCATCTGACCAGCCTGTCTGCATGTGCGTTTAATGGTTAGGGCTCCTCTTGACTCTTTTCCACCCCACCAATGTTCGTCTTATTAGGGTCTTGAAGGGTGAGCAACTTATGAGGCTGGGGCGGAAAGGGATGAAAGGCTGAACTGACTGTAAGCTAACTGATGCACTGTCCCTGTTGTTAATTTCAGCATCACCACCAGATTGCCGCACCCATAAACACCACAGCCCCCCCTCCACACCTGAGGGCCAACATGTGCAACTTGCGGCACATCATTTCAGCCAGTCAGGCACTAGCACAGACACTTACAACTCGGTGGGGACTTTACCATTAGCTAGTGTCCCGGGTCACAGTGGAGAGGGCACTTCACAATCTCTGGAGGAGATGGTAGGGGCAGAGAGTGCTGATGGCGCCAGCAGCCGGAGGGCTGCAGAGGACGAAGCACATGCTGAGTCCGGCACTGATGATGTGTCTCTGGAGTTGTGCCCAATGCAAAAGCTGCAGTACAAGCGGCAGGAAGCGTGTTTGCATCTGGCAGGGTTGCATGAGGGCATGCTTCAGCTGGTCTCTGAGACAGAGGAGTCCAGGCAGAGTGCACGTGAAGGCAAGAACCTCAGGGCAGAGGTTCAGGCTTCCTCCACTGAGAGATTGGCCACTCTCATGGAGAGGGGGCTCAATCTGATGGAAATTATTCTGATTGGGATACGCTCTGACCTGCAAGCCCTCACAGCAGTACTGGCCACAGGTGGTCATTCCCAATGTGGGAGATGTTGTTGGCACCAAGCGTCAGTGCTCGATGCCCATGTATCTGTGGTGAGTAGGGAGGTCGAAAGGGACCTCACGTTGGCACAGCAGCTGCTCGTCATCGCTGTGAACTCCTCTTAGAGCACTCTGGATGAGGGCAGCAGCTCCTCCACCCCTCTGCCAGTCAACGTTGCTTCCGTTGAGGCTGCGACAACTGGGGAGGTTCTGAAACTGGCCACTCCCTCCCAGGCGGGGTCATCACAGGCTCCACGGGCCAGTTCATCGAGGCCAACAGGACAGCAGAGTCAGCAGGCTGTCTCACAAGCCACTCTAAGTGATGGGGCGGCACCAAGACATAGCACCCGCAAACATAAGCATAAGGCACCTTAAGTACTCCATGGGCATGTCACTGGTGAGTTTGTGTTGGCCTTATAATAGGGAATAAAATTCTTCTTATTGGAATGGAGAAGTCTGTGTACTTTTTTTGGACATAATATAGTCCACTTTTCTGACCATGGCTGAGGGTGTTTCCTTTGTGCTGCATTTGTTTTTTTCACAGAAATATCATGAGCGTTTGAGTGGACATTGATGTTTCTGTACTAAGCCCCTAGTTGCAGCTGATAAGGTAGAAGATGTAGCACCAAGTGCCACGTGTGGAAGTGCCAGGCAATGCTGCTCCTGCTGATCCACGTGTGTGGAGCTAACTGAAGGTTCTTTGGATTAAATTCTCCCTGGTCTCTGCCTCCTTGGTGTAATAGCGGGTCAGCGTGCTGCCCCTCATCATCGCTCTGTGCTTCCTCATCCTCTGAGGCACTGCTGGATTCATCATGTGCAGCCTCATCCAGGGCGTCAAGGTCTTCATCGTCAATTGCATCTCTCCTTTCCAGCGCAAGATTGTGCAGAGCGCAGCATGCTACCACTATCAGAAAGAAGCGATCTGGGGGGTACTGGAGTGCGCCCCCTGAGTGGACCAGGCAACGGAAGTGCATCTTGAGAAGACCGATGGCTCTCTCCACCACAGCCCTTGTGGTGCCCTGGCTCCTATTGTACCGCTGCTCAGCTTCTGTTCTTGGATGGCGGAGAAGGGTCATGAGCCACCTTCGCAGGGGATAGCCCTTGTTACCCAGCAGCCAACCATCCAGCCGGGCCGGAGCACTGAAGAGCCCCAGCACCTTGGAGTGTCTGAGGATGTAGGCGTCGTGGGAGCTGCCTGGGTACCTTGCACAGACTTGTAGAATCTGCATCCTGTGATCACACACTATCTGCACGTTCATGGAGTGGAAGCCCTTCTGTTGACGAAGGCACCGAGCTCACCTGCTGGCGCCTTGAAGGCCACATGTGGGCAGTCTACAACACCCTGGACATGGGGGAAGCCAGCAATGGCCGTGAAGCCTCTGGCTCGCTGTGCCTGACTTGCCTGGTTGCAGCGGAAATGGATGAAAGTCAATACCCATCGGAACAGAGCGTGTGTAACCTGCTTGACACAAGTGTGGACAGCTGATTGGGAGACACCGCAAAGATCACCCACCGAGCCTTGGAAGGAGCCAGAGGCAAAGAAGTGAGCTTCAGAGCCACTGGCATGGGGTATCCACCCACACAGTTAGGAGATATCTCATCTGACAGATATGTTGACTGTCTCCCTTGAGAGTCGGAGCATCCTTCGGCACTGCGTTTCAGTCAAATTGAGGTAGCTGTTTCGCTGCCTGTATACCTTGGCAGCAGGATAGTGGCGTCTTCTGCGGCCCCTTGCACCTTGGACAACCTCTTGGGCCTGCGCCTGGCCTCCCAAAGGTGGCTCCCCTGGAGGCTGATTGTCCAGTCCTGGTCTCCTTATTCTATCCCTCCCTTCCTCCTCAGGGGAGCTGCCTCCAGCGGAGATGTCGGAACCCATACCCCCAGACTAAATGGAGGCCTCTGGAAAGCTGCAGGCCCGAGAAAGATTACTGTCTGCAGGCTGGTTTCAAAGCACACAAAAAGCTCTTGGAAATCGATGAGAACTGCTAACAATCAAACAGGCAACTTTAAAACACTTTCTACAATTAAAACTTAGTGGAAAACATGAACAACCCCTATGAGTCCACATATCCCGCCAGTGCATGAGTTTTATTAAAAAATCTCCTACCCGCCTGCCTGTTAGGCCTGTGCACCGACCTGAAGTTCACACAGGCCCCTCAAAATCCTGGACAATTGGCAAGTTAAGGGCCTTAATGAGGCCTTTAATTAATGGCAGACGTTGCTGAGTGTGCCTCCCGACTGAAATATCGCAATGCCGCGCGCTGACGTCGGCACGCTCGTGTGACATTTTAAGCGCTAACATGCAGGCTCCGCCTCCCACACGTCGGCCATAAAATTCTGGCCATCATCACTAAGGCCTATGCTGAACCTTTTAAAAAATAAAGACAGTGTTAACTGAACAGGGGCATACACACACAGACATGTCAGGACATGCCACTGTGGCTATTGCCAACCCTGTCTACAGATACTGACCTAGACAATGGTTTCTCAGGTATGTGTGAATGGTAATCTTTCTGTCTTATCATGATACAGAAATCAGATCCATTGCTGGCAGGTACTTGGGGACAGCTCCTACTGAGAGCAGGAAATGACCACGTGCAGGTAGTCTTTGCATGGCCAAGGTGGGATTGATAACCCAATTCGATTTAAGACATTTCCTTATATGTCAAGGGACCAGGGTTAGAAAGAGGTATAAAGCCTCAGCTCTCATTGTTGCTGCAGCCAGGAAGGGTGACTTGGTCAGTCATGGGAAGTTATGCTGAAGAATTTGTTCAGCAAACTGACCACCTGGGAATGAGCTCCGGCATGAGGGTCCTACTAAGTAAGGGGTGTAAGTATATACTATTGCTTAATGGGTTAATAAAGGTTTTCCATGTAAGGCGGAAATTGTATTCAATATTGTTCCGTGCCAATGATACTTATTACGGGATCCGAATCTTAGAGGGAAGTGAAACTCCCTATTTAAGAGTCTTGCAAAGAGAAGTCTGCAGTGAGAATTATTTGGCTATAAATGGATAAATAAGGATGAAACCAGACAAGTGGAGCGCCACCTTACTGGGCAATGGAGAAGAAATGTTGCAGCTAGACGGTGAGGCCAACCATGTCAAAGGCTACAGACTAATAAAAAAGGAGCTGTTCTGTTCATATCCAGTAACTTCTCCCAACCAGTTCCTCTCCTGACAACATCAATACTTAATGTTGGAAGATATCAACAAAAAAAAACAGGATCAGGGATATTGATGCTGGGGAGTAATCTTAATTCCATCTAACAGTTAAATTAATGCATTATGATCCACAAGGACAATAGCTGTTCAAAAAGCAACCCATCACATTTGCTGACATTCCCCCACACCCCAAAAACGTACTTAAAAAATGAGCGTTGGTGATACTAATCTGAAATGGTGCTAGTTTATGCAAAATAAAATTCATTGGGTGGAATTTTCTGTGCCCGCTAGCGTCGGGCATCATGGCAGGGGCGAGTGGACAATATGGCGGGAGGGCCAAAAATCGGTTTCACGCCATCATGAAACCAGTTTGTGATTGTCCGCTCTGCCCATAAGTGGCAGGCCACATTCCCAGCCGCCGCACGTCAGGAACTTCATTGCCTGCATCTCATTACAAGCCCAGCTCACTGGAATCATCTCCTCCACGCTGGATCATCCAGGCACACTGACGTGTTTCACAACTGTACATAAGTGACTTCCCCCCGGCGAGCTGCACTCCACCCGGGACTTCGAGGTTTGTTTGCCTACCTTGCTTCGGGCAGCACTCACACTCATCAACACCAGGCTTCACAGGCAGCACCACATCATTTTTAGTGAGGTTCATGGGCAGGTCTCTACCTACCAGACCATAATGTGGGGGTGGCTTTTCAACAGCTGCAGGGCTAGGGCTTGTTTGGGGAAGAGGGAGAAGTGACTTCAGGCAAGGGAAGAGGCTGCAGAGTGAGGGCTGTATTGGGGAAGGGGAGTATCCCAGGGTGCGTGTGAGGATACATGTTGATCTGTGCAACTGGCCGCAAGAGGATGAGGGCTCCAGATGAGATGAGGCCAGATGGAGATGCGAGGGCGTGTGTGTGAGAGTGAGTGGTGATGTGCCTTGAGCTAGCAGTGAGTGAGATGCCAGTGAATGTGTGATGGCCTTGTGAGTGTGAGAGTTTAGAGTGATGAGATGGTTGCATTCCCCTGGTGGCACAGATGAGATCATTCATCCTCTTTCTGCACTGGATGGTGAACCTCTTCTGTGCAGTGTTGTCACTGATCACCACTGCCACTGATTCCCAAACTGGAGTGGTGACACTGCTAGGCCTCCCGCAGGCAGATAGTGGGGTAGAGGACACTGCAGCTGGCTCCAACGATGTCCAGAAAGTGTTCCAGGATACAACACTGAATCGGGGGGCTGCAGTCTTCTTGCCTTTGCAGCAGTCTGGGCTAGAAGCACTGAGAGATGTGCGCATGCCTGCACTTTAAATATGGCACCCAATGTGATGAAGCACTGAGGTGACAGCATGGCAGGCGAACTAGAGGCCATCCGCCAGCGAAACCGTGTTTCCTGGGAATGCACGATTAATGAGGCAGGATTGGACCATACAGCGCAAATACCCACAATTGCAGCCAGTGGGTAAAATGTCCTTTTTCCCGCACTAGGTACAAATCTGGGATGATTCCGCCCAGAGTCTCAAAATATAGTTAACATGAGATTGTTAGGTTTGAAGTGAACATGGTAGAAGTCTAATGCTCTTGGTAAAATTTGTTATTATGATGATTTCTCACCACACCTTCAGCTCGACCCACACTATCTTCAAAGAGTGTAGGAGGGTGTCAACACAAAAACACAAGAGATAGGAACAGGAGTAGACCATATGGCCCATTGAGCCTGCTCTTCCAGTCAATACAATCATGGCTGATCTTGGACTTCAACTTCACTTTCCTGCCCCTCCCCATATCCCTTGATTTCCTGAGGCACCAAAAATCTGTTTATTCCAGCCTTAATTGTATTCGACGATGCAGCATCCACAACCCTCTTGGGTAGAGAATTCCAAATATTCACAACCCTTTGAGCAAAGCAATTTCTCCTTACCTGGGTCCTAAATGATCAGCCCCTTATCCAGAGACTCTGCCCGTTTATGTTCCCCATTCAGCAGAAGAAACCTCTCACTCTCTACCTTCTAAGCCCTTTCAGAATCTTGTATGTTTCAATGAGATCACCTCTCATTCTTTTAAACTTGAGAATACAGGCCCAATTTTCTCAGCCTACCATCATAGGAAAAAAATCACATCCAGGGATTAATCTACTGAACTTTTGCTGTACCTCCTCCAATGCAAGTATACCCTTCCTTTAACGTGGAGTCCATAACTGCACACAGTATTCCCGATGTGGTTTCACCAAAGCCCCGTACAACTATAGCAAAGCTTCCTTATTCCTACACTCTAATCTCCTTGCAATGAAGGCCAACATGTTATTTGCTTTCCTAACAGTACCTGCATGCTAACTTTGTGTTTCTTGTACAAGCACGCCCAAGTCTCTCTCAACATCAACATTTAAGTTTCTCATCTTTTAAAAAATATTCTGCTTTTCTATTCTTACAACCAAAGTGAATAACTTCACACTTCCCCACATTATACTCCATCTGACACCACGTTGCCCACTCATTTAACCTGTTTCTTTGCATCCTGTGTTCTCCTCACAGCTTACATGAGCAAACTGAGCTCCATGTGAACTCACCCATGGATTATGCCAGTGTTGCTCTTCAGCAATTCCACCTTGAGAGAATCACCATGCACCTCAGAAAATTCCTGAATTAATGACTGTACTTCAGTGCACAGCCCTTACAATATAAGCAAGCTTCAGTCCTACTCAGCATTTAGTCTCTTCACAGTATAACAGAATCTTTACAGTGCAGAAGGAGTCCATTTGGCTCATCAAGTCTGCACTGGCTCTCTGAAAGAGTATTTGCACCACCCAGTCCCATTCCCCTGACTTATCCCCATAACCATGCATATTTTTTATTTTCCAGTAGCAATTCAATTGCCTTTTGTATATCTCAATCGAACCAGCCTCCATCACCCTCTCAACAAGTTCGTTCCAGACTCTACCTAACATCTGGATGAAAAAAAAAATTCCTCACAGCACATTTACTTCTTTTGCCAATTATTCTGGATCTGTGCCCTCTAGTTCTTGATGTTCTCTTGAGTGAGAACAGTTTCTCACAACTTACCCTGTCCATAACCCTCAGGATCTTGAATACCTCCATCAAGCCTCCTTTCAGCTTTCTTTTCTCCAAGGTAAAAAGTCCCAACCTCTCCAATCTAACCTTATAGCTACAGTTCTTCATCCCGGGAACCTTAGTCAATGCATTCACTTATGCATCAGAACATTTGATTATTTTCTGTAATGCCAGCTCCTTACATCTGTTCTTATTCTAGCTTATGGATGTCAATTCATAGAATCACAGAATTGCACAGTGCAGGAGAGGCCCTTCAGCCCATCGAGTCTGCACTGATACATAAGAATAACCTGACCTACCTACCTAATTCCACTTACCAGCACTTGCCCCATAGCCTTAAATGTTATGATGTGCCAAGTGCTCATCCAGATACTTTTTAAAGATTGTGAGGAAACCCGCCTCCACCATCCTCTGGGTAAAAAGGTTTTTCCTCACATCCCCCTCTAAACCTCCTGCCCCTCACCTTGAACTTGTGTCTCCTCGTGACTGACCCTTCAACTAAGGGATACTGCTGCTCCCCATCCACCCTGTCCATGCCCCTCATAATCTTGTATACATTGGTCAGGTCGCCCCTCAGTCTTCTCTGCTCCAAAGAAAACAATCCAAGTCTATCCAGCCTCTCTTCATAACTTAAATGTTTCATCCCAGGCAACATCCTTGTGAATCTCCCACTCCAGTGCAATCACATCCTTCCTATAATGTGGCGACTAGAACTGCACACAGTACTCCAGCTGTGGCCTCACCAAGGTTCTATACAACTCCAACATGACCTATTTTTAAACGTATTCCCATCTATTGTTTTATCTCCACCTTTTAGCCTATTTCGATCCCCCATCCCACCCCCACTAGGGCTATCTGTCTTTTGCTCGTCTGCTTTCTACCCTTAACGTTACCATTACCACCTTTCTTAGCTAATATCACCACCGTCAACACCCTTTTGTCCTTTTGTCAATGACATCTTTGGCAATCTGTTCTTGGCCCTCTATCCAGCTCTACCTGTCCCACCCCCCTCAACCAGCTTATATTTCACCTCATTTCTATTTTTCTTCAGTTCTGATGAAGAGTCATATGGACTCAAAACATTAACTGTGTTCCTCTCCATAGATGCTGTCAGACCTGCTGAGTTTTTCCAGCTATTTTTATTTTTGTTCCAGACTTCCAGCATCCGCAGTTTTTTGCTTTCATCTCAGTGTTTAATTGACTGCCACTTCTCTTCCAGGAATGCCTACCTTGAAGAAGTACTGCTCTTCTCTCCGACAGGATTTCTGCTTGCCTCTTTTTCCCGGTTCACCTTCATTGCTTTCCATTTCTCCCCTGGTGTTTGACAAGGTGTTTACTAAAACTCACTTTCACAGCCATATTTCCTTCCTCAGTGACTATCTCCATCTCCGACTCACCCCATGTGGATTCCAACTGAAGTTCCATTCCTCATGTTTTGAAACCACCCAGGATTACAGGTATCTCTGGGACATACAATGCCCTGCTGTTCTCGTCGCATCCTGAGAGCCACACTCAGTGCCATGTGCTGCCATATGAACACATGCGACCTCTCCCTCCAGCAGTACCGACTCACCCTATCTCTAAGCTGTCCTTGCCCCTCGTTTCATTTTATTCTTCGTCTCATCCGACGCCTCAACAAGAAACTTTGTCTCTTTCTTTCAAGTGCAAAGGAACACAAGCTCCAACAACTCATTGACACCAACACCCATCTAGGACCCTCCACCCCTGCCTGTCCCTTTGTCCTCATCCCGTCTTCCAACCCCAGCCGTGTATTCGCTATACCCCCTGACCTTCCCCTCTCTGATACTGAACGTTCAGTGCTCAGCAAAGGACTCAGTTTCATTCTCTTACGCCCTCA
Organism: Isurus oxyrinchus; assembly: GCA_026770705.1. Classification (NCBI taxonomy): domain Eukaryota; kingdom Metazoa; phylum Chordata; class Chondrichthyes; order Lamniformes; family Lamnidae; genus Isurus; species Isurus oxyrinchus. Next base: position 114,363,175 of record JANJGN010000006.1, read on the forward strand.
CCTCAATGAATTTCGGGCTCGGCACGATGCTGAACTCTTCTTCCGCCGTCTTCGTCTCCGGACTCACTTCTTTGGGCAGGAGTCCTCTCCCAGTTCAACGGATCCTTTTACCCATCTCCAATATTCTCCCTCCACCTGGACCCCTCCCTCTGGATTCTTACCTTCTCTTGATCTTTTCATTGAGAATTGTCAGCATGACATCAGTTGTCTCAATTTCTCTACTCTTCTCATCCACTCTAACCTGTCTCTTTCTGAATTTGCCGCACTCCGTTCTCTCAGGTCCAACCCTGACTTAGTCATCAAACCCGCTGACAAGGGTGGTGCTGTTGTTGTCTGGCGCACTGACCTCTACATCACAGAGGCTGAGCGTCAACTCACAGACACTTCCTTCTACCTCCCCCTGGACCATGACCCCACCACTGAACATCAAGCCATTGTTTCCAGGACTGTCACTGACCTCATCTCCTCTGGAGATCTTCCCTCCACAGCTTCCAACCTCATAGTCTCCCAACCTCGGAGAGCCCGTTTCTACCTCCTCCCCAAAATCCACAAACAGAACCGTCCCGACAGACCGATCATGCCAGCCTGTTCCTGACCCACGGAATTCATTTCTTGCTATCTTGGCTCCATGCTCTCTCCCCCTGTCCAGTCTCTTGCCACCTACATCTGCCATTCCTCTGATGCCCTATATCATATCAATAATTTCCAGTTCTCTGGCCCCAACCTCTTCCTCTGCACCAGGGACATCCAATCCTTCTACACCTCCAGCCCCCACCAGGATGGTCCGAGGGCTCTCCACTTCTTCCTTGAACAGGGGCCCGAACAATCCCCATCCACCACCATCCTCCTCCATCTGGCTGAATTTGTTCTCTCTCTGAACAATTTCTCCTTAAACTCCTCTCACTTCCTCCAAATAAAAGGTGTGGCTATGGGTACCCGTATGGGCCCCAGTTATGCCTGTCTCTTTATGGGGTATGTGGAACATTCCTTGTTCCAGTCCTACTCCGGCGCCCCCCCACAACTCTTTCTCTGGTACATCGATGACTGCTTTGGTGCCACTTCATGCTCTTGTCTGGACCTGAAAAAGTTTATTAATTTTGCTTCCAATTTCTACCCCTCCATCATTTTCACATGGTCCATCTCTGACACTTCCCTTCCCTTCCTTGACCTCTCTGTCTCAATTTCTGGTGATAGACTGTCCACCAATATCCATTACAAACCTACCGACTCCCACAGCTACCTTGACTACAGCTCCTCACAACCCGCTTCCTGTAACGACTCCATCCCATTCTCTCAGTTCCTTCACCTCCGTCGCATCTGTTCTGATGATGCCACTTTCCAAAACGGTTCCTCTGACATGTCTTCCTTCTTACTTAACCAAGCTTTTCCACCCATGGTGGTTGACAGGGCCCTCAACCATGTCCGGCCATCTCCCGCGCATCCGCCCTCACACCTTCCTCTCCCTCCCAGAACCATGATAGTGTCCCCCTTGTCCTCATTTATCATCCCACCAGCCTCCACATTCAAAGGATCATCCTCCGCCATTTCCGCCAACTCCAGCATGATGCCACCACCAAACACACCTTTCCTTCACGCTCTCTGGCAGCATTCCGCAGGGATCATTCCATCCGGGACACCCTGGTTCACTCCTCCATCACCCCCTGCACCTCAACCGTCACCCACGACACCTTCCCATGCAACCGCAGAAGGTGCAACACCTGCCCTTTTACTTCCCCTCTCCTCACTGTCCAAGGGCCCAAACACTCCTTTCAAGTGAAGCAGCATTTCACTTGCACTTCCCTCAATTTAGTCTACTGCATTCGCTATTCCCAATTCGCTGTTCTCCTCTACATTAGAGAGACCAAACACAGACTGGGTGACTGCTTTGCGGAACACCTTCGGTCTGTCTGCAAGCATGACCCAGGCCTCCCTGTCGTTTGCCATTTCAACACACCACCCGATTCTCATGCCCACATGTCCGTCCATGGCCTGCTGCAATGTTGCAGTGAAGCTCAGCGCAAACTGGAGGAACAGCACCTCATCTTCCAAGTCGGCGCTTTACAGCCTGCCGGACTTAATATTGAGTTCAACAACTTCAGATCATGAACTCTCTCCTCCATCCCCACCCCCTTTCCAATACCCCTTTTTCTAATTATTTATATTTTTTAAACATATTTTTCTTTTCCCACCTATTTCCATTATTTTAAATGTATTCCCGTCTATTGTTTCATCGCCATCTTTTAGCCTATTTCGATCCCTTCCCCCCACCCCCACTAGGGCTATCTGTACCTTGCTCATCCTGCTTTCTACCCTTAATTAGCACCTGTCTTAGCTAATATCACCACCTTCAACACCCCTTTGTCCTTTTGTCTATGACATTTTTGGCAATCTCTTCTTTGCCTCCACCTATCACTGGCCCTCTATCCAGCTCTACCTGGCCCACCCCCCTCAACCTCATATTTCACCTCATTTCTATTTTTCTTCAGTTCTGATGAAGAGTCATACGGACTCGAAACGTTAACTGTATTCCTCTCCGCAGATGCTGTCAGACCTGCTGAGTTTTTCCAGCTATTTTTATTTTTGTTCTAACATGACTTCCCTACTTTTGTAATCTATGCCTCGATTGATAAAGGCAAGTGTCCCATATGCCTTTTTCACCACCCCACTAACATGCCCCTCCGCTTTCAGAGATCTATGGACACACATGCCAAGGTCCCTTTGTTCCTCAGAACTTCCGAGTGTCATGCCGTTCATTAAATACTTCCTTGTCGAATTACTCCTTCCAAAGTGTATCACCTCACACTTTTCAGGGTTAAATTCCATCTGCCACTTATCTTCCCATTTGACCATCCCATCTTCCTGTAGCCTAAGACACTCAACCTCACTGTTAATCACCAGGACAATCTTTGTGTCATCCGCAAGCTTACTAATCCTACCCCCAACATAGTCATCTATGTCGTTAATGTAAATGATGAATAATAGGGGACCCAGAACTGATCCCTGTGGTACGCCACTGGACACTGGCTTCCAGTCACTTAAGCAGCCTTCTGTCATCACCCTCTGCCTCCTGCAACTAAGCCAATTTTGAATTCATCTTATCAAACTACCCTGTATCCCATGTGCATTTGCCTTCTTTACAAGTCTCCCATGTGGGACTTTGTCAAAGGCTTTGCTGAAATCCATATAAACTACATAAACTGCACTCGCCTCATCTACACACCTGGTCACCTCCTCAAAAAATTCAATCAAATTTGTTAGGCATGACCTCCCTCTGACAAAGGCATGCTCACTATCCCTGATCAAACCTTTCCTCTCCAAGTGGAGATAGATTCTCTTCTTCAGAATTTTCTCCAATAGTTTCCCTACCACTGACGTGAGACTCACTGGTCTGTAGTTCCCTGGCTTATCCCTACAATTCTTCTTAAATAGCGGAACATTAGCTGTTCTCCAGTCCTCTGGCACCTCCCTTGTGGCCAGAGAGGAATTAAAAATTTGGGTCAGAGTCCCTGCGATCTCCTCCCTTGCTTCCCTCAGCAGTCTGGGACGCAAATCATCTGGGCCTGGAGAGTTATCCACTTTTAAGCCTGCCAACACCTCCAATACCTTGTTACTCCCTATATTAATTTGCTCAAGAGCCTCATAATCTCTCTCCCCGAGAAAAAGCAAAAAACTGTGGATGCTGGAAATCCAAAACAAAAACAGAATTACCTGGAAAATCTCAGCAGGTCTGGCAGCATCGGCGGAGAAGAAAAAAGTTGACGTTTCGAGTCCTCATGACCCTTGAACAGAACTGAGTAAAATTAGGAGAGGGGTGAAATAAGGAAATAATTTCACTCAGTTCTGTTGAAGGGTTATGAGGACTCGAAATGTCAACTTTTTTCTTCTCCGCCGATGCTGCCATCTCCCCCTCCGAGTTTACCTAGAATTTCTCCTTGGACTGTTTGCCGTTTAATAGGGCAGATTTGGTTGAAGCAGGGCACTGGGCAATTTGCAATTGCAGAGTGTGGTACACCGAGTTTTGTAAAAGGGCTGCTTTGTAAGCAGCATGCTAAAGTCAAAAATTTAGTGCAAATGAAATCTCTCTCGTGAGTATTTCTTAAACTGAAAGTTATTTAACATTTAGAATTTGAGTTAAGACTTTAAAAAGGTAAACGAAACTGCAAGCTCATTAAGATACCTAGTTATCAGAAACTGCCCGTCAGGGGCAGTTAACTGAGTCAGCCGAAAAGGTTGTCTGAATCGGTGTGCCACGTAAACACAGTGCTACATCAGGAATTTGGTGAAAGTGGGAATTTAGTGCAAATGGGCAAGGAGGTGCTGATTTTCGTTTTTTTTGTTTTACCTCCAGTAGCTCCTGAGTCTTTTTCTTTGGTGTTCCCTAACTTAAAAACTGAATCAATGACCTGTAATGGTTAATTTTCGGTGCTCGAGGTTGATTGGCAGTCATTGACACTAATTACACCATTAAGTGTACTGATTCTTGTAATTACTAACCCTAAATATCTGCAGCTGGTTGAGATTCTATTTATCATCCAAAATGCAGCAAGTTCATGCCATGCAACGCATGTCAATGGTGAGGCAGTCGGCAAATTGTCTTTTCATGAGGCTCACGGTGGGGACAACCACTTTTGGATATCTGTACTTAACTGTGAATCTACTTGTCGCCTGAATTTGCTGTGGCATTTAAGCATTCACACACCATTGGCCTCATTGTTATTTTGACAGCAAACTCAGGCCTACTGTGTTTCTTTTGATTCCTTTCAGATAAATCCACACCTGTGTAGAATGCTAAACCCAAAATGGATCAACTTCATTGAGAATATGAGTAAAACAGATAATCAGCAGCAATTGACAAGCATCTCTCATTAGCAAGATCCAATCTGAGTGCCACTGTTGGAAAATTTCTGCCAGTCTAAAAGAGCCAGAGAGATTCTTTCAGATAATACTTGAGGATGAAGTAAACAGCAGCAATAGACAAATGAATGAAAAGGAAATAAATAGTTTCCAACCAAAGACAAGGAATAAATGTCTGAATGACTTTGAGTGGAGGTAGCATTTCTTGATGTGTTTCAACCCAATCCTAGTACAAAACATAATAAAGCTTTAGAGCAAAAATACAGACTTGCAACATTCTTAGTCATGCTTATTAACATATTTCAAATCTGACATCGTAACCTACTTTCAAATTTTCATTTTCTTTCTTACCCCATCATGAAAAATTTTAACTCTTGCTTTGCAACACAGTCATCTTTAGAGGCAGAAGCTGGTCAGGCAAATCGATTCCTGATCCCTGTTACCTGTCTGTCATGATAGGCACTGACAGATTCGGAAGTGAATTGCTTTCCAATTTAACCTGGATGCAGAGACATATTCTCTTTCCTTCTGGTTTGGCTGGGATTAGGAATTTGCCAAATGCAATTTTCAACTTGACTTCAAGAAATATACTTATCTTAATCCTCCCCAGAATATGAATTCTATTATTTAAGGTAGGAATTGTTTCCCTGATTAGCAAAATCAATGGTAGAAGCTGATTGAAAGTTCACTAATATACATGGTGCAATCTATCATTTTGGTTTCCTCAGCAATCACATCATTTTTTCATTGCATGTTAAGGCAGCAAAATTGTCCTCCTCGTAACTGCTCAAAATCTGCAGCACAACCGATGTATTTGCCATCCCGGGGTATCTGCACCCACAGTACACAACATTTATAATAATGCCTATACTTACACTCACATAGCAACTCCAAACAATACCATAACTTAACCTTTCATCCCCGTGGTTCGAAGGGACTGGTTCAGCAGTAACAGTGCTGTCTAAACAAAATCAACTCAAAAACATTCAGCATAAACTAATCCTCAGAGTCAAAGAAAATAATTATTTGTGAGCTTGATATACACCCGAGCGCCTGAGCTTTATTGCAATTATTTGGATTCAGTCCAAATGAATCCAAACTTAGCGTAACAATCCGCAGATGTTAGGCTATCAACAAAAATGCTCTGCTGAAGGATTAAGAGGATCTAATTTGGTTTTAAACTTTCACATAAAGCATCATCCAAATGCAGTACAATGAATGATGAAAATGTTTTCAAAAATCCTTATCTCTGGAGGATTATTAAATGCCTTTACCCGAGTTGATCTGATGTAATTTAAAATGCACCATTATTAGAAAACACATTAGGAATATAAATTTGAAAAAAAGTGAATTAACCATTTTACAAATTGAAAGCAATCAGGCACAGAAATTGATGTTAAAGTATATATGTGGAAAGTCCCTCGGTGAGTTAATTTAATGAGCAGCTTACCCATATAGATCAGAAAGGTAAAAGCAAAAAACTGCGGATGCTGGAAATCTAAAACAAAAAACAAAAATACCTGGAAAAACTCAGCAGGTCTGGCAGCATCTGTGGAGAGGAACACAGTTAATGTTTTGAGTCCGTCTGACTCTTCAACAGAACTAAGTAAAAATAGAAAAGAGGTGAAATATAAGCTGGTTTAATGGCGGGGGGACAAGAAGAGCTGGATAGAGGGCCAGTGATAGGTGGAGATAACCAAAAGATGTCACAGACAAAATGATTTCCAGGTATTTTTGTTTTTGTTTTAGATCAGAAAGGTCCCAGGTTTAACCCTCGTGTTGTGCTGAGTTACCTTGTGTCAGTTAGGGGAGCAGTATGAACATTATTAATTTGGCCTCAGCTACCCTGAAAATTAAGAGGAAAAAATAAGTGAAGGGTCCTGATTTCTACATGGTGACCTTCCCCTTGCTGGGGGTCTGAAAGTGTGCAGAATGAATGAGAGCATGGATTGTGATTGTTACATAGTCTGTCTCAAGCATTATGGCAACTCATTTAGGAATACTGGCCACTAAAGATATCTTTGAAGGCCACATCTCATGCATGGACAAGGAACATTTCTCTTGTGATTTTTTTTCAGTTTTCTGCCTCAACATTTCATTGCTATTGGAACTGATTGCCCAATCCGCTGCTCCTGACCAGGAGCAATCACAGGGAAATCATCTGCTTAGAATCACAGAATCTTACAGCACAGAAAGGGCCATTCGGCACATCATGTCTGTGTTAGCTCTTTGAAAGAGCTGTTCCATTTAATTCTACATCCCTGCTCTTTTCCCCTTACGCAGAGCACTAAGTGAGAGCACATCTCGAGTACTGTGTACAGTATTGGTCATCTTATTTAAGGAAAGATGTAAATGCATTGGAAGCAGGTAAGAGAAGGTTTACCAACCTAATACCTGGAATGGGCAGGTTGTCTTATGAGGAAAGGCTGGACTGGTCAGGCTTGTATCCGCTGGAGTTTAGAAGAGTAAGACATGACTTGATTGAAACATATAAGATCCTGAGGGGTCTTGGACAGGGTGGATGTGGAGAGAATGTTTCCTCATGTGGGAGAATCTAGAACTAGGGGTCACTGTTTAAAAATAAGGGTTGCCCACTTAAAATGGAGATCAGGTGAAATTTTTTCTCTCAGAGGGTTGTGAGTCTTTGGAACTCTCTTCCTGAAAAGGTGGTGGAAGCAGAGTTTTTGAATATTTTTAAGGCAGAGGTGGATAGATTCCAGTAAGTAAGGGGTGATAGATTATCAGGGGTAGGCAGGATGCAGATTTGTGATTACTATCAGATCAGCTATGATCTTATTAAATGGCAGAACAGGTTTGTGGGGTCCCTACTCCTTGTTTGTATGTTCATAACCCTACATGTCCAATTGTTTTCTGAAAGTTCTTGTGGAATCTGATTCCATCACTCTTTCAGGTAGTGCAATCCAGAGCTTAACAGCCCTCTGTGTGAAATATAAAAGGACAAAATAAGTGAGGGGTCCTGATTTCTACACGGTGACCTTCCCCTTGCTCTTCCTCTTCCTCTTGTTTCCCCTCTAGTTTTACTATAAATTATTTTAAATGTCTCAGTAGTGACCCAAATTCCAGAGGAAACATTTTCACCTTACTGCCTATATCTAAACCCCTCATGATCTTGAACACCTTTCTTTGGTCTTCCCTTAACCTTCTTGGCTCCAAGGAGAACAATCCAAGACCCTCCAATCTCTCCATATAACTGGAGTTCATTCTAGTAAATCTCCTCTGGTCCTCCCAAAGGCCTTGACATGCTTAAGTGTGGAGCCCAGAACTGGGCACACACTTCAACTGAGGCCTAACAAGTGACTTGTAAATTGGTAGCATAAATTCCTTATTTTTATGTTCAATGTCCCCTTTCACCATGAGGTCTTGTAGTGCAGTGGGCTAGCATCCCTATCTTTGGGCCAGAAGCTCCAGGTTCAAGTCTGACTTCAGGATTGATGACCATGGAAGGTGAGTTCATAACATGGCCAAACAGGTTAATTATCAGCCTGTAAATTCTTCCACTATGCCTGATGGCAGGTGGTAAGAGTGGGAGAGTTTTCTGGTCAGCCATATTGCAAAAGGCAATGGCAAACCACTGCAGTACTTTGCCAAACATAACCATGGACAAATCCATGGTCCATGGTTCATGGTCGCCAATGCCCTCTTAGGGCATGGTACCTGGAGGAGGAGCCCCGATTCACAAAGCCGAGTATCCCATGTGTTTACTTAACCAACTCATCCTGACACCTTCAAGGATTTGTGAATATGGTTAGTCAACTCTTGCAACCCTCCACAAAGTGGCACATACACCTGCCTCATATTGTTCTTCTCAAAGTGTATCACTTCACACTAATTCATATTAAATTGTATCTACCATGTGTCTGCCTGTTTTACCAGACTTCAATCTTCTCTTGAAGTCTGCTACTTTCGGGCTCACTATATTTTATCAAGTTTTATACTATCAGCAAACTTCAAAATTACACCCACTGTACTCAAGCCCAGGTCAATAATGTGCTACAAGAAAAGCAATTATTCTAATTCTGACCCCATTGCCATTCATCACCTCTGCCTCCTATTCCTTGGTCAATTAGATACCCAAGTTACCATTGTCCCTTTAAGCTCAAGAGTTGCAATTTCCAAATAAGTCTGTATGTGGCACTTAATCAAATGTCATTTGAAAATCTGTATGTACAACATCTACTTCACTACCTTCATCAGAGAACTCAATCAGGTTAGTCAGACTTGATTTACTTTAACAGTTCCATGCTGCCTATTAACCCTTACTTCTCCAAATGAGAATTAATTTTGCTTTAAACAGTGGTCTCCAGTAGTTTTTCCACCGCTAACATTACACTGATAGGTTTGTAGTTACCAGATCTATCCCTCTCCCCTTCTTTGAACTAGTGTGACATTTGGCATCCTTCAGTCCCCTGGCACTACTCCTATATAAAAGGAGGATTGAGAGATTGTGGTCAGAACTTCTGCTATCTCCACTCTAGGTTCCTTCAGCAACTTTTTGTTTATGCATTTATGGGATATGGGCGTCGTTGGCTAGGACAGCATTTATTGCCCATCCCTAATTGCCCTTAGAGAAGGTGGTGGTGAGCTACCTTCTTGAACCGCTGCAGTCCATGCGATGTAGCTACACTCAGAGTGCTGTTGGGAAGGGAGTTCCAGGATTTTGATCCAGCGACAGTGAAGGAACGGTGTTATATTTCCAAGTCAGAATAGTGTGTAGCTTGGAGAGGAACTTTGAGGTGGTGGTGTTCCCATGTATCTGCTGCCCTTGTCCTTCTAGATGGTAGTGGTTGTGGGTTTGGAAGGTGCTATCGAAGGAGTTATGATGAATTCCTGCAGTGCATCTTGTAGATTGTACACACTGCTGTTACTGTGCATCAGTAGTGGAGGGAGTGATGTTGGTGGATTGGGTGCCAATCAAACGGGCTGCTTTGTCCTGGATGGTACCAAGTTTTCTGAATGATGTGGGAGCTGCACTCATCCAGGCAACTGGGGAGTATTTCATCACATTACTGACTTGTGCCTTGTAGACAGTGAACAGGCTTTGAGGAGTCAGGAGGTGAGTTACTTGTCACACGATCCCTTGCCTCTGACCTGCTCTTGTAGCCACAGTATTTATATGGCTAGTTCAGTTCAGTTTCTGACACCCGCTCCTTTCCCTGTCTCTGCTTCCTTAGAGCCTTCACATCTTTAGCTTTTCAGGTTCCGATGAAATATTACAACCATTAACTTTGCTTCTCTCTCCACAAACGCTGTCTGACCATCTTGAATATTTCCACTATTTTCACCCCTCTTTGCCTCACCACTTGTGGATTCACCTACAGCTGCCCAGGCTCCATGGTCTAGATTCATCCCTAAGCCTCAGGACCTTCCTTAAAATTCACTTCCTTTTTAAAGTTTTTGATCAGTCTTGTTAATATCTCCTTTGGCTCAACCTTTATTTAATTCCATTTGGTTACACTTCTGGATTGCCTGAGACATCTGTACATGTAAGGCATTATGTATATGTAACTTGCATTCTTCTGTGCTCACCTACAGACCCTTTGATTAGTTCCCGAAACTATCACGAAAAGTCTGTTAGATTTCACTGAAGCCATCTTCAACTTTGCAGCATTTGGGCTCATGCATCAAGTTAATCTCTGAGTAAATGTGCCTTCTGTTACTTGCCTGTAACAGTCACTGAAAGAACAAGAGAATCAGTAACACTTGCTATTAATTACTCACAGGAGAAATTTTGAAGGGAAAATGTGTGCCTATGATAATAACACTAACTAAATTACTGCTGCTTAAAGAATTGTGAGCAAATTTGAACCGGCAGGGCAGAGTTAAATGAAATTCACAAAAATTTAATTTGCTGAAATGAATGTTTCTCAGTGTCTCTGATCAGAATTGCAGATCAATGAAATGGATAAATTCTGGAGATTAGCACTCATGTTCAGAAGTGAGTGCCTCGCCATTAATCCAAATTCAGCAAAATCTGAAGCACCAGAGCAGAAATAGAGCAAGTGTTGAGCTTAGCATATTCTTGGTTTTCTTCATCTACTTTATTAATCTCAGCCATAATTCTCATTTGTTCACCTGCAGAACCACCCAGTTAAGCTGTGAAATTGCAGAATGTAACTTTATAAATAATGCATTTATAAAAAACATATTCCGATTTTAATCTTCTGAGCACAGAAGGCACTAAGCTTTGTGCCTGTAACTGGATGCATTTGTGATGTGTCAGTTGAAAGCCAGCTCTCCTGGATTTGCGTGTGTCCTCCACGTGAATCCATCATTCCATATCCTCTTATCGTCTCCGCCAGCAATGAGGAGTTTGTGCGTGAGCTGATCCACCAGCAGGGTGTGCACATTCACAAGGTGTGACTTGAAACTGGTGGCAGGTGGCTGTAGGGGCAGCTAAAATAGAGTATAGAAATAGGCAAAAGCAAAATACTACAGATGCTGGAAAACTGAAATACTCAGCAGTCAGGCAGTGTCTGTGTTTCAGATCACAATTTTTAGTCGACCTGAAATATTGAGCCGGACTTTTCCAATCCTAATGCGGAGCATATCTGTATCTCATGTAGCCGAAAATGGAGTCAAGGGAGAGTGGAAATTGAAATTTCCCAGCCAATTCCCTCTGGCCACCATTTTGACCAGCACACAAAACACTGTGGGTTGCGACCTGACACTCAAAGTGATGTTGGGCTCAACCTGCCTGCCTCATTTTTGAATTTCCCCAAGCTTTAGATCTTCAGTGAAATGGTTGAGTTCTTGAAACCTGTGTAAAACACATCAGGTCAGGCAGTCATTGGACTTTGGGGAAGCCTGTGGAGGAGTGGGGAGCCTTTTGACAGGTAGGTTCATGGACAGGACCTGGAAGGGACATGGGAGCTATGGATGTATCATGCCCATGCAGTTATATCTGTGGATTTATGGAAAATTAACACTTTAGTTTTAAAAGCAAAATGGAGAATGGACAATCTGTTTGAAACAAGATGGAGTTGATGGGTCAGGTGACCTCCCTTCCTATCTGCCAATATACATGAAACCACAGAAGGCTAGAGAACTGTGGACCTATTGGACACTACTGTCTGAATACCTGCGGAAACTAGTGCACAATGGCCCTGTAGACTTCTTGGCTGCAGAATGGAACTCCATAGAATGGTGGCGAGGAGAAACCCATTCAATCACAAGGAGATATAAATGGCTGAAACTCAAACCCTACTGTGTGTCAATGTTCAAGTCATCAGACTTGTGCGAAAAAAGGGAAAACAGATACTATAATCACCTGATAGAAGACAGTTTGTGAAAAGGAATACTTATTAACACAAACTTTGGGAGCAGTCTCGGTCAGTCAGTCAGCCTGTGAGTTGAGGAAATTCAGAGAGAGGAGACCCAGCCTAGCAAAGGAATCCACTAACAGGCAGAGAAGCAAGGCCAGCCTTTTACCTACAGATTTGAGGAACCAAGCTAGATCTTCACTACACCAGATCTTTGCTACAACCGCATCTTGACTGGAGCAAAGCCAAAAACCTAGTAGTAAGCCACTGCAAATTCGTTATCAGAAATTTCAAAACTCCATTTCTTCAGTGAAGCAAGGTGGAATCATCAGGCCTGATACATTTCAAGTTTCCATCTCGAAAGACTCAGGTATAACAGTGAACTTCTGGATTTTTTGAAAGCCTATGCTTATGCTATCTCATTTGTAATCACCTTTTCTTGTGCGTGTGTGAGTGGGTGCTCACTGTCTCCCAAAGCTACCTTGACCACACTTCCTCACACTCTGCTTCCTGTAAGGACACCATTTAATTCTCTGAGTTTCTCTGCTGCCATCATACCTGTTCTGATGATACTACCTTTCTCAATGGCACTTCTGACACGTCATCTTATTTCGTGAACTGAGGATTCCCCCCACCAGACTTTAGTTGGCAGGGGCCTCAACTATGTCCGACCCATTTCCCGCACTTCCGAACTCACCCCTTCCCCACCGCCCCAGAACAATGATACGGTTCCCCTTGTCCTCACTTTCCACCCCATCATCCTCCATTTTCAAGCGATCATCCTCCTCCATTTCTGCCAACTCCAGTGCGATGCTACCACCAAATACATCTTTCCCTCACCCCCACCAAAAGGCTGTTCCCTCCACAAGACCCTCGTCCACTCCTCTTTCACGCCACACATCTCACCTCACCCCCACAGCAGCTTCCCATGCAATTGGAGGAGGTGCAATACCCACGCCTTTACTTCACCATCCAAGGCCCCAAACACTAGGTGAAGAAGCAATTGACTTATACTACTTTTAATTTAGCATACTGTATTCACACCAAAATTTGCACCAAGCACCAAGAGGTGCTGTGGCGGACAGGTAAAATAAGTCCTTGAAGCGAAGTTCGTTAAGTGCACTCCTTATATATGCTGCTGTGAAACATGTTGGCGTGTTTTCTCGCCAACGTGGGCGGACAATCCACCAGGGCGGGGATGAGTCTAGCGGACTGGCCTTATAATCATATGCTGATGTATTACAATGAAGTTCCTGATGTCCGATGGTGGGGAACGCAACCTGCCATCAACAGGCTGCGTGGACAATCACAACATCGTGAAACCCATTTTTGGCCTTTTTGCCACTGAATACACCTGACGCCGGCAGGCACGGAAAAGCCTAGCCTCTATCTTCTCTATATTGCGGAGACCAGATGCCGGCTGGGTGACTGCTTTGCAGAACATCTCCACTCAGTCCGCAAACATAACCTCAATCTTCCAGTCATTTACAATTAAATTTACCACCTTGCTCTCATGCTCACATTTCTGCCCTCGGTCTGCTGCAATGTTCCAGTGAAGTCCAACTCAAGTTGGAGGAACAGCACCTCATCTTCTGACTGGGCACTTTACAGCCTTTCATATTCAACACTGAGTTCAGCAACTTCAACCATGAACCCTGTCCTCCATTTTGATTTTTTCTCCAAGTGCTAGTTTGTATCTCATTCCCATGGCTTTGCTTTCAGAAAGAGTTGACCTTTATTTTGCTGTTAACACCTACTCTGAACCTGTACTATGTTTCTTTACTAAAGCCATTACCACTCCTTTTGCCTTTTGTTCCATGACATCTTTGGTATTTATCTCCCCCTATTCCCTAACCTAGTCTTGACCTTCCCTTTTGTTCCACCTGACCCTTCCCCCTTTTCAGTTCATAAACCCTGCTACATTTCTCCCTCTCTTGAGTTCCAAAGATGACTCATATTGGACTCGAAATGTTAACTCTTTCTCTCTCTCTCTCCACAGATGCTGCCAAACCTGTTAGGCTTTTCCAGCACATTCTGCTTTATTTCAGATCTCCAGAATCTGCAGAATTTTGCTTTTATATGAGAAGTGGGGCTAGCCTTTTACCTGCTGGTTTGAAGAGCCAAGCGAGGTCATTGCTAAAGGGGCTCAACTGGAGCAAAGCCAGAAACCTGCTGCTTAAGTAGTAAACCACCTCAAATTCATTTCCAGAAACTTCCAACCTGTATTTCTTAGTGAAGCAAAAGGGAATTAATCATAAGGCCTGAAACGTTTCAAGCTTCCATCTCTGAAGACTTTTTAAAAACCTAAGTGCTTCCTACCTCATTTGTAATCAACTTTTCTTGCGTGTGTGTGCGTGTGTAAGAGTGGGTGCTATTGCAAATATATTTGGGTGTTGAGAAATAAACATTTCTTTTTTTAAGACCCATGGAAAAACCTGCCTTTGGAGGTTGTTCTTAAGAGTCATAGCATTCAAGGAGTTAAAACACTTCTTCTTTAAAACACAGTGCCTAAGCTCAGTCAAGGGATGGAAAAAGGGGGACCCAACCTACTATCTCTCCCCTGTCCGGGGGTTTGGTAGGGGCCTGTGGGTGGGTGAGGGTGAGGGGGTGAAGGATAGGGGGCCTAAAAGTCATGAATAGAACTGAGCCAATACCACAGAGAACAGATCCACTCAGGCTTGCTTCAGGAGGCGGTGGGTCTAGCCTCATTCCAACCCAAACTCCCTGAAGGAAAATAACACGCGAGTGTGGGTTGACACCAGGAAATGGCCCAACTCACGATTCCTGAGTCAACCATAAAAATCTGGCCCATTAACTCTGCTGCCACAAAAATCTGCAGGACCTGCTGAGTATTGCCAGTCCTTAAAGCAGTGCAGAGTTCGGAAAGAGAACCCATAAAGCAGCACAGGTTCAGAAAGAGAGAGAGCCCATAAAGCAGTGGGAGCTCAGAGAGGTAGAGAGAGAGCCCATGAAGCAGCATGTGCTCAACTTGAAGAAACTGAGTGAAAAAAACAACTGTAACATCACAGGAAACTAGTAAGTCGTTTGGCAGTTAAGTGCTTGATGTAGGGGACAGTGTGTTAATGGCTAGCTTAGGGACACTGGAGTTAAGTAGATGTATGAATAAAAAAGAACTGAAACTTTAAATAAAATAAATAAATAAAATAATTTAAATAATACCTAAAACACTTTGCTGTGTAATTAAGAAACATATAACTTTTAGTTGTAGGTGGTAATAGCATTTAATAAGCACAGTGCGTTGCAGTATTCGTTACATTCTAAGTTAATGAAGTTAGCAATTAAATTAACAAAAAACATAAGTAACAATGCTAAGGCAGGTGTGTTGCAGTGTGCGATCCAGGTCAAATACATCTGCAGGAAGTGTAAGCAGCTAGTGGAATGCTGGATCAGGATTCAGGATGCAGACACAGCACAACATACCCTTTAGAATAGGGTCACTCGTTTTGGCCAGCGCTGAAGGACAGGAGGATGTGACTGTGAGTGAGGCAGGTAAAGGGACCATGCAGACAGTAGTGGAGGAGCTGAGCCTCAGACTTTGCAATTGTCAAATAGGTTTGAGGTGCTTGCAACCTGTGTGGGCAAAAGCAAGGTCTGCAGGGTGGATGAGGAGACTGGCCATGGCACCATGGTACAGGAAGCCATTCAAACAGGGGGAGAAAACAGGAATGTAGTGGTAGAATGAGACAGTATAGGGAGGGGGATTGACACTGCTCTCCACAGCAAAGGCCGAGAGTACATAAGGCTTTGTTGCCTTCCCAGTGCCAAAGTTCAGGATATCAGCTCAGGGCTGGAAAGTAACCTAGAGAGGGAGGAGGAGGATCCAGTAGTTGTGGTTCATGTAGGTACCAATGACAAAGGTGGGACAAGGAAAGAGGCTCTGCATAGTCAGTATGAGGTTCTGGGCACCAAATTAAGGAGCAGAATTTCAAAGGTAATAACTTCTGGATTATTACCTGAGGCACGTGCAAATTGGCATGGGGCGAATAAGATGAGAGAGAAATGCATGGCTGAAAGACTAGTGTGGAAGAAGTGGGTTCTGGTTCATGGAGCACTGGCACCAGTATTGGGGAAAATGCGTGCTGTACCTTTGGAGCACTCTACCCCTGAACTTTGCTGAGACCAGAGTTCTAGCAAACCGCATAGTTCGGGAAGTAGAGAGGGTTTTAAACTAAATAATGGGGGCAAAGGATTAAATTTGGGAAGATGTGGCAAATCAAAGAGTGGAGACAAGACAAGAGAAAAAGGAATTAAATTGGGAAATGATAAACAGGCAGTGACGTGGAGGGACAGAGGGTACAAATATAAGAGCACATCGGCAGATAAGGCTAGAAGTTACAAAAATAATAAAAGTTCAAAACTAAAAGCTCTGTATCTAGTTGCACGTGACATTCGAAACAAAACTATTGGACTGATAGTATAAATAGAGATAAATAAATATGGTCTGAGAGCCATTACAAAGCCATGGCTGCACGATGACATAGTTTGAGACCTGAATATTCAAGGGAATATGACATTTAGGAAGGACAGCAAGCTGGGAAAAGGCAGAGGGTGGTTCTGTTAATTAATGATGATTTTAGCAGAATAGGGAAGGATGACAGAAATTCAGGAAATCAGGATGTGGAAGCAGTTTGGATGGAGATGAGGAATGATAAAGGTAAGAAGTCACTTGTAGGAGTGATGCTCCCTAACAGTAACCATATGGTAGGACTGGGTATAAAGGAAGAAATAATGGGAGCTTGTCAGAAAGGTATGACAATTATCATGGGGGATTTTAATGCACATATAGACTGGTAAAATCAAATGGGCGAAAGTAGCCTAGACGAGGAATTCACAGAATGATTTCGGGATAGTTTCTTAGGTGGCATGACCTAGAGCCAGACAGACAGCAGGCTAGATTAGAACATGTATTGTGCAACAAGATAGGATTAATTAATGTCCTCATAATGAAGGCGCCCCTAGGTAGCAGTGATCATAATATGATTGAATTTTACATTCAGTTTGAGGGAGAGAAGAGTGGGTCTAAAACTAGTATTTTAAACGTAATTAAGGGAAATTAAGAGGGCACGAAAACACAGTTAGCTAAAGTGGACCAGCAACTTAAGGCATACGTCAATAGAGGTGCAGTGGCAGGCATTTAAGGGGGTATTTCAGAATACACAGAAGATACATTCCAACGAGAAAGAAAAATTCCAAAGGGAGGACCCACCATCTGTGGTTAACTAAAACAGTTAAAGATAGTATCAAACTTAAAGAAAAAGTATATAATTGCACAAAGACTGGTGGCAGGTCAGAAGCTGGGACAGAAATTTAAAAAGAAACAAAGATTGACTAAAAAATTAATAAGGAGAGAAAAATTAAGAGTAGGAGGGAAAGATAGCTAGAAATATAAAGACTGATAGTAAGAATGCCCATAGATATTTAAAAAAGAAGAGTTTGCCAAGTGAGTGTTCGTCCTATAGAAAGTGAGTAAGGGGAATTAATAATAGAAAATAAGGAGATGGCAAATGAATTGAACTAGTACTTTGCATCGGTCTTCACTATAGAGGATACAAGTAGCATCCCAGAAATAGCTACAAATCAGGAATTGGAAGGGAGGGATGAACTCAAGAAAATTGCAATCACCAGGAAAGTGGTACTGAGCAAATTGTTGGGAGTTGCAGGCTGACAAGTCCCTGGGTCCTGATAGATTTAAAAGAAGTGGCTAGTGAGATAGCTGATGCATTGGTTTCAATTTTCCAAAATTCTCTAGATTTGGGGAAGGTTCCACTTGATTGGAAAATAGCGTCTATAACTCCTTTATTCAAAAAAGGTGGGATACAGAAAGCAGGAAAGTTAGCTTAACATCTGTCAGAGGGAAAATGTTAGAAGCTATTATTAAAGGCATTATAGCAGGGCACTGAGATAAATTCAAGGTAATCAGGCATTGTCAACATGGTTTTATGAAAGGGAAATCATATTAATCAATTTGTTGGAATTGTTTGAAGAAGTAATATATGCTGTGTATAAAGGGGAACCGGTGGATGTATTATATTTAGATTTTCTGAAGGCATTTGATGAAGTGCCACATCAAAAGTTATTGTGGAAAATAAAAGCTCATTGTGTAGTGAGTAACATATTGACATGGATAGAAGATTGGCTATCTAACAGGAAACATTTTCTGGTTGGCAAGATGTAATGAGTAGTGTATCTCAGAGATCAATGCTGGGACTTCAGCTTTTTACAATTAATATAAATGACTTGGATGAAGAGACCAAAGGTATGGTTACTAATTTTGGTGATGACACAAAGATAGATAGGAAAGTAAGATGTGAAGAGGACACAAGGAAGCCACAAAGAGGTATCGATGGATTAAGTAAGTGGTCCAAGATCTGGCAAATGCAGTATGATGTGGGAAAATGTGAAATTGCCCATTTTGGCAGGAAGAATAAAAAAGAAGCATTATCTAAATAATGCTAAAGCAGAGCTCTGAGATGCAGAGGGATCTGGGTGTCCTGGTGCATGAATCAAAAAAGGCTAGTGTGCAGGTACATCAAATAATAGAATGTTTAGATTATTGTGAGGGGAAAGTATAGAGTATACTATACAAAAGTATAGAGGCTACGCTTCAGTTATTCAGAGCATTGGTGAGACCACATCCGGAGTATTGTGTACAGTTCTGGTCTCCTTACTTAAGCAAGGATGTAAATGCATTGGGAGCAGTTTAGAGAAGGTTTACTGGAATAATACCAGGAATGGGCGGGTTGCCTTATGGAGAAAAGTTGGACAGGCTAGGCTTGTATCCACTAGAGTTTAAAAGAGCAAGAAGTGGCTTGATTGAAACTTATAAGATCCCGAGGGGTCTTGACAGGGTGGATGTGAAGAGGATGTTTCCTCTTGTGGTAGAATCCAAAACTTGGGGTCACTGTTTCAAAATAAGGGGTTGCCCAATTAGGACAGAGATGAAGAGCAATTTTTCCTTTCAGAGGGTTGTGAGTCTTTGGAACTCTCTTCCTCAAAAGTTGGTGAAAGCAGAGTCTTTGTACATATTTAAGGCAGAGCTAGATAGATTCTTGATTAACAAGGGGTGAAAGGTTATTGGGGTAAGCAAAAATCTGCAGCTGAAGTTTCAATCAAGCCAGCCATGATCTTATTGAATGGTGGAGCAGGCTCGAGGTGCCAAGTGGCCTACTCCTGCTCCTAATTCATATGTTTGTATGTTTGAATTTTTTGGTTTTTATTTCAGATTTCCAGCATCTGCAGTATTTTGCAGTTGCATTTACCACAACTCTCTATTTTCCGTCCTTAAGCTGATATTTTAACCAAACTGACAGTGCCCCTCCTGTTCTATGAGACACAATTTTGCAACTAGCCTTTTATGTTGTACTTTGTCAAACACCTTCCGAAAATCCATATTGAGTCAGAGTGATTACAGCACAAAAGGCAGCCATTCGGTCCATTGAGTCCATAATGGTTCTCTGTAGAGCAATCCAATCAGTCCCTTTCCCCTGATCTATCTTCGTAATCCTGAAAGTTTATTTCCCTTAAGTACCCTCCGATTTCCTTTTGAAATTTTTGATCATCACTGCTTCCACCACCCTCATGGGCAGCTCATAGACTTCTTTGTCATTAAGATTGATCATCGAATCAGCTCCCTCTGTTGCTTCCTTCCCTTTCCTTAACCCGCCTCTAGAACAATCCTACCTTGGTTCTGAACTTTTTCTACTTTCCCTTCTATCTCCCCTCATGCCCTGTCTGAGCTCATCTTGTCCATGAGACCCACCTCCTGCTCCCTCAGTCCTATTCCCACTAAATTTCCCTTCCTAGTCCCTATGTTAGCCAATATTGTAACTGGTTCCCTCTCCTCATGTTCTGTCTCTCTCTCTTCTTTAAATATGCCATATTCAGCCCCCTCCTCAAATCAAAAAATCAATCCTTGAGCTTTGTCTTTGCAAACTACCATCCCTTATCCAATCTCCCTTTCCTCTCCAAAGTCCTTGAATATGTTGTCCACACCAACCTCCTCCAATGCCTCTCCACTGTTGTCCAGCTGGGTGGGACTGCTCTCTCCTGGTTCCATTCTTATCTATCTAGTCAGAGCCAGAAAATAACCAGCAATGGCTTCTCTTCCTGTTCCCAGACCTTTATTTCTGGTGTCCCCCAAGGATCTACCCTTGGTCCCCACCTATTTCTCACCCACACGCTGCTTTTCAGTGATAGCATCCAAAAACACAGGGCTATTTTCCACCTGTACACTGATGATACCCAGCTATACTTCACCAACAACTTTCTTGACCCCTTCACTGTCTCAAAATTATCAGACTGCTTACGTGGCATTCAGTACTGGATGAATATCGAACTGAATATTGGAAAGGCTCAAGCCATTGGAGCCATCACAAGCTCCATTGCCTCACCACCAGCTCCATCTCTCTTCCTGACAAACCTCAGTGTCATGCTTGAACCTGAGATGAGCTTCTGATCATACATCCATGCCATCATTAAGACAGTCTATTTTAACCTAGGTAACATCAACTGACTCTGCCTCCCCTCAGCAGATCTATGAGTGAAAACCTGATTCATGACTTGACCATTTTAATGCTCTCCTAGCCAGCCTCATACTTCTACCCTACCATAAACTTGAGATCACCCAAAGCTCTGTGTCCATGTCTCAACCTGCACCCTGTCCTGTTCATCCCTCACCTCTGTGCTCTCTGACCTACACTGGCTCCCAATCAAGCAACGCCTTAATTTTAAAGTTCTCATCCTTGTTTTCAAATTCCTCCATTGTCTGATCCCTCACTCAGCAGAATTTTTTTGAGGTGTCGGAGGTGGCTCTTTTTGAGAATGTTCGCTAAACCACATGCCAATCAGACTGTTAGCCTTCCCCTGGAATCATGACCCCTGGGGCAGAGGTCTCACCTACCAAGAGATGCCAGCCAATCAGAGGCCAGCAGCTCTTGAGTTCAGCGGTGCCACTGAGGAGGCCGTGGCTGCTGCCGGAAGGTCAGGTATCAGAGTCCCAGGATTGCGGAGCAATTATGGATGGGCAATAAATGCTGGCCTAGCCAGCGATGCCCACATCCCATGAATGAAAAAACACCTTGGTCACAATTAAGTACTGGGGGAAGTGGGGGGTTAATGGGTGGGGGCAACAGGAAGAGGGGTGTAGGGGTTCTTCAGCAAGGGCAAGGGGCTGGCTTGCAGCAGGTCCCCTCTTTCCCGATGTCCGGTCCCTCAGTCAGGCCCTGAGTGCTTTTGATTGAGGGACACTTCCCAATCAGAGGTGGCAAGCTGGCACACATGTTGACAGTGGCCTGCCCACCACTGGGTTACACCAGTGGCAGCAGGGTAAGCCCCTTGCATGATCAATTGGCCATTTAAGAGCTGCAATTGGTGGCGGACAGGAGTGTCAACCATAGTTGAGGCAGCAGGGCTCCAGCATGCCAGCATTCTGCCTAATTACATACCCTTCCCGTCTCCAAGCTCGCCACCAGTGAGTGCACAAGATACTGCCCCTTTTCTCTGTAATCTCCTCCAGCCACATAAGCCTTGGAGATATCTGTGCTCCTCTCATTCTGGCCTGTTCAGCATCCCTGGTTTTAATTACTCCACCATTAGCAGATAGTGACGTCAGCTGCCTTGTCCCCAAGCTCTGGAATTACCTCCCTAAACCTCTCTACATCACTTTCTTCCTTTAAAACACATCTTCAAACTCTTTGACCAAGTAGCCATCTTTATTTGGCTTGATGTCAAGTTTGGCTTGATAACAATCCTGTCAACTGTCTTGGAACCTCTGATATGTTAAAGATACTACAAGTTGTTTTTGACTTCTTTGATAAAGAAAGGACACTGGTGACATAATAAATCTTTGATGTATATAATGACTTTATACTTCAGTCTGGAAAAAACATTCCATAATATATCTACACTTTGTGGTAGATTCCCACATCATAAATCATACGTACCCATAAAAGGTAGGGTTACTGATGCAATTGTGCAATGATGTTCAGCACTTTATTTAAAGATTGCAGTGCAGTCTTGTGTTATTTCAATTTCCAACTTTCCAAATATGCAATATTCCTTAATTGCAAGGGCCACATTTCAGCATCATTAAGCTGGGAGAACAGTTGTATGTTACATTTGAACAGCACTAACTCAGTCAGCCCTTCGAGTCTGTTCTACCATTCAATTAGATGTTGGCTTACCTGTTTCTTAATTCCATCTCCCCGCCTTGGTTCCATAACCCTTAATGCCCTTTAGAGGGAAGCCATTCAGCCTGTCACTCCTGTGTTGGGTTCTTAATGGGCAAAATTTTCACAGTCCCGCTAGTGCGGGGTGGGGGGTGGGGGGGGGGGGGGTGTTGCCTTGAAGGCAGGACTAGGGTTAGGACTGGGAGAAATATTAAAGGCAGGTCAGTGGACTGAGGCATTTGTACCTCCAGAGATCTCCCTGGTGATAAGTCATCACTGGCATAGGCTTCCCACCGAGAAGTGAGTAGTATCCAATTTGAATAATTTCTGCCCATTTGTAGCTGACTGGGGATGCCAGCAGGATCTTCTCAGCGGCGGATGGGCCTCCCATTGAGGGTAAGTCCAGCAGGTACCTGGAGGCTGTCTGCTGGTTTCCTACCCTCACCCCTCCACCAATGCCACAGCTTATAGCAGGCCACAGCTGCAACACTGGCCATCCTCTTCACAGGACAAGTCTATCAGCTGTGACCAGAATTTTTTTTTTAAATCAATCCAATCCAGAGGGCACTGTCTGTTGTGACTGCCAAACCTCAAAGCTGCAGAACTTCCACAGGGCTCAGTGTTGCGGCCCTTGCTGTTTGTTGTATATAAAGATGATTTAGACTTAAATGTGGGAGGCATGATTGGGAATTTGCAGATGACACAAGAATTCACTGTGTAGTTGATAGTGAAGAGGATAGCTATTGTCTCCAGAATGATATCAATGGTTTGGTTGAGTGGGTGGAAAAATGACAAATGGAATTCAGTCCAGAAAAGTGTTAGGTAATGCATTTGGGGAGGGCAATCAAAGCAATGGAATGCTCAATAAACAGGAGAATATTGAGGGGTTGAGGAAGTGAGAGACCTCGGAGTGCATGTCCACAGGTTCCTGAAGGTAGCAAGACAGGTGGATAAGCTGATAATGAAAGCATATAGAATGCTTTCCTTTATTGGATGAGATATTGAATATGAAAGTAGGGATGTAATGATGGAACTGTATAAAACGCTGGTTAGGCCACAGCTGGAATTTTGTGTATATTTCTGGTGACCACATTTTAGGAAAGACATAATTGGTCTGCAGAGAATGCAGAGGAGATTTACAAGAATGTTACAGCTATGAGGAAAGATTTGATAGGCCAAGGTTGTCTTCCTTAGAACAGATGAGGCTGAGGGGTGACCTAATTGAGGTGTACAAAATTATGAGGGGAATAGATAGGGGAGACAGGAAAGATTTGTTTCCCCTAGCGGAGAGGTCAATTACCAGGGGGCATAGATTTAAGGTGATTGGTGGAAGGATTAAAGGGGACATGAGGAAAATCTTTTAAACCAGAGGGTGGTGGGCGTCCGGATTCACTGCCTAAATTGGTGGTTGAGGCTGAAACGTTCAACTCATTTTAAAGATACCAAGATCTGCACCTGAAGCACTGTAACCTGCAAGGCTACAGACCAGGTGCTGGCAAGAAGGATTAAAAATGAGTGGCTAGTTTTTTTCTATTCCCTTTTTGGCTGGTGCAGACACAATGGGCTGAATGGCCTCTCTCTGCACCGTGAATTTTCTATGGTTCTATCACGGAAAATATTTCTCTTCATCTCCCCTCTAGGTCATTTGCCTGTGATTTTTAATTTATGATCTCTGGTTATCAGCCCACTCACCTTAGGGAATAGTTTCCCTCCATCTACTTCAAAGTCTCCCATCATCTTGAAAACCTCGATATGGTCACCACTTAACCTTCTCTATTCCAAGGAGAAAACTGCCAAATTTTCCAATCTCTCCTGATAACTGGATTCCCTCATTCCTACTAACATAACTACAGGCACTAAAACATGACTGCACCCTTTCTTATAGCTTTACAACTTTCCTGAAGCATGGTGTCCAGAATTATCCACATTATTCCAACTGCAGCCTAGTCAGTGATGAATACAGTTCTAGCTTTGCTTTATATCCTATTCCACTGTTGATAACCACAGATAATCCATGAGCTTTTTAACATTTCAACTTGCTCTACCATCTGTAAAGATTTGTGTACATGGATACTAAGGTTGTGGTCCGTGTAGGTAACAATGACAAAGGCAGCTTCAGGAAGGAGAATCTGCATAGTCAGTATGAGGAGCTAGGCACCAAATTAAGAAGCAGAACCCCAAAGGTAATAATTTCTGGATTATTACCTGAGCCACGTGCAAATTGGCATAGGACAAAGAGGATTAGAGAAATGAATGTGTGACTTAAAGACTGGTGTGGGAGAAGTGGTTTCTGATTTGTGGGGCACTGGCACCAGTACTGGAGAAAGTGGGGGCAATACTGTTGGGACGGTCTACACCTGGACCATGCTGGGGCTGATGTCCTCACGAGCTGAAAAACTAGGGAAATAAAGAGGGTTTTAAACTGAGTGGGGGATGGGAATCAAATTTGGGAACATGTGGCGAGCCAAAGAGTAGAGACAAGGCAAGAGAGAAGGGGATGAAGGCAGAAAATGATAAACAGATCACGGCAGGAAGGGACTGAGAGTACAAATCTAAGAATAAATCAGTAGATAAGGCTATACGCTACAAAAATAATAAAAGGACAAAACTAAAGGCTCTGTACCTAAATGCACATAGTTTTCTAAATAAAACAGATGGACTGATAATGCAAACAGAAATATTATAGAGTGTACAGTAAAAGTGACTTGATCAAAACCTTTAACATCCTGAGGTGTCTTGACAGGGTGGATGCAAAGAGGATGTTTCCTCTTATGAGAGAATCTAGAGCTAGGGTTCACTGTTTAAAAATAAAGGGTCGCTTATTTAAGACAGAGATGAGGAGAAATTATTTCTCTCAGAGCGCTGAGAATCTTTGGAGCTCTCTTCCTCAAAAGCTGGTGGAAGCTGAGTCTTTGAATGTTTTTAAAGCAGAGCTAGATAGATTATTCATTAACAAGGGGGTGAAAGCTTATCGGTGTAGGCAGGAAAGTGGGATTGAGGTTACAGTTAGATCAGCCATGATTTAATTGAATGGCGGAGCAGGCTCAAGGGGTTGAGTGGCCTACTCCTGCTCCTAATTCATATGTTTGAATGTTTCGCTGCTCAATCACACTTTTCCAAATGTTGCTATAATTCCCTCTCAAAATGCATAATTTCACACTTCTTCGGATTTAACTCCATCTTTTTTTTTATTCATTCATGGGATGTGGGTGTCGCTGGCTAGGCCAGCATTTAATGCCCATTTAATTTCCATTGAGAAGGTGCTGGCTAACTGCCTTCTTGAACCTCTGCAGTCCATCTGATGTAGGTACATCCACAGTGCTATTAGGGAGAGAGTTCCAGGATTTTGACCCAGCTACAGCGAAGGAACGGCAATATATTTCCAAATCAGGATTCTACCTATTCCCATCCCGAAGCCAATAACTATCACCATCACTACCTACAACATTGCAAAATTTTGCATTATCAGCCAACTATAGAATGCTATTCCCTTCACCCATATTTTATTCATTTATGGGATGCGGGCATCAGTGGCTAGCCCAGGATTTTTATTGCCCTTCCCTAAAAGCCCTCGAGAAGGTGGTGGTGAGCTGCCTTCTGGAAATGCTGCAGTTCATGTCATGTAGGTACACCCACAGTGCCGTTAGGGAGGTAGTTCTAGGATTTTGACCCAGCAACAGTGAAGGAACGGCGATATATTTCCAAATCAGGATGGTGAGTGGCTTGGAGAGGAACTTCCAGGTGGTGGTGTTTCCATGTGTCTGCTGCCCTTGTCCTTCTAGACAGTAGAGATTGTGGGTTTGGAAGGTGCTGTCTAAGGAGTTTCTGCAGTGCATCTTGTAGATGGTACACACTGCTGCTAATGTGCGTCAGTGGTGGTCGGAGTGGATGTTTGTGGATGTGGTGCCAATCAAGCAGGCTGCTTTGGCCTGGATGGTGTCAAGCTTCTTGAGTGTTTTTGGAGCTGTGCTCATCTAGGCAAGTAGAGAGAATGCCATCACACTCCTGACTTGTGCTTTGTAGATGGTGGATAGGCTTTGGGGAGTCAGGGGGTGAGTTACTCTCCACAGAATTAACAGCCTCTGACCTACTCTTGTAGCCACAGTGATTATATGGTTAGTCCAGTTCAGTTCTGGTAACCCCCAGGGTGTTGATAGTGAGAGATTCAGTGATGGTAATGCCATTGTATATCAAGGGAAAATGGTTAGATTCTCTCTTGCTTGAGATGGTCATTGCCTGGCACTTGTTTGGCATGAATGTTACTTACCACTTGTCAGCTCAAGCCTGGATATTGTCCAGGTCTTGCTGCATTTGGACATGGACTGTTTCAGTATCTGAGGAGTTGCGAATGGTGCTGAACATTGTGCAATCATCAGCGAACATCCCCACTTCTGACCTTATGATCGAAGGAAGGTCATTGATGAAGCAGCTGAAGATAGTTGGGCCTAGGACCCCACCCTCAGGAACTCCAGCAGTGAACTGAGATGATTGACCTCCAACAACCATAACCATCTTCCCTTTGTGCTAGGTATGACTCCAGACAGTGGAAAGTTTTGCCCCAATCCCCATTGGCTCCAGTGTTACTAGGGCTCCTTGATATCACACACTGTCAAATGCTGTCTTGATATCAAGGGCAGTCACTCTCACCTCGCCTCACCTCGGGAGTTCAGCTCTTTTGTCCATGTTTGAACCAAGGCTGTAATGGGGACAGAAGCTGAGTGATCCTGGCGGAACCTAAACTGAGTGTCAGTTATTGCTGAGTAAGTGTTGCTTGATAGCACGGTCGCGACACCTTCCATCACTTTGCTGAAAATGGAGAGTAGACTGATGGCGCGATAATTGGCCGTGTTTGATTTGTCCTGCTTTTTGTGTACAGGACATATGTGAGCAATTTTCCACATTGCTGGGTAGATGCCAGTGTTGTAGCTGTACTGGAACAGCTTGGCTAGGGGCGCAGCAAGTTCTGGACCACAAGTCTTCAGTACTATTGCCGGAATATTGTCAGGGCCCATAGCCTTTGCAGTATCCAGTGCCTTCAGCCATTTCTTGATAATCACGTGGAATTGGCTGAAGACTGGCATCTGTGATGCTGGGTACATCCGGGGGATGATCCATCTCGGCACTTCTGGCTGAAGTCGGTTACAAATGCTTCACCCTTGTCCTTTGCACTAATATGCTGGGCTCCCCCATTATTGAGGATGGGGTTATTTGTGGAGCCTCCTCCTCCGGTGAGTTGTTTAATTGTCCACCACCATTCACGACTGGATGTGGCAGGACTGCAGAGCTTAGATCTGACCCTTTGATTGTGGGATCGCTTAGGTCTGTCCATTACATGCTGCTTCCACAGTTTTGCATGCAAGTAGTCCTGTATTATATCATCACCAGATTGACATGTCATTTTTTTAGTTTACTTGGTGCTGCTCCTGGCATGCCCTCCTGCACTCTTCAGTCTCCCACTCAGAGTACATTCTGTGTCCTTGCCACCCTCAGTGCTTCTTCCAATTGATGTTCAACATGAAATAGCACTGATTCATCAACGGAGGGAGCGCAAGTACGTGGTAATCATCAGGAGGTTTCCTTGCCCATGTTTGACCTGTTGCCACGAGACTTCATAGGGTCCAGAGTTAATGTTGAGGACTCCCAGGGCAATACCCTCCCTGTATGGTGGAATGGCAATGGTGGTGTCTGGGACATTGTCTGTAAGGTATAATTCTGTGAGTATGGCTATTTCAGGCCTGAGTGGCTTGCTAAGCCATTTCAGAGTGTAGTTAAGAGTCAAGCACATTGCTGTGGGTCTGGAGTCACATGTAGGCCAAATCAGGTAAGGACAACAGATTTCCTTCCCTAAAGGGCATTAGTGAACTAGATGGTTTTTTACAACAATGATTTCATAGTCACCATTACTGAGACTAGCTCTTTATTCCAGATTTAGTAACTGAATCTAAATTCCACCATCTACTGTGGGTCATTTATAAAAGACAAATGGATAAAAAACTGACGCTTGAATCTGTAAACCACTTCAGACTAAAATACATCTATCGACCAGCACGCTTTGCTTTTCACTGAGCCAATTCCATATCCATACTGTCTTTTACCCTTACTGACTGCATTTAATAAGCCATCCTATGGCCCTTAAATGCCATCCAAAAGTCCATATGTACAACATCCAGTGCTCGACCTTGATAAACATTCTCTAGGACCTCATCAAAGGATTCAATTATGTGGGGCTCCAACACACACTACTATGAGTGGTTGGTTACAGATTCACGCCTGTGATATGTCTTCTCAGCAACAAGGCTTGATTTATTTGGAGATGTATAGAGTCCTAAACATTAAACTTTGTTTTGTTTACACATGGCTGCTTATTCCAATTTCACATTTTATTGTGGAATCATGAGAAACAAAATACTTCACCTCTGATCTTCACCAAACCTTTAAAAACAGGTCAACATCAGATCATTGCTCACAATCCACAATATTATAAATCAATATCTAAAATTTTAAGGTTCACATTGCTTCTTCTATTTTGTATTATCATTGTTACAATCAGTATAAGCATCTCAGTAAATTGTGCTCTCTACAGGTGACCAAATAGGGATGGCTAGCAGGCAGGAGTGTCAGTTCTCTCGATCTCTGAGATTTTACATGCCTCTGCTGTTTATTTCTCATACTCTTTAACTTCTGTGAAATATGAATATAAAACTCAGTTGCCCTGCCAACATTCAGAGTCAGCTCTGAAAAAATCACAAGCTAAACAGCCTGCCAGTGAAACTTCTTGGAAAGATTTTATAATACCTTTGGCACCAAAATGACTTTTGAAAGCATCACTCAGTGTGCAGTGAAATGCATTTTTCTCACCACAAGTAAAAATCAGACCAAGGAGATATTATATTATAAATTCCCTGAAAATACTCATGGTCTTATCAATTTGCTGCATTTATATTGTCATTGTTTACAAAATATACCTCGACATTTTTCTGGGGGCTTATTAGAGCATAGAGAAGAGGAGGAGGCCATCAAGTATCACCGTTAGGATGACCCACCAGAAGTAGCGGCACAATGGTACAGACGAGAAGGAGCTACCATGGGAATTCTCAACATTGACTTTGGACCCCATGATGCCTCATGGAAAAGGGAGGAGTGACCACCGCACAGAAATTGTGGAGATGAAGTCCTGTCTTTGCATTGAGGATACCCTTGATCGTGTTGCGTGGCACTACCACCATGCTAAATGGGATAGATTTTGAACAGATCTAGCAACTCAAAGCTGAGCAACCATGAGTCACTGTGGGCCATCAGCAGCAGCAGAATTGTACTCAAACACAATCTGTAACCTCATGGTCCAGCATATCCCTCACACTACCATTACCATCAAACCAGGGGATCAAGCCTGGTTCAATGAAGAGTTCAGGAGGGCCTGCCAGGAGCAGCACCAGGCACACCTAAAAATGAGGTGTCAACCTGGTGAAGCTATAACACAGGACTACTTGCGAGTCTAACAGCATAAGCAACAAGTGAATGACGGGGCTAAGCGATCCCACAAACAACAGACCAGATCTAAACTCTGCAGTCCTGCCACATCCAGTCCTGAATGGTGGTGGACAATTAAACGACTCACTGGAGGAGGAGGGTCCATAAATATCCCTGTCCTCAATGGTGGAGGATCCCAGCACGTCAGTGCAAAAGATAAGGTTGAAACATTTACAACAATCTTCAGCCTGAAATGCCAAGTGGATGATCCACCTCGGCCCCCTCTGGAGGTCCCAGCGTACCAGTTTGATTCAGCTAATTCAATTCACTCCACATGATATCAAGAGATGGCTGAAGGCACTAGATACTGCAAAGGCTATGGGCCCCAACAATATTCTGGATATAGTACTGAAGCTTTGTGCTCCAGAACATGCCGCGCTCCTAGCCAAGCTGTTCCAGTACAGCTACAACACTGGCATCTATCTAGCAATGTGGAAATCCACCCAAATATGTCGTGTACATAAAGAGCAGGACAAATCCAGCCTGGCCAATTGTCTCCCCATCAGTCTACTCTTTATCAATGGCAAAATGATGGAAGGGTCGTCATCAACAGTGCTATCAAGCGGCCCTTGCTTAGCAATAACCTGCTCACTGATGCCCAGTTTGGGTTCCGCCAAGGCTACTCATCTCCTGACCTCACTGCAGCCTTGATTCAAACATGGACAAAAGAGCTGAACTCCCGAGGTGAGGTGAGAGTGACGGCCCTTGACATCAAGGCCACATGTGACTGAGTGCGGCATCAAGGAGCCCTAGCAAACTGGAATCAATGGGGGTCAGGGGGAAAAATCTCCGCTGGTTGTAGTCACACCTTGCATAAAGGAAGACGGTTGTGGTTGTTGGAGGTCAGTCATTCCAGTCCCGAGACATTGTTGCAGGAGTTCTCCAGGGTAGTGTCCTCGACCCAAACAGCTTCAGCTGCTTCATCAATGACCCTCTTTCCATCATAAGGTCAAAAGTGTGGATGTTCGCTGATGATTGCACAATGTCCACCATTCGCGACTTCTCAGATACTGAAGTAGTCCATGTCCAAATGCAAATGACAAGTGGCAAATAACATTCGCACCACCCAAGTGCCAAGCAAAGACCATCTCCAATAAGAGAGAATCCAACCACCTCCCCTTGACATTTAATGTCATTCCCATCACTGAATTCCCCACTATCAACATCCTGGGGGTTACCATTGACCAGAAACTGAACTGGACTAGCCATATAAATACTGTGGCTACAAGAGCACATCAGAGGTGAGGAATCCTGCAGCGAGTAACTCACCTCCTGGCTCCTGCAAAGACTGTCCACTATCTACAAGGCATAAGTCAGGAGCATGATGGAATACTCCCCACTTTCCTGGTTGAGTGCATCTCCCACAACACTATCTCCCACAAGATGCACTGCAGGAATTCACTAACCTCCTTAGACAGCACCTTTGAAACCCACAAACTACTACCATCTAGAAAGACAAGGGCAACAGGCAGATGGGAACACCACCACCTGGAAGTTTCCCTCCAAACCACAAATCATTCTGACTTGGAAATATATTGCTGTTCCTTCATTGTCGCTTGGTCAAAATCCTGGAACTCCCTCCCTAACAGCACTGCGGGTGTACCTACACCACATGGACTGCAGCGGTTCAAGGAGGCAGCTCACCACCACTTTCTCAAGGGTAATTAGGGATGGGCAATAAATGTTTGGCCTAGCCAGCATTGACCACACGCTATGAAAAAATAAAAAAGGCAGTTCCTCCAGATACACACAACTTGTTCTGTACTTGGGAAATTTAGTTTCTGCCCCACTAAACTCGAATGTGTAACTCTGCCATTATATATCCTTGCTTAGTTACCTTGCAAAATGTTGCCCCAGGTTACAGACAGAGGCTCGCGCCCTATCTACATGTCGTGGCCATCACTGAAAATTCCAAGAGCCTTTCTATAGATGGCCTGAAATGATTGTCATTCTCATTTAAAACTTGAAGTGAGACTCCTGTGCCCATTTCAGACCTGGACACCTAACCAACTATACTTTCCAGCTCTTGATCTATCTGAACAGTGTTTCTTAAAGGCCGCTGGAAGTTACTCAAACAAGAAGGTTCCAAATGTTTGCCAATGTTATCTTGTATAGAATCAGAAAGAGTTGCAGGGCTTCATCTGGGTCCACAGAACAACTGCAGCGTACACCTGCCATGCCACCTGCTACCCTCCCTCCTGTAATTACCTCTCAGCTTCAACACCAGCCAGAACTGATTTGGCACTGTCAGCCGAGCTTATGCCTTGTAGAAGGTGGACAGGCTTTGGAGAGTCAGGAAGCGAGTTACTCACTGCAGAATTCCCAGTCTTTGACTAGCATTTGTATTTATTTGGCTGGTGCAGTTCAGTTTCTGATCAATGGTAACCCCCAGGATATTGATAGTGGGGGATTCAGTATTGGTAATGCCATTGAATATCAAAGGGAGATGGTTAGATTCTCTCTTGTTGGAGATGGTCATTGTCTGGCACTTGTGTTGCACAAATGCTACTGTATATAACTGGTATTAGAAGC
This sequence comes from Isurus oxyrinchus, assembly GCA_026770705.1. Lineage (NCBI taxonomy): Eukaryota > Metazoa > Chordata > Chondrichthyes > Lamniformes > Lamnidae > Isurus > Isurus oxyrinchus. The sequence continues at coordinate 114,395,558 of JANJGN010000006.1, forward strand.
AATCTCATGTGAAAGGCTCTCCCACTTGCCTAAAAATTTTCATATACTTGGTATAAAATTCAACCCTACTCTTTCAGGGATCAAAACCCAAAAATTTCAGAACCAAATTATAATCTCTATAATGACATCAAAAACCTCAATTCATTATGCATTAAAACTATCCCACTTACCATAATTCCTCCAGGACTTCATTGTTAATTAAGGCAGGAAGAATGTCAATTCTGATTTTTTTGGGGAGGGAGAAATTGACAGATCAGAGAAGAGAAATAAACACTGCATATGGAAACAGGATGCAAAGGCCAATTTTGAGTGAACATTAAATAAATTAATGCCCAAGTCTTTAACCATTACCATCAGCCTCACTAGGGAAGGGAGGAGGGACTTAGGCATTGCCAATCGAGTCCTTGTGAGCACAATCCCTACATCAAGACCCAGGTCAAGGTCTTGGGACCAACAACGTGACATTTTCAAACTCCGTGCCCTTCCCATCTGCTGACCCCTAAAACAGCCTTGAAAGCACAGGCCCAGCCAATGTCACCTCCTCTCCCTGGGTGTTGAGTTTGGGGTTGGGGGTGTGGGGGGTGGTGGAGGGGGTGGGCACATGAGAGAGGCTCCTTAATAAAAACCAGAGAGAGAGGGAGAGAGGAAGGGAGAGATAAAGAGAGAGAGAGAGAGAGGGAGGGGTTGGGGGTCGGGAGAGAAAGATAGAGAGAGAGAGAAAGAGAATAAATGGCTGGTGTGGATACCACTTCCCCTATTAACTTATGGATTCTTTTGAGAGCCATGTTAGGTAGGCGGTTGTGTTTTAGTTGAGAGTAAGCCCCTCAAAAACATTCTCGATTAAAAGTTGACCCCTTAACATTTTGTCTAAAAGATTGGTCTCAAAAATGAGGCTTTTAAATGAGCAAATACATTATTTATCACTTATCAGCCCAAGTCTGAATGTTGTCCAGGTCTTGCTGCGGCCAGGTATAGGCTGTTTCAGTAATTGAGGAGTATCTCAGTGACAGTGTATCAACCTCTGTGACAGTTTACCAACCTCTGTGACAGTTTACTAAATTCAGTGAAAATCTACTCAGCTCAGTGAGAGTCTATTAACCTCAGTATAACTCTACCAATCTCATCATTGTTGACTATCTTCAGCATGAGGAAACCAGGTTGAACATTGAACATGAATTGTGAATGTGCGTAGGAACAGGAGTAACTGTTTCACTCCTTAAGCCATTCAGTGAGCTCTGACTGATTTTTGACCTCACTCTAAAAATCAGCCTTTGTCCCATATCATCATCATCTTTCAGTTTCTTCCTTTTCACTTGGGGTCTCCACCTCCTCCTGTCAGTTAGCCATTCTTCTTCCAATTTCTCTGCTTTAAGTCTCTCACTTCTGCATCTTTCCATCTGGTCTTAGGCCATCCCCTTCTCCTTCCTCCTGACAGTCCCATCTTAATCGCTCACCTCACCATGGTTCATCACTCTCTCTCTCTCTCCACAACAGGTGACCATACCATTTCAATCTTTTCTTGGCTACTCTCTTCAATGCTCCCACAATCTTCACTGACCCCTCTGACGTGCTGGTTCCTGATCTTGTCCTTTCTCAACATTTCACACATTCATCTCAGATGCCACATCTCATTAGTATCCAGTCATTGCTCCTCTCTTCTTGATGTTGCCCAGGTTTCTTTATGAAATACCAAGGCCGATCTCACAACTGTCTTGTAGATTCTTCCTTTCAGTTTCAGCAATAATCACATTGAACTTCACTGCACTTCTTCCAATTACTCCAACCGAGTTAATCCATTGCTTCACTTCCATTTCCATACTCCCATCACTGAGCCCAGGTATTCACTTTCTCCAGGACTTCACCTAGAATCTTTATGCCTTCACCCTGATCTTCTTCCCTAAGCTCCAACACACAGCCCATAAATTGGGTCTCTGGTCTACCCCTATCTTCCAGTGTTTTTCTCAGTAGTACTCAGAAAAACACTCATCACCCCCTCTAATAGCTCAATGTCACCTGCAAACATCATTAACCATGGCACTTTGCATCCCTCTTGCTCAGTTAGAACATCCATGAAAATCAGGAAGAGGAAAGGGCTCAGTGCCCTTACTACCTTTGCCTCATAAAAATCAATGAATTTCAGTTTATCACTTGTTGTATGTGGAAAAGCATTTCAAACTTCTACCACCCTGCGTTGAAGCATTCCCTAATTCACTCCTGAAAGGTCTGACTCTCATTTTTTAAACTATCTCCCTGATCCTAGGCTCCCAACTAGCTGAAATAATTTCTCTCTATCTATTCAATCTGTTTCTCTCAATTTCTTGAAAACTTTGACTAATCATCCCTTAAATCATCTGAATTCTTGTTTAATGTCTTCTTGTAGCTCAACCCTTGGGGTCCAGGTATCAACACTGCATTCCCTTCAAGATCAATATATCCTTCGTAAGATGTGGTGCTCAGTACCATTCACAGTGCTCAAGATGTGTTCAAACTAGTGCTTTGTATAGCTGAAAGACGAATTCACAGAATTGTTGCAGCATAGAAGAAAGCCCTTTGACTTACCAGGTCTGCACCAGCTCTCTCAAGGGACAACTCACCTAGTGCCATTCCCCCACCTTCGCCTGCACACTTCCTTTACAGATAATGAAGGGGATAAAGGGGACTTCTACTCCCTGTTATTCTCTTCCTCCAGATATAAATCTCAGCATTCCATTTTAATAATTTATGCACCTGGATTCCCAAGTCTTTTTGAACATTTATTGTTCCTAGTTTTTCATCATTTGGAAAGTAGTTTTTTCTATACTTTTCTGTTCCAAAGTGGATGACCTCACATTTCATCCATTGAAAATACTTTATTTAAATGCTTTTTTCACATATCATATGGTCACTATATGGTTCATTGGTTCTAAACAGTGTAAAGTGAGTCAATGGGTATAGAAGTGTCATAGCTTGGTATAGGGGGCATGAATGGCCATAGGGAGTGGCATGGATGGCATGGGGAGGATGAAGGAGTGTGGGGGGTGAGGGCTGGAGGGCCTTTCTGCTTTTATTTTAACTGAGACAAAGTCCCACAGCATCAAGGTGGGCCTTTTAAATGGCTCGCTTCCACACCTGCCAGCTCCCACGGCTGCCTTCAAATCTTTTGCATCGTCGACTTGCCCAACTCCAGCAATGAAAATCCTGCCTTTGCGGGCATTTTGTCCTGAGGCAGGTGGGCTGAACTGGGAATTAAAGCATAAAAATCCAGGCTGCCTGCTGAATTAATAATTTTAAATCCGAGATTGATTTTTGCTCGCCAAGGGTATAAAGAGATATGGAGTCTAGGCAGATATTTATCAATGCAGAAAGGTGTGAGGTGGTGGAAGAACGTGGGGAAACATGCAAGCCAAATGGTAAAAGGCAGTACAGGAACAGAGAGATCTGGATCTTTGGAGTGCAAATCTTTGAATGTATTGCGATTTGCTTCCCTTGTACCTGCTAAAAGCCTCTCTTTTCCTTCTCATCGTATCCTGAATATCTCTGGTCATCCATGGTTCCCTGGGCTTGTTACTCCTTCCTATCACCCTAGAGGGAACATGTTGAGCCTGTACCCTTCCCATTTCCTTTCTGAACACCCCCCCACTGCTCTTCTGTAGATTTCCCCATAAGTAGCTGTTCCCAGCCTACCTTGGCCAGATCCTGCCTTATTTTACTAAAATCCGCTCTCCCCCAATCCAAAACATTTTTTTGCAACTTGTCTATTTCTTTGTCCATAACAAGCTTAAATTGTGCCATGTTATGGTCGCTATCACTAAAATGGCTTCATTCCCCAGAATTAGGTCCAGCACTGCGCCGTCCCTTGTTAGACCCTCTATGTATTGACCTAAAAGGTTCTCCTGTACAAATTTCAAGAAATCCATTCCATCCAAGCCCTTAACACAATGTCTATCCCAATGAATGTTGGGAAAGTTGAAATCATCTTATATAATTACCCTATTGTTATTGTCTTTACACACCTCTGTAAATTGTGCACATTTTTGCTCCTAAATTTCCTGCTGACTATCTGGGGGTCTATAATAAACACCTAACAATGTGGCTGCCCCTCTTTGATTCCTAAGCTCTACACTGTATGATAGGGTGGTGGATGTTGAATACACTGTATGACAGGGTGGTGGATGTTGAATGCATTGTATGATAGGGTGGTCGATGTTGAATGCACTGTATGATTAAGTGGTGGATGTTGAATACACTGCATGATAGGGTGGTGGATGTTGTATACACTGTATGGCAGGGTGGTGGATGTTTTATACACTTTATTACAGGGTGGTGGATGTTGAATGCACTGTATGATTAAGTGGTGGATGTTGTATACATTGTATGATAGGGCGGTGGATGTTGAATGCACTGTATGATAGGACAGTGGATGTTTTATACACTGTATGATGGTGGTGGATGTTGAATGCACTGTATGATTAAGTGGTGGATGTTGTATATACTGTATGATAGGGTGGTGGATGTTGAATGCACTGAATGATAGGGTGGTGGATACATATTTAATTGTAACTTTCAAAAGGAAATTGGATAAATACTTGAAGGAGAGAAAATTGCAGCGATGAGGAGTGAGATTAACTAAATTGCTGTGTAAAAAAATGGGTGTACATTCCATCCACCAAATGGCCTCCTTCTCACCTGCATTGTCCTATGATTCTCTGGAGTTAATATACTGAACAACCATGATAAAATTGAATGGCAAAACTGGCTCGAGGGGCTTAATGGTCAGCAACTACTCTTATATTCCTATGAAACACTTGAATTCCAAGCCTAGGTTTTGACCCTGTTTTTGTTCAGCCTCTCCAATATCTGATTGCCTTGAATCACTGCCAAATGTCTGTATATACATTTGCACAATTCTCATACACTCACACATGGCCCACACTGCATAAAGAATTCAATTTTTTCAGAAAATGTAAACAAATAGCTGAAACAAACAGCATTGACATGATTTACCTGTTACAAAAATAGACCAGACAGATCTCAGAGCGATGCCTTATTTAAACAATTCACATATAGTTACATACTCTGCTCTTCCAGTTCATTCCACACTTTCAGCCATTTCACTGGAGAACATGACCAGAAATTTCCTTAAAGCTGGAGCTGATCTGCTGGAATGCCTTCACTGGAATTGTGGTGGAAACCTCATGTACATGTGTATTTTCTTTATTTATTCTTCATGGTTGTGGGTGCCATAGGCTAGACCACCATTTATTGCCCATCCCTAAATGCCCTTCAGAAGGTGGCAGTGAGATGCCTTCTTGAGCTGCTGCAGTCCATGTGGTGTAGGTGTACCCACAGTGCTATTAGGAAGAAAGTTCCAAAATTTTGGCCCTGCAATAGTAAAGGAACAGTGATATATTTCCAAGCCAGGATGGGGAGTGGCTTGGAGGGGAACTTCCAGTTGGTGGTGTTCCCATGCGTCTGTTGCCCTTGTCCTTCTAGGTGGTAGGGGTCATGGGTTTGGAAGGTGCTGTCTAAGGAAACTTGGTGAATTGCTACAGTGCATCTTGTAGATGGCACACACTGCTGCTATTGTGCAATGGCGATAAGGGAAGTTAATGTTGAAGATGGTGCCCATCAAGCGGTCTGCTTTGTCCTGGGTGGTGCCAAGTTTCTTGAGTATTGTTGGAGGTGCACTCATCCAGACAAGTCAGGAGTATTCCATCACACTCCTTACTTGTGCCATGTAGATTGTGGACAGGCTCTGGGGAGTCAGGAGGTGAGTTACACACGACAGGATTCCCAGCTTCTGACCTACTCTTGTAGCCACAGTATTTACATGTCAAGTCCAGTTCAGTTTCTGGTCAATGGTAACCCCCAGGATGTTGATAGAAGGGGATTTAGTGATGGTAATGCCATTGAATGTCAAGGGGCATAGGCTAGGTTCTCTCATTGCCTGGCATTTGTGTGGGATGAATGCTAATGTAAATGGTATTTCTGGTGTAATACCAGCTAAGTTATAATAGCAGAGCAGGAGCAGCGCCACAAAAATCTGAGGTCCATGTGTTACATTGTATCTGCATCCACAGCAAGAACTGAAGAGCATAAACATTTCTTCCTGTCGTAATTTACTCCAACAAGGATGGTCCTCAACCTCACATAACCTTCAACCACAAACCCATCCAACTGCCTCATAAACACATTCACACCAGGAAATTCTTCAGCTAATCCAACAGCAAGTCTTTGAAGGAAGTAAGGCAGAGACTCCATTTAGGTGTGTAGGAAATCTGGCAGAGGGATTTCCCAGCTATAGTTGTTGATCATTCAGTCTTCTTACTTGCGTATTAAAATCAAAGCTTTAGCAAATGAAATGCAACTTTCTTGAGAGAAATGCTGCTTCATCATCTCATTTGTCAGTATATTATGAACTATCAGGCAATACTTAACAATTTTGTACCAAGCAGTCTATTAAAATGGCCACTGCAAATCATGTGATCCTTGGCATTTTGGGCTCCAGACAGTCCTAAGTCTCAAATACCTGATTAAATATGGACGTTCATAGCCAGCTGGAAGATTCACATATCTCTTTGTTTAAGGGTGGACTATCAACAACATATCTTTAGCATTCCAGCCCCCTAATCTCTCTGTTTTACCATGAACAAAAGAAACATACAGGCTCAATGTGTGTTAGATGAATGTGCATGGGATCTCATTGATCCTCCATTGTATGAGGATGGTTTCTCATCCAAAGAATGGGGGATGAATTTCAAAGTGTCAAACGACAACACAGGATATGTATTCAACACCCCACCTTGCTTTGGACAAAGGATTTTTGAACTTGTACAAATCAAATGATGAGCACAGCCACATATTTTGCCTGCCTTTAAAACAGGTAATACTGCTTGCAGAGACAGAGTTACATCCAAATCCATCAGACAGCCAGCAAACCAACTGCACGTCAACTACACAGCCAAAATATTAAACGGCAATGCTTTGAAAGTGGAAGCAGGACCCTCCCTAACCTGTTCCAACTTCAAGTTCACCTGAGAACCACCCTCCTGGAAATCCAACTACAAGAAGCCTCACAGCATACCGAGAATCCTCTACTTACAAGATCTTCACTTCAACTAAAAACATCAACTCATCTAAGAAACCACAGGCCAGCCCAGAATGAGAGACTGGGACAATTATACTTTATAATCATATGCTTTTTTCTTCATCTGTATCTAATGTTTGTGTGAGTGATAGTGTGTGTAGCAAGTGAGTGAGACATTGCAATTTTTTTAAAAAACCTCCAGGCAAGTGTGGGCTAATAAATAACCTTCTTTATTTTTAAACTCACAAAAAGCTTGCTGCTAGAATTATTTAAATTGGGACAATCACTGTGAGGGTAAGAAAATACACACACCCTACACATATAAAATACACTGATCACAGATATTAAAAAAAACACATAAATTCCGTCCGTGCCACATTGGGCTATATAGTACTTTAAGAACATTACCTGAAGTTTTTTAACATTTGCTCCTGCTAAGTATACTTTTGGCATATATTATGTTGCAGTAAATTTTATACATATGTTCCATATAAAATGTTACACTTCAGAATTTTTCCCTCCAGTATGTACTGCAAGCTGTCCTCTTAAACCCACCACCCCTCCCTCCACCACGCCACCCACCATCCCATCCCACCGCCACCACCCCCCCACCCCTCCGACACCCCCACATCTCCTCTACCCAAACCTCTAGCAACAACTATGAGGAGCTCATGGATTTCTTTCTCACCAAGAATGATACCATATGATCAGCTGCCCCCCCTTCCCCGAGTCCAATTGGACAAATCTTCTCTAAAATTTCCCTGTCCTAGCCCCGTGCCTTTCTCTACTTCCCCTCCTTTCTCCCTTCATGTCCTCTCTGAGCTCATCTTGTTCACGTGATCCTATTCACACTAAACTACTGACTATCCAACTTCCCTTTCTGACTTCCAGGCTAGCTAACATCTCCTCAGCTTCTGTCCCTGTCTTCTTCAAATCTGCTGTCATCACCCCTTTCCTCCATCAGCTGCCCAGGTACTAAGCTCTGGAATTCCCTCCCTAATTCTCTCCGTCTCACTACCTCACTCTTCAACTTTAAGCCATTCCTCTACCTACTTATTTGATATTAAATCATCGCCTTATGACTTGGTGTAATATTTTGTTTTAGAATGCTTCTGTGAAGCCTTGTAATATTTTGTTACCTTAATGATGCTATCTAAGTTGCCGTTGTTGTAAATATTCTTTTCAAAAAAATTATTGTCCTCTGTTTTGTAATTTATTTTCTTTGTCTTCACATTTCTTATTTTATTCCTCAACATAATCTGTCCAATTGCAAATATGGCATAAAACTGCTCCAGCTGCTCACTATTCTACATTATTCTATGGAAATTGCTACAAATGGACCTAGAACAGACAAAGAGCTCTTCAAATGGGCCAGTTATGAAGACGAAGCCACTTCCTATCAATGAATTAAAGTATCACAATGCACCAACACGTGCAGCACCATCAGGCTGCCTCTCAATGCTTTTCTTATGAGTGTCTTTTAAGAATCAATGTTATGTAAGGTTAATTAAATAAATCTGGAATCAATGCCAGTGGGCAGAAGTGATGTTTTCACCCTTTTTGTCAGTCTGCTTGTCTGTAAACTATTGGATTATTGTAAAAACCCAATTGGTTTACTAATTTATTTGAAGGAAGGATATCTGCTGCCCTTACCTGGTCTGGTCTATATGTGACTCCAGACCCACAGCAATGTGTTCTCTTTTAATTGCCCTCTGAAATGGCCTAGAAAGCCAGTTAGTTTTAAGAATTACGAGTAGGCCACAATACCCTTCAAGCCTACTCCACTATTCAATAAGATCATGGATGATCTGATTATGGCCTTAACTCCACTTTCCTGTCTGGAAGCCCATGACTCCCTTGTAGATCAAAAATATTTCTAACTCAGGCTTGAAAGATTCAATGGCCAGCCTCCACTGCTCTCTGGGGTTGGGAATTCCAAGCATTAACAACCCTCTGAGTGAAGAAATTCCGCCACATCTCCGTCTTAAATGGGAGCCACCCTATTCTGACATTGTACCCCTTAGTTTTAGACACCTCCAAGAGAGAAAACATCCTCTCAGCACTTATCCTATCAAGCCCCCTCAGAATCTTACATGTAAGAAGGCAATTTTCTCAAAGGCAATTGGTGATAGGCAACAAATGCTAGTCTTGCCAGTAGTGTCCAGATCCTGTGAATGAAGTTAAAAAATCCAGGCATCCTAAGAAGAAAAATCTGTTTATAACTTTACCAGATGAAACAGCAATAAAGCAGGGGAAGTAATTAAAGCATTAAGAATGAACAGGATGGTGTAGCGAGTTATTAACATTGTCCAACTCGGAGATGTGAGCTCAAATCTAGCTGAGATAGCTGGAAAATGGCTGCTAACTGTAAGGGTCCAATGTGAAATATGCTTGGACAGTTTCAGTCAATGGATATGGGACAACAGTACTAAAGTGAAAATTATACCTGACCTCAAAGCTCTTGATGAATGTCTGAATTACGAAAGTAATCCAGTTTCCAACACTAACACCCTCACAATGATCAGCATAAGGAGGACAAGGGCAGCAGACACATGGGAACATCACCACCTGGAAGTTCCCTTCCAAGTCACTCACCATCCTGACTTGGAAATATATTGTTGTTCCTTTACTGTCGCTGGATCAAAATCCTGGAGCTCCCTCCCTAATAGCACTGTGGATGTACCTACACCACATGAACTGCAGAGGTTAAAGAAGGTGCCACCACCATCTTAGGGATGGGCAATAAATGCTGGCCCAGCCAGTGAAGTCTACATCCCATGAAATGAATTAAAAAAAAAATTAGAGCAAGGAAACTGTTGACCCCCATTACAAATAAACAAACATTTCTTAGCAAGGGTGTATTCTTGGGACTTTAATAACTACACATTTAATTTCCTTTAAACACATGCCAGTTAGTCACTTTTACCATTTACATTCCTATTTTGTTAACAATAGAAAAAAGAACTAAGATAGAAAAAGCATGAAATCTAACCACTTTGTCCTCCTTTTAGAGAGAGCATCCAAGGAAGCATAGTGAAAAGAAAGGAAAACAAGAAAAGAGAGGAAGAAAGGTAGGCAAGTGTTAATCAAAAGACTGGAAAGAGCCATAACAATTTTATAAAAGCACACTTTCATAGGCAATTTCAACAGAACCAAACAGGACACAATGTTTTGTTCTTGATAAGCAATATGATGAGAAAATCACCCCTAACGAAACCAAACTGACAATGGAAGAGAAATGCAACAGATGACATTTATAATGTATGTCTGAACTACCAGCACTTCAAATAGACGCTGAATCAAAACACTCTTATTGAATTTTCTAACCAGTATTGTTAAAAGAGGCATCCTCCATACACCATTAAAAAATGGGAGCTTAACATGTGAGCCATCCCTTTAATTTATCTTCTATACTCCAGAAATTTCCTTATTATTGTCTTTTGTTAGTGGTTGTGATGAACTCTAATCTCCATGAGAAACAGTTTTGATATATAAGCCTGCAATTTCTTGTTATCTATATAACTGGGTGAACGTGCGGAAATCACAATGGATTTACTATGTAAAGGAAAGTGTTAATTATTTAACAGAGGCATCAAAATATTTATTTTAGTGTCTAGAAAAACTGCCAATCTAACTTTCAGTAGTTATTCTTAATGCTAGATCTGGTCAAGCCATGTTATTCATACAAGATTATTTCTCCCCCCCACCACCCCAAGTCAAATAATGTACAAACTTGTTAGGCAGAAACAGCATGGAATGGATTCTAAGAATCATCTTTGTATCATTGTTTGGGATGACTATTGTGTTCTTGTAACAGTACAAGAAACAATTGGTTCTAGAAACATGGATTAAGTTAAGCCTGCATTACAGCATCCATTGTTCAGTAAAGGTTGAAACTTGTACTTCAGTGTGAAACAAGAGATGAGTATGGAATGATTGCTGCTAGAAATACATTTTCCCAGAACCTGGAATCTGGGAGATGCCAGACATTATATAAAGGTCACAGCAAAAGGAGGTGATGGCGGGTGTGACAGGTACAGAGCCTTCAAGGTCGAGGTAGGTTGTAAATGTCACGATTGTTTGCAAAAGTGTTCATGATGTTGATGAAGAGAAACAAATTCAAGGGTAACCTTGTAATTGTTGAGTGATAGAACTCACATTGCTCTCTGGCATGTCAGTGACCCTACCTCTGACCATGGGTAGAGCTAATTGTTAAATGCTTCCATCTAGTACATTTTAGTACCACCCAGGGAGTAAGTATTTTAGACCTAGTAATGTGCAATGAGTCAGGATTAATTAATTACTTCATTGTAAAGGAGGCTTCAGGCAACAATTATCATAATATGATAGAATTTCACATTCAGTTGAGGATATGAAGTGTGGGTCTAAGACCAGTTTCTTAAACTTAGATAAAGGCAATTACAATGAAGACAGAGTTAGCTAATGTGAACTGAGAAAATAGATTAAAAGATAGGGCAGTGGAGAAGCAGTGACAGACAATTCTTTGAGGAGATATTTCTTAACTCTCAGCAAAGATATATTCTATTGAGAAACAAAGGCTCTATGAGAAGGATGCAATATCTGTTAAGGAAGTTAAGGATAGTATCAAATTGAAAGAAAAAAGTGTACAATGCTGTGAAGTAAGTACTAGGTCAGAAGATTGGACGGATTTTAAAAAACAGCAAAGAATGACTACAAAAAAGGAGAAATTATGAGTATGAGAGAAAGCCTGGTGGAAATACATAAAGACAGTAAAAGCTTCAGCAAGTATTTAAAAAGGAAGAGTAACAAAAGAGAATATTAGTCCCTTACAGGGTGAGGCTGGGGAATTAATAATGGGAAAAAGGCGGATGTATTGAACGGGTATTTTTTGTCTGTCATCGCAGTAGAAAACACAAAAAAACAACCCCAAGTACTTGAAAAGCTAGAAATACAAAGTGAGGAGAAACTTAAAACTAAAGGTTGACAAGTTCCATGGACCTGATGGCCTACATCCTAAGGTTTTAAAAGAAGTGGTTGCAGAGATAGTGGATGCATTAGTTGTGATCTTCCAAAATTCCCTAGATTCTGGAAAGGTCCCAGCAGATTGCAAAATCACTAATTTAACACCTCTATTCAAGAAATGAGAGAGACAGAAAGAAGAAAAGCTGGTCTAACATCTGCTAAAGGGAAAATGTTAGAATCCATTATTAAGGAGGTAACAGCAGGACGTTCAGAAAATCATTATACAATCAGGCAGAGTCAAGGTGGTTTAATCATGTGTGACAAATTTGAGTTCTTTGAGGAAAGAACAAGCAAGATCGATAAAGGGGAAGCCAAAGATGTGGTGTACTTAAATTTCCAAAAGACATTTGATAAGGTGCTATGTCAAAGGTTATGACACAAAATAGGAGCTCATGGTGTAGTGGGTACCATATTAGCATAGATAGAGGATTGGTTAACTAACAGGAAGCAGATAGTAGGGATAAATGGGTCATTTTCAGGTTAGGAAGCTGTAACTGATCCCTGTGCCACATGGATCAGTGCTGGGGCCTCAACTATTTACAACCTATGTCAATGACTTGAATGAAGGGGCTAAATGCATAGTAGCTAAATTTACTGATGACAAAAAGGTAAGTGGGAAAGTAAGTTGTCAAGAGGAGGTAAGGAGTCTACAAAGGTATATAGATAGGCTAAGTGACTAGGCAAAAATTTGGCATATGGAGTACAATGTGAGAAAATGTGAACTTGTCCACTTTGGCGTTAAGAATAGGTAAGCAGAATATTATTTAAATGGAGAGATACTGCAGAACTCTGAGGTACAGAGTGATCTAGGTGTCTTGGTGCTTGAATTACAAAAAGTTAATATGCAGGTACAGCAAGTGATTAGGAAGGGAAATGAAATGTTGGAATTTATTGCAATCAGAATCGAGTATAAAGGTAGGGAGCTGTTGATACAATTGCACAAGGACTTAATAAGGCCTTATCTGGTGTACTTTGTACAGTTTTGGTCTCCTACTTAAGAAATTATATAATTGTAATAGAAGCAGTTCAGAGAAGGTTCACTTGCTGGATTTCTGCGATGAAAGAGTTAGCTAACAAAGAAATGTTGGAAAGGTTGGACCTGCGTCCACTGGAGTTTAGAAGAGTGAGAAGTGATCTTATTGAAACATATAAGATCTTGAGAGAACTTGATAGGATGAATCCTCTTGTGGGGGTGTCTAGAACTAGGGGACACAGTTTAAAAATTAGGGGTCTGCCATTTAAGACTGACATGAGGAGAATTTCCTTCTCTCAGAGGGTCACTAGCGCCTGGAATTCTCTTCCCCAGAGACACATGGAGGCTGGGTCATTGAATATATTCAAGGCTGAGTTGAACAGATTTTTGATCGACAAGGGAATCAAGAGCTATGGCGGATAGACAGGAAAGTGGAGTTGAAACCACAATCAGACCAGCCCATGATCTTATCGGATCCTGGAGCAGGTTCGAGGGTCAAATGACATACTCCTGCTCCTAATTCCTATGCTCTTGCGTTCAGTCATGAACTGGCAATGCAGCTATTCCAGGAATTCCATCTCCTGATAGAGTTAGGGGACAGAGTAAAATCTCCAGAAAAGTGGGAAGAGGCAGGAAGCTCAGGGGTTTTTGTATGGATCACTCTCATTTTAGACTGCTGTATGTAATGACAGTTTGAAGGAGTGCACCAAAGAGCAAAGGAGTCATAGGCCTGAATTTTTGCCACGTCGGGATGGCTGGAAGCCCTCTAAAAATGGTGGGTAGATCCCAATTCTGGAATTCCAACCCCATTCCTGGGTTTTCTGATTTTTGGGAGTGACTTTTAAGTATGTGGGTTGGTTCAGATCATGAGCCCACACCTGGCACTCCCGACTTGGTTGGCTCCATTGCAGGCATAGGCATGTCCTAGTACTCTGCAATTTTACTGGAGTTGGGCCAGCTTTTCAAAGAGTCATGGCTCACAGCACCTTAGTGGTGTTATGAGCCATAATCTACATGAGGGAACCTTTTGAAAGGTAAATTCAAATCTGCCCCCACCAATGTCCCATAGCCCCTCATGTCCCCTAATCCAAGCTATGGCACTCCCATGTCTGTTCACCCACTATACATTGTATAGAACCAATGTACCCTATGTAGACAATAGCATGTGGAATAAAAAACTCTTTAAAAAAATCAGTCATTCAATTCCATTTACTTTCCACTATGTTGAAAAGTCCTTTCACTATATCCCAATAAAAATGTCAATCATCCAGATCCTTTAAAGTATCAACAGCAAAAACTGCAGGCACTTGAAACCTCTTAGCCTTGTGCAAATAAACATTGTGCAATTGACAGCAAAAATCAGCGAGCCAGAGCTGTCAATCAAGCAATGTTTTCCCTGGCGCTCAGGTGTTTCTACATACTAATGGATGTCTGGGCTCTCAGCCAAGCCCTTGATGCATTATTATTGCCACAGCGAATCCACCAGTAAGCTACTGTCCCAAAGGCTTTTGTCTATTTAAAAAACATCTGGACACATACCTTTTGCCTGAATACCAGAGTCATAAAAGAATTTCCAGCTCCAAGGAACATTGTGGGATTGCAAAGGTTTATGGGAATGGTGAATCAAGTGGTAAAATTTATTTTAAAAAATCTTCACAGAATTCAGTGAGCCACTAGGCCAGTTGTTTATGCCACAACAATTAATGTTGTTTGGAAGAAGCACATCAGAAATGATTCAACAAAATCAAGGAGAGGTTGATGTCTTCAGAGATATTTGCATATTATGATCTGCCGGATTGGGTGCAGGACAATTTCAGGTACAGATGGAAAACGCAGACTGATCTATTACTGTCATTTACAGATACAGAGAAGAGATACGCAGTAATCAAAAAGAAAGCATTAGCAGCCACATAGACATGCGAGAAATTTGCTAACTACATATTAGTCTATGGTAGAAATGCACCATAAAGCTTTAGTCACACTATTGAATTCGAAAGAGTTTGTAGCAATGCCATCAAGAGTTCAAAGGTTTAAATTAAGATTGATGAAGTTTTATACTTATACAGTATACACATTATACAGCAGACACATTATCATGCATTGCTAAACAGGGAATCCAGAAAAAAGCGATATTGAATTTGTGGAAGAAGTCGAGGAGTTTGTTATTATGACAGTCCACACATTACCGCAATTACACAAAGATTGAGTGAAATCAGAGGCTGAAATATCAGATAAGGAATGTAAGCAGATCAGAGAATTTTGCATTAAACGATGGCCAACATATATACCACATAGTCCGATCCTGAGACTTTATTTTGAGCAATGAGCACATCTGACAGTGATTGAGGATTTACTGATATACGGTGATGGAATAGTAATCCCAAGAGCATTGAGACTTGAGATCTTACAATGCCTACATCAAGGTCATTTAGGTATTACCAGGTGCAGAGCAAGAGCACAGTATTCGGTTTGGTGGCCAAGTCTCTCAAAGTCACTGGAAGAAATGATATCCAGATGTATCACATGCACAATTCACAGACAGGAATCAAAAGAACCATCTACTAGTTCAAATTCTGTTCAACAGCATCCAGAGGACCAGTAGCAGAATGAGAAGGCCTACAGATGAGAGGAGAATGAGGTACAGTAGACTAGTGAGGGCACTAGAAAGATTATCAGTGTAAGAGGTGAGAATCTCAAAAAAATAGAGGGAGGAAAGAAAAGAGAGAACAAGAAGAGAACCTGGAGAGAGGAATAAAAACAACATTTACCTAAGAGAGCAAAAGGAGGCCACATTTCCTATGAGACTTCAAAACACTGAAATGACTAGGAGACTGAAACCTTGGGATTCCAGGAACATCAGAGAACGCTGAAGTCTGATTAGACACTTGGGGGATGTAGTATAATAGAGTATGTTAGACTAAGTCCCATAAAGGGTTAACTGCAATAGTCTGTGATGTCACAGAAGGAAGTGACATATGTGTGACCTGAGAGACTCTAGGAGAAAGCAGCATGGAAAGAAGCTAGTAAGGGAGTGTTACACTAAATGTTACAATAAAGCCTTTGTAATTAACAGTCTTTGGGAGCTCTTGAAACTACTCCAACCCAACAACACAATAATATAGCCCTGACAAAATCTATCCATTGGTGTATGGAGGAGACCAAATAATACACTGTGAACATAGTATTTCCTCAGCTTGCTAATATTAGAAAATGGTTAGTGGGAGTATAAAGCAGGGAAACAAACATATTCACTTGCATTACAAATGGAGGAAAATATATTCCATTAAGTTAGACCACGTTCAAATGAAGGAACAGCTTTGTACTTTGCTCCCTAACATAGGAATTATCCAAGATCATGAAGCAATGATAGTGCAGTCAGATAAACAAGGATAAATGGTGAGTAGGTCCTTGATCAGACATTGCTGAGTGTACTCACGTTATTTGAGCGAAGAGTAACCCGACCGCCACACCGGGCACAAAATTTGGTTTGGCAGTAAGAGCAGATATGGCCACAGCCATCGGCAAACTTGGTTTTGAGGCAGATCCCACAGGTTGGAGCATCATCCTTGTGCTCCCCCTGGTAACGACGTGCTTCATCACCTATTTTTCGTACCTGTTCCTTGTAGCTCTCAAATTGTTGATGTAATCGCCTGTGGGGAAGGTAAACAAAATAAAGTGAGCCCTTTGATTTCAGTCCTTATTGTACATGTAGTGATAGCCATGCTTGTCTTATGTGGCATAGTCACACCCTCCGCCTATTACATCCCAACAAGAAAGTATTCTTCCACTCTCGTCTTATTGCCTGAATTTTCCCAAGAGGAGAATCTAGTGCTGAATATTTAAAGGGATATCACACAATAATTGTGTGAGATATTTGACAAGTACTATCTTTTTGTAAAAAATAATTTGTAAATGTCCCTAATGTATTGCTAAAAATCTGCAGCCTTTGTCCCTCATTCCCTGTATGTTCAGTTTGCTACAATCAATCCCAAAGATTCTCATCACCTAGAGGTTCTGAGGATTTCAAGAATTTGTTTTCAATCTGGAAAGATATTCTTAGGGGTGTCAGTTTCATGTGAATAGAAACAAAAAGTAAAATGTTAGAAGTTTGAATAAAGTCAATTGTGGAAATGTATTACTTATTATTTAGCATCTGTAACAATCCCTGTGGAAACTGATAACTTTTAAAAGAAATTTGAACTTCCAATTAATAATTGAAAGAATGACACAAAAGATTTAAGTTTTAAGACATTTACTATAATGAAAGACTAAAAGCTCTTAACTGAGCACTATCTTTGCAAGCAACATTTACATAGAAATTAGGAACAGGAGTAGGCCTTTTGGCCCCTCGAGCCTGCTCTGACATTCATTATGATCATGGCTGATCATCCAACTCAATAGCCTGCTCCTGCTTTCTCCCCATATCCTTTGATCCCTTTTGCCCCAAGAGCTATATCTAACTCCTTCTTGAAAGCATAAAATGTTTTGGTCTCAACTACTTTCTGTGGTAACGAATTCCACAGGCTCACCACTCTCTGGGTGAAGAAATTTCTCCTCATCTCAGTCCTAAATGGTCTACTCCATATCCTCAGACTGTGACCCTTGGTTCTGGACTCCCCCACCATCGGGAACATCCTTCCTGCATCTACCCTATCTAGTCTTGTTAGAATTTTATAGGTTTCTATGAGATCCCCCCTCATTCTTCTGAACTCCAGCGGATATAATCCTAATCGACTCAATCTCTCCTCATGTGTCAGTCCCGCCATCCCAGGAATCAGTCTGGTAAACCTTCGCTACACTCTCTCTATAGCAAGTACATCCTTCCTCAGATAAGGGGACCAAAACTGCACACAATATTCCAGGTGTGGTCTGACCAAGGCCCTGTACAAATGCAGCAAGACATCCCTGCTCCTGTACTCGAATCCTCTGGCTATGAAAGCCAACATACCATTTGCCTCTTTACCGCCTGCTGCATCTGCATGCTTACCTTCAGCGACTGGTGTATAAGGACACCCAGGTCTCGTTGCACATTCCCCTCTCTCAATGTATAGCCATTCAGGTAATAATCTGCCTTCCTGTTTTTGCTACCAAAATGGATAACCTCACATTTATCCACATTATACTGCTTCTGCCATGCATTTGCACACTCACTTTAAACCACAGAATACCCCCTTGTTAATCTAGCACAAGCAAAAAACCAACTCCACAGGTATACATTACACTGTCCTTTAAGTAGACATCTAATTCTCCCAAAATCAGTCAAAAGTGACTCTTAGCCCCCAAGGGTTCACTTCTGTTCTTCTGGCGACTTCTCCCTCTAGGTAAAGCTAGATGAATCTTCCAGCCTCATTTTAACTCCTCATGGTTTGGTCTCTTCAATCTGAACGTGAGCTCCCACCCACATTCCTGCACGGTGAACCAAAGAAACTTTCATCCTCTAAATTCTCATTCTCTCTCTCCTGG
Source organism: Isurus oxyrinchus (assembly GCA_026770705.1). Lineage (NCBI taxonomy): Eukaryota > Metazoa > Chordata > Chondrichthyes > Lamniformes > Lamnidae > Isurus > Isurus oxyrinchus. The sequence continues at coordinate 114,414,064 of JANJGN010000006.1, forward strand.
ACCCTGACAGACTAACCTGTCTGCGATATTCAGTGATATTTTAGGAAAACCTGTAACCCAATATCACAATGGCTTCCCTCTGTACCCTTCCCATCTCAAAGACCATCACCACGGCAATGTGAATCACATTGGCTTTGTATCCAGAAATGCTGATTAGTTACCTTGAGAGCCTAGCTCCCTTTCACCTTGGAACTAAATGGACAGTTTAAAGGACAATTCTTTACAACCCGATATTCTCAAAACTTTTCTTGGACTTTGGAGACCCACAGTCTATCCATTGTTAGTACGCAGGCTGCTGCCAATGTCTCCAAGCATAAACATCTCACAATTTCTTCCCAATAAAACAATCTAGACCCTTTCTAATCTCTAACAATCAAACCACCCAGGCTTGCTGTCAGGCCGATGCCAGAATCACATGACCCCTTTCATTTTACCTTAAATTAAGGATGCAGTCACAAAACATAATCTTACAAACCTCATAATTGTGCCACATTCAAAAGAAAAATGTGATGGTTGTAAACTTACATCCATTAAATTACATCTTTCCAAAATACCCTCAAAGTACTTCAATGTTTATCATTAGCTCTTTTTTTAAAAAAACTGCTGATTCTTGATTTCCAGAAAGTGTTCACCCTCCTTTCCTTTTATGTACTTTGTTCCTTTGCAATGCTCTGGAATATGATTTTCTATTTTGTTTTGTTCATTTAAGTTTTTCCTTTCTGTAACATGCTGCAGAGTGTGAAAAGCTATGTCAATATCTTAGTTGCCCATTTTCCTTGAATGTTACTTGGTAAAGTAGTATTGGTCTGGAATTTGTGGTGAGTGATGAAAGAATAGTGCTCGCTACTAAGCATGAAAAAATCTGACCATAAAGATGGAACTGGCTCTGAATGGTTGATTTCCTTTATTCTGATGTGACTTTGAATCTGGCACCATCTGGTGTCCAGCAACAGTTGATTGGCTGAACAACCAGTTTTCATAGACAGCAAACTCAGAAGTGAAAAGCATGGATTATAATCATATCAGAATTATTTTACAGAAAGAGAAAGAAAAATTGGGATATACAGGTGGGACTAAAGTGGGAATTCAAATGCCATTAAAAAAAAAATTAAAAATCATGGAGTTTATAAATGATATTTTGAGGGAATAACACTCCACGTTTGTGGAAGAAGCCTTGATACAGGAGCAGTTGCTGGTGTCAGAAGTATAGCTAATCCAACGAAGCTTGCTCGACTGGTTCTGGAACAGGTAGAGTTTACTCCTAAAATATAGTTATTGTGTAACTTTCTCCCCTAGAACCTCAGTGGGCAATGTTTAGAGGATGTGTTATCTCTTTGTAGGAGAAATTAGTCTGCCTTCCTGTTTTTGCTACCAAAACGGATAACCTCACATTAATGAAATCAGGTGGAGTGTCATTGATTGCTGCTCCTGGTGGACACGGCTTTGTGCTGGGACCATGCAGAGGGGAACATTTCCCTTGAGCTCATTATGTTGCAGTTCATTTCATTACATTACAAAAATAACTACACTTCGACAGTACTTCATATACTGTGAAACACTGGGATATCCTGAGGTTGTGAGAAGTGTTCTATACATATACAGATTTATTCTAGAGGTATCAAATTCAATAGCAGTGACATTTTGTTAAATTTGTATAGGACCCCGGTCAGGCCACACTTAGAGAGTGCAGTGCGTAGCTCTGATCTTCATACCGTAAACAAGGCACAGAAGCATTGGAGAAAATGCAAAAAATATCTCCAGAGATGGTACTACAATTAAGTAATTAGTTATCTGGAAAGTTTGAACAGGTTAAGATTTTTCCTTTAATGCAGATCTGATATGGGTCTTTAGGATTATGAATGAGGTGGACAGGGTGGATGTGGGAGAACGTTTCCACTGGGAGAATCCAAAACTATGGGGAAAAATGACAAGGTTGTAACTAATAAATCCAACAGCAGATAAGGAGAAATTTCTTAACTCACTGTGTGGTTAGAATGTGGAAATTGTGAACACAGAACATCAGTGAGACAAATATCTTAAATGCTTTCAAAAGGAAAGCAGACAAGTGCATGAAGGAAAGGAACTGGAAAATTTGTTGGAAGGCTGAGATGGGGTAGATGGAATGGGAGGAGACTCTTGCAAAAGAACACACACCAGCACAGACTAGTTGCCGAATGGCCTGTTTCCATGCTGTATATTCTATGTAATTTTAAATATCCCTCCGAGAAACCTGCATTCCTTCAACTCTGGTTTCTTCTGCATTTCCCCAGCTCCTTTGTGTTACCATTGGTGGTCAGGCCTTCAGTTGCCTAAGCCCTAAACTCTGGAAAACTTCTCCATCTCTCACCCTGAAAAGCTCTGAGAGCACAAGAGAAAGAAAGAAAGATTTGTATTTTTTAGCACATTTCACAATCTCTCGGTGGCTCAAAGCACTTTGCAGCCAATGAAAAGCTTCTGAAATGTGGTCACTGGTACAATGAGTAGGAAACACAACAGCTAATTTATGTGCACAGCAAGATCCCACAAACAGCAACGTAATAATAACTAGATAACGCTTTTTGTGATATTGATTGGAGGATTAAATATTGGCAGGACAATGGGGAAAACTCTGTTGCTCTTCTTCGAAATAGTGCCATGGAATTTTTGATGTTCACCTGGTTTAATGTTTCATTTGGAAGCAGGCATTTCCAACAGGGCAGTACTCCCTCAGTACTGCACTGGAGACCATGAAAGAGGGAAATAGAGAGCACACACCACAGAGAAATATGGAGAGAATTCAGAGCAAAGGGAAAGAGAAGAAAGGAGATCGAAAAAGATGGAGGAGAGACAAACAAGGGAATGATATAAGGGTAGGTGAGAAAGTCTCAAGGGAAGAGAGAGCACATATAAAATAAAGACACACACACAAAGAGAAGAGATGGAGTAGAGACAGATAAACTGCAGGGAAGGAGCAGAGAAAGGAAAGGAAGTAAAAGATGCAGAAGGGACAGTTGTGAAAAATTAGGCAGAAAGGAGGCAAGAGTGAGCTGATGAGTTGAAAGCGATAACAAGAAGAGGACAATATATAAAAAAGAGATACAGAATGGAACTTGAGGGAGAGAAAAATGATTTCAGACTTTTTGGTACCTGGGTCTTTTGTCACACTCATGTAAGACTAAATATTTTGGTAGAGCTGACTGTGCAAAGTCTGAACAGTATGTAAGTATTTAGAACACATATGGTCATTGTTTAAAGTGTATAATTCTATATACTACTGCCACCTCGTGGACAAGCAGCAGCAAGGGCAGTGAAATACAAGTTGTCTGGAAGTATGTCCTGTGTATGAACTGCAATTTACTGTGCGAAGTACAGAACATGTCAAGTAGCATCACATAATACATCAGTGTTGATCATATTGTAGCACAAAGCTAGTCTGCACAATTAATACTGTTCCCTTTAGCTGAATTTGAATTGCCCTACGGGGAAATAGCACTGTCGCTTCTCAACAACAAACTCAGCCCTCATGGTAATCATCTCACAAGTCAACTTTTGCTAACTGACAATACCTAGAGTTATCCCCCACCACTCCCCGGCCCAGATTACTGAATGTGGTATTCATTGTCCAGGTTGCAGTTAATTGATCAGCAAAATAAAGAGAAGGGCCGGATTTTCCGGCCATTGAGCCATTGAAATCTCCGTTCACTTCGGCGGGACTGGAAGGGCCCGACGGGCTGCAAAATTCCGGCCAAGGTGTCTGAACAAATTAGCATTTTGGTATGAGTCTTCATCCTGTCGTTGCATTCAAGTGTTGACTATCCATTGTAGTGGAGAAAACATACTGCTGGGTGCTTGCAAACCTGTGACTCATTATTTCATAATCCTTTCAATGTAACCTGAATAGCACATTAACTGCAAGCTAAATAAGCTACAATGAAACCAATAATTAGACAATTAAAAACATTAATTATCAACAGTAATGTAAAGTCTGCACTGACAATTATTACTAATCACATTCATGAAACAACACTGACATTATGTTGCTGACAAGATCCCCACATATCTGATGAAGTTCAGTGCTCCTTGAGAGTTCAGCAGCGGAGTTTGCTGGCTACTGTGTTCAGCAGATTGAAAAGGCACTGGAACCAGTTCTGGGACAGGAAAGAGCTATACCAATGGGTTAGGCTCCAACTGAACCACGATAGGTCCTGTGTCCTAGTGGAAAGGGTGAATAGGGAGGTGGCAAATGCTTAAAACTAGTAAGGGGGGAGAAGGGAGGGATCTACAAAAAATGTAAACAGCCTACGTGTAAACAAAACAAAACAGGAGAACATAGGAAAGAATGAAGTAAAGGAGGATGTTGACGGGAAAGGGACAAATAGAATTACACAGCAGGAATCTTAAATAAGGCTAGAATACTTAATAAGTATTTTGTATCAGTATAAAGAGAATTGGAATCTGACAAAATATCATTAGGAGCAGAGATAGAAGAAGCTAAAGATAGGATGTAAATTGAAAGGGAGGGGGTACTGAAAAGGCTGGCTATGCTTAGAGTGCATAAGTCACAAGATCGGGTGGCTTGCATCTCAGCTTGCTGAAGGAAGTGGGAGTAGAGATTGTGGAAGGGCTTGCCATAATTTTCCAATCTTTCCCAAATATGGGGAAGGTCTGGAGAATTGGAAAGTGGCAATTGTGACACCCTTATTCAAAAAAAGGGTGAAAGGATATTCTTAGTAACATCAATGGTGGTTAAGGTTTGAGTAACAATAATCAGGGAAAATATCAACAGGCATTTGGAGAGGTTTGTGTTGGGAATGCAGCACAGATTTGTAAAGGGAGATCATGTTTGACTAATCTAATTGAATTTTTTAATGAAGTAACAGAGAAGGTTGATGAAGGGAATGTGGTGGATGTTATCTAAATGGATTTTAAGGAAGTGTTCAACAAAGTACCGTATAAAAGACTGGTTGACAAAATTCAGGCTCATGGAATAGGAGGGTGTTCTACTGGCTTAAGGAGAGAAAACAGCAAGTTATGGTAAATGGTAATTTTTCAGGCTGGAGGATGGTAGTCAATGGTAGACAAGGGTCAGTACTAGGACCATTACTTTTCTGTGATATGCAAATAACTTGGATCTTGGAACACAGGGTAGAATTTCCAAATTTGCCGATGATACCAAGGACAAGAGGCAAACAGTGAAGATGATGCTAACTGCCTTTTTTTTATTCATTCACCTCCGCTGCGACAGGGCATGGATATGCTCGCAAAATGGGCAGACAAGTGGCAGATGAAATAGAGAAGCATGAGGTGATGTATTTTGACAGAAGAGAGAAAGAGAGGCAATATAGGCTTAATGGCACAGTTCTAAAGAAGTGCAGGGAGCTGGGGGTTCATGTGCATCAAACTTTGAAGGTGACCTATTGAGAGATTGGTTAGCAAAGCATATGGCATTTTGGGTTTCATTAGTAGAGACATCAAGTACAAAAGCAGGGAAATTATGCTGAGCATTGAGTTAGGCCCTAACTCAGAGATTGTGTCCTATTCTGGTCACCGCACTTTGGGAAGGGTGTGAGGGTCCTTGAGAGGGTGCAGAGCAGGTTTACCAGAATGGTTCTCGGGATGAGGGATTTTAGTTTCAAAGTTAGAAGAAGCTGGGGTTGTTCTCCTTGGAGCAAAGAGAGATTGAGGGGAGATTTAATAGAGATGTACAAGATTATGACAGGTATAGATAAGGTAGACAAAGAAAGGCTGTTCCCGTTAGCTGTCTGTACAAAGACTAGTGAACACAGATTTAAGGTTTTAGGCAACTGGCGCAGGGGGAATGTGAGGAGGAACTATTTTACACAACGAGTGGTAACGACCTGGAACTCGCTGCCCACAAGGATGGTAGAAGCGGAAGCAAACAATGGTTTCAAAAGGAAATGGGATGGGTACTTGAAGGAAATAAACCTGCAGGACTATGAGGATTGAGTGGTGGAATGGGACTGATTGGATTGCTGTGTGGGGAGCCTGCATGGACTCAATAGGCTGCATGGCCTCTTGGTGAGGTAAATGACTTAATGGGCAGAATTAAATGCCTTTCCCTGAGGCGAGTTAGGAGATGGGTGGGATATTTATTTAGGTGGGAGAATATGGGTGGGGAACCTGTCGCCTTCCCACCTCTTCCCCGATTAAATCCAGAGAGGGAAGGTTCGTGGACAGCTGTCCCCCTCCAACTCGATTGAGGCCCTTAAGTGGGCAATTAATGTCCACTTAAGGGCCTCATCTCAATGCCAATGACACTCAACCAGCAGGGGGCAGGACAGTCACCATGTGGGAATCCCAAGAAGCAAACCCTGTTCTGGGGTTGTGTCCCTTGTTGTCAAGCACTCCGTGCCTGATCGAGGGAACTGGCACCAGGAAGGAGGAGGGCACGTTGAGAGCCAACCCCTGCTCCTTCATCCACCCGCACCCCCATGTCTCCCCCTGTCCAGCCACTCCACTCCCCCCCTCCCCTTGCCCAGCCATTCCCATACCATCCTCCCTCACCTATGGCCTGGATCCCTCTCTGATTCTGGGCCTCTGGTAGGTGCACTGCCAGCAACTACCACCACTCTCCTGGTGGCAGTGACAGGCTGGCAGCTCACTGGGGGTGGGATTTCTGCTCCCATGTTCCTTGATCCCACGGATCCCACAAAAATATTTTTCTCTAACCTGTTCATGTGGTTTCCCTCATACTTACGTCCTTTTCTATCAACATCTTCAAGTGGCTGCTATTACCTAGATGTTCCTCTACTTTCACTTCTCTTATCTGCTCTGGTTCATTGCTCATTACTAGATCCAATAACAAATCTTGCTTGTTGTGCTTTTTACAGATTGAATTAGAAAGGAGTCCTGTATACATTGTAGATACTCCATTCCCTTATCCCTTTTACCCACCTCATCTGTCCAATTATTATCACAGTTTAATGATGACAGAAAGATAGGTAGGAAAGTGAAGTGTTTTGTCACTTCTTAATAACTTGGATTGCAAAGCACACACACCTATCTGCTTCTGAACCCCAGCTTCCTGTGTAAAATCGGAAGGTACCTTTATTCTTTTTCTACAATACGCTGGGAATTAGCACACTGTATTGGCAGGGCTTTTATAGAGCATTTCTTTTTAACTAAAATGTCCTTTTACAAAAACACATAAACATTAACACAAACATCACAGAAGTAAATTGTGAAAAGGGCATGAGTTTGAAGAGCCACATAGATAGGCCAAGCGAATGGGCAAATATTTGGCAGATGGCCAGTTAAGTGCCTGACTGGAACTTAACACAGTGAGTCTTCCCCAACAGAGGCAATGTAGGACTCTTGTTGGCTCTGGAGTTGATGGACGAGACCCCATCACCTGCATTAAACTCCACCCGATGACTCAGTGACTGATGTCCCTTAGTTCTAGTCTCCCCCACAAGGGGAAACATCATATCAGCATCCACCATATCAAGTCTCTTCAGGGTCTTATATGTTTCAATAAGATCACCGTTCAATCTACTAAACTCCAATGGGTATTGGCCCATTCTGTTCAACCTTTCCTCATAGGATAACCTCTTCATCCCTGTAATGAATCTAGTGAATCTTCTCTGAACTGCTTCTAATACACTTATATCCTTTCTTAAGTAAGACGACCAAAAGTGTACATAGTACTTCCGATGTGGTCTCACCATGGCCCTGGACAGCTACAGTAAAACCTCTCTACTTTTATATTTCATTCCCCTTCCAGTAAATGACAACATTCCATTTGCCTTCCTAATCCTTGCTGAACCTGTATACAAACTGTTCCTGATTCATGTATCAGGGCACCCAGATCCCTCTGTACCTCAGAATTCTGCAAATTCTCTCCCTTTAAATAATATACTGCTTTTCTATCCTTCCTGCCAAAGTTCACACTTTCCCACATTATTGCCAGATTTTTGCCCACTTGCTTGACCTATCTATTTCCCTTTGCAAACCCTTTATGTCCTCTTCACAACTTACTTTCCTACCTATCTTTTTGTCATCAGCAAACCCTGATATTAAATGGATAGATGAGGTAGGTAAAGGGGTAAGGGAATAGAGTTCCTACAATGTGTACAGAACTCCTTTCTATCTCAATCTGTCAAAAGCACAACACAGAAGATTTGTTATTGGATCTAGTAATGAGGAATGAACCAGAGCAGATAAGACAAGTGAAAGTAGGGGAACATTGAGGCAATAGTGACCACTATTAAAGATGTTGATAGAAAAGTATGAGGAAAACCAGATGAACGGGTTGGAGAAAAACTGGTTTCAAGGGGCTGAGAAGAAAGCTTGGTAAAATAAAATGGGTTATAATATTAGCGAACAACAGTGTGGAAGAACAATGGGAAACATTTAAAATGGTGATCAACAGAGTGCAGGGAAAATACATTCCACTAAAAGAAAGAACAAACTGAACATGAGTGTGATTCCATGGGTGAATGAAGACATGATGGAACAAGTGAGTGTTAGGAAAGATACACACATCCCTCTGCCATCTACATATTTAATGTATGAGAAAGAACGTGAAGAGTCTAGCAGAAAGGTAAAAAACAAATTCAGAAGGCAAACAGTAACTATGAAAGTAAATTCAGTAGAAACATCTTGGCCCAAAGAGTGCTGAGAATGTGGAACTCACTACCACAGGGTGCAGTTAAAGTGAATATTATAGATGCTTTTAAGGGGAAGCTCAAAAAGCACAAGATGAAGAAGGGAATAGAGAGTTACTATTTAGATGAGGAAAGATAGGAGGAGACTAGAGTGAAGCGATAACACCAGCATAGACTGGTTGGGCCAAATGGCCTATTTCTGTGCCGTATACCCTTGTGTAATCTATATAGGGTCTCATTGAATAGGGGAGCAGACTCAAGGGACAAAATGGTTTCCTGTTCCTATGTTCATGAAGAAAAAGCAGTTGAAGGGATGTGGAAATCAAAGGGTAAATGTGATTCAGACTGGGTAATCATGTGGAGGGTAAATGCCTCCATAGACTGGCTAGGCCAAATGGCCTGTTTGTCTGTCATATGTTCTCTGTGTAATTCTGTATATGCATAGGTGAGAATAGCCAGCCACAAGTTGCATTGCATCATCTGAGGAAAACATTGAACAGGAAGTCACATTGGGTTACTTTTGCTTCTCTTTAATTGAGCAATTCAAAGCAAAGTTGAAAGAAACTGAGTATTTACAAGCCTTGAAACTCTTGCCTAACAAACGGCATTCTGCAACAGAAGTAGGTGGGAGGTGCTCTAACCATGAGGTAATGGGAAGTTACAAAAGAACATATGAATGAGGAGCAGGAGTAGGCCACTCGGCCCCTTGAGACTGCTCCGCCCTTCAATAAGATCAAGGCTGATCTGATTGCAATTTCAACCCCACATTCCTGACTACCCCTGATAACCTTTCACTCCCTTGTTAATCAAAATCTATCTAGCTCTGCTTTAAAAATGTTCAAAGAGACTGCTTCCAAGCAAGAGAGTTCCGAAGAATAACGACCTTCTGAGAGACAAATTTCTCCTCATCTTAGCCTTAACTGGTCGACCTTACTTTAAACAATGATCCCAGCTCTAGATTCTCCCACAGGAGGAAAAATCATGTCCACATCCACCCTGGCAAGACTCCTCTTCTAAACTGCAGTGGATACAAGCCTAGCCTTTTTATTTATTCATTCACAAGATGTGGGCTTCGCTGGCTAGGCCAGCGTTTATTGCCCATCCCTAGTTGCCCTTGAGAAGGTGGTAATGAGCTGCCTTCTTGAACTGCTGTAGTCCATGTGGTGTAGGTACACCCAGAGTACTGTTAGAGAGGCAGTTCCAGGATTTTGACCCAACAACAGTGAAGGCACGGTGATATATTTCCAAGTCAGGATGGTGAGTGGCTTGGAGAGGAACTTCCAGGTGGTGGTGTTCCCATGTATCTGTTGCCCTTGTCCTTCCAGATGGTAGTAGCTGTGGGTTTGGAAGGTGTTTTCTAAGGAGCCTTGGTGAATTCCTGCAAATGCACTCATCCAGGCAAGTGGGGTATAATTCATCACACTCCTGACTTGTGCCTTGTAGATGGTGGACAGGCTTTGGGGAATCTGGAGGCGAGTTACTCACCACAGGATTCATAGCCTCTGACCTGCTCTTGTACCCACAGTATTCATATAGCTAATTCGACTAACCCCCAAGATGTTGATAGTGGGGGATTCAGTGATGGTAATGCCATTGAATGTTAAGGAGTGATGGTTAGATTCTCTCTTGTTGGAGCTGGTCATTGCCTGGCACTTGTGTGGCACGAATGTTACTTTCCACTTGTCAGCCCAAGCCTGGATATTGTCCAGGTCTTGCTGCATTTGTACCTGGACTGCTTCAGCATCTGAGGAGTTGCGAATGCTGTTGAACATTGTGCAACCATCAGCGAACATCCCCACTTCTGACTTTATGTAGGAATGAGGGTCATTAATGAAGCAGCTGAAGGTGGCTGGGCAGAGGACACTACCCTGAGTAACTCCTGCAACAATGTCTCGAGACTGAGCTCCAACAACAACAGCCATCTTCCTTTGTGCTAGGTATGACTACAACCAGCAGAGAGTTTTCCCTCAATTCCCATTGACTCCAGCTTTGCTGAGGCTCCTTGATGCCACCCTCGGTCAAATGCAGCCTTGATGTCAAGGGCTGTCACTCTCACCTCACCTCGGGAGGTCAGCTCTTTTGTCCATGTTTGAACCAAGGCTGTAATGAGGTCAGGAGCTGAGTGGCCTGGTGGAATCCAAACTGGGCGTCAGTGAGCAGGTTATTGTCAAGCAAGTGCCACTTGATAGCATTGTTGATGACCCCTTCCATCATTTTACTGATGATCTAGAGTGGCCTGATGGGGCCGTAATCGGCCGGGTTGGATTTGTCCTGCTTTTAGTGTACAGGACATACCTGGGCAATTTTCCACATTGCCGGTTGGATGCCAGTGTTGTAGCTGTACTGGAACAGCTTAGGTAGGGGCGCAGCAAGTTCTGGAGCACAAGTCTTCAGTACTATCGCCAGAATATTGTCAGGACCCATAGCCTTTGCAGTATTCAATGCCTTCCGCAGTTTCTTGATAGCATGTGCAGTGAATCAAATTGGCTGACGACTGACATCTGTGATGCTGGGGACGTCCTGAGGAGGCTGAGATGGATCATCTACTTGGCGCCTCCAGCTGAAGATTGTTGTGAATGCTTCAGCCTTATCTTTTGCACTGATCTACTGGGCTCTCCCATTATCAAGAATGGGGGTATTTGTGAAGCCTCCTCCTCCAGTCAGTTGTTTAATTGTCCACTAACATTCACAACTGGATGTGGCAGGACTGCAGAGCTTAGATCTGATCTGTTGGTTGCGGAATGCTTACCTCTGTCTATCACTTGCTGCTTATGCTGTTTGGCACGCAAGTAGTCCTGTGTTATAGGTTCACCAGGTTGGCACCTCATTTTTAGGTATGCCTGGTGCTGTTCCTGGTATGCCCTCCTGCACTCTTCATTGAACCCAAGGTTGATCCCCTGGCTTGATGGTAATGGTAGAGTGGGGGAATATGCTGGGCTATGAGGTTACAGGTTGTGGTCGAGTACAATTCTGTGGCTGCTGATGGCCACACTTGCTAGATGTGTTCAAAATCTATCCCATTTAGCACGGTGGTAGAGCCACACATCACGACGGAGAGTATCCTCAATGTGCAGACAGGACTTCGTCTCCACAAAGGTGGTCACTCCTACTGATACTGTCATGGACAGATGCAGGTTGCTGAGGATGAAGTCAGGTATGTTTTACCCTCTTGTTGGTTCCCTCACCACCTTCCACAGACCCATTTAGCAGCTATGTTCTTCAGGACTCGGCCAGCTCGGTCAGTAGTGGTATGCTACCGAGCCTCTCTTGTTGATGGACATTGAAGTCCCCCACCTAGAGTACATTCTGTGGCCTTGCCACCCTCAGTGCTTCCTCCAAATGTTTAACATGGAGGAATACTGATTCATCAGAACCCTGTTATAACACCTTTAATAATTGCTTCTAACATTTTCACCATGATAGATGGTAAGCTAACTGGCCCGTAGTCTGCAGCTTTCTGTCTGTCTCCCTTTTTGAATAAAGGAGTTACATTCACTGTTTTCTAATCTAATGGAACCTTTTCCAAATCTAGGGAATTTTGGAAAATTGAAACCAATGCATCAACTTTCTCACTAGCCACTTCTTTGAAATCCATCAGGACCCAGGGACTTGCCAGCCTGCAGCTCCAGCAGTTTGCTCAGTACCACTCCTCTGATTTATAGCTATTTACAGGATTTTACTTGTACCCTCTACAGTGAAGACTGATGCAAAATACCTGTTTAATTCATCCGCCATCTCCTTATTTTCCATTAGTAATTCCCCAGACTAACTTTTTATGGGACCAACACTCACTTTGTTAACCGTTTTCTTTTTTAAATATCTATAGAAACTCTTATTATCTGTGTTTATATTTCTAGCTAGCTTTCTATCGGACTGTAATTTTTCCCTCCTTATTACTCTTTTGGTCATTCTTTGCTGCTTTTTATATTCTGTCCAATCTTCTGATCTGCCACCCATCCTTGCATAATTATATGCTTTTTCTTTAAGTTTGATACTATCTTCAATTTACCACGGATGGTGGGTCCTCCCCTTGGAATTTTTCTTTCCCGTTGTAATGTATCTATTCTGTGTATTCTGAAATGTCCACTTAAATGTCTGCCACTGCATCTCTGTTGACCTATCCCTTAACCTAATTTGCCAGTTCATTTTAGTCAGCTGTGCTTTCAGCCCTTATTATTCCTTTTTTTAAGTTTAAAATATTAGTCGTGGTCCCACTCTTCTCTCCCTCAAACTGAAAGTTAATAATAAATTAACTCCAAAACGTGAATGTGTTTCAGGATAATGACCCAATTCAATATTTCTATTCTTCAGATGCTATAGAGAAGTTGATTGGAAAACCTCTGGAGTTTGTCCAGCTTGCTAGAGTCAGTGATTATTTCTTCAAACTGGATAGATACTCAGGTAGTTTCCATATAAAAAGACAAAGGAACGGCAGGGAACCATAGGAAAAATGCTCAAAGAGGTCCTAAGAAAAGCTGGACCTGAACAGAAAAGGGGTCATCTACAGCTTGCAATTATATAGTCTTTTGCCAAGGTACATCCCACAGCAAGTGTAATCAGACAGAAATTGACCCTGAACCAAAGACCACGACATTACAATATGGGTGACCACATCTGGGTTAAAGATGATTTTAAGGATCATCTTAATGCAAGATGCCGGGGCTAAAAGAGTTAAGTTTTGAAATCAGGTTGCATAGATTAGGCTTGTAACTCCATGAGGATAAAGAGGAGATATAACTGAGGTGTTTAAGTAGATTAAGTGATTCAATAGGGTAAATAAAGAGAAAGTCCACAGAGTCCAGAACAAGGGGGTATAGCTTTGAAATTAAAATTAGGCAGTTGAGGGGTGGTGTCAGAAAGCACTTCTGCATGAAAAAAGTAGTCTAAATCTGGAACTCCCTTGTCATGAAGAGCTGTTGAGGCTGGGGGGTGGGGGGGTGCAGCTGAAAATCCGATATTGAGTAACTGAGTTAGGTTGATTTTTGGAGAGGGAAACAGTTTTTATTTCAGGTCAATGATCTTTCATCAGAACCTGCTGTGAGTCTGGGATGGATTCTATGACAGGGATGAGGGAGGTGGGGGGGGGGGGTGGGCGGTGCGTGGGTGTGCATGCTGGTGGTGGGTGCACTTGGCGGTGGGCTGTGTATGCTGGTGGAGTGCGCATGGCAGTGAGGTGCGTGTGCTAGTGGGGTGTGCGTGGCAGTGGGGTGTGCATGCTGCTGGGTTGTGCGTGGCAGTGGGGTGTGCATGCTGCTGGGTTGTGCGTGGCAGTGGGGTGTGCATGCTGGTGGGGTGCGCGTGCTGGTGGGTTGAGCGTGGTGGTGGGGTGCGCATGGCAGTGGGGTGCGCGTGGTGGGGTGCACATGCTGGTGGGCTGCGCGTGGTGGTGGGCTGTGTGTGCTGGTGGGGTGCACATGGCGGTGGGGTGCGCGTGGTGGGGTGCACATAGCGGTGGGGTGCACATGGCGGTGGGCTGTGTGTGCTGGTGGGGTGCACATGGCGATGGGGTGCACATGCTGGTGGGGTGCGCGTGGTGGTGGGTGGGCATGGTGGTGGGCTGTGCATTCTGGTGGGGTGCACATGGTAGTGGGCTGCACGTGGTGGTGAATGCGTGTGGTGGTGGGGTACGTCTGGTGGTGGGTGGGTGTGGTGGTGGAGTGCGCGTGCTGGTGAGGTGGGCATGCAGGTGGGGTGCACGTGGTGGTGGTGAGGTGTGTGTGCTGGTGGGATGCGTATAGTGGTAGGTGGGCGTGGTGGTGGGGTGGGTGTGCTGGTGAGGTGCGCGTGCTGGTGTGGTGCGCATGCTGGTGGGTTGAGCGTGGCAGTGGGATGTGCATGGTGGTAGGTTGTGCTTGCTGGTGTGGTGCACATGGTGGTGGGGTGCGCGTGCTGGTGGGATGCGCGTGGTGGTGCGCTGTGCATGCTGGTGGGGTACGCGTGCTGGTGGAGTGCGCATGCTGGTGGGTTGAGCGTGGCAGTGGGATGCGCGTGCTGGTGGGGTGCGGGTGCTGGTGGGGTGCACGTGCTGGTGGGATGCTCGTGGTGGTGGGGTGCACGTGTTGGTGGGATGCATGTGGTGGTGGGCTGTGCATGCTGGTGGGGTGCGCATGGTAGAGGGTGGGCGTTCCTGGTGGTAGGCTGCGCATGTTGGTAGGGTGCGTATGGTGGGTGTGCGTGGCAGTGGGGTGTGCTTGCCCCCTCAGAAGGAAAGCCGGCCAGCAGCCAACATGTCGGAAAGGAGAAGCCATAACACGATCCAGGTGGGCTAACAAGGTAAGGGTGGGACATCCCCCCTCAGTGGAGCTAGTTTCATCCTCGAGAGTTGCCAGCCAATCTGACTGGCCAGCAACTCTAGCTGTCCCGGCAGTGCCAAAGCTCAGTAGTGGGAACTGCAAGAATGAGCATACAGAAGATAGCTGGCTGCTGGAACAGGGTAAGTCCCGCGGTATTATGGCAGGTAGGGGTCCAAGAGCCTGGAGAACAGGGGAGAGGAGTGTGGGGACTGGGTTTTGGAGGGCATGTGGTGAGGAAGGAGGGGTGACATCTTGGGGGCTGATGCACATTTTTCATCTAGACCACAAGAAGAAATAAGAAAAAAAAAACCACTCCCACCCACCTGCCCACACCAGCAGTATTATGGCGTGGGCAGTGTATTATCCTGGTCAATTGGCTTGCTAAAAAGCTTAATTGACCTTTCATTATTTATTTACAAATGGCGGGTGGGCTTCCAACTTTGGCGCCTGCCCACTTGGCATATTATGGGGGGTCAGTGCAGAATGGGTTGGACCATGGTGGGCTCAGCTTCCAACATATTTTACGCCCAGCCCCTGTCGAACATGCAAAATCTAGTCCTGCTTCTCTCCCTAGATGCTGCCTGAACTGCTGAGTTTTTCCATCACTTTCTGCTTTCATTTCCAATTTCCAGCATCCGCAGCGTTATGCATTTGTATTGATTCATTTTTTTTTATTGATTAACTTTTGTTAGGCAAGGGTTATGGAAACAAGAAAGGTAATTGGAGTTAAAATAATCATTCAAATCTA
The DNA here is from genome assembly GCA_026770705.1 of Isurus oxyrinchus. Classification (NCBI taxonomy): domain Eukaryota; kingdom Metazoa; phylum Chordata; class Chondrichthyes; order Lamniformes; family Lamnidae; genus Isurus; species Isurus oxyrinchus. Next base: position 114,429,711 of record JANJGN010000006.1, read on the forward strand.
ATTGAATAATGGAAAAGGCTTGAGGGAGTGAATGGCCTCTTGCTCTTATGTAGTTAACTTAATTAAATGTGGTAATGGCATGTTACTGATCATACGGGCATCTGAGTTGCCAAGGCAACATATCTTTTACAAGTATGTTGTAGTTTGGAGCTATGGATAGTGATGGTAGAGACTGAAATTTCTCTTGCCATCACATGGCTGATCTGGAATATCTCCCACTCTTACCGCCTGTCACAGGCACATTGGAAGGATTTACAAGTTGATAATCAGCCTGTTTGGCTGTTTATGAGCATGCCTTCCCAGGCCAAAAGTTCGGGGTAGGACTCGAACCCAGAGACAGGGACAACACCCACTAAGCTACAAGACCTCCAGAATTAATTGTTGTGTTTTATATATAAGGCCAGGAGCAATGGTAAGGGGTGCTTACACCTTACCATGAACAGAATTAAAGCCTGTGGTGAAAGAAAAAGATTTTGGTGTCACAATTCATAATTCAATAAACCATAAACCTTAGTGACAAATGCAGATAAGCTATAGGAAATGTTATGATCCCAGCTGATGTTACAACTGGACAAGCCTGATCCCAAGGTAGAACACGGCTTGATAGATCCTAACTTTTATTTCTTTGTTAAGATACGTGGAGAGTGGCTACATTTATTAAACAAGAAAAGATGAACTATATTACAATATTCCTTCACTCACAACTATACCTTTACAGATGTATACAGATTTGTAAGGATAACACAAGTTACAAAAGCTACTCTAATGTTCACAGACCATGTAAACCTATGGGACCCTGTGGTCAGACACACCACACTCTGAAACCAAGTGACAGATGCCACCCCAAACAAATGCTATGGATCTCTCTTCAGCTCCCCCCAGATGCTTGTCACACTGTGAGCCAACCAATCTCACCGACTTCCATCTTTCACACAAGGGGTTTCTAATCGCCACTCTCCAAGACCTCGCTTTGGAATTTTCTCCCAAACCGATGCTTTCGTTCAGACACCTTCTGCAAGGGTCCACCTCCAGGGTTTCAAACTCTCCTTCTGATGTTCCTCTTCCCTGGGTCACCCCTGCACTCAAGCTTTCCTTCACGCCCTCTCTCTCACTGACTCAGTCTTCAACATTACTCCACTGCTTCACATGCCCATAGCAAAGAGTTACAGACCTTCAGATGTCTCCTTGGACCTTCTGGCCTCTCGCTTTAAGTCTGCTTCCTGCAGCTTTTCTTCCTTTAAGCTTGAAGCTTGGAGCCTTCCTCTGCTCCTCACTCTTAACTTCACTTAACAGGACCTTTCCCAAATTCCTGTCCTTCCTTTGACTAGAAGTACTTTTTGTGACTTTCTCCTGTTCCGCTCCCCTGGATTTTGGAGACTTTCTTCTTAGTTTGTAACCTGCCATCTGTCCCTTTTCACCTCCTGCCTGTCCTGGCACCTTCTTCCAACTGCACTCAAATTGCTGCTTCTCCTGTGTGTGTGTGTGTGTGTGTGTGTGTGTGTCGAGGGGAAGCGGGGGGCGGAGGGGTCTCCCTCTCTGGATCCCTGTTGCTCGTCAACAGCAGTTTCTCTACTCGTGTTTGCTTTAACTTCTCCCCAAGAGTCGTAAAACTCATTAGAAATGCAGGTTTACAAACAGCTTTAGACCTTCTATCTCCCTCAAAAAAAAACTAGATCCCAGGTTTCACCTTTTAAAGTGAAACTAAAACTCAGCTTGACCTTTTCTTACCACACAAATACAGGAATACAAATGTGACTTAAACTTTACAGCTAAAACTCATTCCTAACATCCACAAATACAAGTATAATTTAAACTGTCTCTATTTCTAACAGAAAGTAAATAAAGTATGGCATTCCTAGGACCACCCATTACAAAACAAAACATTTGTTCTTGTAAACGGGACCGTGGTTAGGCCTCAGTGAGAAAACTGTTCTAGTTTTGGCCCCTTACATGATGAGTGAAATGATGGCTTTGGAGTTGATTCAGGGATAGGCTACATGAATGATTCCCAGTTTAAAAAAAATTTAATTACCCAGGAAGGTGTAAGGTTTATATACCTTTCAGAAGCATAGACGAGCATCAGTTTATAAAATAATAAAAGCACTAGATTGTGTGTATGATGACACACTATCTCAATTCACTAGATTAGAGAAAACCAAGGCTTGTGAGTATAAATTATGCAGGGAAAGACATTTGTTAGAAGCTGAACGTTCTTTGCCTGGAGAATATTTGACTTCCAGCTTAGATGCTGACTCACGATATACCTTCATGAAAGATTTCAAGAGTGGTGACAAGCTCCTGTCATACAAGAGCTAGGGACCAATTGTTAGAAATCATCATTAATGTGATCACAGAAGGGCTTTTCCAGAGTTTCTCCTCTAATTAGTCTTGGGATTTAGATTTTTTTTTGTTGGACTGACATGACGCCTCGAGAATAGAGTCTCTGAACTTGATGGAGCAACTGTCACAACTACCCAGTGATATTTGCTCCATCTCACTAATACAACCACATGGTATTAGTGAGATGGAATAGCTGTCTTTTTCTTTGCACCTTCTTTGTATGTTTGGACTAATTGGAAAATCGCACTGACTCCCTACACATCTGCCACATGGGGGAGCCATGTTAAATACCAATGATGAAGTATTGTGAAAAGTCTTTCTTCTGCAACAATCGAATCACATTGTAAGATTGACCATTGAATTCCCTGAATAACAATGGGTAGACTGGTCACAGATTTGCACTAAGTGCGGTAGCGGGCAAGTAAAATGACGTTTTACCAATCTGCCACAATGGCTGCTTTTCACGCCATATCATCCCAAACCCGCTGCATTACTTAGGCATTCTCGGGATACATGCTGTTTCGATGGTGGGAGGGATCCGATTCTGCTGCCACACTGTCACCTCGCTGCTTCATCATGCCAGGCATCACATTTAAAGTACAGCCACGCTCAGTGCTTCCAGCCCAGGACTGCAGCAAAGAAGACATGGTCCCGAAAAGTAAGAAGACTGCAACCTTCGAGTGCCTTTTGGATGCTGTGGAGGCCGCTGTGATGTCCTCTATCCTCTCTCCGGCCGCAGGAGGAGCAGTAACATTACCACTCTGGCTTGGTAGGCGATGGCAGTGGGGATCAGTGCCAATGCTGCACAGAAGAGGTTGGCCATCCAATGCAGATAGAGGATGAATTATCTCATTCGTACAACCAGGGTAAGGCAACCATCTCATTTCTCTAAACTCACACACTCAAGCCCATTGCACATTCACTGGCATCTCACTCACTGCCAGCTCAAAAAACATCACCACTCACTCTCTCACACACATCTCCACCTGGCCTCATCTCCTCTGGAGACAGCCTCCTCGGCCCTCTCCATCCTGAGGCCACTTGCACAGATCAACATGTGCCCCCACACACACGACACACACGCTGGAATACCCTCCTTCCCCAGTACAGCCCTCACCCTGCAGCCTCTTTTCTTGCCTGAGACCACTTCTTCCCCTTTTCCAAGCAAGACCAAGCCCTGCAGCCATTGAAAAGCCACCTCCCGCCTTATGGCTGGTCTGATCGGTAGAGACCTACCTGTGAGCCCCCCCCGAAAGTGATGTGGTGCTGTCTGTGAAGCCTGGTGCCGATGACTGTGAGTGCTCACTGAAGCAAGGTAAGCAAATAAACCTTGAAGTTTCAATGAATCGCGCCAAATGCACGCCTTATACGTGCTGTTGTGAAACACATTGCCGTGTTTTCCCGCCGAAGTGGGTGGATGATCCTGTGGAGGAGTGAGTCTGGTGGACTGGCCTTATAATGATATATTGATGTATTACAACAAGGATCCTGACATCCGACGGTTGGGAACGTAGCCCGCCATTGACAGGCTGAGTGGACGATTGCAAGCTGGTTTTATGATGTCGTAAAACCAACTTTTGGCCTTCTCGCCACTCACGCGACCGCACACACCAACACTGGCGGGCATGGAAAATCCCGGCCAATGTTTTGCTTGATTCATATCACGCCGCTAAAATGGTGGCAAAGTTTTAAGTGCTATGTTAATGAACAACCTTCACATGGTTCAACATGTGATAAAAATTAAACTTGGTTTGTTTTTCCTACAAACTAGATTTTTAAAACTTTATCATGCAAGCAAGTGATACAAACTTGCGGCCTTCAAATAGAGGCTGCTGCCACCGAGAAGGAGTTAACACAGGGCCTCTGGGCAAAACAATAGAAGGTCCTTTCAAGCACCTGTCATTAACATTATGTTGGACCTTCAATTTTATTGTATAAAACCCCTCAGTCTGTATGTTTGACATGTTATGAATATTATCAATATTGACTGTATTTGTAAATGTACATTTATAACTTATAGCATTGGAAGATAAACATTTGATTTTGCACCTTATTGGCTCAGGGCAAAACTCCACCCCCCTGTACATCTGGGGAGGAGTCCCACTTTCCTCCTCCTTCTTGGGTAATCCCTCGAGATCCAGGGTGACTTGCTTCCACTCTGGTTTGATGGGTTCTGAGATGGCTGGTCAGACGAATGTGCCAGCTGCAAACTCGACCACATGCTGGGCTGGTGGTGCTTGAAGGGTTGGATGGGTGGGTTGTTTGGAGGTTTGTGCGCTCCCTCCAATGTGGTGACTTCACCTCTGCACGTTCCCAACAAAGTCTCTCAATGTGTTTGGTGCCTTCCTGAATGAACCTTCTCTATTTTGATCGATCACAAGCCAGGGATGCCCATGAGTCGTCAGGGATGTTTGACCTCTTCAGGGATGTTTGACCTTTTCAGGGATGCTTTGAGGACATCCCGGAAGTGTTTCTGTTGTCCTCCTGGGAGTCTCCTGCCACAGCTGAGTTCTGAGTAGAGCAGTTGTTCGGGAGTCTGGTGTCAGGCATACGAATGACATCTCCTGGCCAGCGGAGCTGGTTTTGAGTGATTAGCACCTCGATGCTGGGCATGATGACATAGGAGAGGATACTGCTGTTGGGCTGCCTTTCTTGCCACTTGATTTGGAGGATCTTGTGAAGCTACTGCTGGTGGTATTTCCCCAGTGCTTTGAGGTGCCTGTTGTCGGTCGTCCAAGTCTCCAAAGCATGTAAGAGTGCGAGGATCACAGCTGCCTGGTGAACCATAGAGAGTGACAGACAGAGACATAGAGAGAGACAGAGAGAGAGAGGAGGGGGAAAGAGAGTGAGGCTGAGCAAGAGGGAGAGAGGGACAGAGAGTCAGAGGCAGATAAAGGGACAAAGTGAGAGACAGAGCAGAAAAAGCAACAGCAAAGGCTCTTTGACCAACAAGCTTAGGACCTCACTGTGTTGGATTTTATGCTCCCCCTTTGGTGTGTTTGAAGATGGGAGGGGCCTGCCCACCACCTTCCTGCCTGCCTCCTCTTTAGGATGGGACAAGGACGGTAGAAGAGTTGGGTGGCTCGCCTGCCCTCGGGCCTATTGAGGCCAATCAATGGCCACTTAAGTGCCTCACCCACCCCTTTGGCAAGGGAGGCCCATGCCAAGAGGGCGAGCGGAACCTACTTTTGGGGGAACCTTAGATCCATTGCGAGCACTTCCATTCAAAGTCATACGGGTCTCCCTTAGCCCTCCCCAGCCCCGACCCTGCAAATCCAGCCCCCTTAACTCCCACTCCTCCCTTTCTGGGGCCTGCCAGCTAGGGCCCACCGGTGGCCTAAACTTGACCTCAGTCCTGCCTCCATAGCCTCCTCTTCTTCAGGGATTGCCTGTAGTCCCAGCAATGGCCACTGCATGAACCTAGCACTATCAGGACTACAAAGCTGTTAGCCAATCCCTCAGATGGGGGCCGAAATCTTGCCCTGGGCCAAGTAACGCCCTGCTGAGCATCAAATGGCTGCAGGGCAGTGGTTTTCTCATGGGCAGGCTCCTGACTGACTTTTTAGTCAGAAGGGTGGGGAACACGATAGCCCACTGATTCATGCAGAGTCTAAACCAGGATGTAGAAATTAGATGTAAATTATGCATAGAAAGCAAAATAAACACAGAGGAAGAAAGATGGGCTTAAAAAACTGAGAGAGTGAGAAGAGACAGACAGAAACATACTTTGAAAATTTCAACATTAACTAAATTCTGAAGGAATGGGGCTATGATTAAACTTTCAGTGCCAGAGTTGTTTTTGCCAGTAATTCGGAATGTTCAATATTCCCTTTAAGCTGTGTGACCACACAGGAACCCAAAAGTTCCAGTGCAGGCCACACAATAATCAGTCCCACGCTGCGAAAATCTAGCCCAGAATGTACAGCACAGAACCAGGCTACTCAGGAGAACAAGCGTGTGCTGGTAGTTGAATTCACTCTAGTCTTCTCCCAATAAGACAATCTGATTTCCTTCTGTAGTAAGAATATGTGAGCTTCACAATCAATCATTTGAAATAATTACTGACGTGTTCTCCTCTGCGGTGAAGATCAATAGACAATCCATGCCATATCACCATTAAGACCAACAGAAAAAGTATATTATTGTCAGTGAAACATTGTAAATTAAAATGTTTGACATGATTGTCCACATTTGTGGTGAGCCGTTTAAGTATTTTATATCAAAGACTGATAGATTAAACTTTCCAACAAATCCAAAGCAATGGCAAACTAAACTAAGCAATACCTCTGCTCATGTTCATTTCTTCAATAACAGCTTGCATTTATATATCACCTTTAATGTAACAAAAAATCCCAAGGTGCTTCATTAGAAGTTATAGTGGCTGGGGTGCCAATCATGTGGCCTGGACAGTGTCGAGCTTCTCGAGTGTTGTGGGTGCTGCACTCATCCAAGCAAGTGGGGAGTATTCCATCACACTCCTGACTTGTGCCTTGTAGATAGTGGACAGCTTTGGGGAGTCAGGTAGTGAGTTACTCGCCGCAGGATTCCTAGCCTCTGACCTGCTCTTGTAGCCACAGTATTTATATGGCGGGTCCAGTTCAGTTTCTGATCAATGGTAACTCCCAGGAAATGTTGATAGTGGGGGAATTCAGCAATAATAATGCCATTGAATGTCAAAGGGGAGATGGTTAGATTCTCTCTTAATGGAGATGGTTATTATCTGGCACTTGTGTGTACGAATGTTACTTGCCACTTATCAGCCCAAGCCTGAATATTGTCCAGGTCTTGCTGCATTTGGACATGGACTGCTTGGAGCCGCAAATGGTGCTGAACATTGTGCAATCATCAGCGAACATCCCCACCTCCGACCTTATCATGGAGGGAAGGTCATTGATGAAGCAGCTGAAGATGGTTGGGCCTAGGACACTACCCTGATGAACTCCTGCAATGATGTCCTGGAACTGAGATGATTGAACTCCAACAACCACAACCATCTTCCCTTTGTGCTAGGTACGACTCCAACCAGCAGAGGGGTTTCCCCTGATTCTCATTGACTCCAGTTTTGCTACGGCTCCTTGATGCCACACTCGGTCAAATGCTGCCTTGATGTCAAGGGCACTCTCACCTCACCTCTTGAGTTCAGCTCTTATACCAAGACTGTAATGAGTGGCCCTGGCGGAACCCAAACTGGGCGTCAGTGAACAAGTTATTGCTGAGTAAATGTCACTTGATAGCACTGTTGATGACCCCTTCCGTCACTTTACTGATAAACGAGAATAGGCTGATGGGCCGGTGATTGGCCAGGTTGGATTTGTCCTGCTTTTTGGGTACAGGACATACCTGGGCAATTTTCCACATTGGCAGGGAGGTGCCAGTTTTGGAACAGCTTGGCTAGGGGCACAGCAAGCTCTGCAGCACAGGTCTTCAGCAGGATCGGGGAGTGGTGGGTGCAGACAGTGTCAATCACTGAGGCCCCTGCTCTGGGGTCCAGGGCTCATTGGCTGAGTAACCTGTCATGCTGGATGGTCAGTGTCCAAAGTAGCCAATCAGACATGTAGACCATAATAAAAACAGAAAATGCTGGAAAAGTTCAGCAGATCTAGCAGCATCTGTGGAGAGAGAAACAGAGTTACGTTTCGAGTCCAGGTGCTAAGAGTGGGCGAGATTCCTGGTCAGCCATGTGATGGAAAGAACATTGGGGCCTCTACCATCAGTATTCATAGCTCCAGACTACAACATGCATGTAAAAGTGCATCCCCACCTGTCCCATCCCCACCTCCCCCCACCTTCAACCAGCTTATATTCCACTTCATTTCTATAGTTTTGATGAGGAGTCATACGGACTTGAAATGTTACCTATATTCCTCTCCGCAGGTGCTGTCAGACCTGCTGAGTTTTTCCAGGTATTTTTGTTTTTGTTGTAAAAGTGTATGTTGTCATAGCAATTTGGACTCCAGGTGGGGTGCGGATTGAATGGTTGATGTAGATCAGATTGGGGCCAAAAGGATGGGGTATGATTCCTGTTCTGGTTTGGGGTGAATTTGGGACCTGCCTCCTTGCCTTTCCCATGGTGGAGATCATGGTGCTGTGGGTCAGACCTGTCTTCAGGCAGAGAACTAAAGAACTGCTTATATCTTATACCTACATGTTGAAGGCAGGCTGCAAAATGGGAGTTATGTTTTTCTTTTTCAGCTGTGGGACCTAGGTTTAAACATAACTGGTAAATATCAACTCTCTAATACCTGCCATGGTCCACAGAGAAATGAGTTCAGACAGCTGGATCAATCTGTTGTCGTAGATTCAATTAACAGGACATAATTTGGAAATAATTGGCTCTAGATTGTTCCTTCTTATCCAATAGGAAAGAGACCACAAAGAAATCTGATGCAGAAATTGAACTGCCACTCTGCAGGAGTGACTGTGCTTTCATGTAGAGGTCAAGGGAGCTCTCTATCTAACATTATACAGTACCTGACTTGGGTTGCACCTCTGGAGCCTTCTCAACTTGGTCAGGTGTTCTTTGCTTTCCCACCTCCTCATATCCACATTTCACAATCATTTCCTTTATATCTCTCAATATTGCCTCCTTTTTTTAAACCATTCTCACTTCTGAAATGTAATCATCTCCTGGACTCCATCTAATCACAAACCATTATTTCTTTGCTCACCATCCCCATCTCCTGTGGATTCAAGCTCCATTCCGGAGACTTGATGACACATCAATCTAGGCTGACCCTTCAGAGCAGGACTGAGGGAATGCTCCTCAAAATGTGTTAAATAAAGGTAGGTGTAAAAGATTCCATGGTTACTACTGAAAGAAGAGAAAGGAATTCTCCTGGTTGTCAGGCTAACATTTATTCCTCAACCACCAGTCACAGATTATCTGTTCATTTTCTCATGGTGTGAAACTGACATTTCCTTACATTGTAATAGTGGCTGCGTTCAAAAATAACTCTCTAGCTGTGAAGGTCCTCAGGTCATGAAAGATGCTATATAAATGCAAGTCCTTTTTTTTGTTAATCTTGAGTTGAAAAAGGAAAAGTTATTCCATTGCCAGCCTTTGTTTATTACATAAAAAACATGGTTTATCTATTGATTTGACTTCAGCAAGGAAATACATATTCACTTTTATTAGTTGCGTGTGGTGCACCACTTTTAAATATGGTCAGGAAAATTCTGCAGACACATAGGGGAGGATTTTCCTCTCGTCAGGTCGGTGTGGCAGGTGGGCCTGGGAGCGGCCACACAACGAACCGGCGCCCGCTATTGGGTCCCAACCGCAATTTCATGCTGGCTGGCCAGCTAACGGCCAGCCAACATGAATTGTGCCTGCCGACCAAAATGTTGCACGAGTGCTCGATCACGTTGGGATGCTCACCAGACATCATCATACGCTATTTTTCTCCCGTTCGGGTCAGACGCATGCCCACTCGACGAGAGAAAAATTCTGCCCATACAGATTTATTGGATAGGTGTAGGGACGTGTCAGAGTTAAATCATGAATTTTAAACCTGACTGGGTGGAAATGGTTGCTGAAATGAAAGGCATCAATATCGTGCTAAACTCCTAAACAGGTTAAACCCCTGAAACTCTTTGGAAGGAGATTTCAAAATAAAGATGGTTACATTCAGCTGTCAAATGCTTTCAGAAAAATGACAAATTAAGAAAATCTAAAGGGTCTTTTAAATCACTTTTAACTGTCGATTTAAAATAAGCATTTTTCAGTTATTTATAGCATGAAACATTAGAAGAAAATTAAGGCAAAAATAACCAGAGCCCCAAAAATGTCAAAAAAAAAATCAGTTATTGTTTTCTATATGAGTGAACCTCAGGAAGACATGCTGGTGGCTAATGGAGTATAATTAACGACAATTCACAACCATTTGCACCATTCAGTGCAGAGTGGTCCCACAAACAACGGATCAGATCTAAGCTCTGCAGTCCTACCATATCCAGTCGTGAATGGCGATGGACAATTAAACAACTCACTGCAGGAGGGGGCACCACAAATATCCCTATCCTCAATGATGGAGGAGCCCAGCACATCAGTGTAAAAGATAAGGCTGAAGCATTTGCTCCAGTCTTCAGCCAGAAGGCACTTGATACTGCAAAGACTATGGGCCCTGACAATATTCCAGCAATAGTACTGAAGACTTGTGCTCTGAACTTGCCGCGCCCCTAGCCAAGCTGTTCCAGTACAGCTACAATACTGGCATCTACTGGCAATGTGGAAAATTACTCAGGTATGTCCTGTACACAAAAAGCAGGACAAATCCAACCCACCCCATCAGTCTACTCTTAATCATCAGTAAAGTGATGGAAGGGGCCATCAACAGTGCTATTAAGTTTCAAATGCTTAGCAATAACCTGCTTACTGATAAAAACAAAAAAACTGCGGATACTGGGAAATTCAAAACAAAAACAAAAACAGAATTACCTGGAAAAACTCAGCAGGTCTGGCAGAATCGGCGGAGAAGAAAAGAGTTGACATTTCGAGTCCTCATGACCCCTCGACAGAACTTGAGTTCGAGTCCAAGAAAGAGTTGAAATATAAGCTGGTTTAAGGTGTGTGTGTGGGGGGCGGAGAGAGAGAGAGCGAGAGGTGGAGTGGGGGTGTGGTTGTAGGGACAAACAAGCAGTGATCTATCAGCTTATATTTCAACTCTTTCTTGGACTCGAACTCAAGTTCTGTCGAAGGGTCATGAGGACTCGAAACGTCAACTCTTTTCTTCTCCGCCGATGCTGCCAGACCTGCTGAGTTTTTCCAGGTAATTCTGTTTTTGTTTTTGACCTGCTTACTGATGCTCAGTTTGAGTTTCCCAAGGGTCACTCAGCTCCTGACTGCATTACGGCCTTAGTTCAAAAATGGACAAACGAGCTGAACTCCAGAGGTGAGGTGAGTGTGACTGCCCTTGACATCAAGACCGCATTTGACCAAGTGTGGCAGCAAGGAGCCCTAGCAAAACTGGAGCCAATGGGAAATGGGGGAAACTCTCCGCTGGTTGGAGTCATGCCTCGCACAAAGGAAGATGATTGTGGTTGTTGGAAGCCAATCAATGACCTTCCCTCCATGATATGGTCAGAAGTGCAGTTGTTCACTGATGAATACAAACGTTCAGCACCATTTGCAACTCCTCAGATACTGAAGCCGCCTGTGTCCACATGCAGCAAGACCTGGACAACATTCAGATTAAGGTAATAAGTGGCAAGTGACGTTCATGCCACACAAGTGCCAGGCAATGACCATCTCCAATAAGGGAGAATCTAACCATTTCCCCTTGACATTCAACAGCATCATCGTTGAATCCCCTACTATCAACATCCTGGGGGGTTACCATTGACCAGAAACTGAACTGGAATAACCATATAAATACTGTGGTTACAAGAACAGCTCAGTAACGCACCTCCTGACTCCCCAAAGCCTGTCCACCATCTACAAGGCACAAGTCAAGACTGTGACTGAATACTCTCCATTTGCCTGTATGGGTGTGACTCCAACAACACTCAAGAAGCTTGACATCATCCAGGATAAAGCAGCCAGCTTGATTGGCACCCCATCTACAAACATTCACTCCCTCCACCAACAACACACTGTGGTAGCAATGTACACCATCTGCAAGATGCACTGCAGCAACTCACCAAGGCTGCTTAGGCAGCACCTTCCAAACCCATGACCTCTACCACCTAGAAGCACAAGGGCAGCAGACAGATGGAAACACCACCAACTGTAAGTTCCTTCCAAGTCACACACCATCCTGACTTAGAACTATATTGCCATTCCTTCTGCACTCTAGCTGTGCCTACACCACATGGACTGCAGCAGTTCAAGAAGGCAGCTCACTACCACCTTCCCAAGAGCAATTAGGGATAGGCAACAAATGCTGGCCCAGCCCAGCAACATCCACATCCCATGAAAGAATAAACAAAAAATTCACATGCACAACTTCCATTTTTCTGGCCTCAATGGCAGTTTGATAATTAATGCTAGTTCCCTTGATCACAAAATATTGTCAGGCTATATACATATTGAAACACATTGATAATATCAGTGAGTGAAAGGTCTATAGAAATTTGACTGTTAGAAGATATACATCACTAACATAGTAAAATAAGTAATGTTTAAACTTGACTGAAACGCGAAATAGTTTGAATTAAGTGTCACAAATTATTTATTGCAAGCAGTGTATGCAGTGAATCTATTTTGTTTATAACATTGTTGCAGCTGGTATCAAGGATTTTTCTAGTCAATGGTAAAGGAAGGACATCATTGCTGAGCTTAAAGAAATCTGCCCATAGAGTAGGGGGTAACCTATTCAGGCAATTAAAGGACTAATTGGGGCCAATGTTCTGAGGCTGACTGGAATTGTTCAGTGGGATCCCTGCAGTGGCTGATGAACAGGGACAACCTCCTGACAACAGACTCAGGGGGCCAGTGCTCCATTTTATAACAACCCACACCAAACCACGCAGCTGACATATCGAGATGGCCACCATGTGGCGGGGTTTCCCTTCCAAAGGAGCAATCTGGCAGCTGTTTCCTCTCTTCACTTTTCAACTTCTTGAAAAGTCCTCAGAAAGTGCCTCCATCTTGATGCATTCTCCTATTCACCTACCTACAGTGGCAGCTCCCACTTCTCATGTTGCAATTGCTGAGTTTCCTGTGCTGGATGGCCTCCTATTTGCCCTCCAGCCTCAAGGCTCTGCCCTACATTGGATGGGGCTCCCAAAAGCAACCACTTAACTGATCACCTCCTCAGAAATCACCCTTGAGGTCTGACACCAGCATGTGTGGGTTTGCAACCTACATTTCCTGACAGTGGGATCAGGACCCACAAACATAGGATTCCTTGGAATTTAGAAGGTTAAGAGGTGAAGTTTTCAAGATAGTGAAGGCAACAGATAGAAATCATTACCACTGTCTGGGGAGTCCAGGCCTAGGGGGCAGAGTCAAATCATTAGAGCCAAATCTTTCAAGAATGTAATTAGGCAACACTTCTTCAGGCAGATTGGTCGAAGTTTGGAATTCTCTTCTGCAAACCGCAAAGATCAAATATAAATGTTAAATCTGTGATTGATAGATTTTTGTTATGATAAAGCTTTAAGGGATATGGACATAGGTATGTATATGGAGTTAGGTCACATATCAGCCATGACCACATCAAATACTGCAACACATTCGAGGGGCAAAATAGCTTCCTGTGTTGCTACAACAATTTGATTCCTGTACTTGGGGAGTTCTCCGTTTTCCTCCTAAACATGTTCCTTTGACATTTCACTGCATCAACAGAGAGAAATCCCACCTTCTCATCATCAAACTATTTGTGTGTTAGGCTGCTGCTGTCTTTTCTCATCATTTCCCTCTTTACGCATGTCGATTTGCACCCAATAATTTCAATGATATTCGCATCATTGTGCTGCTATTTGCATCTTGGTCCAATTGCTATTTCGCAGCCAAACTCATTTTCTCTTCCACTCATTCTGACCTCAGCAATGAGCTTTCGCCTTTCACTTTGCTTTCTTGGGGAAACAACTCTGATTTGTGTTTGCAAAAGCTGTGGTTTATATATATGTGAACAAATACACAATTTTATGCATCTTTCAAAGATAGTGACAGAATCACACAGCTTCACATATGGTGTTTGCACATGATAATCAAACATCCGTTTTCTCTAGTTAATTAAAAATTCAATTACCAAGCAACAGTTCACAAACAAGAGCAGGCAAAGTAGGAAAAAAATTATTCACTGATTCAATGATGATGTAAATGGAAATGGTATTTATTTTAATTTATAAAATGAAGAGAAAACTTGTATTTATATAAAACCTTTCATGACCTCAAAACGTCCAAAAGCACTTACTAACTAATTAATTACTTTTGAAAGGTTAGAAATGCAACAACCGGTTTGCACACAAGGCCCTGCAAATAGCATTGAGATAAATGAGCAGATAATCTGTTTTAGTGATATTGTTTGAGAGGTAAATATTAATTAGGACACCGCAAATAATTTCCGAGCTCTGCTTACAGCACCTCAATTGTCAATATGAGCTACGAGTCAAAATGCTAAAGCCAAAACTTTACCATATGGTTTTAAATGTTGTGAATACAGAGAAGGTCAGTCAGGATATAAAAGCTAATATTTTTAGCTCATACTGCATATTCAGTTTTTGTTTAAAATGTACAATATTTGAACTTCTCTTGTTTTTAGATTTTTTTTACATAAAGCTTGCTTTCACATCTCTAGAAATGAACCCCAGCACTGAATAATTCCAGCTTTGTAGAGTGCAAATATTGAAAATGTGTGATCATTCACATTGAGATGAAACACACGGGGGAATCTTTTGGTCCCACTAGCAGTGGGAAGTGTGGCAGCCGGGGGAACTTAATTTGTGGGAGGCCAAAAATCAGTTTCCCGACGGCAGGATAGGGGCTTAAAAAGCGAGCTAAAGATGGGTCGCGCTTCCCGGCGAAAAATGTCGGGAAGCCCTTTCACATTCATTAGCATCTCATGCATGCTCATTAAAAGGCCAGCTCGCGGAATTAAGTTCATCTTCCAAGTTAAGTTCCCCTCCAGCGAGAAATTTGAATGTTCACTTTTATGACTATATATAAATGGCGTGCACCTGGTGAGCAGCCTTGGAGTGTCCAAAGCCTCCGGGGTGCCTGACAGCACCTCCTGACTCCTTAAGGAGAAGGGGCACCTAGCGGGATGTCTCCTTAACCTAGCCACTGCTACAACGCAGCCATGGCTAGAGTGAATGAGTGCAGACCCAAGAGCATATCTGGCAGCCACTGTGCACTCTGCTGGACCTGGGTCTCCAAGGAGACTGCCACCATTTCCATGGTGTCAGCCAAGGAGCCACGACAGCAGGCAGAATGTGGACGGACTCCTCCAGCCTTTGGTCCAACCTGCATGTGGCCTCTGGCGTCTCTGCCTGATGTTCCCCTGCCTGTCTCTGCATCTCCAGCACGTCTCTTAGTGCCCAGTCTAGAGGCTCGTCATCTGCATGGGGATGAGCAGAGGCCTGGTTTCCAGCAGTCCTCCAGTGTCAAAGACCTCGGCTGTTACTTCCTCCGCCATCAGTGATTGTGACCCCGCGCCTATTCTAGAATGAGATGAGTGTTTCTGTGTTGGTGGAGGGTGCATGTGAGGGTGCATCCTCTGAGGCATCATCCTCAGAGGTGGGTTTGGAGATGAGCTGTGGCTGGTCTCCATTGTTGGCCTCCCCCTTTTCTGGAATGGAGAATAGAAAGATTTAGTGGATGCCCAGGCAGGCTCCCTTATCTCTGTGGGTGCATCTGACAACTGCAGACTGGAGGCATCCTCACTGGCTTCCTGGGGGAATCCTGTCTCACCTTCAGCACAGACCTGGTCCTACTCCTCCTTGGCTAGTTCTGTGACCCCTCCTCGAATTTGGATGTCAGGCAGGTCGCCTCTTGGCCCGCTCCCTTCTGTTGTGCGAGTTCTTGTCCTGCACACAGACAGAAGGATTGATTGTCACTCCAGTGGTGACATGAGCAGTTCAGGAGCATGCAGCCTGTACCAGCTGCTGAGCCCTTCCAAGTGATTAACCAGTTGGATGTCCTGACAGAAGATTGACAACATGAAGTGATTGGCATACATTCAGTTCACATGTCCCATCCATTGGTGAGTGCTACAACCCAAACCTCCTGTCTGACATCCCCATGCATTTGCACACTTACACTGCCTGATATCCTTCTGAGTGTCAGTTTGCAGTGAGTAGTACATTTATCCTGGCCAAATGCAGCAGATCATTTGTCCTCTTCCTGCACTGCAGGGCTGTTGTCCTGTAGGCCCCATGGGCTCTAATCTCCACTGCGATCTCTGCACAGGCCCTTGTGGTCAGATGGGAGGGCCTTCTGGGAAACAGGACCTCCTGCCTTTCCTGGTTAGCCTGGAGGGGGATCTGCAGGGAGGTTTCACTGAACCGTGGGGCCTCACTTGTCTTCTTTGCGACATACTAATTGATCTGGAGAATATGAAGCTCCTGGCCTGCAGTGAGTGAATAACTGTCCGGGTGCTCTTTATCTATGTCACCAGGACCTTCGACCCAATAAGGTGACAGCAGGGCAATGACTTCCAATAAGGTGACAGTGGGGCAATGACTTCCTGCCCAACTCCGCCATGAGATTCGGCTGGCTTCTCATGGATGCAAATGTAATGAGCTGAACAGCGCAAGATGGTGCATGGTCAGCCACCCCACCACCACACCCCCCGTGCCCCCTCACTTCCACTGTCACCACAAAACTTAGACTTCAGAGTGGAAGATTCCAGCCAGAGATCTAAAAAGTAGTGGATAGGTACAAGAATTAATTAAGAACATGATTGGAATGGTTATCTTTGATAAGAAAGCTGAAATACAAAGCGGTGGAAGTTATATAGAGCTGGACAAATCTGTGGTTCTTTCCTGTCTTGAGTAATTGTTTTCAATTCTGGGTACCACACCTGAAGGAAGGTACATTGACTCTATAGGGGATGCAGTGCAGATTCATCAGAATAATTCTTGGCTAAAAGAGTTAAATTATGAAGACAGGTTGCACAGACTAGGCTTGTGGTCTCTTCTCTATGGTAGGTTAAAGGATGATCTAATTGAGGTGCTTAAGGTGAGTAGAGAATTCGATGGGTAAGCAATGAAGAAACTATTTCCTCTGGTGGGTGAGTCCAAGCCAAGGGGGCATGACCTTAAAATGAGAGCTGGACCATTCAGGGGTGATGTCAGGAAGTACTCCTTGATAAAGGGTAGCTGAAATCTGGGAACATGCTCCTCCTAAAAAGCTGGGGGTCAGTTGAAAACTACAAAATTGAAATTTACATATTTTTGTTAGACAAGGATATTAATGGTAGAACAGGCTCAAGCAATGAAATGACCTTCCTTCTGTTCCTCTCAGAGCAAGACAGACACCTTAAATAATACTGTTTTTGTGTTGTGAATTCTGAGGGGAATAGATTACTTAATGTTCCTTGGAATGAAATTTCTGTGATATTGGCTGTATTAGTCAAGGATGATACATACAGGCACAGTCTGGAGAAAGAGATAATGTGGGAATAATGGGAGCAGTGAAAGGGGGAATGTGATGGGAGTATTTTGGGGATTAAATCAAAAGGACGGAGCAACCCAGAAAAAAATGGATGTGATCTCGTGTATAGAAAGTAACTCTCTCTTAGGATCAAGGGTGATTTGTTTCCACTCCAGTTCGATAGGTTCTGAGATGGCTGTTAAGTTCAATGGGCGATCTGTAGTCTGCACTGGTGTGTTGCTTTGGGCTGCATTAGAGTGCTTCAGTTGCAGTTTGGTGAGGGAGGGACTTTTAAGGGTTAATTTCTATCTAAAGTATAATCTTTCTTTAATTTAGCAACTAGCTAAAACTTGCTTTTGGGTTGGGAGAAGGAGAGTTTTAGTCCAGCTTTAAAATAGAGGTTATACAGGCTCTGCTTGCAGCTGCTGCTAGCTAATTAGTTAACTGGCTTAAATAAGTTTTCAGAAGCTAGATTCTGACAGCATATGTTGTTTTGTCTGCACTGGAGTGCTGCTTTGGGCTGTATTACAGTGCTTTGGTTGGAGTTTGGTGAGAGAGGGAGTTCGCTGAAGAGGGAAGGAGGGATCCTTTCATTTTCTACCTTGCCTCAGTAAGAGAAGAGTGGCAGCCTTGGTAAATTGGACCTGGTGAGTATGTCTTCTGTCCTTAATATTCTCTAGACTAGAGTTAAGTAAAAGTAAAGGAAGCAATTTAAGGGTAAGTCATGGGAGGGCAGCTCAGCCAAGTGGAATGCTCCTCCTGTATGATGTGGAAAGTCAGGGCACTTCCAGTGTCCAGGGCGACTACATGTGCAGGTTGCATTTCTTCAACTGCAGCTACTTGAAATCCATGTTTCAGAGCTGGAGCTATGGTTGGATTCACTGTGGAGCACCGGCAAGGATGCGATCTTTGTGGATAGCATGTACAGTGAGATGGTCACACCACAGTTAGATTGCACAGGGGACCACCAGAATAAAAGCACTAAGCAGGTAGTGGAGTCCCTTTGTCCGTCTCCCTCTCCAACAGATACTGCTGGGGGAGGTGGTTTCTCAGGGAAATGCAAAATGAGTCAAGTCTGTGACACCAAGGGAGGCTCAGCTGCACAGAGTGGGGAGGAAAAAGGCATAGGAGAGCAATAGTGATATGGGATTTTATCGTAAGGGTAACAGATAGACATTTCTGTGGCTGTAGATGAGACATCAGGATGGTATGGTGCCAGGGTCAATTATGTCACCGAGCAGCTGCCGGACATTCTGACGGGGGAGGGTGAACAGCCAGAGGTTGTGGTCCATATCGGTATCAACGACATAGTTAAAAAGTGGGATGAGGTCCTGAAAGCAGAATATGGGGAGTTAGAAAATAAATTAAAAAGCAGGACCTCAAAGGTAGCAATCTCAAGATTACTCTCAGTGCCAGGTGCTAGCGAGATCCGGAATAGCAGAATAGACCAGATGAACGTGTGGCTGGAGAGATGGCGTAGAAAGGAGGGATTTAGATTCATGAGGCATTGGGACCGATTCTGGGGAAGATGGGAGCTGTATGAGATGAACAGGTTGCACCCCAGCAAGATTGGGACCAAAATGCTTGCAGGGGTATTCACTAGTACTGCGAGGGAGTGTTTAAACTAGGCTGGCAGGGGGATGGGAACCTGAGTGGGGAGACACAAGACAGCAAATGAAAGGACAGGATCTTTAGCTCAGCGGGCGCATGCAAGTGGTGGGCCCGGGAGCGGCAGGGGAGTGAAACGCTAATTAATGGCCTGCCAGCATGAAGCACACATTGAAATGCTCAGTGCTACCGGGGCGAGGACAGGAGGAGGCCAGGTGCCAACCTAAGTGAGAGCACGGAATGAAAGCTCCCTGAAGGCAGAGAGCTGACTGAGGGAGCTGAAGAATTTAAAAGCAATCAATAAAGGTTTTAAAATCCAGAAAAAAATGTCCACATATTAGAATCAGTCACCTGAACATATAGGTTATGATCCAAGCATTTTTATTTTTCTTAATTTAATAACGGAAACTTCATCCTACCCTTGGATGTGGTTTCATCAAAAATACAAAGTCAGCCTTGGCAGATTCACCCATCCATGAAATGTAAGGTTGGACAGACCATGAAAAATTGGAGTTAATTGGAATTTTCATAAAATCACAGTGCAGAAGAGGCTCTTTGGCCCATCGAGTCTGCACCGACACGTGAGAAACACCTGACCAACCTACCTAATCCCATTTACCAGCACTTGGCCCATAGATTTGAATGTTATGATGTGCCGAGTGCTCATCCAGGTACTTTTTAAAGGATGTGAGGCAACCCGCCTCCACCACCCTCCCAGAAAGTGCATTCCAGACCATCACCACCCTCTGGGTAAAAAAGTTTTTCCTCACATCCCCCCTAAACCTCCTGCCCCTCACCTTGAACTTATGCCCCCTTGTGACTGACCCTTCAACTAAGGGGAACAGCTGCTCCCTATCCACCCTGTCCATGCCCCTCATAATCTTGTACACCTCTATCAGATCACCCCTCAGTCTTCCCTGCTCCAGCGAAAACAACCCAAGTCTATCCAACCTCTCTTCATAACTTAAATGTTTCATCCCAGGCAACATCCTGGTGAATCTCCTCTGCAACCTCTCCAGTGCATTCACATCCTTCCTATAATGTGGCGGCCAGAACTGAACACAGTACTCCAGCTGTGGCCTCACCAAGGTTCTATACAACTCCATCATGACCTCCATACTTTTGTAATCTATGCCTCGAATATTAAAGGCAGGTGTCCCATATGCCTTTTTCACCACCCCACTAACATGCCCCTCTGCCTTCAGAGATCTATGGACACACACGCCAAGGTCCCTTTGTTCCTCAGAACTTCCTAGTGTCATCTCCTACCCAAAATCCACAAACAGAACTGCCCCGGTAGACCGATCGTCTCAGCTTGCTCCTGCCCCACAGAACTCATTTCTCGTTATCTTGACTCCCTTCTCTCTCCCCTTGTCCAGTCCCTTCCCACCTACATCCGTGATTCCTCTGACACCTTACATCACATCAACAATTTCCACTTCCCTGGCCCCAACCGCTTCCTCTTCACCATGGACGTCCAATCCCTCTACACCTCCATCCCCCACCAGGATGATCTGAGGGCCCTTAGCTTCTTCCTCGAACAGAGGCCCGAACAATCCCCATCCACCACTACTCTCCTCCGTCTGGCTGAACTTGTTCTCACGCTGAACAATTTCTCCTTCAACTCCTCTCACTTCCTCCAAATAAAAGGTGTGGCTATGGGTACCCGCATGGGCCCCAGCTATGCCTGTCTCTTTATGGGGTATGTGGAACATTCCTTGTTCCAGTTCTACTCCGGCCCCCTTCCACAACTCTTTCTCCGGTACATCGATGATTACTTCGGTGCTGCTTCATGCTCTCGTCGGGACTTGGAAAAATTTATTAATTTTGCTTCCAATCTCCACCCCTCCATCATTTTCACGTGGTCCATCTCTGACACTTCCCTTCCCTTCCTTGACCTCTCTGTCTCAATCTCTGGTGATAGACTGTCCACCAATATCCATTACAAACCCACCGACTCCCACAGCTACCTCGACTACAGCTCCTCACACCCCGCTTCCTGTAAGGACTCCATCCCATTCTCTCAGGTCTTTTGCCTCCGTCGCATCTGTTCCAATGATGCTACCTTCAAAAACAGTTCCTCTGACATGTCCTCCTTCTTCCTTAACCGAGGTTTTCCACCCACGGTCGTTGACAGGGCCCTCAACCGTGTCCGGCCCATCTCCCGCGCATCCGCCCTCACGCCTTCTCCTCCCTCCCAGAAAAATGATAGGGTCCCCCTTGTCCTCACTTATCACCCCACCAGCCTCCGCATTCAAAGGATCATCCTCCGCCATTTCTGCCAACTCCAGCATGATGCCACCACCAAACACATCTTCCCTTCACGCCCCCATTGGCATTCCGTAGGGATCGCTCCCTCCGGGACACCCTGGTCAACTCCTCCATCACCCCCTACTCCTCAACCCACTCCTATGGCACCACCCCATGCCCATGTAAAAGATGCAACATCTGCCCCTTCACTTCCTCTCTCCTCACCGTTCAAGAGCCCAAACACTCCTTTCAAGTGAAGCAGCATTTCACTTGCATTTCCCCCAACTTATTCTACTCATTCGTTGCTCCAAATGTGGTCTCCTCTACATTGGAGAGACCAAACGTAAACTGGGCGACCGCTTTGCAGAACACCTGCGGTCTGTCCACAAAAATGACCCAAACCTCCCTGTCGCTTGCCATTTTAACACTCCACCCTGCTCTCTTGCCCACATGTCTGTCCTTGGCTTGCTGCATTGTTCCAGTGAAGCCCAACGCAAACTGGAGGAACAACACCTCATCTTCCGACTAGGCACTTTACAGCCTTCCAGACTGAATATTGAATTCAACAACTTTAGGTCTTGAGCTCCCTCCCCCATCCCCACCCCCTTTCTGCTTCCCCCTTCCTTTTGTTTTTTTTTTCAATAAATTATATAATTTTTCTTTTCCCACCTATTTCCATTATTTTTAAATATTTTAAAATATTTTATGCTCTCCCCACCCCCACTAGAGCTATACCTTGAGTGCCCTACCATCCATTCTTAATTAGCACATTCGTTTAGATAATATCACCAACTTTAACACCTATGTGTTCTTTTGTTCTATTGTTGGTGACATCTTTTGATGATCTGCTTCTATCACTGCTTGTTTGTCCCTACAACCACACCAACCCCCTCCACTTCTCTCTCTCTCTCTCCGCCCCCCCACACACACTGTAAACCAGCTTATATTTCAACTCTTTCTTGGACTCGAACTCAAGTTCTGTCGAAGGGTCATGAGGACTTGAAACGTCAACTCTTTTCTTCTCTGCCGATGCTGCCAGACCTGCTGAGTTTTTCCAGGTAATTCTGTTTTTGTTTCCTAGTGTCATGCTGTTCATTGAATACTTCCTTGTCAAATTACTCTTTCCAAAGTGTATCACCTCACACTTTTCAGGGTTAAATTCCATCTGCCACTTATCTGCCCATTTGACCATCCCGTCTATATCTTCCTGTAGCCCAAGACAGTCAACCTCACTGTTAACCACCCGGCCAATCCTTGTGTCATCCGCAAATCCTACCCCACCACATAGACATCTATGTCGTTTATATAAATGATGAACAATAGGCTTAATTAATGGGCTTAACTGCCCTCTTAATTGTCAGCAGGCGTGCTTCTGACTTTTGCATGTGCCCATTGACCAAAATTTCGCGCGGGCGCGGGATGATGTCAGGGTGCTCACCCGGCATCATCATGCGCTATTTTACACTCAAGTGGGTCAGGCGCATGTCCACATGCCAAGCTAAAAATTCTACCCAAAGAGGAACGAACGACAGAAAAGTAGAAAGCAAAAGTGCGAGGCAGAGGAAACAAGGGTTAGCAAAAAATAGGACCATTGTACAAGAAAAAGTGTAAAAATGTTAAAAAGACAAGTCTAAAGAAACTAAGAAGCAAGATTGGACAGAAAACATTAGTTGGAGTTGTCTATAGGCCTCCAAACAGTAGTGATAAGGTAGGGGGTGGCATTAAACAGGAAATTAGAGATCCATGTAACAAGGGTGCTACAGTGATTTTAATCTACATATGGGCCAGAATCTTCGGGTCAGCGTGTGGGGGCGGGCCACGCTCGCTGACACGTAAGATGATGCATGGCGATGTCGGGCGTGCGTCCCAATATCACCGCGGATCATTCAGATCTTCAGTTCGGCGGGTGTGCCCTGGAGTCGGCTGCGCACCCGCCAAACAGTCAAAGGACTATTAAGGCCATTTAAAAACAAATTAAAACACTTAACGGAGCTGCCCGTCCAACCTTAGGATTGGCAGGCAGGCAAAGAGCCCAGGTGGCCTCCTCATTCATCTTGAAACCTCATCCACACTGTCACATGAGGGGATATGTCTTCATTTTTTTTTCTTCCTTTAATTAAATTTTTAAAAATCAAACTAACCTTCCTGAGGCAGCTCTGTGTCTCCGGGAGATTTCTGCGCTCTTCTGTGCGAAACAATGCAGGCCCCGACTCAGCGTATTCCCCCCATCCGCACAGGCAGCGCTCAGCACTTCCAAGTGTGCCTCACGCTGGGTGGGCCTTAATTGGCCCGTCCACATAAAATGGTGGCATGGAACCGATTGCGGGCAGCGACTGGCTGCACGCCAGCCAGTACCCACTCCTGCCCTGCCCCTCTGACGGGGAGAAAATTCCCAACTAAATTAGCAATAACATTGGCGAATGAATTCCTGGAGCGTGTACGAGGTGGTGTTTTAGACCAGTGTGACGAGGAACAGACTAGGGAACAGGCTATCTTAGATTTAGTACTGTGCAATGAGCAGGGGTTAATTAATAATCTTGTTGTGCCCTTTAGGGAACCATGACCATAACATGATATAATTCTTCATTAGGATGGAAAGCGAAGCAATCCGATCTGAAACTAGGTTCCTAAATTTTAAAGGAAACTACAAAAGTATGAGATGTGAGTTGGCTAAGATAGATTGGGGAACTTCATTAAAAGGCATGACAGTGGATAGACCATAAGATCATAATACATAAGAGAAGTCGGCCATTCGGTCCATCGAGTCTACTCCACCATTCAATGAGATCATGACTCCACTTTCTGCACTTTCCTGCCTTAACCCTTGATTCCCTGACTGATTAAAAATCTGTCCATCTCAGCCTTGAATATACTTAACAACTCAGCATCTATAGCCCTCTGTGGTAAAGAATTCCACAGATTCACTGCCCCCTGAGAGAATAAATTCCTCCTCATCTCTATCTTACATGGGCGATGCCTTACTCTGAGATTATGCCCTCTGGTCCTAGACTCTCCCAACAAGGAGAAACAACCTCTCAGCAGCTACCCTGTCAAGCCTCTTAAGAATCTCGTATGTTTCAAAAAGGTCATCTCTCATTGTTCTAAACTCCAATGAGTACAGGCCCAACCTACTCAACCTCTCCTCTTAAGAAAACCCCTCAACGTCCAGGATCAATCTAGTGAACCTTCTCTGGATTGCCTCCAATGCCAGTATATCTTTCCTTAGATAAGGGGACCAAACTGTTCACAGTATTTTAGGTGTGTTCTAACCGGTGCCTTGTATAGTTTAAGCAAGATTTCCCTATTTTTATACTCCATTCCCTTTGAAATAAAGGCCAACATTCAATTTGCCTTTTCTATTACCTGCTGAACTTGTACGCTAGCTTTTTGTGATTCATGCACAAGGACCCCCAAATCCCGCTGTGCTGCAGCCTTCTGCAGTCTTTCTCAATTTAAATAATATTCAGCTCCTCTATTCTTCCTGCCAAAGTGCATAAACTAACATTATATTCCATCATCAAGACAATGGCTAATGTATGCAATGCAATGGTTATACATTCCTTTCTGGCGCAAAAACACAACAGGAAAAGTGGCCCAACAATGGCTAACAAGAGATATTAAGAATAGTATTAGATCCAAAGAGGAGTCATGTAAAGTTGCTAGAAAAAGTAGCAAGCCTGAGGAATGGGAGCAGTTCAGAAGTCAGCAAAGGAGGAGCAAGATATTGATGAAGAGGGGGAAATTAAGAGTGGGAGAGCAAACTTGCAAGGAACATTAAAGCAGACTATAAAAGCTTCTCTAAGTATGTAGAAAGAAAAAGATTAGTGAAGACAAATGTAGGTCCCTTACAATCCAAAACGGGAGAATTTATAATAGAGAACAAGGAAATGGCAGAGCAATTAAATAGCTACTTTAGTTCTGTCATCACGGAGGAAGACACAAATAACTTCCCAGAAATATTAAGGAATCAAGGGTCTAGTGAGGAGGAATTAAAGGAAATTAGTATTACTAAAACAATAGTGCTGGAGAAATTAATGGAACTGAAAGCCAATAAACCTCCAGGGCCCAATAATCTACATCCCAGAGTACTAATGGAGTTGGGCATGGAAATTGTGGATGCGTGGTTGTCATCTTCCAAAATTCTGTAGATTTTGGAACAGTCCTGGCAGATTGGAGGGTAGCAAACGTAATCCCACTATTTAAAAAATGGAGGGAGGGAGAAAACAGTGAGTTACAGACCAGTAGTAGGATAAATGCTAGAGTCTATTATAAAGGATATGATAACAGGACATGTAGAAAATATCAACTGGATTAGACAAAGTCAACATGGATTTATGAAAGGGAAATCATGTTTGACAAACTACTGGAGTTTTTTGAGGACGTAACTAACAGGATAGATAAGGGAGAATTAGTGGATGTGCTGTATTTGGATTTTCAGGGAGCTTTTGATAAAGTCTCACATAAGAGTTTAGTGCAGATGGGATTGGGGGTAATATATTGGCATGGATTAAGAACTGGTTAGCAGACAGGAAACAGAGAATAGGAATAAACGGCTCTTTTTTGGAATGGCAGACTATGGCTAGTGGGGTACTGCAAGGATCAGTGCTTGGGCCCCAGCTATTCACAATATATATTAATGATTTAGTTAAGGGAACAAATGTAATGTTTCCAAGTTTGCTGACGATACAAAGCTTGGTGGGAATGAGAGCAGTGAGGAGGGTGTTCAGAGGCTTCGATGCAATTTGGATAGATTGAGTGAGTGGGCAAATACATGGCAGATACAGTATAACATGGGTAAGCATGAAGTTAACCACTTTGATAGGGAAAACAGAATGGCTGAGTATTATTTACATCGTGATAGATTAGGAAATGTTGATGTACAAAGGGACCTGGGTATCCATGTACACCAATCACTGAAGGCAAGCATGCAGGTGCAGCAGGCAGTTAAGAAGGCAAATGGTATGTTGTCCTTCATTGCAAGAGTATTTGAGTACAGGAGCAAGGATATCTTTCTGCAGCTGTAAAGAGCTTTGGTGAGACCACACCTGGAGTATTGTGTGCAGTTTTGGTCTCCTTATCTCAGAAAGGATACACTTGCCATAGAGGGAGTGCAGCAAAGGTTCACCAGACTGATTCCTGGAATAGCAGGAATGTAATATGAGGAGAGATTGGGCCAACCTTGCCTGGGGTTTAGAAGAATGAGACAGAATGAGAAGGAAACATATAAAATTCCGACAAGGATGGACAGACGTGATGCAGTGATGATGTTTCCTCTGGCTGGGGGTGGGGTCTAGGACAAGGTATCACAGTCTCAGGATACGGGGTAGACCATTTAGGACTGAGGTGAGGAGAAATTCCTTCAGTCAGAACGTGGTGAACCTGTGGAATTCTCTACCACCAAAAGCTGTGGAGGCCAAGTCACTGAATATATTTAAGAAGGAAATAGATAGATTTCTGGACTCTAAAGGCGTCAAGGGGCAAGGGATATGGGGAGTGCGCAGGAGTATGCTGTTGAGATAGAGGATCAGCCATGATCATACTGAATATCAATGCAGGCTCGAAGGGTCAAATGACCTTCTCCTGTGCCTATTTTCTATGTTTCCATGCAGACTCTGCCACATTCAGGGCACGTGACGCTTAAAAGGTTGGGTAGGCAGTTTGTTTAGAGGTCTGTATGCTTCCTTCAATGCCTTGACTTCACCTCCTCACATTCCTCATGAAGTCTCTCTATGTGTTCGGTGTCTTCCCAAATAAGCCTTCTCCATTTTGGTTGGTCACAAGCCAGGATCTCCCATGGTGAAATTCATCATGGTCTCCAATGTGCCAGCTCAGCTTTCAGCTGACTAAGGAAAAGAATATTTAAGGACCAGGAGCTCAAACCCGAGACTATGGTCATGGTTTACTGTGATCCTTGCACTCCTATTTACTTCTGAGACTTGAACAACCTACAGCAGGCTCCTGAAAGCACTGGAGAAGTGCCACCAGTGGTGCCTTTGCAAGATCCTCCAAATTGGGTGGCAAGAAAGGCAGCCCAACAGCAGTGTCCTCTCTCCCATGTCATCATGCCCAGCATCGAAGTGCTAATCATTCAAATCAGCTCCGCTGGGCAGGACATGTCATTCATATATCTGAATCTAGACTCCTGAACAACTGCTCTACTCAGAACTTAGCCATGGCAGGAGACTCCCAGAAGGACAACAGAAACACTTTAGTGGCATCCTCAGAACATCCCTGAAGAGGGCAAACAAACTAACAAGAACAATATTACACAGGATTTCCTCTCCAATCAGTGGTGTCATCCTACTCATACTGCACTTAAAATTGCAAATAATGATGTAAATAAGGCTAGACCTGACAAGGTGAGTCTTAAAGCATTGCAAATCAAATTAGGAGCATGTTTGCCCCGAGGAACTAGCGGCACAGTTGGATGATGGTGAGCGTGTAACCCTATGAATTGAATGACAGAGGGTGTGACATATAGGAATCGAAGGAGATTGAACAGCGAGTGGGCAGACTCAGCAATATCGGGCTAAAATATGAGAAAATTGTCTCATTTTGAAAATAATCACCATCCCCCTGCATTGTTTTGGTAGCCTGTTTTATACTGAGCATTTATTGTGTAACGTACTTTAGATAAGGTCAGACAATAACATACCTGGTGCTGAAATAAAATATCCTCTAACTGATAGTGGGAGCCTTAAATATTAATTAGCAGCATTCACAAAGTGTTACTGAACACCACTGTCACATTCACACCTACAGCACTCTTAGTATTTAGAAGTAATTCACAGTAATTTACATTATTGTACAATCACACAAGTCCACAGCACAGGGCAAGGCCATTCAGTCATGCTACCTGTGTGAGCTCTGTGAAACAGCTTTCACTTAGACCCTATGTTTTTCATTTTAATGTATTATTTTCCAAATTCTCGTTCATGTCCTTTTAAATCGATTATAAATTCTGCTTTCACCAGGTATTGTATTCCAGGCCCTCTGAGTGAAACAACATCCTAGTTATTTTCCAGATTATTTACATGCCAATCGGATATGCAAAGACTTTGCTCCCCAGCTTGAATATTCTCTCCAATCACCATCACCGTTGATGTGCCCATGCTCCATGTGGACCTCACCACCGCCCCACCGCTCCCCGCCCCATTTAGTGACTGTGTGCACTGTCACCTTCAGAGAAGACCATGCCCCATCCACAAAGAGAGCTTCAAGTACCTCACCCCCTCACCCCCTGCTGAACACAGCTTCAGGAGGAGGCCCTGCCTGAGGACCAGGGGAGCCTCAGAAACAACGAGGATCGGGACCCAGACCACAGTGGCGACTCACTCAACCAAGGGTCTGCCAAAGAAGACTCTCCTATCTGCAGATGAGTGAGAGACAATGCGACACATGTCTGTGCTTGCCCCGAACTCTGGTGAATCACATTTACCACTTTCTTCGTGAGGTACTAACACACCATGGAGCGGGAGGCTATCCCCTGCCAGTGGCCTTGAAGGTCACCACAGTATTCGGTTTCTTTGCCTGCGGTTCCAGCGATCCACGGGGACCTGTGTGGCATCTTGCCGTCTGCAACACATAGATGCATCAAGGAGGTCACAGATACCCTCTACAACAAAGCTCATCAATATGTCAGGTTTACACATGATGAGGTTAACCAGGCTGCTAGATTCAATGGCTTTGCAGCTATCTCAGGCTTCCCAAGAGTGAAGGGTGCATTCGACTGCATCCATGTGCCTTTGATGTTTAGCAACCACAAAGGGTCCCACTCCATCAATATTCAACAGTTGTGTAATCATCAGAAAATTATCATGCATGTTTGTGCCAGGTCTCTTGGGAGTTCCCATGACTAATACATCCTGAGTCACTGCCAGGTGCCTCACATATTCAAAGGGCCTCAGTGATTACACGGCTGGCTGCTAGGGCTTGAGGGGTACCTGCTCAGATGCTGGCTCATGATACCCGTGCGACATCCTCAGAGTGCCTCAGAGGAGAGATACAACGTGATGCATAGCTCAACATGATCCACCATTGAGCAGACCACTGTTATCCTGAAGATGCACTTCTGATGTTTGGACCACGCAGGAGGGGCTCTGCAGTACTCTCCAGATAGGGTCTTCTGCATCAACATTGTGTGTTGCGTCCTTCACAATCTGGCACTGCAAAAGGGTGATCCCTTCCAGAGGGAGAAATGGAGGAGGATGAGAGCTTCTTGGAGGTTGAAGATCAGGAGGGCCAGGGACCTGATGAGGGTGAGGCCATTGAGATGAGACCCTTGAGGAAGCACGACTTGGAAGATGTGCCTGTGTCACTTTAATTGCCAACAGATTCCGGGAGGAGTACATAAGAAAAAAGCAATAGGAGCAGAGTAGGCCATTCGGCCCCTCAAGCCTGCCCCGCCATTTAATAAGATCATGGCTGATCTGCCCCAGATCTCAACTCCTCTTTTGTGCCAGCTCCTCATAACCCTCAACTCCCCGATATTTCAAAAATCTATCTACCCTCTGTTTAAATACATTCAGTGATCTAGCCTCCACAACTCTCTGGAATAGAGAATTCCAAACATTGATTACTCTCTGAGAGAAAAATTCCTTCGCGTCTGAGTTTTAAATGAGTGTCCCCTTATTCTGTAACTATGCCCCCTAGTTCGAGATTCCCCTACTAGTGGAAACATCTTCTCGACATCTATCCTGTCAAGCCCCCTCAGAATCTTAAACAAAAACAAAAACAGAATTACCTGGAAAAACTCAGCAGGTCTGGCAGCATCGGCGGAGAAGAAAAGAGTTGACGTTTCGAGTCCTTATGACCCTTCGACAGAACTTGAGTTTGAGTCCAAGAAAGAGTTGAAATATAAGCTGGTTTAAGGTGTGTGTGTGGGGGGCGGAGAGAGAGAGAGAGAAGTGGAGTGGGGGTGTGGATGTAGGGACAAACAAGCAGTGATAGAAGCTGATCATCAAAAGATGTCAACAACAATAGAACAAAAGAACACAGGTGTTAAAGTTAAAGTTGGTGATATTATCTAAACGAATGTGCTAATTAAGAATGGATGGTAGGGCACTCAAGGTATAGCTCTAGTGGGGGTGGGGAGAGCATAAAAGATTTTAAAAAATTTTTAAAAATAATGGAAATAGGTGGGAAAAGGAAAATCTAAATAATTAATTGGAAAAAAAAAGGAAGGGGGAAACAGAAAGGGGGTGGGGATGGGGGATGGAGCTCACGACCTAAAGTTGTTGAATTCAATATTCAGTCCGGAAGGCTGTAAAGTGCCTAGTCGGAAGATGAGGTGTTGTTCCTCCAGTTTGCGTTGGGCTTCACTGGAACAATGCAGCAAGCCAAGGACAGACATGTGGGCAAGAGAGCAGGGTGGAGTGTTAAAATGGCAAGCGACAGGGAGGTTTGGGTCATTTTTGCGGACAGACCGCAGGTGTTCTGCAAAGCGGTCGCCCAGTTTACGTTTGGTCTCTCCAATGTAGAGGAGACCACATTTGGAGCAACGAATGAGTAGAATAAGTTGGGGGAAATGCAAGTGAAATGCTGCTTCACTTGAAAGGAGTGTTTGAGCTCTTGAACGGTGAGGAGAGAGGAAGTGAAGGGGCAGGTGTTGCATCTTTTACATGGGCATGGGGTGGTGCCATAGGAGTGGGTTGAGGAGTAGGGGGTGATGGAGGAGTTGACCAGGGTGTCCCGGAGGGAGCGATCCCTACGGAATGCCAATGGGGGCGTGAAGGGAAGATGTGTTTGGTGGTGGCATCATGCTGGAGTTGGCAGAAATGGCGGAGGATGATCCTTTGAATGCGGAGGCTGGTGGGGTGATAAGTGAGGACAAGGGAGACCCTATCATGTTTCTGGGAGGGAGGAGATGGCGTGAGGGCGGATGCGCGGGAGATGGGCCGGACACGGTTGAGGGCCCTGTCAACGACCGTGGGTGGAAAACCTCGGTTAAGGAAGAAGGAGGACATGTCAGAGGAACTGTTTTTGAAGGTAGCATCATCGGAACAGATGCGACGGAGGCGAAGGAACTGGGAGAATGGGATGGACTCCTTACAGGAAGCGGGGTGTGAGGAGCTGTAGTCGAGGTAGCTGTGGGAGTCGGTGGGTTTGTAATGGATATTGGTGGACAGTCTATCACCAGAGATTGAGGCAGAGAGGTCAAGGAAGGGAAGGGAAGTGTCAGAGATGGACCACGTGAAAATGATGGAGGGGTGGAGATTGGAAGCAAAATTAATAAATTTTTCAAGTCCCGATGAGAGCATGAAGCGGCACCAAAGTAATCATCGATGTACCGGAGAAACAATTGTGGAAGGGGGCCGGAGTAGGACTGCAACAAGGAATGTTCCACATACCCCATAAAGAGACAGGCATAGCTGGGGCCCATGCGGGTACCCATAGCCACACCTTTTATTTGGAGGAAGTGAGAGGAGTTGAAGGAGAAATTGTTCAGCGTGAGAACAAGTTCAGCCAGACGGAGGAGAGTAGCGGTGGATGGGGATTGTTCAGGCCTCTGTTCGGGGAAGAAGCTATGGGCCCTCAGACCATCCTGGTGGGGGATGGAGGTGTAGAGGGATTGGACGTCCATGGTGAAGAGGAAGCGGTTGGGGCCAGGGAACTGGAAATTGTTGATGTGACGTAAGGTGTCAGAGGAATCACAGATGTAGGTGGGAAGGTACTGGACAAGGGGAGAGAGAAGGGAGTCAAGATAACGAGAAATGAGTTCTGTGGGGCAGGAGCAAGCTGAGACGATCGGTCTACCGGGGCAGTTCTGTTTGTGGATTTTGGGTAGGAGATAGAAGCGGGCCGTCCAAGGTTGGACGACTATCAGGTTGGAAGCTGCGGGAGGGAGATCCCCAGAGGAGATGAGGTCAATGACAGTCCTGGAAACAATAGCTTGATGTTCAGTGGTGGGGTCATGGTCCAGGCAGAGGTAGGAGGAAGTGTCTGCGAGTTGACTAGTCTACTGCATTCCTTGCTCCCAATGTGGTCTCCTCTACATTGGAGAGACCAAACGTAAACTGGGCGACCGCTTTGCAGAACACCTGCGGTCTGTCCGCAAAAATGACCCAAACCTCCCTGTCGCTTGCCATTTTAACACTCCACCCTGCTCTCTTGCCCACATGTCTGTCCTTGGCTTGCTGCATTGTTCCAGTGAAGCCCAACGCAAACTGGAGGAACAACACCTCATCTTCCGACTCGGCACTTTACAGCCTTCCGGACTGAATATTGAATTCAACAACTTTAGGTCGTGAGCTCCATCCCCCATCCCCACCCCCTTTCTGTTTCCCCCTTCCTTTTTTTTTCCAATTAATTATATAGATTTTTCTTTTCCCACCTATTTCCATTATTTTTTAAAAAATTTTTAAATCTTTTATGCTCTCCCCACCCCCACTAAAGCTATACCTTGACTGCCCTTCCATCCATTCTTAATTAGCACATTCGTTTAGATTATATCACCAACTTTAACTTTAACACCTATGTGTTCTTTTGTTCTATTGTTGTTGACATCTTTTGATGATCTGCTTCTATCACTGCTTGTTTGTACTTACAACCACACCCCCACTCCACTTCTCTCTCTCTCTCCGCCCCCCACACACACACCTTAAACCAGCTTATATTTCAACTCTTTCTTGGACTCAAACTCAAGTTCTGTCGAAGGGTCATGAGGACTCGAAGCGTCAACTCTTTTCTTCTCCGCCGATGCTGCCAGACCTGCTGAGTTTTTCCAGGTACTTCTGTTTTTGTTTTTGTTTTGGATTTCCAGCATCCGCAGTTTTTTTGTTTTTACCCCTCAGAATCCTCTACATTTCAATTCTTCTAAACTCTAATAAATAAAGGCCTAACCTGTTTAGCCATTCTTGAAAAGTCAACCCCTTCATCCCAGGAATCAGCCTAGAGAATCTCTTTTGAACTGCCTCCTATGCCAATATATCCTTTCTGAAATACGGGGACCAAAACCGTACACAGTACTCTAGGTGCAGCCTCACCAACACCCTGTACAGTTGTACCAAGACTTCCCTATTTTTAAACTCCAACCCCCTAGCAATACAGGCCAAAATTCCATTTGCCTTCATAATTATTTGCTTCACCTACATGCTAACATTTTGTGTTTCATGCACAAGAATGCCCAGATCCCTCTGTGCTGCACTTTTTTGGAGTCTCTCTCTATTTAAATAATAGTCTGCCTTTAGATTCTTCCTACCAAAGTGCATGACCTCTCACTTTCCTACATTAAACTCCATCTGCCAAGTTTTTGCCCACTCACTCAACCTATCTATATCCCCTTGCAGATTCCTTATGTCTTCATCACAACATGCCCTCCCATCTATTTTTGTATCGTCAGCAAATTTAGATACATTACACTCCTCCAAGTCATTAATATAGATAGTAAATAATTGAGGCCCTAGGATTGATCCTTGTGGCACTTCACTAGTTACGTCTTTCCAACCTGAAAAAGACCCATTAATCCTGATTCTCTGTGTTCTGTGTGTTAACCAATCCTCAATCCATGCTAATACATTACCCCAATACCATGAGCTGTTATCTTGTGCAATAACCTTTTATGTGGCACCTTATCAAATATCTTCTGGAAATCCAAATACACTTTATCAAATCTGCTAGTTATATCCTCAAAGAACTCTAGCAAATATTTCAAACATGATTTCCCTTTCAGAAAACCATGCTGACACTATTTGAATGCATTAAGCTTTTCTAAATGTCCTGCTATTTCTTCCCTAATAATGGACTCTTGCATTTTTCCCAACAACATATGTTAGGCTGACTGGCCTATAGTTTCCTGCTTTTTGTCTACCTCCTTTCTTGAACAGGGGCGTTACATTAACAGTTTTTCAATCCGCTGGGACCCTCCCGGAATTCAGTGAATTCTGGAATATTTCGACCACTGCCTCATCTATCTCTGTAGCCACTTCCTTTAAAACCCTTGGATGCAGGCCATCAGGTCCTGGTGACTTGTCTGGCTTTAGTCCCATTAACTTGTCAAATACTTTGTCCCTCATGATAGACACTGTTACAAGATCTTTCCTCCCATTAGCTCCTTGCTTATCTGATATCTTTGGAATGTTTATAGTGTCCTCCACCATGAAAACCGATGCAAAATATTGATTTAAATTATCTGCCACTTCCCCGTTATCAATTCTCCAGTTACATCCTCTCTCACGCTCGCTTTAGCTGCTCTCTTTTTATATACCTGTGGAAGCTCTTGATGTTTGAGTAAAGTGAAGGTAACGGGAGATGACCAGTTTGCAGATGGTACAATGCTTGGGAGTGTTGTAAACTGCAAGGAGGACAGTGTGGAACTTCAAAGGACAGAGACCAGTTGGTGGAGTGGGCAGATAGGTGGCAGATGCAGAGACTCGGTGCTGATATTTATCCCCACTCATGAGATCCCTGAAGAGAGTACCGTTTGAGTGCATGATGCCATGATGAGAATTTGATATTGGAGGGAGCTGAAGGATGATTTAACCTGGCGGAGTGGATGAGATCATTCATCCTCTTCCTACACTGGATCACACTCCGGGGATGATGGCCAGCCGCAGTGACCTGCTTTGCATCGGCCTCCCAGGCCAGAGGAGTGAGGCTGGTATGCTTCTTTGAGCCATCCCTGGAGTAGAGGATATCCCAAGTGTTGCTGAACTCCTCTGATCAAGGCCTGGAGGGCGTTGTTGTGGAAGTGGGGTGCAGCCTTCTTCCTGCTGTTCGCCATCTCTGTGGGTCTCCTGCAAGATAGCTGGGCTGGAGAGAGTGATTGTGTGTGCTCAGGTGACATTTAAATATGGACCTTCGATCCCATTTGGTACCGGCAGGGCGGACAAGCCAGTTCCTGAGTCGCCAGGTGATTCGGAGAGATACTTGCCTATGCATAATTAACAAGCTTCCGAGTGTAAAATGAGGCGCGATTTCCCACCACTCTGACCAGCGGGAAACACGCCACAGAACTCGCCCACCCACCGCACTTAGCTTCGAAAATAGAAAATTCTGCCCTAACTGAGGACTGGTTAGAGCTCTGCACAACTGTAAAGTCACTTTCACTTCTTTGTAAGCCAGTGCACATCAAATAAAGAACAAAATGCCTTTAACCTTTTTGATTACTTATGTTTTTACATGTTCACAAGTTGTTAATGATTTGTGTTCTAGAACCCCAACTCTCATAGCACTTCTGCAGTTGCTACTTTCTTGCCATTTAGGAAATACTCCAATTTATCTTTCTTGTCCAAAGTGGATAACCACACACATACCCACAATGAACTCCAATTGCGAAAGCCTTGACGACTCACTCAATCTGTCTAAGTCCTTTTGCAACTTTCTGTTCCTAGCTGGACTACTTCCAATCCCTCCTAACTTAGTGTCAGCTACAAACATGGATATACAACTCTATTCCTTTATCATTAGTAAACATAGTTAAAAGGTGAGGCACAGAGTAGATCCCTGGGAAACAATACCCTGTCACATCCTCCATATTAAAGCCCATCAGCCATTGTTTTGCCCAAGATATTGTCCAAAATTTATTTGCTCCTGTAACATAAAATCAGAGAATGGTTACAGCAGCTACACCTAATCCCACTCTCCTGCCCATTCCCCATAGCCTCACAATTTGTTTTCTCTATGGATAATTACTCAATTCTCTTTTGAAAGCCACAATTGTATGTGCCTCCACCACAATCTCCAGCAGTGCACTCCAGGTCCTAAGCCCTCACTTATAATAAGGCCATGTCGCCATTGGTTCTTTTGCTGTTCATCTTAAATTGGTGTCCACTGATTCTCCATCCTACTACCAATGGGAACAGTTTCTCCCTATCTAATTTTTAACAGTGCTTTTATTCAGTTTGCTCTCCCTTAAGACTGTGGGCAGAATTTTACTTTCCCCTGTAGTAGGTGTGTAGACGGCCCCAAAATTTCTCAGATGGCCTGCCCACCAGGCTCCTGTCTGCCCCGACCTCTCTACAATTTTACACTGGGATGAGTGAGGCCTAGGCTGGCCCACTCACCCCGTGTCCCAATTGAGGTCTTTAGGTGGCCAATTATTGACCACTTAAGGGCTATTTCCTGCCCAGCTTCAATTTTCAGGCTGACAGAAGGAGTTCAGGGGCAGGGGAGGGAAGCCTGTAAAGTGACTGCGTTCAGGCATCAGTCAGTGGGGAGGTTGGGCTTCCATCAGCAGCCTCCTTTTAAAATCAAGTACTCCCCACAAAAAGACTGGCTCCTGTAGGTCCTCCCTCCTCCCCTGGCCTCTCCACCAATACCCCCACCTCCCTCTTCCCTCTGGTACTCACCTCCCACCCCTAAATTTACCTGGTCCTAGACTCCAGGGACTTAGGGCAGGATCTTCTGGTCGGCAAGCGGGGGTGAGGCCCACTTGCTGATGCGTAAAATGATGCAGGGTGATGTCGGATGGAACTCACTTGGTGAGTTCTCTACTGACTCCTCGGATGGCCCCATCATCCCAAAAATCCTGGCCCGTGTCTAATATCTGTACATGGAACAGCCATCCTCCAATGCCTCACCTCTAGTGACATTCTTCATGTTTGCCCTGATAGCAAGTGTTGGAAGTATATTTGACTGGGGAAGTAGAGCAGACAAAACTGATTTAGTCATCCCCAAATTCCACACCGCCACAGTTGCAAAAAGGATGGAATAACAATCAGGGGCAGAATCAGGCCTGACTTTTCTCATTCCCTGACCCAAACACCCTGATACTAATTAAAAGCTAAATTCTTTGTAAAAATTATTTCCAGACAGAGGTGAAAGGACTCAATGGACAGAATTGTCTAGAACCCACAGCGGCGGGTTTAATGGCGGCCGGCGTGGGGGGCTGGATGGGGTGGAGACAATGTGGTCGGAGCTGAAAAGTCACTTTCCCGCTGGCATAAAATGGTGGTGGGAACTTGCGCTCCTGCTTGACATGGCAGGTCGGCATTCCTGCCAGAGGCCAGTGTGAAAGGCCCAACCATATTCATCCCTCCCGCCCAATCGTCCAAGCTGCCAGAGGGAAATCATGCCAGTCTAGAACACATCTGAATCAATGCGGGGTGAAGATGTCGGGACTTACCTGAAGGTGGCCTGGGGCAGCCTGTGGAAATCAGGATGGAGGCTTCCAATGACTGTGCACCCTGGAATAAGTAGCAGTGAATGGAAGGAGCATCTAGCAGGTGGATCTTCCATCCTCAGAGTGTTTCAGAAGGTCCAGCTTCGATGTTCAGAGGTCCATCTTCTTTCTTTAAAGGTGGGTCAGTTGATGTCCGGGCACCTTTGAAATACGGTGCCTGATATGATGGTGTGGTACAAGGCATTCCAGCCCACCCTGCCGTAAAAAACGTTGGGAAACCCCCAACTGAATACTGAGGCCGGCATCACATGATATGGCACAAATTCCCACCAGCCTCCGTGGTGGAAAACAATCCCCGTTCCCACCCCTGCTACGGGACCTAATGCCGGAATAGAAAATCCCACCCAATTCCTCAAGTTCCTATGAACCTACGTGAGCATCTGTTTCTAACTGTGCATCTATGCTTACAACAATTGATGACAACAATAATAGTGCACCTATTTGATGTACGAGTTACACTTCCGAGTTACTTCGTAACCTACTGTCATCAGTTAACTACACATTGACCAAAGGCCAGACCTGGGTTCTGAGCTGTACAGCTCAATGGCATCCAGTTTTCAGCAATTATAACAGAAATTCATAAAGTCAAAGTGACATTGCATACTGTTAATAATGATAAAGTCTCTCACCTTTCCACGTTTCCAAATACAATGATATGAATTATCATAGTTAATGTTCTACATACAGGTCTGATGCTTGTCTCAATCTGTTGACATTAATGGATATTGGCACAGATTCCTGTGTATTCTCTTGTTAGTTACAGGCTTTTAGATTACTTTAAACATTTAAACAGCTGTAGTGAATATTAAGTGAGCTAAATGTCACATAATCTTCACTTTACTTCCTTAATTTAACCAATATATTTTCTATAATGAAATAATATTATCTGTTCTATATATAAAAGGGTGTATATAGGATATATACCACTGGATATATATATATATAGGTGTATATATACCACTGTATATAGGATTACACTGACTACCTCAGGGACTCAAAACCTGATGTCCTTTCAGAAGACTGAACAAGCCTCATGCAAAATAGATTCTGAAGTTACTTTTGATTTATGCACTAGCTCTCCAGCTATCTACTCAAGTATACAATGATAACAAAAGTTAAAGGATGCAATGCTGCGGCATACTTGGTAAGCCTGTTTGAACCTCTGTATCTATCTGTGTATGTCAGTCTGTGACTGTAACAGATAGTATCTCTCATCTGTCCATGTTACAGTTCCAACCCATGTGCTCTAATGTGTAAAACTAATGCTGTACAAATGGTATGAAGTGGGATAAAAGGCAACACTGAAACAAGTGATATCCTCGAATTAGAGCAGCAAACAAATATATCAAAGCTTCACACACAAAACAGTCTGAATGGACAGGTTGCGGTGTTCAATTTGAGTCTCAATATTCACTAAATAATTCCCTCAAGGATACCCTTTAGGTTGTACTTTCAAGACTTCCATAATCAAAAAATGCAGAAACAGGTCACTTGGCCCATTGTGCTTGTTCCAACTCATTCAATTAGTCCCACTCTTGCTGTTTTCCCTTAGCCCTGCAACATTTTAACCTCCAAGTATTCATCAAATTCCCTTTCAAAGTTCCCATTGAATCTGCTTCCATCACCCTTTCAAACAGCCCATTCCATATCAAAACAGCTCACTGCATAAAAAAAAAATTGCTTAGTTTCTGTCTAGATTTTTTGACAACTATCTTAAGCCTTTATCCATTAGTTACTGGCCCTCAACCTGTGGAAAACAGTTTCTCCGTATCTACTCCATCAAAAACCCTGATAATTTTGAACAACTTAATTAAAACTTCCCTTAACCTTCTCTGTTATAAGCAGAATAATCCCAGCTCCTTCAATTTCTCCACATAACAAAGTTCCCTCCTCCCTGGTATTAATCTAGTAATTCTCCTCAGTACCCTCTCCAAGGGCTTGACATCCTTTCTAAAGTAAGGTACCCAGAACTGAACACAATACTCCACTTGAGGCCAAATCAGTGATTTGTAAAGATTCACCAAGATTCCCTTACTTTCGTACTTAATTTCTCTATTTATAAAGCACAGCATTCCATATGTATTTTTAAAAGCCTTATTAACCTGTCCTGCCACCGTCAATGATTTGCATGCAAATACCCCCAGGTTTCTCTTTTCTTGCAGAACCTTTTAAAATTATATCATTTAGTTCATATTTCCTCTCCTCATTTTTCCTTCCAAAATGATTTACTTCCCATTGCTCTATACTAAATTTAATCTGTCATTTGCTTGTCTATTTTACCAGTCCATATCCTCCCAAATAGTCCATTCATTCCTTACTGTTTACTAGGTTTCCAAGCTTTGGATCAACTGCAAACTTTGAAATTATGCCATTACACAAGTCCAGTCCATTAAGATCTATCAAAAACAGCAACAATCTCAATACCAAGCTGGAGACACCACTATATACTTTCCTCCATTCTGATAAACAACTGTTCAGCACTACATGCTGCTTTCTGACTCTTAGCCAACTTTGTACCTGTGCAACCATTGTCCTTCCAATCCCATGGGCTTTAATTTTGCAAAAAATTGAACTATGTGATACTTAATCAAATGTCTCCTGAAAGTTCATGTGCGTTAACTGAATAATTTTCATCAGTCCTTTCTGTATCTCATTGCAAAATGCAATTAAGTTTGTCAGCCATAATTTGCTTTTAACAAATCCATGTAGGCTGTCACCATGGAAAAACTCACATGAGGACTCGAAACGTCAACTCTTTTCTTCTCCGCCGATGCTGCCAGACCTGCTGAGTTTTTCCAGGTAATTCTGTTTTTGTTTTGGATTTCCAGCATCCGCAGTTTTTATGTTTTTATCTTTAGGCTGTCACCATGTTCTTTCAGGTGAAGATTAATTATGTCCCAGGATTATGTTCTCTCAATGTTTTCCCATATTAGGCTGACTGGCTGAAGTTGCTGGGTTTATCCCACTCCCCTTTTTGAACAAGGTGTATGTAACACTTCAATCCTGCCATATTTCCACCTTTACTTAGATAGGTAGGAAAATAAGTTGTGAAGAGGACATAAGGACATAGATAGGTTAAGTGATTGGGCAAAGATCTGGCAAATGGAGTATAATGTGAGAAATTGTGAAATGGTCCATTTTGGCAGGAGGAATAAAAAAGAAGCATATTATCTAAATGGTGAGGGATTGCAGAGCTCTGAGATTCAGAGGGATCTGGGTATCCTAGTGCATGAATCACAAGAGGTTAGTATGAAGGTACTGCAGGTAATTAGGAAAGTTAATAGAATGTTACCATTTATTGTGAGGGGAATTGATTACAAAGGTAGGGAGGTTATGCTTCAGATGTACAAGGCACTGGTGAAACCACATCTGGAGTATTGTGTACAGTATTTTTCTCCTTATTTAAAGAAAGATGTAAATGTGTTAGAAGCAGTTCAGAAAGGGTTTAGTAGACTAATACCAGGAATGGTATTACCAGGTAATACCAGGTTGTCTACTGAGGAAAGGTTATATCCACTGGAGTTCAGGAGAGTAAGAGGCGACTTCACTGAAACCTCCAAGATCCTGAGGGGTACTGACAGGGTGGATATGGACAGGACATTTCCTCTTGTGGGAGAATTTAAAACTAGGGGCCACTGATTAAAACTAAGGGGTCGCTCTTTAAGACAAGTTGAGAAGAATTCTTATCTCTCAGAGGGTAGTGAGTCTTTGGAACTCTTCCTCAAAAGGCAGTGGAAACAGAGCCTTTGAATATTTTTAAGGTAGAGGCAGATAGATTCTTGATAAACAAGGGGGTGAATGGTCATCGGGGTAGGTGGGAGGTTACAGTCAGATCAGCCATGGTCTTATTGAATGGCAGAGCAGGCTAGAGGGGCCAAGTGACCTACTCCTGCTCCTAATTTGTATGTTCCCTCAGCAACCTGTGACTTATCACATCCAGGCCAGATAACTTTTCTGAATCACACTTCACGCAATATTCTCATTATTACTGACCAGAAAATTGGGAAGGCTGCAAACTGGGCACATTTACCTCAATATCAGCTTGTCCAATGTGCCTTTGGCACGAGCAAGATTCCCACTGAGACTGGTAACTATATATCTTTTAGAGAATTCAGTCTGGAAATACAACGCAAATAGATATAGGGCCATAAAATATCTGGTACTGATTTGAGTGAAACTTGCTCAGAGTAAAGTGAAGTTAAACCACGAGCTTCATAACACTGATATGCAGCTCTGACACAAGCACTCGATACGCTGAGAAGGAAAAGAGGGGCTTTTAGCAGGTACAAGGGAAGCAAGTCAGCAGAAACATTAGTGGAGTATAGAAAGTGCAGGGTGGAGCTTAAGAAAACAATTAGGAGAGGAAAGGGGGATATGAGAAAGCTCTTGCTGTTAAAAGGCGGGAAAATCCCAAGATATTCTATAAGAATATCAAAGGGAAGAGGACAATCAGGGAAAGAGTAGGGTCCATTAGGGACCAAGGGGGCAATCTATGGGTGGAGCCAGAGGACATTGCTAGAGTGTTGAACGAATACTTCACATCCGTCTTCACCCAAGAGAATGAGGATGAAGATATGGAAATCGGGGAGAGAGATTGCGAGGTTCTTGAGCAAGTTGATATAGAGAGTGACAAAGTATTGGAGGTGTTGGCAGGCTTAAAAGTGGACAAATCTCTAGGTCTGGATGACTTGTGTCCCAGGCTGCTGATGGAGGCAAGGGAGGTGATCGCAGGGGGTCTGACCCAAATTTTTAATTCCTCTCTGGCTACGGGGGAGGTGCCGGAGGACTGGAGAACAGCTAATGTGGTTCCGCTATTTAAGAAGGGTTGTAGAGATAAACCAGGGAACTACAGCTCAGTGAGTCTCACGTCAATGGTAGGGAAACTATTGGAGAACATTCTGAAGGAGAGAATCTATCCCCACTTGGAGAGGCAAGGTTTGATCAGGGATAGTCAGCATGGCTTTGTCAGAGGGAGGTCATGCCTAACAAATTTGATTGAATTTTTTGAGGAGATGACCAGGTGTGTAGATGAGGGTGCTTCAGTTGATGTAGCTTATATGGATTTCAGCAAAGCCTTTGACAAGGTGCCACGTGGGAGATTTATAAAGAAGGCAAATGCACATAGGATACAGGGTAATTTGATAAGGTGGATTCAAAATTGGTTTAGTTGTAGAAAATGTCGGTGATGACAGAAGGCTCGTATGAAACATTTAAGTCATAAAGGGAGGTTGGATAGACAGGTTGTTTTCGTTGGAAAAGAGAAGACTTGAGGGGTGACCTGATCGAGGTGTACAACATTATGAGGGGCATGGACAGGGTGGAGAGTGAGCTGCTGCTCCCCTTAGTTGAAGGGTCAGTCACGAGGGGACATAATTTCAAGATGAGGAGCAGGAGGTTTAGGGGGGATGTGAGGAAAAACTTTTTTACTCAGAAGGTGGTGATGGTCTGGAATGCGCTGCCTGGGAGGCGCGTTGCCTCACATCCTTTAAAAAGTACCTGGATAAGCACTTGGCACGTCATAACATTCAAGGCTGTGGGCCAAGTGCTGGTAAATGGGATTAGGTAGGTAGCTCAGGTGTTTCTCAAATGTCGTTGCAGAAGTGATGGGCCGAAGGGCCTCTTCTGCACTGTGTGATTCTGTGACACCAAAGCAAGAACTCTATCCATGATTTAAAAACTACCTCCCCTCAGGCTGAGGCCAAGAAGCAGATTTTCTTAGCTCAGCAATAACTGATCATTGTCTAATAAAATTTGAGTTGCAGAAAGTGGAGAAATACTAGGATTTAACTTTCACGTAAAAATAAATGAAGATGTCAGTAGCTGGTATACAGGTTACCACATACACGCTGCACAGTGCTGTCATTGTTATTGTACTGGGGCTTACTTACATAAAAATAAGTGGCATGATGAAATGTTTTGTGTCAACTCTAAGTATGTAATGGCAGATGGATTGGTTTAATCAGTTAGTTGTCATCAACTGTCCTTTGTTAACAATTTCTTAACATTATTCAGTGAACAAGGCATTTAGATTTGTCAACAGAAAAATTATTGTTTGTTTTTACATAGCACTGAGCTGATCACACACACTGGATGCTATCCTTAACAGGCTCATGATCACAACTTCAACAACAACAATTTATAATCTTATAGCGTCTTTAACATAACGAAACGTCCCAAGTTGCTTCCCAGGAGTGTTATAAAACAAAATGTGACACTGAGCCACACATGGAGATACTCGGTCAGATGATCAAAAGCTTGGTCAAACAGGTAGGCTTGAAGGAAATTGTTAAAAGAGCAAAGCGACATAGAGAGCTGGAGAGAATTAGAGAGAGCATTCCAGAACTTAGGGCCTAGGCAACTGAAGGTGCGGCCACCTGAAATAAAGCAATTCAAATCAGAGATGCTCAAGATGCCAGAATTGGAAGAACGGAGATATCTCAGAGGGTCTGGTGGGGCTGGA
Organism: Isurus oxyrinchus; assembly: GCA_026770705.1. Lineage (NCBI taxonomy): Eukaryota > Metazoa > Chordata > Chondrichthyes > Lamniformes > Lamnidae > Isurus > Isurus oxyrinchus. The sequence goes on from JANJGN010000006.1 coordinate 114,473,526, forward strand.
ACGGATTCCAGAGGTAGGGAAGGGCCAGGCCATGGAGGGACTTGAAAACAAGGATCAGAATTTGAAAATCAAGACATTTGTTTGACCGAGAGCCCAGGTAGTTCAGAGAGCACTGTGGTAATAGGTGAGCGGGATTTGCAGCGAGTTAAGACACGGGCAGCAAAGATTTGGACAACCTCAAGTTTTCAGGGGATAGAATGTGGGAGACCAGCCAGGAGTGCATCGGAACAAGTCTGGAGGTAACAAAGGCATGAATGAGGGTTTCAGCAGCAGATTTGCTGAGACAGGGCAAAGTTAAATGTATTATGGGAGTTGAAATAGGCAGTAAAAGATGATGGCACAAATATGAGTTGGGGAGCTCATCTCATGGTCAAATGTGACACCAAGTTTGCAAAGAGATTAGTTCAGTCTTAGACTGTTGCCAGAGTGAGGAATAGAGTCAACAGCTTGAGAACACTTTGGAGTGGAGACCAAAAGTTATGATTTCAGTCTTCCCAATATTCACCTGGAGGAAGTTTCGCACTCATCCAGTATTGGATGGCAGGTAAGCGGTCTGATAATTTAGCAACAGTGGAGGAGTTGAGAGTGGTGAGGTAGAGTTGGGTGTCATCAGCGTACATGTGATAACTGACACTGTCCTCAGATGATGTCACCAAGGGGCAGTATGTAGAATAAGAGGAGGCCAAGGAAAGATTCTTGGGGGAATGGTAAGGTAACAATGCGGGAACAGGAAGAGAAGCCACAACCATTACCATCTAGAAGAACAAGAGCAGCAGGTGGATGGGAATACCACCACCTGGAAAGTCTCCTCAAAACCACACGCCATCCTGACTTGGAAATGTATTTTCAGTTCCTTCACTGTCACTGAGTCAAAATCCTAGAACTCCCTTCCTAACAGCACTGTGGTGTACCTACACATGGACTGCAGTGGTTCAAGGCAGCAGCTCAGCACCACCTTCCCAAGGACAATCAGGGATGGGCATTAAATGCTGGCCCAGCCAGCGATGCCTACATATCAGAAATGAATAAAACAAAGGTGCTGGAGGAGGATGGAGTGGTCAACCATGTGAAAATTTGCAGAAGGATGAGGAGGGGAAGCTTACCTTTCTCACAATCACACAGGATGTCATTTGTGACTTTAGAATCATAGAAAGTTTATGGCACAGAAAGAAGCCACTTGGCCCATCGTGTCTGCACCAACTGAAAAATGAGCCACCCAGCCTAATCCCACTTTTGAGCATTCAGTCCATAGCCCTGCAGGTTATGGCACTTCAGGTGCACATCTAGACACCTCTTAAATGAGTTGAGGGTTTCCGCGTCTTACTGCCCTTTCAGAATTTTCCCCCCGTTAGTGGGGGGGAAGTTTAGGAGTGAGTACGTGGAGGCATGCCTCCGATCAATGCCCCCGATCGGGACCACACCGCCATTTTATGTGGGTGGGCCTCAGCATGATGTCCGCAAGGAAGCACTATGCGCTCCCTGTGCGGGGAGGGGGTGCGCTCTTTCACGCATGTGCATGATAGAGCGCACTCATCTCCCTGAGGCTAAGTGCTGCCTCAGGGAGATCAGCTCCTGTCTGAAAAAAGTTTAAAAACAGAAAAAATAAATTTCCCTGACATGTCCCCTCACAACACTGTCACATGAGTTGGGACATGTCCATAACTTTCATTGACAATTTTATTAAAAATGTTAAAACCTACTTGAAACCTCATTCCACCTGTGGATAAGGTTTCATGCTTTTTCTTAAGCCTGCCAGTGCTCCCAGCCTGCCCGCCAACCTTAAGGTTGGATAGGCAGGTCCATTAATTACTTTAACTACTTTGTAAATGGCCTAATTGGCCATTGACAGGTCGGCGGGCGCACAGCTGATTCTGCTGAGCCCCCGCTGACCTGAAAATTGAAATGAGGCGACCAGGAAATCCTGGCCAATGAGTTTCAGATCCCCACAATCCTCTGGGTGAAAAGAATTTTCCTCATTTATCTCTAACTTTTCTATCAATCACTTTAAATCTTTGTCCCCTAGTCACTGACCTCTCTGCTGAGGGAAATAAGTCCTTCCCATCCAGGCCCCTCACAATTTTTTACATATCAAATAAATCTCCCTTCATCCTCCTCTGTTCCAATCTTTCCTCATAGCTGCAATTTTCCAATTCTGGCAACATCCTCGTAAATCTATACCCTCTCTAGTGCAATTACATCCTTTCTGTAATGAGGTGACCAGACCTAATATTTTATATAGTTCCAGCATAATCTCAAGCAAAAACAAAAAATGATGGAAAAGCTCAGCAGGTCTGACAGCATCTATGGAGGGAAAGACAGAGTTAACATTTCGAGTTTGTATGACTCTCCTTCAGAGCTAAAGGGAAATAGAAATGTGGTGAAATATATACTGTTTTCGGTGGGGGTGGAACAGGTGAAGCTGGATAGAAGGTCAGCGATAGGTGGAGGCAAAGGAGAGATTGCAAAAGATGTCATAAACAAATGGCCAAAAGGGTGTTAATGATGGTGGTACTGGCTATTTTGCCTTTATCCAGCATAATTTCCCTGATCTATGCCTCAGCTAATAAAGAAAAGGATCCCATATGCCTTCTTAACCGCCTTATCAACTTTGGACATTCACTCCGAGGTCTCTCACTTCCTTTTTACCTCTCAGTATCCTCCCATTTATTGTGTAACCTTTTGCTTTGTTTGACCTCCCCAAATATATCAGCTCACGCTTCTCTGGGTTGAATTCACTTTTCTGCCCACCTGACCAGCCCATTGGTAACTTCCTGCAGTCTACAGGAATCCTCTTCACTGTGCGCGGCCAATTTTTGTGTTGTCTGTAAACCTCTTGATTATTCCCCCTGCATTTAAGTCCAAATCATTAGTATTCGCCACAAAAAACAGGGGAAGTAGTACTGAGCCTTGCGGAACCCCACTAGAAGCAGCCTTCCAGTCACAAATAACATCTATCAATAATTACCTGTTGTTTTCTGTCACTGACCCAATTTTGTATCTAGCTTGCTACAATCCTCTGGATCTCATGGGCTTTTACTTTCTTAACCAGTCTGCCATGTGGGATCTTGTGAAAAGCCTTGCTAAAATCCATGTGGACCACATCAACTACACTACCCTCATTAGTCCTCCTTGTTACTGCTGCAAAAAAATCACTCAAATTAGTCAGACAAGACCTTCCCTTAACAAATCCCATGCTAACTGTCCTTGATTAATCCATGCCTTTCTAAGTGACAGTTTATTCTGTCCCTCAGAATTGATTCCAATAATTTGCCCACTACCAAGATCAGACTGACTGGCCTGTAATTATTCAGTCTATACCTTGCTCCCTTTTTAAACAAAGGTACAACATTAGCAATCCTCTGCACCTCATCTGCATCCATTGAGGATTGGAAAATGATGGTCAGCCCATCACAATTTCCTCCCTGGCTTCTTTTAACAGCCTGGGGTACATTTCATCTGGCGCTGTGATTTATCCAATTTAAGGGTGCTAAGGATCCCTTAATACTTGCTCTCTTCCCATTTATCACATCCAATACTTCAAACTTCTCCTCCTTAACTACAATTTCTGCATTGTCTCTCACTTTTATGAAGACAGCTGCAAAGTATTCATTAAGAGCCATACTCATATCCTCTGCCTCCACACTTGGGTTATCTTTTTGGTCTTTTATGGTCCCTACTCCTTAGTTACAGATGAACATACAAATTAGGAGCAGGAGTAGGCCATTCACCCCTCAAGCTTGCTCGGTCATTATGATCATGGCTGATCTGGCTGGAACTCAACTCCACATTCCCACATACCCCGATAACCTTTCACCCCCTTGCTTATCAAGAATCTAGCTACGTTTGCCTTAAAAATATTTAGACTCTGCTACCACCATCTTTTTGAAGGAGAGTTCCAAAGACTCATAACATTCAGAAAAAAGTTTCTCCTCATCTGTCTTGAATGGTGGCCCCTTATTTTTAAACCATAACTCCTAGTTCTAGGTTCTCCCACAAGAGGAAACACCCTCTCCACATCCACCCTGTCAATAGCCCTCAGGATCAAGTCACCTCTTACTCTTCTAAACTCCAATGGTCACAAGCCTAACCTTTCCTCATAAGGTTATTCACTCATTCCAGGTATTAGTCTAGTAAACTTCTCTGAACTGCTTCCAATGCACTTACATCCTTCCTTAAATAAGATTGTACAGAGTACTCCAGATATGGTCTTACCAATAACTGAGGCATAACCTCCCTACTTTTGTATTCAATTCTCCTCGCAGTAAACATTCTATCAGCTTTCCTAATTACTTGCTGTACCTGCAAACTAACCTTCGCAGTTCATGCACTTGGACACCCTGACCCCTCTGCACACGACAATGTCACACGAGAGGGGACATGTTAATAAATGTGACAAAAACTTTATTAAAGAATTTTTAAACAGACATGAAACCTCATCCCACCAATCTCAGTTCCCTCCATTTGCAGTTAACATGACAATTGCTGAGTTTCAGAGCACTTTTCCTTTGATACCCATTTTCTTTCAAACCAACGCATCGACTATCTCACTAGCCACTTCTTCAAAATCCATCAGGACCCAAGGACTTGTCAGCCCATAGTCCCTGAACAAGTTGTTCACCTTTCCTGATGATTGTAATTTTCTTGAGTTCCTCCCTTCCATTTCCTGATTTACAGCTACTTCTGGGATGTTTCATGTAATCTCTTTGGTGAAGACCGATATAAAATACCTGCCATCTCCTGGTTTTCCATTATTAATTCCCCAGACTAAGTTCCTATAGGACCAATGCTCACATCGTTAACTCTTATCTTTTTGAAATATCTATAGAAACTCTTACTGTTTGTCCTTATATTTCTAGCTAACTTTCTCTTGTACTTCCCTTTTTCCTTCCTTATCAATTTTTTAGTCATTCTTTGCTGGTTTTTACACTCTTTCCAATCTTCTGACCTGCCACTCATCTTTGCACAAAGATACATTTTTACTTTAAGTTTGATACTATCTTTAACCTTTGCTGTTAACCACGGACGGTGAGTCCTCCTCTTGGAATTTTTCTTTCTCATTGGAATGTAGCTATTCTGTGTACCCTGGAATATCCCCTGAAATATCTACCACTGCATCTCTATTGACCTATCCCTCAGTCTCATTTGCCAGTTCACTTTAGCTAGCTCTGCTTTCATGCCCTCATAATTGCCTTTATTTAAGTTTAAAATCATACTATGATCGATACTGCCTGGAGGTGCCTTCACTATGATATCATAATTAACTCTATCTTGTTGCACAATACCAAGCCTCGTACAGCCTGCTCTCTGGTTGCTGCCAAAGCGTGCTGTTCCAAGAAGCTATCCCTAAAACATTCTATGAATTCCTCATCTAGGCTCCCTATACTCACCTGATTTTATGAGTCTATATGTAAATTAAAATCCCCCATGATTATCGCCATACCTTTCTGACAAGCTCCCATTATTTTCCTCCTTTATACCATGCCCTGCCATATGGTTACTGTTAGGGCCTGTACACCACTCCCACAAAAGACTTCTTGCCTTTATCATATTTCATCTCTATCCAAACTGTTTCCACATCCTGGTTTCCTGAAATTAGGTTATCCTTCTCTATTGTGCTAATTCCAACCTTGAATTAAAGAGCCGCCCCTCTAATATTGTGCCAATGCCCAACAAACCAGAACTAATTCTCCTATACTAGTCTTTGAGACACACATTCATTTCCCTAACATTACATACCTTATGCCAATTTGCATTTGGCTCAGCTAACAATCTAGTCTGTACTGGAGTGCTGCTTTGGGTTGCAGTAGACTGCTTAAGTTGGAGTTTGGTGACTGAGGGAATTCGGTGAGGAGGGAACGAGGTGATCCTTTGAGTACCATGAGACTGGCAGGTAAGTATTTACTACTTTTATCGCTTATAGTTTTTAAGGTCTTATTTTGTGGTTCATCATTTGTGAGAGCTATATTCTGTAACAGTGAGGAGCAGGGGAGAAGGGCCTTGAGTAATTGATATTATTTGATATTAAGTATCTTCCAAAAGGTTTAATTTAATTTGAAGGGGTAAATCATGGCAAGAGAGCTCAAAGCTGTGGTGTGCTCCTCTTACTCTATGTGGGAAGCTGGGAACATTTCCAATCCCCGGGGCCTGCATGTGTGCAGGAAGTGTCTCCAGCTGCAGCTCCTGGAAGCTCGGGTTTTGGAGCTGCAGCGGCAGCTGGGGACACTGTGGAACATCCGCGAGGTGGAGTGTATTGTGGGCAGCACGTGTACAGTCGAACAGTCCCTACAGATTGGAGGATAGTTAATGTAACCCCACTATTTAAAAAGGGAGGTCGAGAGAAAACGGAATTTTAGATCAGTCAGTCAGTGGAGAAAATTCTAGAGTCCATTATAAAAGATTTAATAGCTGAGCACTTGGAAAACAATGGCAGAATCGGACAGTCAGCATGGGTTGACAAAAGGTAAATCATGCTTGACAAATCTACTGGAATTTTTCGAGGATGTAACTAGCAGAGTTGATGAGGGGGAGCCAGTGCATGTGGTTTATTTGGATTTTCAGAAGGCTTTCGACAAAGTCCCACATAAGATATTGGCGTGTAAAATTAAAGCGCATGGGATTGAGGGTAGTGTATTGAGATGGATAGAAAACTGGTTGGCAGACAGAAAACAAAGAGTAAGAATAAACGGGTCTTTTTCCAAATGGCAGACAGTGACTAGTGGGGTACAGCAGGGATCGGTGCTGGAACCCCAGTTATTCACAATATATATTAATGATTTAAATGAGAGAATTAAATGTAATATCTTCAAAGTTGCAGATGACACAAAGCTGGGTGGGAGGGTGAGCTATGAGGAGGATGCAGAGATGCTTCAGTGTGATTTGGACAAGCTGAGTGAGTGGGCAAATGCATGGCAGAAGCAGTATAATGTGGATAAATGTGAGGTTATCCATTTTGGTAGCAAAAACAGAAAGGCAGATTATTATCTGAATGGCTATAAATTGAGAGAGGGGAAGTGCAACGAGACCTGGCTGTCCTTGTACTCCAGTCGCTCAAGGTAAGCATGCAGGTGCAGCAGGCAGTAAAGAAGGAAAATGGTATGTTGGCCTTCAAAGCCAGAGGATTCGAGTACAGGAGCAGGGGTGCCTTGCTGCAATTATACAGGGGCCTTGGTGAGACCACACCTAGAATACTGTTGCAGTTTTGGTCTCCTTATCTGAGGAAGGATGTTCTTGCTATAGAGGGAGTGCAGCGAAGGTTTACCAGACTGATTCCTGGGATGGCGGGACTGACATATGAGCAGAGATTGAGTCGCTTAGAATTATATTTCGCTGGAGTTCAGAAGAATGAGGGGGGATCTCATAGAAACCTATAAAATTCTAACAGGACTAGACAGGGTAGTTGCAGAAAGGATGTTCCTGATGGTGGTGGAGTCCAGAACCAGGGTCACAGTCTGAGGATACGGGGTAGGCCATTTAGGACTGAGATGAGGAGAAATTTCTTCACTCAGACAGTGGTGAGCCTGTGGAATTCCCTACCACAGAAAGTTGAGGCCAAAACATTGTATGTTCTCAAGAAGGAGTTAGGTATAGCTCTTGGGGTGAAAGGGATCAAAGGATATGGAGAGAAAGCGGGAGCAGCCTATTGAGTTGGACGATCAGTCATGATCATAATGAATGGCGGAGCAGGTTCGAAGGGCCGAATGGCCTACTCCTGCTCCTATTTTCTACGTTGCATGTCTATGTTTTAGAGATTATTACTTTTAAGGTTGTGCTTTTTAATTTAGTGCCTAGCTCCTCATACTCTTTATGCAGAACCTTTTTCCTAGTTCTACCTATGTCGTTGGCACTTACATGGACCACAACAGCAGGATGTTGTTCTCCTACTGCAAGTTCCTCTCCAACCCTGAGCAGGTGTCCTGAACCTGGGCACTGAGCAGGCAACACAGCCATCTGCACTCTTACTCCTTGCTGCAGAGAACTATGTCAATCCCTCTCACTATACTATCCCCTACTAATACTGCATGCCTTTTTGCTCCCCCCACTTGGATGGCTTCCACAGTACCATGGTCAGTCAGCTCATCTACCCTGCAGCCCCTGCTCTCATCCAAACAAGCTGAGAGAATCTCAAACCTACTGGGCAATTACAAAGGTTCGCATTCCTGCTCTCTGATCCCCTTACCTGCCTCACTCGCAAACATACCCTCCTGTCCCTGACCTCTGACCAAGTCAGAAGACCCTATCCTCAGGTATGTGACTGCCTCCTTGTACGAAACATCCAGGTGACTTTCCCCTTCCCCGATGTGTTGCAGTGTCTGCAGGTCAGCCTCCAGCTCAATGACTCTGATTGAAGCTCTTCGAACCGCAAACACTTACTGCAAATGTGTTTACCTGGATCACACCGGCATCCAGGAGCGCCAATATGCTGCAGCCTTGACACATCACCTGTCCTGCTATCCTTAATGCTATCCTCTTACTCTTAATGTATTGATAAAACACCTTTGGGTTCTCCTTGTTTTTGCTTGCCAATATTCTTTCATGCCCTCATTTTGCTTTCCTTTTTAATTTCACCCTCCTCTTTCAATACTCCTCTCCGCTTTCTGTAATATTAAGTTCCTGGTGTCTGACATAAGCTTTCCTTTTCTATTATTATTGTACCCTGTAAGATCTTTGATATCCAGGGGGCTTTAGATTTGGCCATCGCACCCTTTTTCTTTGTAGGAACATGTTTTCTCTGAATCCCTTGAATCCTCTCTGTCAATGGCTCCCACTGCTCTGATATTGACTTACCTTCAATTACATTTGCTAAATCACTCCTCAGCTTAACAAAATAGGCCTTGCCCCAATTTAAAACATTAACTCCTGTTCTATCTTTGTTCTTTTCCATAATTATGTTAAAACTAACTGAATTATGATCACTGCCACCAAAATGCTCTTCCAGTGTCACTCCTTCCACCTGCCCAGCTTCATTTCCTAAAACTAAATCCTATACCTCTCTCGTTGGACTACTGGCCAAAAAGTTCTCCTAAATGTGGCTTAAGAATTCTGTTCCCTCCATTCCTTTCACACTAAAACTATCCCAGTTAATACTGAGGGAATTAAAAAACTCTGCTATTGCTATCCTACTGTTATTGCACTTCTCACTAAATATTTTATCTTCCTCTGACTGTTTGGGGGTCTTGAGAAGACTATGATAAGAGCTCTTTCAGTAATGGGGAAAAGGGCAGAAACCTGGTTGGGAGGATTTAAACATGGAGTTCTGGGAGAGATAGGCATGGATTTTGGAGGTAATCCTTGAGGACTTTGGAGAGGAAATTTAATAATTCTGCATTATTTCTAGATTTAACAATTAAAGTTGACCAGAACCATGGGGAATTAGTCAATGAATTTCCTTATTATCAAAAAGAAATAAATATTGGGAATACCCAGGTGTTTCAGGTATGGCAAATAGCTCTTGACTTGTCTAAGTTTTCACTCCTGTTCTGTGCTAAGTAAGGACACTGGTTAGACCAGCTGTGATGCCCTGATGTTAAATAGCCCATTGAGAAATTGCTGTCAAAGTTTATATATGGAAAATGCAGATTGTAGAAGGCACTGGTGGGCATTTAAGCCTGGATTTTCGAGGAACCCTGAGGGCTCAGTGGAGCTTCCAAAATGGTAGGTGGAACCAGGCTGAGAAAGACCCGCCCACCATTCCTGATAGATCCAGTTTTTGCTGGAAGGGGAAAGGGGCCGCAGCATGATTCCCACAGGAGGGATACATGAGCCTTGATATCCACCTTAAGTCAGCATCTCTGGGAGCAAAATAATAACGAGAAATAATAAAACAGTCCTGATAATTCAAAGTCATTTGTTAGCACAAAAAATTGAATGGTCTACTAATTTTAATTGAGCAGTAGAATCAATGGAGCAAACTGAAAAATCCTATATATGTAAAAAAAAAATCAACTTCAAATAAGTGGGAAGCAGATTTTATGAATGAGTATTCCAGTCCCAGGAATCATATTTGGGACATTGTCCATGGCAATTCCCACCATTGATTTGAATGGCTGGAGGATGAAGCTGACCAGTTCTCCAAGCTGTAATTGCTACTCAGCATATAAGCTTTACCGGACCAGAGAGGGGGAGGGGAGTCAGAGTCACCACTCCACACCCTTTAGCCCAATCGAATGCCTCCCCCATTTCCAGACTCAGCTCAGGGGAGGGCATTAAATTCTGCCTAGTGTATGAGGGCAGAACTTCACCGAACCCCAGGAGGCAGGAAGGGAGGCAGAGGGACCAGTAACATCACAGGGAGCTCCGCTGAACTAGTTCCCCGGCTATGTCCCGCTGTCAGGCAATTTTACCGATGATGAGTACAGGGTTGGGCAGGCTGCCTGCCCCAAGGAGGTTGGGCACCCAATTTTTACCAGGCTATTATCATTTTGCAATGGCTGATCTGCTGCATGAAGAGGCCACCAACAGAATGGAGGCAATCTCCAGCAGCAGCCCAGGTGAATTGTTTTTAAAGAAAAGAGGGGGCTGCGGGCAAGAAGGGCAACCCCCGCAGCCCCTGCTATGTCCCTGGAGGGGTTTCCCCTCCATCACTTGGATAAAATATTTTATTTTTTTCTCTGCCTAATGGAATGCAGCAGGTCTCAAGTCTGCCTAAGCAATGATCCCCGTTCCTGATGCTGTCACGTATTTACTGGCCCTAGCATTGGTTTGTCAGTTCTTGGGATTGGGCTGCTGAGGCTGCCAGCCCTCTGGCTGGCTTGGCAGATGTGTGCTAAGACTACCTGACCTAAAATTGATGGAAAATCCCGCTGGCTGCCAGTCGCTGGTACATGCCACCATCCTATCAACAAAATTCCATACAAAATCTCAATGGTAAAGCTGAATTCCAGGGAATCAACCCAGTGTTCTTGCACACTGTGTACCAGGGAAGTTCCCATGCAAGCACTCTCACAGCCTTACATATTCCTAGTGGGTTATTTCTAGAAACATAAATTGAGCATAGATCTAGTCCATATGAAAGCACAGAGCTACTGAACTAATTAACATAATAAACTATAAAACTCCTTATCTGTCATATAAAAGAATTACTTCTGTGTAATATGCTAAGCAGATACTACATACACCATCACACAAAGTTATCATATGATCTTGCTCTCTCTTGTACAACCCCATGGTAAGACGTAGCCACAGTAAGATGTGTTAGTAAGTTAGTGTTTTCCTTTACCTCAACAGACTCTGTTCACACAACAATACCAAGAATATTATGAGATGGCAGTGAATGAAAGAACAGTTATGGGGGTGTCTCTGCAATTTGTGGAAATCTTTAAACAGGTCACAGGCCTCAAACAAACAAAGGCATGGCTGAACTGGCTCTGAAGATTTGCTAGATATCACACTGCGTTGAGCCTCATTGTGAAGCTGAACAGTGGGCAGGTCAATATGCTGTTATATTTGATGGGTGGCTGTGCAGATGAAACCCTCATCAGGAAGGGAATAATTTAAGACAAAGCCACTTACAAGGAAGTAATCAAAGCACTTGATACTTATTTCAATCTCAGAAAGAATACCATTGTTGAGCTGCAGTCTAGAGATGATCTCACTCTAACAAAGGCAATCTAACTGTGTAGATCAGCTGAGGTTAGGAAGCAAAATCAATTGATAATTTGAGGAGACAGGGGAAGCATATAGCCCCAAATAACTGAAATTATCAACAGACCCAGCTGACTGAAAATTGCCATGTCGGAGAGGCCGAATGTCATTTATGCAGAAAGAAAGGTCACTTCCAGGCTGTGTGCTGTAGCAAGAAGCCTGTACAGAATATGCACAAAGGGAAGCCTTTGAAAGATGGCAAGATCCATGAAATAGGCGATATCCATGATATTGAGATGTCTTTCCTTGGAGAGATCCAGGAACCATGTGGAAGCTACTGGAGTGCTGACATCCTAGTAGAGGGAAACAAGACACACTTTACATTCGACACAGGTGCAGCAGCTTCGGTTCTTTCTGATGCTGAGCAAGGGTTGGAGAAAAATTCTCTTTAGCCATCATGGAAAAAAAAAAGGTATAGAATCAAGGTCACAGGAGAACTGAATGCAATCCTCCAATATAGAAGAGAAAAATCACTGAAACATTAAATGTGATCCTGAACCAGAGTTGTTCGCTGTTCAGTAGGAAACTATACCAACTTACATCTGATTTCCAGAGTAGAGGAACTGGAAAGCTGAGAAGATCAGCCTAAAAGCTTCAGAACTGAATTTCCATGGCTATCCACAGGACTAGGAAAGTTGAAAACAGCATACCACATCACTCTACAGCCTGAAACAAGACCAGTGTGCCAGTTTACACCCAGAAAGGTTCCTCATCCATTCTTACCAAAGGTACAGAAGGAAATTGACTCTATGTTGAAGCCAGGGGTCGTTTCAGCTGTGACAGAACCAACAAGCTTGAGTTCAGGGATGACCCCAGTGCCAAAACCCAATGGATTGACCAGAATTTGTGTAGATCTTACACAGCTGAACAAAGCAGTTGAACGCAAAGTTCACCTTATGTCATCAGTGGCAGAGAGCTTAGTAAAATTGGGAAGGCCTTCAATCTTCACAAGCTGGATGCAAACAGTGGTTTCTGGAAACTACCCCTTGATGCTCAGAACCCTTCATCACTCTATTTGGGAGGTGTGGCTTTAACAGATTATCCTTCGACAACACATCATCGCCAGAAATTTTCCAGAGGACAATGTCAAGTATCCTAGAAGGACTGGATGGAGTCGTATGTCACATGGATGATGTCCTGATCCATGGATCCACTCAGACAGAACATGACACTAGAGTGCAAGCCATGCTGTAACGTCTACAGGAAGCAGGACTTAGGCTCAACAACAAATGCAAATTCTCACAGCCAACTGCCAAGTTACCTGGGAATACTGTGGATCCATTCAGTGTCAGAGTTGATCACAGAAGACAAGAGCAATCAAGGAGTTTCCAGCTCCCTGGAATGTGACTGAGCTTCAGAGATTCATGGGTATGGTAAACCAAGTCAAAATGTTCCTGCCCAACCTAGCTGTCATCAATGAACCACCACGCCAGTTGTTATGTTGGAAGCACAACAGAGGTTTTATGAGAAAATCAAAGAGATGCTGATATCACTTGATATTTTAGCTCATTATGACCCAGAGCTACCCACTATCATAAACATCTTCTACAGGATTGGGAACTGTACTGTTTCAGATATAGATGGATGGAAAGTGTAGACCAATTTACTACGCGTCCCATTCATCGACAGAGACTGAACAGGGATATGCAGTGATAGAGAAAGAAGCATTAACTGCTACATGGGCTTATGAAAAGTTCACAGATTATGTTCTTGGTCTCCAAGATGGAGAAAACCACAAACCCTTAGTGTCATTTTTAAATTCTAAAATGCCTCCATCAGTCCAATGATTCAGACTGAGGATGATAACAGGCTATTTTCTAGGAAAACAGGAGAATACAGTGGATGCTTTGTCCCATAACCCAGTGACAAGACCCAAACAAGGTGATATACTCTCCCACACACTCATGCCACGAGTACAAGCTGATGACTTGGGGAAAAGTGAGGGAGAAACAGGATGAATATTATATTAGCCAGATGTGGAACTTTAACAATCACCACGAAGCACACAGCCTTCCAGATGCCCAACCAGGAAGGCCAGTTTGGATCTGAGACCAAGCTCGCTATGGACAAGTGGTTGAAGAGACACTACTTCCACAGTCCTACCTCAACCAAACAGAGCATGGTACAGTGCAGACATGCACAGCATGCCATATAGAAACAGCTTCTTACCCCGTGGAAACAGTCACCTACCCAATCAAACCGGCCAGAGACGCTGCATTCATCCACCAATCCAGATGATCAGCTGACTGGTGAACCTGAGTTATCTACCAATTCCCTTCCTGCTCAATAGAGCCTGAGGGACCATCCACAGAACTCAACCTGCTCCAAAGGAGAAGAGTTCTGGTAGATTTGTGAAACCACCATACCGGTTATCGTTATAAAAAAAGGAATGGAGAAGAAGACCTAAGTGAAGGAAATAAGATTAAGGACTGCAACATACTAGAATTAAAGTTGTGGTTTATTTGATCTTCACAATATCGGAATGGAAATCAGAGACTTGGCGGGAGGGAGATGTAGTATAAGAGGTTAATTCTAACTGTGTACTAAGCTAATCAGATACTGTCTACATATCACAGGAAGTGATGTAAAATCAGATGATCTTGCTCTCTCTTGTACAACCTCGTGGTAAGATGTAGCTACAGTATGATGTGTTCCAATGGAAAGTTTTCCTAACTTCGGCAGACTCTGAACTTTCTGCATTAGTGCAGCGACACCAAGAATATTATAGTCCCCATATTTTCACAGCAACTTATTGAATGGTATAACTACACCACCCTACAGCTACGAAATAAAACTGAGCTTAACCGCTTGCAGAAAGCATTGGCACAATTCTCCAGCTAGCCCAGTCAACACACAGCAGGCTTGGGAATGATAGTTTCAGTGATAGTCAGCATTACAGCCAGTGAAAGCAGAATCACCATCTGTAACACCAATGCTTTTAGTAACCATGCCAATATTTGGTGGGCATGTTGAAAATATCAGACTTGTAAATTCAGAATAAAATTTCTGATTGCAACAAGTATCTGTGATGTGTATGAGAATCAACCTACAGACTCAATGGGAACTGGGGACAGGGCCAGAGTGAACTGGATGGGATGGGATATTTCTTTATGAATTTCCTGCGGTCTAAAAGAGACAATGTCATTAACTGTTTTTAAAGGGACAGTATCATCATTCCTCTGGGGTGATTTAAAGGCACTTAAGCAATAGACAGTGCAATAGGAAGAGACAGAGGAAAACAGCACATCCTAGTTCACTTTCTTCCACCGTCCCTAGTTCACTTTCCCCCCCTTCCCCAGCTCACTCTCCCCCCTTCCCCCAGTTTACACTCTCCCCTCTTCCCCAATTCACTCTCCCCTGGTCCCCAGTTCACTCTTCCCATCCCCAGCTCACAATCTATCTTTCCCCAGTACCTTGTGACACATGCCTGAAAAAGTTATAATTTAGTGATTCAAAAAATTACTAAAATCAGAGTTCATGTCAGCTCAGAGGATATGACATGGTGAGCATTACCATGGTCATTACTGAGGTTAGGTTATAAAGTCCTTAGGAAGGATAGGGGAACTAGAAGAGGAGGAGAAGTAGCCTTGTTGATTTGAAGATTCTTTTTCAACTTTAGTAAGAGAGGGTATAAGTAAGGGAAAGGAATTATTGGAAACAATAAAGTAGGAATAAGAGAAGTGGATTCTTCAGCAAGGAGGAGACCCTGAGAGGGTGGGAGATCAGCCACATGAACACAGACAGCAGCAACCTCATGGACTCCTGCAGGATAGGCTTTGTGATGGGGAAATTGGAGAAGGTCGCAGAGGGGACTGCAAGCAGGGGCCAGCACAGAGATTAAAGGGCCATGTAGCAAAGGTGTACAGGCAGAGGATGAGCTAACTTTGTATGTTGGAGGGGCAGTGTTACTGAAGACTGCACCTTCCCTGAGAGGTCGTCACTGATCTTCGTGCCACAGTGACTGACGAGCTGAGCCCATTGGGATTGGTGATCATCCGATGCCAATGGCTCTCTAGGTCACTCTGACCCTGAATTTCTACATCTCAGTTTCATTCTAGGGGCCCACTGGAGACATGTGCAGCAACTCACAATCAGTCACACATCACTGCAGCAATGTAATGACAGTTGCTCTCTTCAGGAGGGTCAATCAGTACACAAAGTTTACAATCAATGTGGACAGAAAGGCCAAGCGAGCCAGAGACTCCATGGCTGGAATCCCCCGTGTGCAAGGTCTCAGATGCACACGTAGTCATCAAGGCTCCTGCAGACCAACCAAGGGCCTTCATCAACCAGAAGGGTTTTCATTCCATCAACATTCGACTTGTCTCTGACCACTGCCGGTGGACCCTGCAGATGGCTCCATGTTCCCCTGGGAGCAGTCACAATGTTTACATACTCAGGAGATCCCTGGTGCCACAGCTTTTCACTCCCTGGGCATTCCTTCAAGGATGGAATCTTGGCAATGAGGACTACCCACTAAAGAGAAGGTTACTGATTCCAGTAACCCAAGGACAGAGCACAGGAGAAATACAACACCAGCCACACGGCAAACCAAGCCACCTTTGAGCAGACCATAACCGTCCTGAGGATGAGTTTCAGATGCCTGGATCATTCTGGTGGGGCACTTCAATTATCCCCAGTGACAGTCTCACTGATCACAATGGTCTGTTATGCTTTACACAACCTGGTGCTGCAGAGGTGGCGTGGACCTGGCCTCTGAGGATTTAGCGGAATATGAAAAAGGAAGCCTTAGACAAGGAAGCTGCCACCCAGCTGCAGCATCCTCACTATGTATGAGAGGGTATATGAATGGTGCCGTGGCGTGGGTAAAAGGGAAGTACGGGTGACACTCAAACATACACAATTCAGATATTTCTTCCTGTCAGGTAGAAAGCACAATGGAGAACAAATCTGAATGTAGAAGTTTCAGAGGGGATGTGAAAAACCAAACAAGAGAAGCAAAGAGGGAGTATGACAAGGGACAGATAGGTATGATAAAAGGGACAGATAGCTATGATAAAAGGGGATCCCAAAGTCTTCAATGGGAATATAAAGAGTAAAAGAGTGGTAGGAGGAGGAGTGCGGCTGATTAGGGACTTAAAAGGGTATTTATGCATTAAGGCAGAGGGCAAAGCTGAGATATGATGTCAAAAGATCCCATAAGACCACAAGATGTAGCAGAAGTAGGCCATTTGGCCCATCGAGTCCACCTTCATCATTCAATGAGATTAAAGCTGATCTGATACTCCTCAACTCCACTTTCCTGCCTTTTCCCCATAACCCTTGATTCCCTGACTGATTAAAAATCTGTCTCTCAGCCTTGAATATACTTACCAACTCAGCCCTCTGCGGTAAATAATTCCAGATTCACTACTCCCTGAAAGAAGAAATTCCTCCTCATCTCTGTCTTAAGTGGGCAACCCCTTACTCTGAGATTATGCCCTCTGGTCCTAGACTCTCCCACAAGGGGAAACAACCTCTCAGCATCTACCCTGTCAAGCCCCCTAAGAATCTAATGTGTTTCAATATGATCACCTCTTATTCTTCTAAACTCCAATGAGTCCAGGCCCAACCTAATCAACCTCTCCTCGTAAGAAAATCCCTCAATGCCCAGGATCAACCTAGTGAACCTTCTCTGGATTGCCTCTAATGCCAGTATATCTTTCCTTAGATGAGGGGACCAAACTGTTCACAGTATTCTAGGTCTGTTCTAACCAGTGCCTTGTTTAGTTTTAGCAAGACTTTCCTATTTTTATACTCTATTCCCTTTGAAATAAAGGCCAACATTCTATTTGCCTTTTCTATTACCTCCTGAACTTGTATGTTAGCTTTTTGTGATTCATGCACAAGGACCCCCAAATCCCTCTGTGTTGCAGCCTTCTGCAGTCTTTCTCCATTTAAATAATATTCAGCTGCCCTATTCTTCCTGCCAAAGTGCATAACCTCACATTTTCCCACATTATATTCCATCTGCCAAGTGTTTGCCCACTCACTTAACCACTATATCCCTCTGTAGACTCTTTGTGCCATCCTCACCACTTACCTTCCCACCCATTTTTGTGTCATCTGTGAACTTGGCAATAGTACATTCACTTTCCTCATCCAAGTCATTAATATATACTGTAAACAATTGTGGCCCCAGACTGATCCCTGTGGCACTCCACTAGATACAGGTTGCCATCCTGAAAATGCTTCCCTTATCCCAACTCTCTGTCTTCTTATCAGTTAGCCAGTCCTCTATCCATGCTAATATACTACCCCCAACACCACGGGCTCTTGTCTTATTAAGTAGCCTTACGTGCACGACGTTATTGAACGGCTTTTGGAAATCCAAATATATTACATCTACTGGTTCCCCTTTATCTATCCTACTTGTAACCTCCTCAAAGAATTCTAATAAATTTGTCAGGCATGATTTCCCCTTCATGAAGTTATGCTGAATCTGCTTGATTAGATTATGTATTTCTAAATGCTCTGCTATTACATCCTTTATAAGACTCTAGCATTTTCCCAATATAAGACGCTAAGCTAACTGGCCTATTGTTACCTGTTTTTTGTCTACCTCCCTTTTTGAATAAGGGTGAAAGAGGCAGTAATTCAGACATTAGAAGGGTTTAAAATTGATGAGCAGGAGGTATTGGACAGGCTGTCTGTGCTTAAAGTTGATAAAACACCAGAGGCAGAATTTTACGCCTCGCAGGTGGGTGCACACAGCAGACGTGAAATAGCACGAGATGAGGTCAGGCGAGCGTCCCAACATAATCTCACATGCGAGAAATCTTTAGATCAGCAGGCGCGCTTCTATGTGCTGCATACCCGCCAACAATTAAATATGCAAATAAGCCCTTTAAGGAGGCAATTGAAAGTTACTTTTTGTTGCCCCCAACTTTTATGGTTGGTGGATGGGCCAATCAGGCGCCCTTTACATTTTTGCTCAAACCTCGATCCATGGCGGGGTGAAATCTCCAAATAAAATAAAAAGAGAAATCTGGGGACTGTTTTTTTTAATGAGGTATGCTTTCAGATTCTTGACTGTGCTGCATGGACATATTTTGCAGCATTTTTGTTTTGTTTATTCTGTGGAGGTCTGCAGCTCCCTGAGGCAGCGGTCTGCCTTCAGGGAGCAGTGGAAGTGCTCACTAGCACCTGTAGCGACGTTGGCACCTGCCCTCTTCCCACCCCCCCACCGGCTGTGCTGAGCCTTTCTCAGCGCACATTGCATGCTGGCTGGCCGTTAATTGGCTAGACAGCACGAAATTGCAGTTGGTGGTCGATCATGGTCGGGGGCCCGTTTCCCAACTGCTACCAGGCACAGCGAGTGAAAAGTTCGGATCCAGGATACTATACTGAGGGAGGTGAGAGTGGAAATTGCATAGGCATTGGTCATAATCTTTCAGTCTTCCTTATACTAGGGGTGGTGCCAGAGAACAGAATTGCAAACGTTACACCCATGTTCAAAAAAGCAACTATAGACCAGTCAGTTTAACTTTGGTGGTAAGAGAACTTTTAGAAGCAATAATTTGGGACAAAATTAATAGTCGCATGGACAAACGTGGGCTAATTAAGAAAAGCCAGCATGGATTTTTTAAGGATAATCATGTTTAACTAACTTGCTAGAGTTTTTTGATGAGATAACAGACAGAGTCGATGAAGATATGGATGTTGGTGTAGTGTACACAGACTTCCAAAAGACAACATAGATACGAAATTGTCTGAGCACCAGAAAATAGGGAATAGTGGTTAACAGATGTTTTTCACTCTGGAGGAAGGTTTGTCGTGGAGTTCCCCAGGGGTCAGTGTTGGGACCCTTGCTTTTCCTGATATATATGTTAATGACCTAGATGTTGGCGTCTAGGTTTGTGGTTGATACGGAACTTGGAAGTGTTGTGAACTGTAAAGAGGATAGTGCAGAACTTGAAAAGAGCATAGATAAGTTGGTGGAATGTGCAGACAAGGGTTAAATGAAGTTCAAAGCAAAGAAATGTGAGGTGATGCCTTTTGGTAGGGAGAACATGGAGGGGCAATATCAAATAAAGACCACAACTCTAAATGGGGTGCAGGAGTAGAGGGGCCTGGATGTATACATGCATAAATCATTGAAGGTGGCAGGACAGGTTGAGAGAGCTGTTAATAAAGCATACAGTTTCCAAGGCTTTATTAATAGGGGCTTAGAGTACAAGAGAAAGGAGGTTAGATAAAAGTTCAGCCTCAGCTGGAGTATTGAATCCAGTTCTGAGCGACACACTTTATGAAGACTGTGAAGGCATTGCAGAGAGTGCAGAAAAGCTTCACAAGAATGGTTTCAGGGATGAGGAACTTCAATTATGAAGATAGATTGGAGAGGTTAGGACTGCTTTCCTTGGAGGAGAGAAGGCTAAGAGAAGGTTTGATAAAGATGTTCAAAATCATGAGGGGTCTAGAGAGACTAGATAGGGAGAAACTGTTCCCACTCATGAAAGGATCAAGAACCAAAGGGCACAGATTTAAGGTCTGGAATGCACTGTCCACTGAGAGTGTGATGGAGGCAGTTTCAATTGAAGCATTCAAAAGGGAATTAGACTGGTTATCAGAAAAGGAAGAATGTGCAGGGTTACAGGGAAAAGGCAAGAGTATGGTGCTAAGTAAATTGCTCATTCAGAGAGCCAGTGCAGGCATGATGGGCTAAATGACCTCCTTCTGCAGTGT
Source organism: Isurus oxyrinchus (assembly GCA_026770705.1). Taxonomy (NCBI): domain Eukaryota; kingdom Metazoa; phylum Chordata; class Chondrichthyes; order Lamniformes; family Lamnidae; genus Isurus; species Isurus oxyrinchus. Next base: position 114,493,851 of record JANJGN010000006.1, read on the forward strand.
TAAAATTCTGTGATTTTGTGACTCTGTGATTCCTACAACACCTCCCCTGCCAAATAACACCTTCAACCTCCAGTGTTGTCACTTGCTTCAGTTGTGGCTCCTTCATCTAGTGCTGACTGCTAGCGTTTCTTCATAGTCATAAAGACAACCACACACACCATAGTCCCTCCCAGATAGCCCTCGGAATGAGCCATGGTCCTCCTGAACTGACAGAGGGTCTCCAACAATGGAGGGAAATGTTGAGAAAAAAAATCACATCTTTATCAGAGCTATTGGCACACACAAGCAATGGCTGGGATTTTCTGTGCCCACTAGCATCTGGCGTGTGCCATGGCGTGAGTGGACAATATGGCGTGAAACCAGTTTGCGATCGTTCACTCAGCCCATCGATGGTGGACTGCATTTCTCACCATCGGACACCAGGAATCTCATTGTAATACATCTGCATATCATTATAAGGCCAGCTCATCAGGCTCATTCCCCCACCCCTGCTAGGCTAGGTCTTGCAAGGGATGACCCTACAGGACTGTACTGTACTGGGGAAGGAGGGTATTCCAGGGTGTGTTTGTGGGGGTAGCAGCATATGTTGACCTGTGCAAGTGGCCTCAAGATGGTGACGGCTGAGGAGGCAATCTCCAGAGGAGATAGGGCCAGATGGACATGTGAGGGTATGTGTGTAAGAATGGGCGGTGATGTCTCTTGAGCTGGCAGTGAGTGAGATGCCAGTGAATGTGTGATGGGCTTGAGTGTGAGAGTTTAGATTGATGAGATGGTTGCCATATCCTGGCTGCACGATGAGATCATTCACCCTCTATCTGCACTGGATGGCCAACCTCTTCTGTGCAGCATTGGCACTGGTCACTGCTGCCATTGCCTGCCGAGCTGGAGTGATAGCATTGCTGCCCCTCCTGGGCCAGGGTGGGGGTAAAGGACATCACAGCAGCCTCCACAGCATCCAAAAGATGCTCCAGGGCTGCAGTCTTCTTGCCTTTCGGAGCGATGTCTTCTTTGCTGCAGTCCTGGGCTGGAAGCACTGAGCACGGCCGTACTTTAAATATGATGCCTGGCATGAAGCGGTGAGGTGACGGTGTGGCAGGAGAATCGGAGCCCACCCACCATTGAAACATATATCCCGGGAATGCATATGTAATGCGGCGGGTTTGGAATGATACAGTGTGAAAAGCTGCCATTGCAGCCAGCTGGTAAAACGTCATTTTACCTGCCCGCTACCACACTTTGTGCAAATCTGGGACGAGTCCATCCATTAATTATCTATTCACCTGTGAAGAACAAGTGCATCTAGAGTGTTGACTTAAATCTTCTTTCAGCACTCCTACAGGATGCTCCCCTTCACTGCCAGCTGTAGTGTTGTCAGGCTGCTGACCATTCAGCCCGATAGCCTGGGATGACCTTGGCGGCTATCCTCTGGCTGCCTGAGGGTTACAGAAGCCTCCACCGTCATTGTGGCTACTCAAACCATTGGTGTCACTGGCAGAGGGCCTGCAGAGCCACTGTCCACACTCAGATCGCCCTGAGAGGAGCCCTCAGATACAAAAGGCAGCTACACTTGTTCCCTTGTGATGCACATTTGTACCACCCTGTTAACCTGCAAAGGATGAGTACCAGACAGAGACTCCAGGAGCCTTGTCCTCCTCTCGCCTTGCCAATGCAGCCTCGAGGTCAAAGACAAGGTGATGGTATGCAGGCGTATGTGTGCATCTCCACATCCACAGACTGAGAGCTCTTCATATGAGTCACCAATCTCTCAATGATGGAGGCCAGCCTGACAAGAATTATAACTCTAACCCCATTTGGGGGCTACCTTAGATCGGGAGCATTCTTACTTGAGTTCAATACAGTCACTTCACACAGACACTTATTTTGGGTCTGAGAAAGTGAACTCCTCTCCCTCAAGGAAGATAACCATCAAGTGATATTACCTTCTTCCAGATAGCCTGTTCAATAATTTGTCAGCTAAATTGTACTTTTCTTGTGTTATTCATTCATGGTATGTGGGTGTTGCTGGCTGGGCATTTATTGCCCATCCCCAATCGCCTTGAGAGGGCGGTGGTGAGCTGCCTTCTTGAACAGCTGCAGTCCATGTGGTCTTGGTACACTCACAGTGCTGTTAGGAAGGAAGTTCCAGGATTTTGACCCAGCAACAGTGAAGGAATAGCGATATCGTTCCAAGTCAGGATGGCGTGTGACTTGGAGGGGAACTTCCAAGTGGTGGTGTTCTCGTTTGTCTGCTGCTCTTGTCATTCTAGATGGTAGTGGTTGTGGGTTTGGAAGGTGCTGTCTAAGGAGCCTTGGTGAGTTCCTGATGTGCATCTTGTAGATGATACACATTCTGTTGCTATGCGTCGGTGGTGGAGGGAGTGAACTTTTGTGGATGTGGTGCCAATCAAATGGGCTGCGTTGTCCTGGATGGTGTCAAGTTTCTCGAGTGTTGTTGGAGCAGCACTCATCCAAGCAAGTGGAGAGTATTCCATCACCTCCGGACATGGGATTGTAGATGGAGGACAGGTTTTGGGGAGTCAGGAGGTGAGTTACTCATTGCAGGATTACTAGCCTCTGACCTGCTCTTGCAGCCAAAGTACTTACATGGCTAGTCCAGTTCAGTTTCTGGTCAATGGTAACCTCCAGAATATTGATAGTGGGGGATTCAGCAATGGTAATGCCATTGAATGTCACAGGACAATGGTTAGATTCTCTCTTGTTGGAGATGACCTTTGCCTGGCACTTGTGTGGCATGAATGTTACTTGCCACTTGTCAGCCTAAGCCTGGATATTGTCCAGATCTTGCTGTATTTGGACATGGACTGCTTCAGTATCTAAGGAGTCATGAATGGTGCTGAATATTGTGCAATCATCAGTGAACATCCCTACTTCTGACCTTATGAGGGAAGGTAGGGAGCAGCTTAAGATGAGTGGGCCGAGGACTCTAGTCTGAGGAACTCCGGCATTGATGTCCTGGAGCTGAGATGACTGACCTCCACAACCACAACCATCTTCCTATGTGCTAGGTATGTCTCCAACCAGTAGAGTGTTTTCCCCCGATTCCCATTGATTCCAATTTTGCTTCGGCTCCTTGATGCCACACTCTGTCAAATGCTGCCTTGATGTCAAGGGCAGTCACTCTCACCTCACTTCTGGACTTCAGCTCTTTTGTCCATGTTTGAACCAAGGCTGTAATGAGGTCAGGAGCTGAGTGTCCCTGGCAGAACCCAAACTGAGCATTATTGATAAGTAGGTGCCACTTCTAGGCGCATTGATGAACCCTTCCATCGCTTTACTGATGATAGAGAGTAGACTGATGGGGCGGTAATTGGCCGTGTTGGATTTGTCCTGCTTTTTGTATACAGGACATATCTTGGCAATTTTCTACATTGGAGGGTAAATGCCAGTGTTGTAGCTGTGCTGGAACTGCTTGGCTACGGATATTACCCAGTTATTATAAGGGTTTGGTGGTCCCTTCAAAGAATTGCATTTTCTCACTTTCAGAAAATACAAGAGAGGTGGGTTCTTAAATTGCATGCAGAAGACTACAAAAGACATTATGCTCTACTAGCTTATTTACAAGTTTATTAAAGAACCATTCAACACTTTAAAGTGCATAAGTACGTTGTAAAGTTAATGACTACAGAAAGACGAAAAACATAGGCTAGAATTTTCCATTCTCCTTGGCGTCAGCTGTCATGGCGGGTGTGAGTAGACAATATGGCAGGATGGCCAAAAAATCAGTTTCAAGGTATCGTGAAACCAGTTTTCAATCGTCTGCTCCACCCATCAATGGCAGGCTGCATTTCCCATCGCCAGACATCGGGAACGTCATTTTAATATATCTGATTATGATTATAAACCCAGTTCGCCAGAATCATCACCCCCTCCAGTGGACCATCCTGGCAATCACGCCAATGTGTTTCACAAATGTACATAAGCGACATGCACCAGGTGAGCTGCACTTCGCTCGGGACTTCAAGGTTTGTTTGTCTACCTTATTTTGGCACAGTCATCAGCGCCAGGCTTTGCAGGCACCACCACATCACTTTTCGGGAGGCTCATGGGCAGGTCTCTACCTACTAGATCATCCGTAAGTTGGGGGTGGCTTTTCAATGGCTGCTGGGTCAGGGCCTGTTTGGGAAAGGAGAGACAAGGCATCAGGCAAGGGAAGAGGCTGCAGGATGAGAACTATTTTGTGTGAGAGGGTGGGTGGTGATGTCCTTTGAGCAGGCAATGGCTGAGATACCAGTGAATGTGTGATGGCCTTGTGAGTTGAGAGTTATGAGATGGTTGCCTTACCCTAATGGCACGGATGACATCATTCATCCTCGTTCTGCACTGGATGGCCAACCTCTTCTGGGCAGTGTTGGCACTGACCACCACTGCCACTGGCTCCCAAGCCAGAATGGTGCGATTGCTGGATCTCCTGTGGCCAGAGTGGAGGATGGAGGGCATCATGGCAGGCCTCCAAAAGCCATTCCAGTGACGAGTCACTGAACTCTTCTCGGCTTTCAGGGCCATGTCTTCACTGGAGCAGTCCTGGACTGCAAGCATTGAGAACTGTGTACATGGCTGCAGTTTAGATACAGCACCCGGAGTGAGGAACCGGTGTGATAACAGTGTGGTGGGCTATTCAGAGGCTGCCCGCCAGCGAGACGGTGTGTTTCTTGTGGCTGCATAATTAATGAGGCGGGAAGTGGACAATACAGCATGAAAAGCCGCCATTGTGGCTGGAAGGTAAAACATAATCTGCTACTGCACTTAGTGTAAATCTGGGACAATTTCGCCCATAGTCTTACTTCTAATATAGAATCCAGTGAAGACGACTTTAAATATTTGATGTATATCCATCAATGATTTTAGCATTAGCATTGTATTTTGAAGTGCCAAAACTATTCATGTTTTGAGAACTTGATTTGCAATTTATGAATAGCCAGAGGTGCCAGATAATGGTCCACATGTTACATCAGATGTGTTTGAAATATTACTGTGTAAGAATGGAGTCAAACAAACTCTAATACTACCATATAGTACAGCATCAAATGGTGCTGCAGAAATAAGTGTACAGGTTGTTCAGAGGCCTTTGCAGAAGTATTTGCTAGGTGACAGCTAAACAGTAATTTCCAAGTTTCTCTTCAACACAGGCTAGACAATTTTCTGTTCTCTTACAGAATGACCCCACAGTCTACAACAGGCTGCTCGCTTTACGAGTTATTGTTTAAACACGCTCTTAGGACAAGGTTTAGTTTACTTAAGCCTTTCATGAATAGCAAAGTAGGAGAAAAGCAAGACAAAACAAAGGTGAGCTATGATACACCAGGTATGCTGCTCAAAAGGTCACGGTGAAAAGTCACTGATGTGGTAAAGAGAAGCATGTGATTGGAGTTGTTATAAAGAGATGCGGTGCATTCACATATCTAGTGAAGACCGGAGGGAGACTCTGTCATTGTGATGTAGGTCATTTGCTTGAAAGAGGAAATCTGACAAAGGGAGAGTATAAGAAATCTCCTACAGTCCAAATTCTTCCTACAGCCCAAAGTGAACATCACAAAATAACTGAAAGTTTGCTGGTCTCAGAGAATCCACTTGTAGAACAAATTGAGCCAGGGTCTTTGATTAAGACAAATCAATAATGTCCCAGTCCCTGTCATTAAGTGGAGATGGTGATCAAAGTCAAAACCAGATTTGACGGTCAGAGATGTTGAAAGAGTGGAGTCAAGCAAATGGAAAAGGAAGGAGATATCCAGACAGAAAGAGAGAGAAGCTGGATAGGTTAATTGAATGTACATTAGAAGGAAGAAGGAAAGAGTTGTATCATTCATTACTTATCAAATGATAATACTTTTGTTAAACACATACCAGTGTTAAGGGAAAACTTTTTTTTACATGTAAATTACTCTGGTAGTATTAATTATATATGTGTTTTGTTTGTGATTACAGTAGAAAAATAAGAATCCAATCCAAGTTTCAGGTATTATAAATGTTGGTTTAGTCATTTTTATTCTGGGAACTTATGTACATCTACTATTGTATGTTTTAACGTATAAATTTTATTTTTAAAGTAGGGAGGGAGTGTAGTATTGCAAGGTCTGAGCATCTTGCTATATTGCCCTCTTTGTTGGTGAGGTGTATATAAAGTTAGTTCAATAATGGTTGCCTCCAGTTCAGTATATGTTAGTCTCCACTTGCTTGAATGAGCGCTGCTCCAACAACCCTCTAAAAGCTCAACACCATCCACAACAAAACACCCGACTCGCTCCGCACTCCATCCACCGCCTCATACTCCCATCACTGGCACTGTTAAAGGGCATGGGAAATGGAGAGGCTCATGACCCCGAACACAACAGTCCCAATCTTACCAGCTGCATTGCAGAAGTGGGCACTTTTGACTCCTAACAATTGTGATGAAGTCAGGTTGGCTTCTGAAGGCAACATGGTTCACGCCAGCACAGAGGTGTCATGAACCATCAGGGATCCTTAGCTTGGAATCAGGAGCCTTTTGATTGCTAAGTTCAAAAGGTTTTGAAAACTCCATGTAAAAATAATGTAATGCTGTCTCAGTTAAATATATTTTTAATACAGTGATTGATGATGGGGCTTTGTTCTTAAAACATTAGTGACTAATAAATTGACCAGCATTGTGAAAGTGGAAGAGAGTTCGGATGCATTAGAGTGCTTCATCCAATGGATAAAGTGCTCTTCTGCATGGAAAGATAGTGATAGTCAGATTTGACTGTGATTTAATCATTTCATTGCATCACAGCTCAGATATCTGATCCACTACTTTAAAACTTGATTTCAAAGGCTTTAATGCATTCATTACTGGAGGTTTTATTGATACAGTTATGCAATGGAATCCCATTTTGAATGTCTGGATGTGTCGCAAACCTCACAAGTTGATTCATTTCAGGGGATGTTGAAACAGTTATCAAGGGGACTGGGAGTTTGTTATCTTGACAGTTTTATGACTACTTAATAGGATAAAGGATTTTTGAAGTGGTTTTTGAATGACATTTTCTTTATCTGTACAGTTTTATAAGCATCTCAAAAACTTTCCTATGTTCCTATAGGAGTCAAGAGTTCTGTACAGATTGGATATTGGGCGAGTGGAAATGGTGAGGTGTATGAAAATGGGTGAATTGGCTTGAAGAAGATGAGGGGGTGAAGGAGCATATGGGATAAGGATGGCTTGGGCCATATGGAGGGGATATGGTGGCGGTGGGGGGGAGGTGCGGGGGGTGGGGGGGGTGAATGTGCTAAAGTGTGTGAGGATTAGGGTTAGAGTTATGCACATCTACAGAATTCGGCCAATGTCCCAGCAAACAGAAGTGGGTATTCTAATCAGTCTGCCTTGCATCTGTCCACTTCAGTTTCCACTTCAGCCGTGCTTCAGGAGTTGGCAGTCCTGATTCCAGCCTGCCACAACTTTGTAGCATGAAAAAGCTGTGCATGTGCACATCCACTCAGGAGACGGGATTATGATGGTGGGAAATGGCCGGATTTCCAATTCCTGCCCGAAAGGGGAAATCCTTTGTTTTAAAATACTTATTTTTTTTTTCATTGAAGCAGTTAATCTCAGTTAATATTATAGTTATAAAGTTACTCATGTCAGGAATAATGTCATAATATTAGCAAACAATATGCTTTTCAATATGATGTTTTAAAAATTCAGCTTGGATTTTATCTTTTTTCCCTTTTGTTCTCTATTATCATTTTCCTTTACATTATTTATTGTAGAAGTAAACTTCAAATATTCTTTTCTCCTGTGCCTATACTGTTAAGGAGTTTGGAACAACATTACCAAATTCGATTACACATTAGCCTAAAGACTTCTTCCAAAGTGTAGTCTTCTAACTAATCACGACTCAGGTAATACAGTTTACCTGGTCCTCTCATTATAACAGCCTAATTAAATTTTGACATGTTTTCTCCACACATCTTCACCAATATGTAGCACTAACAACAGAGCTCATAAGTGGATTCACCAAGTTTTGTTTTCCATTAGTTAAGCCTGGTTATTGTATTCTAGTCGATTCTGAGAAAGCCTTGTTCAGATCCTGGAAGTTCATAGATGCACAGCAAGAGTCCAGCAATAACTGGTCATGTAGAATCATGTAAGACCCATTAAAATATGCAATATGTGCCATTCTACTGAAATGAAAATGAATGGATGACTAAACAATCTGTAAATATTGAATAAATCTACAATCAGAATAACAAATCACAGTGACTTTAATGACAATATGTTAATAATTTACGCCAATAATTTATCAACTAAATAGGTCAAAATTAATGCTTCACTTGAAGGCTGTGTTAAACAAATAGCAGAACAAATAGTTAAATAATTAAATAAATAATTCAATCAGTAACAAGATTAATTACATTTCAGTTGTTTGCTTTTAAGTTTCTTATATATCGTTTGCACAATAGTTTAATGAATATAAGTTTGTAAAATGAAGAATGGATAAAACACAACATACTGATCCAGATCTGGAGAGGAATACATCTTGCTGAGTCTCTTCGACGGGTTTGTTGGCAATTCGTTCCACTGGGGCAAGCTATAAAAGTCATACGTTGTATTATTATTTTAGCCCATGTTATCTCTTGATACAGGATATACTGCATTCGTTGCATTGGGCCAAAGAAAAATTATCCCTTGTGCTGTCTAGCTTTAATACAAATACGTAGTTTCTATGCTCAATTTAATTTATGACATATCTGCTACATAAGGACAGGATTGTTTTCTAGACTAATAGCTTAATTTCATTTGAGGAAATTAATCTAATGCACTCCAAAATGCAACAAAGAACAATTTAAAAATACTACATGCAACAGAATGCACAGTGTACATAGCAAGATATTTACAACTATATCCAAATACAAATATTATTTTGGGTTCAGGTTTCATATAATGCACCACTGGATCTTAAAACCACGATGAGAATACAACGACTTTGAATTTTCTTCTTTTAAATCAAGATACCCCGCTTGCGGTTGCACACTAGTGTCCTACAGATCTCAAACAGCACATGAAATAAACAGATACAACACAAGTCTAAGGGGTACAGACACAGACAATTACAGACTGCTGCACACAAACAACTGTCAGTTTGAAAAAGTATAAAGGAGAAAAGACAAAAAAATGATTGTAAAGGGCCAATTTATAATTTCAACTTTCTCCAATTTTATCAAAATTCTAATTATCTTTTTTAAAAATAAATTAAATGAACAATCTTCAACACTACTAATTTTGGAGGTCTGTAAATAACAATTAAAAATGAATGTGTTACTGTCATCTCTGAATGAATTCAGAGTGTATTGAAATGCAGGAGAAAACGGGGAAATAAGGAAGTTGCCGTAGGGTGCAGCTGTTACTGCTGACATTTATTGAATCCTGGCACCACAGACCATCTAGAGGTAAAGAGTCTGTTTGAACTTTGCAAAGATATCTTAATCAGCTAATTGAGCCTTTTTGAAATTTTCAATAAAACATCTATGAAAAAGCAAAATATTCAGATCTAACCATGATCAAGCAGAGAAATGAGTTTAAATGAGTGAGGTCACTGATTCATATGGTTCAACAAACATGAGCTTTTTGAAATGATTTGAAGTGCTAGAATATTGAATTTAGGCCTCTTGGCTATAGGGAGCACAACAGTGAAGCATGGCTGTGACCTCACCCAACTGCAGGAACAACTCAAATTACTTCAGAAGCATTTATATGAGGACAAGGGAGAATCAGAAGTTTTAAGGGAAGATCAGCTGGTTGGTCTGTGTGGCTTCCCTATTCTGTATTTTCATTTTGTGACTCCCAAGGTGACAGACTCCCCAACATTCAACAGCTTTGCATTTCCTTCCTTTTGCTGGATTGACTACCCAGCAGAGATCCTGGATTGAAGCCAGGAATCCAGTTAGTTTGCCTTTACCCAATAATTGGTGCAGTGATCAAAGGTATAACCTTTCCCACTGCCTTTAGGAGGTCACGTGATTGTTCAGACGAATGAGCTCTAAGTGTGGGTAATCCTGGGGGTAGAGCTTTCCTAGTCATTGACCTGTTTCAAGCACATAGCTTCTAAAAGAGTTCTGTAAATAAAGTTATTTGTTTCAGGTAAGAAACCTGTTTGGTACATCAAGTTCATTACATCTGGCAACTTACATAGCGAAGTTCAAGCAGTTGACTGAGCACTGCAACTTCAGAGACACACTCAATGACATATTGCGGGACCGATTAGTTTGTGGAGTTCATGATGATGCCATTCAGCGTTGTTCACGCACAGAAGTGAACATCGATTTGAAGCGTGCCACGGAAATAGCATTATCAATGCAAAGTGCTGCAAGAGACTCGCAGAATTTACAGAGTGTGCAACATGGCACTGTTCTTCAGTTGGAGCCAAAGCCTACTGCCGGACATGGCGCGAAAACAGGAGACAGTCTCTGCTGCGTGAGAAATGAAAAGGCCTAGTGGAAGCATTTCAGCAGTGATTCAGAAATTAATCTGCTGCAGGTGTAGGGGTAACCATGTACCAGAAACCTGCAGATTTAAAAGAGGCAGAATGCCACAAAAAGCACATGTAATAAAGCAATGCAGGGTGAAATCGAGACAGCCCATAAGGCAGCAGACCAAGATGACTGAAGTGCACAATATAACAGAACCAGAAGCTGCCGATGCTGATATCTATTCCCTGTACAATGTCAAAGCAGTAAAAACTGAACCAATAACTGTCACCCATCGCGTGAATGGGAGGCCTCTAGCCATGAAGGTTGACACACAAGCCTCAGCCAGAGTGGTGGGAGAACACAGATTTAAATATCTAAATGAAGGTACTGTGCCACTGAATCTGGAGCAAATCACAACTCAACTGAAGACATACAATGGAGGGTCAATACAGGTAAAAGGCATCGCCACAGTATCTGTGTCCTAAAGGCAACAGTCAGCCCAACTTCCAATGATCATAGTGACAGGCAAAGGACCAAATCTTCTGGGATGAGACTGGTTACAAAAAATTAAGCTCAGCTAGTCTGAAATATTTCAAGTGAGAACAGGAGGAGTTCCTGAATTGCTAAGGAAACACGACCGTGTATTTTGTGATGAATTGAGAAAGATAAAAGGCTAGCAAGCAAAAATACATGTTGATTCGGAGGCGACACCCAAATTCTTTAAGGTCAGACCTGTGCCTTATGCCCCAAAGGAGAAGGTGATGCAGAATTGTGCCACTTAGAGAAGCTAGGCATCATCCAGCCAGTCCAAGTTTCAGAATGGGCAGCCCCCATCATCCCTGTGATGAAACCTGGTCAAACTATTTGCATTTCAGTACAACAAGTTAATTGTGAACAAGGCAGCTTAACTATCTCGAGGATCGAAGATTTGTATGTAAAGCTAGCTGGAAGCAAATCCTATACCAAACTGGACATGAGCCATGCATACCAACAGCTAGAGCTGGACAGCATCTAGAGGGTATGGAACCATCAACACACACAAAGGCCTGTATCAATATATGCGCCTACCCTTTGGTGCATCATCTGCATGTGCGATTTTCCAAAGGACCGTGGATAGCCTATTGCAAGGACTTCCCCGGGTGGGTAATGTACCTGGATGATGTCTTGACCACAGGGTCACCGGAAGCCGAACATTTGGCCAGCCTAGAAGAGGTTTTAAGAATATTTTTGGAAGCTGGTGTATGATTGAAGAAAGAGAAGTGTACTTTCCAAGTGCCAGAAATCACTTGCTTGGGTCACCGAGTGGATGCCATGGGGTTGCATTCAGTAGAGGTGAAAGTCAGGGCGATCAAAGAGACGCCTTTCCACCAATGTCACTGAACAAGTCTTTTTTGGGCATAACTTATTATATAGTTGCTTCTTGTCAAACATATCAACAGTGGTAGCCCCTTTACACTTACGATTGAAAAAGAACCATTGCTGGTCATGGAATTTGCAACAAGAAGCCTTTGTGAAAGTTAAGAAGCTATTACACTCAGCATGTTTATCGGTACATTATGACCCATCAAAAGAATTAATATTAACCTTTGATGCGCCTCCTTATGACGTGGGAGCTGTGTTGTCACACAGGGTGGAAGATAGTTCTGAAGGGCCAATCGGCAATGTCTCCAGAACCCTCTGTGCAGCCGAGAAGGGTTATTCACAACTTGAAAAGGAAGTTTATCAGTGATATTTGGAGTGAAGAAATTCCATCAGTATCTGCATGGACAACATTTCAGCACAGTGTCAGGCCATAAACCACTAATGGATGTGCCTGGTTGTGCACAGAAGCTCTGTCAAGCATGGTTCTCTTCCCTGCGAAGGGACAATGAATCTTGATCCCCGCAACAACTTAACTCTGTTTCTTGGGCATGGAATGGTCTCATCTCTTCAGACACTGGTGAATTCGACCACCCTTGCAATACAAGGTCTCAGAGTTTTGACAAAATTGGACCGCTGTTTGTCTAATTCCTTATTTGCTTCGTGCACAGAGGCAAGGAGTCCAAGAAATTCAGTACAAGCACAACTTCTTCTTGTGGCATCCACTCAGTGACCCAAGCAAGTGATTTCTGGCACTTGGAAAGTACACTTCTCTTTCTTCAATCATACACCAGCTTCCAAAAATCTTCTTAAAACCTCTTCTAGGCTGGCCAAATGTTCGGCTTCCGGTGACCCTGTGGTCAAGACACCATCCAGGTACACAACTACCTGGGGAAGTCCTTTCAATAGGCTTTCCACAGCCCTTTGGAAAATCGCACATGCAGATGATACACCAAAGGGTAGGCTCATATATTGATACAAGCCCTTGTGCGTGTTGATGGTTACATACCCTCTAGATGCTGTCCAGCTCTAGCTGTTGGTAAGGATACAGCCATTCTGCCAACGGCCTCAGCAAGAATTCAACGTTGGGCATTGATATTATCTATGTATGAGTATACCTTAATCCACCATCGTGGCTTGCATATTGCAAGTCTGAACTGTATTAGGAGCGAAAAAATGAGGTGGAAATGTGGACTCAGGTTATCTCGTTGTCCAAGGGGAGGCAAGGTATGGCTTTGGCTTTGTGGCTACCAGGAAAACGTAAGATCAGGAGTAAAGTATTTTCGGAATTGGATGCGGGTGACTTGGATGGCATCGGCCCAGATTTACACAATGTGCAGTAGCGGGCAGGAAAAAGGACGTTTTACCCTCCGGCCACAATGGCAGGTTTTCGCGCTGTATTGTCCACTTCCCACTGCATCCCGCCTCATTGATAACGCATTCCCAGGAAACATGCTGGTTTGCTGGCGGGGTAGCCTCTGATTCGCTCGCCATCACCTCAGGCCTTCAGTAATCAGGGCGCCATATTTAAGGGGCACCCCTGCACAGAGCTAGCTCTAAGGGATTGGAAGCTGCTGCAAAGTTATGGCTGCCAAAGGGGGGAAACATGCTGTCCACAAATTTAGTGATGCCTTCCTCAAGCACCTTCTGGATGCAGTGGAAGCCCGCCGTGAAGTCCTCCAAACCCACTCTGGGCGAACAGCAGCAAGCAAGGTGACAAATCCAGCATAGGAGGTGGCCGTCAGCACCAAAGCCTTGCAAAAGAAGATAGCCAAGCAGTGCCAAAAGAGGATCAATGATCTCCTCCGTTCCACAAGGGTAAATCACTCTTCTCATCACTCTCAACTCACACACTCACGAACCCATCACACTCCACAGGGATCTCTCACTCACTGCCAGTTCAAACAACATCACCATTCACTGTCTCACACACACCCTCACCTGCCCTGCAGATCATGTCCTCATCCCGTCCATGGCACCATTCAGCACCCACACATGCCAGGCATCCTCCTTGTCTGGCCTGGCAGGCATTCTGCTTACATTCTCTCCATCTGTCTTCATGCAAGACAAGCTGGCACACAACAAAAGGAAGAGGTCACGCACTGGTGGAGGAATGCCTGACATAGAGTTCCTCACAGACGTTGAAAATAGAATAATCTAGCTGGCCGGTGAGGATCTGGACCTGTCCTGTTCTCAACCAAGTGAGGATCCAGCAGTGTGACAACCATCAGGCAACCATGCTGTGAGTGATGTGTCCTGATCCGCATTCCCCTGCCATGCATTAATTATCTCTCCCTGCTTTTGCAAGCACATCTGCGAAGCAGCCGAGGGGGTCCATGACTCAGGACCTCAACTCAAGCCCCGAAGACAACTTGGAAGAAGAATCTGATGACACCATAATTGAAGTCCCATCACAGCGCTCACCCACACCTTCCACCAGCGTAGAGACACACACCTTGGTGGGACCTAGTTTTAGAGTAACCTCAGGATCACAATCTAGGGAGCAGGAGGTGGCAGGGTCTTGATCCACAGCAGGAGGTGGCAGGGTCTCCCAGATTTCCAGCACTTGGAGGACTGCTGGAGGCCATAAATCTGCTGAGTCCGAGTTAGATGAAGAGCCTCTGGACTCGATCATACCTCAGTTGCTGGAGCTGCAAACGCTAGCTCAGGATAATCAGGAAGAGATGTCCACTGCATCCTCAGATTGCAAGGTATGATGGAGGAATCTGTCTGCCTTTAGCCTGAGGTGATAGCGCCGGCATGCCAATGCACCGAGGTTAATGCTGGTAGGATCGCGGCCGCCATGGACACCTTGGTCCAGGATATCACTCCTGCACTGCGGCACGGGCTGAACCCCATCATTGACGCCATAGTTGGCCTCCAACAGTGTCAACACGAGAGAGGTATGGATCAGCTTGATCTCACTCTAGCTTCCCCTTCTCCTCAAGGAGTCAGCCAGGGGCCCTCGGGCACCCATAGGGTGGAGGATCAACAGATGGTCACCCTGGGGCCATCCACCCAGGTGACTCTAGGAGTGTCTGGCCCATCCGATTCCCCACTTTCTGTGATCCCAGCAGCTCCAGGTCCATAGGCCAAGGAGGGTGCCACTGCCACACAGCAGGACCCCGAAAGGAGCCCAGGGCCTCCAGATCTCGGCCTCCAGAGGGCATCAGCAAAGCTCATCACAGACAGTGGTGGTCAGCAGGCTGCCTCTGCCTCCGCTGTGGATGTTGGGGGAGGACCTAGACGTAGCGGCAGGGATAGGAAGGTTAAGAAGAGTTAGTTGCACAGCCTGGGCATGGGTGTTAATCACTTGTACATAATGTTCACTATTGTAAGTAAACTCTCAAGAATGTCTCCCTGCTTATGGCTCCTTGTTCTGATGAGCAGTGTTCGTGTCACTCAGATGTGAAAGCTTGGTTCCAGCACAAGATAAAGGCAGATGTCTCAGTCCTGGGCCTCTTCCCTGTGCATTGTACAGTGCATAACCTTCAGACCAAAGTGATGGTCTGGCCTCACACTCCCTGGACACATTACTAATGCCTGCACCTCGATGATGCTTGTCATTGCTGCCAGAATGTAGTCGGCAGGTGTCACAGAGTTCTCTCAATCTCTCTGAGTGCTCTCAGCACCTTTAAGGTGGTGCTGCCCCCCCCCCCCATCTTTTCAGCATCTGTGACCAGTGACACCGTGCTCCTGAAGGGCTCAGGTGCTGAAGGCTGACAAAGGATTAGGTGCATTTAAAGTTTCACGGCTGCATCTCCATGATATGCCCCTGATCACAGAGCGCAATTGAGCTTCCCTCAGCCAGACAGGAGTCAGACATTCATAGAGTCTATGTGAAGGTCTATGGAGTGTCCTCACTGCAGGTCGTCATTATCCTCCTGAAATCTAATGACGATTAGGGCCTCCCCTGCTTCTCCATGACATGATCCTAAGCACTGAGGGTATCTGCACTGCCATCAACCACACAGCAGTCAGACGTTCACTAATGCAACAAAAACAAATCGTATTGGACTCGAAACTCTGTCTTTCTCTCCACAGATGTTGTCAGGCCTGCTGAGTTTTTCCAGCATTTGTTTTGTTTTTTTTTTCAGATTTCCAGCAACCACAGTATTTTGCCGTTCACTAATGCAAGGTGAGGATGTCAGGACTGTTCTCACTGCATCTCGTCATCACCCTCCATGAATCTTGCAGGTATGAGGGCCTCCCGAACATGTCTGCCTCACCTGGACAGTGCGACGGCCTCATCACCAGCATCCCTCGCCTTAAAGGACCTCTTCATCGTCATCCCCTTTGACATCCTCCTCTTCAAAGGATATGTACAGCTTCATCTCCTCCCCAGTTAGGTCCTCCACCGTTGCACTGCCAGGTTATGGAGCACGCAGCAAGCGACAATTTTGCACAACACCCTCTGGAGACTGTATTACAGTGCTCAACCAGACCTGTCGAGGACGGACCTCATTTTCGAAATGCCTATCGTTTGCTCCCTCAGAGTCCGGGTCACAGCAAAAGCCTCATTATATTGTCACTCTGCTGCAGTCTGAGGCTGCCATGCAGGCGTCATCAGCCACGTCTTCTGTCCCAAGAAGCCAACCCTGCAGCCTCTGTGGACCCTGGAAGATGTCAAGAATCTGAGACATACTGAGGATGTAGGATGCTCCCTGGGAATCATGCACAGACCTGTAGAAGTTTGTGGTGGTCACACATCAGAACAAAGAACAAAGAAAAGTACAGCACAGGAACAGGCCCTTCGGCCCTCCAAGCCTGCGCCGATCATATTGCCCGTCAACTTAAACATTTTGCATTTCCGGGGTCCGTTTCCCTCTATTCCCATCCTATTCATGTATTTGTCAAGCTGCCTCTTAAACACCACTATCGTACCTGCTTCCACCACCTCCTCTGGCAGCGAATTCCAGACACTCATTACCCTCTGTGTAAAAACTTGCCCCGCACATCTCCTCTATAGTTTTCTCCTCTCACCTTAAATCTATGTCCCCTAGTAATTGACTCTTCCACTCTGGGAAAAAGCTTCTATCTACTCTGTCCATGCCACTCATAATTTTGTAAACTTCTATCAAGTCGCCCCCCAATCTCCGTCGCTCTAGTGAGAACAATCCGAGTTCCTCCAACCTCTCCTCATAACTAATAACCTCCAGACCAGGCAGCATCCTGGTAAACCTCTTCTGCACCCTCTCCAACGCCTCCATATCCTTCTGGTAATATGGTGATCAGAATTGCACACAATATTCCAAGTGTGGCCTAACCAAGGTTCTATTCAGCTACAGCATGACTTCCCAGCTTTTATACTCAATACTCCTGTCAATGAAGACAAGCATGCCATATGCCTTCCTGACTACCTTATCCACCTGCATTGCCACTTTCAGTGACCTGTGGACCTGTACACCCAGATCCCTCTGCCCGTCGATGCACTTAAGGGTTCTGCCATTTACTGTATAGTTCCTGCCTCTATTAGATCTTCCAAAATGCATTACCTTGCATTTGTCCAGGTTAAACTCCATCTGCCATTTCTCCGCCCAAGTCTCCAACCGATCTATATCCCATTGTATCCTTTGACAATCCTCTTCACTATCTGCAACTCTTCCAACCTTAGTGTCATCTGCAAACTTACTAATTAGCCCAGTTACATTTTCCTCCAAATCATTTATGTTTACTACAAACAGCAAAGGTCCCAGCAATGATCCCTGCGGAATTCCACTAGTCACAGCTCTCCATTCAGAAAAGCACCCTTCCACTGCTACCCTCTGTCTTCTATGACCAAGCCAATTCTGTATCCATCTTGCCATCAGCTGAACATTCATTGAATGGAAGCCCTTGAGGTTGACGTAGTTGACTGCTTGTTGCCATTAAGATCTAAGCGTTACTTGAGTACAGTCGATGGCACCCTGCACTTGTGGAAAACCCGAGATCTGCACAAATCTCAGTGCTCTTGCTTCCTGAATTTCCTGATCCCGATTGAAATGCACAAAGTTCTGAGCCTTCGCAAAGATGGTGTCCATGACCTTCTGATATACCTGTACATGGATGCTTGCGAGATCCTGCACAGGTCACCTGTGGAGTCCAAGGAGTCACTGGCATAAAGATTGAGCACCGCAGTCACTGGCAGTGGATGCCCTCCATGTCCCTGTGGTACCAAACCCTGCCATAGGTGGCAGATGTGACCAACCAGTTGCCTAGACATGTGCAGTCTTCGGCAACACTGGTTCTCAGTCATCTGCATGAATGACAGGTGCTGTCTATAGATCCTGGGTCCAGTGAGGCATCCATGAGTGATGGCTCACTGCCAAGCCAGGCACCCCCACCACTCTCTTCTTCTCTGGTCTCTTTAAGCCTTGCGGCGTACCTCTAAATCACCAGGCTCCATGATCCCGATGTTCTCCTGCGAGAGATGCATGGGTCAGCATGTGTGTCCTAAGGACCTCTCTTGGTTAAGTTTGAAGACATGCAGGAGACTCTTGGCCACCACTTGGATGACCAGAATGTAGGGCACTCATTGGCTGTCCGAAAACACATCCACCTCCGCCCCACTCCATTAGGCTGATTGGGAACAGTTTCAGCCATTGGATTGAAAGATTCAAACTTTAATCAAGACACTGCAAGGGTCTGTGAGCGCCTCCACCAGTGACTGCACCATGACCACCTTTCACAAAGGGATTCTACAACTTGCCCAGGCGGCCAATTGCTCTGCTGCCCCCTAAAACACACATTAACTTGCAATCTGTGCCTGAGGGGTGAAATGTCCTGGACCATTTGGTGGCACTTTCATGCTTTTGCATTGCTTGAGTGGGCAGAAAAGCTTGAGAGACCCGACTCCAAACATTTCAATGGAGCTGCTGCTGAACAGTCTCAGCTGCGGAAGATTGGTCACTTTTTACAAGCTTTTCCAAGTGTGTGGCTGCTTCCCTCAACCCACCGCCGCCACCCACCCCCCCTCCCAACCCCGCACCCCCCCCAACCCATCATGTGCTTGAGTATTTCCATCAGTCTGTTTGTGCTGCCTTGATCCCAAAGCCCCCACTGGCCTGACCCACACTGGAGCCCTTGCCCCAGCACCACACTGAAAGCCAGCCAGGAAAAAGCAGCTTGCCTGTATCCCCCTTAAATGTGTGGCACCTCTTTGTTGATGTCCTAGAGGTGATACTACAAGTGCCGCTGAAGGCTGTACACTCACCTGGTTTCCCCTTGAAGTTCAGGTCGCCAGGTGCATGTCTTTTAAAGGCAGTTGTGAAGCATGCCGTCCTGAAATCACACTGACGTAGGTAGTAAATTTGACATTGGTGGGGGAGGGGATAATTCTGGTGAGCAGGGCTAATAAATAGATGAAAATGTATTAAAATAACATTTCCGACATGCGGCTGTGAGAAACAGGGCCCACCATTGGGTGGGGCGGACAATCGCAAACTGGTTTCACAGCTGTATCGAAGCGATTTTTGACCTTCTCGTCATATTATTCTCCCCCACTTGCCATGATGCCCAATGCCAACAGGGTCTGAAAATTCTGGTCTAGGACACTGAAGAGGGATTAACTCTTCTATTACAAATTATGGATAGGATTTACCAGGACGGTGATCTGTTGGAGGCCTATGAAACATGGTGATCTTTTGATGAAGTTAAGAAGATGGACAATCAGTCCATGGAAGAATTGCAGGACCACACAGTGGAGAAGAGACCCTTCGGCCCATCGAGTCTGCACTGACATGTGAGAAATACCTGACCTACCTACCTAATCCCATGTACCAGCACATGCCCCATAGTCTTGAATGTTATGATGTGCTAAGTACTCATCTAGGTACTTTTTAAAGGATGTGAGGCAACCCGCCTCCACCACCCTCCCAGGCAGCGTATTCCAGACCGTCACCACCTTCTGGGTAAAAAAGTTTTTCCTCACATCCCCACTCCTGCCCCTCACCTTGAACTTGTGTCCCCTCGTGACTGACCCTTCAACTAAGGGGAACAGCTGCTCCCTATCCACCCTGTCCATGCCCCTCATAATCTTGTACATCTCGATCAGGTCGCCCCTGAGTCTTCTCTGCTCCAACAAAAACAACCCAAGTCTATCCAACCTCTCTTCAAAACTTAAATGTTTCATCCCAGGCAACATCCTGGTGAATCTCCTCTGCACCCCCTCCAGTGCAATCACATCCTTCCTATAATGTGATGACCAGAACTGCACACAGTACTCCAGCTGTGGCTTCATCAAGGTTCTATAAAACTCCTTACTTTTGTAATCTATGCCTTGATTGATAAAGGCAGGTGTCTCATATGCCTTTTTCACCACCCCATTAACATGCCCCTCTGCCTTCAGAGATCTATAGACACGCACGCCAAGGTCCCTTTGTTCCTCAGAACTTCCTAGTGCCATGCCGTTCATTGAATACTTCCTTGTCAAATTACTCCTTCTAAAGTGTATCACCTCACACTTTTCAGGGTTAAATTCCAAGAGTCTGGACTTTGATAAGTTGTGTAAGAGATTGACAAAGTTTGACCTGGAAATCTCTGAGTCTGTGCTTGCATTCAAGTTGCTGGACTGTGCACAGGTTTCATATTTGGACAGACTTCTGGTACTGATGGGGGTTCAATTTCATGGAGCACAGTCTCTTTCAGACAAATGGCTGCTGCCCTAAAATAAAATTTTGGGAAAGCAATTGTTTCCAACCACTATCAGGTCACAAACAGGAAGTGATGCAAAGAATGGAGGACTTCATGATTACTGAGTTTCGAGGTCGCCTGAATACTGGACGCACATGTCAATGGGGAGATGGAGTTGCTGATAGGCAGTCTGAGGACCGTTGCACTTTTAGCCAATTTGAGGATCAAGACAGAAAACAGGACTGGGATGGCAATCGTTGGCATATAAACCCTTGGAATGCATATGGAATGATTAATGGGTGTTTTTCATCGTGATTACAAATATCATTACACAGTGAATTGTCCAAAGCACAAAAGTCTTTGAGGTAACACATGATATGGACAGTTCTGATTTGGAGAACGATGAGGATGACTGGCCTAAAGGGATGGGGGCCCTGAGTCCGGGGGTGAGGGTTTTGGTCACCAGTTTATTCAACTGTGCGGCGTTGGATAGTGGTTATACCTCTATCTAGTGTGTGGGGTGGATTGGCTCAGCTACTAGTTGGAATCTCGAACCTTATG
Organism: Isurus oxyrinchus; assembly: GCA_026770705.1. Taxonomy (NCBI): domain Eukaryota; kingdom Metazoa; phylum Chordata; class Chondrichthyes; order Lamniformes; family Lamnidae; genus Isurus; species Isurus oxyrinchus. The sequence goes on from JANJGN010000006.1 coordinate 114,514,821, forward strand.
TTGATCTTCCTTGTCTAAAAAATATGAAATCTCCACCTGCTTTAAGTTTGAGAATGACAATGCACTAAAGTCTTTAGAAAGAGAGAACCCCCATCAATATCATGCTGGAATAAGTCTCTTCATTAGCTCTGATGTGGTGTCTAGTGAGATAACTTCTATTGTTGAACAAGTCCTCAATGAGAAAAGTGCAGATGAAACTAGATACAGAAAATGACAAAGCGTTTGTATTCAGGAAAGTCGTGGATTTACATTTCACTTCGCTCAGGGTGTCACTGCATACCACTGAGGAAACCAGATGTTCCTCATCGAGAAGTCCAGGCAGCATTGTTGGTTTCACAGAATTAAAGTCTGGCTGATGGAAAAGAATTATTGGAAATTACATAGTAAATTCGCACAGCCTTTGTTACAGAAAAAACAAGCTCTGCTGCGGGATGCTGGAGTAGGGAATATGAAACTTTTATTGAGCAAGTTACATCTCAATGTGACATTTCTGTCAAATTCCAGAGGACACCAACATGTCCTGTTGTAAGTCTTCCTCTGACCCAAGAATTTCATAACTGGCAATGGACCTAAACGTATGTATGGAACAAGCATCGAGGTACTTTTTGTTACTTGGTGAATAAGGCAATTGGATCCAGCCTATGATAATAAATGTCAGGGACAAAGAGACCATTGTAGACAAGGTCATGGAAAAATGGGTTGCTACTGGACAAGGAACACCAATGAAACTTTTGATGGATAATGGAGGAGAATTCGCAAATGATGAATTTCAGGACATGTGAGAATTTGAATATTGTAGTCATGAACACTGTGGCTGAGAGCCCATTCAGCAATGGTTTATGTGAGAGGAATCATGCAGTAATTGATGAGATGTTGCTTTAGATACTGGCCGACTAACCAACTTGCAAGCTGCAAATGGCACTGGCATGGGCAGTGCATGTAAAAAATTCTTTGCAAATGGTTGTAGGGGGGTATAGCCTGTACCAATAGGTGTATAGAAGGAATCCAAAATTGCCTTCAGTGCTGTCAGATAGTCCCCCTGCCCTAGAAGGAACTACCACTAGTTCTATTTTCTCTGTCCACTTGAATGCATTACATGCAGGCAGGAAAGAATTCAGCAAGGCTGAACTTTCAGAAAGAATTCAGAGTGTTGCAACATCGTATCGGGCCATTAGGTAAACTTTATTTCCAGTGATCTGGCTTAATACAAGAGAGAGGGGCATAGGGGATGGGAAGGCCCTGGGAAAGTTATAGGACGTGAGGGAAAACAGTGACTATCACAGAATCTTAACAGCACTGGAAGAGGCCATTCGGCCCATTGTGTCTGCACCAGCTCTCCAAATCAGCATTATGACCTAGTGCCATTGCCCTGCCTTTTTCCCGTACCCCTGCACATTGTTTCTATTCAAATAATCATCTAATGTCCTCTTGAATGTCTCGATTGAACCTACCTCCACCACACTTCCAAGGCAGTGCATTCCAGACCTGAGCCACTCGTGTGGAAAAGTTTTCTCACGCCACATTTGCTTCTTTTGCCAATCACCTTAAATCTGCCCTCTTGTTCTTGATCCTTTTACGAGCAGGAACAGCTTCTCCCTATCTACTTTGACAAGCCCCCTCATGATTTTGAACATCTCTATCAAATCTCCTCCTGGCCTTCTTATCTCCAGGGAGAACATTCCCAACCTCTCCAATCTATCTTCGTAAGTGAAGTTTCTCATCTCTGGAACCATGCTTGTAAAACTCTTCTGCACTCTCTCCAATGTGTTTGCATTCTTCTTATAATGTGACTCCCAGAATTGTACACAATACTTCAGCTGAGGTCTAACTAGTGTCTTATATAAATTCAGCATAACGCCCCTGCTTGTGTACTCTGTGCCCCTATTAATAAAGCTCAGGATACTATATGCTTTATTAATTGCTCTCTCCACCTGCCCTGCCACCTTCAATGATTCATGCACATATACACCCAGGTCTTTCTGCTCCTGCACCCCCTTTAAAATTTCACCCCTTATTTTTATATTGTCTGTCCATGTTCTTGCTACCAGAATGCTTCACCTCACACTTCTCCAAATTGAACTTCATCTACCACCTATCCGCCCACTCCACCAATTTGTCTATGTCCTTTTGAAGTTCTGTACTGTCATCCTCATAGTTTACAACACTCCCAAGCTTCGCAATTGAAATTCTGCCCTGCACACCAAAATCTACATAATTAATATATATCAGGAAAAGCAAGGGTCCCAATACTGACCCCTGGGGAACTCCACTACAAACCTTCCTCCAGCTCGAAAATATCCATTGACCATTACTCTTTACTTTCTTTTTCTCAGCCAATTTTGTATCCATGTTGCTACTGTTCCTTTTATTCCATGAGTAATAACTTTTCTCAGATGTCTGTTGTGTGGCACAGTGTCAAATGCCTTTTCAAAGTCCATCAACAGCATTACCCTCATCACTTTTTTCTGTTACCTCTTCAAAAAACTCTAGCAAGTTAGTTAAATACAATTTCCTCTTCAGAAATCCATGCTGAATCTTCCTTATCAACCCATATTTTTCCATGTGACAACTAATTCTATCCTGAATAATTGTTTCTAGAATCTTGCCCACCATTATCAAACATGTGAATTGAACAATAAAAGCAAATTTTCACAGGTCATCAGAATTAATTATAAATTCAGTATAATAAATACTGACAATTTTGATAGAGGATGATGAAGCATCTTGTGCATCACATACCCATATATTGTGCGGAGTAGGGCCAGCTCAGCGGTTCGATGCCAGTAGAGAAACTGGTCATGATGAACAGTGAAAAGCTATTTTATCTAGAGGCCAAATGTCCAAATTGGGTTCCCACATGTCGTACGATCCAGAAGGATCGAATAACTGGATGGGTGCAACAATAATGGGACCAGCAAGGAAATCTACTACAAAATATAAAAATTGGTTGAATGTCCAGGATAATGAAGAAGGGATAAGGGCCATTGGCTGGGAAAATGGGGTGCAACAATCAAAAATAGAGCGCGAGAATGGAACATAAGAAAGCCTAGCTCAAGTTCCAGTAATGGGTCGGACAATGAGTCCTGGTTGAGGAAATATTCACATGCGATGGAAAGGGCCTCACATTGTGTTTTCAGGGGATCTAACAGCTCAGAAAGACTTCAATAGATGAGTAAATGTTGAAGTTTGACTGGACAAGACCCAATGGAATGGACAATGTGGCACCATCCCAACAAAGTCCCCATGATCAAGACGTTTATGTAGATGCCAGCAAATTAGGAGATAAAGCCATGCGGGAGGATAAAGAGAGAGAGTTAGATAGTTGGAGAGAGTCTGGCTTGTATTCAGAAGTTCAGGATAGAGGTCAGCCAGCATTATCACATCGATGGAGCTGCACAGAAGAGGTTCTACAGGATGAAGCTTATAAGGCTTAGGGTTTTGGAGAATGCTTAGGAAATAAAGAAGCCAGAGCAGACTCGCCCACAGTGGGAAAGGAATTTTCTTTTTTTTTGATCCTTTTAGCAATGTTTTCTTGAATGTAAGTCAATAGACAAAGTTGCATTTCTGCAGGGGGATCCCCACCAGAGGCAAATATTTCTGCAAACTCCTTATGCCAGATGTAGAAGGAAAACTTTGGAAGTTAAATAAGTATGTCTATGATTTGAACAATGCTTCCAGTTTTCAGTTTAGGTCAGTTTTGTTAAAGTTGGGCTGTCTCCAACTGAAAGCAGATCCTGCCATGTTTTATTGGTGCCATGATAGAAAACTGTTGGGCATCTTTACGATGCATGTTGATGACTTCGTATGGGGTGGCACTAATGAAAAAAATATTATTGATGGGATTAGAAGAGAATTTAATATTGGGAGTCACGCTTCTAGAGCCTTTGGGGTGGAAGTGAGGCAATATAGATCAACAATCTTACTTAGAAAGTACTAACTCTATCACAGTCAATTGTGCCAAGTCCTGACAAAAAGATGCAGATGCTTCCAAAGCTGAGATGGAGCAGCTGCGGAGTCTAGTTGGATAATTGAATTGGCTGGGCACACAGGCAAGACTGCATGCAAGCTTTGAAGTCTTAGAACTGAGTACTGTAATGAAGCAGCCAAAGGACATTTTAGGGGCAAGAAGACATTCAAAAAATTAAAGATATAGGTATTTACTTAAAGTTCTATCTTTGAGTGATCCAAGGAATTTCAATTTATTGTGTTGTGATGCCGCTCAAGCATTAGGTTTGGTCGGGCCTGAGGACTGGGTGCGGGTCAGAGTCTGGCCTGGTGGGGGGTGGGGGAATGCCGTTTGAAAGTTCTTGTTGGGGGTTGTCGTCCCTTGGGGTAGGGGCAGTCTCTTCTGGTTAGTCGGGGGAGTCTCAGCAGAAATTAGTTCAATTGGCCCAGAAGTGTAACTCCTCCCACAAGGCCTGATAGCCCTCCTCTGGCAATGTTTTTCATTGCTTCATTTTCATCAGATCAGTTTGAAAAATGGTAGTGCTGATGTATTACTACCAGTCCAGCTTCCAGTCCTCACCCCCCAGTGACCTTCAAAATCCCTCCCATTGTGCTAGATGAGCATCATGTTCAGATTTCCCTCCCTTCAGTCACTCTCCTTCCTCTCCCTTTAATCCTTGATCCTCTTTACAGTGATCGATATCCTTGTCCTCACCCCTGAGCAACATTTTGACATCGATGTCCCAATGCCCTATGCAGATTTGACACCTCCCATCTTGAGGCCCATTACAGAGACCCACCCCTCCCCAGAAGACCATCAAGTGCCCCCAACCCCACATAACCTGTTCCCCATCTACAGGCTGAAGATGTCTCCCCTGACTGTGACTGTGTCATTTGCGGCCCAGTATCAAGCCACCAGCCCCCAGAACCGACGTGAGCGAGGGACTGAACATGCTCTGGACACCATGCTGGGCATGACTGACACAGGACTAACAGTACCCCCCCTTCCAGGACTGGCACCAGGGCAGAGATGCTAAACACAGCCCACGAAATTGTGGCACAACTGTCCAGGGCTATCTCTGCTTTGCGGCCCTGACTAATTTCTCCCCCACACCCCCAGTCATGTGTCTGTATGCTCTCATCCGCAATCATCAACCTCCCGCCCCCCACCACCGCTTCTCCAGTTGAAACCTTTGCTCTCTAAGCCCCTTCCACCCTCCTTGCCTTCTCACTGGTCTCACACGGTAAGCCTTGGTTCTGAACCTCCCTTGAGTTCCTACCGATCTTGCCTGTGCAGCCTTGGCACGGAATCAGAGCAGCAGAGAGCACAGCGCAATGAAAGTTAGACGATCATGTCTCAAGGTCACGAGCGAAGTGGTGCTCGCCAGGTGCAAGTCACTTATAATAATCCGGTCGTGAATCATGCTGGCCAAATTAGCCGCCAGTGTGGTCATTTGATCTGAAGTGGGGGTGTAGTTCTGACAAGCTGCCTCTTTAATGAGTATTCATGATATTCAAATGCATTCAAATGAGGTTCCCGACATGGCACAGCAGGCAAACCGACTCGCCATGGATGTCGGGAGCAGAAAATTGTGATCTATTTTTATGCTAGTGGGAAACTAACTTTTGGACCTTCTCCACATTTTCCCATCCCAGCCACCACTGATGACCAAAAAATCCCACCTATACTTTCTCTCCATCTACCCTGTCAAATTCTTTAATCACCTAATCACCTCAGTTATTCAATTATATCCCCACACCCCTCCCCTCCTTAATGTTCTATACTCAAAGGAATACAAGCCTGGTCTATGCAACCTGATCTCATTAATAACCCAAATATCATTCTGGTGTCTGTGTTGCATCCACTCCAAGTCCAATATATTCCTCCTGAGGCACTGAACTGGACATTCCAGGTGGAGTTTAACCAGAGCTTTGAATAATTAACATAACTTCCATATCTTTTCAGATAAAGACCAATATTACATTAGTTTATTAAATTATTTATCTTTCGTGTGCATTAGCTTTCAGTGGTTTCTGTATTTGGACTCCTGATCTCTCTGCTCATTGACAGTTCCTAGTTTTGTGCCATTTCAAAGATCCTCCAATCTATTAATCTTCAGTCCAAAGTAAACTCCATATCCCACTTCTGCCAATGCACTTAATCTATCAATGTATCTTTGCAACTTTCTGCTTCTGTCTACACAATTTACTAAGTCACCTAACTTAGAGACTTTGGAAAACTTAAGATATATTCCTTCATGTAAGTTATTAATATATAGTGAGCTTCAAGTTTACTTACAGTCTATAATGAGCTACTTCATCAAATGCTTTTTGAAATGCTACATACACAATATTAACGGCACCACCTTTATCAATTCTATTACCTAAGAGCTTGACCATTTAACAGACATGATTTACTTTTAAATAATCCATGTTGGATATCATTTATTAACTCACGTTCTTCCAATGACAATTGATTTTTTCTCAGAAGATTGTCTCTAGAAGTTTCTCTGCCTCATTGGCTAATAGGCCTATGACTATGTTTATCCCTTTTCCCTTATTTGAGTGGGTCTAACATTTACAATCTTCCAGTCTTCAGGCACTGCTCCCATATCAAAGGAAAATTCAAAAATTGGGCCCATAGCCTTGGCAATTTCCATACTTACGTCTCTCAGTAATCTAGGATCTGGACTGGGTGACTTTTCTATTTTGAGCATTGCCATTTTTTTAATAGCTACTGTTTACCCTATTTTTATCTCATCCAATATCTCTAACCTATCTTTCCCAAACATTTTGTATTCAGGAATATTTGATACCCAGCCCTGCTCTTCTTAGAGCCAGGTATCCATTACCTCAACTACAGCCTGCGGCTCACACATCTTATTTACAACATTCCATGCATTCACAGATGTGCACAGCAAACCCTAAATTAGACTTTATTACATTTTGTCTTACTCTGACTCCACCTAATGCTTACTGTTTCCTACTCAAGTGCTATTTGTTTCTCCCAGTATTCTGTGCACCTTGGTATTTCTCTCTAATATTACCCCTTGGTTAGTTTAAACCTTTCTCAAGTTAGTTTAAACCTTTCCCAATAACACTAGCAAAACACCCTGCAAGGAAATTTGTCTCTGTTCTATTCAGGTGCAACCTGTCTGGCCTGTGCAAGTCTCATCTCCCCAAGAAGTGATTCCAATGTCCCAAGAATTTTCTCTAGCAAAATATTTTCAAGATCAAAGTCATTTTCTTAGGGTCCTGTCATAATATCCACGCCCCCACAAACACCGCAGCTACTGTCTCCAGCTCAGTTAGCCTATTTACAAGCTCAGCATCCTATTCAATGTTTAGCCGAGCTATAACCCCATACCCTCATGACCACAATTACTACTTACCTCCAACTCTGTAATATCACTCATCTCAGCCCATGTGTTGAAAATGTCATCCATGCCCTTCTCACTGCTAGGCTTAACTATTTCAATACTCTCCTGGCTGGCCCCCCATCCTCCATCTTCTGTAAACTTCTGCTCATCCAGAACTTTGCTACCTATACCCTACCGTGTAATAAGGCCTGTTCATATATCACTCCTATCTTCACTAATTTACTTTCCCTTTCAGTCCCCCAATACAGAAAGCTCGACAAGAGAGGGGCAGTGCTGGACCTAGTTTTAGGGAACGAAGTCGGGCAAGTGGAAGAAGTGTCAGTGGGGGAGCATTTCAGTGATAGTGACCATAACTCCGTAAGATTTAAGGTAGTTATGGAAAAGGACAAAGATGGACCAGAAATAAAGGTTCTGAATTGGAGGAAGGCCGATGTTAATATAAGACAGGGTCTGGCCAAAATGGACTGGGAGCAGCTACTTGTAGGAAAATCTACATCACAGCAGTGGGACTCATTCAAAAAGGAATTAGTGTGAGCGCAGGGCCAACATGTTCCAATAAAGGTGAAGGGTGGGACCAACAAGCCCAGAGAACTCTGGATGTCGAGGAATGTACAGGATTGCACCAGGTAAAATAGGGAAGCTTATGGTAGATACTGAGGGTTCAAAACAATGGAAGCCCTCGAGGAGCATAGAAAGTGCAGGGGGTTACTTAAAAAAGAAATTAAGAGAGCAAAGAGGGGTTATGAAAAAACACTGGCAGGTAAAATAAAGGAAAATCCAAAGGTGTTTTGTAAGTATATTAGCGGCAAGAGAATAATGATGGAAAGAGTAGGGCCTATTACAGACTAAAGAGGCAATCTGAGAGAGGCGCTGGAAGACATAAGTGAGGTTTGCATGAGTACTTTGTATCTGTGTTTACTATAGAGAAGGATGATGTAGATATAGAAATCAGGGAGGGGGACTGTAATATACTTGAACAAATTAGCATTGAAAGGGAGGAGGTATTAGCGGTTTTAGTGGGCTTAAAAGTGGATAATTCTCAAGGCCGAGATGAGATGTATACCAGGCTGCTATGTGAGGTAAGGGAGGAGATTGCAGGGGCCCTAACATTCATTTTCAAATCCTCCTTGGCCACAGGAGAGATGCCAGAGGACTGGAGGGCAGCTAATATGGTGCCATTATTCACGAAGGGTGGTAGGGATAAGCCAGGGAACTATAGGTCAATGAATCTAACATCAGTGGAACCTTTGGAAAAAATTCTGAGGTACAGAATTAATCTCCACCTGGAGAGGCAAGGATTAATCAAGGATAGTTAGCATTGTCAGGGGGAGATAATGTCTAACAAATTTGATTGAATTTTGACAGGAGATGACTAGGTGTGTAGATGAGGCTAGTGCAGTTGAAGTAGTCTACATGGACTTCAGTAAGGCTTTTGACAAGGTCTCACATGGGAGACTGTCAAGAAGCCCATGGGATCCACGGCAATTTGGCAAATTGAATCCAAAATTGGCTTAGTGGCAGGAGAGGGTGATGGTCAAAGGCTATTTTTGTGACTGGAAGCCTGTGTCCAGTGGCATACCGCAGGGTTCTTTGCTGGGTCCCTTGCTGTTTATAGTGTACATTAATGACCTAGACATGAATGTAAGAGATATAATCAGTATGTTCACAGATGACACAAAAATTGGTGGTGTGGTAAATAGCGAGGAGGAAAGCCTTAGTCTACAGGATGATAGAGACGGGCTGGTCAGATGGACAGAACAGTGGCAAATGGAATTTAATCCTGAAAAGTGTGAGATGATGCATTTTGGGAGGACTAACAAGGCAAAGGAATAGACAATGAATGGTAGGGCTCTAGGAAGTACAGAGAATCAGAGGGACTGTGGTGTCCATGTCCATAGATCCTTGAAGGCAGCAGGACAGGTAGATAAGGTGGTTAAGATGGGATACTTGCCTTTATTAGTCAAGGTGTTGACTACAAGAGCAGGGAGGTTATGATGGAGCTATATAAAGCATTAGTTAGGCCACATCTGGAGCACTGTGAGCAGTACTGGTCACCACAATATAGGAAGGATGTGATTGCACTGGTGTCAGGGTCAATGATGTCACTGAGCGGTTGCAGGACATTCTGAAAGGGAGCGTGAACAGCCAGAGGTTGTGGTCCATATTGGTACCAACAACACAGGTAAAAAGAGGGATGAGGTCCTGAAAGCAGAATGGAGGGAGCTAGGAAATAAATTAAAAATCAGGACCTCAAAGTTAGTAATCTCAGGATTACTCCCAGTGCCACATGCTAACAAGATCAGGAATAGGAAAATAGACCAGATGCATACATGACTGGAGTGATGGTGTAGCATCTGTAGCATTAGATTCCTGAGGCATTAGGACTGATTCTGGGAAGATAGGACCTGTATAAACTTGATGGGTTGCACCCCAGCAAGACTAGGACAAATATCCTCGCAGGGGTATTTGCTAGTACTGTGGGGAGGGTTTAAACTAGATTGGCAGGGGGTGGGAACCTGAGCGGGAATAAGCAAGAGAGGAAAACAAAGATAGGAATGAAAGACAAAAAAGTTGAAAGCAAAAGTGGAAGGCAGAGGGAACGAGGGCTAGCAGCAAATGGGCTCATGGTAGAACAAAGATGTGTAAAAATGTTAAAAAGACAAGTATAAACACACTGTATCTGAATGCACAGAGCATTCACAATAAAGAATTAACAGTGAAAATGATGTAAACGGGTACGTTATGATTGTGGTTAAGGAGAAATGGCTACAGGTTGACCAAAGCTGGGAACTGAATATCCAAGGGTACTCGATATTTAGGATGGACAGGCAAAAAGGAAAAGGAGGTGGGGTGGCCTTGTTAGTTAAGGATGAAATCAATGCGATAGGGAGAGCGGCAATTGCTTTAGAAAATCTAGAATCAGTCTGGGTGAAGCTACAAAGCATCAAGGGGCGGAAAACATTAGTGGGAATAGTCTATAGGCCTCCAAAGAGTAGCGATAAGGTAGGGGATGGCATTAAACAGGAAATTAGAGCTCCATGTAACAAGTAATCATGGGTGACCTTAATCAACATACAGACTGGGCAAAACAAATTAGCAATAATACTGTGGAGATGAATTCCTGGAGCTTGTAGGAGATGTTTTTTTAGATCAGTACGTCAAGGAACCAAATAGGGAACAGGCTATCCTATATTTGCTGTTGTGCAATGAGAAGGGTTAAATTCATAATCGTGTTGTTCCTTTAGGGAACAGTGACCATAACATGATTCTTCATTAGGATGAAAAATGAAGTAGTCCGATCTGAAACTAGGGTCATAAATCTTAACAAAGGAAACTACGAAGATATGAGGCATAAGTTTGGCTTAGACAGATTGGGAAACTTCATTGAAAGGTGGATAGACAATGGCTAGTATTTAAGGAACAAATGTATACATTGTAACAGTTATATATTCCTTTCTGGTGCAAAAACAGAACAGGAAAAGCAGCCCAACCATAGCTAACAAAAGAAATTAGGGGCAGTGTTAGAATCAAAGAGGAGTCATGTAAAGTTGCTAGAAAAAGTAGCAAGCCTGAGGATTGGGAGCAGATTACAATTCAGCAAAGGGGGACCAAAAGATTGATTAAGAAGGGAAAAGTACAGTATGAGAGAAAACTTGCAAGGAACATAAAAGCAGACTGTAAAAGCTTCTATAAGTATGTAAAAAAAGGATTAATGAAGACAAATGTAGGCCCTTTACAGTCTGAAATGGAGGAATTTATAATAGAGAACAAGGAAATGGCAAAAATATTAAATAATTACTTTAGATCTGTCTTCATGGAGGACACAAATAACTTCCCAGAATTGCTAGGAACCAAGGGTCTAATGAAAAGGAGAAATTGAAGGAAATTAGCATCACTAAAACAGTAGTGCTGGAAAAATTAACCGATAAAAAAAAGCCGATAAATTCTCAGGGCCCGATGATCTACATCCTAGGGTACGAAAGGAGGTGGCCATGGAAATAGTGGATGCGTTGGTTGTCATCTTCCAAAATTCTGTAGATTCTGGAACAATCCCGGTAAATTGGAGGGTGACAAATGTAACCCCACTATTTAAAAAAGGAGGGAGAAAACAGTGAATTACAGATCAGTTAACCTAACATCAGTAGTAGGGAAAATGCTAGAGTCTATTATAAAGGATGTGATAACAGGACACTTAGAAAATATCAACGGAATTAGAGAAAGTCAACATGGATTTATGAAAGGGAAATCATGTTTGATGAAGTGATGATATTTCCTCTGGCTGGGAAGTCTAGGCCAAGGGTTCACAATCTTAGGATACAGGGTAGACCATTTAGGACTGAGATTAAGAGAAGCTTCTTCATTCAGAGGGTGGTGAATTGATGGAATTCTCTACCACAGATGGCTGTGGAGGACAAGTCACTGAATATACTTAAGAAAGAAATAGATAGCTTTCTGGACTCTAAAGGCATCAAGGGACATGGGGAGAGCACGGGAGTATGGCATTAAGATAGAGGGTCAGCCATGATCATACTGAATGGCAGAGCAGGCTCGAAGGGACAAATGGCCTACTCCTGCTCCAATTTTCTATGTTCCTGTTATGCAGCATTCTGGCTCCTCCAATTGTTGGAAAGTAATCAATTCAGTCAATGGTTGACTCAATTTTTTTTCCTTGCCCACCTGTGGCAATGCATCAATCTGCCAGTGATATAACTAGTAAAACTGGTGGAACTAGTATCTAACTGGTATGCACCAGTCTGTGTCATTTTTTATTCTATAAATCTTACAGAGAAGCCAGGGAGATTCATCTTCTGCAGGTGGCGACCGATGAGTTCTAGCTGGAACTTTCTGTCTGTCTATGGGCTGCATTGGAGGAAAGTTAAGATGGGGTTTTTTAAAGAAATTGTTGTCTGGCAAGTGGAAAGGCTCTGCACATCTCTTCCAAAGAGCTGAGAAATCAAGCCATCTGTTCACTTCAAAACTCTCACTCTCCATTTTCACATTTTGTAAGAAATTATTGCAAACATTCTTTCTTGCCTAAGCCACACAGCTAGTTGACAGGAGCAGGGTACCACAGTATACATACAAATTAGGAGGAGTAGGCCACTCGGCCCCTCAAGCCTGCTCTGCCATTCAATAAGATCATGGCTGATCAGAACATAACCTCAAACCCACATCCCTTCCTACCCCCGATAACCTTAATGTTTCATCCCCTTGTTAATCAAGAATCTATCCACTTCTGCCTTAAAATATTCAAAGACTCTGCTTCCACCACCTTTTGAGGAAGAGAGTTCCAAAGACTCACAACCGTGAGAAAAAAAATTCTCCTCATCTCTGTCTTAAATGAGTGATCCTCTTGTTTTTAAACAGTGACCTAGTTCTAGATTCTCCCACAAGAGGAAACATCCTCTCCACATCCACCCTGTCAAGACCCCTCAGGATCTTTAAGGTTTTAATTAAGTCACCTCCCATCTTCTAAACCCCAGTGGATACAAGCCTAATCTGTCCAGCCTTTCCTCATAAGGCAACCCGCCCATTCCCGGTATTAGTTTAGTAAACCTTCTTTGAACTGCTTCTAACACATTTAGATCTTTTTTAAAATAAGGAGACCAGTACTGTACACAATACTCCATATGTGGTCTCACCAGTGCCCTGTATAACTGAAACATAACCTCCCTACTTTTGTCATCAATTCCCCTCACAATAAATGATAACATTCTATTAGCTTTCCTAATTACCTGCTTTACCTGCATAATAACCTCTTTGTGATTCATACACTCGGATGTCCAGATCCCTCTGAAACTCAGAGCTCTGCAATCTCTCACCGTTTCAATAATAAGCTTCCTTTTTATTCTTCCTGTCAAAATGACCGATTTTACATTTGCCCACATTATACTCCATTTGCCAGATCTTTGCCCACTCACTTAACCTATCTATGTCACTTTGTAGCCTCCTTAAATCCTCTTCAAATTTACTTTCCTAAATATCTTTGTGTTGTCAGCAAATTTAGCAACCATTCCTTCATCCAAGTCATTTATATAAATTGTAAGAAGTTGAAGCTCCAGCATTGATCCCCGTGGCACACCTCTTATTACATCCTGCCAACCAGAAAAAGATCCATTTATGCCAACTATCTGCTTCCTGTTAGCTAACCAATCTTCTATCTATGCCAATATGATACCCACTACATTATGAACTTTTATTTTCTATTAATAACTGTGGCACTTTATCAAATGCCTTCTGGAAATCTAAGTACAGTAAATCTACCAGTTCCCCTTTATCCACAGCACATGTGACTCCTTCAAAGAACTCCAATAAATTGGTTAAACATGATTACCCTTTTACAAAACCATGTTGACTCTGCCTGATTGCCTTGAATTTTTCTAAGTGCCCTGCTATAACATTTTTAATAGTAGCTATATAGAGGGCATGAAGCTTAGCTTTCACTCAACTTAAGAGAAAAGACTTGCATTGATGTAGTGCTTTTCACAACCACCGGATATCTCAAAGCGATTTATAGCGAATGAAACACTTTTGAAATGTAGTCACCATTGTAAGGTAGGAATCACAGCAATCAGTTTGTGCACAGCAAGCTCCTACAACATGCAATATTATAATGATCAGACAATCTGTTTTTTGTCATGTTGATTGAGCGATCAATATTGGCCAGAACACCGGGGATAACTCCCTTACTCTTCTTCAAAATAGTGCCACAGGATTATTCATCCACCTGCGCACGCAGGTGGGGCCTCCATTTAATGCCTCATCTAAATGACGGCACCTCGGACAGTGCAGTGCTCCCTTCAATACTACACTGGAGTTTCAGCTTTGATTTTTTGGACTCAAGACCAGGAGTGGGACTTGAACCTGGCGATTCAGAGGCAAGTGTACTATCAACCCAGAATGAAAAACAGTAAAAACTTGGAAATAAGAATACTGGTCCAAACTGTTTTTCCCTTCTGGGAACTTGCCATGGCTGACACACAAGGCTTAAACACTATTATTTCTCAACCATTTTGTTTGTACAATTTAAACAACTGCTGTAAACTGCTGTAAGAGGCAACTGATTCATTTTTTGACTTGCATGCTTCACTTGTAATTTTCTATTTGTTCCTTAGGTTAACATTCCAAAACAATTAAACATCTTATTGCTACCCTTTGAGTTGTTCTTGCCCTGCATCAATTTTAGCCTTAAAATACCTAGCGTCACAATCAGAGCATTTCTCCTACAGATATAACAGGGCATAATGACCCAATAATAAGCTAGCCATTGTCTGAAGGCTCAAAAACTCCAGTACTTTTTTCCATTTTAACACAAAAAATTATAAAGACATTAACAGAGCACTTAACATTCTTTTACCTGGTCCTTTATCCTTAATCGACAAAAGGATGCTATTGCACTGAGGGATTTCAGAGAAATGCATCAAGAAACATTCCAGAACTTACATGTTTAGTTCATAAAGAGGCCTCAGGGAACTGGCATTTTTATCATATGGGATATGATATAAACAAAGAAAACTGCGGATGCTGGAAATCCAAAACAAAAACAGAATTACCTGCAAAAACTCAGCAGGTCTGGCAGCATCGGCGGAGAAGAAAAGAGTTGACGTTTCTAGTTCTGTCGAAGGGTCATGAAGACTCGAAACGTCAACTCTTTTCTTCTCCGCCGATGCTGCCAGACCTGCTGAGTTTTTCCGGGATATGATATAGGCTGCAGAAACATCTTGTGGATGAGATGTTAAAATGTCTTCAGGTAGATGTAAAAGACCCCAAGCCACAGTTGAAAGAAGCGCAAGGGAGTGTTCTCCTGGTCAATATTTAACTTTCAATCAGCAGCTAAACCATATTATCTGCTTATTATCTTTATTGCTGTCCTTGGGATCTTGCTGTACACAAATTAGCCACTACATTTCTGACATTACACGAGAAATTTATTGGCTGTAGAGCACTTTGGGATGTTCTGAGCTGCAAAAGGCACTATTTAGGTCCTTTCCTTTTCTGTCCTTTTTTGGAATTAACATTTTAATGCCTCTGTGAAGCACTTGTACAACTGAATGTGCACGGCATCAGACTGAAGCAAAATTATTTTTCCTGCCATTGCTCCAAAATAACCGAGACTCGTCATTAATTCAATGTGAGACAACATGACCTAGAAATCTGATTGCACTCAAAAATGGATGTATGGATGTGCATTGCCTGTGCTTGTAATGTTGTCCCAGAGAACATGTAATGTGTGTGCTGCCTGCCCTCTATCATTAGTCAGGTGTGCAGCAGATGAGAAGCACATCTCTGAAAGCACTTCAAGACAGCCAGTACCCCTTAAAGGGGAGGTTCACTCTGGCTGCAGACAACAGAGGACACTTGGAAGGAGAGAAATGGCTGTAGGGGCTTCAAATTCTCTGATACTGCCTTGGACAACCTGGTGCAGGAAGAGGACAGACAGTGGGAGATCATCTTCCCAGCCAGGGGTGGGGCACAGTTACAGAAAGTCCTCTGGGCCACCATACCATGGAAAATGGTTGTTGAGGAATTCAATGTCTGGAGATTACTTCCAAGGTTATAGTTGCAATGCCCTAAAAAGTTCAATGACCTCATTAGAGTTGTCAAGGTAAAAATACTGCTCCCTTAAATTCGGCTTACAACTCCACCAAATACTGTCTCACTACTCACAACACTCTCCTCTCCCACTTCCTGGCACTCTGGTAGTATCACTCCACCATGATTCATTGTACTTCTTTCTCCTCAGAATAAAACACCCACCACTACTGCAAGCTTAATGTGCCTCTATCTCATATCGGACACATTATATTCTACACACAGGTATGGCAATCCACAGGCAGGCCCTCAGGGCCCAGAGCTCCTCAATGCCACCAACCACCACTATCTGAAGTGTCTTCATTGGAAGCTCAAGTAGCGTTTCACCTTGCAGGCTGTAGTCACTGGGAAACCACACACAGGAGGGGATAGTAGGGGACAGTATAGTCAGAGATAGACACAGTTGAGAGCATGAGTCCAGAAGGCTGTGTTCCCTGCCAGGATTCAAGACATCTGCTCAGGACTGGAAAGGAATTTGCGGTGGGAAGGGGAGGATCCAGTTGTCGTGGTCCACATGGATACCAACAACATAGATAGGACTAGAAAAGAAGTTCTGCCTGGGGATTGTGAGCAGCTTGCAGCTAGAATAAAAAGCAGAACCATAAAAGTTATCATCTCTAGATTACTACCTGAGCCATTAGCAAATTGGCATAGGATAAATAAGATTAGGGAGTGAAATACATGGTTCAAAGATTGTTGTGGCAGAAATGGGCACTGGCACCAGCACTGGGGAAAGTTAGAGCTGTACCTATGGGACAGTTTTCACCTGAACCATGCTGGGACGTCATATAATTAGGGCTTTAGAGATAATAGAGAGGGCTTTAATGTAAATAGTGGATGGTGGGAAGGCGGGGGGGGGGGGGGGGGGGGTTGATGATAATGTGAGGGAAAATGTGCTAAATTAAAGAGAATGGGCCAGAGCAGGTTAGCAATAGGGGTAACAATAACCAGAGTGTGACAGGAAGGGACAGAGCATATACACTTAAGAGTGCACTAGTAGATAACGCCAGGGTCTGAAAGAATGGTAATAAGTCAGAATTAAAGGCTCTGTTTCTGAATGGACACAACATTTATAACAAAATGGATGAATTCATAGCACAAGTAGATAATTATGGGTGACCTGATAGCCATTTCAGAGGTGTGGATGCAAAGTGACCCAAGCTGGACTCGAATATTGAAATGTATATGACATTTCAGAAGGACAGGAAACTAGGGGTAGCACTGTTAGGTAATGCTGATATTAGTACAGTAGTGAGAGGTGACCTTAGTTCAGAAGATCAAGATGTAGAATCAGTTTGATAAAAGTTAAGAAATAGCAAAGACAAGAAATCAATGGTGAGAGTAGTTTTCAGGCCCTCTAACAGTAGCTCTGTAGGACAGAGTATATAAGAAGAAATAATGTTTTTTTTTAAAGACGGGTACTGCAATAATCATAATCATGATTTTAATCTTTATGTAGGTTGGTAAAGCTAGCCTGGAATAGCAGTTCATAGACTGTATTCAAGACAATTTCTTAGAGTAGTACATTCTAGGGCTACCTGTAAAGCATGCTATTTTGGACCTGCTAATGTGCAATGAGAAAGGATTAATTCATGACCTCATAATAGAGGAGCCTCTAGCCAACAGTGATCAAATTGCGATAGAATTTCACATTCAGATGGAGGGTGAGAAGTGTGGGTCTAAGTCTAGTGTCTTAAACACAAATGGCAGTTACAAGAGAATGATATCAGAGTTAGTTAAATTGAAGTAGCTTTAGTGACTGGAAGCGAGTGTCCAGTGGCATACCACAGGAATCTGTGCTCAGTCCCCTATTATTCGTCACTTACAGCAGCAAGTAAAATCGGTAGTCAGAGAAAGAGAATGGCAAGCATGATGCTTATACAACAGACTGATTAAAAATGGCCACAATGCATTTCTTCCTTACATAGTTACACTGATGTCCCATTGAATGCACTCTCCAACATCATAATGTGTGAGCAATGTACATTTCCATTACCTTTCTCAAAATGCTGCTTCTTAAAGCTTTTTCCTTATAAAATATTCCATTTAAAGTTTGCTGCTGTCCCTGCCTTCAACAATGGCACCTGGAGAAGTAACAATGGTTTTGAGGAATCCATATGATCTATCAGACAGAATCGTGCTGAGTGTTCACTTGCTATTGCCTGCTCTTGGCTTTTAAGCTCCTCAGTGGGGTTTGAATTGTATGTGGAATGTGGTTGAATAAAGATTCTGGAAGCTTCTTGTTGGCAGGAGGACAAATGGGCATGAATGTGAATTCATGGCAATGTCATGGCCAGTGCTCTTTGCCTTATCTGTTCAGAAGAACTGCAAATGGATGTGTAACTATTACATCTGCTGGATTGAACCTTTGCTTGCAGATCAGTTACGACTCTGTTGGGTGTAGGATTTTGAGCTCATAAAGCGAAAATTATACCTTCTGTCTAACTCAAAATCCCTGCCAAGGTTGGAGCCTGTGAATGCCAAGAAAGCAACACTGGTTATGGACAACCAACAGCCTTGCCTCAAGGCCTTTTCAGGCATTTTCAATGTGGCACCAAAGAGACCAGCAAAATCAAAGTCAATGGGAATCAGGGGGAAACTCTCCACTGGTGGGAGTCATACCTAACACCAAGTAAGGTGGTTGTGGTTATTAAAGGCCAATCATCTCAGTCCCAGGACGTCACTGCAGGAGTTCCTCAAGGTAGTGTCCTGGGCCCAACAACCTTCAGCTGTTTCATCAATGATCTCCCCTCCATCATAAGGTCAGAAGTGGAGATGTTCACGGATGATTGCACAATGTTAATTTCATAGCTGGAATACTGTGTACAGTTTTGGTCTCCTTATTTGAAAAAAAAATGCATTAGAAGTGGTTCAGGGAAGGTTCACTTGGTTCATTCCTTGAATGAGGGGATTGAATGAGATAGGATAAATTAATGACCTCATAATGAAGGCCCCCCCCCCCAAAAGGGAGCAGCGATCTTAATATGATTGAATTTTACATTCACGTTGAGGGAGAGAAGATTGGGTCCCAGATGAATATCTTAAGCTTAAATAAGGGTAATTATGAGGGAACAAAAGCACAGCTAAAGTGAACTGGCAAATTAGGTTAAGGGATAGGTCAACAGAGACATAATAGCAGACATTTAAGGGGATATTTCAGAATATACAGAATAGATACATTCCAACAAGAAAGAAAAATTCCAAGGTGGGGGAGGCCCACCATCTGGAGTTAACTAAAATATTAAAGGTAGTATCAAACTTAAAGAAAAAGCATATAATTGCACAAACATGGCTGGTAGGTCAGAAGATTGCACAGAACATAAAAAAACAGCAAAGAATGACTAAAAGATAAGCAGGAAAAAAGGAGAGAAGGCTAGCTATAAATATAAAGGCAGATAGCAAGAAATTCTATAGATATTTAAACAAGAGAAGAGTTTACAAATTAAGCATTGATCCTATAGAAAGTGATTCTGGGGAACTAATAATGGAAAACAAGGAGATGGCAGGTGAATTGAACTGGTATTTTGCATAAGTCTTCACTATAGAGGATACAAGTAACATCCCAGAAAAAGCTATAAATCAAGAAATGGAAGGGAGGGAGAAATTCAGGAAAAGTACAATTACCAGGGAAGCGGTACTGAGAAAATTGTTGGAGCTACTGGCTGACCAAGTCCCCAGCTCCTGATGAATGTCACCTTACAGTCTGAAAAGAAGTTATAAGTTAAAAGAAATAGTTGATGTGTTGGTTTTGATTTTCCAAAATTCCCAAGATTTGGGGAAGGTCCCATTAGATTGGAAGATAGCAGATATAGCTCCTTTCTTCAAAAAGGGAGAGAGTCAGAAAACAGGAAACTATAGGTCAATTAGCTTAATGTCTGTCATAGGGAATATGTTAGAATCTATTCTTAAAGATGTTAAAGCTGTAGGGCCCTTGGATAAAATCAGGGTAACCAGGCAGAGTCAACATGGTTTTGGAAAGGGAAATCATATTTATCTAACTTAATGGAGTCCTTAGTGCAGATAAAGGGGAACCAGTGGATGTACTGTATTTAGATTTTCAGAAGGCATTTGATAATATGCCACATCAAAGGTTATTGTGTAGGATATTGGCATGGATAGAAGATTTGCAAGCGAACAGGAAACAGTAGACAAAGAAGCAAAATACTGCGGATGCTGGAAATCTGAAACAAAAACAGAAAATACTGAAAAACTCAGCAGGTCTAACAGCATCTATGGAGAGAAAAACAGAGTTAATGTTGCAAGGCCTTCTTCAGAGCTCTGAAGAAGAGTCATACAGACTCGAGAGAGTAGGATATATGGGTCCTTTTCCGGTTGGCAATACATAACTAGTGGTGTGCCACAGCGATCAGCACTGGGACCTCAACTTTTACAATTTATATAAATGACTTAGATGAAGGGACCAAAAGTATGGTTGCTAAATTTGCTGACAAGAAGATATGTAGCAAAGTAAGATGTAAAGAGGACACAAGGAGGCTACAAAGTGACATAGGTAGGTTAAGTGAGTGGGCAAAGATCTGGCAAATGGAGTATAATGTGGGAAAGTGTGGAATTGTCCATTTTGGCAGGAAAAATTTTAAGAAGCATATTATCTAAATGGTGAGAGATTGAAGAGGGATCTAGGTGTCCCAGTGCATGAATCACAAAAGGCTAGTATGCAGGTCCAGCAAATAATTAGGAAAGCTAATAGAATGTTATCATTTATTGCAATGGGAATTGAATACAAAAGTAGGGACATTATGCTTCAGTTATACAGACCATTGATGAAAGGGACCACATCTGGAGTCCTATATACAGTATTGGCCCCCTTATTTAAAGAAAGATGGAAATGCATTGGAAACAGTTCAAAGAAGGTTTACTAAACTAATAGCTGGATTGGGCAGTTGTCTTTTGAGGAAAGGTTGGACAAGCTAGGTTTATGTCTGCTGGAGTTTAGAAGAGTAAGAGGTGATTTGACTGAAACATATAAGATCCTGAGGGATCTTGAGAGGGTGAATGTGGAGACAATGTTTCCTCCTGTGGGAGACCCTAAAACTAGGGGTCACTGTTTAAAAATAAGGAACCACCTATTTGGGACAGAGATGAGGAGATTTTTTTCTCGCACATGGTCATGAGTCTTTGGAACTTTCTTCCTTAAAAGGCAGTGGAAGCAGTCTTTGAATATTTTTAAGGCAGAGGTAGATAGATTCTTGATAAGCAAGGGGGTGAAAGGTTATCAGGGTAGGTGAAAACATGGAGTTGAGGTTACAATCATGATTAGCCATGATCTCATTGAATGGCGGAGCAGGCATGAAGACCGAGTGGCGTATTCCTGCTCCCAATTTGTACATTCATATGTTCTTATGAAGAAAGGTTGAACAGGTTGGGCCTATACCCATTGGAGAAGTGATCTTATTGAAACATATAAGATCCTGAGGGGATTTGATAGGGGAGTCACTGGGAGGATGTTTCCAATTGTGTGAGAGACTGGAACCAGGGGACACTATTTAAGAATAAGAAGTCTACCGTTTAAGATAAAGATTAGGAGAAATTTTTCCTTCAAAAGGTCATTAGTTTGTGGAATTTCCTTCCCCAGAGAGCACTGGAGGCTGCGTCATTGATTATATTCAAGGCTGAGTTAGATAGAGTTTTGATAGACATGGGGGTCAAAAGTTATGAGGGCAGACAGAAAAGTGGAGTTGAGGCCACAACCAGATCAGTCATGATCTTTTGAATGGCAGAACAGGCTCAAAGGGCTGAATGGCCCATTCCTGGTCCAAAGTCCGATGTTTCTATTTACGACTCCATAGGTCCATGACCATGTGCAGCAAGACCTGGACAGCATTCAGGCTTGGACTGTTAAGTGGCAAGTAATATTAGTACCACACAAGTGCCAGACGATTACCATCTCCAATAAGAGAAGAATCTACCTATCTCTCACCATCACTGAATCCCCCACTATTGACATCCTGAGGATGGACTGGACTAGCCATATAAATACTATGGCTACGGGACAAGTCAGAGGCTTGGAATTCTGTCCTGAGTAACTCACCTCCTGACTCCCCAAAACCTGTCCACCTGGCACAAGTCAGAAGTGTAATGGAATACTCCCCACTTTCCTGGATGAGTGAAGCTCCAACAATACTGAAGAAGCTGGACAGCATCCAGGATAAAGTAGCCACTCAACTGGCACCCGATCCACAAACATTCATTCCCTCCACCATCGACGCACAGTAGCAGCAGTGTGTACCATCTACAAGATGCACTGCAGAACTCACCAAGGCTCCGTCAACAGCACTTTCCAAACCCACGACCACTACCATCTAGAAGGACAAGGGCAGCAGATCTATGGGAACACCACCACCTGGAAGTTCCCCTCCAAGCCACTCACCATCCTGACTTGGAAATATATTGCTGTTCCTTCACTATCGCTGGGTCAAAATCCTGGAGCTTCCTCCCTAACAGCGCTGTGGGTGCATCACAGAATGTTATGTACCTACAACACATAGACTGCAGCGGTTCAAGAAGGCAGCTCACCACCACCTTCTCAAGGGTAATTAGGGATGGGCAATAAATACTGGCCTAGCCATCAATGCCCACATCCTATGAATTAATAAATAAAAAAGACAAGGTAAGAAAATAACAAAGTGCCGAATCAGAAGAGTAGAGCCCAAAAAAATGCACTCAGGCTGAGCAGGCTGACAGATGTATCTTTCAAACACTTTGAATGCTTGAGCAGCTGGTTTGAGCATAGTGAGCAGATCATAAAAAGGGCAGTGAGACAAAATTAAGCTTTGAAGATTGTCACAATGAGGCCTATAAGAGCGGTGCTAGGAACTAAAGGGATGAAGCAGATTTGAGAACATGAAGGAGTGTTGGCTGGTGATGAACAGGCTGAGGCAGGTTTCAAGGTAGAGGGCAAGAGGCAGACTTGATACCGAAAGCCAAGAGAAAAGACTCTTAAGCACAGGAAAGAAGCGAGAGACTGAGTTGCTGTTACCATGTGCTTTTTGACCATTAGTTATTTAGGAAAATTGGCATAGACTGGCATAGAAGGGATGCAGCAACTTGGACTAGGTAAGGTTCTTATTAAGTATATCTGCCGGTGGTGTGGAATGGGTAATAGAGTGTGGACCCTTAAATTTGATGTCAATTGACAAAATTATTTTTGATTATTCAGATTTTTGGGTGTGAACAACATAATCAATGACACAGCCCTTCTGTAGGTGGATCAGGATTAAAGGCCAACTATATTGGAAAGTGCCCCATTATAGTTTTGATAGTGTAAATAATGAGAAATAGTTTGCAGTGGTAGAATGGTTGATAACTAGAGGTGATTGCCAAAAGATCAGAGATGATACAAGGAAACATTCTTTAATTCAGTGAGTTACTGTGATCTGGATGAACTGCTTGAAAAGGTGGAAGCAGATTCAGTAATAATTTTCAAAAGACAAGTAGGTCAATTCTTGAACGGTTAAAAGTTACAGAGCTTCAGGGAAAAAGACACTTTGGATAATTTTCCAAAGAGCTAGCACAGGCATGATGGACCAAATGGTATCATTCCCTGATTTAATGATTACTCCACAAACCTTCACTTTCTCACAGTTATAAAGCCTCACTTCCTCAAACATATTCCCTAAGTGTTAGACAATGATTTCCAACTACTGAAAGTGTAAACAGGATTTCTTAAAATTCCTTGTGTATAAATACTAGCAGTGAAATGGCAGTCCAAGTAAGCAAAGCCTTGGGACTGGGCAATATTTTAAAGCTTGCATAACAAGACAGCTGAGCAATTGTCGACACAATTAGCTGACGCTCTGGGAAACACTGAAGACTTTCTTTGCTTTCCCTCCTCTTACCTGGTGAGGAAATGAGGACAGATGTGTGCACAGAATCATCACTCCAGCTCCTCCCCATTGTAGAAAAGAGAAAAGATTTCATCCCATCTGTCTGGGATAGTTTTGAAACTAGCTTCCCAGCTTGAAAGCCCTAGCATTAGAGAGTCAGTTCCATTTATTTGTCCTAATAGATTGGGACAAATGAGGATTTTCACCTAGTGGAAGTGCAGAAAACACATGATTGTTCCAGAACTGCCATTTATGTGCTGAGAACTAGGAAGTGCCTTGTTGATAGGATGCACTTGTCATCAGCAGGAGGTGTAAGTCACATGCACTTCTCATATGTCGACTTGCTTTGGGTTGTTGCCATGTCCTGTAATGAAAACAGGACACGGCCAGAGGGAAACCACAAAACCTTATGGCAAGCACTGGAAACCATGGAGATCAGACATAATTAGGAGGATTGCACTCCTGCACACTTCATTATTTTTGGTGGGGAGCCAAGCTGAAAGGGACCAAATTAGTGCTATTATGTTATAGCCTTGTCTCCAATCTATCACCCTTACATGGCGCATGCAATCAGCTCTCTCACCCTTTTGTCGCTTTATTTCCTGAGAAACTCACTCCTTAATTGTAAACATTTCAGAGGGAGAAACAATTAGAGAATAGAATCCTGTCTACTAAAACAGGATGCTTCTCCTAGGAAGATATTTAAATGATCACAATTTAAAAACAAAAGGCTGTGCTCAGGATGAGAATAGTCCAACATATCCCCAAAAGTAGATTGTAAGTGATGTATTTTATAAGTCAGAATGCTGGGAATCTCCAGCAGATAGATTAACGTCTGGAAGACAAAGAGAGATTCATGCTTTTGGGTACAACTCTCTAAAACTAGCCCTGATAAAGCACCTCCACAAAACACTAATCAACCTTACCTTTTCAGGTGCTCACTGCTGTGCCATTTCCACCTTTCTCTGTTCTTATTTCAGATTTCCAGCATTTGCAATTTTTTTCAGATTTGCATATTTCACAACAAAAATAAAAACACGAGAATGGCTCATAGGGACAATGGAAATGCACTCGTAGTACATGGATATTAAGTATTAATCTTAGTTGAGTCTGTCACAGCATCAGTGGCACTGAACAGTACTTTCTCAAGTTATCATGAGCAGATTATATGGTGTCAAACTCACTTTCCAAATTACTGATGGAATCAATTTTCACCACATTTTCAGGCCAAGCATTTCAGATCCTAACAACCCTTGAGTGGAAAAAACTCTCCTCATCTCCCCTATAGATCTTTGGCCAGTGGTTTTAAATGGTTAACCTTTCACTACTGACCCAAACAGCAGAGGGAATATTTTATCTCTATCAAAACATCTTATCACCTCAAAACCTTGAATCAGTCACCTCTTAACCTTCTCTGTTCCAAGAAGAACACAACAAACTTTTCCATATTCTCCTCATAACTGGTACCATCCTGGTAAACCTCCTCTGTTTCCTTTCGAAGGCCTTTACATTCTTCCTGAAGTGTGGTGCCCAGAATTGTTCACAATACTGTAGTTCTGGTGTCAGCTTGGGCTCTGTTGGTTGTACTCTTACCTCTGAGTCAGATGATGGTGGGCTAAAGGACCGACTTCAATGCTTGAGCCCAAAAAAAAAATCAGAAGTTGAGACTCCAATGCAGTAAAATGGGAGTGTTGTACTGTTGGAAATGCCATCTGTTCTCAGGTGGACAATGGCACAAATTTGAAAAAAGAGCAGGGGAGTTGTCCCTAGTGTTCTGAGCAAATTTATCCCTCAATCAACATCCCAAAAATGCATTATTTGGACATTATCACATTGCTGTTTGAGAGACCTTGCTGTGTGCAAAATGGCTGCTGCATTGCCTGCATTACAGTAGTGACTCTCCTTCAACAATACTTCACTGACTGTAAAGAATTTTGGGATGTCCTGAGGAAAGGCACGACATAAATGCAAGTCTTTCTTTTAAAGTTCACCACTTCACACTTCTCCACATTGAACTCCATCTGTTATACTTCTGTCCATTTCACCATCCTGTCGACGTCATTTCGAAGCCTATGATCATCCTCATCATTATTTACTACTTTCCAGGTTTCATATCATCTGCAAACTTCATGGCCTGAATTTTACCTTTGGCAGGCGCACTCGATTGGGAATGGTTGGGAAACGGGCCTCCGACTGCGATAGACTGCTGACCACAATTTCATGCTAATTAGCCGCCAGCCAGCATGAAAAGTGCGCTGAAAAGCTCAGCACTGCAGGGGTGGGGCAAGAAGAGGGCAGGTGATGATGTTTCCACAGGTGGGGGTGAGCACTGCGAGAAAGCTCTCTCAAGGCAGATAGCTGCCTCAGGGAGCTCGAGACCTGAAACAGCTAAAATAAAGGTTTTGAAAATGGAAAAAATGCCCAATTAATCACCTGAAAATATAGCTGATAAAATGCTGTTCACAGAAATTGATTTTTATTTTATTGCATCACACAAATTTCCTCCCACCCTCGGATGAGGTTTGATGAAAAATGCAAAGACCACCTGGCCGATTCACCCGTCCTCCAACCGTAAAGTTAGACCGACCACGAAAAATCTGAGACAATTGCGCCATTAATGGGCTTAATTGCCCTCTGAACTGTTGGCGGGAATGCTTCCAATTTTGTGCAAGTGTGCGATGATGTTGGGATGCTCGCCTGACATCTTCTGGCACGATTTTATGCCCGATCAGGTTGGGCCTGTGCCCATCCACAGGACATAAAATTCTTTCCCTAATGCTGCTCCCTACATCTCAGCCTTAGCTATTTATAAATAAACTGAGAAGAATAAAGAATCCAAAACTGATCCTTGAGAAATAGCACCAAATCCACCTACCAGTCCAAAACAACATTCATCCACCACCATCTCCTGCTTCCTATCACAAAGCCAATTTTGTATCCAAGTTCTACTTTCCCCTTAATTTCATGGGTTCCATCTTTTTGTTAAGCCTCCTGTATAGCGTTTTGTCAAATGCCTTCTAAACGTTCTATACAAAATCGATTGCAATATCTTGATCAATCTTGTCAGCTACCTGAAGAAATTCAGTCAAATTTGACAGACATAATATAAGCTAAATTGGATAGCCCCTGAAAACAGGTGTGGAGGTCGGAACTGAGGAATGACACAAAATGGCAGACATGGGTTCCAAGGTTTTCCAAAGCTGCACCGTAGGTTTTGGTGGAGGATGTAGAAAGGGAGATGTCCTGCATCCGGAAGGAGCTGGATGCCTTCCAGGTACATATTGAGAAGACACCGAAGAGCAGATAGCCACGGAGATCAATGCCAGAAGTCAAGTGCCAAGGATCAGGATGCAATGCTGTAAGAAATTAAATGACCTCACCTGAGTAGCCAAGGTCAGTGAATACATCGTAAAATGTCATATCCCACCAAGAGCACCACTAGCGTCAGACACTGCATCACACATTCCACCACTCACCTTGCAACACCCTCCATCACTCATATCTCACATGAAGCCTCACCTCATCCTCACACACTTAGCACTGCTACAAGACTCAAACCCTTAATTCATGCTTGCACATACTTCCAACTTTTCAACCATGACAGCCACATCATCCAAAAGATTGCCTGACACTTGTTGACACACTTCTCTCTCTAGCAGGACAAGGTGGCGCATTGCTGGAAGTACCAAAAGTTAACTGGAGGGGGACAGGCACCTCTGCATGTGATAGCCTCACGGAGGAAACAATGCTGGATATCATTGAAATGTCCATCAGTAAGACAATAGGCAGCAACTACCCTATCAAGTCCCCTCAGAATCTTTTACGTTTCAGTAAGATCACCTTTTATTCTTCTAAATTCCAATGACTATAGGCTCCACTTGCTCAATGTCTCCTCATACGACCCCTTCATTCCAGGAATCAAACTCATGAACCTTCTCTGGACTGCTTCCAATGCAAGTATATCTCTCCTTAAATAGGGAGACCAGAACTGTACACAGTACTCTAGGCGTTGTCTTAACAATATCCTCTACAGTTGTAGCAAGACTTCCCAACTTTTATATTCCATTCCCCTTACAATAAAAGGCAAAATTACATTTACCTTCCTAATTACTTGCTGTACACGCATGCTAACTTTTTGTGATTCATGTAAGAGGACACCTAGGTCCCTCTATATTTCAGCATTCTGCTGTTTCTCACCATTTAAATAATATTCTGCTTTTCTATTCTTCCTGCCAAAGTGGGCAACCTCACACTTTTCCTCTTTATACTCCATCTGAAAATTTTTGCCCACTCACTTGACTTATCTACATTTAAAACAGAAATGGATGACAAATGATAACAAAGTAGGAAACATCAGAAATTGAAAATTGGTTTAAGGGAGTAAAAGGATAAATAAAAGAGTGAAGAGAAATATCCTGCCACTTTTTCTATAGTTAAAGTCTGCAAGATTTAAGGTTTGATTTAACTGTGAAATGTAGCTTTATTTTTATTACAGGCATTGAGAAAGGCATCTAAGGAATAGGTGAAAAAAATCTGAATTTGGTTCATTTTCAGTCAGGAAGATTTAAAAGAAAAGTTTAAAAATGATGCAATTGTGTTTCGCCCACCCCCTTGCAAACAAGCAAGGAGGTTTGTTAACGGCATCCATGCCAATTGGTAAAGTTAAACCTAAAACTCTCTTTGCTGGAGAGAGTTTATTGACAGAGTTCACTTTCAACACTATTGCAACTCACCAGTGTCCCAGCCATCCCCATTTATAGGTGTACAAGTATCCATCACCAGTTCAACAATGTAATTGTCATTAAACTATAACAATGTAATTAATAAGACATTGACAGATACCCCTCTTTTCTTTTAAATTGAAAAATCTTTCAGGCTAATTGAAAAAACAAAATATATTTGTATTTTTCCATCTTCCATGTCTCACATTATATTACAGCCAATCAATAATATATCCCATTTTCCCCTTTATTTTTTTCTTCTTTGCCACGTTTAAATATATACAAAGCAATCATAGAAAATATCAGCTTTCCATATCTACAGAATAACACAAGGTGTCTCTCTTCTTGTACATCTTGGAGCAAGCACCTCTCTTTGTAAAACAGTCTGACAATTGGTGACTTATATCCACCCATTTTATTTTGGAAATCTCTCTTCTTTCCAACATTTCCTTGATGTTAGCAAGGTCAATCCTCAGCCTTTTGTCAGTGACACCCTTGGTCAAATGCACATCGTCCCAAAGAGAGTGGCTATCCACATAGCTTTCTATCGGCAAGTTTTTCTTAAATTACCCCTTGTATAGGATTTCTTTCTGTATATAAGTAAGCCCCCATATCTACTGCTTCTACAAATGCCAGTGTTTCAGCACCTTGGCATTCAATGGCATTACCATCGCCGGATCCCCTACTGTCAAGATCCTGGGGGGTTACCACTGACCAGAAATGAAACTGGAATAACCATATAAATACTGTGGCTACAAGAATAGCTCAGAGGCTTGGAATCCTGCAGTGAGTAACTCACCTCCTGCCTCGCCAATGCCTGTCCACATCTACAAGGCACAAGCCAGGAGTGTGATGGAATACCCTCCCACTTGTCTGGATGAGTGCAGCTCCAACAACACTCAAGAAGTTTGACATCGTCCAGGACAAAGCAGCCTGCTTGATTGGCATCCCATCCACAGGCATTCACTCCCTCCACCACTGATAAACAGTGGCAGCAGTGTGTACCATCTACCAGATGCACTTTAGGAACTCACCAAGGCTCCTTAAGCAGCACCTTCCAAACCCATGACCTCTACCATCTAGAAGGAGAAGGGTAGCAGACACTTGGGAACACCGCCACCTGGAAGTTACCCTCCAAGACACAACCATCCTGACTTGGAATTATATCGCTGTTCCTTCATCGTCACTGAGTCAAAGTCTTGGAACTCCCTCCCTAAATGCACTATGGGTATACCTACACCACATGGACTGCAGTGGTTTAAGGGGCGACTCAGCACCACCTTCTCAAGGGCAATTAGGGATGGGAAATAAATGCTGGCCTGGTCAGCAATGCCCACATCCCTTGAAAGAATAAAAAAAAGCTAAGGGGCTTTTAACTACCTTTTTTATATTCTTTGTTTCCCAGACCAATGGACATTTATTATTCTTTCCCACCAAGAACATGATAATCCCTGCTGAGCCAGAATATCCATCTGGAAGATTGGCATATGAAGCATTGCTAAGAATAACTAGCCTCATATATTCTGGATCACCCAAGGCTCAAAACTGAAGTGTGCATCTTTCTGACTTTAATTTCTTTACTGTTTTATTTGCTCTCAGAACTTCAACTGTAGCTTGTTTCATAGAACTCAGCTCCAACACATCATAACCAGCATTGGTAAAAACAAAAAAACTGCGGATGCTGGAAATCCAAAACAAAAACAGAATTACCTGGAAAAACTCAGCAGGTCTGGCAGCATTGGCGGAGAAGAAAAGAGTTGACGTTTCGAGTCCTCATGACCCTTCGACAGAACTTGAGTTCGAGTCCAAGGAAGAGTTGAAATATAAGCTGGTTTAAGGTGTGTGGGGGGCGGAGAGAGAGAGAGAGAAGTGGAGTGGGGGTGTGGTTGTAGGGACAAACAAGCAGTGATAGAAGCTGATCATCAAAAGATGTCAACAACAATAGAACAAAAGAACACATAGGTGTTAAAGTTGGTGATATTATCTAAACAAATGTGCTAATTAAGAATGGATGGTAGGGCACTCAAGGTATAGCTCTAGTGGGGGTGGGGGGAGCATAAAAGATTTTAAAATATTTAAAAATAATGGAAATAGGTGGGAAAAGAAAAATCTATATAATTTATTGGAAAAAAAAAGGAAGGGGGAAACAGAAAGGGGGTGGGGATGGGGGAGGGAGCTCAAGACCTAAAGTTGTTGAATTCAATATTCAGTCCGGAAGGCTGTAAAGTGTCTAGTCGGAAGATGAGGTGTTGTTCCTCCAGTCTGCTTTGGGCTTCACTGGAACAATGCAGCAAGCCAAGGGCAGACATGTGGGCAAGAGAGCAGGGTGGAGTGTTAAAATGGCAAGCGACAGGGAGGTTTGGGTCATTCTTGTGGACAGACCGCAGGTGTTCTGCAAAGGGTCTAGTCTGGGTGCACAACCAGTTTACATTTGGTCTCTCCAATGTAGAGGAGACCACATTGGGAGCAACGAATGCAGTAGACTAAGTTGGGGGAAATGCAAGTGAAATGCTGCTTCACTTGAAAGGAGTGTTTGGGCCCTTGAACGGTGAGGAGAGAGGAAGTGAAGGGGCAGGTGTTGCATCTTTTGCGTGGGCATGGGGTGGTGCCATAGGAGGGGGTTGAGGAGTAGGGGGTGATGGAGGAGTGGACCAGGGTGTCCCAGAGAGAGTGATCCCTACGGAATGCCGATGGTGGGGGGGGGGGTGGGGGGTGAAGGGAAGATGTGTTTGGTGGTGGCATCATGCTGGAGTTGGCGGAAATGGCGGAGGATGATCCTTTGAATGCGGAGGCTGGTGGGGTGATAAGTGAGGACAAGGGGGACCCTATCATGTTTCTGGGAGGGAGGAGAAGCCGTGAGGGCGGATGCGCGGGAGATGGGCCGGACACGGTTGAGGGCCCTGTTAACGACCGTGGGTGGAAAACCTCGGTTAAGGAAGAAGGAGGACATGTCAGAGGAACTGTTTTTGAAGGTAGCATCATGCGACGGAGGCGAAGGAACTGAGAGAATGGGATGGAGTCCTTACAGGAAGCGGGGTGTGAGGAGCTGTAGTCGAGGTAGCTGAGGGAGTCGGTGGGTTTGTAATGGATATTGGTGGACAGTCTATCACCAGAGATTGAGACAGAGAGGTCAAGGAAGGGAAGGGAAGCGTCAGAGATGGACCACGTGAAAATGATTGAGGGGTGGAGATTGGAAGCAAAATTAATAAATTTTTCCAAGTCCCGACGAGAGCATGAAGCGGCACCGAAGTAATCATCGATGTACCGGAGAAAGAGTTGTGGTCTTGAGCTCCCTCCCCCATCCCCACCCCTTTTCTGTTTCCCCCTTCCTTTTTTTTCCCAATAAATTATATAGATTTTTCTTTTCCCACCTATTTCCATTATTTTTAAATATTTTAAAATCTTTTATACTCTCCCCACCCCCACTAGAGCTATACCTTGGGTGCCCTACCATCCATTCTTAATTAGCACTTTCGTTTAGATAATATCACCAACTTTAACACCTATGTGTTCTTTTGTTCTACTGTTGTTGACATCTTTTGATGATCTGCTTCTATTACTGCTTGTTTGTCCCTACAACCACACCTCTCCCTCCACTTCTCTCTCTCTCTCTCTCTCCGCCCCCCCCCCACACACCTTAAACCAGCTTATATTTCAACTCTTTCTTGGACTCGAACTCAAGTTCTGTCGAAGGGTCATGAGGACTCGAAACGTCAACTCTTTTCTTCTCCGCCGACGCTGCCAGACCTGCTGAGTTTTTCCAGGTAATTCTGTTTTTGTTTTGGATAACCAGCATCGGGTCTAGTCTGGGTGCACAACCAGTTCAACTGTCCAATCAAACTTCTTAATTGGTCTATTTCTTCCTTTAATGCAAGGTCCTCTTTTTGTGAGGACCTGGTCCAATTTATTGGGATGCATTTGACGTTTCCTAAGACTGTTGATTCAAGGTCACTCCAGGCTTATTCTGCTTAATGTCTAACCCTATATATTTAAAGGGCCTCCAAAGCCTGACTTCCAGCCCTGAATTCCTTCTTTATTTTGTTTGTCATCCATTGCTCAAATTCTGCAGAACCTCCCAACGGAAAATCTTCAACATGCATTGTAAAGATGCCTGCTAATTTCTCCTCGCGATACTAATAGAATATTGCTGGGTTTGCCTTTAGCTGAATACTGCCTGTTTTCAATAGGATGGACCTGAGAAATATCGTACCCCTGACGCATCAGACAACCCATAAATACAGTTGTTCAATTTCCTCAATTTTCTTTCTCATGTTGCCAAGTCCTTTAGGTAGTTTCAAAAACACTTCCCCTTTGAAATTTGCATGCAAAAATGCAGCCTTTATATCAATTGATTTAGCTACATGTTCCTTGGAATGTAAAAGAGCTCACTTTTCCTGAAGTAGGGGAGTCCACTCCGACATCTTGATCACCAAGTCTTTTTCCATAACCCCGATTCACTAGTCTGGCTTTAGCCTTATACGTGCCATCAGGAAGTACCTTTTCTGTGCATATCCACCTGTGTGCTGAGGCTGGCTGTTCCCTGTATGGTATTTCAGTGTATACACCAAATTCTTTCCAACTCCTTTTGTTTGGTATCTTTTATCAACTTCTAATTTGTTACCAGCTACTAAAACTTCTCGATCATGAGGACTTGTACTTCTAATGGGATTCCTAGCCTGCTCTATGCTCCGTGTTCTTGTCAAATTACGACTTCTACTCACCCTCCTCTCTCTTTCTGGACCACTGTTACAAGATCCCTCCCTCTTATGACCAGGGCTCCTTTCACAAGTCCATGATCTTTTCCAAAGGCCATTACCACTTTCCAATCCATTTTCGGAATTTACGCTGCATTTTCTGCCCTTCCACATCTTTATTCCACTTTGCCAGTCCATGGGTCTTACCTCCTGTCCCTCATCCTGCACATTCAGCCAATGTTTGTATTTGCCAGAGGTTTATCCTGCTCTCCTGATAATAATGGCATCCTTCCATTCACTGGCCCCTACTGGCATATACGTTACTCTCATGCCAACTTTGGGTAGTTGTCCTTTGGGATAAATAGCCTTAACCTGTACTTCAGTATCACTTTGTTCATATTTAGTCATCCCTTTATCTGCCGTAATATGCCCCTCATAATTGCCAACATATACATTGGTGAAATGCATGGTGCTTCTTCACTTTCTATTCCCTGTTCAAGTTCTGTAAATGTATAATCAGTGCCAATTAGCCTCAAGGAGTGCAACCCAATATTTTGATTGCCATGTGGTAAAATTACTGTTTTTTCCAAAACTGCCAAAAACCTTACCAGGTCCTTTCCATTCTTTCTGTCCTTCTCTTTTGTAACATACCATGGCCCCTGGCTTAAACAGTGTTTCTGATGGTCTTGTGCAATTCCTTCTGACTGATCAGTATTATCATCTTCCCCTCCAATCCTTACTTGTCATGTGTCATTTCAAAAACCCTGTTATTCCATTTTGGCAATTCATCACATAATAATGTTTTGAGTCATATCTGAAGCACCTGCTGACCATTTCTCGGTTATTGCTGGGGCTCATCCTCCTGCCACAGTTACCCAATTCCTGTTGTCCTTTAGAGCTACCAAAGGGGCCTCTAACCTCATTTCTTTTGTTGTGGCTCTTCTTTCATATTGATGCTTGTGCTCCATATCTAAATGGTCTCAAAATGCTGCCAGTTTTGAATCCTCCATCTTTTGTGTTAATGCTGAATGTCCCATTGGTGTCAGGAGAGTGGTTGGAAAGGAATGTTTCCCCAGAAATTTTTTAAAACTTCAGACATCTGTCCCAAAAGCGAATTTCTTTCTGAAAATTTAAGACCGGGAGCCTATCCATGCTCAACACTTTAACACAATCCAACAATCTGAAGGCAAGCACTGAATTAGGGATCTCCAAATAGAATTTCTGCAATCTGCCATATAACCTGTTAAATTCCATGATATATTCCTCTATGGAATAACCATTCATCCTTCTAAATTTATTAAAATCTGACCATGCATCATAAGCATTTAACAGATCATCTTTCTTACATATTTTGTCCATAAATTTTAAGAGATTATTCAAACATTCCTCAGTGTCCAAATGATGAGCCTCTAGCTCTGAAAATACTTCACACCTGATCCTGTTTCTGATGGGGGGTGAAAATGCCAAGTCCATACCTTGCTTTTTCTTTGGAGGGGATGTAACCTGGGTCTCTATATCCACTTCATTCTTACATTGGTCATAAGGGTCCGCTTCACAAAACAATGGTCGAAAATCATACCCTGATACTTTACACTTGACTTTACACTTGGTTTCAACCATTCTTCTCAAAAGTATGAAAAGGTATCTTAGTTTCCAATATTCACCTTTAGGATCCACATCAGTTGGTGAAGTCAAAACTAAGACACAACAGCTTTCTTTGCTGGAGAGAATTTATTGACTTAGTTCACAATCAACACTACTCCAACCCACCAGTATCCCAGCTTTCCTCATTTATATTGTGTTACTGCCTAGTTTCGAACCAGGGACCGTTCACATGTGAAGCGAGCATGATAACCACTACGTAGAAACATTGTGCAAACGTAAATAGCAGAGAACAGTTTCGATCCATCGACCTCTGGGTTATGGGCCCAGCTCGCTTCCGCTGCACCACTCTGATACATCAGACAAATACCCATCACCTGTTTAACAATGTGATTGCCATTAAGCCTAAACAATTTAATAAATAAGACATTGACATGATTAACCCTTTCTGCTGCCAGTGTTTTATCTTAATTTACCACATAACTTATGTATTGTTAAATGTAAATTTATACATTGGGCATTATTAAATTTTAAGTTTCAAAACTGACAGATGTGATTGTTGGGATCTTGATCAAAGCCACAATTGATTATTTATGTTCTTTTTAAATGGGCGATGACGGTGTTCAGGTTTGCATAAATATTTATGGTGCAGCAGGAAATCCATCAGTTTTGAAAACTGAAGTATAGCATGGTGATAACTTGGGCTAAAAACTTTGCGCTTTAAAAACGGCTTTAAACATTCAGGCCATTCTGAAACAAAGGACTTGAGAAGGGGAGAGATGGAAAATTACCTTTAAACTGATTGCAAGCACTTCTGTCTCTGATGTAAAAGTACCACTTAAAACCACTAAGCATGGGCATAATTGTTTCTGAAATTAGGATTGATAAAATAAATTATTATGAATTGCTATTTCAAGCATTCAAAGGGAAAATCTGCGTAAAATTTAAGGAGATAATCATTTTTTTTAAAAAACTGATAACAAGCAGTCTAGGTGCTTTCTGAGTTTCAAGAAATAATAGTTCTTCTGAAGAGAAATAAATTAAACGTTTATTGTTAGCCCACAACATTGTTACTTGAATTTCGGAGAAGTCCAAAATGAGAAAACAACAGGAATCATATAACAGCTTATTCTTAAGTAGTAAAAGGCCATCTAAATAATGAACAAAGAACCAAACAATGTGAATACCTGGAATCAAATGGGAGTATTTGATCTCTGTTTTAAAGATATTATGAGAATATTGTATTCAACAGTAAAGTTTCTCCAGTGTTCATGAATGAGATAGGATGGTAATTATCGGGATATGTAAAATTGAGTGAGAGGAAGTGACTGAAGACAGGAGATAGATAGGAAAATCACACCACCAAATGGTAGTTCAATAGAAATATCGATCTAGTATTGATGTGCATTCTGCTGGAAGGAAAATGTAGAGACCAGTAAATTCATAGCTTTCACTTGGAGATATAACTGTATTTGATAGTCCAGCCACGACCCAAGACATTGGGACCATACAGGAGGCAAATAAGCAAAGATCTCCAGACAGGCACTCACCCATCCTCCACTTTGATCTTCTGATAAGATCTCCTGAAAGTCCAAGAATGACTTGTATCGAATGGGACTGTGTCATGATATTGGGATTCCGGTCTGAATGTGCAGATGTGATTTGTCACATGATGTTACAATTATGAGATTTATAAGATTGTTATGTTTTGGGACTATATCCTTAATTGAAGGTGAAATGAAGAGGGTCATGTGACCTGCTTTGAAGTCTGCCTGACAGCAAGCCTGGGTAGTTTGATTGTTAGAGATTAAAGGGGGCCCAGATTGCTTTCCTGGGAAGAATGTGCAAGGAAAACTCCTTGAAGACAATTACAGCAGCCGGAATGCTACTAGAGGGTATACTGTGAGTTTCCAAAATTCCAGAAGAGCACTGAGAATATTGGGTTGTAAATGGTTATGCTTTAAACTGTCCACTTACTTCCAAGATTAAGGAGAGTTAGCAACTCCAGAATAGCTAATCAGCATTTACACCTGGATACAAGACCCATGTGATTCACATTGCCATAGAGATGAGCTTCAAGAGGGGAAGGGTTTCTAAGATATTCCTGAAAACTCACAGACACTGGTAGTCTGCCATATCTGGGAGAGAGAGATAGCAGCCAGAGATGGGGAGTTAGTGTGGATCACTGCACAGGAATGTGGTTGGGAGTCCACATTTGAATCCAAAAGACCAAATTTGTGAAGAGTTAAAATGATTCTGGAAGATATGTCTAGCTTTAGCTAGAGTAATAAGTGACCAGCAAAGCTCAAGTTTTCAGGCAGTGCTGATGTAAAAAGTTTCCAGGCTGGGAAAGGAAAGATCAGATATAAATCCTCAATCATTGTGATATGGTTCCAGAAGAATTGGAGAATAGTGTAACGTATACCTGGTAGTGGATTTTTTTGGTTCTGTTTAAAAATTCTGTTCTGTAGTTTAAAGTATAAGTTGTCTAAAAGCTGGTTGGGCCTAGGACACTACCCTGAGGAACTCCTGCAGTGATGTCCTGGAACTGAGATGATTGACCTTCACCAACTACAATCATCTTCCTTCTTGCTTGATATTACTTCAACCAGTGGAGAACTTTCCTCTTGATTCCCACTGACTTCCATTTTGCTCAGGCTCCTTAATGTCAAGGGCAGTCACTCTCACCTCACGTCTGGAGCTCATCCTTTTTGTCCATGTTTGGACCAAGGCTGTGATGAGGTCAGGAGCTGAGTGTTCCAGGCGGAACTCAAACTGAGTGTCAGTGAGCAGGTTATGGCTAAGTAAGTGTCGTTTGATAGCGCTATCAACATTCCATCACTTTACTGATGACAGAGAGTAGACTGATGGGTCAGTAATTAGCCAGGTTGGATTTGTCCTGCTTTCTGTGTACAGGACATATACCTGGGCAATTTTCCGCATAGCCAGACAGATGCCAGTACTGTAGCTGTACTGGAATAGCCTGGCTAGGGACACAGCTAGTTCTGCAACACAAGTCTTCAGTACTATTGCTGGAATGTTGTCAGGGCCCACAGCCTTTACAGTATCCAGTGTCTTCAGCCATTTCTTGATAGCATGTGGAGTTAAATTGAATTGGCCAAAGACTGGCATCTATAATGCTGGGGACCTCTGGAGGAGTCCGAGATGGATCATCCATCTAGTACTTGTGGCTGAAGATGGTTGCAAATGCTTTAGCCTTGTCTTTTGCACTGATGTGCTGGGCTCTCTCATCGTTGAGGATGGGGACATTTATGGAGCCTCCTCCTCCTGTTAATTGTTTAATTGTCCACCACCATCCACAACTAGATGTGGCAGGACTGCAGAGCTTGGGTCTGATCTGTTAGTTGTGGGATCGCTTAGCTTAGTCTGTCAGATGCTGCTTCCGCTGTTTTGCACGCAAGTAGTCCTGTGTTATAGCTTCACCAGGTTGACACCTCATTTTTAGATGTACCTGTTGATGCTCCTGGCATGCGCTTCTGCTCTCCTCATTGAACCAGGATTGATCCTCTGATTTGATGCTAATGGTAGAGTGGAAGATATGCCGAGCAAGAGGTTACAGATTGTGGTTGCATACAATTCCGCTGCTGCTGATGGCCCACAGCGCCTTTTGAATGCCCAGCCTTGAGTTGCTTGAGCTCTTTGAAATCTATCTCATCTAGAAGTAGTGCCACACAACATAATGGAGGGTATCCTCAATATGAAAATGAGACTTTGTCTCCACAGGACTTTGTGGTGGTCACTCCTACTGATACTGTTATGGACAGATGCAGGTGATTGAGGATGAGGTCAAGTATGTTTTTCTCTCTTGTTGGTTCCCTCACCACCTGCCACAGACCCAGTCTAGCAGCTATGTCCTTTAGTGCTCAGTCAGTAATAGTATTGCCAGCCACTCTTGTTGATGGATATTGAAGTCCCCCACCCAGAGCACATTCTGCGCCCTTACAATCTTCAATGCTTCCTCCAAGTGGTGTTCAACAAGGAGGAGTACTGACTCATCAGCTGAAGGGTGGGTGATAATCAGCAGAAGGTGTCTTTGCCCATGTTTGACCTGATGCCATGGGACTTCACGGGGTCCTGAGTCAATGTTAAGACTCCCAGGGCAACCCCCTCCCGACTGTACACCACTGTGCCACCACCTTTGCTGGGTCTGTCCTGACCAACTGGTGAAACTGAACATACCCAGGGATGGTGTCAGGGACATTGTCTGTTAGTTACAATTCCGTGAGTATGACTCTGTCAGGCTTTTGCTTGACTAGTCTGTGGGATAGCTCTCCCAATTTTGGCACAAGCCTCAGATGTTTGTAAGAAGGATTTTGCAGGGTCAAAAGGGCTGTGTTTGCTGTTGCCCTTTCCATGCCTAGGTTGATGCCAGGTGTGTACCATAGACAAAATACTAAAGCTACTAGAATTACATGAATCACTTCTTTTTGACTTTGTTGGGGTTTAATACAACTGAGTGGCCTGCTAGGCTATTTCAAAGGGCATTTAAGAGTCAACCACCTTGCTGTGGATCTGGAGTCACATGCAGGCCAGATCAGATGAGGTCTTTGGGTCTTTGGGGATCATAACAATGTGAAGTAACTAACATGTGAAAATGCAGGTGAATCTTCAGTGCAGAATGAGTCCCAAACATGTGAAACCATTTTCTTTAAATCATCAAGGAATTGACACATACTCCATTGGGAAACTGACTTTAAGACATTCAAGATAGAATGAAACACACTGGTAATGGACAAAGGGAGTAAAATTAAAGCGTATGGGATTTGGATTTGGGCAACTGAAGGCAAGATGGATATGGATAAAGGGAGAGATGGCAAATCTTAAGTCCATGCAAAATCTGTTGCTTTAATTGTATGTACTTATATGGTAATAACTTAGAATTAGTGGCATTCCTGCAAAGTGATAAGAAATATCATTGAGGGGGGTGATCTGCAAGTGGGGAATGCCAATTCAAGTCGATAGTTATTCTTGGTGGTGGCTCAATTCTTGTAATTCTAGTAACTTTAGTATGTTATCTACTGTATCCAATCATGAAACTGCACAATATTCAACACCTTTCGTGACTCTTCAGATACTGAAGCAGTCAATGTCCAAATGCAGCAAGACCTGGACAATATCCAGGCTTGGGTTAACAAATGGCTAGTAACATTCATGCCATACAATGACCAATTCCAACAAGAGAGAATCCAAACATCACCCCTTGATGTTCAATGTCGTTACCATCACTGATTCCCCCCACTATCAACATCCTGGGGGTTACCATCAATCAGAAACTGAACTGAACTAGCCATATTAATACCGTGGCTACAGGAGCAGGTCAGAGGCTAGGAATAGTGCGACAAGTAACCCATCTCCTGACTCCCCAAAGCCTGTCCACCATCTACAATGCACAAGTCAGGAGTGTGATGGAATACTCCCCACTTGCCTGGATGAGTGCAGCTCCCACAACACTCAAAAAGCTCAACACCATCCAGGACAAAGCAGCCTGCGTGATTGGCACCCCATCCACAGACATTCACTCCCTCCACCACTGACGCACAGTAGCAGCAGTGGGCACCATCTACAAGAGGCACTTAAGTAATTCACCAAGGCTCCTTCGACAGCACCTTCCAAACCCATGACCACTACCATCTCAAAGGACAAGGGCAGCAGATAGTTGGGAACACCACTACCTGGAAGTTCTCCTCCAAGTCACTCACCATCCTGACTGAGAAATGTATCGCCGTTTGTTCACTGTCACTGGGTCAAATTCCTGGAACTCCTTTCCTAATAGCACTGTGGGTGTACCTGCACCACATGGACTGCAGCAGTTCAAGAAGGCAGCTCATCATCACCTTCTCAAGGGCAACTAGGGATGGGCAATAAATGCTGGCCCAGCCAGCGAAGCCCACATCCCATGAATAAATTTTAAAAATGATTAAAATAAATTTAGGAAAATTAGCTTCTAGTTTAGAAATAGCTAGGTTTACCAAAATTCAGTGTGAGAAGTCAATAAGGATATTCCCTTCTCAAGGTGAAGTACTGTAAGAAACAGTAGTTTTAATAATCTTATATAATTAGCAGGCATAGAATTGTGATCTCTTGTCAGAAGATTGTTTTTCTCTTTTCAAAAGCAATTTCTTTGCAGCCAGGAACGGGGATAAATAGATAAAAGCCAAGGAGAATCTGGACAAGTGTATGGTAGGAGTTAAAGAATGGCACCAAACATTAGATAGGCTGCAAGATGAGCTCAAGTCAGCTCAAGTCAATGTGATGGACAAGTGGAGATTTTACCTTGGATACCTGTCCCTTGATGATTGGATGAATGGGGTTGAACTCTGCTGACTCAGTTCTTTCAAGTGAGAGCTGGATCTGTTCCTGGTTGAGGCAAAGAACATCCCTTACAAAAGTAGTTACTTCAGGGATTTAGGACCAAAGTGATCTCCTAGACTAGTTTTGATTGTCTGGATGGGTCATAGAGGAATTTCCCAGATTATTTCTTCCAGTTGGCCTGGGTTTTTATCTGGTTTTTCACTTCTCCCAGGAGTTCACATGGTGGTATATTGTGATACACAAGGTATCTCAATTGCATGAGACAGAAAGGAAAGATCACAGGGTCTAGTAGCTGAAGTATATGAATTGAA
The DNA here is from genome assembly GCA_026770705.1 of Isurus oxyrinchus. Lineage (NCBI taxonomy): Eukaryota > Metazoa > Chordata > Chondrichthyes > Lamniformes > Lamnidae > Isurus > Isurus oxyrinchus. Next base: position 114,556,243 of record JANJGN010000006.1, read on the forward strand.
CTGCTAATGCTTCAATGGAACATAGTACTAGGCATGTTAATATCACCTTAATCTTGTTAAATACTTGGACTAAATGCCACAATGCTGTAGTACTACACAGAAACAGTAATTCACAATAATACTAAATGGAAACTAATTCTTTAGTGAACCCCTGATTTCTTACTGTAATCCTATTGTTTTTTTTTTGGCCCAGCAGTGTGCCATGGTAAACATGATGTACAGCAAGATCCTGTGGTCAGATCAGGCAATTTGGCAGGCTAGGGTATTCTACCACATGATATTGTTCAATGGAGATACCAGGATTTTGTTTAGTGTTTTCAGCTATGCATTATAAAAGTATAGAGTATAACTCAGTCCCATTTTCACCGGCAGTTCCAATGCACACCACCAATGTTATAGACATTATGTTTGGTATTTCAAGCTCCTGTGCTGTACCTGACACTAGCAGCAGGGCAACCTGCCAGGATTTCTCAGCCATTGCTCATCCACAAATCACAAACTCTGATGTTATAATGGCTCTAAATGCATCATTCCCAGATCACTGTTCAACTGCCGCCGACGATAGATATATCAGCCCACAGCATCACTATCCGACTTTATTCACCTGCAACACTGAGCTTTGTAGAATTTCAGCAGTTTGGCAAGCAAATAATTTAAATAATAGAGCTTTAGTAACATTCATTGATATTTGACCCATAACATATTCCAATACCATAAATGTGCTGAGGAAATCCATCCCTGGAACAAGATGGACATTAACTATTCTGAGCACATTGCTGCTCAGGTTCAGCACACCAAAAGAACAAAGAATCAGAAATACCTATTCCAATTTATGTACCTATTCACTTTCAACTGATATCCTAAAACATCTATTCTTCTGTAGTTCTGAATTTTATCCATAATAAGATGTCGTTTCTTGTCAATGTCAATTAAAATAACCAAGTAAAGTTCATTACCATTCCTGCCTTTATGAAAAGCTGCCATTAACCTACATCAATAACAGGATGTAATTGATCACCCTCACGCTGACCCTCACTAACAAATTTTCCCTTTAACAGCCAATCATACTAATCTAAGAAGTAATGGCCTTTCAAACTCCAACAGTACAATCAATTCGGGAAATTGTACAATTATTGTTACTTCAAAATAAATAGTTTGTTTAAATTTCAATTTACAATTCAAGATAGCGCAAGATGAAATATGAAATGTGTTAACTTAGCTTGTCACTAAGATGACATAATTGCCAGAATATATTCAATTCAGATTGTTAACAGATTATACAGAACATCTCAAAGTGCTTCACGGGGCATTAGAAAACATTATATTACCTCGAAACACATAAGGAGGTATTAGAGCAGATGGTCAAAAGCTTGGTTAAAGGCTAGATTTTAAGGGATGTCTTTAAGGAAGAGAGGTACAAAGTCAGAAAGGTTAAGGGTGGGAACTCCAGAGTTTAGGGCCAAGGCAGCTGAGTGCATAGCTGCTAACAATGTAGTGATTCAAATCAAGGATGCCCAAGAAGCCAGATTTAGATAAGCACAGAGATCTCAGAGGGTTGTGAGATTGGAGGAGGTTATAAAATAGGGAGAGACAAGACCATGGAAGGACTTAAAAATAAGGATTAGAATTTTAATATCAATATGTTACTTGACCAGGAGCCAATGTAGGTTAGTGAGCACAGGGGAACAGGACTTGCTGTGAGTTAAAACACAGGCAGCAAAGTTTTGGATGACCTCAAATTTACAGATGGTAGAATGTGGGAGACCACATGGGAATCTGTTGGAATAGTCAAGCTTAGAGGTAATAAAGTCTTCAGAGTGCGTCACAAACTCTGCTCCTTAGCAACTGATACCAACCTTCTCCCTGGCAACAACGTGAAGCTGAACCAGACTATTCACAACCTTGGTGTCATATTTGAACCCGAGATGGCTTCTGACCTCGAACCCATGTCAACATGAAAACCACTCACATCCATCTCCGCAACATCGTCCAACTCCACCCCTGTCTCAGCCTCACCTGCTTCTGAAAGCCTCATTTATCTCTTTGTGACACCTAGACTTGACTATTTCAATGCATTTCTCTAATTCTGGCCTCTGGCGCTTTCCCAATCATTATCACTCTAACATTTCTGGCCCTGCCTTCAGTTGCCTTGGCTCCAAGTTCTGGAATTTCCTTCCAACACCTCTCCACCTCACTTGCCTCTTTTAAGACACTCCTTAAAATGTACTTCATTGTCCAAGCCTTTGGTCATTTGACCTAATATCTCCAATGTGACTCAGTGTCATACTTTTCTAATGCTCCTGTGAAGCACCCTGGGAAGATTAATTATGTCAAAGATGCTATATAAATATATGTTGTTGTTGACGACGTTCTCCTCCTAACATTCAGCTGTAGTAAACTTCTGCTTATTGAGTTCTGGATGTTGGACAAACAACCTGATCATTTAGCAACAGTGGAGTCATCGAGAGAGCTGGTGATGAGGTTAGCATGTATGGAGCCTGACATGCTTTCAGATGATGATACTAAACATGTAGGTGAGAATTAAGAGGGATCCAAGAATAAATCTTTGGTGGGGGACACAGGACGTAGGAACAGGAACAGGAAGACAAATCATTGCAGGTGATACTCTGGCTACGATTAGATAGTTCAGAATGGAATCAACTGAGAGCAGTCCCACCCAACTGAATGACAGTAGAAAGGCATTGGAAGAGGATTTTGTGGTCAATTGTATCACAGGCTGCAGGCAGGTTGAAAAGGGCCAGGGGTGATAGTTTACCTTTGTCACAGGAAGATAAGATATAATTTGTGACTTCCATATGAGCTGTTTCAGTTCCATGGCAAGGGCTGAAACCTAATTAGAAGATTCAAACATGGAGTTCAGGGAAAGATGGGAATATATTTGGGAGGTGATGACATGTTCAAGGACTTTGGAAAGGAAAAGGAGGTTGAAGATTGGGCAGTAGTTTGCAAAGGATGGAGAAGTCAAGGGTGAGATTTTATTTGAGGGAAGCAGATTTGAAGGAGAGAGGGACAGTAGCTGAGGAGAAGGAACAGTAAACATCTGCTAACATGTGTGCTGACCGCTGACAACTAAACTGTCTCTAAAATACCACCAAAGAAGATGATTCCTTCATTCTTTTCAGGTGAAAGGCCCCTGCAGCCTTGCAAAGGGATACTTTCTATCACAAGTGTTAATTCCATGTAACTTAGGTGCTCCAAATCTGTGGGACCATGAAACAGAAGGATCTAGTATATTTTAGATACAGGTACAGAACTGGGCTGCAACTCCAGCCCAAAGCATTTGGGTTGAAAATTTCTGCAGGGTACAAATATCCAATATAAATATATAACCACAAAGAGGGCATTTATTTTAGTTGCAAAACTGTGGTTGCAGTACAATTAAAATCTATATCATGGCTTGAAATGCGATCAAAGTGCTAACATGCGATGCTGAATGCTTCACCCTTCTGTGACAAAGTCATGGGAGAATTACTGACAACTTTTGTTAAGAAGTCTTGCTCTTATCTTTTATGCAGACTAAAAAATGAGGATTCCTTGATTTGAAGAAAAATAGGATTTATTGTAACTTAAGAGACATGAATAGTGATGGCACACACTGTCAGCTGATTAAGTGATAAGTACTCGCCAAAGCATAACTCCTGTGTTCTTCTTCGAAAAGTGTCGTGGGATCTTTTACACCCATCCGAGCAGGCAGATGGAGCTTCGGTTTAACGTCTCATCTGAAAGAAAGCACCTCCAACAGTACAGCACATGCTTAGTACTGCACTAGAGTGTCAGCCTTGATTTTTGTGCTCAAGTCCTTGAGTGGGACTTGAACACTAACCATGTGAATGAAAAGCAAGATGAGCTACCAACTGAGCCACAGCCGACTGCTTTTCAGACAATGTGAGTACAGGAACAGCTGGAGGCTGACTGATTGTCGGTTTTGACAGTGGTCAATGATCCAACTAAAATAGACATTGACACCACTGCAAAATCGGGAAGATGTGGGCCAGTTGGAGCATGCAATTCAGAAAAGTAAGCCCCATGGGGTGGAATTTTTGGAGCTCCTCCTGAAGACAGGAGGGCCCTGAGAAAATCAGCATTGGGCGATATGGCGATTTCCCGGTGCCAGCAACAATGTGCAGTGTGGGAAGAGGGGCGGACAGGAATCCCACTCTCCCTACAATTCAGACTGTCAGTTTCAGAACAGCTGAGGGGAGGCAGTTACGCATTGGGAAGCCAGTATGGCTGCCCTTGGGTGTCACCCTGGGGATTTACAAATGGAGGCAGGGGGCACAGCTGAGGTATTAAATGAATACTTTGTATCAGTCGTAATCAATGAAGAAGATGCTGCCCAGGTCATGGTGCAACAGGAGGTAGTTCAGGCACTGAAGGATTTAAAATTGATAAGGAGGAGGTACTAGATAGGCTGTCTGTATTTAAAGTCGATAAGGCACCAGCACCAGATGAGATGGATCCAATGATACGAGAAACGTGTGTGTGGAAATTGTGGAGGCATTGGCCATAACTTTCCAAGCTTCCTTAAACCCAGGATTGGTGCCAGAGGACTGGAGAATTGCAATTGTTACACATTTGTTCAAAAAAAGGGTGTACAAGTAAGCCCGGCAACTACAGGCCAGTCAGTTTAACTTTGGTGGTGGGGAAACTTCGAGAAACAATAATTTGAGTAAAAATTAATAGTCGCATGGACAAATGCAATTGACTTGAGCAAAGTAAATGGATCTAATAAGGGAAAATCATGTTTAACTATACTTCCTGGAGCTTTTTGATGAAATAACAGAGGGTTGATGAAGGCAATGCTATTGATGTGGTGTACATGGGCTTCCAAAAGACATTTGACACAGTGTCACACAACAGACTTGTGAGCAAAGTTATAGCTGATGAAATAGAGGGAACAGTAGCAACATGGATACAAAATTGACTGAGTGACAGGAAACAAAAGGTAGCAATGATCAGATATTTTTCAGAATGGAAGAAGGTTTATAGCGAAGTTTCCCAGGGGTTAGTTTTGGTACCCTGGCTCTTCCTGATATATATTAATGACCTAAACCTTGGTGTACAGGGAATAACTTCAAAATTTACTAATAAGTGGCAGATGAAATTTAATGCAGATGAATGTGAAGTGATTCATTTTGGCAGGAAGAACATGGAGAGACAAATGAAACAAAGGGTACAATTCTAAAGGGGGTGAAGAAGCAGTGGGGCCTGGGGGTATATGTGCATAAATCTTGAAGGTGGCAGGACAGGTTGAGAGAGACGGTAATAAAGCAAACAGTATTCTGGGCTTTAGCAATAGGGGCACAGAGTATAAAAGTATGTTAAACCTGAATAGAATGGCCTCAACTGGAGTGTTGTGTCCAGTTCTGAGCAGCACGCTTTAGGAAGGACGTGAAGGCATTCAAGACCATGCAAAAAAGATTCACAAGGATGGTTCCAGAGATGAGGAATTTCAGTTACATAGATAGATTGGAGAAGTTGCGGCTGTTTTGCTTGGGAAAGAGAATGTTGACGGAACATTTGATAGAGGTATTCAAAATCATGAGGGGTTTGAACAGAGTAGATAAGGAGAAACTGTTCCCCTTGGTGAAAGGATTGAGAACCAGAGGGTACAAATTTAAGGTAATTGGCAAAAGAAGCAATGGCGACATGAGGAAAAACGTCTTTTTACGCAATGAGTGGTTACGATCGAGAATGCACTGCCTGAGATTGTGGTGGATGCAGGGTCAATTGAGGCTTTCAAAACGGAATTGGATTATTATCTGAAAAGGAAAACTTTCAGACGTCAGAGAAAAGGTAGGGGGTGGGGTGGCAGTAGATGAATTGCTCCTTCAGAGAGCCCACTAAATACAAAATGGTCTGAATAGCCTCCTTCTGTGGTGTCACCATTCTATGATTCTATAAGAGGGTCGGTAGGGCTACAGGGAATGGGGCATTTGGTCAGGGTTCATTTACAAGTAAAGTGGCCACTCAGTTATTGGGGGAACAGAGTGAAGACGACAAGGTCTGAATGCAACATGGAATGAGTGCAAACTTGGGAATTTGGTGCAGCAGGGGAAGGAGTTGCTGGTTTTATATCTTTTTTCAGCTTCCAGTAGCTGGTGAGCATTCAAAGGCATTAAATAGATCAGCTGGTAGGTGATTTGTTAGTGAGTTTGAAAATTTTATCCCTCTAAACATGGGGGTGAGGGGGTGTAGTTTAAACTGGTACTGGGGAGATACAACTATTGCATTAAATTTATAGCTTAACTAATTAAACTACTTAATATAACTATATATAAAAGTTGAGTGATATTTCTAAAATTGGAACCTAATTAGTTAAATAGAAGATAATAATGATGGCAGCACTGGTGATGTATAGCAGGTGGGAACTGGTGGACACCAATGTGATCTGGGAGCTTGAGAAAATTCAAGCCTATAAACCACTGCATTCTTTCCCTTCTCACTTCTTATCTCCAACCAAACTGATTCCAAATTTTGATCCCCCAAACCAAGATCATTTCTCACTATTAGAGTTACACAGTCATAGAGGTCTACAGCAAAGAAAAAGGCCCTTCGGCCCATCGAGTCTGCCCCGGTCAAACAAGTACCTAACTGTTCTAATCCCATTTTCCAGCACCAGGCCCATAGCCTCGTGTGCCATGGCATCGCAAGTGCACATCCCAAATACTTCTTAAATGGGGTTTCTGCCTCTACCACCCTTTCAGGCAGTAAGTTCCAGATTCCCACCACCCTCTGGGTGAAAAAATTCTTCCTCACATCCCCTCTAAACCTCCTGCCTTAAATCTATTCCCCCTGGTTATTGATCCCTTCACCAAGGGGAAAAGTTCCTTCCTGTCTACCCTATCTATGCCCCTCATAATTTTATACACCTCAATCATGTCCCCCCTCAATCTCCTCTGCTCCAGGGAAAATAACCCCAGTCTATCAAATCTTTCCTCATAACTAAAGCTCTCCAGCCCAAGCAACATCCTGGTAAATCTCCTCTGCCCTCTCTCTAGTGCAATCACGTCCTTCCTATAATGCAGATTCCAGAACTGCACGCAATACTCTAGCTATGGCCTAACCAGCGTTTTATACGGTTCCAGCATAACCTCCCTGCTCTTATGTTCTACGTCTCAGCTATTAAAGGCAAGTATCCCATATGCCTTCTCAAACACCTTATCTACCTGTCCCGCTACCTGAAGGGACTGGTGGACACGCGCAGTAAGGTCCGTCTGATCCTCGGTACTTCCCAGGGTCCTACCATTCACCGTGTATACCTGTGCCTTGTTTATCCTGGCCAAGTGCTTATCCGGATTAAATTCCATTTGCCACTGATCAGCCCATCTCACCAGTTCCTCTATATCCTCCTGTTATCATCCCACCAATTTTCGTGTCATCTGCGAACTTACTGATCAACCCTCCTACATTCAAGCCTAAATCGTTTATAGATACCACAAACAGCAAAAGGCCCTGTGGAACCCCAGGGTGACACAGGCATCCAGTCACAAAAACACCCCTCGACCATCACCCTCTGCTTCCTGCCACTCAGCCAGTTCTGGATCCAATTTGCCTTGGATCCCGTGGGCTCTTACCTTCGTTATCAGTCTCCCATGTGGGACCTTATCAAAAGCCTTGCTGAAGTCCAAGTAGACTACATCAAATGCATCACCCTCATCTACACACCTGGTCACCTCTTCAAAAAATTCAATCAAATTGGTCAGACATGACCTCCCCTTAACAAAACCATGCCTGTCTTTGATTAATTCTGGCCTCTCCAAGTGTAGATTAATTATGTCCTTCAGAATTGCTTCCAATAGTTTCCCCGCCACTGAGGTTAGACTGACTGACCTGTAGTTCCCTGGTTTATCCCTTCCTCCCTTCTTGAATAACGGTACCACATTGGCTAACCTCCAGTCCTCTGGCATCTCTCCTGTGGCCAGAGAGGTATTGAAAACTATTGCCAGCGCCCCGCTATCTCCTCCCTTGCCTCACTCAACAGCCTGGGATACATTTCGCCTGGGCGGTGATTGATCTACCTTTAAGCCTGCCAGACTACTTAGAACCTCCGCCCTTTGTATGCTAATTTCTTTCATTATATCACAGTCCTTCTGCCTGATTTCCATACCCATGTCATCCCTCTCACTCGTGAACACTGACACAAAGTATTCATTTAGAATCCTACCTACGTCTTCCGGCTTTACACACAAATTACCACTATGATCATTAATGTGCCCTACTCTTTCCCTAGTTATCCTCTTACTCTTAATGTACTTGTAAAATAACTTTGGATTTTCCTTTATTTTACCTGCCAATGTTTTTTCATGCCCCCTTTTTGCTCTCCTAATTTCCTTTTTAAGTTCCCCCCTACACATTCTATACTCCTCTAGGGCTTCTGTTCTTTTTAAGCCCTCGGTATCTGCCGTAAATCTCCTTTTTTCTCTTTATCCAATCCTATATATCCCTTGACATCCAGAGTTCCCCAGATTTGTTGGTCCTATCCTTTATTTTTACTGGAATATGCTGGCCCAGTATTCTCCCTATTTCCTTCTTGAATGAGTCCTACTGCTCTGATGCAGCTTTACCTAAAAGTAGGTAAAAAGTAGATTTAGCTAAAAGCCCCAGTCCACTATAGCCAAATTGTATCTGATCTTATTAAAATCGGCCTTCCCCCAATTTAGAACTCTGATTTCTGGCCCATCCTTGTCCTTTTCCATAACAACCTTGAATCTAACTGAGTTACGATCACTACCTGCAAAATGTTCCCCCACTGATATCTCTACCACTTGCCCGGCTTCATTCCCTAAAATTAAGTCCAGGTCCACACCCTCTCTTCTAAGACCTTCTACATACTGGCTTAAAAAGCTCTCCTGGATGCATTTTAAGAATTCTACTCCCTCTAAACCACACTATGACTCGCCCAGTTAATGTTGGGGAAATCGAAATCCCCCACTATTACTATCCTATTATTTTTACCCTTCTCTGAAATTTGCCTACATACCTGCTCTTCTATTTCTCTCTGACTGTTTGGGTGCCTATAGTACACTCTCAGCAATGTGATTGGTCCTTTTTTGTTTTTAAGTTCTATCCATATGGCTTCATTTGAAGATGCTTCTAAGATGTCATCCCTCCTTACTGCTGTAATTGATTCCTTGATCAATACTGCGAAAACCCCTCCTCTTTTACCTCCTTCCCTGTCTCGCCTGAAGATCCTATATCCTGGAATATTGAGCTGCCAATCCTGTCCCTCTCTCAACTATGCCTTTGTGACAGCAATGATTTCATACTTCCTTGTGTTAATTCATGCCTTCAACTCATCTGCCTTATTTGTTAGACTCCTTGTATTAAAATAAATACCATTCAACCTTGCCAAACTCCCTTGTGCCTTAACAGGCCTATAATTTCTATGCCTTCCAGACTCACTTGCTCTCTCTTCTGAGCTCATCTCCCCCTGCTGAACCTCCTCTCAGGATCCCATCCCTCTGCAAAGTTAGTTTAAACACTCCCAAACAGCACTAGCAAACCTCCCAGCAAGGATGTTGGTCCCAAATTGTATTGTACTGATCTCATGGTTTATTAACAGAACTACCCCAGATCCTTTTCCTTTTTTCCTGTCTTTCTGAAGTATCAAATACCTTTGAATATTCAGGTCCCAGCAGTGGTCACTTTGCAATTTCACCTCTGTAATGACCATCGTATCGTAGTGATCTAATTCTATCTGCGCTATCAATTCATCCATCTTGTTATGGATGCACTCAGATAAAGATCCTTTAACTTTGTCTTTTTATCACAATTCTCTGCTTTGAATTTTTTTTTAAACTGATTTACTCTTACATTTGTACGCTCTGTCCCTTCCTGTCACACTCGGGGTATCATTACCCACATCGCTACCCTGCACTATTGTCTTGTCCTTTCGCTTTAATTTTTCAAATCTCCACTCACATGAATCCTTTTCCCCTGTACTTTGTCTAAAGCCTTTTCTTCAGCCCTAGTTATATGGTCCATCAGGACTTTGGCCCCAGTGTGGGTCAAGCATATGCCATCCCAATGGTACAGCTTCCTCTTTTCCTAGTACTGATGACCCATGAATCGAAACCCAGTTCTCCAACACCAACTTGTCAACTCTCTAATCTTATTTATCCTATGCCGATTGTTTGTGGCTCAGCTAGTAATCCAGAGATTATTACCTTTGTGGCTCTGCTTTTAAATTTAGTCACTAGCTGCTCACATTCCTCATCCTATGTTGTTGGTTCCCATGTAAACCACTACAACTGGATCCTTCCCCTCCCAATCCAAGTTTCTCTCCAACAATGAGGAAATCTCCTTTGCTCTGGCACTGGGCAGGCAACACAGCCTTTGGGACTCATGCTCTCAGCTGCAGAGAACAGTATATATCCCATTATATATATTGCTCCTACTACAATTACATTTATTGTTATTCCCCCAACTTGTACTCCCTGTACCACTGTGCTGTGATCAGTTTGTTCATCCTCCTTGCAATCCCTGCTCTCATCCACACAAGTTGCAAGAATATCAAACCTTTTGGACAATTGCAAGGACTAGGGCTCTTCCTCCATTGATACCTTCTGGGTCCCCATGCCTGCTTCACTCATAGTCACACTTTCCTATCCCTGACCACAGAAGAAATCAGGAGCGCCTAGCCTAAGAAATGCCTCCTGGAATAAAGTGTCCAGGTAACTTTCCCCCTCCCTGAATCATTGCAATGTGCAAAGTTCAGACTCCAGCTCATCAGCTCTGAGCTGAAGTTCCTCGAGCTGCAGATGCTTCCAGTAGATGGGGTTGCCGTGAATCACACTGGGGTCCACCAGCTCTCACATGCTATAACTGCAACACATCACCAGCCCTGCCATCCCACTGTATTCAATTTAAATAATTAGATTTCGAGTTTCAAAATATCTAGTTATACCAAGTAGTTTAACTAGTTAAGCTATAAACGTAAAGCATTGCTTATATCTCCCCAGTACCAGTTTAAACAACTACCCCTGTTTAAAGGGATAAATACTTAAAAACTCACCAATCACCTACCACCTCACATGATTAAAGCCATGAACACGCATCAGCTTCTGGAGGCTGAAAGAAAAGGTATAAAAAAACAGCTCCCTTCCCTCTCTGCATCAAACTCACCTGAACCAAATTTCAAAGTAGGCACTCACATCTTGTCGCGCTCGGGCTCTGGACATACTGGTGAATTGATATGGATAAAGTGAGCACATTTTTGATGACAGAAGGCAAGGTTCAATACATGCAGAAAGTGGCAAAATATTACTGGAAATGTAAAGGATGTCTTATAACTTTTGGAGGACTGGCAGAATGTCCAGGTGAATATGCACAAACTTAAACAAAAGCTGTATCAATGCAGAGAAATATTAAAGAGGAATGCTATTCAATAGCAAAGAGAAAATATTATGTGTGCTGTGAAAGGACAGTGAATATACTGCAGGAAACAATTTGCAAAACAAATCACCATGTCTCAATTCCTAGTGCTCTTGTGCTTAAAGAACACAGACTGCGTGTAACAGGTGAACACAGCATGCAACAGGTGGTGCACAGCCAGGTGTGAAGGCATTGGCCCTATATGAAGAAAATAAACAATGGAATTGTTCTAGGGGGAGAATTTGAAAAGCAGTAGGTCTATGAAGATTGAAATATCATAAATACCATGCATAATTATCTAAGTACCATATTCATCATATGTTCATTAATATGTATATTTAATGCAAAGGCCTTTTAAGGCTGTTTTCACAGTGGATTAAAAAATTCAGATTTCTTCAATTGGGGTAAATTCAGGGAAAATACCCGGGTAAATTCAGAGAAAATAATCAGGATAAATTCAGAGAAAATAGCTGGGTATATTCAGAGAAAATAGCTGGGTATATTCAGAGAAAATACCCAAGATAAATTCAGAGAAAATACCTGGATAAATTCAGGGAAAAACCATGGTAAGTTCAGAGAAAATACCTGGATAAATTGAGTAAGTGCCCAAGTAAATTGACAAAACGGACTCAGGTCAATCAAGGGAAGTCTATAAGTAATAAAAACAAAACAAAACTGCGGATGCTGGAAATCCAAAACAAAAACAGAATTACCTGGAAAAACTCAGCAGGTCTGGCAGCATCGGCGGAGAAGAAAAGAGTTGACGTTTCGAGTCCTCATGACCCTTCGACAGAACTTGATTTCGAGTCCAAGAAAGAGTTGAAATATAAGCTGGTTTATTCTCACACACACCTTAAACCAGCTGATATTTCAACTCTTTCTTGGACTTGAACTCAAGTTCTGTCGAAGGGTCATGAGGACTCGAAACGTCAACTCTTTTCTTCTCCGCCGATGCTGCCAGACCTGCTGAGTTTTTCCAGGTAATTCTGTTTTTGTTTTGGAAGTCTATAAGTAGCTATTTTTTTCTGAACATCACAAGGCCTTATAACAATATGTCTTATAACTTTGAGGTTTATAAGATGCTTATGTTTTGGGCTCTGCCTTGAATCTTAGGTTAAAATGAAGGGGTCATGAGACTGCTCCTAATTCTGTCTGACAACAAGCTTGCCTTGGTGCAGGAACTGGCTGATAGAGGTGTGACATTCTCACAGCTGAGAACAAAGGGCAGGGACAGCTATGCTAACAGCAAATAGACTTGCCGGCACCAAGCTTTTGGGCAGATGAGAAAGGAGAGAGAGGAAAAGGAAAGCAGTTGGTGTGGTTAGCAGAGAGAAGAGACTACAGGCTTTTGCAAGCTACCAAAGATGGGTGTGGGAGGGAGGCAGTCTTTAATCGAAGGCACACATTCTGCAACCATCTAAGGAATCTAGGGGATTCCTCCCAGCTGGCCAGCGATCATCAGAGCAGGCATTGCTGCTGGTAGTGGATTTTGGAAACTCTCCAAAAACTGAGGAAAGCACCTGGAGATGGTCACTCGATGTTACTACCCAGCGAGAAGCACCTGGAGATGGTCACTCGATGTTATTACCCAGAGATAAGCACCTGGAGGTGGTCACTCCATGTTACTACCCAGAGAGAAGCACCTGGAGATGGTCACTCGATGTTATTACCCAGCGAGAAGCACCTGGAATGGTCACTCGACATTATTACCCAGCGAGAAGCACCTGGAGATGGTCACTCAATATTACTACCCAGCAAGAAGCACCTGGAGATGGTCACTCAACGTTATTACCCAGCGAGAAGAACCTGGAGATGGTCACTCGATGTTACTACCCAGCATGAAGCACCTGGAGATGGTCACTCGACGTTATTACCCAGAGAGAAGCACCTGGAGATGGTCACTCAATGTTACTACTCAGAGAGATGCACCTGGAGATAGTCATTCGACGTTATTACCCAGAGAGAAGCACCTGGAGATGGTCACTCGATGTTATCCCCAGTGAAATGGGAAGATGTGAACCTACTGGCAGCTGGATGAGATTGTGGACAGTTGCTACAAGGACTATAACTCTGTGGAGAGTGAAATGTGCAACAGATAAAAATGATGAATGTTCCCCAATGTAGTTTAAATTAAAAGTTTCCTCCAAAAATAGTTTTTAGTGGCTTGTAACAGTGAAAATCTTAAGACATGAAATCTTGTCACGTCATCCTTTTCAACTATTAACTGGAAGTTCAAATTAATTTTTAAACATTATCAGTCTCTATGGAGATCATAACATATGCAAGACACAGTTATTTTAAATTACAATCCACAATTTACCATAACATTAAAACAAGAGCTAAATCATTCAGGAATGAAGTCAGGAAGCACTTTTTCACACAAGGGATAGTGGAAATCTGGAGCTCTCTGCCTCAAACAGTTAAGGGTGCTAGGTTAGTTAAAATTTTCAAGACTAAAATAAAAATCAACAGATTCTCATGTACATAGGACTGTATGGGATATACAGCACAGAAACAGGCGGTCCTTACTGGTGTTAATGATCCACTTGAGTCTCCTCCAATCTTTTCTCATCCCAATCTACTATCATAACCCTCTATTCCCTTCTCCCTCATATGCTGGTCTAGTTTCTCCTGGAATAAAATGACATGATTCACTATGATTCATGGGGGAGATAGTGGCAGGTTCGAATCCCACCACAGTAGCTGGTGGAATTTAAATTCAATGAATAAATCAAAATCACAGAATCCCACAGTGCAGACTCCTTCGAGCCCATCGAGTCTGCACTGACATGTGAGAAACACCCGACCCACCCACCCAATCCTATCCACCAGCACTTGGCCCAATGCCTTGAATGTTACTTTTTAAAGGATGTGAGGCAACCCGCCTCCACCACCCTCCAGGTAAAAAGGTTTTTCCTCACATACCCCCAAACCTCCTGCCCCTCACCTCGAGCTTGTGTCCCCTCGTGACTGACCCTTCAACTAAATCTGGAATTAAAAACTAGTCTCAGTAACGGTGACCGTGAAACCATTGTCGATTGTCGTAAAAACCCATCTGGTTCACTAATGTACTTTAAGGAAGGAAATCTACCGTCCTAACCTGATTTGGCCTACATGTGACTCCACGCCCACAGCAATGGATTGACACTTGAATGCCCTCTGAAATGGCCTAGCAAGTCACTCGGTTGTATTGAACCGCGACAAAGCCGACCAAAAGAAATGAAATTGGATGGACCACCCAGCATCAGCCTAGGCACTGGAAACGACAACAGGAATCTCAGCCCTGTCGCCCCTGCAAAGTCCTCCTTACTAACATCTGGGGCCAGTGCCAAAACTGAGAGAGCTGTCTCACATACCAGTCAAGCAACAGCCTGATATAGTCATAATAATGGAATCATGCCTTACAATGTCCCACACACTACCATCACCCAGACAGACCCATCACAGTTGGCGGCACAGGGGTACACTGTTGCCAGAGAGTTGCCCTGGGAATTCTCAACATTAACTCTGGACCCGATGAAGTCTTTTGGAATCAGGTCAAACATGGGCAAGGAAGTCTCCTGTAGATTTCAATGTACCACCTTCCACCCTCTGCTGGTGAATCAGTATTCAATATTGAACAACAATTGGAGGAAGACTCAGGATGGCAAGGGCACAGAATGTACTCTGGGTGGGGCCGTCAATGTTCATCACCAAGAGTGGCTCAGTAGCACCATTGCAGACCAATCTGGCTGAGTCCTAAAGGACGTAGCTGCTAGACTGGGTCTGCAACAGCTGGTGAGGGAACAAGATGAAAAAATCTACCTGTTGTAGATGAATCTGAATTCACTGCCAGAGGAGGTGGTGGAAGCAGGTACGATAGTTTAAGAGGCAGCTTAATACATGAATAGAATGGGAATAGAGGGATACGGGCCTCGGACGTGCAAATGGGCGTATTAGTGAGAGGCAACATGGTTTTGTGAAGGGGAGGTCATGTCTCACTAAGTTGATTGAGTTTTTCGAGGAAGTGACAAAAATGATCGACAATGGAAGGGCAGTGGATGTTATCCACATGGATTTCAGTAACGCCTTTGACAAGGTCCCTCATGGCAGACTGGTACAGAAGGTAAAGTCGCATGGGATCAGAGGTGAGCTGGCGAGATGGATACAGAATTGGCTTGGTCATAGAAGACAGAGGATAGCAGTGGAAGGGTGCTTTTCTGAATGGAGAGCTGTGACTAGTGGTGTTCCGCAGGGATCAGTGCTGGGACCTTTGCTGTTTGTAGTATACGTAAATGATTTGGAGGAAAATGTAACTGGGCTAATTAGTAAGTTTGCAGATGACACTAAGGTTGGAAGAGTTGCAGATAGTGAAGAGGATTGTCAAAGGATACAATGGGATATAGATCGGTTGGAGACTTGGGCGGAGAAATGGCAGATGGAGTTTAACTTGGACAAATGCAAGGTAATGCATTTTGGAAGTTCTAATACAGGTAGGAATTAAACAGTAAATGGCAGAACCCTTAAATGCATTGATGGGCAGAGGAATCTGGGTGTGCAGGTCCACAGGTCACTGAAAGTGGCAACGCAGGTGGATAAGGTAGTCAGGAAGGCATATGGCATGCTTGCCTTCATTGGCAGGGGCATTGAGTATAAAAGCTGGGAAGTCATGCTGCAGCTGTATTGAACCTTGCTTAGGCCACACTTGGAATATTGCGTGCAATTCTGATCGCCACATTACCAGAAGGATATGGAGGTGTTGGAGAGGGTGCAGAGAATGCTGCCTAGTCTGGAGGTTATTAGCTATGAGGAGAGGTTGGAGCAACTTGGATTGTTCTCACTAGAGCGACAGAGACTGAGGGGTGACTTGATAGAAGTTTACAAAATTATGAGTGGCATGGACAGAGTAGATAGTCAGAAGCTTTTTCCCAGGGTGGAGAGTCATAAAGGGACATTCATTTAAGGTGAGAGGAGAAAACTTTAGAGGAGATGTGCGGGGCAAGTTTTTTATACAGAGGGTAGTGAGTATCTGAAATTCGTTGCCAGAGGAGGTGGTGGAAGCAGGTACGATAGTGGTGTTTAAGAGGCAGCTTGACAAATACGTGAATAGGATGGGAATAGAGCGATATGGATCCCGGAAGTGCAAAATGTTTTAGTTTGACAGGAAATATGATCGGCGCAGGCTTGGAGGGCCAAAGGGCCTGTTCCTGTGCTGTACTTTTCTTTGTTCTTTGTTCTGTCCGTGACAGTATCAGTAGGAGTGACCACGGCACAGTCCCTGTGGAGATCAAGTCCCGTCTTCACATTGAGGATACCCTCCATTATGTTATGTGTCACCATCATTGTGCTAAATGGGATAGAGGAGGAGGCTCCACAAATAGCCCCCATCCTCAATGATGGGGAAGCTCAGCCCTTCAATGTAAAAGATATGGCTGAAGTGTTCGCAACAATCTTCAGCCAGGATTGCCGAGTGGATGATCCATCTCAGCCTCCTCCTGAGGTCTCCAGCATCAGTTTTCAACCACGTGATAATTCACTCCACGTGATAACAAAAAACAGCTGAAGGTACTGGATACTGCAAAAGCTATGGGCCCTGACAATATTCTGGCAACAATACTGAAGAGCTGTGCTCCAGAACTTGCCACACCCCTAGCTAAGCTGTTCCAGTACAGCTACAACACTGGCATCTACCCAGCAATGTGGAAAATTGCCCAGGTATGTCCTGTACGCAAAACGCAGGACAAATCCAACCCGACCAAACATCAGTCTACTCTCAATCTTCAGTAAAGTGATTGAATGGATCACCAACAGTACTATAAAAAGGCACTTGCTTAGCAATAACGTGTTCCCTGATGCTCAGTTTGGATTCCGCCAAGGCCACTTAGCTCCTGACCTCTTTACAGCCTTGGTTCAAACATGGACAAAAGAGCTGAACTCCCGAGGTGAGGTGAGAGTGACTACCCTTGGCATCAAGGCAGCATTTGACTGAGGGTGGCATCAAGCAGCAAAACTAGAGTCAATGGGAATCAGGGGGAAAACTCTCCACTAGTTGGACTGATACTTAGCACTAAGGAAGATAACTACCATTTCTGGAGAGCAATCGCTCAGTTCCAGGATATCAATGCAGGAGTTCCTCAGGGTAGTGTCCTAGGCTCAACCATCTTCAGCTGCTTCATTAATGACCTTCCTTCCATCATAAGGTCTGAAGTGGGGATGTTCGCTGATGATTGTATAATGTTCAGTACCATTCGCGACTCCTCAGGTACTGAAGTTGTCCAGGTGCAAATGCAGCAAGACCTGGACAATATCCAGTCTTGAGCTGACTAGTAACATTCACGCCACACAAGTGTCAAGCAAGGACCATCTCCAACAAGAGAGAATCTAACCATTGCCCCTTGACATTCAATTACCATCATTGAATCCTCCACTGTCAACATCCTGGGGGTTATCATTGACCAAAAACTGAACTGGACTAGCCATATAAATACCGTGGCTCCATGAGCAGGTCAGAGGTTGGGAATCTTGCAGCGGGTAACTCGCCTTCGGACTCCCCAAAGCCTGTTCCATCATCTACAAGACACATGTCAGGAGTGTGATGGAATACTCCCCACTTGTCTGGATGAGTGCAGCTCCCACAACACTCAAGACTCAACACCATCTAGGACAAAGCAGCCCGCTTGATTGGCACCTCATCCACAAACATTCACCCTCTCCACCACTGACGCACAGTGACAGCAGTGTGTACCATCTACAAGAGGCAGTTCAGTAATTCACCAAGCTCCTTCGACAGAACCTTCCAAACCCATGGACACTACCATCTAGAAGGACAAGGGCAGCAGATAGACGGGAACACCGCCACCTGGAAGTTCCCCTCCAAGCCACTCCCCTCCTGACTTGTAAATATATCACTGTTCCTTCATTGTCGCTGGGCCAAAATCCTGGAACTCCCTTCCTAACAGCACTGTGGGTGTACCTACACCACATGGACTGCAGCGGTTCAAGAAGGCAGCTCACCATCACCTTCTTGAGGGCAATTAGGGATGGGCAATAAATGCTAGCCCAGCCAGCAAAGCCCACATCCCATGAATGAATAAAAAAGAAATACTTGTAACAAAACTAGCAACTCAAATCTGGGCATCCCTGAGGCTCTGTGGGCCACCAGCTGCAACAGAATGTACTTGAACACAATCTGTAACCTCATGGCCTGACATAGCCCCCACGCTATGATTCCCATTGATTCTTGATTGCCATCAAGCCAGGGGATCAACCCTGGTTCAATGAAGAGTGCAGGAGGGCACGTCAGGTGCAGCACCAGGCATACCTAGAAATCAGGTGTCAGCCTGGTGAAGCTACAATACAGGACTACTTGCGTGCCAAACAGTGGAAGCAGCAAGTGATAAACAGGGCTAAGTGATTCTACAACCAACGGCTCAGATCTAAACTCTGCAGTCCTGCCACAACTTGTCGTGAATGGTGGTGGACAATTAAACGACTGACTGGAGGATGAGGCTCCACAAATTTCCCCACCTTCAATGATGGGGGAGCCCAGCACATCAGTGCAAAAGATAAGGCTGAAGCATTTGCACAATCTTCATCTCGGAGGTCCCCAGCATCACAGATGCCAGTCTTCAGCCAATTCGATTCACTCTACATGATATCAAGAAACGGCTGAAGACACTGGATACCACAAAGGCTATGGGCCCCAGACAATATTCCGGCAATAATACTGAAGTCTTGTGCTCCAGAATTTCCCGCGCCCCTAGCCAAGCTATTCCAGTACAGCTACAACACTGGCCTCTATCCAGCAATGTGGAAAATTGCCCAGGTATGTCCTGTACACAAAAAGCAGGGCAAATCCAACCGGGCAATTACCATCCCATCAGTCTACTCTCAATCATCAGTAAAGTGATGGAAAGTATTATCAACAGCACTATCAAGTGGTACTTACTAAGCAGTAACCTGCTCACTGACCCTTAGTTTGGGTTCCACCAGGGCAACTCAGCTCCTGACTCATTACAGCCTTGGTCCAAACAAGGAGGTGAGGTGAGAGTGACTGCCCTTGACTTCAAGGCTGCAACTGACCTTTGTGTGGCATCATGTGGCAAAACTGGAGTCAATGCGAATCAGGAGGGAAACTCTCCAGTGGTTGGAGTCATACCTTGCACAAAGGTAGATGGTTGTGATTGTTGGAGGTCAGTCATTTCAGCTCCAGGACATCACTGCAAGAGTTCCTCAGGGTGGTGGCCTAGGCCCAACCACCTTCAGCTGCTTCATCAATGATCTTCCTTCCATCATAAGGTCAGAAGTGGGGATGTTCGCTGATGTTTTCACATTGTTCAGCACCATTCGCAACTCCTCAGATACTGAAGCAGTCCATGTCCAAATGCAGCAAGGTGTGGACAATATTCAGGCATGGGCTGATAAGTGGTAATGTAACATTCGTGCCAGGCAATGTCAATCTCCAACAAAAGAGAATCTAACCATCTCCCCTTGATATTCAACGGCATTACCATCACCGAATCTCCCACTATCAACATCCTGGCATTTTCCATTGACTGGAAACTGAACTGGAGTAGCCATATAAATACTGTGGCTACAAGAGCAGGTCAGAGACCGGAAATCCTGTGGCAAGTCACCTCCTGACTCCCCGAAGCCTGTCCACCTTCTAGAAGACACAAGCTGCAACAGTTCAAGAAGGCAGCTCACCACCGTCTTCTCAAGGGCAATTAGGGATAGGCAATAAATGCTGGCTAAGCCAGCAACGCCAACATCCCATGAATGAATAAAAAAAAGTCAAGAGTGTGATGGAATACTCTCCACTTGCCAGGATGAGTGTAGCTCCAGCAACACTCAAGAAGCTGGACACAAGCCAGGACAAAGCATTAAGCTTGATTGGCAACCCAGCCACAAACATCGCAGAATTTTAATGGCAGAGAAGGAGGCCATTCGGCATCGCATCTGCACCAGATCTCCAAATGAGCATTTTGACCTAGTGCCATTGCCCTGCCTTTTCTCCGTCCCCCTGCATATTGTACTCGCTCCATCACTGACACACACTCTCCCACCTGGAAGGACAAGGGCAGCAGATGCATGGGAACTCCACCACCTGCATGGGAACTCCACCACCTGCATATTCCCCTCCAAGTCACATACCATCCTGACTTGGAATTATATCGCCATTTCAGGAATTCCCTCCCTAACTGCACTGTGGGGTGTACCTTTAAGACATGGACTGGAGCGATCGAAGACAGTTTATCACCTCTTTCTCAAGGGCAATTAGGGATGGGCAATAAATACTAGCTCAACTAGTGACACCAAGAATAAATAAAGTGAAACTGCTTCCCATGGCAGTAGGATTAGTAACCAGAGGGCAGAGATTTAAGGTAAATGGTAAAAGAATCAGACCCAACATGTGAATTTTATTCATGCAGCGCAAGCTGCCTGAGAGGGTGGTAGAAGCAGATTTAGTCATAACTCTCCAAAGGGTTTGGATAAATTCTTGAAGGAGAAATGGTACAAGGCTATGGGAAATAACAGGAGAATAGGACTGATTGGATGGTTCATTCAAAGAGCTGTCACATGTATAATGAGCCGAATGGTCTCTTTCTGTGCTGTGCCATTCTGCAATTCTATGACACAGTGCCACAAAGTGCTTCCTTTAACATAAAAACAAAAAAACTGCGGATGCTGGAAATCCAAAACAAAAACAGAATTACCTGGAAAAACTCAGCAGGTCTGGCAGCATCGGTGGAGAAGAAAAGAGTTGACGTTTCGAGTCCTCATGACCCTTCGACAGAACTTGAGTTCGAGTCCAAGAAAGAGTTGAAATATCAGCTGGTTTAAGGTGTGTGTGGTTGGGGGGGAGGTGGGGGGGGGGGGGGGTACGGAGAGAGAGAGAGAGAGAGAGAAGTGGAGGTGGGGTGTGGTTGTAGGGACAAACAAGCAGTGATAGAAGCAGATCATCAAAAGATGTCAACAACAATAGAACAAAAGAACACATAGGTGTTAAAGTTGGTGATATTATCGAAACGAATGTGCTAATTAAGAATGGATGGTAGGGCACTCAAGGTATAGCTCTAGTGGGGGTGGGGAGAGCATAAAAGATTTTAAGATATTTAAAAATAATGGAAATAGGTGGGAAAAGAAAAATCTATATAATTTATTGGGAAAAAAAGGGGGAAACAGAAAGGGGGTGGGGATGGGGGAGGGAGCTCACGACCTAAAGTTGTTGAATTCAATATTCAGACCGGAAGGCTGTAAAGTGCCTAGTCGGAAGATGAGGTGTTGTTCCTCCAGTTTGCGTTGGGCTTCACTGGAACAATGCAGCAAGCCAAGGACAGACATGTGGGCAAGAGAGCAGGGTGGAGTGTTAAAATGGCAAGCGACAGGGAGGTTTGGGTCATTCTTGCGGACAGACCGCAGGTGTTCTGCGAAGCGGTCGCCCAGTTTACGTTTGGTCTCTCCAATGTAGAGGAGACCACATTGGGAGCAACGAATGCAGTAGACTAAGTTGGAGGAAATGCAAGTGAAATGCTGCTTCACTTGAAAGGAGTGTTTGGGCCCTTGGACGGTGAGGAGAGTGGAAGTGAAGGGGCAGGTGTTGCATCTTTTGCGTGGGCATGGAGTGGTGCCATAGGAGGGGGTTGAGGAGTAGGGGGTGATGGTTAACAGCCTGCCCAAATGCATTCCCTATCACAGGCAGAAGCAGCTATGGTTTTTAATTTGTGACTATCCTGCTGTTGGGAAAGTACACAAACTATCCAGACCACTGACTCCTTGTTTGCCTGACTTCTAATTATAAACCCTATGTTTTTTATGTTAAAATAAATGCACTGTATCCTTACAAGGGTGGGTGATTTACAGTAACAGAAAAGACAGTCATTATATAATTACTATGTTTAATTCATAACCATAAAAAACATTGCTTCAGACCCCAATGCCATGCTTTTTAATTACGTGCTGATTTATCATATATGTCCTCATTACACCCATTCTGCACCAGCTGCACAGCCTCTATAATCACTTAATATTATGCAAATCGAGATTTCTTGTAAATGGCCTCAAAGTTTGTTCATTCTGGCTCCTCCTCTCAGTTCTGCAGTTTGTTTTATGAATGACTAGTGATCAATGACAGCCAGCTGCCCACTCATCCCATACCTATCATTTCAGCATGTACACAGCAGAGCCTCAAGCACAATCTCTTGATTACAAATCAGCTCTTTGTGTTGGATAAGGGTTTCCTCAAACCAGAGGATGAAAAACAAAGGCAGATTTGACAGAAACTGCTCTGGGGTATAGCCTGTAACATCAACTCGTTCCAATTGTACATTCCATTGGTCACGTTTTCTCTATGATTTTCTAAATGTGAAATCTGTATCAAGATTAAACAGGCATTGTATTAACTGTCTCTGAAGACACCTCACCGGTAAAAAAACCAATGCATGAGCTGTTACAAAAATAACTGGAATTAAGGTGCCACGTTTGACGACACAGAACACGATTATCTTTTTCCCTCCTGTGTTTTATGCCGGGGGCATCTCTAATCAATTTTTTGGTTCTGTAATGCGGCCTTTCCTTTCATTATGAATTCATTTCTTTATTTTATAAAATATCTATTATTAATTGGTAAGTATGCCAGTAATTTTTGTACATCCATCTGTTCTATTGGTAACAGTACGGATGCATTAGGATACTGTATTTTCTCAATAAAATGACCATTATACCCCAATTTCAACTCTCAGTATTTGAAATCACCATCCTGAAAAAACATTTTTAAATTCAACAAAAAATGACCAAACTTATTTCTATTAAAGAAGTTAATTTGGCAATCTGTGACCAAAAGGACGGAACATAAATCAAGATTTGTTCGTAGGTGTATTCACAGGAATGTCAGTGAATGGCACATTTATCAAAGCAAAATACTGTTAATGCCTGAAATCAAACCAGAAAATGATGGAAATGCTCAGCAGGTCAGACAGCATCTGGGCAAAGAGAAACATAACTAACTCTGCCTTACTTGCCAAGCATTTCCTGTTCAAATGACATCCTTGTTTATTGCTCTACTGTACATCTCAATCACATCCAAATAACAACACTCATCATTATAATAGGACGCATCATTCTTTTGAAAGGCACCTCTGTTATTCAAATTCATTGGAAAACAATCCTCCTTCCTGAAACATCTTCAGGCAAATGTTTAGGCTTAATACTGAGTTCTGATCGGAGTGACTTATTTATCACCAAATGTAGCCCTTCTCTGGTTCTGGTGCTGAAACATCATTTTGGTTTCTAAGTCACAGACTTTAATTTCATCATTTCACTGAAATATGGACTAAATTGAAAAACATTTTATTTGGGGAAAAATTGCAATGCTTTCGAATACAAGAGAAAATGCCACATAATGTATTATTCTGTTCTTATCACAGATTACATGCAACCTGCCCTTCATGAACTCCACTTAACCCACTTGACAGCTATGGGAAAATTATTTGCAGTTTCTTCCTGTCTCTCAGGAGTATTGAATATCTGTTTAATTTTACAAAGTACATTACTGACCCTTGGCTTCAGGTTTTCAACTTGCACAGAGTTTAAATCAGACCCAAACTGACTCCGATGTTATGGAAAGTGGTTTACTGTTACTTAAAAATGTTGGCCTAGATCTTCCAGTCTCCAGATGGTTAGATCCCAGAGGTACCCCGGAAGATGTGCTGGGATCCCTTTGGAATTCCCCACACACAGACTACACAGGAATTACCCAGGAAGCTTCAATTTCCAATGGACAATTCCCCTATATCTGGAATCCTCCAAAACTGTGAGTTAGAGTCGGAGACTTTGGATGGTTCTGATTTATTTACCAGTATGGTTATCCAGGAAATACCTTGGCAATAGTTTTCAATACCTCTCTGGCCACTGGAGGACTGAAGGACAATGTGGTACCGTTATTCAAGGAGGGAGGAAGGGATAAACCAGGGAACTACAGGCCAGTGAGTCTAACCTCAGTGGTAGGGAAACTATTGGAAGCAATTCTGAAGGACAGAATTAATCTACACTCGGAGAGGCAGGGATTAATCAAGGACAGACAGCATGGTTTTGTTAAGGGGAGGTCATGTCTGACCAAATTGATTGAATTTTTTGAAAAGGTGACCCGGTGTGTAGATGAGGGCAATGCATTTGACGTAGTCTACTTGGACTTCAGCAAGGCTTTTGATAAGGTCCTGCATGGGAGACTGATAACGAAGATCAGAGCCCATGGGATCCAAGGCAATTTGGCAAATTGGATCCAGAATTGGCTGAGTGGCAGGAAGCAGAGGGTGATGGTCGAGGGGTGTTTTTGCGACTGGATGCCTGTGTCACCCTGGAGTTCCACAGGGATCGGTGTTGGGCCTTTTGCTGTTTGTGGTAGATATTTAGGCTTGAATGTAGGAGGGTTGATCAGTAAGTTTGTAGATGACATGAAAATTGGCGGGGTGGTAAATAATGAGGACGATAGCCTTAGATTACAGGACGATATAGACAGGCTGGTCAGATGAGCTGATCAGTGGAAAATGGAATTTAATTTGTATAAGTGCGAGGTGATGCATTTGGCCAGGACAAACAAGGCACAGGAATACACGATGAGAGGTAGGACCCTGGGATCAGAGGGACCTTGGTGTGCATGTCCACCAGTCCCTTAAGGTAGCGGGACAGGTAGATAAGGTGGTTAAGAAGGCATATGGGATACTTGCCTTTATTAGTCGAGGCATAGAATATAAGATTGGGAGGTTATGCTGGAACTATATAAAAATGCTGGTTAGGCCACAGCTAGGGTATTGTGTGCAGTTCTGGAATCTGTATTATAGGAAGGATGTGATTGCACTAGAAAGAGGGCAGAAGAGATTTACCAGGATGTTGCCTGGGCTGGAGAGTTTTAGTTATGAGGAGAGATTGGATAGACTGGGGTTATTTTCCCTGGAGCAAAGGAGATTGTGGGGGCACATGATTGAGGTGTATAAAAATATGAGGGGCATAGATAAGGTAGACAGGAAGGAACTTTTCCCCTTGGTGGAGCGATCAATAACCAGGGGGCATAGATTTAAGGCAAGAGGAAGGGGGTTTAGAGGGGATGTGAGGAATAATTTTTTCACCCAGAGGGTGGTGGCAATCTGGAATTCACTGCCTGAAAGGGTAGTAGAGGCAGAAACCCTCATAACATTTAAGAAGCATTTGGATGTGCACTTGCGATGCCATGCTATACAAGGCTATGGGCCTAGAGCTGGAAAATGGGATTAGAATAGTTAGGTACTTGTTTGACCGGCACAGGCTCGATGGGCAAAGGGCCTTTTTCTGTGCTGTAGACCTCTATGATCCCATGAAAAGTTAAAAATTCTAACTCCTCGGTAACTACTACTGACCCCATAACACCCTACTGGAACCCCAAATACCCCACCCGACCACCTTCTTACCCCCACGACCCAACTATACCCCGAAAGCCTAACTACCTGCCCCTACACCCAACTGTCCCCCTGACTACCTGATTACCCTCTCCACCTCCCAACTACCCTCCAACAGTCCGACTAAACCATCACCCCCCCAAGCACCCCCTGCCGCCCCAACTACCCCACCCTGTCACCTGACCACCGGACTAAATGTCCCTAAATAGGAGCGGGGTGTCAATCCAACAATCAATGCCGGATTTCTACTCTACGAAAGATTTGGCCCATGGTTTCTTGAAGTTGGCTTTAAGGTGTTTGGAAAAGAAAAAGATAAATATTGTCCAGCTCAAAATATCCATTGTAAACACTGGGAAATTAGGCTGATTCATTTACTTCAGTAATATTTTCAACCACTCAATTCCACTGAAACACCCCCAAAAATAAATGAAACCCATAAAAACGGCAAACTTCCGCTCGTCCTGGTAGGCCCATGATCACAGTCTCTCCCCTGTCAGGGGAACAGCACTGCTAACATCTTCCAGTTTCATTGCCTTCTGTCGTTAAGGCAGTTTTTTTTATATATAAGCTGGCACTGACTCTTCTATTTTCCAAGAGTCTCACTTTTGTTAACCAGCCTTTTATGTGGAATTATGTCAAATACTTTCAGAAAATCCATACAGACGCCATCCACTGCATTCTCTTCATCAACCTTGTTACTTACTTCATCAAAATATTCAATTAGGTTATTCAAACATCATCTGCCTTTCAAAAATCGGTGCTGGATCTCCTTAATTTGATGGCCATGACTGAAAACAAACCTGGAATCTTCCCATGAACACAGAACCACATGGCAATTTTAACAGCCTAAGGGACATTTGCATTTTTAGATAAATTAGTTTAGTTTGAATTTCAAAGAGATGGTAAGATGTTACACCTAGCCAGAAGGAGCTAAGCCAAACAGTGTGTTTATTTTTCCCAAAGGTTGCTGATAAAATTAGTACTATGAAAAGATTTGCATTATGAGAAAAGTTACAAAAACATATGGGAACAATGGAATTTGCATTAAAAAGAGAGAAACATGTATAAAGAAGATGAGGTTATGTGTAAGGGGAGAAGGAATTCTAAGACCTAACACAAGTGTGAAAAGCCTCCAACGTCTGTGCATAAATTTGCCATCTACAGGAACCAAAGCTGAGAAAACTCGCTTTGAACTTCACTGTCCAGAATATCGTGTGCTTTGCCTGAGTTTGTTAAATCTATTTCTTTTTACTGTTGCCTTAACAGAGGTATAACTGGGAGCCACCGATGACTACAGGAGGCCATGAAACTTACTCAGACATCTGAAACATAGCCTCAATGTGCTAACAATGTGCCCAATAACTACCTGGGTGCATCTGATTTACCTCTGTATAGATTGGATAAGTAACAGGTGCATTAAGCCATGTCTCCAGAGGATATTCTTGACTGTACAGAGACATGAGGGGACATATGTCTGAAATATTATTGGGCAATAACCACCTTAAAATGAAGACGTTGTGACAACTACCTGGGAGGCAAACATTGACTTGTGTAATTCAATGATAATTGTCAAAAATGAGCTGGACTGCAGTGGTTCAAGAAGGCAGCTCACAACCACCTTCTCAACAGTAATTAAGGATGGGCAATAAATGCTGGCCTAGCCAGCGATACCCACATCCCTTGAATGAATAAAAAAAAGGATGAATTCTGTTTTGGTTCACATTGGTAATGATATGTTAAATAGAACAAATAAGGTCCAAGACTTCCAGGTATTTCAGTTAACTTACAAAACACTCTTATAAAATCATTAAATCGTACAGCACAGAAGGAGGCCATTCAGCCCACTGAGTCTGTATCAGCTTTCGAAGAGCAATCCACTAGTTCACTCTTTCCCTTTATCCCTGCCATGATTTTTCTCCTTCAAGTATTTATCCAATTCCCTATGAAGATCACTCTTGAACTTGTCTGTATCCACCCTATCAGGCAGCCAATGCATTCAACATCCTGTTACATAAAAAAGGTATTACCTCATGTCACCTCTAGGTTGTCTGCAAATCACCTTAAATTTATGCCCTCTGGTTATTTTCTGCAGCAAATGAAAAGAGTGTCTTCTCTAAACCAACCTGATAGCTAAAATCTCTCATCGCTGAAACCACTCCGGTAAATACTCTCTGCACCCTCTCATGTCGTTTCTAAAGTGTGGTGACGAGAACCGAATGCAATTCTCTAGTTGCTGTTGTGTATTGCACTAGGTAAGACATGTTCTACTGCAGGCAGCCATTACTGAACTTACTTTAAGTACATCCCCCCAACAGAGAGGGCAGTATAATAAAATGCTCAGATCTTAAGATATACTATGCTTCCTCTCCACTTAAAAAAAATTTCTATTAAAATGTAAAATGGTACATGCAGGTAGGTTCCCAGAGTAAAATGGCCCAAATCTTCTGATGTCCAGAGCAGTGGAATCTGAAGATAGGTCTGTGTTATGCATCCGGACCCTGCTGATGTCCTGACGTGTGCACCCGTGCTGTAATTGCTCGGGACGTCTAAACCTCCAGAGGGCTGATTTGTGCTGCCCTGGACCCTGCACAAATCTCCCTGAGCCTGAGCTCATTATCAAAGACTTGGGCCAATCACATGGGACTTACCCTAGCTACTTACCCAGGAAATGTTACACTTGTGAAGACCTCCGAGATTAACTCAGAGATTAGCCAGTGTAACTGAACTGAACACC
The DNA here is from genome assembly GCA_026770705.1 of Isurus oxyrinchus. Classification (NCBI taxonomy): domain Eukaryota; kingdom Metazoa; phylum Chordata; class Chondrichthyes; order Lamniformes; family Lamnidae; genus Isurus; species Isurus oxyrinchus. Next base: position 114,584,782 of record JANJGN010000006.1, read on the forward strand.
ACACCTGAACTCCGTAGTTGGCAGTTCCAAAAGAACCCAACTAGCAACCCCCACCTGTATACCCAACCAACCTGACCCAATTACCCCACCAACCCGACTGCCCCCAACCCGACTGCCCCACCCAACCTGACCCAATTACCCCACCAACCCGACTGCCCCCAACGTGACTGCCCCCCACCCCACTGCCTCACCGACCCAACCCAATTACCCCACAGACCCGACTTGACTACGCCCCCCGACACGACTGCACCCAGACCCAACTACACTTCAACACGATTACCCTACCAACCCAACTGCCCCACTGACCCAATTCGACTATCCCCCGACCTGACAAACCTCCTGAACCGACCCCACTAATCCCCAAAATAACTGCCAGAGTAATTCACAGGGTTAAAAAAGTGTTTTTCCTAAACACTAGTATATGTTCAACATAAATATCAACATTTGACAAGAAATAATGAAGAGAGGGACATTTTCCTTCTTCTTTCCTACATAATTTCAATTAACCTATCCTTTCTTTCTCTCTCTGTCTAGGCATCACTTGTAAGGCCAGCATTTGTTGCCCATCCCGAACTGCCCTTGAATGAGCCGCTTCCTAGGCCATTTAAGAAGGCAGTTAAGAGTAACCACATTACTGTGGGTCTGGAGTCACATGTAGTCCAGATCAACTAAAGGGCATTAGTGAACCAGATGGGTTTTTATGACAATCGATAATAGTTTCATGGTCACCGTTACTGAGACTGGCTTTATATTCCAGATTTATTAATTGAATTTAAATTCCACTTGTTGCTGAGGTGGGATTTGAACCCATTTCCTCAGACCATCTGGATTACTAGTCCAATGACATTATCAGTACACGACCCAACTCCCCACAAAAGCTTGACTCCGCTTTCTCAACATCTCTGCCAGAGTCAAATCTGAACTTTCAATTTGAATACCATCTCCACTTAATGATTGGCATTTATTTGTTTTAATCAAAGACCCTGGCTCACTTTGGATTCCATGATACCTGCAAACTTTCAGTTTCTTTCTGACTTTCTCGTTGAGCTGTGGGAAGAATTTGTTCGGAGGTTCCTCATACTCTCCCTTTGTCAGATTTCCTCTTTCAAGCAAATACTAGCAGAGTGTCCCTCCAATCTTCACTAGCCATGTGAATGCACCCCACATCTTTATATATGCTTCGCCTTACCACCTCAGTGACTTTTCACCATGGCCTTCTGAGCAGCATTAAACTCTCTTGAGTTTCATGTCTCAAGTATCAATACTCATCTTCGTTTTGTCTTCTTTTTATCTTAACTTTGCGACTGATGTCAGGCTTAAACAAACTAACCCTGTCCAAGGAGTGTGTTTAAACAAAGGTAAGATGAGCAACCTGTTGTAGGCTGTGGTGGGGTTATTTTGAAAATTGTCTAGCCTGTGTTGAAGAGAAATTTGGAATTTGCTGTTTACCTGTCACCTAGAAAATACTTCTACAAAGACCTCTGAACAATCTGTACACTTCTTTCTGCAGCACCATTCAATGCTGCATGATGTGGCGGTATAAGAGTGTGTTTGACTCCACTCTAGTGCCTCCTTTTTATCCCGTTATCTTGTCTTGGCAAGATGCTTGTTTACTGTAATTTGACGAAGTTCTTTTCTTTTGCAAACCGTGATGCAAAGTATTCAATCAGTACCTCAGCTGTGCTGTCTGCCTCCACCAATAAATCTCCAATTTGGTCCTTAATCAGCTCCAGCACTCGCCATCAAGCATGTTACTGTTAACAAAAGGCCTTTGGATTCCCTTACACGTTCGCCACCAATCTATTCTCATGCCATCTCTTTGCCTTTCTTATTTTCTTTTTCTCTTATCCTCTGTATATTTTAAATTCAGCCTGATTTTTCCATTTATTATCAAGCTGCTATCTCTCTTTCATCTCATTCTCTAGCTCCTTCACCATCCAGGTAGCTCTGGCTTTGGTTGCTCTTCTTTTCCCCTCCTGGGAATGTACCTGAACTAGAGCCAAATCATCTCCTCTTTAAATGCTGTTCATTGCTCCATTATATTTCTGTCTACCAGCCTTTGATTCCAATTTATCTGGGCCAGATCCCAACTGAATTCATTGAAATTAGCCCTACTCCAGTTAAGTATTTTTGTTTCTAGATTGCTCCATTTCCATCTCCTAACTAATCTAAATCTTACAATATTATGATCACTGCTCCTGAGATGCTCTCCCACTGTGACATTCTCCACTCAACACACTTCATGCCCCAGGACCTGATCCAGAAATGCCTCCTTAATTGATCTGCAGGCAACATACTGATCAAGAAAGTTTTACTGAGCATGCTTCAGAAATTCCTCCTCTTTTCTCTGCTTAAGCCAATTGCTGCACCACTCATTTTATGGGTAGTTAAAGTCTTTCATTATCACTCCTCTGCTGTTACCAATTGCCCACAAGGAGAATGGACAAACAAACAAACAAACAAGGCATCAGTCACTTGCTTCATAGATTAATTAATGTGGATCTTGTTACCAAAAGCACTTGAAATGATTCAAAGGCATAGCGGTTTAGCATTTTGTGACCTGCATAGGCAATGTCTGGGGATGAATTTGACTGCAGCAGGTGACACCACTCATTGAAACCCTTCCTTGTGATTCTCAACCTGTTGTAACTCTTTCGAGTACAAACCCGTTTCCATCTGTCCCTATTCAGTTGAAGTTATATTGTTTCATAGGTTGCCATTGTGAGAGTTGAACTCTTGATACTCTTTCGAGCACAAATCCGTTTCCATCTGTTTCAGATGAAGTTACATTGTTTCATAGTTTGCCATTGTGAGATTTGAACTCTTAATCTTGGGGTTACAAACCCAGTACCATAACCACTTGGCTATTTAGGCCAAGCCTCAACCTGCTGTATTCCATTGTGTGGCAGCAATGGTCTGAGTATCAACGGTCTTGGTCAGCAAATTTAAAGCCAATGAGAAGCTTGGAGCTTCCATTTGATGATGTTGAAATAGAGAAATTCACCAGGAGATAAACAAAATATCTAAGTTATTGGAATGGAACACAACCATTCACAGCAGATCTTCAATCTACAACATGGTTATTCAGTATGTTTCAAGGTACTGGTGGATAAGGATAACAGGAGTCTTCGGGTTAAGGTGCTTAATTGGGGAAGGCTAATTATAACAATATTAGGCAGGAACTGGGGAATCTCGACTGGAGGTGGATGTTTGAGGGCAAATCAACAACTGACATGTGGGGGTCTTTCAAACGTCAGTTGATAGGAATTCAGGACCGGCACGTTCCTGCTAGGATGAAGGATAAGCATGGCAAGTTTCAGGAACCTTGGATAACGAAGGATATTGTGAGATTAGTCAAAAAAAAAAGGGAAGCATTCATAAGGGCTAGAAAGCTGGGAACAGATGAAGCCTGTGGAGAATATAAAGAAAGTAGGAAGAAATTTAAGCAAGGAGTCAGGAGGGCTAAAAGGGGTCATGAAAAGTCATTGGCAACCAGGATTAAATAAATCTCAAGGCCTTTTATATATATGTAAAAAGCAAGAGGGTAGCCAGGGAAAGGATGGGCCCACTGAGGGACAGAGGTGGGAATCTGTGTGTGGAGCCAGAAGAAATGGGAGAGATACTAACTGAGTTCTTCTCATCAGTATTCACCAAAGAGAAGGACTTAGCGGTCGATTTGTCTAGGGAAGAGTGTGTAGATAGCCTGGAACATGTTGAGATCAAAAAAGAGGTGTTAGGCATCTTGAAGAATATTGAGGTGGATAGGACCCCAGGGCCAGATGGGATCTACCCCAGAGTACTGAGGGAGGCAAGGGAGGAGATTGCTGGGGCCTTGACAGAAAGTTTTGTATCCTCACTGGCTATGGGTGAGGTCCCACAGGACTGGAGAATGGCCAATGTTGTTCCATTGTTTAAGAAGGGTAGCAGGGATAATCCAGGAAATTACAGGCTGGTGAGCCTTACGTGAGTGGTAGGGAAATTATTGGAGAAGATTCTTCGTATAGGATTTACTACCATTTGGAAGCAACTGGATGTATTAGTGAGAGGCAGCATGGTTTTGTGAAGGGAAGGTCATGTCTCACTAACTTGATCGACTTTTTCGAGGAAGTGACAAACATGATCGACAATGGAAGGGCAATGGATGTTATCCACATGGATTTCAGTAAGGCCTTTGACAAGGTCCCTCATGGCAGACTGGTACAGAAGGTAAAGTCGCATGGGATCAGAGGTGAGCTGGCGAGATGGATACAGAATTGGCTTGGTCATAGAAGACAGAGGGTAGCAGGGGAAGGGTGCTTTTCTGAATGGACAGCTGTGACTAGTGGTGTTCCACAGGGATCAGTGCTGGGATCTTTGCTGTCTGTAGTATACGTAAATGATTTGGAGGAAAATGTAACTGGGCTAATTAGTAAGTTTACAGACGACACTAAGGTTGGAGGAGTTGCAGATAGTGAAGAGGATGGTCAAAGGATACGCGGGGTATAGATCGGTTGAAGACTTGGGCGGAGAAATGGCAGATGGAGTTTAATCCAGACAAATGTGAGGTAATGCATTTTGGAAGGTCTAATACAGGTAGGAATTACACAGTAAATGGCAGAACCCTTAAGTGCATCGACAGGCAGAGCAATCTGGGTGTGCAGGTCCACAGGTCACTGAAAGTGGCAAAGCAGGTGGATAATGTAGTCAGGAAGTCATATGGCATGCTTGCCTTCATCGGCGGGGGTATTGAGTATAAAAGCTGGGAAATCATGCTGCAGCTGTATAGAACATTGCTTAGGCCACACTTGGAATATTGCGTGCAACTCTAGTCACCACATTACCAGAAGGATATGGAGGCATTGGAGAGGGTGCAGAGGAGGTTTACCAGGATGCTGCCTGGTCTGGAGGTTATTAGCTATGAGGAGAGGTTGGAGGAAACTCAGATTGTTCTAATTAGAGCGACGGAGATTGAGGGGCGACTTGATAGAAGTTTACAAAATTATGAGTGGCATGGACAGAGTAGATAGTCAGAAGCTTTTTCCCAGGGTGGAAGAGTCAATTACTAGGGGACATAGATTTATGGTGAGAGGAGAAAACTTTAGAGGAGATGTGCAGGGCACGTTTTTTACGCAGAAGGTAGTGAGTGTCTGGAATTCGCTGCCAGAGGAGGTGGTGGAAGCAGGTACGATAGTGGTGTTTAAGAGGCAGCTTGACAAATACATGAATAGGATGGGAATAGAGGCATAAGGACCCCTGAAATGCAAAATGTTTTAGTTTGACAGGCAATTTGATCGGTGCAGGCTTGGAGAGCCGAAAGGCCTGTTCCTGTGCTGTACTTTTCTTATGTGTGTGTTGACGACCACACTCACTGTGTATGTGTGTACGTCTGTTGAGGCCTCGGCTGTTGCTTTCATGCAGCCTTCATGCAGCAACTGTAATAAAACACAGTTACAAATTCCTTAAGGGTGAAAGCTATGTTTCTACCTGAAAAAGCTGTAAGTGTATCATTTAAGTTTTTTCTCCAAACATTCGGATTGTTCATCATCCATCAGGAAGGGCATAAAACACATCAAGTCCAGTGGTGACCAACTACATGACCAGAGAAATCCTTCAGATGTGAAAGGTGCATCACATATGTTTTGCATGCTAGTAACTCAGCAGTTCACTTGATATAATCAAAATTACTATGCTGTATCTATCCTTGATTGTTACACCACAGTCTAAACTGGGACAGAACACCAACGTACCCCTTCCTCCTCCTGCAGTAAGAAGCGCACGTCAGTGAGGGCAGACCAGCCTGAATGAGACAGAGACCGAGTGAGTATATTTGGGAAGTTGGTTCAATTGGGAATTCGGTGCATAGAGGGAAAGTGGTGCTTTAGGTAAGGTTGACTTCAAGAAGTAAAGTGCGCTGAATGGCGAGTTTGGGAGAAGGGCAGGGCAGAGGTACCTTTTTCTTCTACTCTTTCTCAGCCTCCAGTGTTTGGTTTCCACATTGGTGCAGCAGAAGGTGCAGGTAAACCAGTATTATTGGTTTTATCAGTATTCTAAGTACTGTATTGTTTTATCAGTATTGTAAAGTTTACTGACATTGCCAAAACCTATTGGGAGGTGTAGATTTTATTAATTATAATTAATTAACAATTATTAATTAATTAACACATATTGGAGATGGTAGGGCAGGTTATGTGCTGTGATTGCAGGATGTGGGGGCTCCTGGATACTGGTATGATCCAGGACAAACACATCTGCAGTAAGTGTTTGCAGCTGCAGGAACTTCAGCTCCAAGTTATTGAGCTGCAGGATGAGCTACAGACACTGCGGCATATCGGGGGGGAAAGTTACTTGAACACTTTATTCCAGGAGGCAGTCACATCTCTTATGATAGGGTCTTCTGAATTGGTCAGAGTTCAGGGACAGGAGGGTGTGACTGCAAATGAGGCAGGCAAGGGGACCCAGAGCACAGGCATGCAGGAGCCTTAGCCCTTGCAATTATCCAAAAGGTTTGAGGTTCGTCAGCTGGTTTGGATGAGAGTGGGAGTTGCAGGTGGTGAGCTAACTGGCCATGGCACCATGGTACAGAATGCCATTCAAGTGGGGAGAGTTCCAAGGCATGTAGTGGTAGTAGGGGACAGTGTAGTCAAAGGGATAGACACCGTTCTCTGCAACAAAGAGCGTGAGTCCAGATGGCTGTGTTGCTTGCCCGGTGCCAAGGTTCGGGACACCTGCCCAGGGCTGGAGAGGAACTTGCAGTGGGAGGGGGAGGACCCAGTCGTCGTGGTCCATGTTGGTGCCAACAACATAGGCAGGACAAAGGAGGAGGTTCTACAAAGTCAATATAAAGAGCTTGGCATCAAATTAAGAAGCAGAACTTCAAAAGTCATAATCTCTGGATTATTATCTGAGCCACGTGCAAATTGACATAGGGGAAATAAAATTAGGGAGTTGAATGCGTGATTCAAAGACTGGTGTGGGAGAAGTGGGTTCCAGTTCGTGGGGCACTGGCATCAATACTGGGGAAAGTGGGATCTGTACCGTTGGGATAGTCCACACCTGAACCATGCTGGAACCGGTGTTCTTGCGAACCACATAACTAGGGAAGTAGTAAAATAAATAGTAGGGGTAAGATCTGGGAAGATGTGATAAATCCAAGGATTGAGACAAAGCAAAAGAGAAAGGTACTATCACAGGAAATGAAAAACCATGACAGGAAGGGATAGAGAGTACAAATCTAACAGTAAATCAACAGATGAGACTAGAGGTTATAAAAAGAATAAAAGGATCATACTAAAAGCTTTGTATCAGAATGTACAAAACATTTGAAATGAAACAGATGAACTGAGAGTGCACACAGAAATAAATAAGTACGATCTGATACTCATTACAGCAACATGGCTGAAGACGATGTGGATTGGGACCTGAATATTAAAGGGTATAGGATATTTAGGAAGGACAGGGAGTTAGGAAAAGGTGGAGGGGTGGCTTTGTTAGTTAATGATGGTATTAGCATAAGAGAGAAGGATGATCTAAGTTCAGGAAACCACAATGTGGAAACAGTTTGGGTAGAGATGCAAAATAGTGAAGGCAAGAAGTCACTTGTGGGAAATGTGTACAGGCTCCCTAATAGGAACCACATAGTAGGATGGAGCATAAAGGAAGATATAATGGGTGCTTGTCAGAAAGGAACAGCCAAAATCATGGGAGATTTTAATCTGCATGTAGACTGGAAAGGTCAGGTGGGTAAACATAACCTTGATGAGGAGTTCATAGAATGTTTCTGGGGTAGTTTCATGGAACAGCATGTTCTCAAGTCAACCAGAAAGCAAGCTACACTAGACCTGGTATTGTGCAATGAAATGGGATTAAATAATGATCTCATAGTGAAGGCACTCCTAGGTAGCAGGGACCATAATGTGACTGAATTTTACATTCAATTTGAGGGAGAGACGTGTGGGTCCAAAACTATGTTTTTAAACTTAAATAAAGGCAATTATGAGGGCATGAAAGTAGAGCTGGCTAAAGTGAATTGTCACATTTGGTTAAGGGCTAGGTCAATAGAGATGCAATGGCTAACATTTAAGGGGATATTTCAGAATACACAGAATAGATACATTCCAAAGAGTAAGTAAAAGTCCAAGTGATGGACACACTATCCGTGGTTAACTAGAAAGGTTAAATACAGTATCAAACTTAAAGAAGAAGCACATAATTGTACAAAGATAGGTGGAAGGTCAAAAGATTGAACAGAATATGAGGAACAGCAAAGGATGACTTAAAGATTAATGAGGGGAAAAATTAGAGTACGAGAGCAAGCTAGCCAAAAATATAAAAAGAGATAGTAAGAGCTGCGATAAATATTTTAAAAAGAAATAAGTTAACAAAGTAAGCACTGGTCCTATAGAAAGTGATTCTGGAGAATTGATAATGGAAAGCAAGGAAATGGCAGTTAATTGAACAGGTATTTTGCATCAGTCTTTACTATAGAGGATACAAGTAACACCCCAGAGGCAGCAATAAATCAGGAAATGGAAAGGTAGGAGGAACTCAGGAAAATTACAATCACTAGAGAAGTGATACTAAGTAAGTTCCTGGAGTTGCCCAGGTCCTGATGGACTTTATCCCAGGGTCTTAAAAGAAATGTCTAGTGAGATAGTTGATGCATTGGTTTTAATTTTCCGAACCTCCCTAGATTCAAGGAGGATCCCATTAGACTGGAAGATAGCAAATGTAGCCCCATTATTCAAAAAGGGAGGGAGAGCTGGAAACTATAGGCCAGTTAGTTTAACATAGGTAAAATGTTAGAAGCTATAGCAGGGCACTTGAATAAGTTCAAGGCAATCAGGCAGAGTCAACATGGCTTTGTGAAAAGGAAATCAGGATACAGGGTAGGCCATTTAGACTGAGATGAGGAGAAACGTCTTCATTTAGAGGATGGTGCACCTGTGGAATTCTCTACCACGGAAGGCTGTGGAGGCCAAGTCACTGAATATATATATATAAGGAAATAGGTAGATTTCTAGACTCTCAAGGCGTCGAGGGGTATGGGGAGAGAGCAGGAGAATGGTGTTGAGATAGAGGATCAGCCATGACCATATTGAATGGTGGGGCAGGCTTGAAGGGCCAAATGACCTACTCCTGCTTCTATTTTCTATGTTTCTACCAGCTTGAATTCTTTAAGCAAGCAACATGTGTTGTGGATAAAAGGGAACCAGTGGATATACTGTACTTGGATTTCCAGAAGGCATTTGATAAAGTGCCACATCAAATGTTATTGCGGAAAATAAAAGTTCATGGTTTGGGGGTAACATATTGGCATGGATAAAAGATTAGCTAACTAACAGGAACCAAAGAGTTTGCATAAATGGGTTTTCTGGTTGGCAGGATGTGACATGTGGTGTGCCACAGGGATCAGTGCTGGGACCTCAACTTTTACAATTTATGTAAATGACTTGAATGAAGGGATGGTTACTAAATTTGCTGGTGACACAAAGATAGGTAGAAAAGTAAGTTGTGAAGAGGACACGAGGAGAGTACAAAAAGATATAGATAGGCTAATTGAGTGGGCAAAGACCTGGCAAATGCAGTATAATGTGGGAAAATGTGAAATTGTCCATTTTGGCAGAAAGAACAAAAGAGAAACTTATTATCTAAATGGTGAGAGATTGCAGAGCTCTGAGATGCAGAGGGTGTCTTAGTGCATGAATCACAAAAGGTTAGTATGCAGGTACAGCACGTAAGTAGGAAAGCTAATGGAATGTTATCATTTATTGTGAGGGTAATTGAATACAAAAATAGGGAGGTTATGCTTCAGTTATACAGGGCACTAGTGGGACCACATCTGGAGTACTGTGAACAGTAGTGATCACCTTATTTAAGGAAGGATGTAAATGTGTTTGAAGTAGTTCAGAGAAGGTTTACCAGGCTAATGCCTGGAATGGGCAGGTTGTCTTATGAGAAAAGGTTGGACAGACTAGGCCTGTATCCGCTGAAATTTAGACGAATAAGAGACGACTTGATTGAAACATATAAGATCCTGAGGGGTCTTGACAGGGTTGATGTTGAGACAATGCTTCCTCTGGTGGGAGAATCTAGAACCGGGTGGTGGTGGGAGGGGAGGGGGGGGGGGGGGGGGGGGGGGGGGTGGTGGGGCTCACTGTTTAAAAATAAGGGGTCACCCATTTAAAATGGAGATGAGGTGAAATTTTTTTATCTCAGAGGGTCGTGAGTCTTTGGAACTCTCTTCCTGAGAAGGTGGTGGAAGCAGAGTCTTTGAATATTTTTAAGGCAGAAGTGGACCATTCTTGTTAAACAAGGGAGTGATAGATTATCGGGGGTAGGCAAGCTGCAGATTTGAAGTTACTATCAGATCATTAAATGGCAGAGCAGGCTAGAGGGGCTGAATGGCCTACTTGTGCTCCTTGCTCGTATGTTCACAAGTTCATATGTTTTAGAAGCAGCAGTAACTCTCAGGGTGTGTCTCAGCAAATGCTGACTGCAAACTACGAAAATATCTGTCAGTGGGTTAAAACAGTGACATTTAATATCAGTATTTATGTAACCCACAAAGAAATATTTGAGTATGGAGCATTTGTGGGGATACAGCTCACTTGACAGCATGAGTCATTTTTGCTGTCAATAAGTGCAGCGAGCTGATGGTTCAGTTGCAGTAGCATACCTCCTGAGCACTGCAATAAATTGCAAACTCACCGTGGGAAATTGTAAGCTCAGGTGGAAAAACAATTGTTCAATCAATTCGTCTATTCATTTTAATGCACCAGCCCCATATGACCACACATAAAGGTCATTAGTAAAATCATAATTTTAGCTTTAATCATTTAATTCTACCATAGCATCAGTACATTTGACACTGGAATGGCAAGAATGTACACTGAGGTCACTGCTCTAATTAACAGCTTTTACACTGAAACATGCTTCTGCTGTTCTGGAACTAATAGGGACAAGAACAATGGGAACAAGGGTGGACAGAAAGTCAAATCCCAACCTTCTACAACAGAATTATAGCATGAACAGTCGTGACTGCAAGAGATGTATGAGTACTTTGGGTGCTTTCTGTAAATAATAAGCCTGTTTTCCATGAGTTAGTTGGTGAGTCATCTATCATATAAGGCTTACTATGTAAAACAGCAGTGAGTTCACAGACACCCACTTGTGTAAAATGGGTCCCTTTTAGAAAAAGAACATACTGTGGCCACAATATCAGCTCTCAATCTTTCTAGTAATGCTGTCTCTGTTGACAGATCTCAGGTACAGGCTTCCACCACCACACTTACACCTTCAATATTGATTTTATGCAAGTGTAACACATTTGGACTGAAATATTTTATGATACACAGATGCAAAGCAATAGATAGGTTGATAGAGAGTAGTTTAAGCAAATTTAAACAATTTAGAGTTAGAACTAGATATCAAGTTGATCACATCTGACTAACTGCATAAACCAACTATACATATGATCACACCAGCCATTTGAAACTGGTGCTGGCAGCTCATTATAATGATTTCAGCATACAACTATGCTACCTGTGCTATTCATTGGCTACCCAACCACCAAGCACCACCTGCCCCGCTTGTGGCAAAGTCCGCAGAAAGTGCATTGGACCTTTCAACTATATCAGAAACCATTGAACGAGAATAGAAGCAAGTCATCCTTAATCCTGAAGGACTGCCTAAGAAGATTCATTGGCTGTTTGCAGGGGCTGGAAATCAGGCATCTCTCACATCAGTTAGAAGCAGCTGGGCCCTTTTAAAGGGGAGGCAATCTGGCTGTAAAGAGCAAGGAAAGTTTCTGAAGAGAAAAATGGCTAGAAGATGCTAACTAACTGATCAAGAATCACCAACCTGAAGCATTAACTCTATTTCTTTCTCCACAGATGTTGCCTGACCTGCTGAGTAATTCAAGCATTTTCTGTTTTTATTTCTCTGATACTGTGTTGGAGGCTCTGATGTAGGTGGTGAGGGGAAATGGGAGATTTTATTCTTCCAGGAGCACAAAGCCCTCCAGACAACACCTTCATAACCTATGGGAAGACATCACAGAGTAGATCAATGCCAGGTGTTTAGTTCCAAAGACATAACTGTAATGCTACCAAAATGATCTCATTAGAGTTGTCAAGGAAATAACAACCTTCTTACTCTATGTTCACCTTCTGAGTTCAGTATTTACAATATTGACCCCCAACCCATTTACCTTCCCTCTTTTACAATCACAGCCCCACACTTCACTACATCTTCTTGCTTTCACACACACAATTCATCGCTATTATTTCACCCTTAACTTTCCAATTCTTACATATTATAAACACTGTAAACTGACCATTAGACCACGACAGGCACATTCTCAGAACATTTCACAAGACTACCATTAACATGCTCTCCTCTTCCTTGTTGAAGAAGCTTGTGAACAACTCTGGACAGGAGGCTGCGCTGATGTGCTGGTCAGTCTGACTCCGGTGGTGAGAAATTTATTGGAACCAATTCTGAGAGACAGGATAAACTGTCACTTAGAAACGCACGGATTGATCAGGGATAGTCAGCATGGTTTTGTTAGGAGAAGATCGTGTCTTCCTAACTTAACAGAATTTTTTGAGGGATTAACAAGGACGGTTGATGAGGGTGGTGCAGTTGATTTTGTCTAAATGGATTTCAGTAAGGCTTTGACAAGGTCCCACATGACAGAATGGTCAGGAAAATGAGATCCCATGGGATACTGGGGAAGAGGGCAGGTTGGATCCAAAATTGACTCAGCAATAGGAAACAAAGGTCGATGGATGTTGTTGCGAGTGGAAAGCAGTGGTGTTCCACAGGGCTCAGTGTTGGGGCCCTTGCTGTTTGTTGTATAAATTAATGATTTGGACTTAAATATGGGTGGCATGATTGGGAAATTTGCAGATGACACAAAAATTGGCAGTGTAGTTGACAGTGAAGAGGATAGCTGTTGTCTCCAGAATGATAACAATGGTTTGGTTGAGTGGGCAGAAAAATGGCAAATGGAATTCAATCCAGAAAAGTGTGAAGTAATGCATCTGGGGAGGGAAAACAAAGTAATGGAATACTCTAAAAAATAGGAGGATATTGAGAGGGGTTGAAGAAGTGAGACTGTTGAATACAGGTCCCTGAAGGTGGCAGGACAGGTGAATAAAGTAGAATGAAAGCATATGGAACGCTTTCTTTTATTGGATGAGGCATTGAATACAAAAGCAGGGATGTAATGATGGAACTGTATAAAATTCTGGTTAGGCCACAGCTGGAATTTTGTGTACATTTCTGATGACCACATTATAGGAAGGACATTATGGCTCTGGAGAGAGTGCAGAGGACATTTACAAGAATTTTGCCAGGACTTGAAAATTGCAGCTATGAGGAGACATTCAATAGGCTAGGGTTATTTTCCTTAGAACAGAGGGGGCTGAGGGGTGACCTGATTGAGGTGTACAAAATTAAAAGGGGCCTGGATAGAGCAGACAGGAAAGACTTGTTTCCTCTAGCTGAGGTGTCACTTACTAGACGGTATAGATTTAAGGTGACTGATAGCAGGATTAGAGGGGACATAAGGTAAAACTTGGGCGGGCACCTGAAATTCACTGCCTAAATTGGTGGTTGAGGCTAAAACTCTCAAGTCATTTAAAAGGTACCTCAATTTGCATCTGAAGTGTTGTAACCTGTAAGGCTAAGGACCAGGTGTTGGAAGGTGGGATTAAAATGAATGGCTAGTTTCCTTTTCTCTTTTTTTTGGCTGGTGCAGACATGATGGGCTGAATGGCCTCTTTCTGCACCATAACCTTTCTATGGTTCTATGGTCTACAACAGATATACATTCCTCTAAGGTACAAACACCCAAAGGATAAGGTAAATCAATTGTGGTTAACAAAAGAAGTTAAATATTGCATTAAGTCAAAGGATGTGGCTTATGAGGTTGCCAGAAAAAGTGGTAAACCTGAGGATTGGGAGTAATTTAGAGCAAAGGAGGACCAAGAAACTGATTAAGAAAGGAGAAAGAGAATACGAATGCAAACAAGCGAGGAACATAAAGGCAGACTGTAAAAGCTTCTTTAGGTACGTGAAAAGGAAAAGATTAGCAAGGACAAATGTGGGTCCATTACAGGCAGAGACGGGAGAATTTATAATGGAGAACAGGGAAATGGTGGAAAAACTGAACAATTATTTTGCATCTGTCTTCATGGAAGAGGATACAGAAAATCTCCCAGAAATACCAGGCCATCAAGGAACTTGTGAAAGTGAGGAACTAAACTAAATTAGTATTAGTAAAGAGGTAGTACTTAAAAAGTTAACTGTATTGAAGATAAACTCCCTTGACCAGACAAGCTTCATCCCAGAGTGATGAAAGAGTTGGCTAGTGAGATAGTGGATGCATTGGTGGTTATCTTTCAAAATTCTTTAGATTCTGGAAAGGTTAAATACTCAAGTATTTAAGAAGGGAGGAAGCGGGAGAATAGAGAACTACAAACCCTGTTAGTTTGATGTCGTTAGTAGGAAAAATGTCAGAATATATTATAAAGTTTGTGATAAATGAATATTTGGAAAAGAAAGTTAAAATTGTGCAAAGTCAACATGGATTTATGAAAGGAAGATCATGTTTGACAAACTTGTTGGGAGTTTGTTAAGGATGTTACTTGGAACATAGATGAAGGAGAATCAGTGGATGTGGTGTATTTGGATTTTCAGAAGGCTCTTGATAAGATCCCACACAGGTTAGTAAATAAAATTAGAGCACATGGGCGAAATATACGAGTATCGATTGAGAATTGGTTTTCAGACAGAAAGCAGAGAGTAGGAATAAACGGATCATTCTCAGCATGGTAGGCTGTTATTAGTGGCCTATCACAAGGATTAGTGATAATTCCACAGCTGTTCACAATCTATATCAATGATTTGGATGTGCGAACCATTTGTAATATTTCCAAATTTGCTGAGGACACCTGGGTGGGAATGTAAGCTGTGAGGAGGATGCAAGTAGGTTTCAGTAGGACTAAGTGAATGGGTTAGAACATGGCAGATGGAATATAATGCGAATAAATGTGGTCATTTTGGTAGAAAAAACAGAAAGCAGAATATTTCTTAAATGGTGAGAAGTTGGGAAGAGCAAATGTCCAAAGGGACTTGGGTGTCCTTATTCATGAGTCACTAAAAGCTAGCATTCAGGTGCAACAAGCAATTAGGAAGGCAAATAATATGTTGGCCTTCATTGCAAGGGGATTTGAGTACAGGAGTAAAGGCTTGACAGGCCAAATGGCCTATTCCAGTTCCTATGAGAGGAGAAGGTTGAGAGGAAATTTGATGAAGTATTCAAAATCAGAGTAGAGTGGGAAAAAATGTTCCCACTTGTGGAAGGATTCAGAAAAAGGGGCACAGATTTAAGGGGATTAACAAAAGAAGCAATGGTGACATGAGAAAAAACTTTTTCACGCAGCGACTGGTTAACATTTTGAATGCAATGCCTGAGAGTTTGGTGGAGGCAGTTTCAATCGATGCATTTAAAAGAGAATGGACTGGTGTCTGAAAAATTCCAGACTACGGAGAGAAGGCAGGGGAGTGGCACTAAGTAAATTGCTCCTATGGCTTGCCAGTGCACATGCAATGGGCCAAATAGCCTCCTTCTGTGCTATAATAATTCTGTGATTCTATTCCCTATTAGCTCTGTGCTTGCTGACCAATATTAGTTCCTGATCAAGCAACACCTTGACTTTAAGATTTTCATTCTTGTTTTCAAATCCTCCATGGCCTAGCCACTCCCTATCTCTCTAACCTCATTCAACCCCACAACACTCCGAGATATCTATGCTCCTCTCATTCTGGACTCCTTTTGCATTCCCAATAACTGCTCCACCACTGGTGGCTGTGCCTGCAGTTGCTTAGGCCCTAAGTTCTTGAAAGCCTTCCCTATGCTTCCCCATTACTGACTACCTTTAAGACACTGGGCAGAATTTTAGTGCCCATTGGCAGCTGGCGTGTTCGGCAGCGTGAGAGGACAATATGGCGAGCAAGCCAAAAATCGGTTTCACAGCATTGCGAAACCAATTTGCAATCGTATGCTCTGCCCGTCATGGCGGGCCACGTTTCCCACTGTCAGATGCCGGGAACCTCGTTGTAATACAACTGCATATGATTATAAGCCCAGCTCACCGGAACCATCTCCCCATGCTTGATCATTCAGGCACGTCAGCATGATTGCACACTAATGTGTTTTACAACTGTACATAAGTGACAGGCACTTCGCACAGGACTTCAAGTTTGTTTGCCTACCTTGCTTTGGGCAGCAGTCACGGTCATCAACACCAAGATTCACAGCCAGCACATCAATTTTAGCGGGCTCCCGGGAAGGTCTATACCTACCAGACCAGCTGTAAGGTGGGGGTATCTTTTCAACAGTTGCAGGGCTAGCGCTTGCTTGGGGAAGGGGGAAAAGTGGCCTCAGACAAGGGAAGAGGCTGCAGGGTGAGGGCTGTACTGGGGAAGGGGGGTATCCCAGGATGTACAGGGGCACATGTTGAAATGTGCAAGTGACCGCAAGATAGTGAGGGCTGAGGAGGCAGTCTCCAGAGGAGATGAGGCAGATGGAGATGTGAGGCTGTGAGAGAGAGTGATTAATGTCATTTGACGGGCAGTGAGCGAGATGCCAGTGAATGTGTGATGGCCTTGTGAGTGTGTGAGTTGAGAGGGATGAGATGGTTACCTTACCCTGACAGTACGGATGACATCATTCATCCTCTTTCTGCACTAGATGGCCAACCTCTTCTGTGCAGCATTGGCACTGATCACCACTGTCATCACCTACCAAGCCAGAGTGGTGAGATTGCAGGACCTCCTACGGCCAGAGGGAAGGTAAAGGACATCATGGCGGGCCTCCATGGCGTCCAACAGGTGTTCCAGGGACACATCACTGAATCGGGAGGCTGCAGGCTTCTTGCCTTTTGGGGCCATGTCTTCTGTGCAGCAGTCCTGTGCTGGGAGCACTGAGAGGTGTGTGCATAGCTGCACTTTACATATGGCACCCGGTGTGAAGATGCGGAAAGGTGATGGCGTGGTGAGCAAATGAGAGCCCACCCACCTTTGAAATGGTGTGTTTCCTGGGAATGCATGATTAATGAGGTGGGATTGACATGATACGGCATGTATTGCGATCGGCAGGTAAAACGTCCTTTTTCCTGCCTGCTACCGCACTTAGTGCAAAACTGGAACAATTCCACCCACTTTCTAAATCCTACCCCTTGACCAAGCTATTGGTCATCTGACCTAATATCTCCTTATGTGACTCAACGCTATATTTTGTTTCATAGCATCTTGTGAAGTGCTTTGGAATGTTTCATTACATTAAAGGGCCTATTTAAAATCAGTTATTGCTTATTGTTACCCTGATTTTTTTTAATGTCCAAATGTATCACTTCACATTTTTCCAGTTTAAATTTCATCTTCCATGTTTCTGCTTCTGTCCTCTAGTTGGAAATTGCTTAGTTTCCCAACAAAGTTAATAATATGATTATCATATCAGGATTTGTGTAAACGTCAGAGGTCAGCTGGCTCAACGGAGTTTCCGTACAGTCAGCCAGCCATCACGTTATCTATCTGGGATGCATTTTCTGTCCCTTTGTAGACAGGAATTTAATCTGACTAACAGTCAAACTATCAAGGTCTTATTTCCCAAAAATATACATAGTCACTCTTCGTCAAACATTCAGTCCAAGGGTTTTTCATGATTTCCAGCGCCTTGGGGCACTATAGCTGAAAGGTCTTAGACCACGGCCTTTCCCCATTGCACCTCTGAGGCGGCTGCTCCAAGCGTTAGTGCATCCCTTAGCACATAGTTCTGGACCTTGGAATTTGCCAGTCTGCAACACTCGGTCGAGGACAACTCTTTGCACTGGAAGGCCAACAAGTTTCAGGTGGACCAAAGTTTGTCTTTCACCGAGTTGATGATTTTCCAGCTGCAATTGGTATTTGTCTCGGTGTGCAGCCCTGGGAACAGACCATCAAGCAGAGAGTCCTGCGTCATGTAGCTGCTCAGGATAAACCTCGCCAAAAAACACTGCACCCTTTTCCAGACTTTCTTTCAAAGGCACATTCCAGAAGGAGGTGGGCAATGATCTCTTGCCCACCACAGCCACCTAGACAGTGATGTGTGTCGGGAATGAGACGCCAGTCATACAGGAGGATCTGACGGGGAGAGCCCTTCTCACCGTCAGCCAAGCTTGGTGCTTGTTTGAAAGCTCTGGCAATGAGGCATCCTACCAAATAACTTTGGCAGTCTGCTCAGAGAACCATCCAATGTGATCCACCATCTCCTTTCCTGCAGGTGGGAAGGAACCACACTTCATGTGAGATGACTCACATTAAGGGGAAGACATAAGAACAAGATATGAGCTTTTTTTGTTACAATGTCAGGACAGTCGGAAGTCTAGTATACAGAAACCAAACTTGAACACCTTGGATATGCAGGAAACCATGTTGTATGAGTTTGGGCCATAACTTCTGAGCTCCAGGGCAGCGAATCTGGGGGGTGCCCCAAAGATGTGTTGGAGACAACCCCCCCGCCGCCAGAAGTCCCCAAGTAAGGATTACACAGCAAATGCCCAGGAAGTTCAAACTTCCTTTGGGCAATTGCCCTTCACTGGAACCATCCAAATATGCGATTTAAATCACAAACTTCGGATGGTTCAGCCTGTGTTACCCAGAAAAAGTTAGAAGAATTAAAACCACTTCTAGATTCTGGGTAACTATTGTACTGACACACCCCAACCTCCCACAGAACTCCCCCCACCCTCCACGGGACTTGCCCTCCACCGCCCCACGGGACTCCCCCAACACTGAATGGGACTGCCCCCATCCCTCCACTACCACCTCCTGACTACACCCCGGATCACCCCCACTGAATTTCCTCCAACTCACCCAAACCCCCACAAGTCTTCAACATCTTCCCGCAAACCCCCATGGAGCTCCCCACCACCCCTCCACAGAACCTCCATCCAGCCCTTCACCCTCCCCAACCCCTCTCCAGGACTGATACCTGACTCCCGACCTGCCCCCCAACTACCTCCACTCCAGGCCCGAATCAAGACATCCCCACCACACCCCCTCAACTGGGCTGACAACTGACCTCCTCCCACCCACTTCCCAGTCCCAAGCTGACCCCCACACCAACCCCCCACCTCACCCACCTCCAAACCCTACCTACTTACCTTATACACTTATCATCTCCTGGCTTGTCAAAGACCTTTAAACCTGACAGGGCCAAACTTACCTGGTTTACAGCAGCTAATACTGTAATAAAGGGGTGTGACTTACTTACCTGTGACTGAGCTGCCCTCGATGGTAGGCCCCGGGGGTGAGCTGCACTAGCCAGAACTTGCCGGCCTGAGTTGGAAGGCTGGGCAAGAAAGGATCACCTGGATTTCCAGGGACATCATTTCAAATGGAGTGGTAATCTGACTCAATTGCCACTCTATCAGAAGCTACGGCCCTTTATCGTGCAACCTTAATAATTACCGTATTTTTGTGTGTGTTGTAGACTTACACTTGGACAATACACTCAACCCTGAACCACGAGCAATCACCGAAAAGAGTTTGAGGTTTTTTAACACTTCCTGAAATCTGTTACTATACCCTCGCTGTTTACTATATTTTTGAGTTTCATAAAAATTGAAAAGACCAGTGGTCCCAAAACTCCCCCTGGGATAACACCGGTGTTCTGTGGCTGAAACAACCATCTACCATGTCATGTGAGATTCATGTTGGCTGATGCAGGAACAATCATCTAACCCCCCCCCCCCCCCCCCCCCCCACCCTACTGGATTCTTTGGATGGAATAATTTGCAGTATTTGTGGATTCTGCCTTCAAAGACATGTTGGTTTAATAGAAAACCAAATGACAATAATAGGATTGACCCTTGAAGACAAACTAGTGTGTGGTAAGGTTCCTCCTGTCAATAACTCAAGGAAAAAGGTTGGCACAAGTACAAACAGAATCTTGTTCTGCATCTGTGCTATTTCCACTGGGATTATCAATCATAGGAGTTTCACTCCAGTGTTATCTTCGCTGTTAAAACTGTAGATCGAATCTACTGAATCTAGTTGAGGTGTTGGGGGTCCTGTCTGCCGCTGGAGAGCCAGTTAAAGACCCGTGCTCCCTCTATTTGGGAAGGCCTGCCGAACCACAAGTCAATCAGGCAGTGGCAAGGCCAACGGTGGGTCTTTCCCTGGAATCAGGGGTCCGGGGTCCCGGGGGGTGGGGGGAGAAGTCTTGCCTATCAAGAGCTACCAGACAATCAGAGGCCAAAGGCTCTTGAGCTCTGCAGCGCCACTGGGAAGGCTGTGGCTGCTGCTGGAAGGACAAGCATCGGAGTCCCAGGATCGTGGAGCGAGCCAGGCCACAGGTTAAAGTAACGCTCAGTTCTGTTGAAGGGTCACGAGGACTCGAAACGTCAACTGTGCTCTTCTCCGCCGATGCTGCCAGACCTGCTGAGTTTTTCCAGGTATTTCTGTTTCTGTCATAGGTTAAGAAATTGGGGGGGATGGGGGAAGTAGGGTTTTGGTGGCGACCGTGGGGAGAGGGGTGCAGGGATTTGACAGCAATGGCAGGGGAGCGGCATCCCTCCACTCCCCCACCCCATCCCAAAGACCATCCCTCGGTCAGGCACCGAGTGTCTTTGATCAAAGGATTTCCCTTCCCCCCACCCCAAACCCCAGAGGTGACAAACTGGCCTCACAGTTTTAACTGTCACAGTTGCTGCATGTTGACAGGCTCATCTGCAGCTGGTTTAATAGTGGCAGTGGGATGAGCATGGTGATTAATTTGGCCACTTTAGGACCTGAATTGGCAGTGGCTCAGTAGTGTAAACCATGGACCTTACGGTCCAGAACTTAATTCTGCCAGAGGAGGGAAGGCGGTGAGATTCTGGTACGCGACCATCCTGCCTATGTAAATGCTCTTCCTGCCTCCAAGCTTGAGAGTTACGGCATATCAGTGAGAGCAGAAGATTGCAGCCTGTGTTTGCTATCAGTGGAATAAAAATTAAAAGATGAGTTAATCATTGATCAAAATTTTTAACTTCCTCAACAAACGGCCAATAATGAATTAGCAATCTGTATTAAAGCCCATCCACTGGAAACAAAATTTCGGGTGCTGTGTAAAACAGGGCTGCCAATTTACTTAGCGTATGTAAAAGTTCTTTCAGATCTAAGGGCCACGACGTTAACAGATTCCAGAAACTGTTGATGCAGATGTTGAGATTATTTTTAGATGGAAATTAATTTGGGTTTGTGTTGACACCTATGATTCACCAAATGAAGACTACTTATATCGCCCACATTGCCATGGAAGGCACTGACATAATCAGTGTTGCATAATCAGAATCCTAACCTTGTATTGATGTCAACGACCACCTTGTGACCACATTCAGATATAACCCTGAGGGCAAACTATTTACCTGCCCTTTTAACTAACAGTGTAGTTGTGCTGTGGGAAGACAAAACTACTGTAGGCTGGAAACCATACTTATTGTCAAAAAGTACAAAATTGTCAAAATGACTATTTGTCCCCTCTTGGAGTAGCAGGAGGTGTGAATCAGATTCACACTCTGGCAGTTAAAACTTGGTATAGCATCTTTAACAAATTGGAATTTGGTTCTGGAAGAGATTGAAAGTGCTGGGGCCATAAGACTATCAAGTGTAGAATTGAAACTGTTGGGAATGAATGTTATATTCATGCTACATTCATGAAAGAATGTTATATTCATGCTACATTCATGAATGAATGTTATATTCCACAACCAACAGATCAAATCTAAGCTCCACACTCATGCCACATCTGGTCATGAATGATGGTGGACAATTAAACAACTCACGGGAGGAGGAGGCTTCATTAACATCCCCATCCTCAATGATGGGGGAGACTAACACATCAGTGCAAAGGTAAATGCAACCATCTTCAGCCAGAAGTGGATGATCCATCTCGGCCTCCTCCTGAGGTCCCCAGCATCTCTCAATCAATGACAGTCCTCAATCAAGTCAAATCCCTCCCAGATACTACCTCCTGGGATCTGGAAGCCATCTTGTGGGGTAGAGGAAGGGAGGATACCAAATCCACCACGTGCAACTGGACAGAGCAAGAATGACCGCATTGTGAGACTTAGCCACCAATGTAATATAGTCACCAAAACATGCAACAGGGAATGTGGTGAGAATGTAGAGCTCGCTAATTGGAGGTCTTTGAGATGGACATCTACCAGTCATCAAACAGGCTCTCAAAGTACAGTGTGTTATAACATCATCAAATAGTAGGGTGCAGGTTTGATGCACAAGTTTCCCACCTCAGCCTCAAGAGTGAGGTGAGATGCCAAGTTGAAATCAAGCAGGTTCTCACAAGAACTAGTTAACTGTTGCAATCGCTGAAGTTGTGGGTTAGAAATTTCTGTCAAGCTGCAGAAGTAGCAGATCCAGGCAAGACATCTTTCCACCAATTTAGACCATTCCCAATATCATCCTAAATCCTAGGTGAAATTTGCATAATAGTGTACTTATTTCCTATATTACAACAGTGACTAGACTTCACAAGTAACTAAGTGACTGAAAAGCTTTGGGATATCCCATGAAAGGCACCATATAAAAAAAAGTTTGTTCTTCCCTCAATTTTCAGAGATAATGAGGTTCCTATCATTAGGTGATATGGGATGTTGCTCTGTGTTGGTTTTGCAACCTTTAAACTTATAAACAATCTGTGCTACTAGCAGGAAAGACAACATGAAGACGACAAGAATTAATTGCTTCAGTAAGCATGCCAGGATCTCTTCCAGAGCAAGGGTTCAGTCAACATGTTCAGCAATATCAAATTATCCAGATTTTTTTATTTGTATGGCTGCGAAAGAAGTTATAGTTTGATGTTGAGGTTAATAATCCATTCAATGGCTTCAGCTGACACAATGTGAATGATTGTGGTGCCACCAGGAATAGATCTCTCATGGCAGAACTTCAGCTTACTAACTTGAATGTTTACAACCACAATTTGAGCTGTTCCTCAGATTCCACCTTGTATTATTATCACAACTCGGTTCTCGATAGAAGAGAGCTGGAAACCATGCTGCTGCAAGCTAGTGAATGTTCAGTGACTATTTACAGCAGCAAACTTGAGCTGGACTCCATTAGAACCTTCCTCCCTCAGGTTCCAGTTACATGTGATCTGACATCACTGATGATGTACTCTAGCTTTTAGCATAATAGCTATTAACGCTTTATACTACACCTTCCCCCAAGTCTTTCGTTTGACTCATTAACATTAACTATTTACACATCCTACATTTATAGCCTCCCTCCACCCTTACAGTCTCTTGTGCCGGTGGCATAAATCTCCAACTGCGTCCTCGGCTCTCTGGACTTGTAGGATGTGTGCTCCACATAACCTTCTCCTTGGAAGGCACCAACCTATGCAGACAGAGATTTCTGCTTCTGATCTGCAGTATAAAGGCGATCAACAGTGATTTTCCTTTTTTTTCTTTCCCTTCTTTTTGGTACTTTGGGGAAAGGTTGGACTGTTGGCTGCTCTTACTTGAAAGAATGAAGCTCATTCAGCTCCTATGAAGAACTTACAAGTTCAGCTTCTTGAGCAAAGAACTAGAAATTCAATACAAAGTGTACTAATTAAGAAGCTGGGGTCAGAAAAATGGAGTACAGCCACAGGTGGTGTGTTAATGATGAATTAACTGATTGAGGATTAACCTTTCTTTGATGGAAATATATCAGGATCTTCAGGGAGTCTGCAGGGAGTAGATCTGCTTTCAAATTAGTGCAATATTCCAGTAGCACAGCTTAGAAACAGAAATATTGTCCTTAGTTACAGACTCAAAAACAAGTGTGATTTAAAAAAAGTACAGATTGCTCTGATTTTGCAATTCAATTATAAAGCTTTACCTGTGTTCAAATCTTTCAATTCAACTGTAGTTACAAATAAAACTGGGTGAGGTATGCTGGGACAACCTCACTAAAACAAAAACTATTTTACCTTTAAAATTTACAGAGTATAAGGGAGATCAGATTAAAATGTACAAAAACATGACATTCTAGTTAAAAAATCTTACTTTTTGGAAAGATGTTTCAGTAACCTGAGGAGACTATGTCCCTCTGGCAAATAGTGTAAAGTTGTACAGCAAATTCACTGTCCATTGAAATAAAGTGAGAGTCAAACCAAATGATAAAATGTCAAGGAGGATGTCAAATGTCATGATAAATGTCAACAAGAAAAAGAAAAAAATACATTCTTACAAAAGGTTTTGGAGTTGAAATCACAACTTGTGATATAAAAATCAGGGGTTTAAAAGGTTTATTTTATTATAAATATGCTAGCACCTCCTTGAAAATGAAATGATGCGAATACACTAATTGCAAATATCAAACAGAATATCATTACCAACTCACTGATGTTCTGCATTTAGCAAAAGTTTTGTAAGAAACATAAATCATTATCACAAGAAGAGGCATACTGGCCCAATGCATTACAGAAGAAAAGCTCAGGCACGGCAGTCATGTTGGCCATAATTTTGAGTCCTTATTCCATGCAGATTTTATGTTTTTGTGAAACAAGGGCGAAGGACCAAATTCCATGCATTTGGTGACTGTTTTAATTAATTAGAAGACTCCCATCAAAAATTTACACATCATGATCATCTCAATTGACATAATCTCAATTGACATAATCTCAATTGACATAATCTCAATTGACATAATCTCAATTGCCAATATACTGGGCAGAAATTTTCGTTTGGTGGGTGGGTGGTGGGTGGGCCCGAGCGTGAAATGACATGCCAAGTGTGCCGGGTGGGTGGGCCCGAGCGTGAAATGACATGCCAAGTGTGCCAACGTCAA
This sequence comes from Isurus oxyrinchus, assembly GCA_026770705.1. Classification (NCBI taxonomy): domain Eukaryota; kingdom Metazoa; phylum Chordata; class Chondrichthyes; order Lamniformes; family Lamnidae; genus Isurus; species Isurus oxyrinchus. Next base: position 114,609,646 of record JANJGN010000006.1, read on the forward strand.
TGCGCAGTCACGCACCAGGGCCGGCAGCACGCCTGCCAACAATAAAAAGGCCTGTTAAGGCCATTAAATAATCAATTTTGCGCTGCACGTCTAACTCAACAGTTGGCAGGTAGGCAAAAAGGCCAAGCGGCCTTTGCATTTTTTTTGAAAACTCATCCGCGGGCGAGATGAGGGTTTCAAAAGCAAATTAAGATAAAATAAATGTTCCACAATTGAATTAATAACATGTCCTTGTTCATGTGGACAGTGTCACATTTTTGTTTTCTTTATTTTCTTTTTTAACAACACTTCATCTCCCTGAGGCTGCTCTGTGCCTCAAGGAGATTATAAAATGCACACTCGCACACATGAACAAATTTTGCCCTTCACCCCCACAGGCAGCGCTGAGTGCTGCTGCTTGCGTTTCATGCTGGGCAGGCCTGCCAGCGTGAAATCACGGTGCGGTGCTGATCGTGGATGGTGGTCAGCTTCCTGACACACACCTCCCCCACACTCTCGCCAAACCCGCCCGCCAAAGGCAAAATTCTGCTCACTGTTTCTGAATCCATTCAAAAACATAGAAAGATTCATAGTACAGAAGGCCCATTGTGCCTGTGCCAGGGAAAAAAAACCCATCCAGACTGAACACATTTGTATAATCATACTTCTACAAATTGAATTACTGGCAAAACAGGCACAATTAGTCATTTAGTCACAAGAAGTGGTAGGAGTGATTTATCTTCTAATGAAGGCTGGGGACAGGATGATGTAATGGTTTGGGAAACTGTTATTTCATTGCTAGGACTTGGGTGTCAATGCAGTCCAAACTAAAGGCATGATAGTTTACCTGTTGGCTGTGATATCTGAATGCTACACAAGGACCAGAATTTTATGTCCTGCAGGTGGGCACGCGCCTGATCCGAATGGACGTGAAATTGTGCGAGCTGAAGTTGGGTAAGCATCCTGAAGTCATCGCGCGTGTGCACGATATTTCACTCAGCAGGTGCGTGCAGCAGTCGGAAAGATGCCCGCCGACCATTAAGTGGGCAATTCAGCCCTTTAAAATGCAATTAACAGCGATTTTACATGACCGGTCCACATTTAAAGTTGGCGGATGGGCCATTCCCCCAGGCGGCATTCACATTTCAGCTCAAACCTCAGTCCAGGGCAGGATGAAATCTCCGTGGGGAAGTAAAATAAAAAGAGATATCTGGGGACTGTTTTTTTATGAGGTATGCTTTCAGATGCTTGATTGTGCTGCATGGACATATTTTGGCAGCATTTTTGTTGTTTCCTTTATTCTGTGGAGGTCTGCAGCTCCCTGGGGCAGCTGTCTGCCTTCAGGGAGCTGACTAGGAGCGCTCACCCACACCCTCAGTTAGGTCGGCACCCGCCCTCTTCCCACCCCCACTGGCAGTGCTGAGCATTTCTCAGTGCACGTTTCACACTGGCTGGCTGTTAAATAATTAACCAATGTGAAATTACAGTCAGGGGCTGATCTAGGCTGGAGACCCATTTCCCGCCCGGTTCCAGGCCCGCTGATCACACGCGCCTGATGAATGAAAAATTCAGGCCAAGAAGCTGCAATGTACTCGAGAAAATAGTGACAGAAATTTAAAAAGAGGTTTTAATTAGCAAAGGCAAAAAAATGGAGAAACAACACAACAGTTTACATTTATAAAGCACCTTGAACATAGTGAAATTCCCTGAGGCACTTCATAAGAGCGATTATCAGACAATATCTGGCACTGAACCACATATGGAGATACTAGGACAAGTGGTCCAAAGCTGGTCAAAGAGGTAGGTTCTAAGAAGCATCTTACAGGAGAGGAGAAAGATACAGAGGAAGAGAAGTTCAGGGAGAAAATTCCAGAGTAACTGGACAAGGCAGCTAAAAGCACAGGCACCAATGGTGGGATGAAGGAAATCAGGATGCCATAGAGGCTAGTAATGGAGAAACGCTAAATTCTAGAATTACGTAAGAACATAGTAAAAAGCAGCATGATCATATGATATGGTCCCTCAAGCCTGCTCGACCACTCAGTAGCATCACGGTTAACCTTCTGCCTTGACGCTATTTTCCCACCCACTCCCCATATCCCTCAATTCCCTGAAGATCAAAGCTGAACACAGTACTCCATGTGTGGTCTCACCAAAGCCCTGTACAATTATAGCATGACTTCCATGGTCTTGTACTCTGGTCTCCTTGCAATAGGGCTGGAGAATGATACAAATATACAGAGGGGTGGGACCATGGAGAGATTTAAAACCAAGGATGAGAACTTTCAAATCATGGCATTGCTGGACAGAAAGCCAGTGTAGATCATCAAGAGGTGAATGAAGAGTAGGATGTAGGGAAAATCCATCTGGTTCACTCATGTCCTTTAGGGAAGGAAATCTGCTGTCCTTACCCAGTCCGGTTCCAGAAATGTGGGTGACTTTTAACCATCTTCTGAAATGGCCTAACAAGCCACTCAGTTCAAGGGCAATTAGGGATGGGCAATTAATTGTAAAAAATAGAAAAAAAACTTGGTGGAGTTAGGATATGGGCAGCAGAGCTTTGGATGAGTTTAACTTCACAGAGGGTGCAAGGTGGAAGACTGACCAACTTAGTCATCAAAACCATGATCAGTGAAACTAGCAATTAGGAATCCTAGAATCAGCAAGGTAATGTTTGTGTGGAATACATTTGGTCAGCCGTCGCCCAGTTCTTTTTTCTTTAATCTTTCATGGGATGTGAGGGTCACTGGCAAGACAAGCATTTATTGCCCTTGAACTGAGTGGCTTACTAAGTCTTTTCACAGGGCAGTAAAGAGTCAACCACTTTGCTGTGGGTCTGGAGTCACATGTAGACCAGACCAGGTAAGGATGGCAGATTTCCTTCCCTAAAGGGCATTAGTGAACCAGATGGGTTTTTTACAACAATTGATGATAGTTTCATGGTCATCATAACATAAGCTAACTTAATATTCCAGATTTATCCACTGAATTCAAACTCTACCAGCTGCTGTGGTGGGATTTGAACCCATTAGCCTCAGTCTCTGGATTACTAGCCTCTAATTTACTAGATTACCACTATGCCACCTTCTCCCCTGGTTTGTGAATTGTCATGAAATAGGCAATTTTATTCAGAGCCCTTAAAGAAATGTCTCTGAAAGAAAGTGGGAAAATTCAGACTGGTGCATTAAGAAAGTTTTCTTTAAGATTTGGGTTAAGCAACAATATTGAGGCAGCAGGGATGAACTTCACTCTGTATTTAATGTATCACACCTGACCCAAAGAGCTTGATTCAGTCAGTAAGTGGGTGACTTTTAGGACAAAACTGGGTTTAGCAATGAGACAATTTACCAACTTGTACTGTTACTAAATAAGGACTATGGTGGCAAATTATTAAAGGGACCACTGGCCCCAGTAGAATTTTTACTCAGGAGTAAAACTTGAGGACAGGTAAGGGAGAACAAAACTGGAAGACAAAGTGACTGGATCTGCTTCTGCAGCAGCTCCTGTACCCCCTGGTGCTGAACATCCTGTATGCAGATGGAGGCCAAAATGTGGCACCTGTTAGCTCTTTGAGCAGGAGACAATGCAATCCTGACTGACCATTCTGAATTCTTTTGTTAGTACCTGAAAGGAGCCAATGGTGTGGAGTTTAGTTTGGCAGACACTTTCAGTTTAACTGGTAGCACTAAGATAAAAGCAAAATACTGCGGATGCTGGAAATCTGAAACAAAAACAGAAATTGCTGGAAAAACTCAGCAGATCTGAAAGCATCTGTGGAGGGGAAGACAAGAGTTAACGTTTCGAGTATGTATGACTGATGATTTTTTGTTTTTGTAACTGGTAGCGCTGTGTATGTTACTTCTTGATTTTGGGTCTGGTTGCATGAGACGACACAACTGAATGATTGTATCCCTAGTGAACTGCAGTCTCAACATGCATGATTCCTAAGGGGTTTGGGGAGCTGACACCGCTGTGGTGCACTGCATTTAGTAACAAGTCCAGATGGTCCACTTGCCATGAACTTGTGCCTACCAGGCTGTCTTCAGCTATTATTACTGCTGCTCGTCTTGCAATGTTACACATGTGCTACTATGTGTTCTGGAATGTTCTTCTCCATCTTTCAGAATGATTGTTCCTCTTTAGTTCTTCAAATCTGATGTGCATCATAGTATAATTCAGTTGAAGGAAATTAATGTTATTTCAAAATGAAAGGCTGAAGAAATGTAACCCCTCGAATGACATTCATACATTTACCCATTTGGTTTATTATAATCAGTGTGTATGAAACTCTGATTTGTTATTGACAAAATCACAGAAGATAGAATTGAAATGATACAAGCTAGTTGGAATGTAAAACCCTTCCAATATCTGCAAAACTGTACCCCTCCAAAATAAATCCACTGTTCTTCAAACTCTTGGTGCTTTTGGGGAGAGTTTGAGGTAACTTGACAGGGAGATCAGAACCTGAACATTGATTCAAAGGCGAGAGAAACAAAGCTGGAAATAGAAAACATAAAATTAGAAAGTAATAATGGAAAGCTGAGGAAACAAAATTTGGAAAATAGATAACAGACAGAATCATGCATCTGTTGGTGCTCAGGGGCATTAACTCAGGTGGGTGGATGGGAGGCAGGGACCCTGCCACTGTTCAACCTCCACCCCAATTAAGTCTGTGGAGTAACAGCCCATGGATGGCCTTCCGACCCTGCCACCTTTAAATGGCCAACTAATGTCCATTTATGAACCTCAATCCAATGCTCATCCAGCGGCAAGCAGGGGGCTGGCCATACCAGGAGCATGATAAGCAAATTGCAGACTCCTGGAGAAGCGGTGGGTCTCTTGTTCAAAGGCACTCAGTGTCTGATCATGGGACCTGGCATTGGGTGGAGGGAGGTGGCACTCACTTGTGCCTGGGTCCCCCCTTGATCCAAGGCCTCAGGTAGGTATGGTACCAGCAGAAGCCACCGGCTCCCTGTTGGTATATGAACATACAAACAAGGAGAAGTAGGCCTTTTGACTCCTTCAGCCTGCTTCGCCATTTAATAAGATCATGGCTGATCTGATAGTAACCTCAAATCTGCATCCCGTTTACCCCGATAATCCATCATCTCCTTGCTTACCAAGAATCTATCCACCTCTGCCTTAAAAATATTCAAAGTCTCTGCCTCCACCGCATTTTCAGGAAGAGAGTTCCAAAGACTAACGACCATCAGAGACAAATTTTCACCTCATCTCCATTTTAAATGAAACCCTCTTTGTTTTTAAACAGTGACCCCTAGTTCTAGATTCTCCCACATCCACCCTGTCAGGACCTCCCCCTCAGGATCTTATATGTTTCAATCATTTGTCATGAAAGTATAATAATTCTCATAATATTGTTGCGAATTTATTGTAAAAGTAGGTTAATATTGAGGTTTGGATAGTTTCTCTGTGTGTGTGGGGAGGGGGGTGTGGGATTTAATTGAATTGGAGACAGCTGGTCTGGAGGCTTTGACTCATCAAAAGAAGCTAGGTTTGAAATGCTAAATACGTAATCAGGGCTGAAGTCTTAGAATGTAAGGTGAGGGGAATTTGCATTTTTTAGATAAATCAGGGCACTTTGAATTTCAAAGAGATGGTAGGATGTTTAGACCTATCTGGAGAAGCTGGGCCAAGCAGTGCGTTTATTTTTCCCAAACATTACAACAATATTAGTACCATGAAAAGATTTATACCATGAGAAAGGTAAAGTTCCAAAGGAAATTATGGAATTTACATTAAAAGGGAGAAACATGTATATGGGAGAATGAGGCTATGTGTTAGGGAAAGCATTGTAAGATCTACCAGAAGTGTGAGAAGTGTTGCGGAGTACAAGTGTGGCCGTGTTGCTGCAGATGTTCATTCAGTTGGAGGCTGCTGAATCAACTATCTATCATGGAGAAGTTTATGCAGAAAAACAACTTTGACCACAAGTCCATCAGGCAGTGTTCTGTAGGTAATGTCCTTGTGGCCTAGTGGGAAAAGAAGATGGTGGATCCTATCAGATGGTTCCCTGAGCAGACTGTCACTTGGCAGACTGCCACATCACCAGAACTTTCAATTATGCACCAAGGTGTAGCTTGGCTGATGGTGAGAAGGGCCCTTGCTGTCAGATCCTTCCTACACACCCGGAGTCTCACCCCCTTCACACTTAGCCATCGAGGTGCCTGCAATAGGGAAGAGACCATCATCCACCTCCTTCTGGAATGTGCCTTTGCAAAGCAGATCTGAAAAAAGATGCAGTGCTTTTGTGGAGGTTCATCCCGAGCAGCTCTGTGACACAGGACTGTCAACATCAACTGTGGCTGGAGAACCATCAACTCAGTGAAAGGTGCTCTTTGGCCTACCCAAAACCTGTTGCTCTTTGAGTGTGAAGAGTTGTCCATGACTGATTGTTGCAGACTGGCAGATTCCAGGGGCTGAGGCACACACTAAAGCTTGAGACAGCAAAGATACAATGGGGAAAGGTCATTGTCTAAGGCCCTTCAGGAATCATACACTGAGGAGCTGGAAACAGTGAAAAAACCCTTAGGTGGTATAAAAGCAAAATATTGCAGATGCTGAGAATTTGAAATAAAAACAGAAAATGCTGGAAAAACTCAGCAGGTCTGGCAGCAACTGTGGAGAGAGAAACAGTGTTAAAGTTTCTAGTCCATGTGACTCTTCTTTAGAGCTAAAGAGAAGTAAAAATGTGATGAATTTTATACTTTTTAAGAGAGGGTGGAGCAGATGGAGCAAAATAGAAGGTCAGGGATAGGTGGGAGCTCAGGAAAGATTGAAAAAGATGTCATGGACACAAGACAAAGGGAGTGTTAATGGTAATGTTAAAGACTAAAGAAGGTGCTGATAGTGAAATAAAGGTAAGATTGCAGAATGTGTTAATAGCAGAACAAGAATCAGCACTTTGTGAAAGCACAACACAAAAACAAGTGATAGATGGCCCTCTGGTGCAGTGGTGGGGTGGGTGGTATTTATGAAAAAGGATTAAATAAATAAAAAAAATAAAAACATTGCATTAAAAAACAGGTAAAGATGGAGGAGAGACTTCATGGTCTGAAGTTGTTGAACTCAGTGTTAAGTTCAGAAGGCTATAAAGTACCTAATCGGAAGATGAGATTGTTTGCAGTGGGATTCACTGGAACATTGCAGCAGGCCAAGGACGGACACCTGGGCATGAGAGCAAGACGGTGTGTCGAAATGGTAAAAGACAGGAAGGTCTAGTCATGCCTGCCGACTGAGCAAAGATGTTCCGCAAAACGGTCACCCAGTCCGCATTTAGTCTCTGCTGTGTAGAGGAGACCGCATTGGTTGTATGTATGAAATGTCATGAACATTGTGAATATTGACTGTAATTTTAAATGTAGTAACATACAGATTTGGATGAAACTAATTTGGTTTTTACTTTATGTAATGTCAAAGTCAAACGGTCATCTAATGCATTTCTATAGATTTTATCAATAAAGTATATTTTTGAAAAAAATGAAGGTTATGCTCAGATGTATAAAAAACTAGATCAATTGCAGTTAGAGTACTGTTTACAGTTCTGGTCACCACATTACAGCAAGAATGGTATGTCATGAATGTGTAGTTGTGATGCAATAGAATTTGTAAAACTACAGCTATTCTTTCTTTTTAAATGGACACAAGAAGCCTTAGAGATGGCTGCTAAAAGTCACCTGATCTTTTCAACTGCAACATGGTCAAGCTTCCAGAAACTCCAAGTGGATTATACGTAGACATATCCAGACATGTGAAGACATTTGAAATTCCATTCGCATTTCCCCAAGGGTAAACAGAAACTCATTGTGTTCTCCCTGGAATAGCTCTTTCCAATCTCCTCATACCTGGGAGAATAGGAACCATTTAAGTTAATGGCTGAGACATTTAAAAGGTTAAAATGGTAATGGATGGGACTACATTCAATAAACCAACCCAATACCTAACATGGAAGCGTGATTCGACAGTATGGGATAGCAGCCATTTTAGATTTTGAACTGTATAAAGACAGTGAACTGTAAGCGGCCATTCTTGTGTGCAGAACCATCTTGAACAGTGTGAAGAAAGCACCCTGAAACAGAAACTATTTTTCAACAAGAAGACACTGAGGAAACTTATCAGAAACAGCTTATGGACTGCTGTTCGAAAACCAGGCTACCAAGAGCCACCATCTGCAGTACTGTAGAAGTGAAAACAGGAACATTCACTCACTCCCAGGATCTGTCCTACTTGTTCAATCAATCTAAAAGAAGGCAAACATCGACTTTTTTTTAATTTATTCATTCATGGGATATGGGCATCACTGGCTAGACCAGCATTTATTGCGCATCACCAATTGCCCTTGTACAGAGGGCATTTAAGAGTCAACTACATTGTTGTGGGTCTGGAGTCACATGTAGGCCAGACCAGGTAAGGATGGCAGATTTCATTCCCTCAAGGATATTAGTGAACCAGATAGATTTTTACTTCAATTGGCAATGGTTTCATGGTCATCATCAGAATTCCAGATTTTTATTGAATTCAAATTTCACCATCTGCTGTGGTGGGATTCAAACCCAGGTCCCCAGAGCATTATCCTGGGTCTCTGGAATGCTAGTCAGTGACAATACCATTATGTCACCGCCTCCACGACTGGTCAGCTGCAGAAACCATCACAGCTGCAAAACAAAACCTCATGTTTCATCTTCTTCACTTCGGAAAGGAGGAACTCAAGCAACAGGTCTGCAATGATATCTCAAAGAAGAGATTACAAATCAGTCTCTCAAAGTATTTGCTTTTAACCTTTGTATCTAAGTATCTGCTTTTAATCTTTGTATCTGTATTTTTGTTACTAACTTTATCACTTTTACCTAAGGAACCTTCATCAGCAGTTCTTGTACCTTTATCTTGTTTAAGACTAAAGCTTGTCTGCTGGATTATGTTTAAATTGAACCATTCATAAATTAAAAAGGGGCACATAAATTCTTATCTCACGGACCACTTTAAGGAATGCCTTTTACATGGTCGTGACCGTTATTAGACTTCCCCTCATTGGCACACTTGTGTAATTAATAAGGTTTAATTTATCAAATTGTACTGTATATAAGCTTAGTGACAATAAGTCATAAAATGTATGTATTATTGAGGTGATTCTTGAAGTTTGGGGTATGTTTTTAAGAAAGTCTTTAAAGTTGGCATCCCTTTAAGTGCCAAATTGTGTGATATAGCTTTAAGAATGAACACATGGGTTCATGAATGGTTTTCATTTGCCATTACTATCCTTTTTGACATTTCTCTGCTAATGCAGAATTCTTTTTTGAAGATATCTTTAACTGTGACCTCCTCCATCTCCATGTCCTCTGCTGCAATTTACAGAATATTTTTGTGCCATTTGTTGTCTCTGTGGCTTGCATATTTTGAATTGCCCTCCTATGGCAACAAGAGCTTTCTGTTTCATGCAAGCCCTCCAAGATGAACTGGCTTTCGAGTTTGCTACTCGGTTATTTTCCACAAATATCACACACACTCTACAAACATTTCGATATTTACACCAGCTGCCTGCGAATTGTGAAAGGGGCATTATTATATAGTTAGCTGTTTTATTTTCCCACGGTCCAAATTGCACATTTTAAAATTATGTGTTTCTGCCATCTTGTTAGCAGTGCAAACAAAAAAAGACAATTATCACCTCTATCCGTAAAAACAGAAAATATAGCCCTATCAACGGGAAGGGCTAATTTTCCAACCCCTTCTCCATGTGGCCACAGATCAGACAAAATACACCCACAATGTGATGTTCCCATAGCAGAGGCCTGAAGCATGGAATGAAGGAGGAAAACCAAATGACGCTGAAATGAATTCAGTAAAAATCTGGCAATTTGATGACCATGAAATCATTGCCAATTGTAGTAAAAATCTATCTGGTTCACTAAAAACCTTTAGGGAAGGAAATCTGGTGTCCTTACCCTGGTCTGGCCTACATGTGACTCCAGACCCACAACAATGTGGTTGACTCTTAAATGCCCTCTGCACAAGGCTTCAAATACAGTAGCCAACAAGCCTACACACCTGAAGTACATCCTAGTGGTTTTAGGACTGGGACACTAGTTTGCATCCTGACTCTGCTCAAACTGGAGGAGCTGTGCAAGCTGGGAGCAAGGTCAGGGGCTACTCTTACATTTGTGTCTTAATAAAGTGGAGACCCAAGTAAATGAGACAAGAGGTGTGTTGGTGAAATCCTATCGTATTTCCATATTATTTCAATGTTTGCAATTCTCCTGCAGAGTTTCTGGAAATCCCAGGCAATGCAAAGGCTGCAGAGACCCAGCATCACATTCCTCTGTCTCCTGCATGGTGTTGGGAAAACAAGTACTCCCAGGTGAACAACAGGCGGTAATGAGCCTGCTGTAGTTTTGGAGCATGCAAGAGTTAGAAGGAGGAAGAGTCTGTAGAATAGTGTATTTGTAACTACCATAGTAACATCAATATAACACTAGAAGCATGGAGGAACCTGGGTATCCTGTATTCCATGGAGACAGTGTACTGAAGTAAAAGGGTACAAAATTTGAGCAGTTCCTTTATGGGCATCTAATTTCCATCTATTTGTTGCTTGAAGGAGACCAATCTGGTTGGCCACAGAACAGGAAAATCAGTTTCTTCAAAAACAAATCTCAGACATTCAATTCTAGAACAATGTGAAACTCGAAGCGCAAACTCCCTTCAGAGGCCACAGGTTCAACTCTGGTTTTTATCCAGCATCTTGCCTAAAATGTTACCTGTGCTTTTAACATTCCCTCAAAATGTAGAAGCTGAATGATGTTCCCAACCATTTGGTGTTACAAGATAACTTTGAAGCTAGAGAGGCTAAAATATGAGTCAGATTTTTTTTGAAGTAAAAAGGTACCTCACCAGTACGAATCTCTCTGCAGCTTTATTTTTAGTGAAGATATTTGGTTGCAAGTCACAAATTGCATATCAAATACCCACCTGTCATAATGAGGTCGTGTTACCTTGTTAATCATTCAAACCACTGTTTTATTAATATATTGTACAACAACTTAGACACCCTTTTCATGTACTATTCTTCAAAGAATAGTTTTGTATCTGAACAGAAAATGGTCATTAGGACCAATAAACCTGACCTATAATCTTAAAAGACATTAGCATTTATATGTTGTCTTTGATGACCACTGGACATCCCAAAGTGCTTTACATCCATTGAGACACTTCTGAAGCATAATTATTGTTGTAAAGTAGGAAATGCATCAGCAAATTTGTGCACAGCAAGCTTTCCCACCCCCCCACCTCTTCTACAAAATAGCATCAAGGGATCTCAGAGGCAAGAGTGCAAACAATTGGGCCACATGTGACACATGACTAGGCCTGCCTGCTCTCATATCCCTTAATAACCCTTCTCCAACAAGGCATCAAAGTGCCTCTTGAGCTGATGCTGCCCACACTAATGGATTTTCCAATATTTCTATAAAGGAGAATAAAAATAAAAAATATGAGCAAGTGCCAGTGTTCAGGTGTTAACGGAGCCCAGAAACTTCTGCAAAGTATTTATAATCATTGCTGGATTTTCCAAGGATTTTTTCCATTGTGCTGAGTCTTTTGGTACCTTTCAGTCTACACTGAATTACCACCTATGTAATATTTACTTCATAATGGACAGGTAATTCCAAGGCAACAGTTTGATTCAGGTTCTCAATTTCAGGTTACCAGATAATTTCAAATAAAAAAAAAGTGCAGGTTTGCTGAAGGGTTAAGCACCAGTCACACCATGGCTGAAAAGAGTGCAAGAGAAGACAAAGTACATCAGTTTGTGGTGGTTCAGTGACATTAAACTTTGGGTTAAAACTGTAGATTGTGGGAGGATTTGAAGATTGTAGTTCCTTCTCTGCATCCAAACAATCAAATTGTTGATGTCTATTTGTTGATGAAGAAAATCAATATAAAAAAAGTGACAAAATTGGAATAGAGCAATGCCTTTTCAGATGTTAGAGAGCTGATATATTTATTGTTTTTCATAATCACCAGCTTAAAAAACAGCATTTAAGCCAAGATAAATCAAAGATATATCATGACTTAATACTGAGAAGCAGAGACATTAGGACTAAATTGGACCCATTGCAACACATAAACTGAGGGGTCTGTAATGTCATAATATGAAGGAACAGGATGTGCAAAGTAAGCGGTCTCCCCAACTCATTTCCAACCTAACTGTCATGTTTTGAACTGTATAATGTGCTGTTCCCTATCAGAAAAATGAATCAATCTTTTTATAGAAATTAAAACATATCTGACACCCGCCTATAGATAGACAAGAGACCAAGAACGATGTTTTGAAAGTTTCTGAGATCTGGTAGCACTTATTGTGATTCTAGCCGGATCTGCAGGTGGGTCAGTTGTAAGAGAACGGTCAAGTTTGCAGCCTCTGAATGTGAGGGTAGCGGAGCTGGGACCTGACCAAGGGGGATCAACTGGAAGGTGAGAGAATAAAGGCCTTGGTTTGGACAAGGACTTGAAACGTGGAGGTAAGGGAGCGGTTAAATAAATCAACATCTGCCACATAAATAACTCAATATATAAAATCAGAATTAGATTGAAAGGCAGGAATTGCTAAATAAGTTATTGTGGGAGGAATTTTCATCCCTACTTCGAAGCGCAGAGTCAATGTTCCCAACGTCGCTAACCTGACTTGGCAGAAAGTGCCTGGGATGTTCTAATTTTCATTCCGGGGGTTGGGTGGGAGGAGGGGGGGGGGGGGGGGGGGAGGCGGTGGGAGAGGAGGTTTGTGAGTGTCGCGGGTGCAGGATGGAGTCAAGCCATCACTTCCAGAAACATGCAGAAGCAGCCACAGGGCCTGATGGGTGTAGAGGCAGGCTGTGTGAAAAGCGCAACTCAGTTATCCGTGGCTTATCAATAAATCAATAAACAGCCCCTAGCCTTCACAATAATAACACCCCACACAATCCCCATAAACTCATCCATACCAACTCATACCACCTCATGCCACCCCCACCCATTCCCATGGCCTTGCATACTCCATGCCAACCTATATACCTCTAGCCACCACCATGACCCTTTATAGCCCCTATACCAACTTAGTGACAACTCATGCCAACCCAGGGTCTCCTATCCTGCTACCCTTTTCCCTTATACTCCTTATTCGCCACGCCAACTTACATAATATCCATCATAGGCAGACTTCAGGACCCATACTGAGATAAAAGATAAAATAAAGTTCTAAGTGTCTATTGTTGACTTCACTGTTAAAAAAAACTGCTAAAAACCCTTCAAGTACTTATTCCATTTAAAAACAGCCAATTGTACTCATAGCCCCACATCAAAGACTTTATAACCACTTGGAGCTGTCAATCAAACTGTGAACTTATAGGCCCCCCACTGTTATGTTGATAGGTTCTGGAATCAGTCATGCAGCACTAATCCTATAATGACAGTCCTCAAGCTTATGTCTACAGGGAGCTAGTGAAATTACAAGCAGTTACAGTGGGTTTTTTTTTGTTTTAAGTTGAAGAGCTTGGAGATTCAAATTTCTTGGCAGCTTGATAGTTCCAATGACATTATCCATGTTTTATGCGCATTCATGCTAATTTTAACAATCCCAAAGGGCACCTTAACCTCTCCCAAAGATATCTCTAGTCCTACCCAAAGGGTCCCTTACCTCTCCAAAAGTGCACCCTAACTCCCCAAATGACTTAAGCAGCTTTAGAACATTTGCTCAAATGTCTAAAGCCCATGAGTCATGTTTTGCACATCCCACTAATGAGTGAATAAATTTCTCCTCATCACAGTCCTAAATGAATGGCCCCTTATTCTGAAATTGTTCCTCCCTGTTCTAGATTTCCTACCCAGGCGAAACAACCTCTCAGTGTTTACCCTGTCAAGCTCCTTCATAATCTTACCTGGAAAAACTCAGCAGGTCTGGCAGCATCAGTGGAGAAGAAAAGAGTTGACGTTTCGAGTCCTCATGACCCTTCGACAAAACTTGAGCTTGAGTCCAAGAAAGAGTTGAAATATAAGCTGGTTTAAGGTGTGTGTGGGGGGCAGAGAGAGAGAGAGAGAGAAAGAAGTTCTCTCTCTCTCTTCCCCCCCCCCCACCACACACACCTTAAACCAGCTTATATTTCAACTCTTGCTTGGACTCGAACTCAAGTTCTGTCGAAGGGTCATGAGGACTCGAAACGTCAACTCTTTTCTTCTCTGCCGATGCTGCCAGACCTGCTGAGTTTTTCCAGGTAATTCTGTTTTTGTTTTGGATTTCCAGCATCCGCAGTTTTTTTATTTTTATCCTTCATAATCTTGTATGTTTCAATGGGATCACCTCTCATTCTTCTAAATTCCAGGGAATATGCACCCAATTTACTCAACCTTGCATAATAGGACAACAATCTCACCCTTGTTACCAAACCAGAAAACCTTTGCTGTGCTGCCTCCAATACAAATATATCTTTCTTTAAATGTGGAGCTCACAATTGCACACAGATACGCCAGGTGTGGCCTCACCAAAGCCCTGCAGAATTATAGTAAGGCTTCTTTATTCTTGAAAACAAAGAAAACTGCGGATGCTGGAAATCCAAAACAAAAACAGAATTACCTGGAAAAACTCAGCAAGTCTGGCAGCATCGGCGGAGAAGAAAAGAGTTGACGTTTCGAGTCCTCATGACCCTTCGACAGAACTTGATTTCGAGTCCAAGAAAGAGTTGAAATATAAGCTGGTTTAAGGTGTGTGTGTGGGGGGGGAGGAGAGAGAGAGAGAGACAGAGGTGCTTGTGTAGACAAACAAGCAGTGATAGAAGCAGATCATCAAAAGATGTCAGTGACAATGGTGCAAAAGAACACATAGGTGTTAAAGTTAAAGTTGGTGATATTATCTAAACGAATGTGCTAATTAAGAATAGATGGTAGGGCACTCAAGGTACAGCTCTAGTGGGGGAGGGGGGAGCATAAAAGATTTTAAAATATTTAAAAATAATGGAAATAGGTGGGAAAAGAAAAATCTATAAAATTTATAGGGGAAAAAAGGGGGAAACAGAAAGGGAGTGGGGATGGGGGAGGGAGCTCACGACCTAAAGTTATTGAATTCAATATTCAGACCGGAAGGCTGTAAGGTGCCTAGTCGGAAGATGAGGTGTTGTTCCTCCAGTTTGCGTTGGGCTTCACTGGAACAATGCAGTAAGCCAAGGACAGACATGTGGGCAAGAGAGCAGGGTGGAGTGTTAAAATGGCAAGCGACAGGAAGGTTTGGGTCATTCTTGCGGACAGACCGCAGGTGTTCTGCAAAGCGGTCGCCCAGTTTACGTTTGGTCTCTCCAATGTAGAGGAGACCACATTGGGAGCAACGAATGCAGTAGACTAAGTTGGGGGAAATGCAAGTGAAATGCTGCTTCACTTGAAAGGAATGTTTGGGCCCTTGGACGGTGAGGAGAGAGGAAGTGAAGGGGCAGGTGTTACATCTTTTGCGTGGGCATGGGGTGGTGCCATAGGAGGGGGTTGAGGAGTAGGGGGTGATGGAGGAGTGGACCAGGGTGTCCCGGAGGGAGCGATCCCTACGGAATGCCGATAAGGGGGGTGAAGGGAAGATGTGTTTGGTGGTGGCATCATGCTGGAGTTGGCGGAAATGGCGGAGGATGATCCTTTGAATGCGGAGGCTGGTGGGGTGATAAGTGAGGACAAGTGTTCTCCAATCCTCTTGCAATTAGAGCCAACATGTCATTTGCTTTCCCAATTGCTCCCTGTATCTGCGTGCTAACATTTTTGTTCCTTGTTTGAGTATACCCAAGTCTCCCTGCACATCAACATTTGAGAATTGCTGAAAAAAGACACATGCTGTTGAAGCTTTTCATCTTGTACTCATCAGAACAGATTCACAAGAATACCAATTCTAAAGGGAGCAACAATTTATACTGCATGAAAAGAGATTGTTGATTGATTGGCAAGTGAATTCTGATTGTCAACCAATCAGCACTCTTGTCTCATGCAGTATAAATTATTGCTTCCTTTAGAATTGTTATTCTTGTGAATCTGTCCTAATGCATAGAAATCAAAAAACTTTGATAGCATGTCTTTATTTAGCAATACTCAAGTTCTATACTACCAAACGACTACATCAACAAGTTTCACACCTTTTAAAAAATGTTCTGTTTTTCTACTCTTACGATCAAAGGGAGTAACCTCACACTTGCCCACATTACACTCCACCTGCCATCTTATTGCCCACCATTTAACCTGTCTATATCTCTTCGCAACCTCTTTGTGTCCTCCTCACAGCTGGAACTCCCACCTTACTTTGTATCATCAATTAACTAAGATACATTACTCGCTATCTTTTCACCTAAGTCATTGGCCAGGATTTCCCAGTCGGTGAACGGGGAGGCAGGGCCCACTCGCCGACGCGTAAAATGACACGGGATGACGTCGGGCAGAACTCCCGACATCACCCTGCCGCATTTCAATTTTCAGGTCAACGGGGGCTCAGATGAGTCAGCTGTCCACGGGAGGGATGAGGTTTCATGTAGGTTTTTAAAAATTTAATAAAAGTGTATTTAAAAGTGATGGACATGTCCCAACTCATGTGACAGTGAGGGGACATGTCAGGGAAATTTTTTTTTTCTGTTTTTAAGATTTTTTATTGTGGAGCTGATCTCCCAGAGGCAGAATTTAACCTCAGGAAGATGAGTGCGCTCTTTCGTGCGCATGTGCGTAGGAGCACACTCTTGGCTCAGGGAATCCTCCCCCCGCCCGCACGGGGAGTGCATAGCGCTTCCTTGTGGACGTCACACTGGGGGGGTCTTAATTGGCCCGCCCATGTAAGATGGTGGCCGCCCCAAATGGGCAGCCTCATGCCTGCTGCTGAACTTCCCCCTCGACGGGGGGGAAATTCTGCCCATTAATATAGATTGTAAGTAGCTGAGACCCCTGCACAGATCCTTATGGCATTCCACTATTCACTGCCTGCCAACTTGAAAATGCCCCATTTATTCCTACTCTCTACTTCATATCCATTAACCAATCCTCTATTTGTGCTAATATATCACCCCAAACTTCATGAGCCCTTATTCTGTGTGGCACCTTATCAAGTGCCTTTTTGAAATCCAAGTATACTACATCTACTGGTTCCCTTTTATTGCGCTCCTACTTGAATCCTCAAAACACTAATAAATACATTTGTAAAACTATGTTGACTTGTTTTAATCATACTATGCTTTTCTAAGTGCATTGTTACAACTTCCATCGTAATAGTTTCTCGTGGTAATAGTGTCTGTAATCGGAGGGCATAGGTTTAAGGTGATGGGCAAGAAAAATACAGATAGCAGCAGGATTTTCTTTTAAACACAGTTTGTTGTGATTTGGAATGTAATGCCTTAAAGAGTGATGGCACCAGATTCAGTAGCAACTTTCAAAAGGGAATTGAATAAATACAGGAAAAGAAAAAAATACAGGGCTGTGAGAGAAGAGGAGCAGATGTTCTATTCCAGAAAGCCCGTTGGCGAAGGATAGAACTGGAGCCAATCTTTACACACTTCTGTATTTATGTATAAAATTATACATTGCAAGCATTTACCTCCTAACTCGATAATCACAGTTTAAGTCTGTCTCTCTTTATAGGGGCTCGAGTGACTCCCCAGTTGATGCATTGATATACAATTAACAGGCAAGTAGGGCCAATTGGATAGAGCTGGCATAGGTGCAATTTGTCAAATGGCCTCCCTCTTTGATTCCAATTTATATTGCCACTTTTTATATCTCCTTCAAAAATTTATCACTTCATACTTCTGTGCATTAAATTTCATTTGCCGCGTGTGCCTATTTCGCCAGTCTGTCGATATCCACCTAAATTCTATTATCTTCTTTATTGTTACTACATTTCATATGCAAACTTTGAAAGTATGCCCTGCGTCCCCAAGTCCAGATCATCAATATATAACAAAAAGAGGTGTCCGAATGCCAATCCCTGGACAACACACTATATGTATTCCGCCAATCTGAAAAACAACCATTGATGACTACTTTCAGCTTTCGATCTCTGAGTCAATTTTGTACCATGCTGCCAATGCCCCCTTAAGCCCATGGGCTCCAACATAGCCAGCAACTCTATTATGCGGCACTTAATCAGATAGCTTCTGAAAATCCTTGGTGTTTTGCCTATCACGATAGGTTGCAAGGGTTGGATGCCAGTTCACAGACTACCCTCTGATCAGATTACTTTATAAATTTGCATAATTTTATAAATGTGTGCATTTCACTATGTGTTTGATGAATGAAAAAAGAAAAGGAATATTTAACGATGTGTCTCCTACTGGCTGAATTGGTTTAAAACGAGCAAATGTCAACTGTAAAGTACAAAGCACTTTGTTAATTTGAACGTATTTGAAGGTAATTACTTATAAAAGAATAATGAGTTGCCGTTTTTTTTATAAATAAGGTTTTACCTCCTCCAGTGTTTTAACTAATTAGCTTTTCACACGCAGTTGGGTTTACTTTTATCCCTTAGTTTACCAGGAAATCCAAAGATTCAAAGCCATGGCTATGTGTAACTGTATAAAATTAGCTAAAGAAGATACAGGTAATAAGCTGGTCGAAGCTGGAGTCAGAAGGGTGAGCATGAATTTTAAATCCATGTGTATCCTGCAAGTTCGTTAAAAAAAAGTGACACACGTGATAAACATTCCCAAAACCAATCACAACATTTCTTATAATGAGATCACATCACTTTGTAGGTACATTTAAAAATAAACTAATTGTAGTGTTATAGCTTAAAAATGCTCATTTCAGTTTGCTACTGAGTGTGATTTTACAGGCTCTTTCCCAGACATCTAGGCGAAGGGTAAAAATCCACAGTGAGGAGAGCAAAAGGCAAATTAGGAAGTAGTGAGTAGGTGATGTCAAGATTATAAGGAGGAAGTGTGACTGAAGATAGTGAAGTGTTTCTCAGTTCTAAGATCCTGAGAAACAATGAGTTGGAGTAAATGGTATGCCTTATCTTAAATTCAGCAGAATGCAGAAAGGAAAAATAATTAGGATGGTGTGTTTCAAGTAGAAGAAACTAATATTGAATCAGGCATAGAGAGTCGCCACAATTAACATAAGGAAAATAACGCCCTATCTTATCTATGACTGGTTCTGCACAGCATGAATTGGCCAAATGGTTGGGCGTGTTTTTACAACAAGTTTTGAGCAAGCTTTCCAGATACACGGTGATAGGTTCCTTCACATTTGTGAAGACCATACAGGACTTGCATATCGAAAGCAATGCTGTGACCATGTGCTCATTTGACATTGCTAGCCTATTCACCAATGTTCCACTTAAGGAAGCCACAGGTATTTGAACTGCTGTACTATATAATGGTGATCTAGTCCTGCCATCATTGAGCGAATAAGTATTCATTGAGCTTATAAACTTGGCAACTCATGCAGTTGAGTTCAGCTTTAACGTATGCCCAAATAGATGGTGTTACCTCTAGGCCCAGCTCTTGCAAACATTGTTGTTGGGTCCCATAAGAAATAAGTCTTCGATGGAATGATACCTAGCCTCCTACACTTACATATTTCTGATATGTGGATAATATATTTGCTATATTTAAATCCATAGCAGCATGTGACAATTTCCTTGCATATCTTAACAGGTTCCATCCTGCTCTCAAATTAACCTTTGAAATGGAGCAGTCAGATAACCCCCTTTCCATGACATACTAGTTTTGAAATCTGCCAGGGTGTTCTCCACCATGGTCTACCACAAGCCTACCTTCACTGGTCACTACATGTGTTGGGATTCTTACAGTTCCATACTCCATAAGATTGGCCTTATCAGCAACCTTGGAAATAGGGCCAAAACCATTTGTTCAACATGCAAGCTTGAAGCTGAAATAGGGCATATCAAAGACATCCTGCGGGATAATGGCTATCTTGATCAGATCATTTTGCACTCTCTATCACGCAAACTCATGAACAGGCCTAAGTCGTCACCTTTGGCTCTGAAATGTGTCCAGTCTACCTCAGATTACCCTGGAAGGACAAGGTATCTCAAAAATTTGAGCAACAGGTGAAGCTAGCTGTTTCACATTGCTATTATGCAGTAACAACACAAATAATTTATGTTTTATATGAATATCACTGCCAGTGTGATGTTAGGTATGTAGGCCATACATCCCAACAACTGGCGGATCATATCAAACAACCTATCCCTTTAGCTGTTCGCAACAGGCAAAATACAGACCATACCCAACCAGCCCATGCTTGCGGAACTCAAAACACCATGTCCAACATTCGATGTGATACCACAATTGGATAACATTTGTTAAATAATCCTCAGTGTGCTAAGAATTGCACTGACAACCAATTTAGGATTGTCAGTGAGGCCCGTGGTGTGGACACTACATATATTAATACACAGGGCCCTGTGCTTTGCAGACAGAAAGAAAATGTACACACATTGCACCTGTTTCAGCTAAACATAATAAGTGATAGCCATTCGCTGGTTCATTCCTCAGGGCCACACCTTGACCAGAGTCAATCTGCCTGGTTTAAATTTCAAACAATTCTTGGCAGTTAACTGTCAGTCACCATTAACTGGTGGCATTCACCATGGCAATGCCTCTACCAGTCAGAGTCCACTTGCCAACCAATCAGCACTTTCTTCTCATGCAGTATAAGTTGTTCCTTCCTCTGACATTGGTATTCTTGCGATTGTCCTGATGAGTGCAAGACAAAAAACTTCGACAAAATGTCTTTTCTCAGCAATAGTCAAAATAACAGGAAAGAAGAAGAAAATAATGGCACTAAAGACGGACAAATCCCCAGCAACAAATGGTTTCCATCCTAGAGTTAATAAGGGAGCAGGCAAAAAAAATTCAGCTGCCCTAACTATAAGCTTCCAAAATTCTCTCGATTCAGGAACCATTCCTCTCGACTGGAAAATTATGCATTATAGTACGCTATTTTTTTTAAAAAGTGAGAGAAACCAGGGAATTATAAACCTGTTGGCCTAACGCTTGTTGTAAGGCAATTGCTAGACTTTAAAATTAAGGATAGGGTGACCAGAGAGAGCCAGCATGGATTTGTGAAGGGTTGGTCACATCTGACAAACCTGACTGAATTTATTGAAGAAGTACTCAACCAGGGAATATCTATGGATATTATTTTTATGGATTTCCAGAAGGCACTTGATAAAGGCCCACATTAGAGACTGTTAGCTAAAGTTGACACTTGTGGTACTGGTTAGCACATTGGCTCTGCAGCAAGAGACAGAGAGGAAGGATAGGGGCAAATACTCTAATTAGCAGAATGTTGACCAGTGTGTTGGGCCTCAACTATTCCACATATGTTTAATGATTTAGATGACAAGATTAAAAGCCACATATTCAAATTTGTTGATGTCACAAAGATAGGCGGTAAGCAGTGTAGATGAAAGTAGTGTAGATAAAATTACATAAAATTCAAGGCACATATTTCAAAGTAAAATACAAATTGCAAAAACAGTTGTGGCAGCTGTTTCAAATTTCCCTCTGGGATTTGAGCAGCTCAGCATTTGCCATCTGCTGTGCCATAACACCAGAGCTCCAACTTCACACGCAGGAACACCAAATTAACAGCATCAGTTACCATTGACCAGAAATGGAACTGGACTAGCCATATAAATACTATGGCCACAAGAGCAGATCAGAGGCTAGGAATCTTGCGGCAAGAAACTCACCTCCTGACTCCTCAAAGCCTATCCGCCACCTACAAGGCACAAGTCAGGAGTGTGATGGAATAATCTCCATTTGCCTGGATGAGTGCAACTCCCACAACACTGAATAAGCTGGACACCATCCAGGACAAATCAGCCCGCTTGATTGGCACCACATCCACAAACATTCACTCACTCCGCCACTGACGCACAGTAGCAGCAGTGTGTACCATTTACATGATATACTGCAGGAATTCACCAAGGCTCCTTAGATAGCACCTTCCAAACCCATGACCACTGCCATCTAGAAGGAGAAGCTTAGCAGATAGATGGGAACACCACCAACTGGAAGTTCCCCTCTAAGCCATTCACCATCCTAACTTGTAAATATATCGCTGTTCCTTCACTGTCGCTGGGTCAAAATCCTGGAACTCCCTTCCTAACAGCACTGTGGGTGTACCTACACCACATGGACTACAGTGGTTCAAGAAAGTAGCTCACCACCACTTTCTCAAGGGCAACTAGGGATAGGCAATAAATGCTGGCCCAGCCAGCAAAGCCTACATCCCCGTGAATGAATAATAAAAGACATTTTCTAACTTTATACTCTATCATGAAGTGTTACCTTACGCAGAGCCAACCTCTGCAAAGACTTTATTTGTCTTGTCCTTTGTTTTCTGTGTGTTGGTATTTTAAAAGGGGTAAATTGTACTTCTGAATTACATAGTGTATGTTAACCAGTTTTGCAGCTTGTTTTTAAAAAATAAGTTTTGTTTCATAATAAATCAGTTATTTTGAGTTTATTGAAAGCAGCTTGGTTGAAGTCTCTTTTGTTCTGGGTCTAGCAGTACTGAAGGTAAACAACTGGCCATTTTGGGTGAGTGAATTTAGCATTTACACTATTGCTGCGACCTGTGGAGTTGTAGGGCTATAGAAACTGCGCACTCCTCCCATCCCGGTCACAACATGAAACGAGAAATGAAAAGGGCATTTTCAAGTTGTCATATTGTAACTGGTATTAACAAGATAGCAGATGCAGTTTAACATGAGGAAGTGTGAGGTTATTTACTTTGCGATTAAGCCGAATACTTTTTTATAAAAAGCATGAAATTGAGTTGGAAACAGATCAGAGAAGGTTTACCAGACTACAACCTGGAAATGGTGGGTTGTCTTATGAGGAAATGTTGGACAGGTTAGGCTTGTATCCACTGGAGTTTAGAAGAGTAAGAGGTCCGTCTCCAACATGGCACAGATGTCTCTGACTGTATCCAGAGACATTTGAAGAGTAAGAGGTAACTTGACTGAAACTTTTAAGATCCTGAGGGGTCTTGACAGGGTGGATGTGGAGAGGATGTTTCCTCTTGTGGGAGAATCTAGAACTAGGGGTCACTGTTTAAAAATAAAGGGTTGCTCATTTAAGACAAAGATGAGGAAATTTGGAAATTTCTTCCTCAAAAGGCAGTGGAAGCAGAGTCTTTGAATATTTTTTAAAGTAGGGGTGGATAGATTCTTGCTTAGCAAGGGGATGAAAGGTTATTGGGGGTAGACAGGAATGTAGGGTTGAGGTTATATTCAGATCAGCCATGATTCAATGATTGGCATAGCAGGCTGGATGGGCCCAATGGCCTACTCCTGTTCCTAAATCCGATGTTTCTATGCTCCTCCCAAATGGTCAAGGTATCAGAAACGCATTTTCAAAGGGTCTGTAGCCTGCTCGATGAGTGCCCTGGTCTGAAGGTGACTGGTGTTATAATGCTGTTCTAGTAGCATCTCTGGTTGGCACAAGGAGGCAAGAAACCACCTCCTCAATGGGTCACCTTTGCCCCCAATGGTCAGCCACAGACCTGGAGTCTAGGCTTTAAACGTTGTGGCAAGTTTGACTCCTTCAAGATGAATGAGTCATGGTGGCTTCCAGGGAATCATGCTCAAAGGTGGAGGAAAACCTTTTTGTGGCCTCACACAAGCTGCATGTTGATGGACTGAAATCATTTTCTATTATGTATCTGTGCACCTCCTGCAATGGTGCTTTGATGGTGATGTGTGTGCAATCATCACGTCTTGCATTTATAGAAAGCCAGCTATTGACATGAACTTCATTGCTCTTTGCGTCTGAAACTCCATGGGTGGAATCATCCCAGATTTGTGCTAAGGGCGGTAGCGGCCATGAAAACATTGTTTTACCTGCTGACCACAATGGCGGGCTTCATGCTGTATCATCCTGTCCCCAGGCTCATTAATTACGCATTCACAGGAAACACTCCAGATCGCTGGCGGGAGGGCTGTGACTCTGCGCTTCCACGCTCCGGGCATCATATTTAAAACGCACCAGAGCACAGCCTGTTTCATGTCTACAGACTAGGACTGCTCCAGGTGACAGATGGCCCTGAAAGCCAGGAAGATGACAGCCCCCAAATTTAGTGATGCCTCTCTGGGGCGCCTGCTGGACACAGTGGAAGCCACTGCAATGTCCTCTACCCCTGCTCTGGCCACAGGAGGTCCACCAGAGTCACCAGTCCAGCCTGGGAGGTGGTGGCAGCGGCGATCAGTGCCACTGGAGCACAGAGGAGGTCAGCCATCCAGTGCAGGTAGAGGATGAATCCTCTAATCCGTTCTGCCAGGGTAAGTCAACCACCTCATCACTCTGAATTCACACACTCTCAAACCCATCACACATCTACAGGGATCTCACATCTCAATGGATAACTCCACTAACTCTCACACACACCTTCACATCTCCATCAGACTCTTATTCTCTGGATTTCGGGTCCTCATCCCATCCATGGCTCCGTTCACCACACAAGCATTCCACGCAGTGCCATGTCTCCTGCTGACATTCTCTCCATCTGTTTTCATGCAGGAGAAGCTGGCTCACAATAACAGGGAGAGGTTGCAGACACATTAGGCCCTTCACTCACTTTGAGGAGCATGCCATAGCACTGACTGGTGAAGACGAGGCCCATACCTGGTGAGATTGGCAGCGAATACTCACATGAGGATCCTGCACCACAACATCCCTCTCTCATCACAACTGAGTGCTCTCTCTCTCCTGCTTATGACTCTGCTGCCATGCAATAATTATCTCTACTTTGGTTCACAGGGAGCTCTGCCAAAGAACATCACCCTCAGTCAGCATTCCTCAGCTCCGTCAGCGTTCCTCAGCTGCGTCCACGTCCTCACCTCCAGCCACAAGGACACTTCCATTGAAAAGCTGGAAATAAGCAGCCTGGAAGACCCATCCCAGTGCTTACCCACACCCTCCACCAGTGCAGAGACACACAACTTGGTGGGACCTAGATCTAGAACAGGCTTGGGTTCACAATCTGGTGGTCACCACAGGGATATATGTCCGCATCAGGAGGAGGCAGGTTCAGCCAAGCTCCCTAGCACTCGGAAGACTGCCACAAGATTACAAGATGTAGGAGCAGAAGTAGGCCATTCAGTCCATCGGAGTCTGCTCTGCCTTTCAATGAGATCATGGTTGATCTGATAATCCTCAAATCCACTTTCCTGCCTTTTCCCCATAACCCTGATTCCCTTACTGATTAAAAATCTGCCTATCTCAGCCTTAAATATACTTAACAACTCAGCCTCTCCAACCCACAGCGATAAAGAATTCCAGTTTCACTACCCTTTGAGAGAATAAATTCCTCCTCTTAAATGGGCGACCCTCTGACTCTGAGGTTATGCCCTCTGGTCCTAGACTCTCACACAAGGGCAAACAACCTCTCAGCATCTACTATGTCAAGCCCTCTAAAAATCTTATATGTTTTTCAATAAGGTTGCCTCTCATTCTTCTAAACTCCAAGCCCAACAGACTCAACCTCTCCTCATAAGAAAATTCCTCCATACCCAGGATCAACCTAGTGAATCTTCTCTGGACTGCCTCCAATGCCAGTATATCTTTCCTTAGATATGGGGACCAAACTGTTCACAGTATTCTAGGTGTGGTCTCTATATAGTTTTGTGTAGTATATATTGTATAGTTTTAGCAAGACTTTCCTATTTTTATACTCCATTCCCTTTGAAATAAAAGCCAACATTCCTATTACCTGCTGAACATGTATGCTAGTTATTTTGGGATTCATGTATAAGGACCCCCAAATCCCTCTGTGCTGCAGCTTTCTGCAGTCTTTCTCCATTTAAATAATACTCAGCTCCTCTATTCTTCCTGCCAAAGTGTATAACCTCACATTTTCCCACATTACATTCCATCTGCCAAGTTTCTGCCCAGTCACTTAACCTGTTTACATCCCTCTGTGGACTCTGTGTCATCCTCACCACTTGCCTTCCACCCATTTTTGTGTCACCTGCAAACTTGGCGATAGTACATTAACTTCCCTCATCCAAGTCATTAATATATATTGTAAATAATTGCTGGAGAATGCTAGGGAAGAGGCATCTGTGAAGTCTGAGTCAGATGACAAGCCTCTGGATTTGGTCTTGCAACTCCTCAAGGTGAGTCAGCAAGAGGCAGGGGAACATCACACAGAGCTGTTGGAAGCCCTCAACAGAGTAGCACGCAAGTCCAAGGAGTGTGTCCGCCTACTCACTGATCAAGTGGTGCCCACATTTGTGCATATGGAGTCTCCATGGGAAAGGTGGTGGACACTATGGAGACCCTGGTCGAGCAGAACGTGAGATGCACACATACCTGCACCCCATTGCAGTTGCCATGAGTGAGTTCCTGCAATAGCAATGCGAGAGGGAAACGGGGCACCTCGACATCCCTCCAGGTGCTACTACCCCTTGAGGACTCAGGCCGGGGTCCTCAGGCATCCAAAGAGAGGAGGAGCCTCAGCTGGACACCCCTGGGTCATCCACTCAGAAATCTCAGAGGCTGTCTGCTCTCTCCGAGACCCATTTGCCTGTGACCCCATCAATCTTGTCCTTCATCACCACAGAGGGAGCAGCTGGCCCACAGGAGGACAGCCAAAGCAAGCCGGGGCCCTCAAGGCCTCAACTCTCCAGTAGACGCATGGAAAAGTCATCAGAGACACTGGGCCAAACATTGCACAGGCTCTCTCCACCCCTGCTGCAGATGTCAGGACAGCACCTAGAAGAAGTGGTAGGCCTAGAAAAGTTAAGTAATTCTGATCACAAGTGGTTGCACTTTATACTCTCAAGATATATTCACTTTCACTGAACAATGTGTAATGTTGTCTTTCAGCTTCATAAACAGGCTTTGTGAATCCTCCAGCTGCACTCCTCCCACCCCCCACTAGCAGTTCAGCTGCATGTAGCCAGACCTCGAGTGATTCTGGAGGGAGAAGTGTGTGTATGTGGCAGGGCCTTTTGGAGCCTCATGCAAGCATTCTCCCCCACACGTGGAGCCTTCCTCCATCATGCTCATCTTACAGTCCCGAGCATTTTTAATGCTACCTGTTGGGGTTCTCTTTCAATTGTCCACCTGAGCTGATTTGCCTCTCTGCCCACCCACTGATTGCACTCCCATGCAGTACCTGTGCCCGTCCAACATTAGGCTCCACTCACTTTTGATTTTGACAGCCATGGTAGTCGTTCAATTTCTGATGAGCTTCCCTGTCCTCTCCCCGCCCCCAGTCACGCATGTCCTTCCCCTATCACTGTCGACCCCCCCACCGGCCTCACCTTCTACCTCTCCACCGTCACCTACCAACCTGAGCTCTCGTCCTTCCAGAATGTCCAGGTAAATGTGCACATTCTCTATCTCCCCGAGAATCCCACCGTGAGAATGGATTTTTTTTTTAATTTTGGGGAATATTGTGTTATTCTGTAAAGAAGGCAGGGTGTCTGTGTCTGTGTGTGTGTGAGATTTAATTTAGCTGGGCAAGAGTTTGATAAGAGTCAGGTTGTCTGGGAGTTTGGAAACATGAAAAGGAAAGCGGCATTAGGTTGGGGTACAAGTAAATAGGTTAGATCTAACATTTGCGTTTTTAGATAAGTTGAGAGGCTGTTTGAATATCAAAGGGGAGTCAGGTTGCAAGGAAAATATTTGCATCTTGCAGAAGTTCATAGATAAACAAGTAATGAGGATATGATATTTTATTGACCCAAAAGCAAAGACAAGGTGGAAACATAAAATATCTTATATTTGGAAGGGTTTGAGTTTCAAGTGGGGTGTGGGAATAAGGGGACTGAGATGAAAAGGAAAACAGATATATTAGAGTTACTATGGATAGCTGGTTTTTCACTGTTGAGCTGGAGTTGGCTGGAGCTGTTTGAACTGTTGAGATAGCTGGAATGCTGGGCTGGGAGATGATGCAATTTGTGTCACCCATCCACTTAAGACAGAAATGTCTTGGGCTGTAGCAAGCAGTTTTATTCTGAAGTGGATTCCACCGCAGAGTGGATGCGGGTAAAGATCACGTGGTATACTTTTATTGAAGCTACTGCAGTTTGCCTTGTGTAATATTACTGGATTTCATATTTAAACATCTAAAAGGGAGTGTTGCCTGGAAAGTGGTTACTTGTGGCTTTGACCATGTGAAGAGTTTTTGGGGGAATGTTTTGTAAGACTAACCTTCATTGTATAAATGTAACGTTGTGTGCTTAAGTTTTCTTTTATTTTTTGTTAATAAAACTTTTACTTTTAATTCTTTTTAAAAACCCGAAGTGTTACTGGACCTCTAAGGGCTGAGATCGTACACCTTCTCATTTTCAGAATACAAAAAAGGGTTGTGGCCCATAAGCCAAGTTTCCCTCAGGGATTTGGTTTGTGCAGCAATTAACACCGGCTGTGGTCATAACACCCACACTGACCTCCCCACCCTCCTCCTTCCCACTCCAGGATTCGTGTCTGCCTCCTGGTCCTCATCAACCACCCTTGCTGCCCCTTCTATCACTACCAACACACTCACCCTCCCACCCTTCGAGCTCCCTCTCATTCTTACATTTCCCTGCTACCAGGCCTACCCTCAGTTCGCTCCCCAGGAGGCATGCCTTGCACATTCACCTGGCCATCCCCCCACCCCTTAATCCCTCCACCGCTTTTACACCATCCTCCACGCTTCCTCCCTTCTCCCCGAAGACACCTTCCCCCCCTCCAAACTCCTGCCGCATTCTCCCCATTACGCCCACCTCCACCATACTCCCTCCTACCCACTCCCAACCTCAACACCCACCACCCCCCCACCCCCCCACCCCCATCGCCAACCCCTTCATCTCCCCCCTCCAATCCCACACCTGCCAGTACACCTTTCTCTCACACTAACAGCTGGACCTTCCTCTCCCCCAACCCCACGCTGATCACCCATAGCAGCCGAAGCAGACCCCAGACATCAACGGAGATCTTCCACCTTCTGTGAGCTGCTTCATGGCAAAGCCATGTCTATGAGAATCCACCCAGCATGCGATGCACATGTTCCTCCAGGGTATGGTAGCTGTAGGACTCCAGCATCTTCTGGTCTTCAAATGAACGCCATCTGAGCAAGGCCCTACCGGTAAGTCCCAACTTCTGCATGTCACTCTTGTCAGAGGTGTTCGGGATTAGCGTGTTTTCCTATCGGTGCAACAGTAAATCAGGCATGAGGGGATGATTCCGGTCAGGCCTTACTTTGCATCCCATTACCGGGATCAGCCTCCAGCAGATTCACATTCTGCCATGGTGAACACCATCAGATGATCCAGTTGTGTTTTCACGCCAGTGTGAAACTGATTTTTGGCCTTCTCGCCATATTATGCCCCCACCCTGCACCCGCCATGACATCCAATGCCAACAGGGCCAGAAAATTCGGGCCCATGTTCATTAATTATTGACAGTAAATAGAGCCGGGTTAGATCCCTGTGTATCAGATCATGATGACTCATAGCAAAAGTCACAGTGAAGTGCTCTTTTTATGTAGACAAATGCAGCAGTGAATCAGCTCAAGGTCTCATAAACAATGGGCAAGATGAATGGCCAAGGATTTTAATTGGTGATATTGGGTGAGGAAGAACATAGGTCAGAATACTGCAGACCTCCTTAGCCTCTGAATAGCACCAGGAAAAAAAATATTTCTACCTGAACAACAGCTCCATTTAATGTCTCTGAAAGACTCGAACAATACCCTTATTACTACACTAAAGTGTCAAACATGGATTGTGTGCTCTAGAGCTGCAAGTGGCCAGTAAATTGTGAGGCCAAAAGAGCCTGGAGGTTTAACCTTAGTAGATGTGATTGAGAATTGAATATTTTCTATATGACTGACTGTAATTTGAGTTTAATTTTTCATTTTACTTGCTTATTACTAGATGCTGTTTGATTGTTTATTATGTGCATTAACTGTGAGCTGGTTTGAGATAGTAATGGGTTACAATGGGACTATAATTAGGTGTTATCTAACTTTCTTTTCCCATGGCAGTTGATCAACTGAGTACAGTAAGCTGGTATAAATCTCAGTCGAGTATTGAGAGCTCAATCCTGAGCAGTGAGAAACCAGTGGAATATGAAAAAGGCTTGCATTGACATAACACTTGTCACATTCTCAGGACATCCAAAAGAATTTAAACAACCAAATACTTTTTGAAGTATAAACGGAAAATGCTGGAAAGACTCAGTAGGCCAAACAGCATCTTTGGAGAGAGAAAGTTGTTAATATTTCAGACTGGTTAACTCTCTTTCTCTCTCCACAGATGCTGCTTGGCTAGGGCTGTTAAGTACTTCCAGCACTTTCTGTTTATATCTCAGATTTCCAGCATCCACAGTATTTTGCCGAAGTATGTTCTCAATTGTCTCGTTATCGTAATGTCGGAAATACTACAGTCAATTCGCAAAGTCCCACAAAAAGAAATGGTATAAATAGTTGGATAATCTGCTTCAGTGATATATTGATCAGGGATTGCTGTTCAGAATGAGTATTGTTCAGAGAGAATTCCCCTGTGCTTCCTTGAAATAGTGCATGCTTTAATTGTAGCTGAGAGGGCAGATGGAGGCCTCAAAGAGTGAACGACAAGAAGAGTTTAGCCTCAGTGTGCTATTCCCCTAAAATTAACATGTGTGAAATAAGTAAGAAGGGTTTGATTCTTGTGAGCGTTTGGCGTTAGAATTCAGGATAACACTATAAGCAGACAATCCTCAAATGTGTGGATTGTGCTGTGTCAGCCTTCATAGATCCTCAATATATCCAGTGGCATTATATTTGCAGTAAGTGTTGGAAAATTAAAGCTCAGGAGCAATGAATATTAGTGCCAATGAGCACACTTAGCAGCATCAGAAATGAACTAACTCCACAGATTCTGGGCATTTACAAGCCATTGTTAGACAGTCAGGACAGAAGAAGTGGATAATTACCTTCATGACAGCTATAATTGAATGATGTTCAATGCAAAAATATAAAAGGATAAAGATAGCCTGGATTTTCGTTTCCCAAGTGGGTAGCATGAGTTGCAAAATTTCCTGGCTTGCCACACCCACCTCGGGAGAAACTCCCCAAAATGGGAGAATGGGATCTGCCAGAAATGAGGGCGGGACTTCTGAATCTGGGTCCCACCTGCCGTTTTTAAAGGTCAACAGAGTCTCCATGACTCCACAAAAATCTGGGCTGATGAGTCAAAAGTAAGAATGCTAAACTAGAAAAATCTATCAAGGTAAAAGAAGACCTGGTAGTCGCAATAAGAGGCAGTTATCTTCAACAGGTAGAAATGCCAAAAGTACAGAGGCTTCTAGTCCTAACAATGTTGGCATGACTAGTTTCTAATAAACTTGAATTTTTGCTAATACATTGCTGGGGGTGGAGCACGAAAGTGAATGAGGTTATTACAGAATAAAAAATTGCTTGATTAGAACAAACATACCTACTTGTAGCTAAGAAGGCAACTTAAATATACGGTGGTTCTCCATCTTCAGTTGGCAAGGCATTCCAAACTTTGTTCTATAATGCCTAGGTATTTGCACACTGTGGTGTTACCTATTCTTCTGTCCAAGTTGTCAATACGGGGCTTCTCTAGAGGTACAATGATCTCCATTCTGTCTGCCTACCCACAAAAATGGCTGTGCAAAGGCATTTGAGCCTCTGCTGCTTAGGCCACCAGGTGATTTGCTGATAGGATTCATGTTCCCCCTCAACCTCTTCCTAGATCTGTCTTGATGTTCCTGTACCGAAGCATTTATATGTCTCCTCTACTGGTAATATCGCACCGCACTGATAATGCCAAGTCACTTCAGCTCATACTGCAAAGAGCAGCCAGGGTCATCCAGGAGATGAAAAATGTTCTGAGACCAATATCTGCTTCACACATGCGGAAGATCCATTTTGTGGTATCCAAGGGTTTTGCCAAATTGTCACTGGCCATTTCTGAGCAGGAAAAACTGTCCTAGAAGCCAACTATAGTTTTTGTCTTGAACATTATGAATCTGAATTTACAAGATATATGCAACATGAACATTTCCCAGAAAATAAACAGCCACTTTCAGAAAGTTATATTACTGGTAATCACATGTTATCTGGACACTAAGGACGCAACAAACCATTTTGTTAATAAAAGAGCGACATTCCCTCTAAGGGCACAATGTCAACTGATAGCAGTTCATGGTGACTTGGGAAATGCAAAACAAATTGGGCTTGCTTCTCAAGGTGGTGCTACTTGTTTGATGGTATTTGGTATGTGCCAATGTGCGATGCAAGATGGCAGAAATATGTAGAACCATGAAGAAAGCATAGGGGAGTGGGACTAATCTAACGGCTCTTAAAGACACTATGAACTGAAAGGCCTCTTTCTATGCTGTATGATTCTATGATGCAAATGACACTATAGTGAACCTAAGATGGGCTAAGCAGAGTGTTGGTTCTGGAAGTGCCCTGTTGTCATAGCGTCATTATTATACACAAGGAGGTCATTCAGTTCATTGAGTCTATGCTAGCTCTCTACAGAGCAAATCCAGTCAGTCCTTTTACCCCACTCTTTCCTAGTAGCTCTGTAAGTTTGCAGCTTTATATCTGCTTACAGGAACAGATCAAAGGAACAGTTTCCTAACCTTGTATATTATTCATTATTGAGTTCCAAGTACAGTAGTGTAATTGATGGATCTGACGTGTCTGCTGTATTGATTAATAGTTCCAAAAGCCTTTTTTCAATCTCTTAAGCAACAATTTGTCTCGACTGTTGTTTCCCTCTTCTAAATATTCCAGCTATCAGCAATATCAGTGCTGCCTAATTCAATAAAAGTTTCCTCCTTAAATAACTCTTCCTCTGTCCACCTTAAACCCTGCCTCTGTTTTAATTCTATGAAATTGAAAAGATGAGTGAATGAAGTTAACTGAGTAAATTTACATATCTTTCTTTAGTATCTGCTATTAAGCAAATTAACAATCAAAACAAACTTTAGTGCATTAATGCAGGTTGGCCCCAGGGCGGAATCGTCCCAGATTTGCATTCAGTGCAGCAGTAAAACGACGTTTTGCCCACCGACCGCAATGGCAGCTTTTCACAACGTATCATCCCAAAGCAATCACATTAATAATACATTCCCAGGAAACACACCATTTAAATCACAGGCAGGCTCTCATTCACCCAACATGCCATCATCTCGCACCTTCATCATGCCAAGCATCATATTTAAAGTTCAGCCGCACACACACCTCTCAGTGTTTCCAACCCACGACTGTTGTATGAAAGACATGGTCCCAAAAAGTAAGAAAACCGCAGACCCCAAGTTTAGTGATGCATCCCTCGAGTGCCTTTTGAACACCATGGAGGCTCATCGTGGTGTCCTCTGACTCCACTCTGGCTGCAGGAGAGACAGCTGCATCACCAATCCAGAATAGGAGGTGGGGCAGCAGCAGTCAGCACCATTGGCCTGCAGAAGAGGATAGCCACCCAGTGCCGCTACTGGATAAATGGTCTGATCAGTTTGGCCAGGGTAAGTCATTCTTCTCATCAATCTCAACTCACACACTCACGAACCCATCACACATCCAGAGGGATCTCACACCTCAAGCGACAACAACACTAACTCTCACACACACCCTCACATCTCCATCAGGCTCATATCCTCTGGAGCTCGTGTCCTCATCCTGTCCATGGCTCCGCTCACCAAACATTCCATGCAGTGCCATGTATCCTGCTCACATTCTCTCCATCTGTTTCCATGCAGGAAAAGCTTGCTTACATCAGCAGAGAGAGATCCCAGACTGGGGAGTGGAGTGGCCTACATTAGGCCCCTCACTTACTTTGAGGAGCGTGTCATCGCACTGACTGGTGAAGATGTGGACCGTGCCTAAGGTGATGGTGAGATCAATGGCAAACACCCTCGTAAGGATCCTGCACCCCACCATTCCTCTCTCAACACAAATGTGAGTGCTCTCTCTCCTACTTTTGACTCTGCTGTCATGCACTAATTATCTCTACTGTGGTTCACTGGGAGCTCTGCCAAGCGACTGACACCCTCAGCCAGCCAGTCCCTCACCTCCATCCACGTCTTCAACTCCAGCCAAAAGGACACCTCCTCCATTGAAGAGCTGGAAATAAGCAGCCTGGAAGACCGCCACAGTGCTTACCCACGCCCTCCACCAGCGCAAAAGGCACGTACCTCGGTGGGACCTAGATTTAAAGCAATCTCAGGTTTACAATCCAGAGGTCACCACATGGACACGTGTCCACAGCAGGAGAAGGCAGGCTCAGCCGAGCTCCCTGGCACTTGAAGCACTGCAGGGGAAGAGGCATCTGTGAGGTCCAAGTCAGATGACAAGCCTCTGGATTAGGCCTTCCAACTCATCCTGAAAAGTCAACAGAGGGCATGGGAGCATCATGCAGAACTGTTGGAAAGCTTCAACAGAGTGGCTCGCAAGTTGGAGGAGTGCGTCTGCCTGTTTTCTGAAGTGGTGCCCATATGTGCGTGTATGAAGGTCTCCACGGGGAGGATAGTGGATGCCATGGAGACCCTGGTCCAGGGGAACATGGAGATGCACACAGACCTGCACTCCATTGCAGGAGCCATGGGCGAGTTCCTGCAGTGGCAATGAGCGAGGAAAATGTGGCACCTCGCCGTCCCTCCAGGTGCTCCTTCCCCTCAAAGAGTCAGTCCGGGGCCCCTGGGCACGCGAAGGGAGGGGGAGCAGCAGTTGGACACCCCTGTGTCTTCCACTCAGGAATCTCAGAGGCTGTCCTCTCCCTCCGAGTCCCCTTTGCCTGTGACCCCCTCAACCTCATCTTCTGTCACCGCAGAGGGAGCAGTTGGCCAACGAGTGATTTTGGAGGGAGAAGTGTGTGTGTGGCAGGGCCTTTCGGAGACTCATGCAAACACTCTCCTCAGCACACAGATCCTTCCCATATCACAGTCATCCCACTGTCCTGAGCATTGCCTGCTGGGGCAACTTTCAGTTGTCCATCTGAGCTGACCTGCATCTCCGCCCACCCAATGATCAAACTCCCAAGCAGCATCCGATCTCGCCCACCACAACTCTCATTCCACTTCTGCTTTGGACAGCATGGTGCTAATTCAGTTTTAGTTTCACTCCCCCGTCCTTTACGCTCCTCCAGACATCCATTTCCTTTAACCCAACACAGTTGACCCCACTGGCATCACCTTTCACCTCCCCTCCATGACCTACCGGCCATAGCCCTTTTCCTTCGGGGATGTCCTCGTGAACGTGCATGTTCCCTTCCTTCCCAAAAATCCCACTCCACATTAGCCTCCCCGACCTCCTCTTTCCCAACCCCAGGGCTTCCCCCATTTCACAAATGAATAAAAAATAAATAAACATGGAGGGAAATTTTTGTTTTTTTAAATTTTAAATGGGCCATTTTTTCTGTAGTTGAGAGCATAAGCTGCCTGCTGAAATAGTGTTTAGTCAATAAAAACAAAGAGTACTGGAAATATTCAGCAGGTCAGGCAGTATCTGTGGAGAGAAACAGAGTTAATGTTTCAGTTCAATGACCTTTCCCTGACTACAGAAGGTAGAAACAGAAGAGTTTTTAAGTCAGTAGAAGGGGGAGGACGCAGGAAGATGAAAAGGGAAGGTCTGTGATAGCATGGAGGACTGAAGAGATAAATTAACAAAAGATTTCATTAGAACATAAGAACTAGGAGCAGGAGTAGGTAATTTAGCCCCTTGAGCCTGCCCCGCCATTCATTACAATCATGGCTGATCTCATTTCAGCCTCAACTCCAATTTCCCACCCTCTCCCCATAATCTTTCAACCCATTACGAATTAAATACCTGGAAAAATTCAGCAGGTCTGGCAGCATCGGTGGAGAAGAGTACAGTTGATGTTTCGAGTCCTCATGACCCTTCAACAGAACTAAGTAAAAATAGGACAAGGGTGAAATGTAAGCTGGTTTAGGTGGGGGGAGGTGGTGGTTGTTGGGACAAGCAAGCAGTGATAGGAGTAGATAACCAAAAGATGTCACAGCCAAAAGAACAAAGAGGTGTTGAAGGTGGTGATATTATCTAAAAGATTGTGCTAATTAAGAGTGGATAGCAGGACAAGCAAGATACAGATAACTCTAGTGGGGGTGGGGTGAAATAAGACTAAAAGGGCATAAAAGGTATAGATAAATGATGGGTGGAATACATTTAAAAATAATGGAAATAGATAGGAAAAGAAAAATCTATATAAATTATTGGAAAAAACAAAAGGGAGGGGGAAGAAACGGAAAGGGGGTGGGGATGGAGGAGGGAGTTCAAGATCTAAAATTGTTGAATTCAATATTCAGTCCGGAAGGCTGTAAAGTGCCTAGTCGGAAGATGAGGTGCTGTTCCTCCAGTTTGCGTTGAGCTTCACTGGAACAATGCAGCAAGCCAAGGACAGACATGTGGGCAAGAGAGCAGGGTGGAGTGTTAAAATGGCAAGCGACAGGGAGGTCTGGGTGATGCTTGCGGACAGACTGCAGGTGTTCTGCAAAACGGTCACCCAGTCTGCGTTTGGTCTCTCCAATGTAGAGGAAACCGCATTGGGAGCAACGAATGCAATAGACTAAGTTAAGGGAAGTGCAAGTGAAATGCTGCTTCACTTGAAAGGAGTGTTTGGGCCCTTGGACGGTGAGGAGAGAGGAAGTAAAGGGGCAGGTGTTGCATATCTTGCATTCACATGGGGAGGTGCCATAGGAGGGGGTTGAGGAGTGGACCAGGGTGTCACGGAGGGAATGATCACTACGGAATGCCACCAGCGGGGGGGTGAAGGGAAGATGTGTTTGGTGGTGGCATCATGCTGGAGGTGGCGGAAATGGCGGAGGATGATCCTTTGAATGCGGAGGCTGGTGGGGTGATATGTGAGGACAAGGGGGACCCTATCATGTTTCTGAGAGGGAGGAGAAGGTGTGAGGGCGGATGCGCGGGAGATGGGCCGGACACAGTTGAGGGCCCTGTCGACTACCGTGGGGGGAAACCTCGGTTAAGGAAGAAGGAGGAACTGTTTTTGAAGGTAGGATCATCAGAACAGATGAAACGGAGGCGAAGGAACTGAGAGAATGGGATGGGGTCCTTACAGGAAGCGGGGTGTGAGGAGCCGTACTCGAGGTAGCTGTGGGAGTCTTGTAATGGATACTGGTGGACAGTCTATCACCAGAAATTGAGACAGAGAGGTCAAGGAAGGAAAGGGAAGTGTCAGAGATGGACCATGTGACAATGATGGAGGGGTGGAGATTGAAAGCAAAATTAATAAATTTTTCCAGGTCCCGAGAGCATGAAGCAGCATCGAAGTAATCATCAACGTATTGGAGAAAGAGTTGTGGGAGGGGGCCGGAGTAGACTGGAACAAGGAATGTTCCACATACCCCTTAAAGAGACATAGCTGGGGCCTATGCGGGTACCCATAGCCACACCTTTTATTTGGAGGAAGTGAGAGGAGTTAAAGGAGAAATTGTTCAGTGTGAGAACAAGTTCAGCCAGACGGAGGAGAGTAGTGGTGGATGGGGATTGTTCGGACCTCTGTTCGAGGAAGAAGCAGAGAGCCCTCAGACCATTCCGGTGCAGCATGGAGGTGTAGAGGGATTGAACGTCCATGGTAAAGAGGAGGCTTGGGTCCAGGGAACTGGAAATTGTTGATGTGACGTGTGAAATTGTTGACCCAACCCTAACATTGTCATCAAACCCACTGACAAGGGTGGTGCTGTTGTTGTCTAGTGCACTGACCTCTACCTCACGGAGGCTGAGCATCAACTCACAGACACTTCTTCCTACCTCTCCCTGGACCATGACTCCACCACTGCACATCAAGCCATTGTTTCCAGGACTGTCACTGATTCATCTCCTCTGGAGATATTCCTCCCACAGCTTCCAACCTGATAGTCACCCAACCTCGCACGGCCCGCTTCTACCTCCTACCAAAATCCACAAACAGGACTGTCCTGGCAGACCAATCGTGTCAGCCTGTTCCTGTCCCACAGAACTCATTTCTTGCTGTCTTGACTCCATTCTCTCTCCCCTTGTCCAGTCCCTTCCCACCTACATCCGTGATTCCTCTGACACCTCACGTCACATCAACAATTTCCAGTTCCCTGACCCCAACCGCCTCCTCTTCACCATGGACGTCCAATCCCTCTGCACCTCCATCCCCCACCAGGATGGTCTAAGGGCTCTCTGCTTCTTCCTCGAACAGAGGCCCGAACAATCCCCATCCACCACTACTCTCCTCCGTCTGGCTGAACTTGTTCTCACACTGAACAATTTCTCCTTTAACTCCTCTCACTTCCTCCAGCTATGCCTGTCTCTTTATGAGGTATGTGGACTTGTTCCAGTCCTACTCCAGCCCCCTCCCACAATTCTTTCACTGGTACATTGATGATTACTTCGGTGTTGCTTCATGCTCTCGTCGGGACTTGGAAAAATTTATTAATTTTGCTTCCAATCTCCACCTCTTCATCATTTTCACATGGTCCATCTCTGACACTTACCTTCCCTTCCTTGACCTCTCTGTCTCAATTTCTGGTGATAGACTGTCCACCAATATCCATTACAAGACTCCTACAGCTACTTCGACTACAGCTCTTCACACCCGCTTCCTGTAAGGATTCCATCCTATTCTCTCAGTTCCTTCGCCTCTGTCGCATCTGTTCTGATGATGCTACCTTCAAAAACGGTTCCTCTGACATGTCCTCCTTCTTCCTTAACCGAGGTTTTCCACCCACGGTAGTTGACAGGGCCCTCAACCATGTCCGACCCATCTCCCGCGCATCCGCCCTCACGCCTTCTCCTCCCTCCCAGAAACATGATAGGGTCCCCCTTGTCCTCACTTATCAGCCCACCAGCCTCCACATGCAAAGGATCATCCTCTGCCATTTCCGCCAACTCCAGCATAACGCCACCACCAAACACATCTTCCCTTCACCCCCCAGCCCCGGTGGCATTCCGTAGTGATCGTTCCGTCCGTGACACCCTGGTCCACTCCTCAACCCCCTCCTATGGCACCTCCCCATGTGAATGCAAGATATGCAACACCTGCCCCTTTACTTCCTCTCTCCTCACCGTCCAAGGGCCCAAACACTCCTTTCAAGTGAAGCAGCATTTCACTTGCACTTCCCTCAACTTAGTCTACTGCATTCGTTGCTCCAAATGCGGTTTCCTCTACATTGGAGAGACCAAACGCAGACTGGGTGACCGTTTTGCAGAACATCTTCGGTCTGTCTGCAAGCATCACCCAGATCTCTCTGTCACTTGCCATTTTAACACTCCACCCTGCTCTCTTGCCCACCTGTCTGTCCTTGGCCTGCTGCATTGTTCCAGTGAAGCTCAACGCAAACTGGAGGAACAGCACCTCATCTTCCGATTAGGCACTTTATAGCCTTCCGGACTGAATATTGAGTTCAACAAGTTTAGATCTTGAACTCCCTCCTCCATCCCCACCCCCTTTTCTTTTTGGTTTTCCAATAATTTATATAGATTTTTCTTTTCCCACCTATTTCCATTATTTTTAAATATATTCCACCCATCATTTATCTATACCTTTTATGCCCTTTTAGTCTTATTTCACCCCACCCCCACTAGAGCTACATGTACCTTGCTTGTCCTGCTATCCACTCTTAATTAGCACAATCTTTTAGATAATATCACCGCCTTCAACACCTCTTTGTTCTTTTGTCTGTGACATATTTTGGTTATCTCCTCCTATCACTGTTTGCTTGTCCCAACAACCACCCCCACTTCTCCTCTCCCCCCCCGCCCCCTTAAACCAGCTTATATTTCACCCCTCTCCTATTTTTACTTAGTTCAGTTTAAGGGTTAAGAGGACTCGAAAAGTCAACTGTACTCTTCTCCGCCGATGCTGCCAGACCTGCTGAGTTTTTCCAGGCATTTCTGTTTCTGTATTTGTTTTGGATTTCCAGCATCCGCAGTTTTTTGTTTTTATCTTTGAGAAAAGTAATTCCTCCTCACTTCTGATTTAAATCCTTAGCTTAAAACTATGGCCTCCCATTCTAGAATGCCCCACAAGGGGAAACATCCGCTCCACGTCTACTTTGTCTATCCCCTTTAGCATCATATGTACCTCAATTAGATCTCCTCTCATTCTTCTAAACTCTAGTGAGTATAAGCCTAAACTGCTTATTCGCTCCTCATAAGACAAGCCCCCTATATCTGGAATCAATCTCGTGAACCTTCTCTGAACTGCCTCCAGTGCAACTACATCCTTCCTCAAGTAAGGGGACCAAAACTGTGCACAGTACTCCAGGGGCGGTCTCACCGATGCCTTGTACAGTTGCAACAACACATCCCTATTTTCATGATACAAAACCAAAGAGAATATAATGGGTATAGTTGAAGTATGAAGGTTATGCCCAGGTGAGATGCGAATGGCAATATAGCAGGCATCTGAACGTGACATTAAAGGATGAAGAAAGAACCAAGCCAGCAAAATAAAAACAAAAACGCAAAGAACAAGATGGAGGCAGAGATTATGATCGAAAGTTGTAGAACTCAATATTGAGAAGGCTGTAGAGTTCTGAGACGAAAGATAAGGTGCTGCTCCTCAAGCTTTCATTCAGCTTCATTGGAACACTGCAGCAGGCCAAGGACAGAAAGGTCAGAGTGGGAGCAAGGTGGAAAATTAAAATGGCAAGCAGCAGGAAGGTCGGGGTCATGCTTTGGATTGACCGGAGGTATTCCACAAAGCAGTCACGCAGTCTAGGTTTCATCTTTCCAACGTAGAGACCACCACATCAAGAATATTGAAAGTGTATGTTTTTAAAGAAGTACAAATAAATCACTGTTTCACTTGGGAGGAGTGTTTGTGGCCTTGGATGGTGAGAAGGGGAGAGGTGATAGGACAGGTGTTACATCTCCTGCACTTATGCGGAAAGGTGCCATATGGAAGGGAAGGGGTGACTGAGGAGTGGACCAGGGAGTCGCAGGTTTCAGAATGATGAGAGGGGAAGATGTGATTTGTGCTGGCATTGCACTGGTGAAAATGGTGGAGGATTATCCGTTGAATACTGAGGCTAGTAGGGTGGAAGATGAGGACAAGGGGAACCCCAACGTGGTTCTGGGAGAAAAGGGATAGGGTGAGAGCAAAAGTGCAGTAAAAGGATTGGACAAGGTGAAAAGCTCTGTCACCCACACTGGGTGGGAATCCTTGATTGAAGAAAGAGGAAGACATGTCAGATGGGCTGGTGTGGAAGATTGCATCAGCACAAAAGATACAACGGATAGGGAGAAACTGGGGGACGGAATGGAATCCTTACATGAAGCATGATGTGAGGAAGTGTAGTCAAGGTAAGTGTGAGAGTCAATGGTTTTGAAGTTAATATTGTTAGTCTGACCCCAGAAATGGAGACAGAAAAGTCAAGCAAGGAAAGAGTCAGAAATGGACCAGGTGAAGGTGAGAGATGGATGGAAATTGGAAACAAACTCAATCAAATTTTCCAGTTCATGACAGGAACAGGCAGTGGCACCAATGTACTGGAAAAAGAAATGATGGAGGAGGCCGAGTAGGACTGGAATAATCAATGTTCCACATACCCCATATAGATAGGACCCATGCAGGTACGCATAGGAACAACCATTATTTGGAGGAAGTGAGTGGGGTTCAAGGAGAAGTTGTTCAGATTGAGAACAAGTTCAGTCAGGGGGAAGGAGGGTGATGGTGGGTGGGGGCTGGTTGGGCCTCCATTCAAGAAAGAAGTGGAGAGCTCTGAAACTGTCCTAGTGGGGGATGGAGGTGTAGAGGGACTGGATGTCCATAGTGAAGAGGAGGTGGTTAGGGCCAGGAAACTGGAAACTGTTGATGTGACAGAACATCAGAAAAATCACAAATGTAGGTGGGAAAAGACTATACGAGGGGTATAGAGTCAAGATAGGAACAATTGAGTTCAGTGGGTCAGGAACAGGATGAAACAATGGGTCGAAAGCGCCAGTTTATGAATTTTGGGAAGGAAGTAGAAGTGGGCTGTTCGAGGTTGGAGGCTATGGACGGAAGATCTTGAAGATAAACTTGTGCAACACTTTCAAAACCGAAGAGAAGTGCTGTTAATGGAAAATTTTAAAACAGCATCCCTTTCAGAATGAGGTCCCACATAGAAGATAGTCAAGTTTCTAAAATGAGGGAAATTGTTGTTTTGGAGGATGTGATCAACTATCGCACAGAGGTGGCAGCAAACACTCTTTTGCAAACCCACGCAGAAACAGGAAAAATAAGAGAAGTGATAATGAACAGGACACTAATTATCATGAGGGGGATGACAGAAATGAAAAGACGATGCATCTGTCAAGTACTATTTAAGGGAACCAACAGGATACTTTTGCCATAAAATAAGGCATTATGGGAATCATATCTCTCAAGACTTAATGTTTCTTTCACAAAATGGATTTTTTTTTAATTCATTCACAGGATGTGGGCACCGCTGGCTAGGCTAGCATGTTTTGCCCATCCCTAGTGGCTCTTGAGAAGGTGGTTGTGAGCCACCTTCTTGAACTGCTGCAGTCCATGTGGTGTAGGTACACCCACAGAGCTGTTAGGGAGCAAGTTCCAGGATTTTGACCCAGCAACACTGAAGGAACGGTGATATATTTCCAAGTCAGGACAAGGAGTGGCTTGGAGGGGAATTTCCAGCTGGTGATGTTCCCATATGTCTGCTGCCCTTGTCCTTCTAGATGGTAGTGGTCATGGTTTGGAAGGTGCTATCTAAGGAACCTTGGTGAATTCCTGCAGTGCATCTTGTAGATGGTACACACTGCTGCTACTGTGCATCAGTGGTGGAGGGACTGTATGTTTGTGGATGTGGTGCCAATCAAGCAGGCTGCTTTGTCCTGGATGGTGTCAAGCTTCTTGAGTGTTGTTAGAGCTGCACTCATCCAGGCAAGTGGGGAGTATTCCATCACACTCCTGACTTGTGCCTTGTAGATGGTGGACAGGCTTTGGGGAGCCAGGAGGTGAGTTACTTGGTGCAGGATTCCTAGCCCCCGATCTACTATTGTAGCCACAGTATTCATATGGCTAGTCCAGTTCAGTTTCTGGTCAATGGCAACTCCCAGAATGTTGATAGTGGGGGATTTAGTGATGGTAATCCCAATGAACGTCAAGGGGCAATGGTTAGATTCTCTCTTGTTAGAGATGGTCACTGCCTGGCACTTCTGTGGCACGAATGTTACTTGCCAACCCAAGCCTGGATATTGTCCAGGGCTTGCTGTTTTTGGGCACAGACTGCTTCAGTATCTGAGTCGTCGTGAATGGTGCTGAACATTGTGCAATCATCAGCGAACATCCCCACTTCTGACCTTATGATGGAAGGAAGGCAATTGATGAAGCAGCTGAAGATGGTTGGGCCGAGGACACTACCCTGAGAAACTCCTGTGGTGATGTCCTGGTGCTGAGATGACTGACTTCAACAATCACAACCATCTTCCTTTGTGATAGGTATGACTCCAACCAGCGGATAGGTTTCCCCCTGATTCCCATTGACTCCAGTTTAGCTCGGGCTCCTTGATGCCACACTCTGTCAAGCTGCCTTAATATCAAGGGCAGTCACACTCACATCACCTTGGGAGCTCAGCTCATGTCCATGTTTGAACCTAGGCTGTAATGAGATCAGGAGCTGAGTGGCCCTGGTGAAACCCAAACTGGGCATCAGTGGGCAGGCTATTGCTAAGCAAGTGCTGCTTGATAGCACTGTTGATGACCCCTACCATTACTTTACTAATGATCGAGAGTGGACTGATGAAGCGGTAATTGGCTGAGTTGGATTTGTCCTGCTTTTTGTGTACAGGACATACCTGGGCAATTTTCCACATAGCAGGGTAGATGCCAGTGTTGTAGCTGTACTGGAACAGCTTGGTTCAGGGGCATGGCAAGTTCTGGAGCACAAGTCCTCAGTATTATTGCCGGAATATTGTCAGGGCCCATGGCCTCTGCACTATCCAGTGCCTTCAGCCGCTTCTTGAAATCACGTGGAGTGAATTGAATTTGCTGAAGACTGGTATCTGTGATACTAGGGACCTCTGGAGGAGGCAGAGATGGATTAGCCACTCAGCACTTCTGGCTGAAGGTTGTAGTAAATGCGTCAGCCTTATCTTTTACACTGATGTGCTGGGCTCCTCCATCATTCAGGATGGGGATATTTGTTGAGCCTCTTTCTCTAGTGAGTTGTTTAATTGTCCATCACCATTCACGACTGGATGTGGCAAGACTGCAGAGCTTAGATCTGATCTGTAGGCTGTGGGATCGCTTAGCTCTGCCTATCATTTGCTGCGTATGCTGTTTGGCACGCAATTATTATTGCTTCATCAGGTTGACACCTCTTCCTTAGGTAAGCCTGGTGCTGCTCCTGGCATGCCCTCCTGCACTTTTCATCAAAGAGTGATAGACTCCCTGGCTTAATGGTAATGGTACAGTGGGGAATACACCGGGCCATGGAGTTACAGACTGTGTTTGAGTAAAAATTCTGCTGCTGCTGATGGTCCACAGTGCCTCATGGATGCCCAGTCGCATTGCTAGATCCATTCGAAACCTATGCCGTTTAGCTTGGTGATGGTACCACACAACATGATGGAGGGTATCCTCAATGTGAAGGTAGGACTTAGTCTCCACAA
Source organism: Isurus oxyrinchus (assembly GCA_026770705.1). Lineage (NCBI taxonomy): Eukaryota > Metazoa > Chordata > Chondrichthyes > Lamniformes > Lamnidae > Isurus > Isurus oxyrinchus. The sequence continues at coordinate 114,654,223 of JANJGN010000006.1, forward strand.
TGACTGTGCTGTGGTCACTCCTACTGATACTGTCATGGACACATGCATCTGTGGCAGACAGGCTGGTAAGGCTGAGGTCAAGTATGTGTGTCTGTCTTGTTGGTTCCCTCACCCCCTGCCACAAACCCAGTCAAGCAGTCTTTTTGGACTTGGTCAGCTCAATCAGTCATGGTGCTACCGAGCCACTCTTGGTGATGGACATCGAAGACCCCCCAGCCAGAGTATATTCTGCACTCTTCCCACTCTCAGTGCTTCCTCCAAATTGTGTTCAACATGGAGGAGAACTGATTTATCAACTGAGGGAGGGTAGTACGTGGTAATCAGCAGGAGGTTTCCTTGCCCATGTTTGTCCTGATGCCACGAGATTTCACGGGTCTGGAGTCAATGTTGAGGACTCCCAGGGCAACCCCCTCCCGACTGTACACCACTGTGCCGCCACCTCTGCTGGGTCTGTCCTGCTGGTGGGAGGTGGCGGTGTCTAGGACATGATCTGTAAGATTTGATTCTGAGAGTATGACTATGTCAGGCTGTTGCTTGACTAGTCTGTGAGACAGCTCTCCCAATTTTGGCACAAACCCCCAGACGTTACTAAGGAGGACTTTGAACAGTCGACAGGACTGATTTTGTCATTGTCGTTGCTGGTGCCTTGGTCGATGCTGGGTGGACCGTCTGGTTTCCTTCCTTTTTTTTGAGGCTTTGTAACTGAGTGGCTTCCTAGGCTATTTCAGATGGCATTTAAGAGTCAAGGTCTGGAGGCACATGTAGGCCAGACCAGGTAAGGACAATAGATTTCCTTCCTTAAAGGACATTAGTGAACTCAATAGAGTTTAGACTTTCAATTCCATCAGCCTTTGGCAGGATATGAACCTGGGTCCCCAGAACATTACCCTGGGTCTCTGGATTACTAGTCCTGCAAGAATACCACTACGCCATCACCTCATGGCAATATCTGTACATTTGGATGCTGACCTGGGATTTTTTTCAAAAAGGTCATAAATTTACCTTGGAACTGTCAACAAGTAGGCCTCTTCCAAGAAATCACCTTACCTTTATGACACTTGAAGATCTGGTTGTTTTTTTAGAGCTGCAATCACTTCAATTGATGGAAGAAAAAACTGAAGAAGATGAAAGGCTAGTAACTTGCTGGAAATCACATGGCAGAGAGAAAAAAGCTTAAACTGTGAACCTGCTGGTTTTGAAAGCAGTCTTGCTAGGGAACCACTTGAAGAAGGAAGGCTACCATAACTGGCTCTCTCTCTTTACCTTGCCTGAAATTATGTGTGGCTATCAACCTGTAGCCAGAGAACCCTCATCAGAGTGTAACTGGTCTGCATTTGGGCCTGCAAAACTGAGACCAGTTGGTGAGAACTTCTAGACGTCCAGTGGGGCTAGCGGCCCATCTTCGCACAAGGGAACTCCAGGTCAACAGCTTCGAGACCCTGTGACCTTAATCATTTATTTTATAATGCCCATCCTCTAAAGCCTAACTCTGCAGAGATTCTATCTATTTGTCCTTTGTTTGTCTGTGTGTGTGTGCTAGGGGAGAAATCTTTAGGAAGAGATAGATAGTTATACTTCCCGATTACAATTGTGTGTTAACCAGTACTTGCAATTGTTAAAAAGAAGTTTCATTTTATAATAAACAGCCGTTCTAAGTTTTTTGAAAGAAGCTTGGTTCTTTATTCTGGGCACGAGTCAGGGAAATAGATGATTGGCTATTTTGGTGAGAAAATTAAACTTTTAAATTAATGGTACGGCCTGTGGAGTAGTGGGGCTGGATCATACACGCATTCCTCCCATCCCGGTCTAAACAGCATGTAAAAGCAGATTCCTGGAAATTAAAAGCTAAACCAGCAGCGTGTGAAGATGTGTCTCGTGTCATTTAAGGAAATGCTGTACCAGTGGATAAAGCTTCTGGCAAACTAAAATCATCCAATGTATTTACAGTGGTATAAATCAGAATATAAAAGATTAAGGGAGTTTTATATTTGAGGATGAAGTAACTTAGTTTTTGGCTGATAAAGTGGCCAAAAAGATAATAATTCTCAGAGACACAGGGTTGGCTCAATTCCTGATTTTAGCAAAAGAAGTGAATTTCTCTCCAGGAAGTTCACTCAATAAAAGTGTATTGATTTAAGGCATTGACGGAAATGTTTTAACTGTTCCATTGAGTCGATGTATCAACAAGATCAATGGAGTTGGAAAATCACATGCCTGTCTCTTAATCTGTTGCAAAGAACAATGGTTTGACTCGAGAGCTACCCAAAGAGTCAAAAGCTGACTTCTGAGATTAAAAAGACATTGGGGAGGAATTTTCCAGCCCCTTGCACTGGCAGAATCTTTCAGTTCTGCCAATGTGAACGAATGGCTTGCCGGCTGCAGCTTGGGAGAACCCACCGTGGTGGGGCTGGAAAATTCTGGCTATTGTAACCTCAAACTGACAGTAAAGATTTAAAGAAACCTGGAAAAGAATTGGAGCTGCCTGAATGAAGCCTGACTGCAGACACTAACCCAGAGATGTCAAAGCAAAATATAGCAGCATTCCAGGTTTAACAGAAAAACAAAGGGAGGCATTGCTTTAAGACAAAATGATTTAGCTGTAACTAAATCTGATACCGTGGAACTGCAAGGATGAATTCATGCTGTGAATCTTAAAACTTCAGGAGGATGAAGCCATTGCTTTTTGTGAGAGTAGTTGGACAAAGTTAGCACTGAATTTGATGCTGCCAAGAGGAAATGGCAAAACATGACAGCCTGGAGTGGGGGAGAATATAACTTATACTGTATGTAGATCATTAGGTGTTAAAATGTGTAAAATATTATAAGTTGTTATATTTTGGATAGTGTTTTTGAAAATTCATCCTTTTGTTGTTGGGCATCCTTTTGGGGAGGTGTTACAAATGTAAGGTTATATAAGATTGCTATGTTTGGGATTGTGTCTTTAATTTAAGGTAAAATATAGAAATGGAGGGTGTCATGTGACCTGTTCCAAATTCAGCAAACTTGAATGGCTTGGATGTTAAAGGTTAAAGGTTGCTTTACTGGGAAGAAGGTGCAAGGTGTTCATGCCTGTAAACAATGACCCATGCAGCTCTGATGACGGTGGGTAGATTGTTGGTTTTCAAATCAAAGGGAAGTGTTAAAAATGTCTGGTTAAAATGGTTATTTTACTGTCTATTGAATTCCAAAATAGAATAGAGGTGGGGATCTAAAGGAGAGCATATCAGCATTTCTACCTGGATGCAAGGCCCATGTGATTCACATTGGCATGGAAATGGGCTTTAAGTGGGGGAAGAGTCCATTGGAAGCCATTATAGGATCAATGTTCTAATAAAATATCAGTGAACCTCAGTCAGCCTGCATTGAACCAAAGGAGAGTGGGAGATAGACACAGCAAACCTCTATGGTTCACCACACAAGAATACAGATGGGAGCTCACACTCAGATTGAAGAGACTGGTATCATGAGGACTTGAACGGGGCTGGAAGATTCGTCTAGCTTTAGCTGAAGGGAAGAATCTCCAATGTGTCCCTCATCACAAAAGTCAGTTCTGGGATTAAGAGTTACCCGGCTCAGAAATGATAAGAAAGGAGGCAAGTCCATGGGAGCCAAGAATCACTTTGGACTGGTTCCAGGAGAAGGGGAGAGAGATGGAGAGAGAGTAGTAGTTTAGAGTACACTGAAACAATGATTAGTCAATATTGCTTTTAGTTTGTGTTACAGTAAAAGTCATGAAACTCAAAATCTTGGCGGGTGATCCTTTCAGTCGGTTACTGGAAGTTTAAATATCTTTTTAAATGTTATCAGTCTTTACAGAGATCATAACACTATTAAACCCTCATTATCTTGAAAACCTCAATCAGTCACTTCTTAACCTCTGTTCCAAGAACAGTCCTAACTTTTCCATCCTCTGAAGTCTCTAATCCCTGGTAAATCTCCTCCCTACCCTTTCTAAAACCTTTACATTTTCCTAAAGCATAGCGCACAGAATTATTCGGATTGCTCTAGCTGAACCACTGATTTGTAAAGGTCAAGCATGAACTTTTGGCTTTTGCATTCTATTCCTCTATTTATAAATGCAAGTAACACAAATGCTTGGGAATGCAAGTAACACATATGCTTTTTTTAAACCAGCTTCTCAACATGTCCTGCCACCTTAATGAATATAGATTTCTGTTTACAGACACCAAGGTCTCTCTGCTCAACCATACTTTGTAAAATTATGCCATTTATATGCCATACTGTCTTTCTGTATCAGTCCATCTGTAGCATTTTATTTTTCTGTAAAACTTGGAAGTTGTGCCAAAAGGAAAAAAAATAGTTTAAATTTATCTCCTGGTTTTCTACACATTTTAATCTTTATTCTCACTTTACAGCTGTTAGCCCAGTGGATTACAGACATTAAAATGGTTACATCTTAACAGGTAATTTGTGCTTGTGCTAAGCCAAACACGTAACACAAGTTCCACCCACACCCCCAGCGTATGCACAATTAGGGGATGCCTATCAAAGAAGGATGGGCAAGATCACCCAGGAATTGGTGATAATATTCTGAACTATGATTCCTAACTGCAAGTAATTATTCATTTGAGTCAAGAACAGGAATTATGCAATTATTGAGATTTAAAAACAATTAGTTTGAGCTTCCATTGGTCCAACTTAAACTGATCCCCTCGATATTCTAGCTAAGCTTTCTGCTTTTCTCAGCACTTTGAATAGCTAGATACTTAACTATCTAAAAAAGCCAAGTATAAGACATCACAGAGAAAGAAAACACTTTCAGTACAACTCCCACACACCATGTACAATTAGCCCTTCCATGCACCTTTCTAATTGGTTTAAATCTCTAAATTGAATGATTCTCTAAACTTTCCATTTCTCCTCCTTACTAAAGAAGAGCTTAATTGTATTAAATGTTAAGTTGTAGACACACACCCTTGATGTGTTGCCATATTAGGAATGATCCTAGCACTATTTATTTAGTTATCTTTCTTTTTTCTCCCCCCTCTCACAATGGATTGTTCATAAATCTGTTCTTGTAAATGTTTTCTCCAATACAACACAAGGAGCTTCAGATCAGGCATAGAGCAAAAAGTTGTGTTAGCCATAGGTTGAGGATAGTAAGAGGAAAAGTGAGTGTCCACATATTGTCAAGGAGGTCAATCTCAAAAACACAATGCTTCTGAAATGAATGGTAAGTGGAATTGACTGAAGGTACATCACAATAACAGGGGGAGTAAACCTTTGATTTATTGGTGGGTACCTGCCTCTGAATCAGTAGCACTTCATGGGCTGAGCTCTAACCCTGAATTCTAGATGGGCATCCAGTGGGCTATTCATGTCTAGAGTGTGTGGGTGCCTCCCACCCTAGTCATTATATGGGTAGTAGGAGACCATAAAACACCCCCACCATATATGATTAACATCCTGTCAGCTAATATGAAGATGGTTAAGATCATTGGAGAAGCATTCAGGTCATACCACATGAGACTGTTGCACTGCCTGTGAATCCTTCCACTATTTCACACTATTCTCTATGAGGGAGTCAAGTTACAACAAGCAAACCACATTTGAAGCTCAAAGAGAAGTACGTATATTATTGAATGTACAGATTCCAATTCTGATTTCAAACCAAATGATATTCTGAAGATACTACAAGAGGCAAGGAAAGGGCACAAAATTCCAAAAACAAGCTGAGATTTAAAAATAAAGCCTTATGACAATAGATGGTACATGTGATAGGAGGCATCATTCAAAGCCAAGCTACAGAAATCATAGCTTGCACTCTCTCTCGAGTGTCAAGTCAAATGCTATTAGACTGTTTCAGTCCAGCTACCAGCTAATCAGTGACAAAAAGACTACCCATCATTCAGGACAGTATGAGTAAATCCATAAGAGATAACCAGGGCAGCAGGACACAAACAGAAGTGTTCACCGTTGGTCACAGATGGTAAGATGAGAAGAGTGTGCATTATCTTTGGCAGCTGCATGGATGGCTGCTGTGAGAAAAGCAAATGTCACACAGGGAAGAGTAATGACAGCCATGCCCTGAATCTTACCTTTTTATTCCTGACTCTGGGGAAAGGAATGCTGGTTTTTCACAATGACATTTCAGACTGTAAGGAACAGAAATCAAATCAACCAGTAATGAATTTAATTCTAAACCTTGCTGAGGTTGAACAAATAGAATTTATGCTCAAATTGGACATCACTCATGTATTCTGAACTCCTTATGAAAATTGATCCCCAATCAATCTTTTGACTATTATGAAGAGGGTTACTTTGGAGGATCTAATCACTGCATATGAGCAGATCTGGCACATCTCGCTACTGCTTTATTTTTAATACACAATGAGTCAATGTTACAGTAGGACATTGCAAATATGTTTGCCTTTGATTGTAAACATGTTCATGAGAAGTTATGGCGGAAGCAAAAGAGTGGATGACTTTTTACTGTCAGCTAAGATGGGGCCACATAAGTAACAGAAATACTGATCTGCGGGCTACAGTATGTGGGTGTTTCCAAGAAACAGACTAATGAGCCATGATTAAGTTAAACTATGTATACAGAAAGCTTGTAAAACTATTAAGGTATGGGATAATAATTGCAATATGTATGTCAAGGCATGATGGGAAGGAAATTGGATGCTGCAGTGGGTTAACCAACTGCCCTTTCACTTCTTGGATAGGAGTTCAAATCTGGCATGATAGAATTAAAGTCTTCTCTCTTGCTGCTGACAGTAAGAATCCTGTGTAAAATGGGTTTTAACAGACTCAAGCCAGTTACTTGTGAGCACAAACCCACAGCAGTAAACTGCTCTAGTTTGACTCTAATTGACAGGATAATTACCAGTCTCGGTAAGAGATGCCACAGGATGCCTGGTATGGAAAATAGTATAGAATTAGTACAGTGGGGTCCTCTTTCAAGCTGAGGACTAGGCACATTATATCTGATCCAAATGAATTTAACTCTGCAACTGCCTTGTTAGGTGTAGTTAACATCAGCAGTGGGTGCCTGAAATGAGGAAGTGTTTCCTTCCCCATGAATTTCCATCAAACTGAGAATCACAAAATGAATGAAAGGAAGACCACAGATTTTCCACAGACATGTCTGATGACGGCTGTAAGTATAACAAGAACACCAATGAGAAGTACTGTGATAGCATTTTAATCAAAATATTATTTTTCAATCATAAATTTATATTCTGCAGATTGACAACAAACATTTTACCAATTTACTAGCAAGATCAATACAGTTTCAAGAAATTGAGGATGAGCAATTTGGATCAATTTTGCCCTTAATCCCATGCTAACCCAAACTGTTTAAACTCGAAAAAGGCACAATTTTAAACCCTCCCCGCCAGGCTAAACCAGGTAAGCAATTAAAATTCCCCAGTTCAGTGACTTGCCTTGGAACTGTTAGGACCTAACCTGCTGGGATTTTCCCTACTGGCAACAATGACGCCAAACAAAGCTCGTCATATTTTTTCGCTTAAGTATGTCAGGACATGACTGCAATTTTTACTTGTAGGCTTGAGAAATGGTAGTGAATTTCACACCAAGACAAACAAGTGAAAAACCAGATATGTACTTTTAAACTTTCTGGTGGGGGACAGGATGAGGTGGAATACACTTCATTGGCACTTTTGTGCAATTAGTAAGAATTAAGTTATCAAATTGTACTGTACATTAAGTGATGAAAAGTCTTAATTTGTACGTATTATTAAAATGTTAAGAGAGTTTTTAATTTAGAATCATGGAATCATTACAGCACAGAAGGAGGTCATTTGACCCATCATGCTGATGCTGGCTCTCCTAAGGAGAAATTCATTGACTGCCACACCTCCACCCTCTCCTCACATCCCTTCACATTCCTCCTTTTCAGAGATTTAGAAAATTTAGAAAGATTTATAGCACAGGAGGACAACCAGCTCATGGTGTCTGCACCGGCCAAAAAATGAGCTACTCAGCCTAATCCCATTTGCTAGAAAATGGTCCATAGTTCTGGAGGTTATGGGAGTTCAGGTGCATGTCCAGACACGTTTTGAATGACCTGAGAGTTTCTGCCTCTATTACCCTTTCAGGCAGTGTGTCCCAGACCCCTGCCACCCGCTAGGTGCCTGTAATATAGCTAAAAGAAAGAACACATGGGGCAGGAATTTGTGCTCAGTGGGTGGGAACATACCCGATCCACTCGAGCATGAAATGATGTGCGCTGATGTCAGCCATGTGTGCTGACATCAATACGCAGTCGCGCGATAGTTCAGTCAGTGGGCACGCGCCAGAGCTGGCACTGCGCCCACCAACAACTAAAAGGCCAGTTAAGGCTATTAAGTAATCACTTAAATTAAACTTTTTGTTGCCCATCCACGGGCGGGATGAGGTTTCCAAAAGCAAATAAAAATAAAGACTTTAATTTTTCATTAACAACATGTGACAGTTACGAGGGGCCATGTTTCATTACATTTTTTAAGATTGTTTTTCATATCGCTTCATCTCCCTAAGGCAGCTCCATGCCTCAGGGAGATTATGCAGTGCACACTCGTGCGTATGTGCAAAGTTCGTGCTCAGCCACTCGCAGTCCCCCCACAGCCCCCCCCCCCCGCCACCCCCGCCCAGCACAGGCAGCGCCTTAATTGGCCCACCAGCGTGAAATCGCGGTGCGGTGCCGATTGGCTTCCCGACTGCCTGCGCCCGCCCCCATTGAGCACCACCCGCCAAGGGCAAAATTCTGCCCATGGAGTTACAGTTAGGACATATTTTTCATATTTGGGCTCCAATGAGTCTAGCATTCGCAGTGAACAGAATCTAAGACTGTAATACTGATTGGCTAGAAGAATTAGTCAGAAACAGTATTTAAGGGGAAAATGCCCAAAGGTCACATGAGGCATTTTTCAACAGAAATCCACTGGCTCAAGCCAGACTGGGCTTCACAAGTTGTGAGATTCTATCAACAACAAAATGGGTTGTTAACTTTGAAGTGATCATAGCCATTACCTTTAATCACAAGCTTCTCTTTCAAGGGTTGGTTCTCTATTCGATTTGATGAATGGCAGAAGCTAATTGGCATAACATGAGGTAGTACTTTGACTGACTTTATTTCCCCAAAAATCTACTTCATTGATAAAATTTAAAGAAGTCCATTATGTAATGTCAACTTTGAACAGTCATGTAAAGTCCAATATTTTGCTTTCAACCTAAGCAGCTGACCCCTTCTTCTGAATCTGTGACCCTGTGTGATGGCGTCACACATCTACTGAATACGGAGTAGTGATTAACTTAAATGCTGACTTAACTATTAAAGTAGCTGACTGACAAGAATGATCCAATTGAATTGGTGACTCCCAATGTAGAAAGAATAAGCATCCAAAGAAAAACAAGTAGTTAAATAACCAGGTTTTAGTTTGAAAGTTTCAAAACTGGAATGTAGTAGAATTTTACCAATGTAATCACTAGCAGAATTTTCTGAGATTGCTTTGAGTTGCCATCTTGGTTAATAGTAACATACAAAGAGGCCTATTAAAAAATAATCAATTCAGAAGGTTTGCTGCAATTGCAGCATCACAAATACAGTATGAAGTTGAATAAAGATACACGGAGGAGGAAACTGACAGGTGGCGAAGGAATCAGGCAGGATTTGTGGGGGTGGAGTGGGCTGTGAATGCAAAATGCAAACGTGCTCTTCTGTTTAATATTGGTCATATTAAAAGTGGAGTAATTTCTCCATTTTGAATGGACAGAAGTAGAGTCACTGTACATGTGGAGAGGTGAGCATATATAAGGCTATCTAGACATCACATTATTAGATGAATTGTTACTGAGATGGATATAGTTACCTGAAATACACTGAAACTTCGGGTACTGATTCATGCCAAATATACACGACCATGGCTAAGTGAAGCATACAGAAATTCATAGACCCTGACCTCATCCATATATTATCCACAGTCCTCGCCATAATATTTTTTTACATGTCATTGAAAATGTGTTTCTCTTCACAAATACTTATTTCCAAGAAAGGTTTATAGTTATTGCAAGTGCTAGAATCACTGTATGGTCTTTGTTCCAACAGCAGATTTCAAGTTCCTCTCATGTCCAGCTGAACACTAATACTTCATCTCGTTTTTCTTTATATTTTGTTCAAGCTTACACCCTTGCAACACCTCTGGAACATTCCCATCTAAAAAGCACTTTCACAGCCTCTTCCGCTGTTCCTTCTCAATGTCTCACTGCAGTGACCATCTCTGATCTCACTCAGCCCTATTTCCCCCTTCACCTTTATTGCACTCCTGTGCTCTATCTATATTGAATATGGCCACCACCAAACCTGGGCTAGTGCTCTAGACTTGGCTGTACTTGGTGCTCAATCACGTGTCCTGAACTGTTTCCCCAAAGCATCCCCAAAATCTTCCCAGGTCCCACAGCATAATCTCATTCTCCACAATAATTCCCAGGGCCAGCTCTCTACTTGCTCCAAATTGCAGCCCCTCTGTCTCACACTCCACCTCTAACTCGTTACTTTTTGTTGACAACAGTCTTCCACCAGCCCTTTCTCATCTGACCCTCACACCACTTTGTCTTCCAAATGTCCATAATGCAGCACCTCTCCAACAGCCTCTGCCCAGAACCGACCCCAGTTGAGTTTGTGTTCATTGGTTTGTGTACATTCAATTTTGCAAAAGCTAACAAATAAGTACTGAGCACATCAGGAAAGGAACATTACGTGAACAAGGCAGACATTGGAGACAGTCAGAAGAGGGAGAAGAGAGGAGAGAATTACAGGAAGAGTGAGGGAAACAAGGCACCACATTGAGAAAAATTTATGATAACTAAACTGAGGGGAGGAAGGAGAGTGAGGAGAAGTGGAAAATACAAGATAACAAACAATTAGACAGATACAGAGAGAATTTTATTTTTTAGTGAGCAAAGCTATGAGAGATTAACTATATCACAACCGTCCAATATTTAGCAGACCGTTGCTAAACTTTCAGACTACTCTTCCACCATCCAGTATCGGGTGAGCAGAAATTGGGAAATATTGGAAAGTTGAAGATGCCATTGTTTTCAATCTCCGTTCCCTGGCTACCAACTTCATTCCTCTCTCTAGCAACAGTCTGAAACTAAACTAGTCTGATTGCAACTTTGGTGCCATATTCAATCCTGAACTGAGCTTCCAACCACATGTTCACATCATCACTAAGAGTGACAGTTTCCACCTCTGACATTACCCCTCTCTCAGCTCACCTGCTGCTGAAACCTTCATGCGTGCCTCTAGAGCAACTTTTCCAACACAGTCCTGGTTGGTCTCCACATTGAAACTTGAAGTCATCCAAAACTTTGGTCCCATGTCTTAGCATGCACCACGTCCCATTCACCCATCACCCACTGTGCCTGCTGGATTATACAGGCTCCCAGTCAATCAAGTCTTGATTTTAAAATTCTCATCCTTGATTTAAAATCCCTCCGTATCTTTGTGTCTCCTCCATCCCCACAACACTCCAAGACATCTGTGCTCTTCTAATTTTTGCCTTGGAGAATCTTCAATTCTAAATGCTCCACCATTAGTGGCCACGCTTTGGCTGGCTAGCCCCTAAGTTCACCACAGCTATCCATCTCTCTATCTTGCTTGTTTTCTCCTTTTAAAACATCCATTAAAACCTTTCTCTTTGGTCAAGATTTTGGTCATCTACAGCAGTATCTCCTTATGTGGCTTGCTGTCACATTGTGTTTTATAATGCTCCTATGAAGCACCTTTGGACATTTTAACAGATTAAAGGTACTATATAAATACAAGTTGTTAATAACATCCCTAGTCACCATGAGCAAATCTATTGGCAATCTATTCATTTCATTTTATCACCTAGCACATAGGACTGGGTTTTGGCTACTGAAGCAGGTAGCTCGAGTCTAGAAATGTCTAGACTCCCTGGAGCCACCCTGGTTATAAGTGCCCCGAATTACAAGATTTTCAATCTAAAGGAATGGCTGCAGGATAGAGTCAGGCCCACCAACTCCAGAAGCAATTGCTAGGAAGACATGGGGGCAGGCAAAGGCCAAGACAGGGTGGCTGGATGGCCTCAGTTCTCTGGGACTTAGTTCCAGTTGTTTCAAAAGATTATAGGCCCTTAAGTTGCCATCCTCTCACCCAGTCACCCGGCATCCACCCTGTGACTGCTCACATCCTCCATGCCAACTCAATGCTAATTCATGCTCCCACAAGGCCAGCACACTGCCAAAACTCACCAGGTATCCACAATGGGCAAACCTCAGGAGCCATGTGGAGATGGAAAAAAAAAGTCTCAAATCTAATACAGTTCTCACTATACAGGCGGGAAAAAATCAGGAGATTGGCACCAAGTTAAAATGCTCAGGGGAATGGTGCAGACACAATGGTCGAATGGCCTCCTTCTTCACCGTAACCATTCTGTGATCCCATTCATGAAAGCATCAAAGCTTTTAAATTTCAAATGGTTAATCTCTTACAACAACAAACATCTGTTCATACCCCATAATCCTTTATTGGCTTCTTTAATCTGTCAATCAACTGTGAACTCAGAACCCGGTGCTGAGATGATTTTAGCTTTTGAAACTCAGCCAAGCATTCACGATGTTACGATTCTGTTAGGGATTATTAACATATGAGGAAGAAATCAAATCACCCAGCAACTTCATATTTTTTAACAAAAACAAATCTTATTGTACATGTAAAAGAATTAAACTCTATTAACTTAACACTATAGCTTATAAAGACTTATGCTATAAACTCAGTTCTACTTTTTATTTCCCAAGAGTACCCATTTCTTACAAAATCTTGAAAGTTAATTTACTTTCCTTGGGACCAACTCAAAATGTATACACTGCTCCCATGAATTCACTCTGATTTCTTTTCAGTGTTTCAGCTATTCATCAAGGTAAAAGATTTTGCTTACTTGACCCTCCAATTTCTTTACTGACCTCATGACTCTGGCTTCCACAGCTCAAGCACAGGCCTCCCTTTGACTCCTGTGCAGTGGCTTCATACATCAGAATACACTGTGGGTTTCCAATAGCCTACTGCTATGGTTTCAAACTGTAATCATACTGTAATCCAGAACTCCAACTGAAACAAGGCCAGCTGCTTTTCACTGAGACGAATACTGTAGATTTCTTCTTTTAGCTCTGAGTTAAACAAATTTCCCAGTCATTTTTCCCTTTTCCAATTTTATCTTACACTGAATACCAGCTCCTAATCGCAGGCTGAGTCATGGATAATAGATCCAGCATCTATGCTACTTCAGGTGTAGGTCTGGCTTTATCTCTCTACATCCAAGCTACATTAGGCCAAAGCTGGCATAGTCTTATAACTGCTTCTCTCAACAAGTCTTGCAGCTGACTATTCACTAACGGAATGCACAGAGATAAGCTCAAAATCAATGAATTTCACTCAGCTCCTGTCCCCCATCTCCATGCAATGTGACACACACAGCTAGTTTCGGGTAAAAATGCAAATGAACTACCGTTTAATTCCAAAGCTTTCCTCAATTCTGATTTTTATCTCTAATGGAATAATTCTAGGTGTCATGTCTCCAGTCCTTTAGTTAAGTAAGCCCAACTGCCATCTTATGACTGTCACCCTTTCAGCTGTGACCCAAGATACCTTTTGAATCGTATTTATCTTAAGTCTGTATGGTTTGCCAGCCTCAAGATGTTTACCAGTGCTTGTCACTGAAAATACATTTAAAGTTCAATTCTTAAAACAAAAAAGTGATACTTTTAAAACACATGAACTATGACATTAGGAATATGTAGCAAGCCCTTAAGGAAATGTCAACAAAGTACTCTATTAAACTGTTCTGTTGAAGAGTCATATGGACTCAAAACATTAACTGCGTTCCTCTCCGTAGATGCTGCCAGACCTGCTGAGTTTTTCCAGGTATTTTTATTTTTGTACTCTATTAAACTGTTCAAACAGATGCAACACCAGCTGGCCTGTCAATAAAAGCAGCCCAATAGACATTTTTTTTAAACAATCAGTGACCACTGCATTCAGGTTTTTTTTAAAACAGATTAAAGAACGGAGGATTTAAAACAAGCTTCAGATCATGACAGTTAAATAGACCTTATCTGCCCTTCAAGAATATTTACATCTATTCCATAAATTTGTGACTTCCATGCTATGAGTTAAGGCCTTTACAACAGCCAAAATGGGGTCTGCTTAAAATCTGCACTGAGTTCAAATGGCCTTGCTGAGTTCGGGTTTCTCTTTTGTGTGATTCATATCCCGGATCCTCTAGCCTATCAGCAAAAATTGGAACTGTCCAAAAAGGGGGAAGGGGGGTGGGTGGGATTTCTGCATCCAGGTCCCACCCACTATTTTTAAAGATCCGCCGACAAAATTCTGGCCTATAATCTTAAATATTAAATAATGTAAAATGGCAGGTAATGCATCAAGCACTGAGTGCTGCAAATCAATTCATTTCAATAAAAACTAATTAAACCAATCCTGAGGGATCTAGGAAAAGGACCAGCAAGGACTGCCTCATGGAAAACAATCTCCTTGATACTTTTTGCCTCTGGTTTGGAGTATCGCTAGGATCTGGATCACAACAAATGGGCACTGGAACAGATTGTGAAATTCCTGAAGTGTAATGGAGCTCTGTTGTCTGCTATGTTTACATCATAGTGAGAGTGATTTATGCTGGTACAAAACTTGCAGAGGCCTACTGGTTTTAAGGCCCCAAGACTCCAAAGCTCAGTGCAACGAGTCACCCTCTTTCAGAGAGTGTCGCTCCATTTAACTCCAGGGACATGCCTGGATTAACCATGCCTACAGATTTCAGCTACAGTTAAAATGTACCTGAAACCTTGGTGTAAAAATTAAGTGAAAATGTGTAGTGCAAACATTCCCTAAAATAACTTCTGTCCAAAGAATTGAATTGCCAAGGTTAACTCCGGACTCAAGTGTGAGGTGGGCAGGAAGCACCTCTGACAGTGCTGGCATGGAGCTCGAGCTATTTGAGTTCCAGTACCACATTACAAATAAGGAGGAAGCTCACAGGCATCAGGGGCCCGAGGGAAGGGTGAAATTGTGGCCAGGGGAAAGGAGGAGAAAGCAGGGCCAGGATGGAGGAGGTGCAGGTTCTCTTTGTGGAGGCTGGAGGAGCACAGGACAGTTTAGGCCTCCTTATTTAAGGGGGGATATATTGCCATTCACAGCAGTTCAGGGAAGTTTCACTAGACCAATTCCTGGAATGAAGGGTTTGTCTTCTGAGGAAAGATTGAGCAGGTTGCTCCTATTTTCATTGGAGTTTAATAGAATAAGAAGTGATCTTATTGAAACATATAAGATTCCGAGAGGGCTTGACAAGGTAGATCCTGAGGGGATGTTTCCCCTCATGGGGGATTCTAGAACTAGGGGACACAGTTACAGAATATGGGGGTTCCCATTTAAGATGTTTTTTTTTTCTTTCAGAGGGTCATTAATCTTTGGATAAAAACAAAAAAACTGCGGATGATGGAAATCCAAAACAAAAACAAAAACAGAATTACCTGGAAAAACTCAGCAGGTCTGGCAGCATCGGCGGAGAAGAAAAGAGTTGACGTTTCGAGTCCTCATGACCCTTCGACAGAACTCTTTGGAATTTAATCTTTGGAATTCTCTTTCCTTTTTATTCTTTCATGGGATGTGAGTGTTGCTGGCTAGGTCAGCATTTATTGCCCATCCCTAATTGCCCTTGAGAAAATGATAGTAAGTTGTGTCCTTGAACTGCTGCAGTCCATGTGGCGTAGGTACACCCACCAAGAGCAGTGGATGCTGGGTCATTGAAAATATGTAAGGCTGAATTAGACAGATTTTTCAGTTATGGGGTGCGTGGAGGGAGAGTGGTGGGGTGGCGACAGACAGAAAAGTGGGGATATGGCAGCAATCAGATCGGCCATGTTATTGAATGGTGGAATGGGTTTAAGGGGCTAAAGGACCTATATCTGCTCCTATTTCTTACGTTCTTCAGACTTATGTCCTGTTTCTCACCTCACTGTCGCAACCAAGAATAGAACAAATTTAAACCTCAAAGCAAAGCTCAGGTCAGCTTCCACAGATCTGCCAAATCCCTGGTTTCACCTATTACAGCCATTCCAAATCAATGGATCATGCCGTCAAACTCCTGTTATCTGATTGCGGTGCGACCAATGTCCCCGTTCCAGTTTTCTAAACTCCAATCCATTCCACAGTACTACCAAAGGGCAAATCTGTCTCTAAAAGCTCATTCCCCTTCCCAGTACTGCTGGATACCAAATGTATATTTGCAATTGAGGTATCTTGCAATGTGTACTCAGCTCTAAACCTGGTTAGGAAAGCTTACTCAATTTTGATTTTCACAGAATATTGGGTCAAGCTGTGGAACTGAATCGCCAAAGCAGCATTAAAGATGCCAAAATGCTATTAAATAAAGAATAAAAAGTGATATCCAGTTATTGTAATTCAGTGGCCCTAATGTTATCTCTTACATGGCATAAACATGGCTATGAAATCAAGGAATCCTCTGACTCACCATGAGCAACGCCTTGGGAAATCTAATAAATCTAATAAATCAGCATGCGATAGAGCTAAGTGATCCCATAACTAACTGATCGGATCTAAGCTCTGCAGTTCTTCAACATCCAGTCATGAATGGTGGTGAACAATTAAATAACTAACAGGAGGACGAGGCTCTATAGACATCGTAATCCTTAATGAGGGAGATCCTACCAGAATATCAGCGCAAACGAGAAGATTGAAGTATTTGCGACCATCGTCATCCAGAAATGCCGAGTGAATTATCCATCTTGGCCTCCTCCGGAGGCTCCCAAAATCACCGATGCCAATATTTAGCCAATTTGATTCACTCCATGTGATAGCAAGAAACAGCTGAAGTCACTGGATAAGCAGAGGTTATGGGCTCTGACAACATCTTAGCAGCAGTACTGAAGAAGTGTGCTCCAGAACTAGCCACACCCCTAGCCAAGCTATTCCAACAGAGTTACAATACTGGCATCTACCCAGAAATGTGGAAAATTGCCCAGGTATGTCCTGTCCGCAGAATGGAGAACAATCCAACCTGCCCAATTATTGCCCTATCAGTCCACTCACCATCATCAGCACTGCTATCAAATAGCACTTAAGCAGCAATAACATGCTGACTGATACTCAATTTAGGTTCCACCTGGGCTACAAGAGCAGGTCAGAGGCTGGGAATCCTCACCTCTTGACTCTCCAAAGCCTGCCCACCATCTACAAGGCACAAGTCAGGAGTGTGATGGAATACTCTCCACTTGCGTGGATGAGTGCAGGTCCAACAATGCTCAAGAAGCTCGACACCATCCAGGACAAAGCAGCTGGCTTGATTGACATCCCATCCACCACCTTCAACATCCACTCCCTCTACTGCTTGCACACAGTGGCAGCAGTGTGTACCATCTACAAGATGCACTGCAGCAACTCAACAGGACTCTTAGACAGCACCTTTCAAACCCATGACCTCTACTACCTAGAATGACAAGAACACCACCACTTTCAAGTTCCCCTCCAAGCCGTATCCCATTCTGACTTGGAAATATATCACCGTTCCTTCTTTGGTCAAAATCCTGGAACTCTCTCCCTAACAGCACTGTGAGTGTACCTACACCACATGGAATGCAGCAGTTCAAGAATGTGGCTCATCACCACCTTCTCAGGGGCAATTAGGGATAAGCAATAAATGCTGGCCTAGCCAATGACACCCACATCCTGCGAAGGAATAAAAAAAAACATGCATGTTTGATTTTTTTTTTAGATACTTTAATACATCTAAAATCATCATAAAAAGCTTCTTTGGACCCCTCTATTTGCTCTTGCTTAAAGATCTTTTTACTGCCTTCAAAATTCATCTAATTTTCATTCTGACTTATCCTTATATAGCTTCTAAACTTTCCTACAGAATAATGGAATGGATCATAGAATGGTGACAGCACAAAAGGAGGCCATTCGGCATGTCATGTCTGTGTTGGCCCTCTGAACGAGCAATTCACTTTTTCCTCTTGGCCCTGCAAATTTTCCTTTCCAGGCAATGCCTCAAATGATCCTGCCTCCACCACATACTCAATAGTGTATTCCAGATCCTAACCACTCGATTGACCCTGTCTCCACCACACTCTCAGGCAGTCCATGCCAGACCCTAACCACTCAATTGACCCTGTATCTACCACACTCTCAGGCAGCATTTTCCAGATCCTAACCACTCGATTGACCCTGTCTCCACCACACTCTCAGGCAGTGCATGCCAGATCCTAACCACTCGATTGACCCTGTCTCCATCACACTCTCAGGCAGCATATTCCAGATCCTAACCACTCGATTGACCCTGTCTCCACCACACTCTCAGGCAGCGTATTCCAGATCCTAAACACTCGATTGACCCTGTCTCCACCACACTCTCAGGCAGCGTATTCCAGATCCTAAACACTCGATTGACCCTGTCTCCACCACACTCTCAGGCAGTGCATTCCAGATCCTAACCATTTGCTGTGTAAAAACAATTTTCCTCATTTCTCCATTGCTTCTTTTGCTTCTTAAATATGTGCTCTCTGGTTCTTGGTCCTACCACCAATGGGAACAGTTTCTCCCCATCTACTCTGTCCAGACCCCTCATAATTTTGAATACCTCTATCAAATCTCCTCTCAATGTTCTCTTCTCCAAGGAAAATTGTTCCCACTTCTCCAATCTTTATAGATAACTGAAGATACCCATCACTGGAACTACCCTCTCTCACACTTTCACATCCTTCCTAAAGTGTGGGGCCCAGAACTGAATACAATACTCCAGTTGAGACTGAACCAGTGTTTTCTACACGCTCACCATAACTTCCTTGCTTTTGTACTTGAAGTCCCTATTGATAAAGCCCAGGATGCTATATGCTTTATTAACTGTGCTCTCAACCTGTCCTGACACCATCAATAATTTATGTATATATACACTCAGGTCCCTGAGATGAGCAGAAATTTCTTCACTCAAGTGGTTGTGAATCTTTGGAATTCTCTACCCAACAGAGTTGTGCAGCTGCCATCATTGGATATATTTAATGCTGGGATAGACAGATTTTTGTTCTCTCAGGGAATCAAGGGATATGAGGAGCGGGCAGGCAAGTAGAATTGTAGCCACAAGAACAGCCTTGATCATTCTGAATGGCCACGCAGACTTGATGAGATATATGGTATTTTCCTGCTCCTATTTCTTATATTCTTTTACATAGTGAGTGGTTCAGATCTGGAATGCACAGCCTGAGAGTTTATTGGAGGTACATTCAATCATGGCATTCAAAAGAGAATTATTTAAAGAGAAAAAATTTGCAAGGCTATTGGGAAAAGATGGGATAGTGGGATTAGGTAAGTTACTCTAGCAGAGAGCCGGCACAGACACAATGAGCCAAATAAACTCCTTCAGTACTATAATCATTCTGTGACTCTAGTCATTAACTAAAATTAGTACATGCTCAGTCAGTCATTAGTTAATACCAGATATGTGCAGTCATCAACTAACATTAGTATACATGCATACATTATGAAAATCAATATGCACAGTCATTAACTAATTTCAGTACATGTGCAGTTAATAACTAACAGCAGTACATGTGCAGGCATTAACGAAAATCAGTATAATTGCAGACATTAAGTAAAATCAGTGTCAACCAACATCAGTAAAAGTACAAAACAAAAATAGAATTACCTGGAAAAACTCAGCAGGTCTGGCAGCATCGGCGGAGAAGAAAAGAGTTGACGTTTCGAGTCCTCATGACCCTTCGGACTCGAAACGTCAACTCTTTTCTTCTCCGCCGATGCTGCCAGACCTGCTGAGTTTTTCCAGGTAATTCTATTTTTGTTTTGGATTTCCAGCATCCGCAGTTTTTTGGGGGTTTTTTTGGTTTTTTGGGGGTTTTTTTTGTTTTTTTTTTGTTTTTTTTGGGTTTTTTTTGGTTTTTTGTTGTTTTTTTTGTTGTTTTTTTGTTGTTTTTTTTTGTTGTTTTTTTGGGGGTTTTTTTGGTTTTTTTGGTTTTTTTTTGTTTTTTTTTGTTTTTATCAGTAAAAGTACAGTCATTAACTAAAATCAGTATATGTACAGTGATCTAAGTCAAGAACTAACAATAACATACCTGTCACCACTAAGTGACAACTGCATACCTGCAGTCATCTACTAACAGTAAAATGTAGTCATTAACTAACAATGATATATGTGTAGTTATTAACTAACATTGGTACAATAACAACAATAAACTACATTTATATAGCACCTTTAATGTAACAAAAACTTCCAAGGTGATTCATAGGAGCTACATTAGGAGATATTAGGTCAAATGACAAAAGAGCTTGGTCAAAGAGATAAAGATTTAAGGAGTGTGTTAAAGGAGGAAAGCGAGGTAGAGATGTGGAGAGGTGTTGGGGAGTGATGAGATTTCCAAATATTAGGGCCAAGGCAACTAAAATTCAACCAATGTTAAAATGATTAAAATCTGGGATGCTGAACAGACCAGAAGTAGGGCCATGCAGATAATTCAGAAGGTACAGGGCTGGAGGAGTTTGCAGAGATAGGGAGGGACCAGGCCAAGGAGGGATTAAAAGACAAGGATGAGAATTTTTAAATCAAGACATTGATTGCCCAGGAGCTAATGCAGAAGGGGTGATGGGTGAATAGGTCTTTGCGGGGATGTTAATCAGGTGGTCAAGGGTAAGGGGGTAGTCAAGTCATGGGGATGTTAGTCATGTGGTCAGGGGTAGGGGTGTAGTCAAGGGTTGGAGCGGTCGGGTAGTCAAAGGGATCTTTGTGGGGGGGGTTTAGTCGGCATGGGGGAGTAGCCAAAGGGTCGGGAAGGTAGTCGCGGAGTTTGGGGAGTAGGTAGGGGTGTTCGGGTGATCAGGAGTTACCCAGGAGTTAAAAATGTTTTTAATTCTTCTAACCTTTCCCAGGTAACTATTCTGCTAAGACAGTTGGAATCATCCGAAGTCTGCAATTTAAGTCAGGGTATTGGATGGCTCCAGGCTCAGGGTAATTCCCAATGGAGGGTGAAACTTCCCGGGTAATTCCTGTGCAGTCCTTGTGTGGAGACTTCCGGAGTCCCCTAGCTTGTCTACAGGGTGCAACGCTCCCTGGGCCATTAACTTCCGCCACAGCAATAATCATTCCATGTCAGTCCTTTGCTTCATTTAAATGAAGTACACCTCTACTATGAAGCTAAGTAGCTCTTCTGCCTCTTCCTTCCTAACGTTACTAGCTTCCACTGTTCAAAGGCACTGATAATGAGATAAACATGACAACAATCTGTGCAGTTATTTACTTTGGGAAAGAAGACATTTTCACTCTCTGATTCTGTAGAGCGAATGTGGTAGTTTCAATGTAAACAAGTGGTGCTGCCTCAATTGCTATAAATAGACTTGCTGGTTGAAGAAAGTGGTGTTTCGTTTCCTTTCCTGCACCTACATAAGGAGGATTGGGAAACAGCTTCACTAATCGTTTTGAAAAGCAGAGGACGGAATTTTCCAGCCCACACTGCAGCAGATTTAATGGCGGGGGGAGGACATAATGCGGCAGGAGCTAAAAAATCAGTTTCTGACCAGTGTAAAATGACGGCAGAACTTGCTCTCCTGCCTACTAGGGCGGGTGGCCATTCCCGCCAGAGGCCAGTGTGAAATTGATTTGCAGCCCATTAATGGGATCCTGATGAAGGCCCAACTGGAATTGCCCACCCAGCCCTGCATGTCCAATCACCCACGCCACCATCGGGAACTCACGCTGGTCCAGAACACGTCTGACCAACGTGGTGTGTACATGCTGGCACTTACCTGAAGGCGGCCATGGGAAGCTTGTGCAGATCGGAAGGGAAGATGGAGGCCTCCAGCAACTGAATCCTGGAACACCATGTGCAGCAGTGGGTGACTGGAGGATCTACACCATGGATCTTCTGACTTCAGGATCTTCCAGGAGCTGGGTCTTCTATCTGGCACCCAGACATGAGGGCAGGGCGCACGCCATCCAGCCTGCTCCACCGCACAATACGTTAGGAAACCCCCCACTGCATAATTAATGAGACCAGGGTCGCGCAGTACGATGTGGATTTCCAGCAGCCTCCATGGCGGTAAACACTCCACCTTCCTGCCCCCACCACAGGACTTAGTTCTGGAAGGGAAAAGTCCGGCCAAAGGGGTGAAGAGGTGGGATATTGCGCTGTCTTGTTTGCTGAGCTTTCCAGATTGATGATTAAAATAATAGTCAAACCAAACCTAGAAGGAATAGTCTATTTTAACCTCTTAAAAAAAATCAGGTATCTGAGAAATGAGGAGGTTACATGTATTTTGTGGACTGGATATTTGTGGAATTGAAATAAATTTTGATCTTTTTGCTGTAAAGAAAAAACAGCTCCAATTGGGTTATCCAAGGGTTTACTGCTTGTCATGTTTAAAGCAATTTAAACAAAGATGTATCTGTTGTCCTGTTTAAAGTGGTTTATCCAAGGATGTACTTGCTTGTCTTATTCCTGGACCAACCAACTTCTCTTGTAAATGAAAAAAAATATCTTTTCCTCATAATGTCTGTAGGTTTTCTCTCTAATTTAAAGGAGCATGTGAAAACATGTTTGGCAACCATTTTTGTTAGGGAAGATAAGAAGTGAGCAACATCACATCATGACACGATTTTGTCATCCAGTTGTTTGTAAACAGAAGATTCACTAGACATTTTAGAATGAAGCTAGTTGAGGGACTTGTTCAGTGTTATAAACAAGGTTAAATTCTTTTACATACAAATTATGGAGGCAATAAATACCCGTTAATCAAATCAGGTTTTCTACATGCGAATAATTAAATAAGAGATGTCTCTTCTGCTGAATTATGCTTTTATTTTAGTGATTAACACCGAAACCAACGAAGAATTTTCCGTGTTATGAAAAACAGTTTAGTTTGTTACGAGATGGATGTGAAACTATCTTATTGAATTAAAGCAAAAAATTATGTACTTGTATTTCAACTGAATTTTGCATTGTTACTTTTGGTCTATCCAGGACATGCTGCATAAATGGACAGCTCCCACTACCCCCCAACTTTCGCAGAAAATTTATATTGCATAATAAAGCTTGCATCAGTCAGTTAAAATTCCAAAGTGATGTCCAATGAGGATAATTTAATTGATTAATCTCAATAAATCAACAAAACAAAAATATGCAGAACAAATTAATGGGATTAAAAGTTATAAGTCTGAACACTGATTAAAATGACCAAATGCTAGGTCACCAATTAGTAAGACCATTGGAAGGTTGTCTTTTGAAAATGTCAGGATTGAATTGTGTCCAGTGCAAAAATAACATTCCAGAGTTTTCCTTCATTATATTTGGAAGCTCTGTCTGTGGTTATTTACTTCTCTCAGGAGATTGGATAAATTTAGAGTCCACAAAAGTACAAATTTAATTGAAAGCAGCAAGCTTGGCCAGTCTAGGCACACATTAAACACTTGCAGCAACAATGCTTATTGTACACTTTGACTTGGTTCAGCTGTAAAACATTGCTGTTAGTCAGTGTTGATAATGGAATGAAGATCATTTCTGCAATTGAAAATGTGCTTCTGATTTTTCTTGAAACCTTTAGTTTTTCTGCTGATGCTATTGTGTAAAGATGAAAGGGAAAATCTGGATATTACAACATTTCAAATCTACCTATTTTGACTTTGAGATGATTGTTGATTGGGAAAAGTACTATATAAATAATTGTCTGTGTCATTACAACACAGGAGGTGGTCATTTGGCCCACTGAGTCCATGCCAGCTTTCTGTCAGTCAGACAGTCCCATTCCCCTGTTCCATCTTAATAGCCCTGCAACTTTATTTCCTTCAAATGATCATCCAATTTTGTTTGGACATCACTGATAGTTTCTATTTCCATCGACCTCCTAGGCAGCGAGATCCAGGCCATTACCACTTACTGTATAAAAACATTTTTCATTACATTTGCCTTCCAACTCTTGCCCAAAACCTTAAATCTATCCCCCCGGTCCTTGTACAAACAACTAATGGGGACGATATTTTTTTGTCGACATTATCCTAACTTGCTATATTCTTGTACACTTCTATCAAATCTCCCCTCAATCTACTTTGCTCCAAGGAGAACAACCCCAGCTTCTCCAGTCTAACCCTGTGGCTAAAATCCCTCATCCCTGGAACCATTCTGGTAAATCTCCTCTGCACCATCTCTAGGACCCACTCATCCTTCCTAAGGTGTGCTGACCAGGACTGGGTGCAATATTCTAGTTATAGCCTAAGCAGAGCTTTATAAAGGCTCAGCATAACTTCCTTGCTTGTATACTCAATACCTCAATATGTCCTGCACCCCAATGATATACACACATGCACTCCCAGGTCTCTCTATTGCTGCACACTCTTTAGAGCTATGCCATTAAGTCCATATTCCCTCTCTCTGACCCTTCCGCCAAATTGCTTGTCTCCTCTCCACCATCTGCCAACAATTCTGACCATGTGTGTCCATTGTCTAATCTTCTTCCCCTACTTCATAAAACTTAGACTTGCATTTATATTTTGTATCTTTCACATCCTCAGAATCTTCCAAAGTTAATTAAGTACTTTTGAAGGACTGTTCTAATATCAGAAATGCAACAACATGGGTGTGTTATGGCAACGTTCCACTGACAGCAGTTAAATAAATAACTAGATAACAGTTTCTCCATCCATAGGTGTACTGTCAGATCGCCTGCGTTTGCAATACTTTGTTCTTATTTAACCAGACATTCTGTTTTAGTGATGTCAGTTGAAGGATTGGTCAGGACAATGGGGAGAATTTGGCTGTTCTTCTTCGAAACTACCATGTGACATGCCCATATAAAGGCATGTCATATTCATACACTTTAAATTACAAACTTTATTCAATGTAGAATCTCTGAATTCACTTCCTTTTTAAAATGGACAACATGCTCTGACAAAGATGGCCACCAGGGGTCAGATGACCTGGGTCTGTGTATTCAAGGAACTAACCCAGGAATGGACTCATTGTCTGGCTATGTCCTAAAGACAGACAAAAATGCATTCCATTTAAAGGTGTAAATTATGCATATGCTGGAAAACCATTCAGGTCATTCCTGAAATGAATAGGTCTTCTGAAAAATGAAGAATGTAATTGCTTTACTCATCAAGGTGGGTGTCATAATCAATTGGACAGTAATCCAGAAACAATAAAGCAGGATGTGGCTCATTAATCTAACAATGTCACCATATTTGGTAAAGAAACCACTGTTGTGAGGAGTAACATAGTGAAACAGCCATGTTTGTCCTTTTGAATCTTAAAATAAGGAACGCTGTCTGCAGTAAGAGAGAGACAGAGAAAGGCAGTAATGCCTGTGCCTGAAAAGGACCTGAAGGCTGGAATATCATAAGATCTCCAAGCTGGGTCCACCAAAACAGTTAATCAAAGACCTAGTAACAAGACTGCAAGAAACTGACTTTGTGACCTATAGAAAGTCCATTACTTTGAAAACATCTTGCAAACAACTTTGACATTTGATGTCAGATGTTCAACTCACCTAAATCATACTTTGGGTATGAAGAAAGCCTTCCATCAGGCCTGCAGCACATTTCTTCTAAAACAAAACAGCCACATGAATAATAAACTATTCCTTTTTTCATTAACTTGTAAAAGTGCACTATTCTCTCCAACTGTACTTTCCCTAAGTGTGTTTGTATACATGATTGTGAGTGGGTGCGTAGTATTAGGTTTCAGGGTGAGTGCTAAAATGAACAATCACCATTCTTTGTTTAAACCCACACAATGCTTGCTGCTGGCTAATCAAGTTATCTACACATTTTAAGGTTAAAACATATACTCGCATATTCCTCTCAAAAAATTAACTGATTGGACACTTCGGAAGGTAACAGGGATTTCAGTAGTTTTCTTCCACCATCCCTATAACATAGGGAGGAGATGATGGCTTAGTGGTACTGTTACCGGACTACTAATCTATAGGCCCAGTCTAATGCTGTGAGTACAAGTTCAAATCCTGCCATGGCAGCTAGTGCGATTTGATTATAATACCTGGAATATAATGCTAGTCTTAGTAATGGTGACCATGAAACTATCAGTAATTGTCCTATAAACCCATCTTGTTGTCTAATGCTCTTTAGGGAAAGGAATCTACCGTCCTTACCTGGTCTCGCTTACATGTGACTCCAAGTCTATTATAATGTGGTTGACTCTAAACAGCTCTAGTAAGTCACTCAGTTTTAAGGACAATTAGGGATTGGCTACATGTGCTGGTCTTTCCAGCGATGCCCACATCCCATAAAAAACATGGGTTATTTTACATTTATCCTTACTAAATGAAAGTATAAAGTGGGAAATCACACAGTCTTCTGCTCAATAATTTTGATGTAATGTTGGGTGAACATAGTTCATATTTATGAACGCTGCAGTGCCTTGAAAGACTGTTCTCATTATTCCATTTTGATACATCGCATTTTTTTTTACATCTATTTATCTGGAGTATTGCACATATGCCATTTCACACTTGTTATGGCTCAATCTGTTGCAGTTAATTGTAGAGAACTGTATTCCTCCTAGGCATGCTATTCAGCTGATTGGCTCATATGCAAATTTCTTAACTGTATATTCACACCATAATGAGCTTTAAAATTATAGCAATAGCGATACTCACCTGGGTTTGAAACATTGACCACCAGATGCGGCATCATGCCTGGGTTTGCTAGTGCTGTCATGGAGTTGGCTTTCACTTTCATATTCAAAAGGATGGGCTCAAAGGGCCGCGTGATGTCCTGTGCCAAGTTGGAGCTGGGCCCCACCATGTTTCTTGACAGTGACAGGAGGCCCTCTAGCAGGCCTGCCAATGCAACATGAACCTCAATGTGCACATTCATCAGTGTGTGCCCTCCCATCAAAGTTCTCATCTGAGTTCCATGGAGTGAGAGCGTATGCTATCCTATCCCCCTGGTCTGTCTACAGCAAACACATGTCCAATGACTAATTGTGTGTGCATCACAGCTCCATACCCACCTCTAAAGTTCATGCAAAGATAACCAATGAAGTGGGAGTTGCACAGGGGCATAAGAGAGCTACATCCTGGATGTTTTTGATGATGCTGGATGCCATGGGCTCTGTCACAGATTGCCCCATGATGCACAGTACCAGCTCCTCTGTCAGACTCAGGAGATGCAGCGAAGCTCGTCTCCCACAGGTTCAGCTCTGCTCCCTTCTACTGTGAGCCACCTTGTTCTGCAAGAGAGGGAAGAATATAAGAGGGTGCCCTGCACTGTGTTTGGCTGATGTGTGTACCAAAGCTGAATAGCAGAAAGTATGTGGAAGCAGTGAGAGCTCAGTGTGAGGCTGGCATGCTTGGAAGGCTTGTGAAAGGCAGTTGGATAGAAGAGTGATATTGGACTCGAAACATTAACTCAGTTTCTCTCTCCACAGATGCTGTCAGGCCTGCTGAATTTTTCCAGCATTTTCTGGTTTTTATTTCAGATCTCCAGCATTTTACTTTTATTGGGGCATATGAATGTTAGAAATATGTCCCAAGTACAAGGGACTGCTGATGGGTGAGGTGGTGCATTGAGCAAAGCAAGAAGTTCCAGTTTACTTCCCTTTTTCTGCAGCACTGACAGTCAGCAGTAGCCTTTTCTCATTTAGTGCAGATTCCGTTTAAGACGGTCTTCAAGAGCTCAAGGTGAGATTGAACATATGCTAGCTCACAAGCTTTCTAAAAATTCTTTCACAGCATTTGAGCATTGCTGACAAGGCCAGCATATATTGCCCATTCCTAATTGCCCTTGAGAAGGTGGCGGTGAGCTGCCTTCTTGAGCCACTGCAGTCCATGTGGTGTGGTGCTGTTAGAGAGGGAGTTCCAGGGTTTTGACCCAGCAACAGTGAAGGAATGGCGATATATTTCCAAGTCAAGATGGTGAGTGGCTTGGAGGGGAATTTCCAGGTGATGGCGTTCTCATGCATTGGCTGCCCTTGCCCTTCTAGATGGTAGATGTTATGGGACTGAAAGGTGCTGTCGAAGCAGCCTTGGTGAGTTCCTGCAGTGCATCTTGTAGATGGTACACACTGCTGCCACTGTGCGTCAGTGGTGGAGGGAGTGAATGTTTGTGGATGGGGTGCCAATCAAATGGGCTGCTTTGTCCTAGATGGTGTCAAGCTTCTTGAGTGTTGATAGAGCTGCACTCATCCAAGCAAGTGGAGAGCATTCCATCACATTCCTGACTTGTGCCTTATAGATGGTGGACAAGCTTTGGGGAGTCAGTTACTCACTGCAGAATTCTTAGCCCCTGATTTGCTCTTGTAGCCACTGTATTTATATGGCTAGTCCAGTTCAGTTTCTGCTCAATGGTAACCCCCAGGATGTTGATAGGGGATTCAGTGATGGTAATGCCATTGAATGTCAAGGGGTGATGGTTAGATTCTCTCTTGTTGGATGGAGATGGTCATTGTCTGGCACTTCTGTGGCACAAATGTTACTTGCTACTTGTCAGTCCCAGCCAAGATATTGTCCACACAGACTAGTGGACAGTTAAACAACTAATCATGTACCCAACCTATGCTGAATACGCATCCTGTGAGGAGCGTGGTAAGTAAGGTTGCCGAGTTATAAATGTAGATTGCCAGGTGGAAAGGTAATATTGTCACTAAAACAGAGACCTGGCTCAAAGAAGGGCAGGACTGGGTGTTAAATATTCCTGGACACAAGCTGTTCAGGAAAGATAGGAAAAGAAGGAAAGATAGGAAAGGGGAAGGGGTGGCAGTATTAAGGAGAACATTGCAGTACTGCAGAAAGAGAATGTCCCAGAGGGGTCAAGGACAGAATCTATTTGGCTAGAGCTAAGGAACAAAATAGGTACAACTACATTGCTCATTGTAGTCTTTCAGCCACCAATTAGTAGGATGGATGTGGAGGAACATAGTTGCAAGTCAATTTCAGAGAAGTGCAAGATTTATAGAATAAAATGGGGGACTCTATTCAAACATAGACTTGGATAATAGTAGTGTCAAGGGCAGAGAGGGGCAAGAGTTCCTAGTGAGAATTTTTGACACCAGTATGTTTCCACTTCAACGTGAAAGAAGGCATTTGCTGGATCTGGTTCTTGTGAATGAAGTGGGCGAAGTGGATCAAAGATCAGTAGGGGACATTTAGGGAACAGTGATTATTCTATCACAAGGAACAATCCAGAGTAAGAACAGCATACTAGAGGAAATACGCCTTCAATGGGGCAGGAATGAATCTGGCCCAGATCAATTGGAATCAAAGGGTGGCAGGCAAAATGGTATCTGAACTGTGGGCTGCTTTTAAAGAGATAGTTCAGGCACAGAAGATAATTTCCCACCAAGTGGAAAGGCAGGACAAACAAATCCAGAGCTACCTGGATGATGAAAGAGACAGAGTTTAAGATGAAGAAGAAAAAGTATGCTTATCACAGCTGTCAGATGAACAATACGGCCAAGAACCAGGCTGAACATAGAAGGTTCAGAGGGGAGATGAACAAACACAAAAGAAGCAAAGAAGGAGCATTGAGAGGTGGGCAGCTAATATAAAAGGGAATCCCAAAGTCTTCCATAGGCATATAAATTGTAAAATAGTTGTAAAAGGAGGAGAGGGGCTGAATAGGGACCAAAAGGGGTTTACCTATGGAGGCAGGAGGCATGGCTGAGGTATTAAATAAATACTTCGCATCTGTCTTTACCAAGGAAGAAGATGCTACCAAGATAGATGAAGGGTTTAAAATTGATAAGGAGGAGGAACTAGATAGGCTGTCTGTGCTTAAAGTTGAAAATACATCAGGACCAGATGAGATGCATAAAAAGATACTGAAGGAAATAACAGTGGAAGTTGTGGAATCACTGGCCATAGTTTTTCAGTTTTCCTTAGACTCGAGGATGGCTTCAGAGAATTGCAAATGTTGCATCCTTGTTCGAAAAAGGGTGTAAAGACAAGCCCAACAACTACAGGCCGGTCAGTTTAACTTTGGTGGTGGGGAAGCTTCTAGAAAAATAACTCAGGACCAAATCAATAGTCAGTTGGGCAATGCGAGTTATGTAAAGAAAGCCAGCATGGATTTGTTCAAAGCAAATTGCGTTTAATTAATTTGCTGGAATTTCTGAAGAGGTAACAGAGAGGATTGATGAAGGTGATGCTGTTGATGTGGTGTACATGGACTTCCAGAAAGCATTTGATAAAATACCACACAACAGGCTTGTGAGCAAAGTTATAGCTCATGGAATAAAAGGAATAGTAGCAACATGGATACAAATTGGCTGAGTGATAGGAAACAGAGATTGGTGGTTAATGGATGTTTTCAGATTGGAGTTTATAGTGGGGTTGGTGCTGGGACTCTTGCTCTTCCTGTTATATATTTATGACCCAGTCTTGGTGTTCAAGGGATCAATTCAAAATTTGTGGATGATGCAAAACTAGGAAGCATTGTGAACTATGAGGGGGATAGTGTAGAGCTTCAAAAGGTCGCAGATAAGTTGGTGGAATGGGTGGACAATTGACAGATGAAATTTAATGCAAAGAAATTTGAAGTGACTTATTTTGGTGGAACATGAAGAAACAATATAAAATAAAGGGTAGAATTCTCAAGTGGGTTCAGGGGCAGAGGGACCTGGGTGTATATTTGCATAAATCATTAATGGTGGCAGAATAGGTTGACAGTGCGATTAATAAAGCGTACAGCAGTCTCAACTTTATTAAAAGGGGCATGCACTATAAAGGCAAGGAATTTATATTAAATTTGTCTAGAAGATTGGTTTAGCCTCAACTAGAATTAGAGAGAGGTGCAGAAAAGGTTCATGAGAATGGTACCAGAGAAGTGGAACTTCAGTTATGAAGATAGTTTGGAGCAATTGGGACTGTTTCCCTTGGCGAAGAAGAGATTTTATTGAA
This sequence comes from Isurus oxyrinchus, assembly GCA_026770705.1. Lineage (NCBI taxonomy): Eukaryota > Metazoa > Chordata > Chondrichthyes > Lamniformes > Lamnidae > Isurus > Isurus oxyrinchus. The sequence goes on from JANJGN010000006.1 coordinate 114,685,154, forward strand.
GTATTCAAAATCATGAGGCATCTAGACAGAGTAGATAGGGAAAAACAATTCCCATTGGTGGAAGGATCAAGAACAAGAGGGCACAAATTTAAGGTAATTGGCAAAAGAAGAAATGGAGACAAAAAGAAACACTTACACAGAGAGTGGTTAGGATCTGGAACACACTGCCTGAGAGTGGTTCAATTAAGACATTCAAAAGGAAACTGGATTGTTATCTGAAAAGGAAGAACGTGCCGGGCTATGGGAAGAAAATGGGGGATTGGCCCCAGATAAATTGCACCCACAGAGATGTAGTCCATATGCGATGGGCCAAATGGCCTCCTTCTGTGCTGCAACAATTCTGTGATTCTGTGAACAGGACCAGGCATGGGCAGAACAAATCATGACACCTGTGCCTGTAAACAGATATGAAAGCATTTTTAGCCCATTGAGTAGCAGAGAGCCGGAGAGACTTGGTGCATCAGGGGACGGTTTCTGGACAATTTGATCCAGAACATAGTTACACCCACCCCCTTAATACACAGGTTCAGGAAAGGGAGGATATGACTGTTTTGGATCTGGATAGCCAGGATTTAGGAAAGGAGAGGAGAGGTCCCGCAGACACTGATCATGTCTAACAGGTACAATATACTCACCACCTGTGAGGACAAGGAGAAAGACTGCAGGGAGAACTGTCACAATGTGGACCAAGACATGTAGCTCAGGAGGCTGTCCTGGGGGGCAAGAGCAGAATGGAAATGTTGTAGCAAGAGGAAACTCAATAGTCCTCTGCAGCAAGAACAAGAATCCCAAAGGGTGTGTTACCTAGTCAATCCCAGAGTAAGGGATGTCCACACAACAGCTGGAGAGAAACTTGGAAAGGGAAGGGTTAGAGACAAGGTCCATTTGGAACGAACGACATTGGTAGGAACAGGAGGAGGTCCAGCTGAAAGGGAATTAGAAATTAGGCTCTAAATTAATATGCAGCATGGAGGGTCATAATCTCTGATAATTGCCTGAGCCATGTGCAAATTGGCATAGGAGAAAATTGGTTAAAGAGCTGGCAGTGAAAAGAGGAGTTCATTTTCAAAAGGGTTCATTTCCATGGGATATTGGAACCAGTTCTGGGACAGGAGCTATACCAATGGGATGGGATCCATGTCCTAGTGCAAAGGGTAAATAGGGAGGTTGCAAATGGCTTTAAACTAGTAAGGTGGGGTAGTGAGGAGGGATCTACAGGAAATGTAAGCAGCCTCAATAAAAACAAAGCAGGACAGGAGAACATAGGAAAGAATAAAATAAAGGAGGACATTGAAAGGAAAGGAACAAATAGAATTATAGGGCAGTAATCTAAACACTTGGTTAAACATAAAGTAAGAGGATATCCTACTGAAAATGAAGTAAAATATCTATACAGCAATGCATACAGTGCCCATAATGAAACAGGGGAGGTGGAGGCAATCATGTGCTGTGAGGAACCAGACATAGTGAGGATTATTGAGACATGGCTAATGAAAAATCAGGAATTAAACATTGCACTGTATAATATATTTAGAAAAGATAGAGGGGGAAAGCAGGGTGGTGGAGTAGCTGTACTTACTCAGGATAATATAAATGACTGCAGAAAAAAAAGGAACTCAGCTATCAGAAAGACAAAAATAGAATCCAATGGATAGAGATAAGAGATGGTAAAAGATCAATTACACTAATAGGTGTTGTCTACAGACCACCTCGCAGTGGAAGAGAGGGGGTGGAAGGATTATGCAGACAAATTAGGAAATTGAGTAAAAACATAGAATAATAATCATGGGGGATTTCATGTACCTACTTTTTCTGTCCAATTAATACCAGGGGAAAGGGAATGGAGTTCCTACAATGTGTACAAGACTCCTTTCTAACCCAATCAAGGGAAGATTCACTTTTGGATCTACTAAAGGGGAATGAACAAGAACAGCTAAAAGAAGTAAACATAGGGGAATATCTAGGCAACAGTGATCATAATATACTGCATGTAAAGATGATGATATTGAATATAGCTAACAGACTGGAGAAAAGCTGACTTTGAGGGGCTGAGAATAGAACTTGAGGAAAATAAAATGGGCTATAATAGTGGCAAACAACAATGTGGGAGAACAGTGGGAAATATTTAAAATGGTGTTTGACAGAGTGCAGGGAAAATATATCCCACTTAAAGAAAGAATAAACTAAACACTAAATAAAGACATCAGGGAACAACTGAGGGTTGTTCTTGTCTATGAGACAGCTCTCCCAATTTTGGCACAAGCCCCCTGAAGGAGAACTTTGCAGTCAGCTATGATTGCTTGTCATTTCTAGTGCCTACGTCAATAGTTGTTGGACAAGTTTTATTCCTTTTTGACTTTTCTGTAGTGGTTTGATACAACAGAGTGACTTGCTAGGCCATTTCAGAGAACAGTTAAGTGTCAACTACATTGCTGAGGGTCTGGAGTCACATGTAGGCCAGTCTGGATAAGGATGGCAGAATTCTTTCCCTCGGATTTTATGGTCACAATTACTGAAATGAGCTTTTAATGCCAAACTTGTTAATTAATTAAATTTAAATTCCACCAGCTGCCATTTGGACTCTCATCCCCAGATACTTGGGATTCTGGATTACTATGCCCATAACATGGTCACCGCACCACCATCCCCATACATCCAGTGATTGCCTACTGCGCATTATATCTACTGATTGGCTGAGAAATCCCCTCCCTGGAATAAAGCTGACAAATCCATCCCATGTATCATACTATATATAAAAGTGCTGGGGCTGCAATGCCTGTACAAACAGTGCTGGGGCTGCGATGCCTGTACAAACAGTGCTGGGGCTGCAACGCCTGTACAAACAGTGCTGGGGCTGCAACGCCTGTACAAACAGTGCTGGGGCTGCAACGCCTGTACAAACAGTGCTGGGGCTGCAACGCCTGTACAAACAGTGCTGGGGCTGCAACGCCTGTACAAACAGTGCTGGGGCTGCAACGCCTGTACAAACAGTGCTGGGGCTGCAACGCCTGTACAAACAGTGCCGGGACTGTGACGCCTGTACAAACAGTGCTGGGGCTGTGACACCTGTACAACACTGCTGGGGCTGCGACGCCTGTACAAATAGTGCCGGGGTTGTGACACCTGTAGAAATGTCGTCTTTTTGTTTTACGTGCTTAATTGTAGCGATGATCAGTTTCCATCTGTGAAGCAATGCAACGGGAAAATAAAAGCTGTAGTATTAAATCATGCATCTGGCTGCCAAAAAGGAGACTAGCAGTGAGCTAACTTGTTCAAATAATCAGATGCATAAAATGGATGGACACATCAGAATGACCGGATAAATTCTGGCAGGATATATTTTCAGCGTAGAGTCAGGCAGAAGAAGAATCACTTGTGGAAATCAGTGCTCACAATTTTCTGGTGAAATAAATTAATCACTAGAAATGTAGGATACTGTAAATCAGGTGTGCTGACCTCTAGCCCATTCCCCTGTTGAATAAGACTCGGTGTTGAGGGCACAGAAACCCTTCCAGTTGATGTAAGCAATGACTGTGGTGTTGTGCAGGTAGCATTTCCTACCACCACAGAAATGTAACCATTTTGTTGTACAACCTTAACTCTTTGAGCTCAGTGCTCCTCAGAAAACCAGAACATTCCAAGCATGAGTTTGGTCTGCTCTTGATTCTTCGTGGTATGCCAGTTTTTACCAGTCCGCCCATCCTCAGTCAGAACAATATTTTTTGCAGAGTCTAAAGTACACTGCTGCATTCTCTAATATACGATGTTATATAATTCAGCTGTAACAAGGCCTTTGCAGTGCCAGAGTTCTCCGATTGTGAAACATTGTGATATATGTAATTACTGAAGTTAACTGAATCTGCCCCATTCACAATTGGCTAGATAGCATGACTAATCATCTCACTATTAAACATACATTAAATTGTAGAAAGTGAGCTTAACACTGGAAGCATTCTTAACTGGAATATTTTCCAGGAAGTAACTCGATGGTCAAGATGTACGTTCTTTGAAAATCTACCCAAAGAATATTTTCAGCGAGTATCTTGTTCATCTGATGCTGATAAACTAGGCAATGGTTATCAAGGGTTTTATAGATACTTGGTTGGTTAACGACAGCATCTTGGGGCAAGCAAAACTCAATTTAAAAGATTAAACGTCGTCACAGAGCTTGTATTGGGGAAGCTCGATATTGTCTTGCTTGTTGAGACTACACAGGCCTTCAGAGAGTGATAATCTGTTTGGATAATTTCACTTTAAATCATATGCTGATGGAGTTCAAGATAAACATTTGTACTGGGCTGGATAGGTAATGTATTAACTTGTTTAGATCTACGGAAGCTGTCATGGGCTGAATTTTCCAGACAGGTTTCTCATAAGAAACAGTCAACTTTATTTACAAGGCTTCAGCAGCAAATACATGCTTCCATCAAGTACCACAACTAGACACAAATTCCACTCTTAAGGTTCCACACGCTTCATGCTGATTTGTTCACACTGTCACATGATACTGCACAGTACAATAAGTCTTAAAGCTACAGTCACTACATTTCTTCAAGCAACAGTTACTATATAAGCATTTTAGTAAATAATCTTTAAACATTACAGTCCAAACATCTCAACATTATTTGTGTGTGCCGAAATTGCTAGGTATATGCCGTTGCTCTTTACATGTCAACATACAATTCCATAACATTTCAGTTACAATGTCGCCCATTTTCTCGAAGTGTTGCTAATAAAGTGCTCCAGACAAGCCTGGTTCGTCACACTGCAGGAAATATTTGTAAATAAATGGATGCATATCATGCAATCGACATGGAAACAGCCATTGTTCTAGACTCCTCAATCACTGGACATGGTCTGCTTACCACCCTGCCCATTCTTAAGATTTTTTTCCAAACACTTCTATGTTTACATCCCATAATCTGTAATCTTCTAACAAAAAGGATCCAATTTCTCGAATTTCTTTATATTTTCTCACACCTTGCAGTATCTTAGTGAATCTGCATTGTACCCTGCATTGATCCTCAATATCCTGTTGAAAGTGTGAAGCCTAGTACTGCACACAGTGCTCTAACTAAGGACTTACTAAGAACTCATCATCACCTCTCGGCTTCTATATTCTCTGGGGGGGAGAATTTGATTCAACCCAACATCAGACATGGAGATCACGATGTGTGATGACCTCACGCCCAGTTGAGGTGATGCAGACAGCACGCAAACTTCATCCTTCCTGCTCTTCCCAATGATTGTGGAGTGTAGCCCAGAGTGAGACATGCTACTGACTGACTCCACGCCTAGTACAGGATCCAGGCGCATGTGTGATGAGCATGACGTACAGCTAGTCTGCCCCTCTTAAAGGGCAGGTGCACTCAGGCCACAGCAGCACTGGAACGTTTGAGGAAGGTTCTGATGAAAGGATGAAAGCTGGTAATAGGCCAGACAGAGGCCTCTCCACGTTCGTAGACATGTCAAAAGGAGCAGAGAGACCATAGGCAGAATTGTCCCTTCCTGCCACACGTTCAGTGACAGGATGAGAAAGTCAGAGTGACTCCCACCATGGAGCGGCTTTTATGCACAACTGTCAACTCCCCGCCTCATTAGTTACGCATGAGCACAGTCCATGTCGAGTGGGGGTGGGTGGGCAGGAAGTCAGCCGCCCAGCTATCGTTTCCAGGCACCATATTTAAAAGGCACCTGGACAGACCTTCATTAATAACAGGAAGGATGAGCAGGAGAAGGCAACAAGTCGTGGCTCCCCACTTCGGCGATCATCTCCTCGAGGCAGCTCAAGAAAGGCTATTCCCCCAGGGTTGGCCGCAGGAGGCCTGCCCCACTGACCAAGCTGATCTGGAAGGTGGTTGCCAGGGCGGTCAGCACCCATGGGGTGCAGAAAAGGGCCACTCTGCAGTGCAGGCAACAGGTCAAAGATCTAATCTGTGCCGCTAGGGTAAGCGAACCTTCTACCCTCCCAAACCTCCTCACCACTTTTTGTCGCACATCTGTCGCGTGGGACCTGGGCGTCAATGGCAAGGCTAATAATTCTGTTGCCCATCCCCAAATGTCCTTAAAAAGATGGTGGGCTGCTGCCTTACTGAACCCCTACAGTCCATGTACTGTGCTGTAAATGAGACAGCTGCAGGATTTTCACCCAGCCACAGTGAAGGCACAGCCACGGGGTGAAGTGCAGGGCAACTTGCAGGCGCTGCTGTTCTCATGTATCTGCTGCCCTTGTCCTTCTAGCTGGTAGAGATCGCGGAGTTGGGAAGGTGCTGTTAAGAGAGCCTTGATGACTTGCTGCAGTGCATCTTGTACACGGTACACACTGCTGCCACTGTGCAGGGAGTGAATGTTGAGGGTGTTGAATGGGGAACCAATCAAGCGGGCTGCTTTGTCCTGGATGTCATCCAGCTTTGAGTGCTGTAGGAGCTGCACTCATCCAGGCAAATAAGGATTATTCCATCACATTCCTCATGTGTGCCATGCACATGGTGGTCGGGTCTTGGGGAGTCATGAGGTCAGTTATTAGCCACAGAATTAGCAGTCTGTGACCTGCTCTTTGATCAGATGTGCGGACAATCTATCTACATAGGTCTTTATGCAGGAGAAGACAGCACACAACAGGAGGGAGAGAGAGAAAACAGGAGCTCAGGTCCCTCACTGCATTTGAACAGCAGGCCGTCGAGCTGTCAAGGGAGGATTGTGAGCATGCCTGTGCCAACAGCGAGGTAGGTTTCCTCCAAGTATGCAGTGAGAAAGCATGGAAATCCCAGGCAACTTTGGAAAATCAAGGTGATTGATGAGGGCCAGCCACGTTTCGGCCAGCCTAGGCAGTCACTCATTCTCTCTTCTCTCCATTCTAGGTGCCTGTAGAAGAAGGTGAGGCCAGACCCCACACCTGAAATCAGCCCAGACCCCACACCTGAACTCAGCTTCAGTCCCCAGAACACCTCAGAAGAGGATGAGGACGACTTCACACCTGCACAGCCATCACAGCGTTCATCTGCATCCTCCACCAGCATACATCTCGGTGGGTGATATGTCTAGTTTAGGCTTGGGCTCACACTCTGGTGGTCACCTTACAGATGCATGCCAAAAGCAGGAGAAGGCAGTGACAGCCGAGGTATCTGGCACTCAGAGGACCTAGAGAAGAGGCCTCTTCTAAATCTGAGTCAGATGACGAGCCTCTGGAAGCAGCCATGGAGAAGATGCTGGAGCATCAAAGAGACATAGATGATCATCAGGCAGAGGTGACAGAGGCCCTCAACAGAGTGGCACGAGGGGTGGAGGAGTGTGTCCAATTGCTCTCTATTATCATTGCTCTGGCATTTGAGTGCAGCAAAGTCTCCATGGGGCGGGTGGCAGACGCCATGGAGAGCTTGGTCCAGCAGAACACACAGTTTCTTCCAGAGATGCACTCCATTGCTCTAGCCATGGGTGAGCTTTTGCAGTGGCTACGTGAGAGGGGGTGGGGCACCTCAACCTCCCTCCAGGTCCCCCTTCCACTCAAGGAGTCAGGGACGGGCCCTCGGGCACCCAAAGACAGGAGGAACAGCCTGGGGGCAACCACCCAGGACACTCCAAAAGTGTCCTTGTGTTCCCAATCCCCTCTTGACCCCATCAGATCCAACTGCTCAGGCTTAGAAGGGTGCACTTGCCCCTAAACAGGAGACCCAAACCAGGCTGGGGCCCACCAGTCATCAAACCTCCAGGGGACACCCGCCAAAATCATCACAGACAACAGGGCATGGTAGTCAGCAAGCATGCCTCCACCTCTACTGCGGTTCCCAGGAATGCGCCTAGATATAGTGGTAGAATTAAGAAAATTAAGAAGCTTTGAATTAACACTGGTGGCATGGGGGTACAATCATTTTATATAGTTTTGGCACTTATCTGTTAACTTGCACCTAGTGGAAGTCTCGTGGATTCATTCTTGCTTCTTGTTGTTTTAATGGTTGCAGGCCCTCCGCTCCTTCCAAGGGGGACATAGGATGGTTCTTTCTCCCCCTAATACATGGCTACAGATGGAGACACCACTATTTGACAAGGCTGACGATGGCCATATGCAAGAGGCCTCCCACTCACACTATTACGCTTGCCTCCACTGTCCTTGAGACACTATAGAGAGGCCTTATCGCAATGGGAAGACTAACCATATGAGCCCTTCTCAGATAGGTCCATTCCCTGGAAGGATGAAGGTTTGCAGTCGGAGCTAGGCTGCCATTCACCTGCGTGCCCCTCGTAAGCATCCCCCTCTTTCCCTTCCCCACTCCCTCCTTTCTTCCCTAACTCTGACTGGAGCCAATGGCCCAGAGTGAACAGCAGCTATACACCTTGCTGGGTCTTTTTGTAATGAGAACCCTCTGGGCCAGACCTGCTGCCACGTGGCCTTCACCAGACAGTGAGGAATAGCAAATGAGAAAGCTCTCATAGTCTCCAGATATTTATTGGGGTTCCCCTTTAGTTTCCAGTTGTGCTGACCTTCAGCTCCACCCACCTGAGAAGACCCTGCGCCCCCCCGCAATCCCGACCTCGATGTTTTGCAGTTGGACATCGAGGTGCCTTGGTTTGGAGTTAGCTCTGTCTCAGGATGGTGCATATTTCATTTCAAACAATCTCCACCTCCTTTTACCCTTCCCCTGTCACCCACCAACTTCCTCCCTGTTACCCTCTACCCTCTCAATATCACCTCAACTCTCCCCTCAATAACCCTTGAGCCCCTCCCCACCATCACTCTTGATCCTGTTAATTTGGACATGTCTTACTGCCCCACTGAGTCCCCATTCCTACACCACCCCCTGATCTTCCCCAGTCTAATGATCCGTGTCACCATCGTTGTCCCACTCATTGACCCCCCCTGATGAGAAATAGACCTGCTACACCCAGACCCTTCCACCACACCGCGTCCCACTTCCCCCTCTCAAGTCACTGTCTCCTCCTAACATCAGCAGCCCTATTTCTCCCCCCGGGATTCCAACCTTGATTCGACCAACTTCTCCCTCTGAAACATTCTGGCCCCACCCCAATTCCCTCGCTCCCTCCCCTTCATGCCTTCCTCCCTCCCTCTTACCCTTCATGCCTTTCTTCCCTCTCACTCCACCCACACACCCCCACCCCTTCTTCTCCTCTGGACCTCCACGCATTGTGTCTTTTGTGTGCACCATACCTGCCGTCAGTTCCAGTGGTGCAGCCAGCTTCGACTCTAAGGTAAGTGTTTTCAAATTCTCCCTCTCTATTCTCCCTCTCTAGGTGCATGCCATGAATGTACAGTCAGGTAACAGAATGGTGTAAATTCTTGCTGGTAGGGAGAAAAAGAGTTGCCGGAGGTGCATGATTCCAATCTGTTGGGCTTTTAATGACATGCACAAAATGCAAAATGAGTTCCTGTCAAGCTTCTGCAGCAAACCTGACCCACTATCAACCTGCCATGAACGTCGGGAGGGAACGATCCCAACCTGATTTCCCGACATCGGGAAACCAATTTTTCACTCCCTGCCATATCTTCCGCCCCCTCCCTGCTAATGGCGGGAAGGGAGGATTTTGTCCTATGTTTCTATAAGAGGCAAGTAGACCTTCGAGGTACATCCTGTGGGGAGGATGGGGCAGATGATCAGCAAAGGCAGTTTCTGGAGTCTGGCAGCAGTTCCACAAAAATAGTCAATGACCTCAAAGCACTAATTAAGTACAGGTCAAGGCACCTTCAATCTCCCACTCACTGCACCACCAACTTCTCACACTACTCAATTAACCATAGCCCCATCACTCAACAATCAGGATTCATGTCTAATGGTCAGTGTTCTACCTCACCCTCATCCACCTACCAATGATGCCAGCCTCCTGCCTCATGTACCTTCTCAAATCCCACTTCATCCTCATCCTGCTGTCTGGTACAAAGTGCAAGCTGCAGATGTTGTAACCACTTGCTTTCAATCCCTTCCTCCTTTCTTCCCTTCTAATCCTCCCCTTCTATATGATGCTTTCCAATACCCAAGATTTGCCATCTGACAAGTCAAGAGTGTGATGGAATACTCCCCACTTACCTGGATGAGCACAGTTCCCACAACACTCAAGAAGCTGGACAACATTCAGGACAAAGCAGCCTGTTTGATTGGCACCACATCCACAAACATTCACTCCCTCCACCACTGACGCAGCCTGCAGCTATTTTTTAAAATCTTTCACAGGGTGTGGGTGTTGTTGTCTAGGCCAACATTTATTGCCCATCCCTAATTGCCCTTGAGAAGGTGGTGGCGAGCTGCCTTAGAAAAATAGAAAATTTATGGCACAGAAACTTCTTATGATTCTAAGGCAGCTCACCACCACCTTCTCAAGGGCAATTAGGGATGGGCAATAAATGGTGGCCTAGCCAGCGACACCCACACCCTGTGAAAAAGTGTTTAAAAATTGGAATATTGATTATCATAACAGACATATTATATTATTTACCATCAGTCATCTCATTTTACAGAAAATAGTTGAGCAGCAAAGTAAATTTAGCTCAAATTGGGCACTTGTAATTGTAATTCTACCCAGCTCACAAGCAAGGCAATTCATGTTAGTAGCTCTGGATTTTTGCAAGATGCAAACAGGAAGTTAGAATCAGTTCTGAATATTGATGAGAGCGATGGTTCATCTGAGGAGTGCAACCAGAGCCATGTCCATGGCACCATGTCCGGCTCAGCTGCACATGGGGGCAAGAAGAAGACTGGAAGAACAATAGTAATAGAAGAATCAATAGTTAGGATAACAAATAGGCATTTCTATGGCCACAGAAGTGAATCCAGGATAGTAAGTTGCCTCCTTGGTGCCAGGGCCAAGGATGTCACAGAATGGCTACAGAACACCCTGAAGGGGGAGGGTGACCAGCCAGCAGTCATGGTCCACATTGGCACCAACGACATAGGCAGAAAGAGGGATGTGATCCTGCAGTCAGAATTTAGGGAACTAGGCAGGAAATTGGCAAGCAGGACCTCAAAAGTAATAATCTCTGGATTACTCCCAGTACCATGTGCAAGTGAGTGCAGAAACAGGAGGAAGGAAAAGATGAATGCTTGGCTGGAGAAATGATGCAGGACAGAGGGCTTTAGATTCTTGGAACATTGGGATCAATTCTGGGGTAGATGGGACCTGCACAGGCCAGACAGGTTGCACCTAAATAGAACAGGGACAAACTTCCTTGCGAGTGATTTACTAGTGCCACTAGGGAGGGTTTAAACTAACTTGGCAGGGGTGTGGGAACCAGGAGGTAATACTAGAGAGTAATACCAAAGTGCAAGGAATACTGGGAGAGACAGATAGGGCTGCAGGAGGAAATATAAGGTATTAGTGGGTTCAGCATAAGAGGGATAGTAATAAAGTTTAAGTTAGGGTTCCAGTGCATGTATGTGCATGTGCAATGTGGTAAATAAGATTGGTGAGTTGTAGGCTTAAATGGCCACATGAAAATATCATGTTGTGGCTATAACAGAGACTAACTCAAAGAAGGGCAGGACTGGCTATTAAATATTCCTCATACAAGATGTTCAGGAAGGGTAGAAAAGAGGGAGGGGTAGCAGCATTGGTTAAGGAGAGCATTGCTGTGCTGGAGAAAGAGGGTGTCCCAGAGGCTTCAAGGACAGAATCTATTTGGCTAGAGCTAAGGAACAAACAAGGTACAATTACATTAGTCATTGTAGTCCATGGGCCACCAACAAGCAGGAAAGATGCAGAGGAATGAATTTGCGACGAAATTACAGAGAAGGGCAAGAATTGTAGAGTAGTTATAATGGGGGGCTTTAATTATCTGAATATAGACTGGAATTGTACTAGTGTCAAGGGCAGAGATAAGCAAGAGTTCCTACAGTGTTCAGGAAAATCTCAACAACAGTTACATGTCCAGTCCCAAAAGACAAAGGAGGCATTGCTGTACCTGGCTCTTGGGACTGAGATGGGCCAAGTGGATCAAGTGTCAGTAGGGGAGCATTTAGGGGATAATGATCAGTGTATCATAAAGCTATGGAAAAGGACAAAGAACAATCCATAGTAAGAATAATTAATTGGGGGAAAGCCAACTTCAATAGGGTAAGAATGGATCTGGCCCAGGTAAATTGGAATCAAAGATTAGCAGGCAAAACTGTAACTGAACAAGGGGCAGCCTTTAGAAAAGAAATAGGTGCAGTACGGTATCATCTCTCCATGTTCGACCTACCAAAATCAATCACTTCACACTTCTCTGTATTGAACTTTATCTGCCACTTGTCCACGAGTCCATATACGGCACAATAATCCTCATCAACCCTTTGTTACCTCATCAAAAAACTCAAGCAAGTTAATAAAACATGATTTTCCCTTAACAAATTCATGCTGGCTTCTTTCCTTAATTACCCCATGTTTGTCCAAGTGACTGTTAATTTTGGTCCATATTACTCTTTTCTAAATCTTCCCCACGACAGAGGTTAAGGTGATGGACCTATTGTTGCTGGGCTTATCCTTACTCCCTTTTTTGAACAAGGAGGTAACATTTGCAATTCTTCAGTCCTCTGAAACCAGTCCCAAATGCAAGGAGGATTGGAAGATTATGGCCAGTGCCTCTGCAACTTCCACTTTTAATTCCCTCAGTACCCTTGGATGCATCTGATCTGGTAGTGGTGAGTTATCAACTTTAAGTACAGACAGCCTATCCCAATACCTCCTCCTTATTCATTTTAAACCCTTCAAATGTCTGAACTACCTCATCTTTCACCATGGCCCAGGTAGCATCTTCTTCCTTGGTAAACACCGAAGCAAAGGCAGGGATTTTCTGGTCCCAGACGTTTGGCTGCCACACCAAATTCTCTGCCCCGCCCGTGACTGGGCCCACTTGGAAAATCCTGGCCAAAGTCTTCATTTAATACCTCAGCCATGCCCCCTGCCTCCGTGTGTTAATCCCCTTTTTGGTTCCTAATTGTCCTCACTTCTACTCATATCACCCTTTTACTATTTATCAGGTTATAGAAGACTTATGGGGTGGAACTTTACAGTCTTATGTTTTATGACCCCTCCTCTGCCACGATGAGGACGTAAAATTCCGCTCATGGATTCCTTTTTATGTTAGCTGCAAGCCCTTATTCATATTCTCTCCTTGCTTACCTCATTTGTATTCTCACTTCTCTTCTGAAATGGTTATATTCAACCTGGTTCTTACATTATCCACCTTACATATGTACCCTTTTTCAGCTACATTTTGTCCTTTACCTCTTTTGTCATTCAGGGAACTGTAAATTTGTTTGCCCTACCTTTCCCCCTTGTCGGAATGTTCCTTGACCACACCCAAACTATTTCCTAAAAGACAGCCCATTGTTAGGTACTTGTTTGACTGGCACAGACTCAATGGGCTGAAGGGTCATTTGCTGGGCTGTAGACCTGTATTGCTGTATGTTCAGTTACAGTTTTGTCAGCCAGTCTTTGAGTCTTATTTATCTGGGCCAGATCTATTCTCACCCCATGGAAGGTGATCCTCTCCCAAATAATTATTCTTCATCTAGATTGCTCCTTGTCCTTTTCCATAGCTAAATCAAGACCTTATGATACAATGATCACTGTCCTCAAAATGTTCCCCAACTGACACCTGATCAACTTAACGCAAGTCATCCCCCAGAACCAGAATTAGCAATGTCTCCTTCCTCCAATGATCGTTGATATTGATTTTACATGATGTCTGGGACTATACCGATGTTAGTTAATAGCTGCACATGTACAAAAGCAGGCATGCTGTGTAGAACCTTTATAAAGCTCTGAAGGTGAAGTAAGTTGAAAATGGTCGAAGACTGCAACTGCGTCTAACCAGCCTCCAGTGGGAATAGCCGGCATGCACTGGGAGCAACCAAAACAACTGGGTAACCCAACCGGAAATCAGTTGGCACCAGATTTGTCAACTGGCTTTAGCTATGGCCAGTTGTGATTTACTGGAAACAGTTGACTTGTGAACTGGAAGTCTGCAGACACTATTCCCCACTCTCGAGTGTCAGTTATCAGGCTGAACAGAGTTTGTATAAAAGCAAAATACTGCTGATGCTGGAAATCTGAAACAAAAAGAGAAAATGCTGGAAAAGCTCAGCAGGTCTGAAAGCATCTGTGGAGAGAAAGGCAAAGTTAGCATTTCAAGTCCGTATGACTTCTTCAGAACTGAAGAAGAGTCACACGGACTCGAAATGTTAACACAGTTTGTATAGCCTTGCTCATGTGTTGGTTATCGAATTTTGCCAGGTATAGTTAAGTGTTACCAGATTGTACACAAGCTCTTTATCGAGCCTCCACCTGCCCTCACTGGACTGACATAGCACAGTGTAGCAACTTGCAACTGCAGAATTGCACACAGATCCCAATCCATGCAGCTTCTGCCCGGTAGGAAATTCCTTCCCTGACCCCGCCCCGCAGGCTCACAATGCATGGCTCATTTCTATGCAGCAAAGGAGATTTCAAAACCTGGCCTAAGTTTTTAAAAATACCACATTATGTGCGATAGGCAGGACATCTTTTTGGTATTTGCTATTTAAAAATTACTACCACTATTGTACAAATTTCAAGCATTTCGTCAACAAAATGAGATATTGTTCTGTCACAAACTTACTCTTCAGGTTATCCATGGATGAATGCAATTAGCCTCAGCTCTCTCAGGGCCACAACAACTGCTTAGGCCCCAACTAGATTAATGTGTCCAGTTCTGGTCACCACACTTTAGGAAGGATGTAGGGTCCTTGAGATGGTGCAGAGGAGATTTATCTAGATGGTTCCAGGGATGAGGGATTTTAGTCACCATGTTAAGTTGGAGAAGCTGCGGTTGCTCTCCTTGGAGGAAAGGAGATTGAGAGGAGATTTGATTGAGGTGCACAAGATTATGACAGCTTTGGATAATTAGCTAAGGATACAAGGACTAGGGGACACAGGTTTAAAGTTTTGGGCAAGAGATAAAGGGGAAAACATGAGGAAGAAGTATTTTTACACAGCGAGTGGTAATGACCTGGAACTTGTTAGAACCATAGAACACTACAGCACAGAAAACAGGCCATTCGGCCCTTCTAGTCTGTGCCGAAATATTATTCTGCTAGTCCCATTGACCTGCACCTAGTCCATAACCCTCCAGACCTCTTCCAACCATGTATCTATCCAATTTATTCTTAAAACTTAAGAGTGAGCCCGCATTTACCATGTCAGATGGTAGCTCGTTCCACACTCTCACCACTTTCTCAGTGAAAAAGTTCCCCCTAATATTCCCCCTAAACCTTTCCCCTTTCACCCTAAAGCCATGTCCTCTCATGTTTATCTCTCCTAATCTAAGTGGAAAGAGCCTACTTGCATTTACTCTGTCTATACCCCTCCTAATTTTGTAAACTTCTATCATATCACCCCTCATTCTTCTACGCTCGAAGGAATAAAGTCCTAACCTGTTTAATCTTTCCCTGTAACTCAACTCCTTAAGACCCGGCCACATCCTAGTAAATCTTCTCTGCACTGTCAATCTTACTCATATCCTTCCTGTAGTTAGGTGACCAGAACTGCACACAATACTCCAAAGTTGGCCTCACCAATGTCTTACACAACCTCACCATAACATCCCAACTCCTGTACTCAATACTTTGATTTATGAAGACCAGTAGGCCAAAAGTTTTCTTTACAAGAATCCTCGTATTGCCCACAAGGATGGTGGAAGTGGAAACAAACAACGGTTTCAAATGGAAATGGGATGGGCACTTGAATGAAATAAACTTGCAGGACTATGGGGATCGAGTGAGGGAGCGAAACTAACCAGATTTCTCCACAGATAGCTGACATGACATAGGCTGAAAGGCGTCCTTCTGTTCAATACACGACTTCATGGGGAGAACTATCCCCCCGTCGAAGGGCCGGTTCAGGGGTGGGTACAGAGCCGATTTTAGCGGCCCGCCAGTAGGGCTCAGCGCTACCTATGTGGGCAGGGGGAGGAGGGAGAGTCTGGCCTGCGCTTTTTCGTGCATGCATGCGAAAGGGCACAGCAATCTCCGAGGAAGTTCCATGCCTCAGGGAGATTAAGGGGAGAATTTTCTCTTCGGCGTGCGGGAGCATGCTGGCGCGTAAAATGATGCGCAGTGATGTCGAGCATGCGTCTCAACGACTCCGCGTGTCATTCTGATCTTCCACTCGGCGGGCAAGCACTGGAGTCGGCAGCATGCCCGCCGAACTGTCAAAGGCCTGTTAAGGCTATTAATCAAAAGCGGTCTTCGCGTTTTGTATGAAACCTCATCCACGGGTGGAATGAGATTTCATGAAGGTTTTATTAATTAAATTAAAACTTTTATGAAAATGGATAAACATGTCCTAGCTCATGTGACACTATCACGTGAGGGGACATGTATGAATAATTTTACTTTTTCTCTATTTTCCCAACTTTCCAACTGCACTTAATCTCCGAGGCATCTCCGTGCCTCAGGGAGATTGCTATGTGCCCCAACTCTCCTTCCTCCCCCTACCCGCTACAGGCGCACATCACACTGGGAGGGCCAATTAAAATAGCAGCGCGCAGCCGATCGTGTATGGCGATCAGCTCTGTGCCTGCCCGCGCACGTTCCTGACTGGCCCATCTGACGGGGAGATAATTCTCCCCCAAGTGCAGTTGTAAAGTTGGAAAAAAAAGATAAAATTATTCATACATGTCCCCTCATGTGACAGGGACATGTTTATGAATTTTCTCAAAAATTTTTATTTAATTAATAAAATCTTCATGAAACCTCATCCCATCCATGTCCCTACAACCACACCACCCCCACCACTTCTCTCCACCTTCCCAACCTGAACGGCACGGTTCTAAGGAGTGCGCAGGGGCAGAGAAACCTTGTGGTCCATGTGCACAGATTAAGAAAGTGGTTAGCAAAGCATATGGGGTCTCGGGATTCAGGAGTAGAGGCATTACGTACAAAAGCAGGGAAGTGAAGCTTCATAAAACTCTGATTATGTCACAACTAGAGTACTGAGTCACCACACTTCAGGAAGAATGTGAGGATCTTTGAGAGGATGCAAAGGAGATTTACAGAATGGTTCCAGGGATGGGGGATTTTAGTGACAAGGTTAGTTTGGAGAAGCTGAGATTGATCTCTTTGGAGCAACAGTAATTAAGGGAAATTTTGATGGAGGTGTACAAGATTATATATAATTATACATAATACTGCATACTACTACGACAGGTTTAGGTAAGGTAAATAGAAAACGTTTTTCTGTTAGATTATGGTACAAGGACTAGGGGATCACAGATTTAAGGTTTTATAGAAGAGATGCAAGGGATGTGTGAGGAAGAACCCTTCTTACACAGAGATTAGTAATAAATGACTTGAAACTTGTAACCTACAAGGATGGTAGAAGCGGAGATGATGAACAATTTCAAAAGCAAACTGAATCGGCACTCAAAGGTGTGATGACCTTTGACCCAGACGGAAGGCAAACAGAATGTTGGCCGTTATTGCAAGGGTAATGGAGTATACAAGTAGGGAATTCTTGCTGCAATTCTACAGGACATTGGTGAAGCCACACCAAGAGTACTGTGCGCAGTTTTGGTCAGCTTACTTAAGGAGGAATATTACTTGCATTGAAAGCAGTTCAGGGAAGGTCCACTGGGCTGATCACTGAATCACAGTGCAGAAGCGGCCCATCAAGTCTGCACCGACATGTGAGAAACACCGGACCTGCCTACCTAATCCCATTTACCAGCACTTGGCCCATAGCCTTGAATGTTATGATGTGCCAAGTGCTCATCCAGGTACTTTTTAAAGGATGTGTGGCAACCCGCCTCCACCACCCTGCCAGGCAGTGCATTCCAGACTGTCACCATCCTCTGGGTAAAAAAGTTTTTCCTCACATCCCACTAAACCTCCTGCCCGTCGCCTTGAACTTATGTCCCTCATGACTGACCCTTCAACTAAGGGAAACAGCTGCTCCCTATCCACCCTGTCCATGCCCCTCATAATCTTGTACCCCTTGATCAGGTTGCCCCTCAGTCTTCTCTGCTCCAACAAAAACAATCCAAGTCTATCCAACCTCTCTTCATAACTTAAATGTTTCATCCCAAGCAACATCCTGGAGAATCTCCTCTGCACCCCCTCCAGTGCAATTACATCCTTCCTATAATTGGCGACCAGAACTGCGCACAGTACTCCAGCTGTGACCTCACTAAGATTCTATACAACTCCAACATGATCTCCCTATTTTTGTAATCTATGCCTCGATTGATAAAGGCAAGTGTCCCATATGCCCTTTTCACCACCCCACTAACATGCCCCTCTGCCTTCAAAGATCTATGGAAACACACGCCAAGGTCCTTTTGTTCCTCAGAACTTCCTAGTACCATACCATTCATTGAATACTTCCTTGTCAAATTACTCCTTCCAAGGTGTATCACCTCACACTTTTCAGGGTTAAATTCCATCTGCCACTTATCTGCCCATGTGACCATCCTGTCTATATCTTCCTGTAGCCCTAGACACTCAACCTCACTGTTAACCACCCGAACAATCTTTGTGTCATCCACAAACTTACTAATCCTACCCCCCACATAGTCATCTATGTCGTTTATATAAATAACGAATAAGAGGGGACCCAGCACTGACCCCTGTAGTACCCCACTGGACACTGGCTTCCAGTCACTAAAGCATCCTTCTGTCATCACCCTCTGCCTCCTACAACTAAGCCAATTTTGAATCCACCCTATCAAATTACCCTGTATCCCATGTGCATTTGCCTTTTTTTATAAGTCTCCCATGTGGGACCTTATCTAAGGCTTTGCTGAAATCTATATAAACTACATCAACTGCACTACACTCATCTACACACCTGGTCACCTCCTCAAAAAATTCAATCAAATTTGTTAGGCATGACCTCCCTCTGACAAAGCCATGCTGACTATCCCTGACCAAACATTGCCTCTCCAAGTGGAGATAGATACTATCCTTCAGAACTTTCTCCAATAGTTTCCCTGCGAGTGATGTGAGACTCACTGGCCTGCAATACCCTGGCTTATCTCTACAAACCTCCTTAAATAGCGTAACCACATTAGCTGTTCTCCAGTCCTCTGGCACCTCCCCTGTGGCCAGAGAAGAACTAAAATTTGAGTCAGAGACCCTGCGATCTCCTCCCTTGCCTCCCTCAGCAGTCTGGGACACAAATCATCTGGACCTGGAGAGTTATCCACTTTTAAGCCTGCCAACATCTCAAATACCTTATCACTCCCTGTATCAATTTGCTTAAGAACCTCGCAGTCTCTCTCCCCGAGTTCGATACCTTCATCCTCATTCTCTAGGGTGAAGACAGATGTGAAGTATTCATTCAACACTCTAGCGATGTCCTCTGGCTCCAGCCATAGATTGCCCCCTTGATGCCTTATGGGCCCTACTCTTTCCATAGTTATCCTCTTCCTGTTGATATACTTATAGATTATCTTGGGATTTTCCCTACTTTTACCAGTCAGAGCTTTCTCATATCCCCCCTTTGGTCTCCTAACTGCTTTCTTAAGCTCCACCCTGCACTGTCTGTACTCCACTAATGCCTCTGCTGATTTGCTTCCCTTGTACCTGCTAAAAAAAAAGACTCTCTTTTCCTTCTCATCATTCCCTGAATATCTCTAGTCATCCATGGTTCTTTTGGCTTGTTATTCCTTATCACCCTAGAGGGAACATGTTGAGCCTGTACCCTCCCCATTTTCTTTTTGAACACCGCCCACTGTTCCTCTGTAGATTTCCCCACAAGTAACTGTTCCCATTCTACCTTGGCCAGATCCTGCCTTATTTTACTAAAATCCGCTCTCCCGCAATCCAAAACATTTTTTTTGCAACTTGTTGATTTCTTTGTCCATAACAAACTTCAATTGTACCATGTTGTGGTCACTATCGCTAAAATGCTCGCCCACAACCACCTCAGCCACCCGTCCGGCTTCAATCCCCAGAATTCGGTCCAGCAATGCACTGTCCCTTGTTGAACCCTCTACGTGTTGACCTACGTGTGTACACATTTCTAGAAAACAACTCCATCCAAGCCCTTAACACTATGTCTATCCCAATTAATGTAGGGGAAGTTGAAATCACCTAATATAATTATCCTATTGTTTTTGACCCTATTGTTTTTGTTTTTACACATCTCCACAAATTATGCACATATTTGATCCTCAATTTCCTGCTGACTATCTGGGGGTCTATAATAAACACCTAACAATGTGGCTGCCCCTTTTTTATTCTTAAGCTCGACCCACAAAGCTTCATTTGATGCCCCCTCCAAGATATCATCTCTCCTTATTGCAGTAACTGAGCCCTTAACTAATTATGCAATGCCTCCTCCTCTTTTACACGCTCCCCTGTCTCGCCTGAAGATTCTATATCCCGGAATGTTGAGCTGCCAATCCAGCCCTTCCCTCAACCATGTCTCAGTGTTGGCTAATATATCACAATTCCACGTGTCAATCCTCACCCTTAACCCATCCCTTTTACCTGTAATACTCTTGGCTTTAAAGTAGAGTATAATATCACCACCTTCAACACTTCTTTGTCCTTTTGTCTATGGCATCTTCTGGCTATCTCCACCTATCACTGGCCCTCTATCCAGCTCTACCTGTCCCACCCCCCCTTAAACCAGCTTATATTTCCTATTTTCTATTTTTCCTTAGTTCTGTTGAAGAGTCATACGGACTCAAAACGTTAACTGTGTTCCTGTCAGCAGATGCTGTCAGACCTGCTGAGTTTTTCCAGGTATTTTTATTTTTGTTTTGGATTTCCAGCATCCAGTTTTTTGCTTTTATCTTAGAGGCCACCAGCCTTGCCTTACTCCCTTGAAGCTTAATGCAGCTGCACCCCCTCTGGCTTGATTCTTTTACTGTATTATGATGTGTCCCTATTCTGCTAACATTCTGTATCCCCTCCCCCTGCTGAATTAGTTTAAACTCCTCCCAACAGCACGAGCAAACCCGCCCGCAAGGATGTTAGTCCCGCTCTGGTTCAGATGTAGACCGTCCTGCTTGTACAGATCCCACCTTCCCCAGAAACGGTCCCAGTGATCCAGGAATCTAAAACCCTCCCTCCTGCACCAACTTTTAAGCCATGTATTCATCTGCACTATTCTCTTATTTCTGAGCTCGCTAGCACGTGGCACTGGGAGTAATCTAGAGATTACAACCCGAGAGGTCTTGCTTTTTAGTCTACTGCCTAACTCCCTGAGTTCCTTATGCAAGACCTCATCCCTCTTTCTACCTATGTCATTGGTACCAACATGTACCATGACCTATGCCTTATCACCCTCCCTCTTCAGGATGCCCAACAGCCGTTCAGTGACATCCCGGACCCTGGCACCAGGGAGGCAACATACCATCCTGGAGTCACGTTGATGGCCACATTAGCTCCTATCTGTTCCCCTAACTATAGAATCCCCTATTACTATTCCTCTTCCTCCCTTCCTCCCCTCCTGTACAGACGGGCTGCTTGTGGTGCCAGAGGCTTGGCTCTGTTCCTCACTCCCTGGGGGAACCAGCACCCTTATCAGCCTCCAAAATGGAATACTGATTTGCGAGGAGGACCCCAGGGGACTCCTGAATTACCTGCCAGTTTCTCTTGGACTGCCTGGTGGTCACCTATTCCCTTCCTTCCTCCACAGGGTTTAGTAAGAGGGAGGAACTGAAAGAAATCAGTATTAGTAGGGAAAAGGTGTTGGGGAAATTGATGGGATTGAAGGCCGATAAATCCCGGGAGCCTGATAATCTACATCCCAGAGTGCTTAAGGAAGTGACTCTAGAAATAGTGGATGCATTGGTGGTCATTTTCCAAGATTCTACAGATTGGAGGATAGCTAATGTAACCCCACTATTTAAAAAGGGAGGCAGAGAGAAAACAGGGAATGATAGACCAGTCAGCCTGACGTCGGTAGTGGGGAAAATTCTAGACTCCATTGTAAAAGATTTAATAGCTGAGCACATGGAAAACAGTGGCAGAATCGGACATAGTCAACATGGATTTATGAAAGGGAAATCATGCTTGACAAATCTACTGGAATTTTTCGCGGATGTAACTAGTAGAGTTGATGACGGGGAGCCAGTGGATGTGGTTTATTTGGACTTTCAGAAGGCTTTCGCCAAAATCCCACATAAGAGATTGGCGTGTAAAATTAAAACGCATGGGATTGGGGGTAGTGTATTGAGATGGAAAGAAAACTGGTTGGCAGACAGGAAACAAAGAGTAGGAATAAACAGGTCTTTTTCTGAATGGCAGGCAGTGACTAGTGGGGTGCCGCAGGGATCAGTGCTGGGATCCCAGTTATATATATATATTAATGATTTAGATGAGAAAATTAAATGGAATATCTCCAAATTTGTAGATGACACAACGCTGGATGGGAGGGTGAGCTGTGAGGAGGATGCAGAGATGCTTCACTGTGAATTGGACAAGCTGAGTGAGTGGGCAAATGCATGGCTGATGCAGTGTAATGTGGATAAATGTGAAGTTACCCATTTTGGTAGCAAAAACAGGAAGGCAGATTATTATCTGAATGGCTATAAATTGAGAGGAGAATGTGCAACGAGACCTGGGTGTCCTTGTACTCCAGTCGCTGAAGGTAAGCATGCAGGCGGTAAAGAAGGCAAATGGTATGTTGGCCTTCATAGCCAAAGGATTCGAGTACAGGAACAGGGATGTCTTGCTCCAATTATACAGGGCCTTGGTGAGACCACATCTGGAATATTGTGTGCAGTTTTGGTCTCGTTATCTGAAGAAGGATGTACTTGCTTTCAAGGGAGTGCAGCGAAGGTTTACCCGACTGATTCCTGGGATGGCGGGACTGACATATGAGGAAAGATTGAGTCGACTAGGATTATAACCGCTGGAGTTCAGAAGAATGAGGCAGATCTCATAGAAACCTATAAAATTCTAACAGGACTAGACAGGGTAGATGCAAGAAGGATGTTTCCGAAGGTGGGGGAGTCCAGAACCAGGGGTCACAGTCTGAGGATATGGAGTAGACCATTTAGGACTGAGATGAAGAGAAATTTCTTTACCCAGAGAGTAGTGAGCCTGTGGAATTCATTACTACAAAAAGTAGTTGAGACCAAAACATTGTATGTTTTCAAGAAGGAGTTAGATATAGCTCTTGGGGCAAAAGGGATCAAAGGGTATGGGGAGAAAGTGGGAGCAGGCTAATGAGTTGGATGATCAGCCATGATCATAATGAATGGCGGAGCAGACTCGAAGGGCCAAATGGCCTATTCCTGCTCCTAGTTTCTATACTAATGTTAGTTAATGACTGCATGTCTACCTCTAGACAATGACTGCATGTGGACAGATGTTAGTTAACGACTGCATGTTTACTAATTTAGTAGATGACTACATGCATATTTATGTTAGTTATTGACTGCACCTATATTAATGTTAGTTAATGACAGCACGTCAGCACGTTGGTTAAAGAAAGCATGTATACTGACATCTGTTAATGACTGCATCCATAGTGCTGTTAGTTAATGACTGGGCATCTAGTGATGTTAGTAACTGTACATGTACTGATGTTTAGTTGACAACTGCATGCATACTGACATTAGTTGATGACCAGACATGAACTGATGTTAGTGCTTGACAGCAGGTATGGTGATGCGAATAGATGGCTGCATATATACTGATATTATTTAATTGCAGCATAAGTACTGATGTTAGTTAATTATTGCAAGTATATTAGTTGATGAGTGTAAGTATATTAATGTTAATAGGCAACTGTATGTATACTAATGTTAGTTAATTTTAGTTAATGTTAGTTAATAATTGCTGACATTAGTTCAATCATATGAGTATTTCGATAGGTCATAACTGCACATGTACTGATGTTAATTGGTAACCGCACGTATACTGGCATTAGTTGACAACTGCACATGCACTGACAGTCAATGATCACACCTGTGCTGATGTTGGTGCATGGCAGCACATGCACTGCTGTTAATAATTGTAAGTTTATAAATATAAATATACTGATGTTAATTAATGATTTCATGTATACTGATGCTACTAAATGAACATACGTCTACTTAAGCTAGCTAATAATTGCGTGAATACTAATGTTAGTTGATGAGTATGTCCATACTGATGGCTGGTCATGTACTGTTGGTTAAATACCTGCACCTATACTCATGCCAGATAGTAACCGAAAGTGTTCTGACATTAGTTGACGACTTGTACATATTCTGATGTTAATGATTGCAAGTGTATTGATGTTCATTAATGACAGTATCTCTATCAATGTTAGTTGACAAAAGCATGTATACTGATGTTAGTTAATGACTGCACTGAGAATCCTGTTTATTAAATTTTACACATATATACCATAGATATTACAACAGGAATGAAAGAGGTGGTTTAGAAAGGCAAAGCAGGTGGTCACTGCCCACTGAATTATATTACATTATTTATCTAACAATATGTCAAAAATCTTACTTCATGTCTGGTCATCAACTAATGTCAGTATGCATGCAGTTGTCAACTAAACATCAGTACATGTACAGTTACTAACATCACTAGATGCCCAGTCATTAACTAACAGCACTATGGATGCAGTCATTAACAGATGTCAGTATACATGCTTTCTTATGCCCATGCTGCCAACTTATTTCCATTACAAATCCCTATTTTCACTTAATGAAAACTGCTGATAAAACTTGTTACAATGTAAAGATTCTTTACTGCCAATGTAGGTATTACAGCAGGAGGGTGTATTCTCAGCATGACAAGTTAACGTATTTCATTATAAATGTGAAGGCAGAATCATAAGTCATTACAGCACAGGAGGAGGCCATGTGGCCCATTGAGTCCATGTCAGCTCTCTGTCAAGCGACCCAGTCTGTCACATCCCCCATTCTATCCCAGTAGTGCTGTAAGTTTATTACCGTCTGGCGCCCAGACGGTTTCCGTTCAAAGTCATTAATCATCTCTGCTTCCACCACCTCGTAGGCAGCGAGTTCCAGATCATTATCACTCACTGTGTAAAAGCTCTTTCTTCCATTACCCCTGCATCTCTTGTCCAAAATCTTAAATCTTTATCTCCTAGTCCTTATACCATTAGCTAATGGGAACATTTATTCTTTGTCTACCTTATCTAAACCTATCATTATCTCTGTCAAATCTCCCCTCAATCTCCTGTGCTTAAAGGAGAACAAATCCAACTTCTCCAAACGAACCTTGTAGCTAAAATCCCTAATTCCTGGGACCATTCCAGTAAATCTCCTCTACACCCTCTCTAGGACCTGCAAATGCTTCCTTAACGTTTGGCGATCAGAACTGGACAATACTCGAGTTTTGGCCTAACCAGAGCTTTATAAAGGTTCAGCATAACATGTCCTGCTTTTGTACTCAATACTTCTATTTATGAAGCCCAAGATCCCAAAGGTTTTGCCAGCCACTCTCTCAATATGTCTTGCCATCTATAAAGATCATGAATCCCTTATGCTATGACCAGTACTTTGCTAGTCGACTAGTATCAGCTTCAATGTTTGCTATACCTACAAATTTGGTAGCACTGCCAAATGTTGTAACTTCATTCCGAATTCCAATATAAGAAATTAATAAATAGGAGTCAGAGTAGGCCAGCGGCCCCTTGAGACAGCTTTGCTATTCAATAACATTGCTGTTAACCTGATTGTGGACTTAACTTTACTTTCCTGCCTGTCCCCCATAACCCTTGACTCTCTTGCGGATCAAAAATCTCAGCCTTCAATATATTCAATGACCCAGCTTCCACTGCTCTCTGGGGTGGAGAATTTCAAATATTAATGACCCTCAGAGAAGAAATTCCTCCTCATCTCCATCTTAAATGAGGGACTCCTAATTCTGAAAATGTGCTCCCAATTCTAGATTCTCCACAAGGGGATACACCCTCTCAGCATCTGCCTTGTCAAAGCCCCACAGAATCTTATATTTTTCAATAAGATAACCTCTCATTCTTCTCTAATGAGTATAGGCCCAACCTATTCAATCTTTCTGCATGGCTCTGAAGAGTCAAACGCACTTAAAACGTTAACTCTGTTTCTCTCTCCGAAGATGCTGCCAGACCTGCTAAGTTTTACCAGCATTTTGTGTTTTTATTTCAGATTTCCAGCATTCACAGTAGTTTGCTTTTATTTTCCGTATTTTTATATTCAATTCCCCTTACAATAAAGGCCAATATTCCATTTGCCTTCCTAATCCCTGCTGTACCTACATACTGACTGCTCCTGATTCATGTACCAGTACACCCAGATCCTTCCGTACCTCAGAGTTCTACAACATCTCTCCATTTAAATAATATTCTGCTTCCCTATTATTTCCACCAAGGTTGACCACCACAGACATTATGCTCTGTCTGTCAAATTTTTACCCACTCACTTAATCTATCTATATTCCTTTGCAGACTCTTTGTGATCTCCTCACAACTTATTTTCCTACCTATCTTTGCATCATCAGCAAATTTGATTGCAATACACTCATCCCTTCATCCAAGTCATTAACATATATTATAAATAGTTGAGGCCCCAGCACTGATCACTATGGTAGTACACTGGTTACAGTTTGCCAACCTGAAAATAATCCATTTATCCCAACTCTGTTTCCTGTTTGTTAGCTTTTACCCAAGCTAATATAATAATTATAATTATTATAGCTAATAATTACCCTCAACTCCATTAGCCTTTATCTTCTGCAGTAACATTTTACGTGACACCTTATTGAATGTCTTTTGGAAATCCAATGGTTATCCACCCTACTCATTACATCTTCTAAGAACTCTAATAAATTTGTCAAACTCAATTTCCCTTTCACAAAACCATGTTGACTCTGTCTAATTGTATAATGATTTTCTAAATATCCTGCTTCTACCTCCTTAATAATGGATTCTAGCATTTTCCCAAAGACAGATGTTTGCCTAACTGGTATAAATTTTCCTGCTTTCTAAATTAAAAGCTGATTTTCTACTATTCTTGTGATGCCTTTAGTGTCTTCTCCTGTGAAGACAGATACAAAATACTTTTTCAAAGTCTCTGCTATTTCCTTGTTTCTCATTATTAATTTCCCAATCTCATCCTCTATAGGATCAACGTTCACATTAGCTACCCTCTTATTTTTCATATGCTTGTAGAAACTTATGATCACGCTTGCCTCAAGGGTCCTTTACTATCAGATCATTTATTAATTCTGTCTCATTACACATTACCAGGTCTAGGATAACCTGTTCCCTGGTTGGTTGCATAAGATATTGTTCTAAGAAACTGTCCTGAATACACTCTATGATCTTATCCTCAAGGCTACCTTTGCTAATTTAATTTGACCAATGCATATAAATATTTAAATCACCCATGATAATTGCAGTACCTTTCTTACAAGCCACCATTATTTCTTGATTTATACTCTGTTCTACAGTGTAGCTACTGTCAGGGGAGCTATAAATTACTCCCACCAGGGAATTCTTTTTGTTTTTCTTTATCTCCACCCAAACCGAATCTAC
The DNA here is from genome assembly GCA_026770705.1 of Isurus oxyrinchus. NCBI lineage: Eukaryota > Metazoa > Chordata > Chondrichthyes > Lamniformes > Lamnidae > Isurus > Isurus oxyrinchus. The sequence continues at coordinate 114,712,616 of JANJGN010000006.1, forward strand.
ATCTCAATCTTCTAAAGAAAGATTATTTCTATTTCTGTACTGATCTCAGAGTTACCTTAGCCCCGTTTCCTTTCTTCCAGCCCTTCCAAAATGTCCAACACTTTACAAATATGAAATCAAAAATAAAAAATGGTGATTCTAACACTGACCCTCGGAGAACACCACTATCTATCAACCTATAATGTGGAAAACAACAACTTAACAAGAACCACTGTTTTCTGTCACTAAGCCATTTTTTCATCCTAGTTGACACTGACCCACCTATTCTATCAGCTTCAACTTTATTAACTAGCCTGTTATCTGGTACTTTATGTGGACATAGAAGACATCTGCTCTTATATCCTCTCTCTGCTTCTCTTATTTCACCTTCTCTGGAAATCTGGAGAAAGTTTGAAAGAAAGTCCTTGGTATATATTTGCTGTGCAAGCAAGCCATTAAAAGACATGTAGGATCGCTTAAGGATGAGATGGAAAGACAACTTTCTTGGAGCTATAAAAACTGCCATCATAGGAAAACAGATTCATAGCATTCACAAACATGTAATTGACAAGTAAATAACATGCCAATATTGGCTCTGGAGAAAATAATGGTCAGCAAAAAGGTCCATTAAACTCAGCTCCAAATGCAATGTTTCTGAGAGTTTTAATATCATAGGTGGAGAATAAAGAGTACAAAACCAGGCATTTTACTGTCACTAATGAACCCCACAAGCATACTACCAGAGAATGGATTTGATTCTTTAAAAAGTCAAAAGCATGTTAGTAGGAAATATAAGGCCACTTATCTGCGAACGATATTGGAAAAATACTGGAATTCAATATTAAGGACACAATGCAAACTGTGCAGCACCCCTAAAACAGTAAATAAAAAACATGGGATTACAAGTCAGATTGCGCAATATATATTTGAACTCCGAGGATGTTAGAAAGGATGCATTTTTTGAAATGATTGAAATAAACAGATGGAGGATGGAGGGTTATGACTGATAACACAAGACAGCACCAAAATTGAAGGCAGATAAAACCATAATGGGTAAGTGACCAAGGCTAGATTTTTGCCATCCTGACATTGGACAAATCCGCACAGGTGGCCGGAAATCGCAGCAGGGGGACCTTAAATTCAAACTTCCCATTTTAAAAAAAATATTAGTTTGTGGGATGTGGACTTGGCTGGCTTGGCCAGCATTTATTGCGCATCCCTAGTTGCCCATCAGAAGCTGGTGGTGAGCCATCTTCTTGAACCGCTGCAGTCCATGTGGTGTACGAACACCCACAGTGCTGTTAGGGAGGGAGTTCCAGGATTTTGACCCAGCGACAGTGAAGGAATGATGATATATTTCCAAGTCAGGATGGTGAATGACTTGGAGCAGAACTTCTAGGTGGTGGTATTCCCATCTATCTACTGCCCTTGTCCATCCAGATGGTAGTGGCTATGGGTTTGGAAGGTGCTGCCTAAGGAGCCATGGTGAATTACTGCAGTGCATCTTGTAGATGGTATACACTGCTGCTACTGTGTGTCAGTGGTGGAGGGAGTGAATGTTTGTGGATGTGGTGCCAATCAAGTGGGCTGCTTTGTCCTGGACGGTGTTAAGTTTCTTGAGTGTTGTTGGGGTTGCATTCATCCAGGCCAGTGGAAGTATTCCATCACACTCCTGACTTGTGCCTTGTAGATGGTGGACAGTCTTTGGGGAGTCACAATTCCTAGCCTCTGACTTGCTCTTGCAGCCACAGTATTTATGTGGCAAATCCAGTTCAGTTTCTGGTCAATGGTAACCCCCAGGATGTTGATAGTGGGTGATTCAGTGATGGTAATGCCATTGAACAGCAAGGGGCTACGGTTGGATTCTCTCTTGTTGGAGATGGTCATTGCCTGGCATCTGGCGAATGTTACTTGCCACTTGTCAGCCCAAGCCTGGATATTATCCAGGTCTTGCTGCATTTGGACATGGACTGCTTCAGTATCTGAGGAGTTGCGAATGGTGCTGAACATTGTGCAATCATTAGCGAACATCCCCACTTCTGACCTTATGATGGAAAGCAGGTCATTGATTAAGCAGCTGAAAATGGTTGGGCTGAGGACACTATACTGAGGAACTCCTGCAGTGATGTCCTGGAGCTGAGATGACTGACCTCCAACAACCACAACCTTTGTGCTAGGTAGACCTCCAACCAGCGGACAGTCTTCCCCGATTCCCATTGACTTCAGTTTTGCTAGGGATCCTTGATGCCACACCCGGTGAAATGCTGCCTTCATGTCAAGGACAGTCACTCTCACCTCACCCCAGGAGTTCAGCTCTTTTGTTCATGTTTAAACCAAGGCTATAATGAGGTCAAGCGCTGTGTGGCCCTGGCAGAACCCAAACTGCGCTTAATTAGCAGGTTATTGCTAAGCAAGTGCCACTTGATAGCACTGTTGATGACCCTTTCATTACTTTACTGATGATCTAGTGTGGGCTGATGTGGCGGTAATTGGCTGGGTTGGATTTAGAGTCATAAAAGGTCTACAGCACAGAAGCTCATCGAGTCTGTGGCGGTCAAACAAGTACCTAACTATTCTAATCTCATTTTCCAGCACCAGGCCCATAGCCCTGTATGCCATGGCATTGCAAGTTCACATCCAAATACTTCTTAAATGTTATGAGGGTTTCTGTCTCTACCACCCTTTCAGACAGTGAGTTCCAGATTCCCACCGCCCTGTGGGTGAAAAAATTCTTCCTCACATCCCCTCTAAACCTCCTGCCCCTTAACTTAAATCTATGCCCCCTGGTTATTGATCCCTCCACAAAGGGAAGAAGTTCCTTCCTGTCTACCCTATCTATGCCGCTCATAATTTTATACACCTCAATCATGTCCCCCCTCAATCTCCTATAGGGAAAATAACCCCAGTCTAACAAATGTCTCATAACTAAAACTCTCCAGCCCAGGCAACATCCCGACAAATCTCCTCTGCACTCTCCCTAGTGCAATCACATCCTTCCTATAATGCAAATTCCAGAACTGCACGCAATTCTCTAGTTGTGGCCTAGCCAGTGTTTTATACAGTTCCAGCATAACCGTCCTGCTCTTATATTCAATGCCTCAGCTAATAAAGGCAAGTGTCCTATATACCTTCTTAACCACCTTATCTACCTGTCCCACTATCTTAAGGGACTGGTGGACATGCACACCAAGGTCCCTCTAATCCTCGGTACTTCCCAGGGTCCTACCATTCATTGTGTATTCCTGTGCCTTGTTTGTCCTGCCCAAGTGCTTAACCTCACACTTATCCTGATTAAATTCCATTTGCCACTGATCAGCCCATTTATATCCTCTTCAATATTTACCACCCTACCAATTTTCGTGTCATCCACGAACTTACTGATCAACACTCCTACATGCAAGTATAAATCATTTATATATACCACAAACAGCAAGAGACCCAACACCGATCCCTGTGGAACCTCACTGGCACAGGCATCCAGTCACAAAAACACCCCTCGACCATCACCCTCTGCTTCCTGCCACTCAGCCAGTTCTGGATCCAATTTGCCAAATTGCCTTGGATCACCTTCGTTATCAGTCGCCCAAGCGGGACCTTATCAAAAGCCTTGCTGAAGTCCAAGTAGACTATGTCAAATGCATTCATCTACACACCTGGTCACCTCTTCAAAAAATTCAATCAAATTGGTCAGACATGATGAGCCCTTAACAAAACCATGTTGATGGTCCTTGATTAATCCCTGCCTCTCTGAGTGTAGATTAATTCTGTCCCTCAGAATTGCTTCCAATAGTTTCCCAAGCACTGAGGTTAGACTCACTGGCCTGTAGTTCCCTGGTTTATCCCTTCCTCCCTTCTTGAATAACGGTACCACATTGGCTGTCCTCCAGTCCTCTGGCACCTCTCCTGTAGCCAGAGAAGTGTTGACAATTATTGCCAGTGCCCCTGCTATCTGCTCCCTCGCTTCACTCAACATTTCATGATACATTTCATCCAGGCCTGAAGATTTATCTACTTTTAAGCTTGCCAGACCACTTAGAACCTCTTCCCTTTCTATGCTAATTTCTTTCATTATATCACAGTCCTACTGACTGATTTCCATACCCACATTGTCCCTCTTACTTGCGAATACCAACACAAAGGGCAGAATTTTGCCCTTGATGGGCGGGCGGACCCCACCAGCTCGGCGGTGAGCGGGGAGCTGATCGCCGCCACTGAAATGGGCCCCACCGCCACCCGATGGGAAACACTATGCGCTTCCTGTGCCGGGGTGGGGGGGGTGGAATTCGCCAACTGTCAAAATGCGCTCTTTCACGCATGCACGCGAAAGAGCACACACCTCCCTGAGACTAAGTGCTGTCTCATGGAGAACGCTGAAAGTGTTATAAACTTAAAAAATAGGAAAATAAAAAAATTATTAGCATGTCCCCATCATGTGACAATGTCACACAAGATGGAACATGTTAATAAATATCACAAAGTTTATTAAAGTTTTTAAAAACTGACATGAAACCTCATCCCACCAGTGGATGAGGTTTCATGTTTTTTCAGAAGCCCACCGGGGCTCCTGGCCTGCCCGCCAGCCTTAAGGTTGGACGGTCAGGGTCTTTAATTGATTTAACTACCCTGTCAATGGCCTCGATTGGCCATTGACAGGTCGGCAGGTGCACAGCTGTTCAGTCCACCCACCTTCCTGAGTATTTAAATGGGGTGGGATGACATCAGGGCTCCCCCCCGGTGTCATCCCACGTAATTTTCACGTCAGCTAGTGGACCCCGCCCCAAACTCACCGACGGAAAAATTCTGGCTAAAGTATTCATTTAGAGCCCTGCCTACATCTTCTGGCTCCGCACACAAGCTCCCACTATGGTCCTTAATGGGCCCTGCTCTTTCCCTAGTTATCCTCTTACTCTTAATGTACTTGTAAAATAACTTTGGATTTTCCTTAATTTCACCTGACAATTTTTTTCCAGCCCCCTTTTTTCTCTCCTAATTTCCTTTTTAAGCTCCCCCTACACATTCTATGCTCCTCTAGGGCTTCCGTTGTTTTGAGCCCTCGGTATCTGCCACAAGCCTCCCTTTTTCTCTTTATCCAATCTTGTTTATCCCTCGAAATCCAGGGTTCCCTGGATCTGTTGGTCCCAACCTTAATCTTTACTGGAATATGTTGACCCTGTACTCTCCCTATTTCCTTCTTGAAAGAAGCCTATCAAAGCCCTCCCTCTTGCACCATCTCTCCAGCCACACATTCATCTGGACTAACCTCCTATTTCCATACTCACCAGCGCATGGCACCAGAAGTAATCCAGAGATTACTACCTTTGAGGTCCTGTGTCTGGTTTTTTAATCTGTTTCCTAGCTCCCTAAATTCTGCTTGCAGGATCTCAGCCCTCTTTCTACCTATGTCATTGGTACCAATAAGTACCACGATCTCTGTCTATTTGCCCTCCCCCTTTAGAATGCCCTGCAGCCGTTCAGTGACATCCTTGACCCCGGCACCAGGAAGGCAACATACCATCCTGGAGACACGCCTACAGCCACACAAACGCCTGTCTGTTCCCCTTACTATCAAGTCTCCAACCACTATTGCTCTTCCTCTCTATTCCACCGCCTCCCCACCCCTTGCATCTGAGCCATTCAGTGCCATGAGCATGGCTGCACCCCCCCCCAGAGGAATTGTCACTCTGACCATTTTCCAACACAGAAAAATAGCTCTTGAGCGAGATGCACCCAGGGGATTTCCTAACTACCTGCCTGACACTTTTCTTCTGACTGATGGTCACCCATTCCCACTCTGTCTGCACTTCCATGAACTGTGGGGTGACATCTAAAAACATGCTATCCATGAAATTCTCAGCCTCGTGGATGCATCTCAGTGCCTCCAGCTGCCGCTCAAGCTCCAGAACGCGGAGCTCAAGTAGCTGCAGCTGATGACATTTCCTGCACACGTGGTCGGTCAGAGCGCAAGGGGTGTCTAGGACTTCCCACATGTTGCAGGCGGTACATATCACAGGACTTAGCTGCCCTGCCATGCCTCTAGTTGAAAAAAATACCCCTACTTTAAGTTAAATACAGTAAAAAAAGTTAAATTATTTTTGTACTTTAAATAAAAACTAGAATCCTTACCTTTCCTTAGCTTAATCTATTTTAAACTGGAGAAAAACTGAATTAAGAAATTGGAGAAAAACACTTACCCACTACTCATCAATCAGCTCTCACCTTTGTGCTGACACCACTTTTTGAAGTGACTGCTTCACCGTGATGCTGACTGCAGGAAACTCTTCCCAGACTGCTTCACAACAATGCTGACTGCATTTTGTGTAAAGGACATACAAGGGCAATTTTCCACACAGCCAGGTAGATGCTAGTGTTGTCATTGTACTGGAACAGCTTGGCGAGGGGTGCAGCAAGTTCTGGAGCACATGTCTTCAGCACTATTGCCAGAATATTGTCAGGGCCCATAGCCTTTGCAGTATCCAATGCCCTCAAGCTGTTTCTTGATATCATGTGGAGTGAATCAAATTGGCTGAAGACTAGTATTGCGATGCTGGGGACCTCCGGAGGAGGCCAAGATGGATCATCCACTTGGCACTTCTGGCTGAAGATTGTAGCAAATGCTTCAGCCTTATCTTCTGCACTGATGTGCTGGGCTCCTTCATCGTTGAGAATGGGGATATTCGTGGAGCCTCCTCCTCCAGTGAGTTGCTCAATTGCCCACCATCATTCATGACTGGATAAGGCAGGACTGCAGAGCTTAGATCTGATTCATTGATTGTGGGATCGTTTAGCCCTGTCTATTACACTGCTTATGCTGTTTGGCACACAAATAGTCCTGTGTTACAGCTCCACCAGGTTGACACTCATTTTTAGGTATGCCTGGTGCTGCTCCTGGCATACCCTCCTGAACTCGTCATTGAACCAGGATTGATCCCGTGGCTTGATAGTAATGGTAGAGTGGGGGATACCTGATTCCCGCAGGCTGGCATTTTGATTGGCGTGACAATTGCAGTGTGTGGAGACGTGATGTACACTCAAAGTGACGTCTACTTCAGCCTTTTAAATGCCTGCTCAATTATGAATTTCCCTAATATTAATATTTTCAGTGAGGCAAGTAGATCCTTGAAGCCTGTGTGAGTCACGTCAGGTCAGTCAGTTCATGAACATTGGAACTGTTGTGGAGTCGGGAGCGTTTTAATAGGTAATTTTAAAAGCTTTTCCCAACTTCAAATGTCATAAATAGATGCTATGTAAGTACATTATTAATGCAATGATTGTTCACAGGGCTCTGTCCTTTAAAAGGTAAGCAACCATTAAATTGACCTGCATTGTGTAAGTGTTCACACGCATTACAGTACATTATCCGGGGGACAAAGTGCTTTTCTGCATTCAACAGTATTGAGAATCTGATTTTAATACCTCATCTGGGCTGTTCCTTGATTTTTACATTGATTTGGCATCTCTTGAGCCTTTGAAAAGAATCTGAATTCTTTGATTGAAAGTACAACTGTTGAGCCTTTGGAATAAATTAAAGAAGAGAGCAGATAGCCAACTTTACAGGCAACTTCAAATATTCTATTGTATTGCACTCTGGAGTGTTTGTTTTCACAGGGGTTGTTTACACAGCTGTGCAGGAAAGCCTTCTAACCTGCCTGCCTTGGCATCTGCACATCTTCATTCTCATCTCAGAGTTGCACCGGGAGCCAATGGCCCCACCCGACTCCCTGGGGTGAAAATATCATGTGCATGTAGGTTCATTCAGAACTCGGGAATGCAATATCGTCAAATTGCAAACTTGCAATTCCTGAGCCAATGAAGAACATCCAGCCCCAGAAGTTTCAGTTTTTAAAACCCTTCATCTACTGACTGCATGAAAGATGGAAACTTCACAGTTGAGATCTTAGAAAATGAGTTGGAATCACAGGCAGTGCACTGAACCTGGATTTCAACACACTTAAATTTTCCAAACATTTGATATGGCTGATGGCTGGAGTCAAATTTCAAGAAATCCAAGATGAAGTTATAAATTGTGATTATTAATTGGTTGAATAATAGGATCTGAGGGTGGCAACAGTAATTGATCAGTGGAATCCCCCAGAGGCTGGTTCTCAGATTTCTTCTGTATGTAACATTTAAATCTGCTGCAGTTAGAGTATTTCAATATGCAGATGACACAAAGGAGTTTTTCCAGGTAATTCTGTTTTTGTTTTTGTTTTGGATTTCCAGCATCCGCAGTTTTTTTGTTTTTATATATATTTGACACAAAGGAGTATTGGGAATGAATCTTCAAAGAAACTACAAATACTTCAAACAGGGCAGACAAATGGCAGCCTTTCGTCATGTGAGACAATGGTTTGCACCGTGAATAAACAGGGTTTATATCCCGAGTTGAGAAGAATGAGAGGTGACTTCATTGAAACATACAAGATTCTGAGGGGATTTGATAGGGTAGACGCTGAGGGATTGTTTCCACTAGTTGGAGAATCTAAAACACGGGGCATAATCTCAGAATAAGAGGCCTATCATTTAGGAGGAGAAATTACTTCACTCAAAGTTGTGAATCTTTGGAATTTTCTACCCCAAAGGGTTATGGATGCTCTATCATTGAATATGTTTAAGGCTCAGATAGACAGATTTTTGGTTTCTCAGGGACTCAGGGGATATGGGAGTAGGCAGGGAAGTGGAGTTGAAACTCATATCAGCTATGATCATGTTGAATGGCAGAACAGGCTCAACAGGCCATGTGTTCCACTCCTGCTCCTGTTTCTTGTGTTGTTGGTCAACCGTGTCAAGCATCAACCAGTGTGGCTTAGGAACCCCATTCTAGCAAGGCAGTCTCTGCTGCATTTGCCACCAAGGTAGACAGTGGGCTGAGAAGAAGCTTGAATCAATGGTCTTTGTTTTCTCTGACTCTTCTTCTCGGCCAGCTGAGCTTTGCATTTCTGCTCACCTCTTCCAATGCCCTTCCATACAGTCAGCATCTAGAGGTCACAGCCATGAGCAACTGTCTCCCAGTTGTCAATGTTAATGTTTGCCATCTTCATATCTCATCCTTGTAGTAGCGGTATGGGTGCCCAGGAGGCCAAGACCCACTGGCCAGTTCACCTTGCAGAAGGTCTTTAGGTATACAGCCATCACTGATCGATGAACGTGGCCATGCCACAGCAGATATCGTTGGCTTAGCAATGAGTGTATGCTGATGGAATTAGCACACTCCAGGACCTGAGAGTTGGTCACCTTGTCCTGCCAAAAGATAACTATAATACATTTGAGACAGCGAAGGTGGAAACTGTACAGCCTTTTCTCCTGCCTAGCACATGTTATCCAGATCTCACCACTGTTGAGGAGTATGCTGAGGGCACAGGCTTGGTAGACTCGGAGGTTGATGTTCTCAGTCAGGTTGCTGTTGTTCCACACTCTCTTACTGAGCTTGGACGTAACAACTGCAGCTTTTGCAATGTGTGTGTTGACATCAGCATCAAGTGACAGATTGCTGATGACCTAGAGCCTGGATATGCAAAACTATCAACAACCTCTAGAGTCACATTGTCAATGCTGATAGATGGTGGTATTGTAACATACTGGACCATGACATTTGTCTTCCTGACGCTGATGCTCTTTTCAAAAGTAAGAGAGGCTGTTGAAGTATGGAATACTAGTGCGGTATCATCAGCTTAGAGCAACTCTATATAGGCACCCTTAGTAGGTGAGCCGAAAATACATAGCAACAGCAAGAGAAGAATATGCCAAAGAGTATCATTGCCAGAACACAACCCTGTTTGACCCCACTGTGGATCTCAAAGGGTTCCAATGTTACCCTGTAATAGCTGATCTTATCCACTACGTTGTCATGGAAAGAGGTCACATTGAGCAGCTTTGTTGGGCAATCAATTTTCTCTAGCAGCTTAAATGGGGGATATGATGGTGTAGTGATCTAGTAATCCAGAGATCAAGAAAATACTCTGGCTTCATGGGTTCAAATCCACCATGGCAGCTGTTGGAATCTGAATTCAGTTAATAAATCTGGAATGTAAAGCTAGTCTCAGTAATGGTGACTATGACAACTGTCATCAGTTGTTATAAAAACCCATCTGATTCACTAATGTCCTTTAGGGAAGGAAATCTGCCATCCTTACCTGCTCTGGCCTACATGTGACTCCAGGCCCACAGCAATGTGGTTGACTCTTATCTGCCCTCAGCTCAAGGGCAATCAGGGATGGGCAACAAATGCTGGCCTTGCCAGCAACACCCACATCTCATGAAAGAATAAAGAATAAAAAATGGACCGCCTCTGCTCACATGGTCAAATGTCTTCGATGAAGGCAATAGATGATCGCCTTTGTTCATAACATTTCTCTTACTGCTGCTGGACTGAGAAGATCATGTCAGTAGTTCTTCCAGTTCTGAAACTGGGATTTGGGGAGATGCATCAGCCAGGTACTGCAGTCTGACAAGGGCAACGCAAGCAATACTTCTCCCACGACGCACAGCATGAAGATACCTCAATAGTTGTTGCAATCACTGCTGGTGTCCTTAATCTTGCACAGGATCACAATCTTGGCATCATGCAATTCCAGGGGCACTGGCTCCTCCCTCCAGCAGAGACAGAGAAGTTGGTGAAAATGCTGTGTGAGTGCCGGTTTCCCACGCTTGATGAGTTCAGGCAGTATAGCATCAGCACCTGGAGTTTTGCACATCGCAAGTGAGTCAATACCTTTGCTAAGCTCCTCCACTGTGGGTATGACATCCAGCCTACCCATGTCTATCATGTCTACAGCTTTCTAGGTGACAGTACTCTCCCGAGAATACAACTCAAGTGTTCCAGGCCATCCTTCCAATTGTTTATTATAGTCAGCGATGACCTTCACTGCCTTTATTTTCAATGGAGCCATTTTCTTTGCTGATGCACTTGTTGCCTTTTTGACCCCTTCATACATGCCCCTAGCATTCCATGTGTCGAAGGATATCTGGAAATTCTGGCAGAGTTGCAACCAGTAGTTACAACTGGCAAAATGGCAAATTGCATCTATGCATTGAAATATGCTACAACACAGGAACAGAACATTTTACTCAAGAGTTCATGTTGGCATTTATCCTCCAAGTGATAAAATAGTCCAAATTACATTTATTATTCATGCGTTACCTTTTTATTGCAGGTAATTTTTAGAGTTAGTTTCCCCCCCCCACACACCCTGACAGCCAGCACCAGAAGGGGTACATCAGTGCTACAGCATGGCCCTGGAGCAAGCATGAGGACCTTTATTTGCATAGGCAAAGTGCCTAACACCAGCTTCAGTCATGAGCAAAGGATGCCTCATTTGTCCTTTCCCAATAAGGTGAGTGGACTTAGGGGGCCACATAAAACCTGAATTTAGGCCATTGAGTTAGATCCACCGCTCTTCAGCCTATTTTCCCATATTATCAATAATACTTTGCTGCTTTCTTTAGTCTTCTAACTAACTTACATCTTATTTTCAGTATCATTGGCAAGTTTTGACACCAATCCCTCTAGGCACATATCTAAATCATCAATGCACGCAGTGAATAGAAGCGTCCCAAGAACTGAACTCTGTGTGGTGCCACACCCACTTCCAGCTACTCTGAACATCTGCGCCTAACTATTGCTCTCTGTTTATTACTTTCTAACCTATTTTAAATCCACTTTTCTATCTCATCCTTGAATTCCATATCTTATGTTCTTCTCCAATAATCTCTTCTGTGTACCTTTTCAAAGTATTTCCCATAGTCTATATATACACTAACTGTATCCACTGCATTACCCATCGATCATCCATCCAATACCTTCTCAAAGAATCTGTTTGGCAAGCCTAACTAACCCCTTTGAAATTGCTGCTGATTATTTCTAACTATTTTCTCTCAATCATGAAACATGGGGCAGAATTTTTCAGATGGCAGGGTTTCATGCCCCATCACCCAAAGAGTTATCCCCGCCGATAGTGGCTGCCCGCAGCCACTTAATGTGTTAATTGGCTGGAGACAGGACCTCCGCCCCTCACTCAGGAGGAAGTTGCACCTCAGAGAGCTGCTGGTTGCTCTGATTGGCCTGCCATTCAGTAGTTCTAACTGCTTCAGTACTATAGTGGTCAGGACTGGGAGTACAAGCAGTCCTCAAGTTCCAAGTCCCAGAGTCCAGGGCCAGGTAACTGTGAGGGATCTCACAATCTGAGGGAGTGGGGGCCTTGATGGAGAGGTCAGGGGGTGACCCTGACCTCTCAGGTGCAGGGAGCAGATCTTGTGGGGAGGGAGTGGGTGCCTGATGCGAAAAGGACACCACTGAAGGAGGTTCTCCCTTCACCTCTCAACCGAGGCCTGAGCAGGGTGACTTTCCAGACTTCCTAGTTAGATATTAAGCCATATCATATTGTGGCCACTACACCCAATGTGTTGCCTCTTATTCATTTCATCTACTTTGGTACTCGTAATGAGGTGTAGCAATGGCTCTGGTCTGCTTATTGACGTACAAGTTTAGGAAGCCCAGCACACGTTATAGGAATTCAATTCCCTTTTCTTAATTTTCTTCTGTTCCCAATTGCTAAATGGGGATTAAAATCTCCAAAAACAATAATTTTATTATTCCTTCTCATCCATTTTATCCAATGGCAGATTTGCCTGCCATTTCCTTCCCCTGGAGATCTGTAATACATCCCAACTAATGCACAGCCCAATTTTTAATCTTTAACTATCTGTGCCCCTTGCTCATAAACATCAACTTTCTTTACAACATGCATTCCCACTTTAACAAATAATATCATGCTGCTTCCTTTCTTAACTTTCTTTATTCAGCACCGTTCTTTTTTTGCCCGTGGATTTTTACAGGAGCCTTTATTTTTCTCTGTTTATAACTTGTCCGTTTGATTTAATTCCCCCACTCCATATATTCCTCTTTCTACTTTTGTTGGGCAATGTTGGGTAGCATCCTCATCTATTTCCCCTTCTAATTTTAATAACCCATCATTTCCCTGTTCATTTGTTTTGTCACTATATAAACAGCACTTCTGTTCAGATGTAGCTCACCCTTACAGAGCAGCCTCAATCTACCCAGACCTGGTGCCAATGTCCAAGAAAAGTGGCATCTCTCTTTCTGAAACCAGCCCTCTGGCCAGCCCGTGGTTTCATTAATCTTCCTCTCCGTCCCTAATTTAGCACATGGCTGAGTGAGTATTCCTGGGATTTCTCCATGTGATGTCCTGTTCTTAAACTTGTTTTCTAAACTCCTGAATTCATCTTACTAAACCTTCAGGATTTTCTTTAACTGCATCAATAGCTTTGATTTAGACTATGATAACTTGTTGCTCTTCATCCCTTTGCAAAATCTTTTCAAGTTGATGCAATATATCCCAAACCAGGAAGTGAGAACATAAGAAAGAGGAGGAGAGTAGGCCATTCAACCCACTGAGCCTGCTCTGCCATTCAATAAGATCATGACTGATCTAATTGTGGCTTTAACTCCACTTTCCTGCCTGTCAATCTTGATTCCCTTGTCAATCAAAAATCAGTCAAATTCAGCATTGAATACAATACAAAACTTGGTGGGAATGTGAGCGGTGAGGAGGATGTTAAGAGGCTTCAAGGCAATTTAGACAAGTTGAATGAGTGGGCAAGTACATGGCAGATAAGTACGAAGTTATCCACTTTGATAGGAAAAACAGAATGGCAGAGTATTATTTAAATAGTAATAGATTGGGAAATGTTGATGTACAAAGGGACCTGGGTGTTCTTGTACACAAATCACTGAAAGCAAGCATACAGGTGCAGCAAGCAGTTAAGAAAGCAAATGATATGTTGACCTTCATTGCGAGAGGACTTGAGTACAGGAGCAAGGATGCCTTACTGCAGCTGTACAGGGCCTTGGTGAGGTCACACCTGGAGTTGTGTGTGCAGTTTTGGTCTCTTTACACAAGAAAGGATATACTTGCCATAGACAGAATGCAGTTCACCAGACTGATTCCTGGGATGGCAGGACTGTTGTATAAGAAGAGATTGGGTCAGCTAGGCCTGTATTCATTAGAGTTTAGAAGAATGAGAGGAGATCTCATTGAAATGTATAAAATTCTGACAGGGATGGACATATTGGATGAAGGGATGATATTGGATATGGAGTAGGCTATTTAGGACTGAGATAAGGAGAAACTTCTTCACTTAGAGGGTGGCAAACCTGTGGAATTCTCTACCACAGAAGGCTGTGGTGGCCAAGTCGCTGAATATATTTAAGAAGGCAATATATTTCTAGACTCTGAAGGGGTATGGGGAGAGAGGGAATGGCATTGAGGTAGGAGATCCTCAGCCATGATCATATTGAATGGCAGAACAGGCTCAAAGGGCTGAATAACCTACTCCTTCTGTTTTCTATGTTTGTTTCAATAGCCCACTCTTCACTTTTTGACAAAGAATGCCAAAGACCCTCAGAGAAGAAGTTCCTCCTCATCTCCACTTTAAATGGGAGGCCCCTTATTTTTAAACTGTGCTCCCTAGTTCTAGATTCTCCTATGAGAGGGAACATCATCTCAGCATCCACCCTGTCAATCCCCCTCAGAATCTTATACATACCTTCTAAACTACAATGAAGAGGGGCTCAACCTTTTCTCATAAGACAAGCCCTTCATCCAGGAACCAGCCTCCGAACTGCTTTTAATGCAAGTGTATCCCTCCTTAAGTAAGGAGAGAAGAACTGTACACAGTAATCCAGGTACGCACTTAATCTATGTCCTTTATCAGACTCTTTGTATCCTCTTCACAACTTACTCGCATACCTATCTTTGTAACATCAGCAAATTTGGCGACAATGCAGTTGGCTCCTTGAAAGTCATTAATAGAGATTGTAAATAGTTCAGGCCCCAGCACTGATCCATGCAGCAATCCACCAGTCACGGTTTGCCAACCTGAAAATGACCCATTTATCCCAACTCTGTTTCCTGTTAGTTATCCAATCCTCTATCCATGCTAATACATCACCCCCAACACGCATGGTCTTATCTTGTGCAGTAAACTTTTAGATGGCATCTTATCAAAAGCCTTTAGGGAATCCAAATACACGATGGGCAAAATCATCCCAGATTTGCACAAAGCGTGGTAGTGGGCGAGGAAATAAGTTGATTTACCCGCCGGTTGCTATGGCGGGATTTTACGTTGTATCGTTCCATTCCCATCTCATTAATTATGCAGCCAAAGGACCCACGCTATCTCACTAATGGATGGCTTCCAATTTGCCCGCCATGCCGTTACCTTGCCGCTTCCTCACGCAGGGCACCATATTTAAATTGCAGCTATGCACACACTCAGTGCTTGTAGCCGAGGACTTTTCTGGTGAAGACTTGGCCCAAAAGCCAAAAAGAGTGCAGCCCCCTGAATCAGTGATACATCGCTGGGATGCCTTCTGGATGTCGTGAAGACCCGCCACGATGTCCTTTATTCCCCCTCTGGCCACAAGAGGCTCATCAGTCTCACCACTCCGGCTTGTGAGGCGGTGGCAGAGGTGGTCAGTGCCAACACTGCACAGAAGAGGTCGTCCATGCAGTGCAGAAAACAGATGAATGATCTCATCCATGCAGCCAGGGTGTGGCAACCATCCCATCACTCTAAATTCACACACTCAAAGCCCATCACATATTCACTGGCATCTCACTCACTGCCAGCTCAAGAGACATCATCACTCACTCTCTCATACACACCCTCACACCTCCATCTGACATCACCTCCACAGGAGACTGCCTCCTCAGCTCTCACCATCATGAGGCCATTTGCACAGATCAACATGTGCCCCCACACACACCCTACGATACCAGCCTTCCCCATGAAAGCCCACATCCTGCAGCCTCTTCCCTTGTCTGAGGCCACTTTTACCCCTTCCCCAAGCAAGCCCTAGCACTGCAGCTGTTAAGAAGCCACTCCCACCTTACGGCTGGTCTGGTAGGTACAGACCGATTTGTGAGCCCCCCTAAAAGTGATGTGGTGCTGCCTGCAAAGCTTGTTGCTGATAACTGAGTGCTGCCTCAAGCAAGGATGGCAAACAAACTTCAAAGTCCCAAGCAAAGTGCAGCTCGCCAGGTGCACATCACTTATGTACAGTTGTGAAATACGTTGGCATACAATTTAAGATTGTCATCTTTCCTCCTCCACTGCCTGCTCCCTATCTCTCATCAGTGTGGCTACCCTCTCAAAGCCTTGATCTAAAACCTCCTTTTCATTCCTCAGATAAAATGGGCTTCACTGTTATGGTCACAAGTCTTTTACAAATTTGTCCTCAGGTTCCCAATGCAAGGACTAGCTGAATTCAAATGAATAAAAATAACTAAAATGGATTCACAAAGCAGTTCATCTTCACTGATGTCAGTAAACAAGTTGAACCAAGGAAATGCACCATTCGTCTCCAAGTTAGTAGAAAGATTGCAGTTAAATAAAGTTAATAGAGTGCCTTACGTAAAATGTCACCGAAGATTTTTATTTCCTTATAAATTATATACCCATTTAATACCTTAAAAGTTGTACATCTGCATCCAGATCATAAGCTACAAGTGTCATATCTTGTAACAGATGCAAAACAATCTTAAAACGTTTTCTGCTCAATTTGAACCTGAAACTGGCAAGATGACTACAATTTGCAAAGCTCCGTGACTAAAAAGCAATTAAAGGCTGAATGGCCGGAGGTTCTGATTACTTAAAAATTAGATAGAGCACTGCCACTGCCTTACCAGCACAATAAAACGATATCACTGAAGTTACAAGCAGCAATGCTTTAGACAAACCAGATATATTTTTTTTTACTTCATTCATGGGATGTGGGTGTTGCTGGACTAGGCCTTCTAGGTGATAGTAGTTATGGGTTTGGAAGGTGCTGTCTAAGGAGTCTTGGTGAGTTCCTGCAGTGCATCTTGTAGATGGTACACACTGCTGCTACTGTGTGTCGGTCGTGGAGGGAGTGAATATTTGTGAATGGGGTGCCAATCAAGCAGGCTGCTTTGTCCTGTATGGTGTCAAGCTTAAGTGTTGTAGGAGCTGCACTCATCCAGGCAAGTGGAGAGTATTCCATCACACTCCTGACTTGTGCCTTGTAGATGGTGAACAGGCTTTGGGAAGTCAGGTGAGTTACTCTCTGTAGGATTCCTAGCGTCTGACCTGCTCTTGCAGCCACAGTATTTATGTGACTAGTCCAGTTCAGTTTCTGGTCAATGGTAACTCCCAGGATGTTGATAGTGGGGGATTCAACAATGGTAATGCCATTGAACATCAAGGGGCAATGGTTGGATTCTCTCTTGTTGGAGATGGTCATTGCCTGGCACTTGTGTGACACAAACGTTACTTGCCACTTGTCAGCCCAAGTCTAGATATTGTCCAGGTCCTGCTGCATTTGGACTTGGACTGTTTCGGTATCTGGGGAGTCACGAATGGTGGTTAACATTGTGCAATCATCAGTGAACATCCCCACTTCTGACCTTATGATGGAAAGAAGGTCATTGATGAAGCAGCTGAAGTTGGTTGGGCCAAGGACACTACCCTGAGGAACTCCTGCAGTGATGTCCTGGAGCTAAGGTGATTGACCTCCAACAACCACCTTCCTTTGTGCTAGGATTGACTCCAACCAGTGGAGAGTTTTTCCCCTGATTCCCATTGACTCTGGTTTTGCTAAGTTTCCTTGATGCCACACTCAATCAAATGCAGCCTTGATGTCAAGGGCAGCCACTCTCAACTCACCTCTTGGGTTCAGCTCTTCTGCCCATGTTTGAACCAAGGCTGTAATAAGGTCAGCAGCTGAGTGGCCCTGGCAGAACCCAAACTGCGCATCAGTGAGCAGGTTATTGTTAAGCGAGCGTCACTTAATAGCATTGTTGATGACCCCTTCCATCATTACACTAATGATCGAGAGTAGGCTGATAGGGTGGTAATTAGCCAGGTTGGATTTGTCCTGCTTTTTGTGTATAAGACATACCTGGGCAATTTTCCCAATTTAGCACGATAGTAGTACCATACAACATGGAGGGTATCCTCAACGTGTAGATGTGTCTTTGTCTCCATAACGACTGTATGGTGGTCACTTCTACCCATACTGTCATGGACAGATGCATCTGCAGCAGGTAGGTTGGTGAGGATGAGATCAAGTATGTTGTCCCCTCTTGTTGATTCCATCACCACCAGTCACAGACCCAGTCCAGCAGCTATGTCCTTCAGTACCCAGCCAGCTCAGTCAGTAGTAGTGCCACTCATGGCGATGGACATTGAGAGCGAGCAACAGAGAGCCCATGCGAGAGACAGCGAGAAAGCGTGCTCAAGTGGGAGAGAGAGAGCGAGAGCGGCCAAGCCAGATGGAGAGAATGAGAGAGAGGGCCGAGAGCGCGCGAGCGACAGAGGGGGCCGAGAGCGCGCGAGCGACAGAGGGGGCCGAGAGCGCGCGAGCGACAGAGGGGGCCGAGAGCGCGCGAGCGACAGAGGGGGCCGAGAGCGCGCGAGCGACAGAGGGGGCCGAGAGCGCGCGAGCGACAGAGGGGGCCGAGAGCGCGCGAGCGACAGAGGGGGCCGAGAGCGCGCGAGCGACAGAGGGGGCCGAGAGCGCGCGAGCGACAGAGGGGGCCGAGAGCGCGCGAGCGACAGAGGGGGCCGAGAGCGCGCGAGCGACAGAGGGGGCCGAGAGCGCGCGAGCGACAGAGGGGGCCGAGAGCGCGCGAGCGACAGAGGGGGCCGAGAGCGCGCGAGCGACAGAGGGGGCCGAGAGCGCGCGAGCGACAGAGGGGGCCGAGAGCGCGCGAGCGACAGAGGGGGCCGAGAGCGCGCGAGCGACAGAGGGGGCCGAGAGCGCGCGAGCGACAGAGGGGGCCGAGAGCGCGCGAGCGACAGAGGGGGCCGAGAGCGCGCGAGCGACAGAGGGGGCCGAGAGCGCGCGAGCGACAGAG
Organism: Isurus oxyrinchus; assembly: GCA_026770705.1. NCBI lineage: Eukaryota > Metazoa > Chordata > Chondrichthyes > Lamniformes > Lamnidae > Isurus > Isurus oxyrinchus. The sequence continues at coordinate 114,731,491 of JANJGN010000006.1, forward strand.
GGGGCCGAGAGCGCGCGAGCGACAGAGGGGGCCGAGAGCGCGCGAGCGACAGAGGGGGCCGAGAGCGCGCGAGCGACAGAGGGGGCCGAGAGCGCGCGAGCGACAGAGGGGGCCGAGAGCGCGCGAGCGACAGAGGGGGCCGAGAGCGCGCGAGCGACAGAGGGGGCCGAGAGCGCGCGAGCGACAGAGGGGGCCGAGAGCGCGCGAGCGACAGAGGGGGCCGAGAGCGCGCGAGCGACAGAGGGGGCCGAGAGCGCGCGAGCGACAGAGGGGGCCGAGAGCGCGCGAGCGACAGAGGGGGCCGAGAGCGCGCGAGCGACAGAGGGGGCCGAGAGCGCGCGAGCGACAGAGGGGGCCGAGAGCGCGCGAGCGACAGAGGGGGCCGAGAGCGCGCGAGCGACAGAGGGGGCCGAGAGCGCGCGAGCGACAGAGGGGGCCGAGAGCGCGCGAGCGACAGAGGGGGCCGAGAGCGCGCGAGCGACAGAGGGGGCCGAGAGCGCGCGAGCGACAGAGGGGGCCGAGAGCGCGCGAGCGACAGAGGGGGCCGAGAGCGCGCGAGCGACAGAGGGGGCCGAGAGCGCGCGAGCGACAGAGGGGGCCGAGAGCGCGCGAGCGACAGAGGGGGCCGAGAGCGCGCGAGCGACAGAGGGGGCCGAGAGCGCGCGAGCGACAGAGGGGGCCGAGAGCGCGCGAGCGACAGAGGGGGCCGAGAGCGCGCGAGCGACAGAGGGGGCCGAGAGCGCGCGAGCGACAGAGGGGGCCGAGAGCGCGCGAGCGACAGAGGGGGCCGAGAGCGCGCGAGCGACAGAGGGGGCGAGAGCGCGCGAGGGGGCGAGAGCGCGCGAGGCAGCGAGGGCGAGGGCGAGAGGGGACGAGGGCGAGAGGGGGCGAGGGCGAGAGGGGGCGAGGGCGAGAGGGGGCGAGAGCGCACGAGCGCGAGAGCGGGCGAGAGTGTGCAAAGAAACAAGAGAGCACGCGCGAGAGGGAGCGCACGATAGAGAGGGGGCGAGGGGGGCGAGAGCGCGCGAGAGGGGGCGAGAGGGGGCGAGAGCGCGCGAGACGGGGCGAGAGGGGGCGAGAGCGCGCGAGAGGGGGCGAGAGGGGGCGAGAGGGGGCGAGAGCGCGCGAGAGGGGGCGAGAGCGCGCGAGAGGGGGCGAGAGCGCGCGAGAGGGGGCGAGAGCGCGCGAGAGGGGGCGAGAGCGCGCGAGAGGGGGGCGAGAGCGCGCGAGAGGGGGCGAGAGGGGGCGAGAGGGGGGCGAGAGGGGGCGAGAGGGGGCGAGAGGGGGCGAGAGCGCGAGAGCGGGCGAGAGCGCGAGAGGGGGGCGCGCGCGCGCAGAGAGGGGGCGCGCGCAGAGAGGGGGCGCGCGCAGAGAGAGAGGGCGCGCAGAGAGAGAGGGCGCGCAGAGAGAGAGGGCGCGCAGAGAGAGAGGGCGCGCAGAGAGAGAGGGCGCGCAGAGAGAGAGGGCGCGCAGAGAGAGAGGGCGCGCAGAGAGAGAGGGCGCGCAGAGAGAGAGGGCGTGCAGAGGCAGAGGGAGCGGGGAGAGCGAGAGAACGCGCCAGAGAGGGAGCGGGAGAGCGAGAGAACGCGCCAGAGAGGGAGCGGGAGAGCGAGAGAACGCGCCAGAGAGGGAGCGGGGAGAGCGAGAGAACGCGCCAGAGAGGGAGCGGGAGAGCGAGAGAACGCGCCAGAGAGGGAGCGGGAGAGCGAGAGAACGCGCCAGAGAGGGAGCGGGAGAGCGAGAGAACGCGCCAGAGAGGGAGCGGGAGAGCGAGAGAACGCGCCAGAGAGGGAGCGGGGAGAGCGAGAGAACGCGCCAGAGAGGGAGCGGGGAGAGCGAGAGAACGCGCCAGAGAGGGAGCGGGGAGAGCGAGAGAACGCGCCAGAGAGGGAGCGGGGAGAGCGAGAGAACGCGCCAGAGAGGGAGCGGGGAGAGCGAGAGAACGCGCCAGAGAGGGAGCGGGGAGAGCGAGAGAACGCGCCAGAGAGGGAGCGGGGAGAGCGAGAGAACGCGCCAGAGAGGGAGCGGGAGAGCGAGAGAACGCGCCAGAGAGGGAGCGGGAGAGCGAGAGAACGCGCCAGAGAGGGAGCGGGAGAGCGAGAGAACGCGCCAGAGAGGGAGCGGGAGAGCGAGAGAACGCGCCAGAGAGGGAGCGGGAGAGCGAGAGAACGCGCCAGAGAGGGAGCGGGGAGAGCGAGAGAACGCGCCAGAGAGGGAGCGGGGAGAGCGAGAGAACGCGCCAGAGAGGGAGCGGGAGAGCGAGAGAACGCGCCAGAGAGGGAGCGGGAGAGCGAGAGAACGCGCCAGAGAGGGAGCGGGGAGAGCGAGAGAACGCGCCAGAGAGGGAGCGGGGAGAGCGAGAGAACGCGCCAGAGAGGGAGCGGGAGAGCGAGAGAACGCGCCAGAGAGGGAGCGGGAGAGCGAGAGAACGCGCCAGAGAGGGAGCGGGAGAGCGAGAGAACGCGCCAGAGAGGGAGCGGGAGAGCGAGAGAACGCGCCAGAGAGGGAGCGGGAGAGCGAGAGAACGCGCCAGAGAGGGAGCGGGAGAGCGAGAGAACGCGCCAGAGAGGGAGCGGGGAGAGCGAGAGAACGCGCCAGAGAGGGAGCGGGAGAGCGAGAGAACGCGCCAGAGAGGGAGCGGGAGAGCGAGAGAACGCGCCAGAGAGGGAGCGGGAGAGCGAGAGAACGCGCCAGAGAGGGAGCGGGAGAGCGAGAGAACGCGCCAGAGAGGGAGCGGGAGAGCGAGGAGAACGCGCCAGAGAGGGAGCGGGAGAGCGAGAGAACGCGCCAGAGAGGGAGCGGGAGAGCGAGAGAACGCGCCAGAGAGGGAGCGGGAGAGCGAGAGAACGCGCCAGAGAGGGAGCGGGAGAGCGAGAGAACGCGCCAGAGAGGGAGCGGGAGAGCGAGAGAACGCGCCAGAGAGGGAGCGGGGAGAGCGAGAGAACGCGCCAGAGAGGGAGCGGGAGAGCGAGAGAACGCGCCAGAGAGGGAGCGGGAGAGCGAGAGAACGCGCCAGAGAGGGAGCGGGAGAGCGAGAGAACGCGCCAGAGAGGGAGCGGGAGAGCGAGAGAACGCGCCAGAGAGGGAGCGGGAGAGCGAGAGAACGCGCCAGAGAGGGAGCGGGAGAGCGAGAGAACGCGCCAGAGAGGGAGCGGGAGAGCGAGAGAACGCGCCAGAGAGGGAGCGGGAGAGCGAGAGAACGCGCCAGAGAGGGAGCGGGGAGAGCGAGAGAACGCGCCAGAGAGGGAGCGGGGAGAGCGAGAGAACGCGCCAGAGAGGGAGCGGGAGAGCGAGAGAACGCGCCAGAGAGGGAGCGGGAGAGCGAGAGAACGCGCCAGAGAGGGAGCGGGAGAGCGAGAGAACGCGCCAGAGAGGGAGCGGGAGAGCGAGAGAACGCGCCAGAGAGGGAGCGGGAGAGCGAGAGAACGCGCCAGAGAGGGAGCGGGAGAGCGAGAGAACGCGCCAGAGAGGGAGCGGGAGAGCGAGAGAACGCGCCAGAGAGGGAGCGGGAGAGCGAGAGAACGCGCCAGAGAGGGAGCGGGAGAGCGAGAGAACGCGCCAGAGAGGGAGCGGGGAGAGCGAGAGAACGCGCCAGAGAGGGAGCGGGAGAGCGAGAGAACGCGCCAGAGAGGGAGCGGGGAGAGCGAGAGAGCGCGCCAGAGAGGGAGCGGGAGAGCGAGAGAGCGCGCCAGAGAGGGAGCGGGAGAGCGAGAGAGCGCGCCAGAGAGGGAGCGGGAGAGCGAGAGAGCGCGCCAGAGAGGGAGCGGGAGAGCGAGAGAGCGCGCCAGAGAGGGAGCGGGAGAGCGAGAGAGCGCGCCAGAGAGGGAGCGGGAGAGCGAGAGAGCGCGCCAGAGAGGGAGCGGGAGAGCGAGAGAGCGCGCCAGAGAGGGAGCGGGAGAGCGAGAGAGCGCGCCAGAGAGGGAGCGGGAGAGCGAGAGAGCGCGCCAGAGAGGGAGCGGGAGAGCGAGAGAGCGCGCCAGAGAGGGAGCGGGAGAGCGAGAGAGCGCGCCAGAGAGGGAGCGGGAGAGCGAGAGAGCGCGCCAGAGAGGGAGCGGGAGTGCGAGAGAGCGCGCCAGAGAGGGAGCGGGAGAGCGAGAGAGCGCGCCAGAGAGGGAGCGAGAGAGCGCGCCAGAGAGGGAGCGGGAGCGCGCCAGAGAGGGAGCGGGAGCGCGCCAGAGAGGGAGCGGGAGCGCGCCAGAGAGGGAGCGGGAGCGCGCCAGAGAGGGAGCGGGAGCGCGCCAGAGAGGGAGCGGGAGCGCGCCAGAGAGGGAGCGGGAGCGCGCCAGAGAGGGAGCGGGAGCGCGCCAGAGAGGGAGCGGGAGCGCGCCAGAGAGGGAGCGGGAGCGCGCCAGAGAGGGAGCGGGAGCGCGCCAGAGAGGGAGCGGGAGCGCGCCAGAGAGGGAGCGGGAGCGCGCCAGAGAGGGAGCGGGAGCGCGCCAGAGAGGGAGCGGGAGCGCGCCAGAGAGGGAGCGGGAGCGCGCCAGAGAGGGAGCGGGAGCGCGCCAGAGAGGGAGCGGGAGCGCGCCAGAGAGGGAGCGGGAGCGCGCCAGAGAGGGAGCGGGAGCGCGCCAGAGAGGGAGCGGGAGCGCGCCAGAGAGGGAGCGGGAGCGCGCCAGAGAGGGAGCGGGAGCGCGCCAGAGATGGAGCGGGAGCGCGCCAGAGAGGGAGCGGGAGCGCGCCAGAGAGGGAGCGGGAGCGCGCCAGAGAGGGAGCGGGAGCGCGCCAGAGAGAGACCGAGAGCGCGCCAGAGAGAGACCGAGAGCGCGCCAGAGAGAGACCGAGAGCGCGCCAGAGAGAGACCGAGAGCGCGCCAGAGAGAGACCGAGAGCGCGCCAGAGAGAGACCGAGACAGCGCCAGAGAGAGACCGAGACAGCGCCAGAGAGAGACCGAGACAGCGCCAGAGAGAGACCGAGACAGCGACAGAGAGAGACCGAGACAGCGACAGAGAGAGACCGAGAGAGCGACAGAGAGAGACCGAGAGAGCGACAGAGAGAGACCGAGAGAGCGACAGAGAGAGACCGAGAGAGCGACAGAGAGAGACCGAGAGAGCGACAGAGAGAGACCGAGAGAGCAACAGAGAGAGACCGAGAGAAAGAGTGCACACGTCAGTGAGAGAGAGCACGCGACAGTGAGAGAGAGCCTGAGAGATAAAGGGCGAGCAAGAGACCATGCGCGAAAGAGAGCGCGCACATGCGAGAGAATGTGTGCGCGTGTATGAGAAAGCGTCTGTGCGAGTGCATGTGCAAGAGAGAGCGTGTGAGTGTGCACACACGCGAGAGAAAGTGCGCAAGTGTGTGTGTGCCCATACATGCATATGTGCTCATGAGTGCGTGCATGCGTCTGTGTCATGTGTACGCACCTGTGTGTCTCTGTGCATTTGTGTCATTTGTGTGCGCGCACACCTACATGTGCGTGCATCTGTGTGTGTGTGTGTGTGTGTCTGTGTGTGTGTGCGCAAATCCATTAATTCTGGACTGTGTCACAAGACTAAGAAAAAAGGAGGAAAAAAGACACCTGCTTACTATAAATTAATGGCAGTTAACCATAAATAAGTCAGATAGTTTTTGTCAAGAGCTCTGACCTGTCAGGATTTAACTAGGTTTATCAGTCACTGTCAATCTATATTGGCTTATGTTTAAAAAAAAAGCAACTGATATTTTTTTTTTACCAAATCTGTTGATTTTTAAGGATACGTCTGTTCATTTGTAAGACAGTGGAGAGTTTGATAGTAGGAGATACCAATGCAACTAATATGTATTTATACATATAGAACCATAGCCCATAAATTTAAGATGTAATAAACAGCAAAGCTTTAGTGAGATGACACTTGGAAGGTTTGTATTCAGTTTTGGTTAGTATCTTAAGAAGTGGACTCAGAGCTATTGGAAAAGGTTAAAAAATGATCAATAACACAACAAAGCCATGTTTGAAATCAATTAGCTTTGAAGGCTGACTAAGGAAAATAATTTATCATCACTGGGCAAAAGCAAAATCTTGGAGGTGAGCATTTAATCCACATTCGTAAAATCTGAAAGGGAATTTGTCAAATGGATTTGGGTAACTAGGGGTCACTGTTTAAAAATAAGGGGTTGTCCATTTAAGATAGAGATAAGGAGAATTTTTTTCTCCCAGAGGGCTGAAAGTCTTTGGAACTCTCTTCCTCAAAAGGCAGTGAAAGCAGAGTCTTTGAATATTTTTAAGGCAGAGCAAGATAGATTCTTGATTAACAAGGGGATGAAAGGTTATTGGGGGTAGGCAGGAATGTGGGGTTGAGGTTACAATCAGATCAGCAATGATCTTATTGAATGGTGGAGCAGGCTCGAGGGGCCCAGTGGCCTACTCCTGATACTAATTCGTACGTTTGTTTGTTCATATGTAGCTGATCTGTCCTACAACATGAACTTTCCTCAGTGTACATGTCCAAGTTGTCTATTACTTAAGGAGAAACTAGCTTACACTCAGAATGGTCTCGGTCTATGATTCATTCAGCTCATTCTGCCTATGCTGGCCCCTGAAAAGAGCTATCCAATTAGTCCCACTCCCTGGCTAGGCTTAACTTAGCAATAGCTTGCTAATCAACAACTTATACAGACTCAAGTGAAAGATTCATCAAAACAAACGGACAAATGACTTATCCACCCTACAAATTTCATCTTTTTAGTACTTATGCACCATTCAGAAAATGTACAAATTCTGACATAAAATAGCAAACATTCCAGCAGTAAAATTCCAAGACTGAGTGTGGAATCATGCCAGATTTGCACTATGTGCAGTATAGGGTAGAAAAAAGGACATTTTGAGCGCTGGCCTCAATGGCAGGTTTTCATGGCCGTATCGTCCCAATCCCACCTCATTAACCATGCATTTCTGGGAAACATGCCGGGTCGCTGGTCCTCTCATTTGCTCACCCCGCCATCACATCAGGCCTTCAGTAAACCAGGTGCCATATTTAAAGGCTGCCCCTGCAAAGAGCTTCAAGGGATAGGAAGATGGTGGAAACTGATGGCTGCCAAAGGGAGGAATCATGTTGCCCCCAAACGCAACAATGCCTCCCTCGGGTGCCTACTGATGCAGTGGAAGCCCACCACAATGTCCTCTACTCCTGCTGTGGGCGGAGATCAGCAAGCAAGGTCACCAATCCAGCCGGGGAGGCAGTGGCAAGCACCAACACCCAGCAAAAGAGGGCAGCCACCAGTGCTGAAAAAGTATGAATGATCTCCTCTGTTCTGCCAGGGAAAGTCACTCTTCTCATCACTCTCATCTCACACACTCACAAACCCATTACAGACCCACAGGGATCTCACTCACTGCCAGTTCAAGGGTCATCACCATTTACACTCTCTCACACATCTTCATCTGCCCTTGCGAATCATGTCCTCATCCATTCCATGGCACAACTCACATGCCAGGCATACTTACCATCTGGTCTAACACATTTCCTGCTTACACACTCTCCATCTGTATTCATGCAGGACAAGCTGGCACATAACAAAAGGGCGAGATAACAGACTGGTGGAGGAATGCCGGAAATCAAGGTCCTCACAGACTTTGAAAATGAGTCAGACAGCTGGCCAGCAAAGATCTGGACCATTCCTGCGCTGAGGGTGAGGTCGGTAGTACTCAACTAAGTGAGGACTCAGCAGTGCAACATCCATCAGAAAACTATGCTGCGAACGGTGTGTCCTATTTCACACGCCACTGCCATGCACTAACTATCTCTCCTTGCTTTCGCAAGCGCGTCTGGGAAAGAGCCAAGGGAGTCCACGACCCAGGTCCTCGACTCAAGCCCTGAAGACATCTCAGAAGAGGAATCTGATAAAACCCTCAATGAACAGCCGTCACAGTGCTCAACCACAGCCTTCACCAGTGCAGAGACACACATCTCGATGGAATCTAGCCTGAGAGTAGCCTTGGGTTCACAATCTGGTGAGCACATTACACTATCTGATCCACAGCAGACGGCAGCAGGGACTTCCCAGGTTTCTGATACTCGGAGGACTGCTGGAGGCCAGAAATCTGCAGAGTCCGAGTAAGATGATGAACCTCTGGACTCGGTCATATCTCAGTTGCTGGGGCTGCAATTGCAAGCTCAGGAACATCAGGAAGGGATGTCAGCTGCATCCTCAGATTGCAAGGCACGATGGAGGAGTCTGTCCACCTTCAGACAGAGGCAATAGCAGCGGCATGCCAACACATGGCACATGGTGGCCAAGGAGGCTTTGGTTCAGGATATCGGCCCTGCATTGCTGCATGGGCTAAACTCCATCACTGATGCCATAGTTGGCCTCCAACATTGTCAATGCAAGAGGGGTGCGGGGCAGCTCGATCTCAATGCAGCTTCCCCTTTTCCTGAAAAAGTCAGCCAGAGGTCCTCAGTCACCCACAGGGAGATCAGTAGGTGCACACCCCAAGGTCATCCACTCAGACAACTCCGGGAGTGTCCAGCCCAGTCAAATCCCCTCTTCCTGTGACCCAAGCAGCTCCAGCTTCACAGGCTAAGAAGGGTGCTGCTGCCACCTAGCAAGACCCCAAAAGCAGGTCGAGACCTTCCAGAGGACACCTGTCAAGATCACCACTGACAGGGCCTCCGCTGTTGATGTAGGAGCACCACCAAGATGTAGTGGCAGGGTTAGGAAGGTTAAGAAGATGTAGTTGCACAGCCTGGGCACAGGTGTTCATGACTTGTACATAATGTTCACTATTGTTAATAAACTCTCAACAATGTCTCCCTGCCTCTGGCTCCTTGTTGTGATGAGCAGAGTTCGTGACACTCAGATGTGAAACCTTGGTTTCTGCACAAGCTAAAGACAGGTGTCTCAGTCCAGGACCTCTTCTCCGTACTTTGTGCAACGGTCCCAGCACACTGATGGTGTGCCTTCACTGTCACTGGACACATCAGTCATGTCCGCACCTCGATGGGGCTCATCATTGCTGCCAGAATGTCCAGGGCCGGGGGCACAGAGTCCCTCGTTCTCTCTGTGTCTCTCAGCACCTTTGAGGTGTGGTTGGACCCCCCCCATCTCATCAGCTTCTATGTCCAGTGACAGTCTGGTCCTGAATCAGCTCACAAAGGATGCCATAGGATCCAGAGAAGTTAAAGTCTTCCCGCTGCATCCCTATGATGTGACTCTGTTCACAAAGTGCAAACAAGCTGCCATCAGCCAGACAGGAGTCAGGCATTCACGCTGTGTGGATCTATAGAGTGTCTCCACTGCATGTCATCATCATCCTCTTGGAATGTAGGGACTATGGGCATCCACTGTCTCCATGACAGGAGCCTTATCAGAGGGTTGGTGTGCTGCCACCAGTCAGACAGGGGTCACATTCACACTTGCAATGTGAGGATCTATGGTGTCTCCTCACTGCATGTCATCACCATTCTCCATGGATCTAGCTGCCATGAGGCCTCTCAAGCGTGCCTGCCTCGTCTGGCCAGTGCAATGGACTCACTGCTGTCATCATCATCTTTGAGGATCTTCCCGTTATCCCCATCAACATCCTCCTCATTAGAGGAGTCGTGCAGCTCCTCCATCTACACTTCAGCCAGTTCCTCTTCCTGTTGCAGCGCCAGGTTGTAAAGGGTGCAGCAGGTGAAGATGATGCGTGACATCCTCTGTGGACTATATTGCAGGGCTCCACCAGATTGGTCCAGGCACCAGAACCTCACTGAAACATTCCGATGGTCTGCTCCACCAAGGTGCAAGTTGCAGCATGAGACTTCTTGTATCTTTTCTCTGCTGAACTCTGAGGCCGCCGCATGAGTATCATCAGCCATATCCTCTGCTGGTAGCCCTTGTCTCCAAGGAGCCAACCCGGCAGGGTCCAGGCTCTCTGGTCCCTGGAAGATGTCAGGGATTTGAGAGTGGAAGGAACACATCTTTTTATTTTCTGTTGGATTGTGGATTAGAATTACAATGGCTGCAGTTTAAAGGACATGCCCACTGAAACAGGACGAGAGATATATACAATGTTGCAGTCCTGAGGCAGTGTGTGTCATGAAAGATAGGTTGGTGCCGGAAAGGAGTCCTGGACCAAAGGAGCTGCCTGACAACAGCATTTTAATTGGCTCCTGACCAGGTGGCCAGGGTTTTGTGTGGTAGCAGTGCAGCAGAAAGCTCCTGGCCTGAAAAGAGAAAAAATCTAAAATCTCTTTGCTCATATCTCTATTAGCTGCTCTCTCTCTGAAGAAGCCCCTGTAAAAAGGAAAAGGGGAAAATCACTGTTAGGGACATTGAAAAGCAAGTTCTCAACCAGTGATCTAAATACTGAAAGTGCTAGAAGACCACTTCCTGTCATCAACAAGAACTGAAAGGAATTTGGAAGACATCTATTAAAACCAACCCATCTAACTAATCCTGAACTCCGGACTGGTGCTATTGAACCATTTTATCCCACCCTTAAAATCCATGATTTGCGCATTGTGTCGTGTGTTTGTGTGTATATATACACATAGGGATTTAAGAAGGGGGTAGGGTTTAAGTTAGTGTTAGAAGTTAGCACTTCTATTTCTTTCTTTTGCCACTAGCTAAAGACAATTTGATCAATAAACAGTTATTTACTTATTAAGTTTACAAACGTGGTGCTCGTATTCTGTTAACGTAAATTAAACAATTAGGTAGAATTGGGACAATCTGGTGGCTTGGTCAAACTTTACACATTTGTCATGGCTCGGGGAACAGTGGGGCTGATATTACAGCACACTATCCCCAGTGAGTCGTGACAAGAGCTATTGAGGATGTAGGAGTCGTGGACACTCCCTGGGAACCGTGCACAGACCTGTAGGATGCACTTGTGGTGGTCACACACCAGCTGAACTTTCAGCAAGTAGAAGCCCTTGTGGTTGACATAATTGACCGCTTGTTGCCACAGAGATCTGAGCACCACGTGAGTGCAGTCAGTGGCACACTTTACCTGCGATCTGGACAAATCCAATCGCTCTTCCATCCTGCTTTCCTGGTCCCGGGTGAAATGCACAAAGTCGCGTGCCTTTGCAAAAATGGCATCCATGACTTCCTGGATACATTTATGGGCAGAGGCTTGCAATATCCCACAGAGGTCACCTGTGAAGCCCTGAAAGGACCCACTGTTGTAGAAATTGAGTGCTGTGGTCACTTTCATGGCCACTGGCAGTGGATGGTCCCCATGGTGCCAAATCCTGCAGTAACTGGCAGATGTGACCGACCAGTTCCCTGGGCATATGTTGTCTTTGGCAAAACTGGTTTTTGGTCACCTGCAGGAATGAAAGGCGGCATCTATAGACTCTGGGTCTAGCTAGACCAGCGACGGATCATTGTGGCTCCTCAGCGGCTTGCAAGGGAGCCCCAGCTGCCCCTTCTTCTTGGGGGTGCTGCTCCTCCCTCTGTCCATCCAACGACCTCAATCATACTTCTCCTTCATCTCCGCTCTCTGTAAGCCACGAGGCATGCAGCTTGGTCTCCAGGCTCCATGCTCCTGATGTACTCCTCCTACAGGATAAAAGAGAGAGGTTAGCATGGGTGTACTAAGAACCTCCCTTGGTTAAGTCTGAAGACACCTTAACGCACCCCAGAGTTTGCTGGCCACCACTTGGATGGCCAGAGTCTGGTGCGCTGCATGGCTGCCAGAAACCTTACCCTCCGACCCACTCAACCTGACCAATTGGCAGCAGCTTCACCCATTGGACTGCATACTCTGCTCTCTGGTCAGGGCAGGCATTCTAGTAACCTGCAGTGCAAGGCTGCACTATTAGCTTGAACCATGGGGGAGACTGGTCCAAACCAGGATGATGACATTGCAAGGGGCTGTGAGCGCCTCCAGCAGTGACTGCTCCATGGCCAGCTTTAGTGAAGAGACTGTACAACATGTGCAGTCATCCAACTGTTCTGCAGCCAATTAAGCGCTTATTAGTTTGCAGTCTGTGCCCGAGAGGTGAAAAGCTCTCAGGCACTTGGTGGCACATTCATGCCTCTACATTGCTTGGGTGGGTAGATAAGCTAGAGGCCAGATTCCAAGCGTGTCAATGTGGCTGCATCTGAACTGTCTCTGCTGCAGAAGAATAGTCACTTTATACAAGGTTTCTCTAATGTCTGGCTGCTTCCCTCCCCCCAACCCCGCATATGCATCTGCAATACTTTCAACCGCAGGGCAGCCCTTGCCTGCCCCAACCCGCCCCAACGACAATGCAGCCCTTGCCCCAGACCCCCCCCAACTCACCCGAATCTCGGTTTAGCCCTTGCGCCGGCATGGCACTGACAGCCAGCAGGGAAAAGGCGACTTGCCTGTGCCCTCGCCTCAACCTTGAAGTCCAACACATGACCCTTGCAAGCAACGTTAGTGTGCACTCACCTCCGAGTTCCCCTCAAAGTTTAGCTTGCCAGGTGCACATCTTATAAATGCTGTTGTGAAACATGCCAACGTGCCCAAATGGGCACATGGTGGGGGATGATTCCAGCGAGCAGGGCTTAAAATGATATGCAGATGCATTAAAATGAAGTTCCCGATGGCCAGCTCTGTCATTGATGGGCAGAGCAGATGATTGCAAACAAGTTTCACAATATCGTGAAACAGATTTTTGGCCTTCCTGCCATATAGACCGCTCATGCCAACAAGCGCAGAAAAATTTTCCCCAAGGTACATTCTTGCTTCTACCATACAATTGAAAAAGGTTTGTCTTTCAACTCTTAGGCCACCCTAGATATTGAGATTGTGAAGTTAATGGAATCAGAGAATGGTTACAGCACAGGAGGCCATTTAGTCCGTCTTGTCTGTGCTGGCTCTCTGCAGGAGCAACTCACCTAATCTCACTGCCCCACCTTTCTCCTGCAGTCCAGCCATTTTTTTCTCTTTGGGTAATTATGCAATTCCCTTTTGAAAGCGACAAATGAATCTGCTGCCATCACACTCTCAGACAGCGCATTCCAAACCCTGATCACTCGATACTGGACGAGTGTTTCCTCCTTTGGTTCTGTTGCCATTCATCTTAAATCAGTGTCTTCTGGTTCTCAACGTTTCTGCTAACGGAAACAGTTTCTCCCCATCTACTCTGTCCAGATTCCTCTTGGTTTTAGCACCTCCATCAAACCACCTCTCAATTTTCCGTTTTCCAAGGGGAACAGCCCAGCTTCTGAGTAAACAGCACAGTGACCAGCTTGACGGAGCACAGATTTGACACAGTACTGAACTCGGAAATTTAGTGAGTGAGAGAAGAGGTGTTACTCTCATCTTTTACAAGACAAGGAGTGATTTGAGACAGGAAACGACAGGCTACGAAACCAGGTAGCTGAAATCTTAAGGCATTAATTAGGCGAGCAGGTAGATGATTGGTTGGTGAGTTTTAAGTTTTTTTCTCTCAAAACTGCATCAGTAGATAAAAAGGATCAGGGAAGTATAAGAACTATATTCCATTTATAGCATAACTAATTAAACTAAATATAACTATAAGTAATCGTTACAGTTCTTGCACGTGAGAGCTGGTGGACCCCAGTGTGATCCACAGCAACCGCATCTACAGGAAGCATCTAGAGCTCGAGGAATTTCAGCTCAGATCTGATGAGCTGGAGTCCGAAATTCAGCCCATCCTGCTTAACTTTTCCACAAAAGGCAACCCTTTTATCTGGAATCAACCTAGTGAACCTTCTCTGACCTCTCTCCAACCCTATTATATCCCACCTTAAATAAGGAAACTAAAACTGTACACAGTACTTCAGGTCCAGTCTCACCAATGTCGTGTACAGTTGTAGCTAGACTTCCCGACTTCCCCCCTTGCAATAAAGGCCAACATTCCATTTGCCTTCCTAATTACTTGCTGTACCTGCATGCTAACCTTTTGTGATTCATGTGTGAGGACATCCAGGTTCTTCTGTGCTGCAGCATTCTGCAGTCTCTCTCCACTTGTTTAGCTTTGTTGTTCTGCCTACCAAAGTGACAACCTCATATTTTCCCACATTATAAACCATCTGCCTATTTTTTGCCCACTCACTTAACCTCGCTGTACCCCTTTGCAGACTGTGACCTCCTATCAACTTGTTTTCCTCCCTATCTTTGTATCACCTGCAAATTTGGCTACAGTATGCTCTCTCCCTTCATCCAAGTCGTTAATGATAAATCGTAACTAGTTGAGCACCAGCACTGATCCCTGTGTCACCCCACTAGCCACAGTTTGTCAATCTGAAAATGATGCACCTCTCCTGATTCTCTTTCCTCATTGTTAACCAATCCTCTATCCACGCTAATACATTATCCATAACATTATGAGCTCATAACTTGTCTAATAAGCTTTTATATAGCAACCTATAGAATGCCTTTTTGAAATCCAAATGCACAACATCTATTGGTTACAAAAATAAAAACAAAGAGAACTGCGGATGCTGGAAATGTAAAACAAAAACAGAATTACCTGGAAAAACTCAGCAGGTCTGGCAGCATCGGCGGAGAAGAAAAGAGTTGACGTTTCGAGTCCTCATGACCCTTCGACAGAACTTGATTTCGAGTCCAGGAAAGAGTTGAAATATAAGCTGGTTTAAGGTGTGTGTGTGGGGGGGGGGGGGGGTGCGGAGAGAGAGAGAGAGACAGAGGTGCTTGTGTAGACAAACAAGCAGTGATAGAAGCAGATCATCAAAAGATGTCAGTGACAATGGGACAAAAGAACACATAGGTGTTAAAGTTAAAGTTGGTGATATTATCTAAACGAATGTGCTAATTAAGAATGGATGGTAGGGCACTCAAGGTACAGCTCTAGTGGGGGTGGGGGGAGCATAAAAGATTTTAAAATATTTAAAAATAATGGAAATAGGTGGGAAAAGAAAAATCTATAAAATTTATAGGGAAAAAAAAAAGGGGAAAAAAAAGGGGGAAACAGAAAGGGGGTGGGGATGGGGGAGGGAGCTCACGACCTAAAGTTATTGAATTCAATATTCAGACCGGAAGGCTGTAAGGTGCCTAGTCGGAAGATGAGGTGTTGTTCCTCCAGTTTGCGTTGGGCTTCACAAGTGAAGCCCAACGCAAACTGGAGGAACAACACCTCATCTTCCGACTAGGCACCTTACAGCCTTCCGGTCTGAATATTGAATTCAATAACTTTAGGTCGTGAGCTCCCTCCCCCATCCCCACCCCCTTTCTGTTTCCCCCTTTTTTTTCCCCTATAAATTTTATAGATTTTTCTTTTCCCACCTATTTCCATTATTTTTAAATATTTTAAAATCTTTTATGCTCCCCCCACCCCCACTAGAGCTGTACCTTGAGTGCCCTACCATCCATTCTTAATTAGCACATTCGTTTAGATAATATCACCAACTTTAACTTTAACACCTATGTGTTCTTTTGTCCCATTGTCACTGACATCTTTTGATGATCTGCTTCTATCACTGCTTGTTTGTCTACACAAGCACCTCTGTCTCTCTCTCTCTCTCCGCACCCCCCCCCCCCCCCCCCCCGCCCCCACACACACACCTTAAACCAGCTTATATTTCAACTCTTTCCTGGACTCGAAATCAAGTTCTGTCGAAGGGTCATGAGGACTCGAAACGTCAACTCTTTTCTTCTCCGCCGATGCTGCCAGACCTGCTGAGTTTTTCCAGGTAATTCTGTTTTTGATCTATTGGTTACAGTTCATCCACCACGATTTCCCTTTAGTAGAACCACGTTGACTCTGCTTGACTACATTAGGATTTTCTTCACAACCACTACTACTTCCTTAATAATGGATTCCAGTATTTAACACCATGATAGATGATACATTAACTGTCCTATAATTTCCTGTTTTCTATCTAGTTCTGCTTTCCCTTCTTTCCTCAATAGGAGCATTACATTTGTGGTTTCTCAATCTGCTGGGACCTTTCCAGGATCTAGAGACTTTTAGAAGATTACAACCAATGCATCCACTATTTCTGTAGCCATATCTTTTAAGGGCCTAGGATGCAGGCCATCAGCTCCAGGGGCCATGTCAAGCTTTAGTCCCATATGATAATGATTCTTCATATAAGGATCATTCTTTCCTAAAGGACCCTTTATGAGATCATTAACTACTCCTATCTCATTATACATTCCCATGCCGCAAGTCTATGAACTTATCCTCAATGCGACCTTTACCAGTGAGATTCATCCAATCTATGTGATGATCACAATTGCCCATGATTATTGCAGGACCTTGCTATCAATCCCCATCATTTCTTGATTTTTACTCTGTCCTGGAGTATAGCTACTGTTAGGGGGCCTATAAACTACTTCCACCAATGACTTATTTCCCTTACTATTTCTTTATGCACTCAAACTCATTCTACATCTTGATCTTCTGAGCCAAGATCATTTCTGACTACAGTACTGATCTCATCCTTTATTAACAGAGCTACCCTACCTCCTTTTTCTTTCTTCCAATCCTTTCCAAATGTCAAATACCCTTGAATATTCAGTTCCTGGCCTTGATCACCTTCCAACCACATCCCTGTAATGGCTGTCATATATTTATTTATTTCTATTTGTGCTATCAATACATCTACCTTGTTACAAATCCTTTGTGCATTTATCCAAAAGGCCTTTAATACTGAGAGATTTTACATTTTTCCATACGACAGTGCTTCCCAAACATTTTTCTGCTTTGAACCCATTTTCATGCTTGCTTTTTTTATTCATTGATGGGATGTGAGCATCACTGACTAGGCCGGCATTTATTGCCCATCTCTAATTACCCTGGAGGAGGTGCTGTGAAGCTGCCTTCTTGAGCCTCTACAGTCCATGTGGAGTAGGTACAACCACAGTGCTGTTAGGGAGGAAGTTTGGGATTTTGACCCAGTGACAGTGGAGGAAAGGCGATATATTTCCAAATCAGGATGGTGAGTTCTTGGAGGGAAACTTCCAGACGGTAGTGTTCCCATGTGTCTGCTGCCCTTGTCCTTCCAGGTGGAAGTAGTCGTGGGTTGGGAAGGTGCTGTCCAAGGAGGCTTGGTAAGTTCCTGCAGTGCACTTTGTAGATGGTACACACTGCTGTTATTGTGCGTCGGTGGCGGAGGGAGTGAATATTTGTGGATTGGGTGCCAATCAAGCCAGCTGCTTTGTCCTGGATAGTGTCAAGTTTCTTGAGTGTTGTTGGAGCTGCGCTCATCCAGGCAAGTGGAGAACATTCCATCACACTCCTGACTTGTGCCTTGTAGATGGTGGACAGGCTTTTGGCAGTCAGGAGGTGAGTTTCTCACCACAGGATTCCTAGCCTCTGACCTGCTCTTGTAGCCATAGTATTTATACGGCTAGTCTAATTCAGTTTCTGGTCAATGGTAACCCCATTGATGTTGATAGTGGGGGATACAGTGATGGTAACATCATTGAATGTCAAGGGACAATGGTTACATTCTCTCTTGCTGAAGATGGTCATTGCCTGGCACTTTTGTGGTGTGAACGTTACTTGCCACTCATCAATCCAAGCTTGAATATTGTCCAGGTCTTACTGCATATGGATGCAGACTGCTTCAGTATCTGGGAAGTCGCGAATGGTGCTGAACATTGTGCAGTCGTTAGCGAACATCCCCATTTCTGATCTTTTGACGGAAGGAAAGTCATTGATGAAGCAGCTGAAGATGGTTGGGCCGAGGACACTACCCTGAGGAACTCCTGCAGTGATGTCTTGGAACTGAGATGATTGACCTCCAACAACCACAACCATCTTCCTTTGTGCTAGGTATGACTCCAACCCCACAATGGGGTTACATGAGAATCAAATGAGAGTACCAGATACTGTTCCCTCCTTACTGTGCAGCCACAACTGCCTTTTTAGAAACCACAAACGATGTTCAGCACCATACATGACTCCTCAGATATTGAAGCAGTCCATGTCCAAATGCAGCAAGACCTGGGCAATATCCATGCTTGGGCTGACAAGTGGCAAAAAACATTTGCGCCACACAAGTGTCAGGCAATGATCATCACCAATAAGAGAGAATCCAACAATTGCCCCTTGATGTTCAATGGCATTACCATCACTGAATCCCCCACTACCAACATCCTGGGGGTTACATTGACCAGAAACTGAACTGGACTAGCCATATAAATACTGTGGTTACCAGGGTAGGTCGGAGGCTAGGAATCATGCAACGAGTAACTCACCTCCTGAGTGCCCAAAGCCTGTCCACCATCTACAAGGCACACGTCAGGAGTGTGATGGAATACTCCCCCCTAGCCTGGATGAGTGCACCTCCCACAACACTCAAGAAGCTTGACACTGTCCATAACAAAGCAGCCCACTTGATTGGCACCCCATCCACCAACATTCACTCCCTCCACCACCAATGCACAGTAGCAGCAGTATGTACCATCTACATAATTCACCAAGGCTCCTTTGACAGCACCTTCCAAACCCACAACCACTACCACCTAGAAGGACAAGGGTAGCAGATAGATGGGGACATCACCACCTGGAAGCTCTCCTCTGACTCGATGGGCCGTAGGGCCTCTTTTGCACTGTGATTCTGAAAATCTGTGATTCTGTGAAGTCACTCACCATTCTGACTGGGAAATATATCGTCGTTCCTTCATTGCCACTCAGTCAAAATCCTGGAACTCCCTCCCTAACAGCACTGTGGATGTACCAACATGACATGGGCTGCAGCAGTTCAAGAAGGCAGCTCACCATCACATTCTCAAGGGCAACTAGGGATGGGCATCAAATGCTGGCCCAGCCAGTAAAGACAACATCCCATGAATGAATAACAAAAAATGTTTTTAAAACACCAGTTTCAATTCAAATTCAATAAATTATAGCCCATTTAGACAAGATTTCTGCCAATTAATAATCAAAATAGCAGGCAAACAAGTTAATCCAGGGCCCTTATTATTAACAACTCTCTAAGCCATCTTTGGAATAAACACAGCACAATGCACAATTCATTCCCATGTGCAGACAAGAGGTACTTTAGGAAAAGGATGTGGGTAGTGGGAAGAAGGGATTGCAATGGATGCAGTGGGAGAAGGGATGGCAATGGGTACAATGGGAGAATGCTGTGGGGAAAGCAAGGGTGATGGGAGAAGGGAATGGGAAGGTAGCACATTAGTGCCAAATTCCCTGCAACTTCCACTCCAAATGCTGCCTGCAGCCACTGGTGGCTCCTTTCCTCTCCAAACCATGTCATACCACCTCCCACTCAAAAGCAAGGAAAAGAAGCAAAAGACAGAGGGAAGCAGAACTGCTCAGAGGAATGAACAAAGAGGAAAGAAACAGCACTACGGTCATAGTCTCTGATTTGCTATCTGCAATGCCACAGTGCATTGACAGTTTAGATTAAAATTTTCACTGCATCTAGAGGGGCTAAAATTTCTGACCTATAAATACCAAACTGAATGCTGGCAATTTTTTATTTTCTGTTCATAGAATCATGGAATTTTACAGCAAAGGCAGCCATTCAGCCCATCTTGCCATTGTGAAAGAGTTGCTATTCCAAACATTGATTCTACTTTGCAAAAAGCAGAGGTGTTTCTGTTTACAAACAGGTTAAAGATTAAAAGCAGATTAGGCCATTAGGGGAGTTTCAACTGTCATGAGAAAGTGTGAAAGTCCTGAAGTGTTTCTGCATTTGATTTCCAAAGAAAAGGGGGGGGGGGGGGGGTGGAGAAAGCATTTATATAGCTCTTTTTATGACTACAGGACATCCTAAAGCACTTTAGAGTCAATCAAGAGTCAATCAAATATTTTGGATGTGCAGTCATGATATAACGTACAGAAATATAACAACAAATTTGTGCACTGTAAAGTCCCAGAAACATCAATGAGATAAATGACCAGATATTCTAGTTCTTAGAACATTACTTGAGCGATAAGACACCAGGTGAAGTTCCTGCTCTTCTGCCAACATAGATACTAAAAGGTTTCTGGAGTGGAGCTTGAACCCACAAGTTCCTGACTCAGATGTGAAAGTGCTGTTACTGAGCCACAGCTGACTAGGATGGCCATCGAGTGACACCTGGTATATGATTCCTGAGCACTGAGGTCATCATGCTGAAATTATACTGATATCTATGAACAACTGTACATTCCATGGAGCAGGATCAAACTACTTCTTCCAAAAAATTAGAGAGAGAGAGAGAGATCACAACCTGAAGAAAGAAAATGGCTCAGTAACATTATTGCAGTCCAACATGTGGAGGATCAGCAAATCCTTTTTTATGCCGGACTGTATGACGTGAAGCCCACAGACAGCCTGGGCTCCCAGACCTTCCTGTCCTCTATCATGGAGGTCTCAGGCAACAGTACGCAGGAGAGTCTGAACAAACCGCTAACTCTGGCCAAACAGACCAAGGCTATCAGGTCCTTCGAGGTGAGTAAAATGCCTGAAAGCAACAGCTGACTGGAGGAGTTGTATTTAATTCTGTGGGACTGGAGCGGCCCAGACCTGCTGGAAATATATGAGAGTATTGCTTTTGGCTGAAAGCATGTCAGAATCCAAGAGGAAAAGCATCATCACCCTCAACTAGAAGGGGGAGGGGAAGGGGAAGAAAATCGAAATTGGCAACCCCATTTCACTGCTTAACATGTTCCAGGTCGTCGTCAATCAGGTCAAGTCTGTCCTGGGGTTGGTGAGCCACCCTGATCAGATCTGCATTCTATCCTGCAGAATGATCTCAGATGGCTTCGTGCTACTCAGGGATACGATCGCCTATATGCAGGACAGGGATGGACACCTCTTATCAGCTTGAACTAGGGGATGGCGTTTTATGGAATATTGTACTTGTACATGATAGATATGCTGTCCAAAATGGTGTTTGGACCAGATAAATCAGCGCAAGAGGACATCAGATGGTAAATGCTGAGCTGTTCAAATCTCAGAGGGAAACTTGAAACAACTGCCACAACTATTTTACAATTTGTATTGTATTGTATGCATACCTTGAATTCAGTAGTAATAAGACAATTGAGTCTTATAGGTTTCTTACAAAACTAAATTAAACCTTTATTTTTAAAAAATTATTTTAAGCACATGCATAGGTTTACAAATTCCTACTGTGATATCTCCTAGCTCTCCTAGTTAATCTAACTCCCAGTTACACCTCCATTAAGGCAACAGTAAAACACAGATTTTAAAAGACCCAGGCAAAGTAACACGATAGCCTAAACAGTTGAATTCAAAGTGCAGTTTCTTCACTTCAGTTCATGTGGACAGCAACTTGAGGTTTAGAGTATGGAAGCTTTTCATGCTTGCTAGATCTTAGATTGCCTTCTTTCCTTACATATAATCTCATCTCTTATATACATGTTTCTCCTTTTCTTAATTTAATCCCATTGTTTCAATATGTCTTTGGACTTTACCTTTCTAATAATAAAAATTTTTCATAGTACCAATTTTATGAGCAAGCTTTGGGAAAAATAAACACACCGTTTCGCTTAGCCTCTGTTGGCCAGGTGTAACAACTTACCACCTCTTTGAAATTCACTGGTCAGGTCTATCTAAAAATGCAAATTTTCCTTTTACACCTCATTCTGCAACTTCAACCATGTTTACCTATTTAACATTTCAAATCTAGCTGGTCTTCTCATACATCACAGCCTTCAGATCAGCTGTCTATAATTCAATTAAGTCCCACACTCACACAAAGACACACACAGACACACACTATTCCTACCTTACAATAAATTCCAATAACATTATGAAAATTATTATAATTTCCTGACAAGAGTGAGAACATGGTGGACCAGACAAAACAGCTAGGAGCTCAGACTAACTCCAGAACAGACCCCCCAAGTTCTGAGAAAAATCAAAGTGTGACGTCATAAGATAACAGGTAATTGTTTGGATGGTGATTATAAATTAATTAGGAAAATAAATTATGAGTAAACCCTACTACTAATAAGCCTTACTACTGTTAGTAAACATTACTACTAATAAAACCTTACAGTTACTATTAAATTATTTGAATTTTGAGAGATAAATGTTTAACATGTTTAATTTTGTTTTTATAAAGGAAGTGAAGGAAAAACTTCACTTCCTTTTTAAAAACAAAATTAAACATGTTAAACATTTATCTCTCAAAATTCAAATAATTTAATAGTAACTGTAAGGTTTTATTAGTAGTAATGTTTACTAACAGTAGTAAGGCTTATTAGTAGTAGAGTTTACTCATTATAAATTAATTAGGAAAATAAATTAACAAATAATAAATATGGCATGGCAGGTGATGTGTTGCGGCTGAACTACATGGGGTATGCTGGACACCTGTGTGATCCAGTGCAAATACGTCTGCAAAAAGTGCCTGCAGCTTGAGGAGCTTGGCTCAGAGCCAATGAGCTGGAGGCTGATCTATAGGAGGGGGAAAAGTAATCTGAACTCTTTGTTCCAGAAGACAGTCACATCCCTTAGGATAGGGTGATCTGATTTTGTCCATGGTCAGAGACAGGAGAGTGTAAACAATGAGCGAGGCAGGCATAGTGATAGAGAAGATAGAAGTGGAGCAGCCTCAGCCCTTGCAATTGTCCAGCAGGTTCAAGTGTCTCACAGCCTGTATGGCTGAGAGTGGATAGGTGGATGAGCAGGGTAGAATCCAGAAAGTTGTGCTGTCTGCCCAGTGCCAGATTTCAGGACATCTGGGCAGGCGACCCTGCCGTGGGAGAGGGAGGGTCCAGTGGTTGTCATCTACGTGTGTACCAACGACATGGAAAGGACTAGGAAAGGGAGTCCACTTAGTATGAACACCTCTGGGCTAAATTAAAAAGCAGAAACTCAAAGGTAATAATCGCTGGTAATACCTAAGCCACAAGCAAACTGGCATAGGGTACATACAATTAGAGAGATGAATGTTAGGCTTAAAGATTGGTGTGCGGGAAATGGGTTTTGATTCATGGGGTACTGGCACCAGTACTGAGGAAAGTGTGAGTTACACCATTGGGACAGTCTTCACCTGAACCATGCTGGGACCAGTGTCCTGGAGATTCATATAACTAGGGTGGTAGAGAGGGCTTTAAACTAAATAATGGGGGCGAGGGGCCAAGTGAGAGGAGATGTAGTAAATCAAAGGGAAACAACAAGGTAATACAGCAAGGTAGCAATTTGGGTAACGATAACCTGAGTAAGACTGGAAGGGAAAGAGAGTAGAAACTTAAGAGCGCATCAGTAGATAAGGCCAGAAGGTGAAAAAAATTGTAAAAAGACAGAGTTAAAGGCTGTGTCTGAATACGTGCAGCATTTGCAACAATATGAATGAGTTGCTATCACAGATAGAAAGAAATATGTATAACTGATAGCCGTTACAGAGATATGGTTGCAAGGAGACCAAGTCTGGGACCCAATAATTTAAGGGTAATTGACATTTCAAAAAGACAGAAAACAGGAAAGGGTGGTGGGGTAGCTCTGTTAATTAAGGGTGTCATTAGTACAGTAGTGAGATAACCTTGGCTTGAAAGAGAAAAATGTAGAATCAGTTTGGGTAGGGGTGAGAAATAGGAAAGATAAGAGGTCACTTGTGGGCTCCTTAAGAGTAGTTATATTGTAGGACAAAGTATACAGGAAGAAATAAATGGGGCATGTAAGAAAGGGGCCTCAATAATCATGGGTGACTTTAATCCACATGTAGATTGGGTGAATCAGATTGGCAGAGATAGCCTAGAGCATGATTCCATAGTGTATTTCTGAGACCAGTACATTCTAGAGCCAACCAGGGAGCAGGTTATTCTAGAATTGGTCATGAGAAATGAGACAGAATTAATCAATAACCTCATGGTAAAGGAGTCTCTAGGTGACAGCAATCATGTCATGATAGAATTTCATGTTCACTTTGAAGGGGTAAAGTATGGGTCTAAGGCTAGTGTAAAGGTAATGATAAGGATATGAAGACAGACTTGGATAAACCAGGAAACTAGATTAAAAGGTAAGACAGTAGAGATGCAGTGGCAGACTTTTAAGGAGATGTTTAATAACTCTCAGCAAAGATTTATCCCAGTGAGAAAGAAAGACTCGAACAAGGATGCATCATCCATGGCTAAGTTATTAGTGAAGGATCATTAAATTTAAAGAAACACTGCACAATCCTGCAAAGGTTGGACAGACTTTAAGATCAGATGATTGGACAGATTTTAACAACCAGCAAAGAATAACTAAAAAATAATAAAGAGGGAGAAAGAACAGTGTGAGAGAAAGCTAGCTCAAAACATAAAGTCAGATAGTAAGACTTTCTACAAGTATTTCTATAGGAAAAGAGTAACTAAAGCCAGTGTTGGTCCTCCACAGAGTAAATCTGGGAAATTGATAATGGAAAACAAGAAAATGGCAGAGGCATTCAAAGTATACAGGAAGAAATAAATAGGGATGTAAGAAAGGGACCTCAATAATCATGTGTTTGCCTTCATGGTGGAAGACTTAGAAAACTTCCCAAAGATAATTGAAAATCAAGAGGTCAGCAGGAGGGAGGAACTTAAAATAATCACCATCACCAGAGAAAAGGTGCTGGGAAAACTATTAGACCTAAAGGGTAACAAGTCCCCAGAACCAGATGGCCTTCATCCCAGGGCCTTAAAGAAAATGGATGTAGAGCTCGTAGAAGCATTGGCTATAATCTTCCAAAGCACATTAGATTCTGGAAGGGTCCCAGCCACTTGGAAAATAGCAAACGTAACACCTTTATTCAAAAAAGGAGTGTAAAATTAAACCACATGGGATTGATGGTAGTGTATTGAGATGGACAGAAAACTGGTTGGCAGACAGGAAACAGAATAGGAATAAATGGGTCTTTTTCCAAATGGCAGGCAGTGACAAGTGAGATACTGCAGGGATCTGTGCTGGGACCCCAGTTATTCACAATAATCATTAATGATTTAGACGAGGGAGCTAAATTAATATCTCCAAATTTGCAGATGACACAAAGCTGGGTGGGAGGATGAGCTGTGAGGAGGATGCAGAGATGCTTCAGTGTGATTTGGACAAGCTGAGTGAGCAAATGCATTGCAGATGCAGTATAATGTGGATAAATGTGAGGTTATCCATTTTGGTAGCAAAAACAGGAAGACAGATTATTATCTGAATGGCTATACATTGAGAGAAGGGAATGTGCAATGAGACTTGGGTGTCCTTGTACTCCAGTTGCTGAAGGTAAGCATGCAGGTGCAGCAGGTGGTAAAGAAGGCAAATGGTATGTTGGCCTTCATAGCCACAGGATTCAAGTACAGGAACAGGGATGTCTTGCTGCAATTATACAGGGCCTTGGTGAGACCACACCTGGAATATTGTGTGCAGTTTTAGTCTCCTTATCTGAGGAAGGATGTTCTTGCTACAGAGGGAGTGCAGCAAAGGTTTACCCAACTGATTGCTGGGATGGCGGGACTGAAGAATGAGGGGGGATCTCATAGAAACCTATAAAATTCTAACAGGACTAGACAGGGTAGAGGATATTGATGGTGAGGGAGTCCAGAACCAGGGGTCACAGTCTGAGGATATGGGGTAGACCATTTAAGACTGAGATGAGGAGAAATGTCTTTATCCTGAAAGTGGTGAGCCTGTGGAATTCATTACCACAGAAAGTAGTTGAAGCCAAAACATTGTATGTTTTCAAGGGGGAGTTAGATATAGCTCTTGGGGCGAAAGGGATCAAAGGATATGGGGAGAAAGCGGGAGCAGGCTATTGAGTTGGATGATCAGCCATGATCATAATGAATGGTGGAGCAGACTCAAAGGGCCAAATGCCTACTCCTGCTCCTATTTTCTATGTCTATGTTTCTATGACAGAAAACAGGGAACTAAATGCCAGTTAGCCTAACATCTTTCATAGGGAAGCTGCTAGAATCCATTATTAAGGAGGTTATAGCAGGACACTTAGAAAATCATAATGGGATCAGGCAGAGTCAACAAGGCTTTATGAAAGGGAAATTGTATTCAACTAATTTGTTAGAGTTTTTTGAGCAATAATGAGCAAGGTGGATAAAGGGGAACCTGTAGATGTGGTGTACTTGGATTTCCAGAAGACATTTGATAAGGTGCCACATCAAAGGTTACTACACAAAATAAGAGCACATGATACAGGGGGTGACATATTAGTATGGATAAAGAATTGACTAACTAACAGGAAGCTTAGAGTTGGGATAAATGGGCCTTTTTCGAGTTGGCAAGCTGTGACTTGTGCAGTGTCAGAGATCAGTGCTGGGCCTCAACTATTTACAATCTATATCAAAGAGATTGAATGAATGGCAGCTAAAATTTGCTGATTACACCAAGATAGGTAGAAAAATAAGTTGTCAAGAGGAGGTAGAAAGCCTACAAAGGGGTACAGGTAGGTGAAGTGAGTGGACATAAATATGGCAGGTGGAATAGAATGTGGAAAAATGTGAACTTGTCCACTTTGGCAGGAAGAATAGAGAAACAATATACCATTTAAATGGAGAGATTTTGCAGAACTTGGTGGTAACAGTGGGTCTGTGTGTCCTGATACATGAATCACAAAAAGTTAGTATGCAGGTGCAGCAAGCGATTAGGAAAGCAAATGGAATGTTGGTGTTTATTGTAAGGGGAATAGAATATAAAAGTGGAGAAGTTTTACTGCAGCTGTACAGAGTGTTGGTGAGACCACATCTGTAGTACTGTGTACAGTTTTGGTTGGTTTATTTTAGAAAGGATATAATTGCTTCAGAAGCAGTTCAGAGAAGGCTCATTCAACTCATTCCAGGGATAAAGGGCTTATCTGATCAAGATACGTGGAACAAGTTGGGCCTATACCAATTGGACTTCAGAAGAATGAGAGGTGATCTTAGTGAAACATATAAGATCCTGAGGGGTTTGAGAAGGTGGATTCTGGGAGGATGCTTCCTCTTGTGGGGGAGACTAGAACCAGAGGGCACATTTTAAGACTAAAAGGTTTCCCTTTTAGGGTGAAGATGAGGAGAATTCTTTTCTCTCAGAAACTTGTTAGGCTGTGGAACTCTCTTCCCCAGAAAGCAGTGGAGGCTGGGTCATTGAATTTATAGAAGGCTGGCTGATTTTTGATAGACAAAGGAATCAAGGATTATGGGGGACAGACAGGAAAGTGGAGTTGAAACCACAACCAGGTCAGCCTTATCGAATGGTGGACCAGGCTCGAAGGGCCAAATTATGTACTTCTGCTCCTAAGTCCTACGTTCCTATGAATCCACAATTGCACCCAACTCCTCTACACATACATCAGTAGTGCAGTTTCAATCAATGGGTGGGAATCAAAAAGCATCCCAGCCAAATCTGAAGTCAGAAACAAAAACAGAATTACCTGGAAAAACTCAGCAGGTCTGGCAGCATCGGCGGAGAAGAAAAGAGTTGATGTTTCGAGTCCTCATGACCCTTCAGCAGAACTGATCTGAAGTCAGGGCAGGCTGTACTCTCTTCACCCCTCTTGTTTGTGTGCTGTGTCAGGCCTTTTGCAAGTCTATCAGGAAGGATTCAGGCATAACAGGGGTGAAAATCCCAGACAGTGGAGGCACTCAGGTCAAAGCCTCCCTGTACATGGATGATGTCATCATCATCTGCTTGGATCCACTCACACTTCCCAGACTGATGAACACCTGTGGCCAGTAAGAACTGGCCTCAGAAGCGAAAGCAAATCGTAGCAAGAGCAAGGCCATGTTCTTTGGGAACTGGGTCAACCAATCTTATGTCCCCTTCACCATCAGGTCAGACTGCCTGAAGGTGCTGGGTTATAGTTCAGAGGGGCTGGGGACTGCGCTAAAAACTGTAAGGAGCATGTAGCCACCATGAAACAAAAACTGGACATGTGGAAGCGACACTCCCTCTCCATTGCCAGTAAGAACCTGGTCATCAGTTGTGAAGAGCTCTCTGCGTTGCTGTACAGATTTGGCCCATTCTCCAGTCATGCACTGTGGTGGTCTTCTGCATCAAGCCATCTTCTGCATTATCTGGAGATTATAAACAGACCTTGTCTACAGGGATACGATATACTAACCTCTAGATAAATGGGAAAATATTCATTATCACCCTCAACCTGATGGCCACCTTGTGAGCAGCAGCTGTGCGCAGACCCTCAGTACGTAAACACCAAGTATCACTACATGCTGACGTTCTACCTGTCCCCAGTGCTGTGAAGGATGGGTCTGACCATGTTGCCACAGGACACTCCATTCAGTTGAACCATTCCATATCACCTATCCCTCGTGGAATGTTTATGCAGAAAAACACCTCTGACCACAATTCCATCAGGCAGTGGTTCGCTTGTAATGTCCTCAAGGCCCTGTGGGAAAGGAGATGGTGGATCCTGTGAGTGCCTCCACTGCCTGGGATTTTCACCCGTTATGCCGGAATCCTTCCTGATCGACTTGCAAAAGGCCTGACACAGCACACAAACAAGAGGGGTGAAGAGAGTACAGCCTGCCCTGACTTCAGATTTGGCTGGGATGCTTTTTGATTCCCACCCATTGACTGAAACTGCACTACAGATCTATGTGTAGAGGAGTTGGGTGCAATTGTGGATTCATAGGAACGTAGGACTTAGGAGCAGAAGTACATAATTTGGCCCTTCGAGCCTGGCCCACCATTCGATAAGGCTGACCTGGTTGTGGTCTCAACTCCACTTTCCTGTCTGTCCCCCATAATCCTTGACTCCTTTACCTATCAAAAATCAGCCAGCCTTCTATAAATTCAATGACCCAGCCTCCACTGCTTTCTGGGGAAGAGAGTTCCACAGCCTAACAAGTTTCTGAGAGAAAAGAATTCTCCTCATCTTCACCCTAAAAGGGAAACCTTTTAGTCTTGGATCCCTGAACAGAGTGGCAAAGTCATTTAGCAGAATGCCTCTTCATCAGAACTTTCAAACAAGCACCAAGGTATAGCTTGGTTGGAGCTGAGAAGGGCCCTCCCTGTCAGGTCCTTCCTGCATGCTGGAGTCTCACTACCTCTGCCTTGAGGGGGCAGTGGTAGGGAAGAGACCACTGTCCACCTCCTTCTGGAACATGCCTCTGCAAAGAAGTCTGGAAAGAGATGCAGTGGCTTTTTACCAAGGATCACCCCAAACAGCTCCGTGACTATGTGCAATATGGGCTGTTCCTGGGAATACACACCAAGATAAACATCAACCACATCTAACGGGCCATCAATTTGGTGGATGATGCTCTTTGGTCTACCTGAAAACTGCTGGTCTTCCAGTGGATAGAGTTGTCCCTGAATGAGTACTACAGACTGGCACATACCAAGATAAAGGATGCATGGAAGCTTGGGCCAGCCACTGCAAAGGCACAGTGGGGAAAGGCCACTGTCAAAGATACACCTGCCATGGTACACCAAGAGGCCAGAAGCTGGGTAAAAGTCCTCAGGCTATATGTTTGATGTGTAATGAACATTGTAAATATTAACTGTAATCATAAATGGAATGAGCAACATAAATTATTGGAAGAAACTGATTTGGTTTCTGCCTTATGTCATGTCAACTTTGAGCGGTCATGTAATATACTCTTATAAATTTAATGAATAAAGTATATTGGAAAAAGAATGCTTAAACTACAGGGATATACCATGGAGTTACCAACTTGGAGTGTGTCCTGGGACATTTCAGGTTGATTCACTTCGCGTTCTTTGGTATGAGTGAACACATGTAGAATCAACTCTTGCAAATAATACCATACTTCCAAAAACAGCCTAGATTTTTAAAAATATCCCTTATTCACTGGAATATGGTAAGTTATTTAATGGGGTGGTTATACATTATACGTTAATAGCATGTTAAGACACATAGGTGAAGGGCATTGTTTAATTAAGTACTTTGAGCACATATAAATAGAGGACAGCTGGGACACTAGTGGAGGGAAGAGCTATGAGACCAAATAAACTCTCTCAGGAAAGAAAAGCTTTGTGTTGACTTCACAAGCCAGCTTGGATTCTATTCACATTATACAGTTATATTTGAGTTGGCATAGAGGTTTTAGTTGGATGTCAATGCCCGTATAATATGACCTACCATGAAAATACTTCCACTTTATGTTTGTAAAGCATCTTGTGATCAGTAATTTACCAATACACAGAACAGTACCCTGCTGTATGAATTATCAACTGTGCAGTACATGCCCCAAGTAATTAAATCACCAACATAACTAGGCCAACTCAGACTCTAAGGAAGCTTAAATGCCAGAAAGTAAAGTTCTCATGCAATGTTTCTCAGTAAGTTCCAACACTAATCAGTAATGCTGTATAGCAAGTTGAAACTGGTCCTAACAATGCCAGAGATCCGTCTCATTGCTAAGAGAAGCATATCCAACCCACTGAACCATAACATATGTAGAAAGTTCCTATCTATCCACATCATATAACAAAGTCCTTCTTGGTTTTGTGATTGATTTCAATAAGAAACTTGGAAAGCCCCACAACTTGAAGCAAAAATAGTTGAGTTAAAAAGAAACATTTAGTGTTTTTCAACATCAGTCTGTAAAGGGCGAGTGTTGGTGTGGTCACGCGATACACAATGAACTGACTCAGGCCATCATCTGGACCCCATGAAGTTCCATAGTATCAGGTGAAATATGGGCAAGGAAATTTGCTCATTACCACCCTCAGTAGATGAATTAGTGCTCCTCCATGTTGAGCACCACCTGGAGGAAGCACAGAGGGTGGCAAGGGTGCAGAGTGTACTCAGGATGGGGGAACTTTAATATCCATTGCCAAGAGCAACACAGTCGTACCACTAAAGTCCAAGCCGGCCGAGTCTGAAAGGGCATAACTGCTAAACTGGGCCTACAGCAGATGGTGAGGGAACCAACAAGAGGGAAAAAACCTGCTTGACCTTATCCTCACCATCCTGCCTGTCGCAGATGCATCTGTCCATGTCACTATCGATAAGAGTGACCACCTCAGACCCTGTGGAGATGAAGTACCATCTTCACATTCCATTGTGTTGTAGGGCACTACCACTGCACTAAATGGGATAGATTTCGAACAGATCTAGCAACTTAAGACTGGGCATCCATGAGTCCCTGTGGGCCACCAACAACAGCAGAATTGTATTCAAATACAATCTGTGAATTCATGGCCTGGCAAATCCCACACTCTCCCATTACCATCAAGCTAGGGGATCAACCCTGGTTTAATGAAGAGTGCAGGAGGGCATGTCAGCAGCAGCACCAGGCTTACCTAAAAATGAGGTGTCAACCTGGGGAAGCTGCAATACAGGACTACTTGCGTGCCAAACAGCATTTGCAGCAAGTAACAGACAGAGCTAAGCGATCCCACAACCAACAGATCAGATCTAATCTCTGCTGTCCTGGCACATCCAGTCGTGAATGGTGGTGGACAATTAAACTCACTGGAAGAGGAGGCTCCACTTATATGCCCATCCTTAATGATGGGAGAGCCTAACACATTAGTGCAAAAGATAAGACTGAAGCATTTGCAACAATCTTCAGCCAGAAGATCCACCTTGGCCTCCTCCAGAGGGCCCCAGCATCACAGATTGGTCTTCAGCCAATTCAATTCACTCCACATGATATCAAGAAATGACTGACGGCACAGGATACTGCAAAGGCTATGGGCTCTGACTTTATTAGAAACATCGTAGCAAGAGTAGGTCATTTGGTCCTTTGAGTCTGCCCCGCCATTCAATATGATCATGGCTAATCCTCTATCACAACGCCAACTTCTACTTTCTCCCCATACCCCATGACACCTTTAGAGTCCAGAAATCTATTTCCTTCTTAAATATATTCACTGGGCTCCACTGTCTTCTGTGGTAGAAAATTCCACAGATTCACCAGCCTGAGTGAAGTAGTTCCTCTTCATCTCAGTCCTAAATGGTCTATCCTGTATCCTGATTGTGACCCCTTGTCCTAGGCCCCCCCAGCCAGAGGAAATATCATCCCTGCATCCAGTCTGTCCATCCCTGTCAGAATTTTATACATTTCAATGAGATGGCCTCTCATTCTTCTAAACTCCAGTGAATACAGGCCTACTTGTCTTAATCTCTCCTCATAGAACAATCCTGCCATCCCAGCAATAACTGGAGACTTGTGTTCCAGAACTTGCCAGTCCCCTAACCAAGCTGTTCTAGTACAGCTACAATTCTGGCATCTACCCGGCAATGTGGAAAATTGCCCAGGTATGTCCTGTAAAAAGCAGGACAAATCCAAACCCGGCCAAATGTCACCTCATCAGTCTATTCTTGATCATTAGTAAAGTGATGGAAGGGGTCATCAACAGTGCTATCAAACAGCACTTACTTAGCAAAAACCTACTCATGGATGTCCAGTTTGGGTTCCACCAGGGCCACTCAACTCCTGACTTCATTATAGCCAACAGCAGGTCACAGGCTCGGAATCTTGCAGCAATTAACTCACCTGCTGACTCCCCAAAACCTGTCCACCATCTCCATGGCACCAGTCAACAGTGTGATGGGATACTCCCCACTTGCCTGGATGAGTGCAGCTCCAACAATACTCAAGAAGCTTGACACCATCCACCCGCTTGATTGGCAACACTTTCCAAACCCATGGTCACTACCATCTAGAAAGACAAGGGCAACAGATAAATGGAAACACCACCACCCGGAAGTTCCCCACCAAGCCACCATCCTGACTTGGAAATATATTGCCCTTCCTTCAATGTTGCTGGGTCAAAATCCTGGAACTCGCTCTCTAACAGCACCGAGGGTGTATCTACACCACATGGACTGAAGTGTTTCAGGAATGCAGCTCACCACCACCTTCACAAGGGCAATAGGGATGGGCAATAAATGCTGGCCTAGCCAGCAGCACCCACATCCCATGAATGAATAAAATAATATGATCTAGAGCTGGCAGACCTGGCTTGCATTACGGGTCATTTCTCTCAATGGATGATGAAGCTCTGCAAGTTCTGGAAGCTTTTTAAACACATTTCCTAGTATAAAAAAGTTAGGTTAAAGGCAATATTAAGCTCAAGCAGTGTGGAACAAATTCCTGAAAGCAGTCTCACAAATCTTACCTTTGGTGTGCCAAGGAGTCAAAGAACACAATCACTTCTCTTTTGAAGTAAAAAAAAACTTCTGCATCAATTCAAGCAGAACAGTATCACTGGTTCTGCGGCATTAGGGTCTGTAAACCAATAGGGAGCTTGCTGATTGGTGGAGCATGAAATCTGGCAGAGCCAAGCTGGATTGAAAGTGTAAAGGAAGGGGAGATGAGGATGGGGTAGAGATGGGACTTTGGGTGACTGGTGGAAAGACAACCTGGCAGGACCCAGCGTCTGGAAGCACAAAGTGAGCTGAGTACAAAATACTTTTGAGGTACGAGTGCTAACTTGTGAATTTGGTGCAAAGGTGAAAGGAGCTCCAGCTTTTTATACCTTTTTCTCAGCCTCTTGTAGCTGGTGACTATTCAAAGTGATCCCACAACCAACAGATCAGACCTAAGCTCTGTAGTCCTGCCACATCCAGTCGTGAATGGTGGTGGACAATTTAACAACTCACCGGAGGAGGAGGCTCCACAAATATCCCCATCCTCAATTATGGGGGAGCCCAGCACATCAGTGCAAAAGTTAAGGCTGAAGAATTTGCAATGAGTGGATAATCCATCTTGGCTTCCTCCATCACAGATGCCAGTCTTCAGTCAATTCAATTCACTCCACATATCATCAAGAAATGGCTAAAGACTGTGGACCCTGACAACATTCCAAGCTAGCCACACCCCTAGCCAAGCTATTCCAGTACAGCTACAACACTGGCATCTACCCAGCTATGTGGAAATTTGTCCAGGTATGTCCCGTACACAAAAAGCAGGACAAATCCAACCCAGCCAATTATCAGTCTACCCTTGATCATCAGTAAAGTGCTGGAAGGTGTTCTTGACTGTACTATCAAGGGGCATTTACTCAGCAATAATCTGCTCACTGACGCTCAGTTTGGGTTCCGCTAGGACCACTTAGCTCCTGACCTCACTACAGCATTGGTTCAAACATGGACATCTCTCAGATTACTTTTAGTCAATGCAGGTCCAGAATCTTTTTTGAATTTGCCTTTTAAAATCCAGTGATTTTTTTTTAATTGAATTGTTTTAAAAACAATTAATTCTTTTTCATAAATAAGGGTGACCTCTATACCGGTCAATCAACTCTGTGGCAGATATTTAACAGTATTTATTACTCCGTTAGTCAGGACACCTAAAATCGTTCACAGTGCAAAGCAACCACCATGGCCATACAACATGTTGCATCTCATTCCGAAATTGGAAATGCTACTAATGAAAGTTAGAGTTAGCCACTTTGTTGGTGTATGTCTTTACTTGGTGCTAGGTAAGTCTTTCTTTTTGTCTACATCAGGTTTGATCAGTCCATAACTTGGGGATGCAGCTTTCTTTCCTACACTCATATAGCAGATGATATAATGAAAGTGCTTTTATAAATAAAAGATAAATCATGCACAGCATTGAGATATGCTAAATACTCCACATTTCTGGCTTTCTGGATAACTCTTGAATTCTCATTTAAACTTTCATATTTTGCTCAAAATAATTACATTTTCAGTTGAAACAATTAAGGGAATGAGAAAAAGTCATTTTACCCACAGAATCACAGAACTTTAACAGCACAAAAGAAGGCCATTCCACCCATCGTGTCTACACCAGCTCTCTAAATGTACATTATGACCTAGTGCCATTGTCCTGCCTTTTCCCCATACCCCTGCACATGATTTGAATAGAAACAATCATCTAATTCTCTCTTGAATGCTTCAATTGAACTTGCCTCCACCACACTTCTAGGCAGTGAATTCCAGGCCCGAACCACTCTTTGGTGTGAAAACGTTTTGTCTCATGTCACATTTGCTTCCTTTGCAGATCACTTTAAATCTGTGCCCTCTCGTTCTTGATCCTTTTACGAGTGGGAACAGCTTCTCCTTATCTATTCTGTCCTGCCCCCTCGAGATTTTGAACATCACTATCAAATCTCTTTGCCTTCTTTCCAATGAGAACAGTCCCACCCTCTCCAATCTATCCCCAAAGCATACCCAACAAGTATTCTCTCCCCAAATGGAAAATTCTACAAATTTTCTCTCCACCTCCGACAGCTAAACCATATCTATCCTTGTAATCCCCACCATTCAACTCTGTTCATTATACTTCATTGTGTTTAACTGTGTGCAGGTAGTGTTCACTTGAGTACCTAAAATAGACATAGGCTAAAACTGTGGTTATTGGATTAGGAACTCAATACTTGTGATGTGTGACTCTGTTAAGAAATGTGGGAGTATGGAAAGGTTGGACCCAGTTCTATCCCTTCCCAAGCTGCTTTAATAGAAGATCTGCAATTTCACTATGATATGTTGTATCAGGATGAATAAGATTTTTATTTCCAAAATATTTCACATTTAAGTGCAGCATAAGAGAAATAAGGTACATTCAGACTCCTGATCAAGTCCACAGATTGATAGGTACACTGATTGGATAACAGTTTACCTGGCTGAACTTCTTCTCACATTGAGCAACGCCTCCTTCAATTCCACTCAATTCCTCCAAGTAAAAGGTGTTGCTATGGATACATGAATGGATCCCAGCTATGCCTGCCTTTTTGTGGGATGTGTGGAAAATTGCCTGTGCCAATCCTACAGGACTCACTCCCTCAACTCTTTTTCCAGTACATTGATGATTGTACCTGCTTTCTGCTTTCATCCAGAACTGGAAAAGTTCATCAACTTTGCTTCCAATTTCCATCATCTCTTATCTCCACCTGGTCCAGCTCCAACTCTTCCTTGATTTCTCGGTCTCTGTTCACTATAAACCCACAGACTCCCACAGCTACATGGCTATACTTCTTCACACACTGTTTCCTGTAAGGACTCTGTTCCATTCTCCCAGTTTTTAAACCTCCTCCCTTCTCCCCTTCCATGTGAAACAGCTATATTTTTATACTTCTTTCGATTAAGTGTACTGTTTCACTGTTCACATTGTGGTTTTCTCTGCACTGAGGAGACCAAATGCAGACTAGTCAGAGGCTGGAAATTCTGCGGCGAGTAACTCACCCACTCACTCCCCAAAACCTGTCCATTGTCTACAAGGCACAAGTCAGGAGTGCGATGGAATACTCTCCACTTGCTTGGATGAATGCAGTTCCAACAACATCAAGATATTGACACCAAACAGACACAGCAACCCACTTAATCAGTACCCATACATATGAACATATGAAATAGGAGCAGGAGTAGGCCATTCAGCCCCTTGAGCCTGCTTCACCATTCAATAAGATCATGGCTGATCTGATTGTGGCCTGAGCTCCACTTTGCTTCCTACCAATATCCCCTTTAACTCCTTTGTCAGTCAAGAATCTATCAAACTGAGCATTAAAAACATCCAATGACCCTGCATCCATTGCTCTCTGGGGAAGAGAGTTCCAGACTCAACAACTCTCAGAGAAAAAAATTCTTTTCATCTCTGTCTTAAATGGGAGGCCACTTATTTTTCAACTGAGTACCCTCATTCTAGTCTCTCCCACAAGGGGAAACATCCCTTCAGCATCCACCCTGTCAAGTCCCTTCAGAATCTTATGTATGCTTCAATATCATCTCTCATTCTTCCAAACTCCAATGAATGCAGGCTCAACCTGTTCAACCTCTCCTCATAGGTTAAGCCCGCCATCCCAGGTATCAGTCGAGTGAACCTTCTCTGAGCTGCTTCTGATGCAACTATATTCTTTCTTAAAAAAAAGACCAAAACTGTACACAGTCCCCCAAATGTGGCCTCACCAATACAACCATAGCAAAACATACAAACTAGGAGAAGTAGGCCATTTGGCCCCTCGAGCCTGCTCGCCATTCAATCAGATCATGGCTGATCTGTTTGTGTTGAGTCCTACATTCCCATCTACCCCCGATAGCCATTGATTCCCTTGTTGAATAAGAATCTCTCTACCTCTGCCTTAAAAAGATTCAGTGACCCTGCTTCCACTGCCTGAAGCAGAGAATTCCAAAGTCGTATAACCCTCAGAAAAAAATTCTCCTTATCTCTGTCCTATAAGGGTGACTTCTAATTTTAAAATAGTGTCCCCTAGTTCTAGGCTCCCCCACAAGGGGAAACATCCCTTCCACATCCACCTGGTCAAGACCATTCAGGAACTTGTATGCTTCAATCAAGTCACCCCTCACTCTTCTAAAGTCCAGTGGAAACAAGCCCAGTCTGTCCACCCTTTCCTCATAAGACAACCTGCTCACTCCAGGTCTCAATCTAGTAAACCTCCTCTGAACCACCTCCAATGCATTTACATCCTTTGTTAAATAAGGAGTCCAAAACTGCACACAATATGAGAGATGTGGTTTCATCAATGCCCTGTATAACTAAAGCATAACATCCTTACTTTTATGTCCAATTCCTTTTGTACTGAATTCCATTAGTCTTCTTGATTACATGCTATACCCGCATACTAACTTTTTGTGACTCATGCACAAGAACACCTGGATTCCTCTGCATCTCGGAATTCAGCAGTCGTTCTCTGTTTAAGTAATACTCTTTTTTATTCTTCCTGCCAAAATGAACAACCTCACATTATCTCACCTTATACACCATCTGCAAGATTTCTGCCCAGTCACTCGACTTATCTATATCCGTCTGCAAATTCCCTATGTCTTCTTCACA
Organism: Isurus oxyrinchus; assembly: GCA_026770705.1. Lineage (NCBI taxonomy): Eukaryota > Metazoa > Chordata > Chondrichthyes > Lamniformes > Lamnidae > Isurus > Isurus oxyrinchus. The sequence goes on from JANJGN010000006.1 coordinate 114,768,981, forward strand.
AGCTACTTTCCTAGCTATCTTTGTGTCACCTACAAATTTAGCGACCATGCCTTTGCTTCCCTCATCTAAGTTATTGATGTAAATTGTAAAAAGTTGAAGCCCCAGCACAGACCCCTGCGGGACTCCACCAGTCAGATCCTGCCAATCAGAAAAAGGCCCAATTATGCATACTCTCCGTTTTCTGCCAGCCAATCTTCTATCCTTGCTAAGACGTTACACCCATAGCATGATATTTTCCGCAATAATCTTTGATGTGGTACCTTATCAAATGCCTTCTGGAAATCCAAGTACAGTATGTCTACAGCTCCCCTTTATCCGCAGCACATGTTACTTCTTCAAAAAAACTCAATAAATTGGTTAAATATGATTTCCCTTTCACAAAACAATGCTGACTCTTCTTGATTACCTTGTGTTTTCTAAGTGCCCAGCTAGAACCACTTTAATGATCAACTCTAACACCTTCCCCACGACAGACGCCAAGCTAACCCGCCTATAGTTTCTTGTCTCTCTCCCCTCTTGAATAGAGGAGTTATTTCCAGTCTGATTAAATATTTCTACAATCTAGCGAATTTTGGAAAATTAACACCAATGTTATCTACCACCTCATTAGCCACCTCTTTTAAGACCCTAGAATGAAGTCCATCTGGAACCGGAGACTTGTCAGCCTGCAGCTCCATCAATTTACTCAACACTGCTTCCCTAGTGATTGTAATTTCCCTCTCCCCTGCACCTCCTGATTTACAGTTATTACTGGAATGCTTTTTGTAACCTCTATAGTGAAGACAGAAGCAAAATACTTGTGTACTTCATCTGCCATTTTCCTATTACCTACTATTAACTCTCCATTCTCACTTTACTTACTCTTTTCCTGTTTAAATACCTGCAGAAACTCTTGCTATTCATTTTTACATTCCTAGCTAGCTTCCTCTCATACTCTATTTTTTTCTCCTGATTAATCTTTTAGTCATTCTTTGCTGTTCTTTATGTTCTGACCAATCATCTGACCTGCCAGTCATCTTTGCATAGTTATATGTTTCTTCCTTAAGTTTAATGCTATTATATACACCCACTGTTATGTTCCATTCCCCTTGCAATAAACAACATTTCATGTGCAGTCCTAATCACCTGCTGTACCTGCATACTAATCTTTTGTGTTTCATGCATTAGGACACCAGATCCCTCACGTTTTCCCACAATTTACTTCATCTGCCAAATTTTTGCCCACTCACTTAGCCTAACTATATACCTTTGCAGACTCAAGTCCTCTTCATAACTTATTTTCCAAATTACTATTATTGCAAATTTAGCAACCATACATTCAATGCCATCATCCAAGTCATTGATAAAGATTGTAAAGAGTTGAAGCCCGAGCTCTGATCCCTGTGGCACTCAATTTGTTACATCTTGCCAGCCCAAAAATGTGCCATTTTATTTTTGTTCGTTCACGGATGTGGAGATCACTGGCTGGGCCAGAATTAATTGCCCATGAGAAGGTGGTAGTGAGCTGCCTTCTTGAACTGCTGCAGTCCAAGTGGTGTAGGTACACCCACAGTGCTGTTAGTGAGGGAGTTCCAGGATTTTGACTTGGCAACAGTGACGGAATGGAGATACATTTCCAAGTCAGGAAGCTGAGTGACTTGGAGGGGAACTTCCAGGTGGTGGTGTTCCCATGCATCTGTTGCCCTTGTCCTTCAAGGTGGTAGATGTCACGGATTTGGAAGATGTTGTTGAAAGACCATTAGTGAGTGACTGCAGTGCATCCTGTAGATGGTACACACTGCTGCTACTGTGTATTGGTGGAGAGAGTGAATGTTTGTGGAAGGGGTGCCAATCAAGCAGGGTGCCTTGTCCTGGATGATGTCAAGCTTCTTGAGTGTTGTGGGAGGTGCACGCATCCAGGCAAGCAGAGAGTATTCCATCACACTCCTAACTTGTGCCTTGTAGATAGTGGACAGGCTTAGGGGAGTCAGGAGATGAGTTACTCGCCACAGGATTCCCAGCTTCTGACCTGCCCTTGTAGCCATAATTCAGTTTCTGGTCAATGGCAAGCCCCAGAATGTTGATAGTGGGGCATTCAGCAATGGTAATGCCATTAAATGTCAAGGAATGGTCACCTCACCTCCATGTTTGGATCAAGGCTGTAATGAGGTTAGGAGCCAATTGGACTTGGCGAAACCTAAACTGAGTGTCGGTGAGTAGGTTATTGCTAAGCAAGTGCTGCTTGATAGCACTGTTTATGACACCTTCCATCACTTTGCTGATGATGAGAGTAATTGGTCGGGTTGGATTTGTCCTGCTTTTTGTGGACAGGACAGGCCTAGGCAATTTTCCACATTGGCAGGTAGATGCCACTGTTGTAGCTGCACTGGAACAGTTTGGCTAGGGGCCAGGCTAGTTCTGGAGCATGACCTCAGTATCATTGCTGTAATGTTGTCAGGACCCATAGCATTTGCACTATCCAGTGCCTTCAGCTGTTCCTTGATATCACAGAGAGTGAATTAGAATTGGCTGAAGACTGACATCTATGACACTGGGGACCTCTGGAGGAGTCCAAGGTGGATTATCCACCTGGCTACAAATGCTTCTGCCTTATCTTTTGCACTGATGTGCTGGGCTCCTCCATCATTGACAATGGGGAAATTTGTGAAGCCTCCCCCTACAGTTATTTGCATAATTGCCCACCACCATTCATGAATCAAAGTTACAGGACTGCAGAGCTTATAACGGTTCTGTTGGTTGTGGGATGCTTAGCTCTCTCTCTCACTTGCTGCTTCCACTGTTTGGTATAGAAGTTGTCCTGTGCTGTAGCTTCACCAGGTTAACACCTCATTTTCAGGTATGTCTGGTGCTGCTCCTGGTATGCCCTCCTGCACTTTTCATTGAACCAGGCTTGATCCTCTGGCTTGATGGTAATGGTAGAGTGGGAGGTATACCAGGCATAAGGTTACAGGTTGTGGCTGAAAACAATTCAATTACTGCTGATAGCCCGCAGCACCTTATGGATGCCCAGTTTTGAGTCACCAGATCTGTTCGAAATCTATCCCATTTAGCACAGTGGTAGAGCCACACAACACGATGGATGGTATCCTCATTGTGAACATGGGACTTCGTCTCCACAAGGAATGTGCAGTGGTCTCTCCTCCCAATACAGTCACGGACAGGTACTTCTGCGACAAGTAGATTGGTGAGGATGAGGTCAAGAAGGTTTTTCCCTCTTCTTTGGTTCCAGCACTACCTGCCACAGACCCAATCTAACAGCTGTGCCCTTTAGGGCTTGGCCAGCTTGGTCAGTAGTGGTGCTACTGACCCACTCTTGATGATGGACATCAAAGTCCCCCATCCAGAGTGCATTCAGTGCCCTTTCCACACTCAGTGCTTCTTCCAATTAGAGTTCAAAATTGTGTGGTACCGATTCATCAGCTGAGGGAGGTGTGTTGGGGGTGGAGGAGCAGCAGTAGGTGGTAATCAGCAGGGGGTTTTCTTGTCCACATTTGACCTGATCCCATGAAACTTCATTGGGTCCACAGTCAATGTTGAGGACTCCCAGGGCAACTCCTTCCCGACTGTATAACACTGTGCCTGTTGGTGGGACAGGACATATCCAGGGATGGTGATGTCTAGGACATTATCTGTAAAGTATGATTCCATGAGTAGGACTTTGTCAGGCTGTTGCTTGACTAGTCTATGAGACAGTTCTCCCAAGTTTGGCACAAGCCCTCAAATGTTACTAAGGAGGACATTGCAGGATCAACAGGGCTGGCTTTGCCATTGTTGTTTCCGGTGCCGGGTGGTTTGTTCAGTTCTATTCCTTTTTTTTAGGCTTTGTAGCAATGTGATACAACTGAGTGGCTTGCTAGACCATTTCAGAGGGTACTTTAAGAGTCAACCACATTGCTGTGGGTCTGGAGTCACACGTAGGCCAGGTAAGGATGGCAGGTTTCCTTCCCTGAAGGGAAACCATGGTCACCATTATTGAGACTAGATTTTAATTTCAAATGTGTTAGTTGAATTAAATTCCACCAACTGCCATCGTGGGATTTAAACCCATGTCCCCAGAACATTAGCTTGGGTCTCTGGGTTACTAGTATAGTGATATTATTACTAAGCCACCACTTCTATATCCCATTTATGCTTACTCTCTGTTCCGTTAGCTGACCAATCCTCTATCCATGTTAATATGTTACCATCTACACCATGAGCTCCACCCGATCCACCAACTTAAACATTTGTTCCCCCACCACCGGTACACAGTGGCAGCAGTGTGCACCATCTGCAAGATGCACTGCAGCAACTCACCAAGGCTCCCCCAACAGCACCTTCCGAACCTGGAGCTTCTACCACCTCAAAGGCTAAGTGCATCTGATGCAAGGAAACACCTCCACCTGCAAGTTTCTCTTCAAACCATCATCCTGACTTGGAAATATATCGCCATTCCTTCACTGTAGCTGAGTCAAAATCCTGGAACTCCCTGCCTAACAGCACTACGGGTGTACCTACACCACATGAACTACAGCAATTCAAGAAGGCACCTCACCACCACCTTAAGGGCAATTAGGATCGGCAAAAAAGCTGGCCTAGCCAGTGACACACACATCCATAAAAAGACAAAAATAACTATGGCAAGTGGTCTGCCAATGCTAAAAACTAAGGCCCTGAAATTATCAAAGTCCCACGAGCATAAAGGCCCTTGAATATGAGTCTAAAATTCATTTTTTTCCCCAAGTATCATACTGGCATTAGCCTAATTGTTTTAACCATGTTAATGCAGCAAAAAGAAATTTCAGATAAATTCTCATACATTAATGTCCCACAAAGTCACTCCTCCAATGTATCTGCCACACTCGTCTAAGCATGTTGTGTTAAGGAATGATTATCTGGCATCTCCAGTTAATTTTCGTATATTTTGTCCACCTCAAATCTTAAACATCTCCACCAGAATAATGACATTTCCCAGAATCATTAACTTGAAGCTCTCAGCTTGCTGTTTTCTTCCGCACTATGACAGCCATTGCCAATTATTCCTTTGTTGGTCTTATTATAATAATTTTTATCCATATGGATTGTGCCATATCCTTAAGCTGTCACATTCAACAAGGGATGTGAAAATCTGAAACTTTCTTCCCCAAAAGGCCACAGATGTTGAGGGTCAAATGAAATTTTCAAGATTCTTGTTTGGAGGTCAAGGAATATGAAGCAAAAGTGGATAAATGAAGTTCATTTATAAATGAAGTTCAACTATGATCTAACTGAATGGAACAACAGGATTAAGGGGCTGAACATCTTACTCCTGTGCCAATATTCTTATGTATGGAAAAAGGAAGACATTTAGGGACTTGCATGACAACGGATGGTCCCAAAGCACTTGAAAGCCAATGAAGTACCTTTGAAGTGCAGATACTGTTGTAATATAGGAAACAGGGCAGCCAACGTGCGTACAGAAAACTCCCAAAAATAGTAGTGATGATGTAATAGTAGTGACACTGAATATAACTCAAACATATAACCATTTCTTCAAAATAGTGTCATTGGCTCTTTTATGTCCACCTGAGGGGGCAGATGGGACCTTGGCTTAATGTCTCATTCAAAAGATGACATCTCCAATCATGCAACACTCCCTTGGTCCTGCACTGGAGTGTTAGCTTTGATTTTTGTGTTCAAGTCCTGGAGTGGGACTTGAACCCATAATGTTCTGAATCAAAGCAAGCAAGCTACCAACTGAACCATGACTGACACTTTGCTTGTTTGCTAAGTAATGTTCTTTTTATAACTGCCTCATCAATAAATGTGCCAAGTTTAATGGGCCCAACCTGGCAAAATATCCATCTCCCCTGAAGCTGTAAAAGACAACAGATGAGGTTTTATGGCAAAATGTATAACATACAAAAACCAAATGTTAATGTGAAGTTATATTGTTATGAGAACCAGACTTACCGAGCCAACAGGAGGCTGGGAACTGCAATTCCCAGCATTCCTTGAGAGTTTCTGCACATGCACAGATTGGCAGTGGTTTTGAAGTTCTCAAGGTGTCTGCATGAAAAGAAGAATATAAGAAACGTTTTCAAAAGCCAGGTCAGGTGACAGGAGCAGGGCACCAAATTTAGGGAAGAGTCCAAGGCAGGGGACAGGAAGAGGTCCTGGGAGAAAAGTCCCAGACAGGGGTCATGAAAGGTCCCAGTTGAGAAGAAAGAGGAGCAAAGAAGGAGGCTCCAATCTGAAAAAGGGCTGTGGTTAGCAGACTAAGTGGTGAGGACTCAGGAGAAGCCCTGGCAATCAAAGAGGGCCTGGGAGAAGCCCTGAAAATCTAGGAAGGTAGCAGAAGGTTGGTGACTCTGTGCTGTAGGCCACTGGGGCTGAAAGTATCCCTTTGTAGTAGTGTTCTGCTTGGTACAGCCAAAGAGCTGATGTTGTGCTTGTGAGTTGGTGCTGGAGTGCAGACCTAAGAATCCAGGGATACAGAGTCTTGGGAGATGAGATTGGAACCTTGTGAGGTGGGCCGCTGTTGAGGCCATTCGGGCTGGAGCGACTTTAGGAGAGAATTCCAAGGTTAGATCTTTGAAGGTGAAGACTGGAGCACCTCATCAGAGAGACACAGTTTCAATGAGATGTGTTGATTCACAGTGTTTACTATGTTGAGAAGTTTGTGGACTCTCTCATGGTCATATCTGCCACTTATTTTGGTGTGTTTGACCAGTTTGGCTGTTAAGTCATACGTAACTCATATTAGCCCTGAATGTTAGAGTATAAGATAGATATTGTAAATTGTTTTATCTTCCTGACCATGTAAAGTTTACTTTTGTTTGTTCAAAACCAATGGAATCTTGTGGCTTTGTTTTCTTGGCAAATACCTGGAATCTCAAACTTCGTCAACTTTAAACAAAACTTACTGGTCCCTAACCAAATCTTACCAAAAACTTGGGAGTCTGTTCTAGGATTGTAACAATATAGAATCTTAATGAGATCTCAATTATTATGCAGTTTTGAACTCCGCACTATCAGTATGGTACAATACAGAGATAAATTCTTCTCCGCCAATGCTGCCAGACCTGCTGAGTTTTTCCAGGTAATTCTGTTTTTGTTTTGGTACAATACAGATTCTGTAAGGTTCAATAAGGTTCTAAAGAAATACAAGTACAAAGAAAAGCTTGAAAAGCTACTGGCTTTATCATGACAACAATGGGCAACACAATGGTAGTTCGGGATGCAGGAGGGGGTCGGGGGGTTAAACCCTACCAGGATGCATGGTAGAGTGACTGGGCAATACTACTCCCCAGCCATTCTGATCTCCACACGTCCTCCCTCCCATACCAGCCTTCTCTCAGACCATTAGACGAATGACAGATGATCTTATTGAAACAATTGAGATCCTGATGAGACCTCATAGGATGGATATCACAAACATGTTTCCTCTTGTGTGGGAGACTAGAACTAGGAGACAGTTTAAAAATAAGAGGTTTCTCATTTAAGATAGTGAGGAAATTTTTTTTAGAGTCATTTGTCTGTTGAATCATCTTCCCCAAAGAGCAGTGGAGGCTGGGTCATTGAATATATTCAAGGCTGAGTGAGACCGATTTTTGATGGACTAGGTAGTCAAGGGTTATTTGGGGGAGGGGGGGGGGGGGGTGGGTGGATGGGTTATGGAGAGACAGGAAAGTGGAGTTGAAACACAGTCAGATCAGCCATGATCTTATTGAATGGCGGGGCAGGGCTGAAGGGCTGAATAACCTACTCCTGCTCCTACATCCTGAGTTCCTATATTCCAATTCCAAGGTCTGTCCCCTATTCCCACAGCCTTCACAATCTTCCCCCCCTCCACAACACCCCAATACTCTCCAAGCCTTTCCCATCTTCCCAACCTCATCCCAGACTTACTCAATTTACCCCCCAAGCCCCAGCCTCCACAATACAGCTATGTGGGCTGTGATATTTAATAGCATTACATAGCTTAGATAATTACCTTCCTCTAATTAAAAGGATCAGATCTCAGGCTTAAGTTGTAATCACTCCTTAAATGTGCCTGCTCTTCCAAAATTTCTGAATTAACAAACAAAGGACAAGTGCTGATACCTGTGAGAAGCACAAATCAAAGTTCAGAATTCACTTTGAAGGAGGTCAGAATATCTCAGGTTTGGGATAACTCACCGACATTCACCACCGCTCCCTCTACCACCACCCCCCACACCATCAGACTCCACCTCCATAATCTCTCCCTCCTCTCTCTTCTCCCCCACTGTGATCAAGTGCTGCTTTAATCAGTCTCACTCCTCCTTCACTATACACACTATCTTCAGTTTCCTGCTCACGAGAATTGGCCTACAACTGTCCAAAGTGAGGCACAAATTAGAAGTGTGTGCCTGCCACTCAGCATCTCTATAGGACAGTATAGATGGAAATTAGAATAGTGTTAAGCTTTTCAGAGATAAAAACAAACAAAAAAAAACTGCGGATGCTGGAAATCCAAAACAAAAACAAAAACAGAATTACCTGGAAAAACTCAGCAGGTCTGGCAGCATCAGCGGAGAAGAAAAGAGTTGACGTTTCAAGTCCTCAAGGTTGTTTTTGTTTTGGATTTCCAGCATCCGCAGTTTTTTTTTATTTTTATCTCTGAAAAGCTTAACACTATTCTAATTTCCACTAAACAAATTTCTCTCACATGCACATGCAAAATACCTAACTTGCTGCAGTCTTGTTACTGAAATTGTAGCAACAGATATAAAGAGGAAATAAATGATTAACTCACTCAATGTGCACCAGTTATTTTCCACAATCCACATCTATAACTATAGGCAGACTGTCTGGCATCTTTCAGGTACCAGGAACTGCAGTGGGAAATCATGCCAAGTAAATGAGTTCTGTTCCAACTTCTACGATTGTATTGAACAGCTTTGCTATTTTATGTTTTATATATATATGCCATTTGCTTTCATACAAATCCACAAGAGGTCCAAAAGAGGATTTCAAACTAAATAGTGAGGGCGAGGGATCAAATGTGAAAAGATGTGGTATATCAATGAGTAGAGACCAGGCCAGAGAGAAATGTATTAATATGGAAAATGATAAACTGACCATGACAGGAAGGGACAGAGAGTACAGAGAGTACAATTCTAATAGTAAATCAACAGATAAGGCTAGGGGTTACATAAATAATAAAAGGACAATACTTACGGCTCTGTACCTGAATGCAGGTAGTATTCGAAGAAAAAAGATGAACTGATAGTGCAAATAGAGATAAATAAGTACGATCTAATAGACATTACAGAGACATGGCTGCAGGATGACATAGCTTGGGATCTGAATATTGAAGGTTATGTGACAATTAGGAAGTTGGGAAAAGACGGAGGGGTGGCGCTGTTAATTAAAGACAACATTAGCACAATAGAGAGGGATGACCTAAGTTCAACAAACCAGAATATAGGAATGGTTTGAGTAGAGATGAGGAATGATAAACTCAAGAAGTCATTTGTGGGAGTGGTGTACAGGCCCCCAAACAGTAATCACATGGTAGGATGGGGTATCACGGAAAAAATTAATAGGAACTTATCAGAAAGGTATGGCAACTATCATGGGGGATTCTAATCTACATACAGAATGGCAAAATCAGATGGGCAAAGGTAGCCTAAACGACGAAATCATAGGATGTTTTCAGGATAATTTCTTAGATCAGCACATTCTGGAGCTAGCCACAGAGCAGGCTATTGTGCAATGAGATAGGATTAATTAATGACATCATAGTGAAGAAACCCCTAGGTAGCAATGATCATAATGTGATTTAATATTCAGTTTGAGTGATAGAAGAATGGGTCCAAGTCTAGTATTTTAAAATTAATTAAGGGCAATTAAGAAGGCATGAAGGCAGAGCTAGTAAAAGTGAATTGGCAATTTAGGTTAAGGGATAGTTCAATAGAGATGCAGTGACAGACATTTAAGAGGGTATTTCGGAATTAGCAGAATACATACATTCCAATGAGATATAAAAATTCCGAGGGGAGGATCCACCATCCGCAGTTAACTAAAGAAAGTTAAAGGATGTGTCAAACTTAAAGTAAAAGCATACAATTGTGCAAAGATAGGCGGCAGGTCAGAAGATTGGCCAGAATATAAAAAACAATATTAGAAGAAAAGATTAATAAGGAGGGAAAAATTAGAATAGGAGAGAAAACTAGCTAGAAATATAAAGACAGATAGTAAGAGTTTCTATAGATAATTTAAAAAAGAAAAAAGTTAAAGTGAACGTTGGCCCTATACAAAGTGAGTAAGAAATGAATAAAGTGCTTCAAAATATCTAAACCAATGCAAGGAATAAGGAATTAAACAGTTATTAGTAAATGACATAAATAAAGCAAAACCTAAGTCGTGCCACTCACAATGGGAGCTGGGAAGCAATTTACATTGCTGGTCATCTGCTATCTGAGGGCTATAGAAGGCCAACTCTTCAAACACTTCTCCAACCTATTGCCATGAGCAGAAGGAAGGAATGGAGAACAATCAACTCTGCAGGAGTAGTCCTGCCAGTTTGATTGACAGCTTACAGGAGACTGAATATTTTAAAGGCTGAGTTTAATAGATTCTTGATTGACAAGGGATCCAAAGGATATAGGGGATAGATAGGAGACTAGAGTTCAGGTCACATTCAGATCAGCCATGATCTTATCAAATGGCGGAGCAGGATCAAGGGGGCAAATGGCCTACTCCTGCTCCTAATTCATTTGCTCAAATGTAAGGTGAGCGAAGAAAACTCTTCCCATTAGCTAACTGTACGAACTAGGGGTCAGGGATTTAAGATTTTGGGCAAGAGGTGCAGGGAAATGTGAAGGGAACTTTTTTTATACAGCGAGTGGTGATGACCTGGGATTCGCTGCCCGCGAGGGTGGTAGAAGTGGAAATAAGGATTTTGGAAGGAAATTGGATTTGCATTTGAAGGAAATAAAACTTGTAGAACTATGGGGAACAAGCAGGGGTGTGGGACTGATTGGATTGCTCTATGGGGAGCTGACATGGACTTGATGGGCTGAATAGCCTGCTCTGAGCACTCAATGACAATGTTCGTATATACCCCTTTATCTGCCATGCTTGTTATGTCTTAAAGAACTCTAATAAATTAGTCAAGCTCAATTTCCCCTTCACAAAACCATGTTGACTCTGCCTGATTGTATTATGATTTTCTAAATGTCCTATTACCTCCTTAATAATGGATTCTAGCATTTTCCCAATGACAGATGTTAGACTAACTGGCCTATAGTTTCCTGTTTTCTGTCTCCCTCCTTTCTTGAACAGAGGTGTCACATTCACAATCTGTTGGAGCCTCTCTTGAAACTAGGGAATTTTGGAAGATTACAACCTATGCATCCACTATCTCCGCAGCTACTTCTTTTAAGGTCCTAGGATGCAGTCCATCAGGTCCAGGGGACTTCTCAGCCTTTAGCTCCACTTGTTTACCTCATACTTCTGCTCTAGCAATTGCGATTGTTTTAAGTTCCTCCCTCCCTCAGTCCCCTGCTTTTCCACTATTGGTGGAACATCCAAACTATTGACTCTTAACTCCAACCACCCAGTTCTTCCTCATTGTAATACTGCCTTCGGGACAGAAGTGAACCAATCTGCTATATGAGTTAATTGAGAGCAACAGCCTTCTATAATCTCAGCCAGGTGTCCATCCCTCAGATATGAGCTCAAACAGTGTTGGACCAGGAACATACTTGGCATTAAAGAATTATGAACCCAGAGGGCATAGTGGAAAGTGAGTAAATCACAAAAGGAGATTCTAGAGAAGACTTGGAACCAGTATGTATTGTGTGCACAATTATTAGACTAAAACTGTCTTCCTAAAATATTTCAAGCATCCATGTGACTCCCAAGCAGCTATGTGAAACAGGCTACAGGGAGCATTAATGCTGCAGAAGGATGGAGTCGCTGCAGTACCATGAAGGAGGTGGTCTGGTTATCAAGCCCATCTCCTAGGGTGGGTGAGTACAAAAGTTTCATCTGTATTAAGCTTCAAATTTTCTCTAAACATTTCCTTTACCAATTATCACTGGTCCTCTCCAAAATGAACAACCACAATATTTAGGAAAAATGTGCTAACTGTAAGTTGTTCTTAAAGAAAAGGTTTGCCTTTTCTATTTAAGTTTAAAAGACATTATCTAACCAGTCCCCGGGGGATGCTTTAGATACTAGGGAGCCGCTGATGTCGCCAAGATGGGGTCTTAAGCTTCAATATAGGGTATGCCCACGAGTAGCACAAGACTAGCCTGGTAAAGGACTGAATGCCACTGAAAGGCTGGAATTTTACCTTTGTTAAATAAACGACAATGGGGATGGAAGTGTGGGGGGGGCTCTGAAGTTGGGGGTGATGACATAAGGTCAAGCCCCCAATGTCAGAATGCTGGAATGTAATTTCATCAGGGACAGGTGACGCGTTGAATGATGGCTCAACTCTCAAACTCTAAACGATCAATCAGAAGCCACTGAGGAGACACTTGATGATGATTTTACGAGAACCTCCAGATGAACTTTGCAAGCAGTGTGTGGCGAACTTACAGGGTCAGAGCTTCACCAGCATTGAAAGAGTGCAAAAGGGTGGTAAGCCTGCACTCGTCAGCTGCTCTGAGGCCTTTTCATTGAATTGAAAGGCAAGATAAGGGGTGGGAAATATTTTTCCTATTTATATTCTAAATACTAATATGAAAAGGTCATTGGCTTTAAAGAAATATTATATCATTTCTTTTGTGTGATGTAATTAAAAACATGCACAACACTGGGACCGTTATCTCCATGAAGTGATGACAATCCCTGCCTCTAACCCAAAACATTTTGAGACTTGGGTTTACCTATCACTGGTTGGTTTTGAGAAATCAGTATTGAACTTTGTGGATTTCCCACAAGTTTTGGCTTGAGGGCCCTGTGAACGGTTAGTCCTCCTGGTAGGGGCCTCAGGGGAGTCAGGGGGTCGGACTAGCATGGTGTTTCTGCAAGTACGGGAAGGGTGGCCCCTTAAAGCAGCATTTGCCCTGTGACATGACTCCCATGTGACATGGGTACTGTGCATTCCGGTGGCAGTTCCCACTGTGAGGAGGTAAATCTGAGAGAAAAGGGGAAACAGACAAATGGAAACTGACACCATATACCTCCTAGCCATCTGCTGGGTTAGCCTCATGATGGGGAAGCAAGAGAGGCCCCAGCAGGGACTGGGTGCACAGACCAATGCAGAGATGCGGCTGCCCAATGTTGTAATATGCCTTTAAGGGACAGCAGGATGCCATTATTTTCAGGGAAGTGTGTCATGTGATCCAGCCACAATTTCACTTTGACCTCGAGCAGAACACACATACACAGCTCTTTTACTGATATCCTCAAACTTTCTATCCATCTTTCTGTTCACATATTCCTGTGCTTAATAAGTGAACCGACAACATGTTTGAACAATACCTTACGAGCACTTGGTGCCTTTATACCACTATAACACACAAGGCATGGTGAAAGCAGTGATTCCTTCTAAAAGACATAGTGCTCAGCCTGGCAACAAGGTTCAGCACAGTTATAACATGGTGAACAGTCTTAGGTAACGCTAAATGGCATGAGACGACCCTCGATGATCTGGTCAGACTGCAACAGAGCTAGCGTCATCAGAACGCATTGATATCAAATCGTGGTGACTGCACTGAAAAGTTTTGAAGACACAATGCTCCATAAAGAGCTGGTAAGCAGATAAACCCCTCATGGTGAGATTGCAGCACATAGTCCGTCAGGTCCGTGAATGAGACAGCATGTCGAGAGGACCAGCACCAGGTTGGCTCAGTCAGGAAAAGTGAGTGACCAGGATGTGGGCTGGATGAATAGTAAGCGAGAGTGAGTCAAACAAAAAAAAACACAAAAACAAAACCATCAGAGAAGGTTGAGATTATCACGATGGAGCTTCGGAATAGCGGCTACAGCAACACTCATTCCAGTCACTATAGGACAAGGAAGGTCAAAGAGATAATGTCAGAAAGCCCACAAAATTCCCCAATTATGAATTGGGACACAGTTGACCTACTATCCAAATTCAGAATGTTTAAAAAGCATACAGAGCTATAGTTTCTCGATTCAGGTGCATCTGAACCAGACAAGCAAGCCATAAAAATTCACCTAGTAATTGAGAATGAAGTTTTACACAGGCTGAACATACCAGTGTTAACAGCAGAAAAGCTAAAGGATCCCTATAAGATATGGACTACATTGGAAGACCAGTTCAGAATTAGGTTAAACTTCCATATTCATCGACTAGAGTTCATGTCATTTCAACAAAAGCCTACAGAACCCATAGACCACTTGGTCAGCAGATACAGAGAAAAGTAGTGACTTTTGAAACGCAGAGCTAGCAGACAGAATTGTAGAGCTGGTGATCGCATCCACTCTCATGGAAGCATTCCAGAAAGATCTGCTACACTAGCCCAAAGCGAATATCATCAAAGAGCTACTCAAGGATGGATGCAAGTACGAAGCAATCCTCACAGGTCAACGACGTTTACAACACCAATTACAACACTAGAACATCCAAACCTAGCAAGACATGTGAAAGGTGTAGCCTTCTGCATGCATCAAGGAAATGTCCAGCTTTCCACCAATTCTGCAAGGCATGTGGATGCGGCAGTGCAATAAAGCAAAGGCTGATGCAGCTACAAAGAGCCATGCATTGATCCAAACAGACCATACACAATGGGTACCTTCAAGAAATAAGAATAACCATCTGGTATCCCGGCGGAAACATATACATGAGATGACTGACAAACAAGATCATGATATGCATGAAGAGACAAAAAGCGGGGAACACATGATTCACACTGTCAATCTTGTAGAAAAGATAGATGCCATCACTCACTCAAACGTGGACATAGATGGATGAGAATTCCCACAAGAGAGACAATCTACTGGCCAGATATGAACAATGGTATTGAAGTCATCATCAAGAAGTGCAAGGTATGTCAAGAGCAAATGCCAACACAAAGAATCACTGATTCCACACGAGGTTCGTACCTATCCTTGATCCAAAATCACATCCAGCCTCTTTGACGTCCATGGCACTGACTTCATCATCATTGTTGACTAACAAGTGTCCTATTATTCAAACATTTCATAATATGTCAAGTACAACTGTCATGTAGTTATTTTCAGTTTAGTTGGTGTGCCTAGAGATTATTTCGGATAACGGTCCGCAATTTATTGGTAAGCCATTTCACGATGTGAGAGAGAAGTAGAACATCGATCACACTACATCTTCTCTTCATTACCCTCGATCTAACAGCTTAGCTGAATGAATGTTTTGCACAGTGAAATCCCTAATTCTCAAATATGGCAGACCAGGCAAGATCTGCACATTGTAATGTTACATCTGAGAACAATACCTTTAAGTGCAACTATTCCATCACCAGCAGAGCTCATGTCTGACAGGCCAGTGCGTACCAATTTACCTACTCTTACCCATTCTACTCTCTCAGGAACTAAAGAGCAAAATTTAAAGCTGCAAGAGAGGATGACCAGCGTGCATGATAAAAAGTGGGTACAGAATTGCCAAGTTTACAGTTGGAACAGCAAGTTCTCATCCAGATTCTCACAGAAGGTACATGCCTACCAGCCGAGGTGACAAGGATTTGTTTGGAATCCAGGTCCTATGAAGTCATTACACACAAAGGCACAACAGTGAGGTGTAACCGAGGACAAATCCAACCCATTCCAGCTCTTCAACCACCATGTAGTCCTACTGCACAAGGCCAAGATCCAAATTGCAACCAGGAACAACATCCAATAATGATAATCCCACAGATCACTATAAGCAATTAAAGACACTTCCAGACAAGGTTACCGTTACAAGACCTGGGCACACCAGCAGATTACCTTTACACTCATATATTCACCTACACCTATGTAATCATAACTAAACATGAACATGTATTGTAAATACTTCTTTGGAGGTGGGGGGAGGGGTAAATATATTTAAAAAGAAAAGGGGGGTGATGTAATATGCCTTTAAGAGATAGTAGCATGGTATCACTTTAAGGAAATGAGTCATGTGATCCAGCCTCAGTTTCACCTCGGCTTCAAGATGAAGACACACAGCCCTGCTGCTGATGTCCTCAAGCTTTCTATCCATGTATATATATTCACATGTGCCTGTTCTTAATAACCCCACCCACCAGTGTGTTTGCACAATCCCTAATGAGTGATTGGTGCTATTATACCATTATAACATAAAGGATACCCAGTGGTCAGGGTGTACAGAGAACAGATGAGCTCCCTGCAGATGTCAGAGTGGCAGTATCTCTGAAAAAGCCAGAGCTTTTGACTCCAAGGTGGAATCTTCCCGCGTGCAAGGTCTCATAGACTATATGCATGTGGTCATCAAGGCTCCTGCAGACCAGCCAGGAGCCTTCATCAACCAGAAGAGATTTCACTCCCTCAACTTCAATCAGGTCTATGATGACCCTCAGTGTAAGGTGCAGGTGTGCTCATTACCCTGAGAGCAATCACATTGGTTACATTCTCTGGCACTCCCAGGGGAAACAGCTTCCCATGCCCCCCACCTGAGAGGGTCTGGGTTTCCAGCAGAGTGAGTGGCTTTTGCCTGCTTGGAGTGTGGAGCTTTATGTAGATGGATGGTTGACTTGTTAAGGGTCAATAGGAATGTGTAAGTGGAAGGGCCTCCCTAGATCTTGACACCCTCCAAGTGAGACTGCAACTGCTATTATGCATGCTTATTATTCTCCTCATCTGAGGATATCCCATTCTCCACTATGGCTTTCGCAACCCACCCCACCCACACCCCACAACACAACTCAGCATGCCTACAAGGATAGGTACTTGCCGACAAGGCTTACTGAAGATGGCACAAGTGAGGAACCGAAGGACTGAGGTTGAGGAACATTATAACGTGAGCCACTCTGCAACCAGAGCAACCATCCAGCAAACGACTGGCCTCCTCAAAATGAGATTTGGGTGCTTGGATTGATCAGGTGGCACCCTTTACTATGCCCCAGCAAGGATCTCCTGGACTGGGACGGTCTTCTGTGCTTTACACAACCTGCTACCTGTGGTTGGGTTGCCAAAGCCATAGTGGAGCATGGGACATCCTCAGATGAGGAAGCAGAATAGGAGTTGCAGTCCCGCTTGGAGATCTAGGGAGGCACTTATTCATTTCTACTGACCCTTAACAATTCAATCATCCATCCAGGTAAAGATCCACAATCCAAGCAGACAAAAGCCACTCACTCTACTGGAAACCCAGACCCCTCTCAGTCACAAGCACCTGTTGCTTCTGCAATGTGTAAATGATGAGCACACAGAGCCACAGGAGATTGGTGTTAGTGGCCATACCAGATCAAACATAATACCTAATCACTTTGCACAGTTACTGCAACATCTGTAACTAATGGTTTACATGTGACAGTGGGCTACTCTGAAGCGACCTTGGCGCCCATTCCCAGACAGAGCTGCAGCTAACCCTTTCCCAGGAGATGCAGCAGCCTCTACCTACAGGCACTGACATGATCGGCTCTCCCTCTCCAACATTCAGACCGCCATACTTCTCCATTTGCTGGAACCCCCAAAGGAAACTAAGGTTTGAGTGGAGAAGTCATTGACCTACTTGAGGCACTGCAGCCAGCTTCTTTCCATGACTCCATGTCTACTGACCTCCTCTGCAACCTCCACCAAGGCTTGCTTGGTTTGATGGAGAGGTCTTCTCTTTCTGTCCCTGAGAGGTGATCTCATTGAAACATTCAAAGTCCTTACAGGGCTCCACAGGGTAGATGCAGGTGTTTCCCCTGGCTAGGAACCTGTCTAGAACCAGGGGACACAGTCTCAGAATAAGAGGCAGGCCATTTAGGACTGAGATGAGGAGGAATTCTTCACTCAGAGGGTGGTAAGCCTTTGGAATTCTCTATCCCAGAGTGCTAAGGAAGCTCAGTCATTGAATATGTTCAAAGCAGTGATCAATAGATTTCTGGATATTAAGGGAGATGGGGATAGTATGGGAAAATGGGGTTGTGGTGGAAGATCAGCCTTGATCTAATTGAATGGTGGAGCAGACTCAAGGGGCCGAGTGGTGTAGTCCTGCTCCTATTTTCTACGTTCCTATGTTCAGCTGTTGCTAGAGCTGTGGAAAAGACAGCTGAAACACATCCGGAGCCTTTCTAAAACACTCTGCCAAGACTCAAGCAACGTTTATTTCAAGATTTCAGCTAAATAGAGTAAGTGCATATAACATTGCATAGGACAGGAGTCACCAAAAGAAAGAATCACAGAGGTCTACAGCACAGAAAAAGTCATTCGGCCCATTGAGTCTGTGCCGGTCAAACAAGTACCTAACTATTCTAATCCCAAATCCTAAGGAGAATGCTTGTTCATGGGCATCCTACTGGGGTCAGGGGCGAGGGGGTCTTCTTGGCCTGGAGAAGGGCTTGGAGTGGTAGGAGGACATGAGACCAAGCAAAGATGCACTAGCTGCTGCAGGAGACAGGGATAGTAGAACAAAGTGATGTGCTTCTCTAATATGGGTGCAGGATATCCCTCCTCCTCTGGGTCTACTCCACAGGACCTCTAGTGCCATATCCAAGAATCTGTGCAGTCTCTCCCTCAACTCCTGTGCAATCCTGAAACATTGATCAGCTGGAATACTCCACATCCTCAGTCGAAGTGGTTATGAAAAATCCACATATACTGCTCCATGGAAACTGGATCCAATCAGCACTTGGATGCTGAATCTGCAGGTTTCTGATTTTGCACCTCCAAACAAGTTCAAATTATGGCATCAGCAATTAGGACCAGACTGTGTGCGAAATCCAGACTTTCAAACAGGCTAGTATTATTTATATTGTACCCACTGAGTGCCTGTTTTCACCCAGTGCCCAAAATAACTCTCCACTATCAAGGAAGCATCATACATCTACTTTGCCTCAAATCACTTTTGGATTCACTGATACAATCAGCCCCTCATTGCCTCCCTTGTTCATTTCACATATTTCTGTTTCCAATTTTTCTTTTATATCAGATCTTACAACTTCACACAGCATT
Organism: Isurus oxyrinchus; assembly: GCA_026770705.1. Taxonomy (NCBI): domain Eukaryota; kingdom Metazoa; phylum Chordata; class Chondrichthyes; order Lamniformes; family Lamnidae; genus Isurus; species Isurus oxyrinchus. The sequence continues at coordinate 114,788,022 of JANJGN010000006.1, forward strand.
GGTTCTGGATCATCTACCCCAACTTGCTATTTTACCAGCTCTGAAATGCAGCAATAAGCCTGGAAATAGAAGGAATGAACTGGTGAGATAACAAAAAGCCTTGTAACAGTTTCCAAGTTTTCTCTGAAAATAATCCTTAACCCCCTCCCTTACAATATCTCTAAATAATATGGTCAGTAGTAAGTGCTGTAAACAAGGGTGGGAGCGAAAGGGAGGGCGAGAGAGGAACAGAGGAGGGGAAGGTGGACAATGGAGAGAATGCAGGGACAAAGGATGAGCGAGAAAGACAGAGTGGGCAAGAATCACCTCAGGTGCAGCCTGCAAGCATTGGATTCTCCTTTCTCTGCCACACAACCACCAGTTTCCACATGAAGGTAAAGCAAAAGGGAAGAAAAAGCCAGTGAGAAATGTGGTCCTCAAACTAGGGTCCAGAGAGACTTTCCAAGGGTCCTTGCAATAATATGAAAGTGCATACTGAGTGTAGCTGTCCTTATGGGTGCACGATGTGGGCAACCATCCAGGACGCCATGAACTGCTTGCATCCGACAGGTGCCTCTCAGGATTGCCTGCCGCTGCTTAAACAACTGAGCTTTTTGGTCAAAAGCCCTGCCCAAGGGTTTATGTTAGCAGAGGCTGCAGCCTCTTGTATTGGGGCACTATGATTCCAGGAGATGTCAGCCTCCCAGTACTCTGCACAGCCAATATTTTATCAAAGCGAGTAAATCTAAGGCAAAATACAGCAAATGCTAGAAATCTGAAATTAAAATAAATATGTTGGAAACACTCAGCAGATCCAGCAGCATCTGTGGAGAGAGAAACAGAGTTAACATTACTTTACTTTAGCTCTGGTTCTCTCTCCACAGATGCTGCCAGGCCTGCTGAGAGTTTCCAACATTTCTGAGTCTATCTAATTCTTGTTGTTTCACAGAATTTTTCCAGGTGCTTTTGAAAGCTACGTTTTGAAATTCCATCCACTTTTTCTGAAAAATTTGATTTACGATCTTTGTCAAACATGGCACCAAGAACAGACAGATTCTGAAAGGAGAAGCAGGAAGAGCCATCTGATTGATAGCTGTAAGTAAATACCCTGTTTTCTTAACAGCATTATTAAAACATTGTTTATCTGTGGCATTTACAAAATATGAGTATTATACAGTATTATAATCTAAATAGGAGTCTGTGGTTACTAATCTATTTGAAAATGGATCCCTGAGCTAAAAGGGCAAAAGATGAGTTATGGGAAGGAAAACAAGAGAAGGGAAAGAGAGGCAAACAGCAGCATTTGAAATAAGTAGCAACAGGAGAGACATCATATCTTCTGACTTAACATGTGCAATACACTGGACATCAACGAGTAATATATTAAAAATGTTACATCTACACACAATTCCCGACAACCATTTCCAATCGAAGTTCCTATATCTACATTACTTATGGAAATCTTCTACAAATATTTATCACATTACATTCCATTCTGCCTCCAGTCCCTATACACCCTGGGGCCTTCCAGGTGACACAATTGCATTTGCACTTAGGCTTTGACTTGTTAGGCCCACTAACAGACAGTCTATGCTGCCTGAATGGATGGAACAATGACACATGCAGTTCATTGCAACAATGTGAGGTACTTTACTGGAATGGTTCCAGGGATAAGAAACTTCAGTTATGTGGATAGATTGGAGAAACTGGGGCTGTTCCCCTTAGAAAAGCTTGCGAGGAGATTTGATAGAGGTCTGGACAAAGTAGATAGGGAGAAACTAATATTCCCATTGGCAAAGGATTGAGAATCAGAGGACACTGATTTAAGGTGAATAGCAAACAAAAACTTAAAGGTGACATGAGGAGAAACTTTTTTTTTTTAAATGCAGCATGCTTTTAGAATCCGGAATGCATTACCTTTGAGACTGGTGGAGGCAAATTCAATCATGGCATTCAAAAGAGAATTAGTTAATTACCCAAAGAGAAAAGAATTGCAGGGCTACAGGGAAAGAATGGTGAGGGGTGAAACTACCTGAGTTGCTCTTGCAGAGAACCAGCAGGGACATGATGGACCTTCTGTGCTATGACCATTCTATGATGCTACTTTGGACCCAAATATAGGCTGCATGAGGAAGCACAGAAGATGATTATTGACAAAGGGATTGAACTATCTGGGAAAATAAGTGACGAAAGGCAAGTTCACATATGCAAAGACAAATAAAAATGACTAATAACATACTGGCTTTCATTATGCAGTACAGAATGCAAAAGCAAAGAAATACCAGAAATACTGTGCTCAGTTTTAGTCACCTCACATTAGAAAGGGTATGCGGACTTTGGATTCCAATGAAAATTCATCCTAACAATAACTGACATGAAGGGACTTATCCAAAGAGTCACAAGGTGGGATTTTCCAGTCCCTCAACCAGCGGGATCCTCCTGCTCCAATGAAATCAATGAGGATTTGAATGGATCACCACATCCGCCGTGGGGGAGCCCGCCGCAGCGAGGCCAGAAAGTCCCAGCGATAGTCATGTTGAGGAATTCAGTTATTTTGGACTATATTCCCTACAGATAAAAGGGCAATCTAATTTAGATGTTTGAAATAATTAAAGAGCAGAAAGGGAATCACTCTTTCATCCAGTCAGGGAATTCAGAACAAAAGGAACAAATTACAACTAAGCCTTATTAAGACCAAATGCAGAAAGAAAACCCTTCACATGAATGGTTTGAGGGTGTGGAGCTTATTGCCCCATAAAGGCTATGACTGCCAAATCAATTGAGCTTTTGACAAATTATGAAATGGAACCTACTTGGGGAATTCATCTGATATTATCAGGAAATAGAGAGAAGACGAATATTTTGATCAATTTCAGAATTTCAGTACTTATTGAAAATTCTTCTTGATTAATGTTAATTCACATCCCAAACAATTACAACAATTTTACTAAAGCGCTAATCAAAACACTGCTGCAGTCAAGTTAATTATCCAATGGGTTATAGGACATTGATGCTTTAAGTGTTGGTTAAATGCAGAATCTTGTAAGCTCTGATGAGCAGGGAATGAGGCAGGCAGGGCATTTATCTGAGCGGGAAGTCAAATGTCAGCTTCCAACAGTAGAATGAAAGTTGGTCATTAGATTGGTGGCAGATTGAGGACAGATCGTGCTTCGCCACAGCAAGTGGTGGGGACCTATTTTTAATAAATCATCTCATGTATGCTCAATGCTTCACCAGATTAAATTGTACCTTTTAAATTAAGTATGAACCAAATGTGAAACTTGTGCCTTCAGAATCACAACTGGTTAAGGTGGCATGTAGCAGGCGAGGTAATCTTCTTGGTAGATTTGGACAGAGTCGAAGCTGCTTTTCTTGTGTGGGGAACTTTAATGAACTGGGAAGGAGGCATTGATCCATTGAGAATGGTTCGCTGCTGTGAAAGGCATGGCTGATCGAAGGAGGGAAGGAGGGAGGAAGGTGGCAGCCCTACGAAGGCTTGTGGGGGACAGAGGGAGGAAACTGGACCACACAGGAAAATTCAATGTCTGCAGACAGTAGGTCAAGCTTGATTGTGGAGCGATCAAGCATTATAGAGATAAGGTCAATGCTGAAGTCCTGAGAGTTGGAAGTAACAGAGGAGAGGTCAAGGATGATAGTGGAAAGGTCAAGGATGACGGATTGTAGGGTGAGTGTATTTGGGGTAGGGGGGGTAGAGGGGGGAGGGGGGGGGTGCTGACCGACAGTGACAGGGGAAGCTCTACGAGTGAATGATAGTTGGTCAAGGGAGATGGGGGATGGGTCAAACATCACCAAAGGTAGAGAGGAAAAGGTAATTGAACAATACACCGGAGAAGCCTGTGACACCCTCATTGCATCCAGATTCCAGCCAGAATGATGTCCCTGCATGAAACACTGCTGTGTAAGTGCCAGCAGAACCCAGGGATTACAAATAACTCACAAACAACCAGACTGATGCTGCTGGATGGCAAGGAGTGGGGAATGCCTATCCAGGTATCATTCAAACTTACCTCATGGGGTCAAAGGTCCAGGTGCTAAGAGTGGGGACAGCAACTTCCTGTCCATCTCTACCAGATGATTGGCTGGGGCCCACACCACTGCATATCTAATTAGCTGGCAACCGTGACTGCGCATGAGTTCCATCGTTGGGACCCTCAACATGAGAAGGTTTTGCCCACGGACAGTGGAATTCAGTCTATCATGGAACTGCCCTTCAGCTTCATGAACTTGGATTTAAATACAATTGACATTGATAGGATGTTTTACAACTACTTACAGTCCCACACAAAGTAAATCTGGCTACTTTCAATCCGGGTTCCAAAGTGCCCAAATTCATAGTCCAGTTTGCCAAATGAAGCATGGATTCTCATGAAAACAGTGTCTTTCAGCAAGACAGCATGAAAGTTGCAAGAGACACCCTTATTTATTAAAATATATTTAAGGAGAGCGAGGCTTCCACCTTATTTATCCTGCAGAAATGAGGTGGGAGACAGTGGAGGGGTAGCAAGACTAACTGACTGCCATCCTTTGCAATTAGCAGCAGCAGGTCTCCCAGTAGCAGAGGGACAAAGAGTATCTTGATTTCATATTTTCCAGTGTACTACAATCTAAAGGAGTACATCACAAGAGCAAAAGAATCTTAGTGAGTCCCAAAAAAGCTGTCCCTTCCCAACAAAAAACAGTAATTGTGAACTATTAACAGCCAAATACCCACAAGGTCACCAACCAAACACTATCCAATGTTACAATAAAATTGAATGCTCAAAATTTATTAAAACCAATGTAACATTTTGTAATGATTTAAGCTTTAGATCTGTTAAGCCTAGCCACCCCCATCACCTTTGTCCAAAGATCATTGTTCCTGTCAGTGTCGGTCAAATTAAGCTTTGGATCTATTAAACCTAGCTCATTGGGATTTCATGATGTCATTTGCTACACAATGGAATATAAAAGGTAATGCTCAAGCACACATCAAAATCAGATTTGGGGGAGCTGAGGGATTTCTGACCTTCTACAAACTCTGTTGCACACGTAGAGAGGTAATGAGTATGATTAATTGAAATTGTTTTCCAAAATACGACATTGCTGCTTGTATTTGGCACCATATTAAACACCAAGTCATTTAATTCAGCTCAGGTTAATTACTTTCTTAAGCATGGAAGGTACAGGAAGGAACACTCTATATGCAGAGTAACATTTTGATTGAGATTTTTATACATTGCTTGAGATACATTACTGACCCAAAGCATCTTACCTCAGCTGGAATAAAAACTGACCATCAGTTGATGGAGCTGTAAACCCACGTTGCTATCACAAACAGGGTACTAAACAACAAGCAAACTTCTATCTAAATCAATAAGAGTTGTGTGCCCCCAGGGGCTTTATATCTCCATTTTGCTAGAAAGTAACAAATATAAATACAAAGCTTGTCATAATTGACCCCACATAATATAAACCAATACAGATGCTACTAGGAGCATATAGGATTCATTTTAGCATAAAGGGTCCTTATAGATACCCATGCGCTGCAGTGATACTGGTTTAGTACATTCCCGCCTGGTTCTCATCTCCTACATAAAATATCTGAAAATAGCAGCTTGAGCTTCAGGGACATTCATATCCAATATTAATGATTTGGATGCAATTTTTCTCTCCTCTCAATTTGGTTATCCACTTAAAGTAGGCAACAGAGAGATGCAAACTGGTAAGGACAATAGAAAAATAATTGTGTGCCAAATGTATGTAGTCAGAAAATTAGCTGACAGTCCATAAGGTAAATGGCCTGTCTCAGTTCATTCACCTCATCAGACAGAGGAACCTCCAACCAGGAAGGAAATTTTACATTTATTTTCCCGCCGCCCCCTCAGAACCCCTTTCCTGAAGGTATTGGATCTTACTTGGAAATGATGCCATGAGGGCTGGATTTACAGGGCACCCTGTTCCCCATTTGCCCAGCTTAAAAGTCAGGGCAGGGTGCCCACCCATGATCCCAGTGGCTACCCCACAGCAATTTAACACTGGGGGCAACATTAATTGCTTTAAGGTGAGAGTTCCACCCCTATCTTGGTAGGAAGTCCTGCCTTAGAGAACTGCTGGCCAATCATGAGCGGTGGCCACTGCTGGGACTCCAGGCAGTCCAACTATACGGACGTAAGTCCGGGTCCTGGAGTCTTAGCAAGGAGTGCAAACCTAAACCCAGCAAGGTTCCAGAGGCCAGAGGGAGGGGGGAAATGACCTGGGGTGGGGGGCACATCCGAACACAGCACATGGTCAATATTGAGGTGATACAAGTTGGAAAATTGTGAAAAATTAGATTGATAGGTTTTTGGTGCTGAGGGTATTAAGAGATATGAAACCAAGACTGGTAAATAGAGTTAAGATGAAAATCAGCTATGATCTAATTGAATGGCGAAAGAGGCTCAACAGCCTATCTGGCCTCTTTCTTTTCTGATGTTCCTATGATTTTCCTGGCTACATGACAAAACTTCATGTGGACAATGCATCATCAAGTGAACCATGGGAGTTGCTGCAGAACAATGAAATAAAATCATGGAATTTGTTAACCTACAAAACACTCATGCTATATAATCACAGATCACCAGTATTGGCACTCAGAACTTGTCACCTGGCCAGTCAGTTAAATGAGGAGTGTCTGAAACAAAAAGCTAAAGGAGAGGGAGATATGAATAATATAACTTTTGGACATCATAAACCAAAAGTATCCTGCAGCACAATCATTTCTTTTGTTTCACTTATAACAATCAGTAAATTGTATTTCACCTGTACCAAAAATTGCAACCAGTTCATATCCAGTTATTGCAAATTCAGTCTAAGAGGTTGATCTCTTTCACTTGTCTGCTGCTATGGTCAGGCTCTTTCAAAGTCTTTCAAAAACAAACAGCAGTACTGTTTTTAACCACTCATTGCTGATCTGGTTAGTTAGTCCACTTCATCACAAACACACAGATATATATGGCAAGATTAGCAAATAAACTAAGCTGGGGAGAGAAGGAAAGTCAAGTCACCAATGAGATTCCACACATGGAGCAAGTTATGTGACTTAAATATGGAGTTCTATTGTGCAGTTCTACACAGCCATACCGTGAACCCATGTTAAAATGTCCAATCTAAAAATGATTACAATGAGACTTCCAGGCCTATGGTTCTTTGCAAACTAAAAACCCAAACTTAAATTCCAAAATCAAATCTAAACACAAGTTTCAAAACAGCGACACATGTATGCCTAGACTTTACAATATGTTATTTCAAATTATCCTCATGTTGGAATCTCGTTTCTCTAGATACCTTATAAATACCTAAACAAAAACTTACCTAAACCTATTTTGACTGGATGTTGTTAAACGCACTGTTCTCTTCCATACAGTTAACAGTTAAAACCACTGAGGCTGAGGAGCAGCAATTTTTTTTTTAAATGTGAAAGGAAATCATAACAATCTAACGAGGGAAAAGTAATGATTTCCCTCAGCTCACAGCATCATATGTAAGTGTCACAGAAGTTAATCAATTAAAGAGCGAGGTAAAAACTTCAGTATTCCATTTAAAATGTCAGCAATTGTAGTTTCCTGCTAAAATTAACAGCAATCCTCCCATAATCTGTGCATATAATCATATATATGTAATATATATTTACACATATATATATACACACATACATATACATGCACATAGTATGTGAATTAAATGCACAAACTGAAAATGTAATTTGCTATTCAAATGACAACAACCATTCAGAAAGTACAGATTAAATCAGAGCATCAGGGAAATAAATAAAAATCATTCCACTTATTGTTTGTTTTGTGTCCACTGGTTCAGAACATCCGTATAATTACCTATACTTTACCACACCATTTGGGAAAACTGAATGAACATTTGTGTTCTTCCAAAATATTAGCATAACACACTGAGTTTTAAGTACCATAATCCTGAAGTCCCTAGCAGCATACATATCATAGTCAGAATCTGCGCACACAGAAAAAGCACAGCAAACATTAATGCACATCAGATATTCGGATGTTAACCACACCCACATACAGTCATGAAGCACGCTACACCTGTGACAGTATTTGCTTTGGGCCCTCAATGCTTCATGCTAAACATATCCAAGTGTTTTTTTACTTTTACAGGTCATTTCAGTCACAATGCAACAGCCAATTATGGATTAGGTTTTACAAAATTATTATTCAGAAAACTGAATTCATATTTATGCTTATTATGTTTTGCAGATAACCAAAGCTGGTGATGCAGCATCACTCTGTTGGTATATGTACTGATTATGTAAGTCGCTGATTAAAAATGCTTATACAAAATAAACTGAAGAGTGGGACAAAACAGTTTTTTTAAAACTAAATAATCTAACCATGTGTTCAGCCTACCGGGTTTATAATTGTATCTTCAACACACACCTTAACCCCAGCCCACCCCACCCCCGCCCAACAGACCGTGGAAGGTAATGAGAGAGACTGTAGTCTAATACAGTGTAGTGGGAAGCTGTGTGTGTAACAGCTGAACAGCAAAGAAATCGGAGATGGATAAGTGTTTGTACTCGTTAAGTCCAAGATCTACATTAGGATCAGGCCTCTCGTTTTATAAAAAAATAATCATCTGGTAGAGGCGGGTTCCTGTCAGACGTGGCCTGAGCTACATCATTGGAATTAAGAGCACAGAATAGAAATGTATTGTTCTCATCGTTCTTCATTGTCCATTTAGGTTTTTATAACTAGAACTGTTAGAAAATTTTAAGAGCAATGAAAACACATACAATAAGGAGGTTGATTGACAAGTAATCACAACAGAACAGAAAACAACTACAGGCTTTTCGTTTCATCAAATTCATTTCAAATAAGCAAGGGGTCTGCTGAAAAATTGTCTATAAGTAAAATAACCAGCAGAAATGTGAGGGCGGGTCAGAAACCGGTAAAACACCTTCTGCATCACTGGGGGAAGAAATAAAAGGGAGGAGGGGAAACGTGTAAACATTCTCCTTACTTTAACATCGCCTCTTCCTTCTCCTCCTCCTCTCTCTGCCTCTCCAGCACGGCCATGATAATGCTCCTCTCCTCCTCGGTTAAGTGGCTCAGGTCCGGCATCTCGGGCATGGTGGGCGGCACGGCGGGTGGCCGTGGACCGCGGGGGCCCAGCGATGCCGACATCTTCCCCTCAGTATCAGCCAGTCCGTCCCCAAGGAAAACAAGCCGCTTCTCTGCTTGTTATTGTCAGGGAGGGGTCTCAGGCCAGCCAGTGCAGCCGGCCTCTCAACATCTTCTCCCCGCAGCCTCTCCGCTCCGCCATCCGCCCCAGCCGGCAGGAGCACCAGGAGCTGCTGCTCAACCTGCCCTCGAACCTTGGATGCTGGGCTCGCTTCGGCTGCTCCGCCCCGCCGCTGCCGCTGGAAAAGGATGGAGGGATAAGGAAGGGAGGGGTGGAGGGCGGAGGTGGAGTCTCCCGCTCTCTCTCTCTCTCTCTGCTGCTGTTACTCTGGATCAGCTCCGGAATTGAAGGGGAGGCGAGGGAGGAATGGCCGGACTCCCTCTAGCTCCACTCGACAGGGAGAATCACTTGACTCCTCCCAGCTTCTTCCAGCTCCACATCATTATCTGGTACACTCTTCAAGTCCCTAATCCACTGGGAAAGGTGCAGACATGACAGCAGGAGCAACAGGCAAACTGTCTTGTGATGGATTAAATTGAACGTTATTGATAAAGAAGATTCTCAATTGCTTAAAGACTGTGCCATAGCTCGTTTCATACTCAATGGAATGAAAGGTCCTGAGTCTAGACCAATCGAACCGCTCCCTCCCTCCCTTCATCTCATCTAGCCTGGCACACGACTTCAGCTTGATCTCCTCCAATTTTGACTCCAATACATTAACCTGATTGATCATCACAAATATTAGTATTTTATTTTTTTCTCTTTTTGTTTTAAATTGAGGTTTTGTTCATTAAAATCCATGTCCTTTTAAGTACTGCCTGACTAACCTTAGAATAACATTCTGTATTCACATTCTCCATGCTATATGCCGTTTAATAATTTACATTAGGTACCACTTTTCCTCGCCTCCAACCCCCACCACTAATCTTTTTAATTCCTCGAATCTTTCCTCATTTATGCAACATTATAAACCTTCAGCATAACCTTGGCATAGTTATACCCTATTATTCCAGGTATACAATTTCTATTTACTCTCTAATTGTTCCATAGAAGTTGCCACACTTCCAGCAAATTTTGTGTTCTAATTTTATAATAAACAGTTTCTTTTGACATTCTCCCAATGCAAACATTGCTTAACACAGGTATGAAAAGGAAATTTCAAACATAAACAAAGCTTAATTCCAATATTATTAAAAATTCAAAGTGAATTTGAAAATTCAGCACAGCCCTGATAACCTGAATACATATATTAAGCATTGGAACAAATGTTGACATCTCAACAGTCCTGATATAATGCAAATTGGATATAATTGTTTTAAGAGGATTATGTACAATCAAGATATGAATTTGATGACTTGAGTCTCATTAAGGACAGTTAACAAATTCCTTAATGAAGTTTCATGAATTTCCAACACTTTTCATTCAATGGTATTGCATGGTGATTTCAGCTGACTTCCTCAGGGTGCATAAAACATACTCATAATTATGCTTTGTAACTAACTGAAACTTGTAATTCATATAAATTAAACATATCATGCAATGTTTGAAATTTTATGGAATGGAATTCCACTTGTGAGGTGATTATGACTTCCTTACTTATGAGTTATGACAATTTTTGATTACAATCATGCTCCTGTTAGTTCTCATCTCTTAGGTTTGCCATGTTACAGAAAATGATCTCAGCCACAAAATGATTAATCTCAGAAACACTTTAAAATAAAGTAATGGAGCCCAGAATGGCAGTTCAAAGCTGATGTTTTAGACATGCAGCACTAGATGATTTGTTACATTTTTCCAATAGAACCCCTGGTGAAATTAATGTTATCCTACCTTCTGCATGGAATCATTAAATGCTATTTTCCTTATTGTGTAAAATTATTGCATTAGCATCACATTAGCTTGCTATGGAAGGATTTTTAAGTCCATTAGCTTTATAATACTAAAGATACACAGGAATTTGATCAACATTTCAAAGAAGAGGCTAATGTTTCAGGTCTAACCATTCAACAGTTAATAATAAAAGACAGTAAGACAGGAATAAAAATCCCACCTCTTTCTCAATACTACTGTCCTTTTTTTACTTTACTTCATATATGACAGTTTTTTAATATTTTAAATTTTGACAGTGTTTGATGGTAAAAGCAATTGGCAATTTGCTAGGCAACAGCCAGGCAGTAGTTTGCATTTCAGCATTTCTCATTGGATATTGATTGTCCCAGCATAAAGTAAGGAATGAGAAAAGGCAGTCTCACATGACTTGCATTCGAGATGTTTCTTACTCGCAAGAAGTACTTATCCTGATTAACACATCCTTCTAGTGATACAGCCAAGATTAGGAATTTGTCATGTTTTGAATTCTGAACACAACATACATTATCATCACTGATACACTGCATTCAAACATCTAGGTGTTGCAAGTCCTTCATTACTCTTTATCTAACTTTAAATAAAACCCAATAAGTCTACAGTTGTGATAGACCTACCTGCCATCTCATCATAATCCTTTATCCCTTCTCCAATAATGAATCGCTTATTGAAATAGTCTGTACAGTATGTTCAAGGCTTTCCATGGTTACTTTTTTCCATAATTCTAATAAACTTTTGTATTAAAGTGTTTCAACTGAGTTCTCCACTTGTTATCTTGTGCCCAATAGCATTTTAACTCTTTTTGCCGTAATGAATAATTTGTCTGGATCAGCTTGTCCAAATCCCTCTATTATCTTGAAAACTCAATTCTGTTTAGTCTCAATGCTAATAAAATTACTCCTTTTTTAACCTTTACTCACAAGTTAAGCTCTGAGTACAAAAATGGAGAAAGCCGTAAATGCTCTCTAGGTCATGTGGCATCTGTTGACAGATGGAGTTTTGAGTAGGGTTGTTTATTCAAACTGGATCTTCCCCAAACTAGTTGCTGCTGCCACAGATACTGAGTGGGACATAGTAGTATAGGGGTGAAATATAAGCTGGTTTAAGGTTGGAGGTGGGGGTGGGGGCAGAGAAGTGGGGGGGGGGGGGTTGTGGTTGTAGGGACAATCAAGCAGTGATAGGAGCAGATAATCAAAAGATGTCACAGACAAAGGAACAAAGAGGTGTTGAAGGTGGTGATATTATCTAAATGAATGTGCTAATTAAGAATGGATGGCAGGGTACTCAACGTACAGCTCTAGTGGGGGTGGGGTGGAAAGACTAGCAGGGCATAAAAGATTTAAAAATAATGGAAATAGGTGGGAAAAGAAAAATCTATATAAATTATTGGAAAAAAACAAAAGGAAGGGGGAAGAAACGGAAAGGGGGTGGGGATGGAGGAGGGAGTTCAAGATCTAAAGTTGTTGAATTCAATATTCAGTCCGGAAGGCTGTTAAGTGCCTAGTCGGAAGATGAGGTGCTGTTCCTCCTGTTTGCATTGGGCTTCACTGGAACAATGCAGCAAGCCAAGGACAGTTATGTGGGCAAGAGAGAAGGGTGGAGTGCTAAAATGGCAAACGTCACAGTCACAGTCCTCCACTTTAACTAGAATGTCTGCATCATCCTTCTCCTGGGTGAAGACAGGAGAACCCTGCGTACATCTTTGGCATCAACCCACACATTACCATGTATATCTCTGACAGGCCCTACCTTTTCCTTGGTTATTCTCTGGTGCTTAATGTACTGGTAAAACATCTTAGGATTTTCTTCAATTTTACCTGCCAGTATTTTTTTGTATCCTCTCTTTGCTTTCCTAATTTCCATTTTTACTTCACCCTGTACTTTCTATACTCCTCTAGGCTTTCTATAGTATTAAGTCTTTTGTGACTGTCATAAGCTTTCTTTTTCTGCTTTATCTTGGCCTGTATGCTTCTAGATAACCAAGGGCTCTAGATTTGGCAGTACTACCCTTTTTCTTTGTGGGGAAATGTCTACTGTGTGCCCATAGGATCTCACCTTTGAATGCCTCCCACTGATTTGACACAGCTTTTCCTTCTAATAGCTGTATCCAGACCATTCTTATCAACTCACCTTTCAGCTTTGTAAAATTTGTCTTCCCCCAACTTAGAACTTTTACTCCTGTTGTATATTTGTCCTTTCCCATAATGATGCCAAATCTAACTACTTTATAGTCACTATCTCCAAAATGGCCCCCCACTACTACTTCACCCACTTGCTCAGCTTCATTTTCCTAAGACTAAATCTAGAATAGTGCCCCCACTCGTTGGGCTTGTTATGTGCTGGCTAAGAAAGTTCTCTTGAATGCAGCTCAAGAATTTTGTGGCACTTGTACCCTTCACATGTTTGTATCCCAATTGAAATTAGGGTAGTTGAAATTCCCAACGATTACAACCCTATTGTTTTTGCACTCATAAATTTGTCTAGATATTTGCTCTTCTATCTCCCATCCACTAGTTGGGGGTCTATAGTACACTCCTAGCAGTATGGCTGCTCCATTTTTATTTCTGAGTTCAACCCATATGGCCTCATGTGATGGTTCATTTAGTATATCATCCCTCCTCACAGCTATAATTGATTCCTTAACCAATAATGCTACAGCCCCACCTTTTTTATTCCCCTCCCTATCCTGCCTGAAAACTCTATATCTTGGAATGTTGAGCTGCCATTCTTGCCCTTCTTAAGCCAAGTTTCCGTTCTAGCGGATATCATGCTGTCATGTGTCTATCTGTGCCCTCAGCTCATTGGCTTTATTTACTATGCTCCTTTCATTTACATATATACCTTTTAACACTGCCAAATTCCTATGCTGTACACTTTTTAATCTGTGCTGCTTCTGTCTTTTAGAGTCACTCACTCACTAATTCTCTGTCTCCTGTTCCCTGCTCTGAATCTGTCCTCAGGTTCCTATCCCCCTGCCAATCTAGTCTAAACATAGCCCCCCCCCCACCCCCCCCACCCCAATTTGCTTCCCTTGCATTAACTTTATTTTACTTTGGTTTACATATGCAACTTTATTTTACCTGGCCATGACTTAACTTTATTTCCCTACTGCTTGTGTTTCTTTGTTAAATGTAAGTAGCCCCTTCTTTTAAAAATAATGTGCACCCCAGGCTTCGGGTCCTCTTCTCACACTCTTATCTTGGTGCTGCTAACTGCCAGTTCCAGGGTTCTCCTCTCACACTCTCCTCTAGGTGCTGCTGACTGCCTGTCCCAGGGTTCTCCTCTCACACTCTCCTCTAAATGCTGCTGACTTCCTGTCACAGGGTCCTCATCTTGTGCTCTCCTCAGAGGTTCAATGATTTCTCTATCCTTGTATTTTAATTTTGCAAGTGCTGACCTGAGTATCAGTTTAGTCCCATCTGGACCTTGTAACTGGATGGATGTTAACTGCAGTATAATATGCTTAAGTCACTTTACTTGTCAGGTAAGATTAAAACACCCACCTGTGTCTAATTTTAAACTCTGTGGGGTGTCAATCCACTTCAAGTTCAATGCTCCAATATTTATTTTCTGATTCATTTACTTGCCCCAGGAAAGTTATTTCATTTTCTGTGGTTCTTCCACTTCTTGTGCATGGTTTAGCTTCAATATCTTTTCCTTCTTTTTGCAGACTACCTGTGTTTTAGACTGGCAAACAATTTTAAAATATCCTTTTGTTGAGACGTTCTGCTTTCCCTGCTGGGCATTCTTCTGGCTTGTGCAGGTTCTTCCTGCCATATGGAGAGCATTTAAAGATGGTGGTTGGTGCGCTTCTCCCTGATTTCATGGGCTTCTGTTCTGGTGCCCTTTTCCTTTTGTGTTTTATATACTGAATGGACTCACTCATTCATTTCCATTGCTTTCTGAGCTCAGTTTGCCTTGCGATTTGTACTGCCTTGATTAGAATTAATCTTCTCTCATTTGCAAGAAATCTGATAGAGTTTCATCTGATAGAGTTTCACAAATCAATTCATCCCTCAATATTCTGCAGTCTCAATTTTCTGCCAGCCTGTAGAGATCGTTGATGAACAAATTCATGCTTTTGCCCGGTCTTTGCTTTCACTTGTTAAATTTTGCCCTTTCTATAATTAATTTATAGAATTATTACAGAATTATTATAGAAATTATAAGTTCTTGAACATTGAAATATGAATCAAATGCTTGGAGGGCTTCCTCGCAAGAACTTGAAGTCTCATCAACTCCCTGCCTCACTATTACATTGTCAGCAATAGCTCAAACTGCATAGCATAAAGTACTAAGCTGATCCTTTGTTCCTTTTTGTGCAAACCAGAAGTGCTTCTATATCTGGTAAATCTCTTACCCTAGTTGCCCAATTCTGAGCCTGTTTGAGCCATCAGCACTCCAGAAAGATTCTGGGAGTGGTAGTGTGCATTCCATGCTTGTACCAAGCTGCTGCTTCACTGGTGTTGCTTGTTGACTCTTGCCTGCTGTCCAGATTCTGGGTCTGTGTCTCAGTTTGCATCTGCTGCACCTATGATGCTCCGACTTTTTTGCTGAGTCTTCAATTAGTTCCTTTCGTCCTTCTTTCTGTTGACTTGCCAAGTCTGTAGCTGCTTCTTGGAGGTTTTTCTCATTGTCCAGTGCCACTATGTTTTGTTGTGTGTTTGTGGTTTGTCTATTCTCCCAAAGTAAACTGCTTAAGACTGCAGTTTGTTAAAATCATTATTATTTATTTACAGCTCCATGTACATCTCAAGAACTCTGCATGAGGTTGGAACTTCTCTTCCCTCCAGATCTCTGTTACTCAGTCATGTGGTATTACCTCATAGTTATATCAACATCAGGTGCTTCTGATGTTAACCTTTTACTCTACACTCAGCATCACAGATGCCATGCCTTCAGCCTATTCTATTCACTCCATGTGATATCAAGAAATGGCTGCTGCAAAAGCTATGGGCCCTGACAATATTCTGGCAATAGTACTGAAGACTTGTGCTCCAGAACTTGCCCGACCCTAGCCAAGCTGTTCCAGTACAGCTACACCACTGGCATCTACCCAGCAATATGGAAAATTGACCAGGTATGTCCTGTACACAAAAAGCAGGACAAATCCAACTGGACTAATTGCTGCCCCATCAGTCCACTCTCCATCATCAGCAAAGTGCTGGACAGTGATCAATAGTGCTATCAAGCAGCACTTACTCAGCAATGACTGTTCATTGACGCTCAGTTTGGGTTCTGCCAGGCCACTCAGCTCCTGAACTCATGGACAAAAGAGCTAAACCCCAGAGGTGAGGTGAAAGTGACTGCCCTTGCCATGAAGGCAGAATTTGACTGAGTGTGGCATCAAGGAGCCCTAGCAAAACTGGAGTCAATGGGAATCAAGTGGAAAACTGTCCACTGGTTGGAGCTATACCTAGCAGAAAGAAAGATAGTTGTAGCTGCTGGAGGTCAATCATCTCATTCCGAGGATATCACTGCAGGAGTTCCTCAGGGTAGTGTCCTAGGCTCAACCATCTTCCACTACTTCATCAATGACCTTCCCGTTGTATGATGTTGTGTGCATCTGCATGCCATTGTAATGTAAAGGTGCTCGGTACCACAAGGTGCGACCGGAGAATAACACTGCCCACAGTATGATGTACAGAGTCACATGATAATAGACTCAGAGAACAGTCTAGACAGAAAACTCCAGAAGCAGCATACCTGCCTGGCAACAGCACCATGCAAGATTTAACCTGGGGTCTGTAAATAGTTAAAGATTACCAATAAAGAGCTCATGTTTAAACATTAAAATCTCAAGACTCTCTCATCAATGAGGCACATTGGCTAACACTATAATACAACGCTTCCCTTCATCATAAGGTCAGAAGTAGAGATGTTCGCGAATGAATGCACATTGTTCAGCACCATTCACGATTGCTCAGATACTGAAGCAGTCCATGTCCATATGCTGCTAGACCTGGACAGCATACAGGCCGGGGCTGATAAGTGACAAGTAACATTCATGACACACAAGCGCCAGGCAATCACCATCTCCAATAAGAGAGCATCTAACCATTGCCCCTTGATGTTCAATGTCTTACCATCATTGAATCCCCCAATATCAACATACTGGGAGTTACTATTGACCAGAAATTGAACTGGACTAGCCAAATAAATACTGTGGCTACAACAGCAGGTCAGAGACTGGGAATTCTGCAGAGAGTAACTCACCTACTGACTCCCCAAAGTCTGTCCACAATCTACAAGGCACAAATCAAGAGTTTAATGGAACACTTTCCACTTGCTTGGATAAGTGCCCCTCTAAAAGCACGCAAGATGCTCGACACCATCCAGTACAAAGCAGCCTGTTTGATTGGCACCCCGTTCATCACCTTAAGCATTCACTCCCTCCACCACTGATTCACGGTGGCAGCAGTGTATACCATCTACAAGATGCAATGCAGCAATGCACCAAGGTTCCTTCAGCAGCGCCTTCCAAACCCATGACCTCTACCATCTCAAAGGGAAAGGGCAGCAGATGCGTGGGATCATCACCAATTGCAAGTTCCCCTCCAAGCCACTCGCCATCCTGATTTGGACTATATTGCCATTCCTTCACTGTTGCTCGGTAAAAATCCTGGAACTCTCTTCTTAACAGCTCAATGAGTGCACTGAGACCACATGGACTGCAGCATTTCAAGAACATGGTTCATCACAACCTTTTCAAGGTCAATAAGGGATGGGCAATAAATGCTGGCCCAGCCAGCAACGCCAACATCCCATGAAATAATAAAATTTAAAAATACAATTTATCAGCAAAATTGAGCCCAAGAGAGCTCAGAAAACTCTGGATTTTTGAGAAATGAGTCCATCTTGGTGCAGCAGGTCTAAAGATGGTGTCACCTCCCGTCGTCCCTTGTTTCTCTTTTTGTCAATATGTTCTGCTTTGGTGTGAAATGCTTGTAACCCAGTAAACACAGTCAGACTCCTGGACTGGAAGAACAGCTTTCTTGCTGGAGACAAGAGTTTTGGTCCTGGTAGCCTACATTATCTCCAATGGAATCCTGCACATGATTGGCAAGTGTTTTTGTTGGTTTGAGGTCGGTTTGAGCATTTGTAAACTGCCATGCTGCCCAGAGTGTTCATTACCAATATTCCTGGCATATGAACCAGAAAATTATGTTTAGAAAAAAGATGCTGCTGTTCAGAGTGCAGACATAATATTTATTGTCAAATATTTTGAAACAACTACAATCTGCCACGTTGGTTTAAAATTGGCCATTTCAATTTTTGACTTTTTGCGGTTCTGTAAATTTAATTATAGTAATGCTATTGTTAAAGAAAGGCTTGCATTTGGAAAGCAATCTACTTGACCAGCTGACATCTCAAAGCACTTCACAGATTATGAAGTATTTTTGAAGCGTTGTCACTGTTGTGATATAGAAAACGCAGCAGCCAATTTTGTACACAACAAAGTCCCACAGGCAGCAATGTGGTAATGAGCAGATAATCAGTTTTTATGATCTAGATTGGGGGATAAGTATTGTCCAGGATACCAGGGATAACTCCCCTGCTCTTCTTTAAAATAGTGCCATGAGGTCCTTCGCATACACACAAGTAGGCAGATGGGGTCTCAGTTTAACCTCTCACCTGAAAGATGGCACCTCCAACAGTGCAGCACACCTGAAGTGCTGTACTGGAGATTAAACAAATTTTAAAAAATCTGATCTCATGCAGGAGAAAAACGTATAACATTCTGACAGGGATGAACAGGCTTGATGCAGGGATTTGTTTCCTTTGGCTGGGGAGGTGTCTAGAACAAGGGGTCACAGTCTCAGGATACAGAGTAGACCCTTTAGATCTGAGATGAGGAGAAACCTCTTCACTCAGAGGTTGGTGAGCCTGTGGAATTCTCTACCGCAGAAGGCTGTGGAGGCCAAATCACTGAATATAGTTAAGGAGGAAATAGATTTCTGGGACTCTAAACAAGTCAAGGGGTATGGGGGGAGAGTAGGAGTATGGCACTGAGATACAGGGTCAGCCAGATAATATTGAATAGTGGAGCAGGCTCGAAGGGCTGAATGACCTACTCCTGCTCCTATTTTCCATGTTTCAATGGGTACAAGTCCGTGTTAGACAATGTAATCACCATTATGTCAGCTTTCATTTTGTAATACTCCTTCTACCAGCTTATATTTCATCTCATTTCTCTATGCCTTAGTTCTGATGAAGGGTCATACGGACTCGAAATGTCAACTGTATCTCTCTCTGCAGATGCTGTCAGACCTGCTGAGTTTTTCCAGGTATTTTTGTTTTTGTTCATTTTGTAAGATCTGCCACTGAACAGTTTCTGACTTAAGTAGTCACTCTGAAACTGTTCAAAAACAATCACCTGACATTCAAGGAATAAACTACTGTCCACACTTTTGGGTATTTCTTACAACGTGGCAATGATCTTTTTTAAAAACAGCTTAAAACATTGGAATAATCTGTAAAAGCAGATTTGAAGCAACTGGCGATGACCTTGAACACATATCTTTAGTTCACATTGAGCAGCAAAATGAGAAGCTAATTTCTAATTTCCTCCCTCTACCCCTATCGCTTGTAGATGAGGGCGATGATGCCTTTCCTCATGGATTCTGACATGTTGCTGGCCAGAAGTATACTCTTGTCAACCAGCAGGTCTGGGCTGATCCAGTCCCACAGAGTTGATGTCTAGGGCAGTCACTCTCACCTCACCTCAGGAGTTCAGCTCTTTTGTCCATGTTTGGACCAATACTGTAATGAAGTCAGGAGCTGAGTGACCCTAGCAGAAGGCAAACTGAGTGTCAGTAAGCAAGTTGTTGCTGTGCAAGTGCCACTTGATAGCACTGTTGACAACATGTCTCATCATTTTGCTAATGACTGAGGGTAGACTGATGGTAATTGACCAGGTTGGATTTGTCTGTTTTTTATGGACAGAGCTAACCTGGACAACTTTCCACATTGCCAGGTAAATGCCAGTGTTGTAGCTGTACTGTAACAGCTTGGTTAGGGACTGGGCTGCTGGAGATTCTTCTTGACGTTCACCCCATCAACTACAGCAGGAACAGGTTCTGCATCCTTTTCTGGAGTCAGCACATTTGCCCTTGTTTCTATCTCACCTCCTGAACACCTTTGAGTATGAAGTGTCTCTTGCTGTTTACCTTGACTGCTTCCCAGCAGTGCGTCAGGGACTCAAAAACATTTTCATGGTTCTCCAACCTTTGTAATCCCTTTTGAATTCCTCAATGAGTTCTATGGTTTAAAATCTCAAGTTCAGCTCCCAGATCCCCTCTGCCACCCCCAATCATCCTGTAGGTGACAGTTGGCCTAACTGTGAATGATCAGGATACTGTTTTGAGGCTATGCCCCTTTATTTTTGAAATTATGATTTTTCAACTTTCAACTGACTGTAAATTTTGCAATTTGAACTGAGACAGAACCATTTGCTTAAAAATGCAAGGCCACATTCCAAGATGAAGGTGAGAAACCAGCAATCACCCTCAGGGGATTGTGAAAAGAGAGATGTTTCCAGATGCAGATCGACACTCACAAGTGTCCAATGAAGAGACATTAAAAAATGCAAAGTACTGGCTATTGAAACAATGGCATCCACAGACAGACACACCCAAAACTTCTCGGAAATACACAATGGGTGAAGTATTTCAAGGCAAGGCTGCCTGGCCACTAGACAGAGATTGCAAGTGACACAGGCATTGTCCAGAAAGTCCTCATACCCCGCTTCCTGTAAGGACTCCATCTCATTCTCTCATTTCCTTCACCTCCGTCGCATCTGTTCCAATGATGCTACCTTCAAAAACAGTTCCTCTGACATGTCCTCCTTCTTCCTTAACTGAGGTTTTCCACCCACGGTCGTTGACAGGGCCCTCAACCGTGTCCGGCCCATCTCCCGCGCATCCGCCCTCACGCCTTCTCCTCCCTCCCAGAAACATGATAGGGTCCCCCTTGTCCTCACTTATCACCCCACCAGCCTCCGCATTCAAAGGATCATCCTCTGCCATTTCCGCCAACTCTAGCATGATGCCACCACCAAACACATCTTCCCTTCACCCCCCACTATCGACATTCCGTAGGGATTGCTCCCTCCGGGACACCCTGGTCCACTCGTCCATCACCCCCTACTCCTCAACCCCCTCCTATGGCACCACTCCATGCCCACGCAAAAGATGCAACACCTGCCCCTTCACTTCCTCTCTCCTCACCGTCCAAGGACCCAAACACTCCTTTCAAGTGAAGCAACATTTCACTTGCATTTCCCCCAACTTAGTCTACTGCATTCGTTGCTCCCAATGTGGTCTCCTCTACATTGGAGAGACCAAACGTAAACTGGGCGACCGCTTTGCAGAACACCTGCGGTCTGTCCGCAAGAATGACCCAAACCTCCCGGTGGCTTGCCATTTTAACACTCCACCCTGCTCTCTTGCCCACATGTCTGTCCTTGGCTTGCTGCATTGTTCCAGTGAAGCCCAACGCAAACTGGAGGAACAACACCTCATCTTCCGACTAGGCACTTTACAGCCTTCCAGACTGAATATTGAATTCAACAACTTTAGGTCGTGAGCTCCCTCCCCCATCCCCACCCCCTTTCTGTTTCCTCCTTCCTTTTTTTTCCCAATAAATTATAAAGATTTTGCTTTTCCCACCTATTTTTTTTTTAAATTTTTAAAAAATCTTTTATGCTCTCCCCACCCCCACTAGAGCTATACCTTGAGTGCCCTACCATCCATTCTTAATTAGCACATTTGTTTAGATAATATCACCAACTTTAACTCTAACACCAATGTGTTCTTCTGTACTATTGTTGTTGACATCTTTTGATGATCTGCTTCTATTACTGCTTGTTTGTCCCTACAACCACACCCCCCCTCCACTTCTCTCTCTCTCTCTCCGCCCCCCACACACACACCTTAAACCAGCTTATATTTCAACTCTTTCTTGGACTCGAACACAAGTTCTGTCGAAGGGTCATGAGGCCTCGAAACGTCAACTCTTTTCTTCTCCACCGATGCTGCCAGACCTGCTGAGTTTTTCCAGGTAATTCTGTTTTTGTTATTGTCCAGAAAGTGTTCAGCAGAAGAAACAGCCTGAAGACTGCTCTCTCTTTTGGTATAAAAGAAGCCAATTCTACCAGGAACCTACCAGCAAACTGAGGTCTCGTAATAATTGCATCATTTTCTATATCTGACCACATTCAAGAAACCAGCTAATCTAAATTGGCTACAAAATTTAAAATCTATGCCTCAAGGACAATCAAAGGACACTTCTTTACCTTTTTTTTATTAGACTTTAATTCCCCTTATTTCTGATACCTGTGTGTGTGTCTGTGTGTCTGTGTGAGAATGTGTTTGTGTGTGTGTGTGTGTGTGTCTGTGTGCGGGTGTGTCCATGTATTTTGCATTTGAGCATGTATGTGTGTTTGTGTCCATGTGTTTACATGTGTGTGTGTGTGTGTGTGTGTGTGTGTGTGTGCGCCCTAATTATTGCATGAGGCTGAATGTTTGATGTTGCATTTTTATTAATTTTCTCAGTTTAGCGGTTAATAAATTTGCTTTTTGACTCAAAAAACCTTATTTGATTGGTTCCTTATTGCTCACAGCTTAAATAGTTAAATATATTTTGATTTGGAAATGATGTATACTTGTGATAAAGAAATAAACCTTTGTTGTGACCGACTGAGGAGGTTGAATGGAGGGGAGCTAGTTCACTCCTTCTCACCTGGTTATAATAACACAAACAGGAATCTATAAATACATTTGATTCTGAATATACAGGGAATTTGGGCTTAAATTGCCCCTTAAGTTGGGTGAAGAAGGTGCTGGCTATTTAGCCTTTACATTATTTAAATTCACCACTTCAAAGATACATTATCCACCCATCCCAAAATACAATGGTGAATGAAATAATAGGACATTGGTATGGCATGAGATTAAATACGTTATTTGAAATGATTTTACTTGTATTTTCTATCAATTATTTATAGAGATTTTGTAAGTAGAACTCTATCACATTCTTTTCATCTGGAACCACATTACCCAGTCCCCAGGCCCCACTCAATCTCAATAGGTTTATAGCTGCAAAAAGTTTGAACACTTGACCTTATCTGGGAAGAGATAGTCACATGGTTCATTCTAGCGTGTTGGTTGGATGTGTGTTTAAATTATTTGTTTGAGGTTTCTCCTGATTGTTTGCTGAACTCCAAAAAAATTGAATAAAAGATGTTCTCCTGAGGTTGCTTGATGTTGAATTTAGGAAAGACCACAGCTAAATTCAAACCATAATATGCTGTGACCCACTTAAATGTGTAAATGGGAATTGTCCCTGAATCAATGTATCCCAGTTTACTCAGTCAAATGAAGGGATGCTAATGGCAAGGAAATGTAAGAGAATAGACTATCATGCAAAACTACTTCCATCAGTCAGAAGGCAGATATAGACATGCCAACTCTCAACATCTCATAAATCAGAGTCAAATTCTTAAAAATCAAAGATTTGGCATAAAAATCTTGTGTTTCTATTTTTTCAGACATAAACCAATATGGATTGATAATTGGTTTATAAACTTCATTTGAGGATTTTTTGTAACAATGTTCACCGTAGCTCTGAGAAATTTATCTGTTAAAAGATAATTCTCTGGAAATATAGTACAAGTTATTCCAGGAAAATTAGAAAAAAACTTTTATTTATCATGACCTTTGGGCATCTTAATTTATACAGATTAAATTAAGACCTGCACTCTACTTAACAGGAAGATCTCTGAGAGCCTCTCACTACTCAGGGATGGAATCGCCTATGTTCAGGGCAGTGGGGGTGAATGCTTGTCTCATCAACTTGGATCAGGAGAAGGCCTTTAACAGAATATTGTACAACTACATGATGGATGTGCTCTCCATAATGGGGTCTGGATAAGGAAACTGCAATTGGATCCAATTGCTCTACACAAAACATCAGTAGTGCAGTTTCAATCAACGGGTGGGAATCGGAAAGTTTTTCGATCAAATCTGGATTCAGGCAGGGCTATCCTCTCTTCCCTGTCCTATTCATGTGTTGTATTGAATGTGTCCATCAGGAAGGATGTGGTCATAAGACGGGTGACAATCATAGGAGCAGGGGCACTCAGGTCAAAGGACAGTGTCAGCGCATTCTGCTTGGATCTGCTGTCAGCATGCAGACAGATAAGCATGTGTGAGAATTTCAAACTGGCCTCAGGAACCAAAGTAAATCATGGCAAGAGTGAGGTCATGTTCTTTGGGAACTGGACATTTGATCCTTTGCTGTCAGAAGGCTTTCAGGAGATATTCAAAAGGCTTTTGATGAGGTCTCACTCAGCAAGTTAGTAAACAAAATTAGAGCACGTGGGATTGGAGGTAATATAGTAATACCGGGAATATTACAGGTAATATCTGTATATAATATATACAGACAGTAGGAATAAATGGATCATTCTCAGGTTGGCAGGCTGCTACTAGGGGGATACTGCAAGGATCAGTGCTGGACCATAGCTGTTCACAATCTATATCAATGATTTGGATTTGGGGAACAAATGTAATATTTCCAAATTTGTTGATGACACAAAACTAGGTGGGAGTGGGAGTTGTGAGGAGGATGCAAGGAGGCTTCAAGGGAACTTGGACAGGCTTGAACATGGCAGATGGACTATAATATGAATAAGTGTGAAGTTCTACTTTGGTAGAAAAAACAGAAAGGCAGGAGACTTTCTTAAAGGGCGAGAGATTGGGAAGCGTTGATGTCCAAAGGGACCTGGGTGTCTTCATGAGTCACTAAAAGTTAGCACGTAGGTGCAGCAAGGAATTATGAAGGCAAATGGTATGTTGGCCTTCATCACAAGGGGATTTTAGTACTTGAGTAAAGATGTCTTGCTGCAGTTTTAGAGCCTTAGGGCCGCATCTGGAGATCTGGAGGACTGTGCACAGTTTTGGTCTTCTTATTTAAGGAAGGATATACTTGCCATAGAGGGAATGCAATGGAGGTTCAACAGACTAATCCCTGGGATGGCAGGATTGTCTTATGAGGAGAGATTGTGGAGACTGGGCCTGCATTCTCTAGAGTTGATAAGAATGAGAGGTGACCTCACTGAAGCATACAAAATTCTTACAGAGCTTGACAGGGTAGATGGAGGAAGGATGTTTTCCCTGGCTGGTGGGTCTAGAACCAAGGGACACAACCTCAGAATAAAGGGCAGGTCATTTATGACAGATTAGGAGGAATTTTTTCACTCAGAGGGTGGTGAATCTTTGGAATTCTCCACCCCAGAGGGCTATGGAAGCTCAATCATTGAGCATGTTCAAGACAGAAATTGATATATTTCTAGAGATTAATGACATCACAGGATATGGGAAAATGATATTGACGCAGCTGATTATCCATGATCTAATTGAATGGCATATCATGCTCAACCAGCTGAATGGCCTCCTCCTGCTCCTATGCTCCTACTACCTGAGGGTGCTTGGGATATGGTTCAGAGGGGCTGGAGCATGTACCAAAAACTGGAAGGAGAAAATAGTTCTGGTGAAACAGAAACTAGGCATGTGGGAGCAATGCTCCTTCTCCATTGTGGGTAGGAACCTGGTCATCAGGTGCAAGGAGCTCTCGATGTTTCTGTACTTTGTGCAGATTTGGCCCATACTCCATTCCTGGGCCATGGTAGTCACCTGAGCCATTCTTTTGTTTTCTCCAGAGATTGAAAATTGACTGTATCTGCAGGAATGTGATGGACAAATCTCTAGACAAAGAGGGAGAAAGCATACCCATGCCCTCATCCTGATGACCACCTTTGTGTGCAAGCTATGTGTAGATCCTTGGTACCCAAACACCAAGTGTCTACAACTATCACTACTTGCTGAGCTTCTACTTGTCCCTGGTGTTGCGATGGATGGATCTGGCCACATTGCTGCGGGATGCTTCATTCAGTTGGACCTGTACTTCAAGGAAAGGTTTATGCAGAAAAACATCTTTGACCACAAGTCCACAGTGGTCCACAGGTAACATCCTCGAGGCCTGCGGGAAATGAGATGGTGGATCATGTTGGATAGTTCCCTGAGCAGACTGTCAATGTTATTTGGCAGAATGCCTCATTGCCAGAACTTTCAAACAAGCACCAAACTTGGCTGGCAGTGAGAAGAGCTCTCCCCGTCAGATCCCTCCTGCATGATTGGAGTCTCATTCCCTTGAGGTTGCTGTGGTGGGCAAGAGACCATTGTCCACCTCCTTCTGGAACATACAAAGAAGGTCTGGAGAGAGATGCAGTGGTTTTTGTCAAGGTTCATCTCAGGCAGTTCTGCAATGTAGGACTCTGTGTTCTATGGCTGTTCCCACAAATGCACACTGAGACAAACATCAACTGCAGCTAGAGGGCCATCAACTTGGTGAAAGGTGCTCTTTGGTCTGCCCAAAACTTGCTGTCCATGTTCAAGCATTGCAGACTAGCATATTCCAAGGTCCAGAGCCAGCTGCTGAGAGCTATATTAAAGACTGGGGCCTCTCCCACAAAGGCTCAATGAGGAAAGGACCATTCAGGCATTTTACCTCGAGGGGCTGCAACTGGATAAAAACCCCTTGGGCTGTATGTTTGACATGTAATGAGTATTGTAATTTATACAAATTCTTTCATGGGATGTGGGCGCCACTAGCTAGGCCAGCATTTATTGCCCTGAGAAGGTGATGGTGAGCCACCATCTTGAACCACTGCAGTCCATGTTGTGTAGGTACACCCACTTGTTGGGAAGGGAGCTCCAGGATTTTGACTCTGTGACATTGAAGGAACAGCGATATATTTCCAAGTCAGGATGGTGAGTGGCTTGAGGGGAACTTGCAGGTGGTGGTGTTCTCATGTGTCTGTTATCCTTGTCCTTCTATTTGGTAGCAGCCCTGGGTTTGGAAGGTGCTGCCTGAGGAGCCTTGACTGTATTGACTGTAATTGTATACGTAGTGAGTAACATACAGTATTGGGTAAAACTGATTTGATTTGCACTTTATATCATGTCAACTTTGAACAGTCATGTAATGTACTTTTATAAAGTGCATGAATCAAGTATGTTTTGGAAAGGAAACAAGCATATTGAAAACGTTTGGCAGATTTAAACGGGAGCTGTTATCATCAGGAGAAAATCTGTAAAAACATATTTTAAGCATTGATGCACGTTTACAACTCGTTTCAAACTATACGTTTGTGTTTCCTTAAGAGTGAGGCGCATCGAAATAGTTCACAGTGTCAAATCAAAATCCCTCATGTCTGAGACTCGGTAGCTTTTTAACCAGCACCTTGCATTGAAATAGTTAAAGTATTCCATACTGAAACACTGCTCTTACGAAACCAATGAAGACTTTCTGTGCGGAAAATTCTCTCGAGTGTCGACAATCAAAAGCTGAATAAGACGGTGATGGGTTGCCGCTGCTTTGAGAAGTGATCCTGGTTCAGTACAGACAACACTGGCTGCGTGTATTGTCAATTACTGCTGCCTGTAAAACTGTAATGAGTATCACAATTCACTTGTCATTCACTTTTCTAGTATCCTATATGCCAAGGATTAGTATTTTTGCAGATTTAATTTTCTTCGATGCAAGTTATAACATTGCTTTTCGCACCGTTGCCTCCTGATGATAACTAGGTTTTAACCAGTATTCCTATCCAACCTTTCTTTTCGTTGACATCTGAGACTTGTATTATAAGTAATCTGACAGCAACAGGACTCTTACAATTCCGGGGTTTTGCCTGTGCGAGACACAGCATAAGTTTTGGCGGGATTTAGAATCTGTCCCACCTATACATCATTTGCAAGTTTCCTCATCATCATAGTTATGAACAATTCAGTCAACTTATTTGATTGACATTTCTATGTACAAGCCTGATAAACAAGAAATTCCAGCTCGGTAGGTCTGCCTTCAAATGTTTCACATTTACATCGCGTTCGGAGAATTGCTGCAGGTCTCCGGGCTTCGGAAGAAAAGATTTTTATTCACTCTTCGAATTTAATTTATGTGTTACTTCAGAGATTGCCAAGCCCAGACCTCAGCAATCAAGTTAGTGTAACTGTGGCTTAATAACACATGAGCCGAGCTTCATTTCAGCGAAGTACTTCAGGCACAGATAGAGGCCAAGGTTATTGTTTTATATTTGTAAGCTGAACGAGTGCAGCAGTTTATTTCCGCGATTCAAGTGTTTCAGCACCACAGACAGCGCTCGACTCCCCCGCCCTGTTTTAACTCATTTCTTTGTCGATTCCCATCTCCAGTTCCAACAGTTCAGTTTACAGGACTTTCTTTAAAGGGCCAACTTGTGTTGTTAACTAGACTTGCCCTTGGGTCTGCACGTGACGTCCTAGAGGCCCCGTGGGAAAAGGAGATGGTGGATCCTGTCCAGTGGTTCCCTGAGCAGACTGTCAAAACCATTTAGCAGAATGTCTCATCACCAGAATGTTCAAACAAGCACCAAGACCTAGCTTGGCTCGTGGTGTGAGAAAGGTCCTCCCCATCAGATCCTTCCTACCTGCCTGGAGTCTCACCTCCTCCGCACTTTTCTCATGAGGTAGTTGTGGTGGGCAAGAGAATGTGCCTTTGCAAAGAAGGTCTGGAGAGAGATAAATTGGCAGAATTTTCCATTCCCCTGGCATCGGGTGTTATGACAGGCATGAGCAGACAACCTGGCAGGAAGCCAAAAATCATTTTCATGTTGTGGTGAAATACATTTACATCTGTCTGCTCTGCCATTCGATGGTTAGCCACGTTTCCTGCCGTCAGACGTCAGAACCTCATTGCAATACATCTGCGTATCATTATAAGGCCAGCCCACCAGAATCATCCCTCCATGCTGGATCATCTGGGTACATTGGTGTTTTATGACAGCATTTATAAGGTGTACACCTGACAAGCTACACTTCGAGAGGATCTCGGAGATGAGTGCGCAGTAATGTTGTGCAGCACTCACAAGCATCGACCATGGGACCTCCAGGTGGGGGCACGGTGCATTCAGGCGAGGTCACAGGCAAGTTGCCTTTTCTCAGCTGGCTGACAGTGCGGTGCTGGGGCAAGGGCTACACTGCGGTTGAGGCAAGTTGGGGAGGACAAGGTCTATACAGTGGTTAAGGTGACTTGGGGGGACAAAGGCTGTGCTGTGCTTGATGGTGGTTCACAAGCACATGCTGGGGGAGAGGGAAGTAGCCACACATTAGGGAAACTTGTATAAAGTGACCATTCCTCCACAGCTGAGACAGTTCAGATGCAGCCACATTGACATGCTTGGAAAACAAAAACAGAATTACCTGGAAAAACTCAGCAAGTCTGGCAGCATCGGCGGAGAAGAAAAGAGTTGACGTTTCGAGTCCTCATGACCCTTCGACAGAACTTGAGTGAGTCCAAGAAAGAGGTGAAATATAAGCTGGTTTAAGGTGTGTGTGTGGGGGCGTGGGGAGGGGGGGGTGGGGAGAGAGAGAGAGAGAAGTGGAGGGGGTTGGTGTGGTTGTAGGGACAAACAAGCAGAAAGGGGTCAAGGAGACTACATTGGAGAGACCAAACATAAACTGGGCAACCACTTTGCAGAACACCTGCGGTCTGTCCGCAAGAATGACCCAAACCTCCCTATTGCTTGCCATTTTAACACTCCACCCTGCTCTCTTGCCTACATGTCTGTCCTTGGCTTGCTGCATTGTTCCAGTGAAGCCCAACGCAAACTGGAGGAACAACACCTCATCTTCCGACTAGGCACTTTACAGCCTTCCGGACTGAATATGAATTCAACAACTTTAGGTCTTGAGCTCCCTCCTCCATCCCCACCCTCTTTCTATTTCCCCCTTCCTTTTGTTTTTTTCCAATAAATTATATAGATTTTTCTTTTCCCACCTATTTCCATTATTTTAAATATTTTTAAAATCTTTTATGCTCCCCCCACCCCCACTAGAGTTATACCTTGAGTGCCCTACCATCCATTCTTAATTAGCACATTCATTTAGATAATATCACCAACTTTTAACTCCTATGTGTTCTTTTGTTCTGTTGTTTGTGACATCTTTTGATGATCTGCTTCTGTCAGTGCTTGTTTGTCCCTACAACCACACCAACCCCCTCCACTTCTCTCTCCACACCCCCCCCCCCCCCCACACACACACCTTAAACCAGCTTAAACCAACAAGAGAGAATCCAACCATTGCCCCTTGATATTCAATGGCATTACCATCACTGAATCCCCCATTATCAAATCCTGGGGGTCACCATTGACCAGAAACTGAACTGGACTAGCTATATAAATACTGTGGCTACAAGAGCAGGTCAGAGGCCAGGAATCATGCAATGAGTAACTCACCTCCTGACTCCTCAAAGCCTGTCCACCATCTATAAGGCACAAGTCAGAAGTGTGATGGAATACTCCCCACTTGCCTGGATGAGTGCAGCTCCCACAATGCTCAAGAAACAGGACACCACCCAGGACAAAGCAGCCCACTTGACTGGAACCCCTTCCGCAAACATTCACTCTCTCCACCACCGACGCACAGTAGCAGCAGTGTGTACAATGTACAAGGTGCACTGCAAGAACTCACCAAGCCTCCTTTGACAGCAGCTTCCAAACCCACAACCACTGCCATCTAGAAGGATGAGGGCAGCAGACATGTGGGAACACCACCACCTGCAAGTGCCCCTCCAAGCCACTCACCATTCTGACTTGGTTTCTTTAAGTCAATTTGGAAGGCAGTTCAATCTGTTTGATAAGACCGAGACTCCTGCTCCAGTGTCCAGTTTAAACTTTGTTCTGTAGCCTTGAACTTCCAAATACACAGACCAGTACTGTTTATCGGTTTATTTCATCTCTTTAGGCAATCATCAGATTGGAGAGGTATATCTCATATTTCTTGGACTTCAAGCTGGCTCAGAATATGTTCCACATTTCTTCCCTTGAATGTTGTTTATGATATCCAAAACTGTTTAAAGTGACCACTGCTGCCAGAGAGAAAGCAATCAGCTCCCCCTGCTGGGCAGCCTTCAGAGCAGTGTTGCATCATCGCATCACATCTGCAGCACCTGACTGTAGATGGAAGAGTTCTCCCTGCCCCTTCAGTGGTTTTTACAAGCTTTTTCATGGGATTTTCAATGGTTAGGGATCCCAACCTTGGGCCTACATACTGAACCAAGACTCGGCGTCACCCCAAGTTAAACGCCAATTTTGCAATTTTGCGATCTGTTCAGATTCTCTTGGGTCAAACCCTCTTTGGACTGTAACAAATTGGACAGTGTGTGGTCAAGGATGCTGGCTATAATGTGGTCTCTAATCAATTCATGTTTTAAGGCTCCATGACTGCAGGTACTTGCTAACCGATATAGATCATTAATGAAGGGATCAATGGACTCCCCTGGCCTTTGAGTTCTCAGATTGAATTTTGCTCTTTCAATAACCAAATTCTTTTTCGGGCTGAAATATTTCTCAAAAGCTTCTGTCTCCTCATTGTATGATGCCAAGGTTTCCTCAATGCCTTGTCACATGAGAACATCAACAGCTACAGCTCCCACAGAATATAAAAGTATACCGACCTGGCATTTGAGGTTTCTCTGGTAACCCCAAAGCCATTCAGTGCCTTTCAAACTGTCTCTTCCAGAGTCCTTGCTGTGGACCCTCAATGTGTTGGAAAGGCTGTGGAAGGGGTAGTGGCTGCTCACTGGCTATCAACATTATGTATCTCTCACAGTCCTCTTGCTGGGTCTGATCTTCATTGCTGTGAAGTCAATTTTCTTTTATCACCAGTCGCCACTCATGGATTGCTGGTCAGTGGCCACAGTTTGCTAGGCTATGGCCTCCAGGCTGCCACCATATTTCAATGCTGTTGCCGAGCTTTAGTGAGGTTTTACTCATGCCATGCTTTCTAGTCTTACAAACCTTGATGAACCTATGCTTCCCTATGACATTTGAGATTGAGATTCCCTTGAGATTGTCGGTAGAGTGGAACTTCAAACAATTTATTCTAAATTATTTACAAAGACCTCAGGGTATGCACATGGTATTCAGGACACAGACTATCCTGCACCTAGCTGTTTTGGAGCCTCTCGGTCATTTGACTACTGATGTCACAATTACATAAATAATATCATCATGGTCTTATTAACATATCCATTAACCCATTACTCTGCAATAGGCTCTGAGATTGGTTTTCATATTGTCTTTGTACCTAAGTCTGGGATGTTCTGTGGTCCGGGTTCCCATGCTCAGCTGGCCATAGATACTGTCTTTGGATGCGGGACTCCTCCATGTGAACCATATGACCAGCCCAGTGAAGCTGAGCTCTGATGAGCATGCTGTCAAAGGCAGGTATGTGACCATACAAGAACTTCCATGTTCGGGATTTTGCCCTGCCATTTGATATTGCGGGAGATCTTAAGCAGTGAAGGTGGAATACATCTAGTTGCTTCATGTGATGCCAGTTGGCTGTCCATGCCATAGAGAAATGATGTGAGAACCACTGCCTGCCAGATTTTGATCTGTTTTGAGACAAACTCCAAGTTATTCCCAAAGCCTATGGGTACCTGTTGGATGCTGAGCTTCCTTTTGCCAGGTGATGGGTGATTTCATCATTCAATGTTATTGGAGAGGATACTCCCAAAGTAGCAGAACTTCAGCAGTACATTGTTGATTGTGATTATGGGGTCTTGGAGTTTGTAGCCAGAAGCAGGTTGATACAGAATTTCTGTTTTGTCAGATTTATTATAAGGCCAAAATGTTCTGAGGTTTGGGCAACAAACAATTGGATGCCCTCTGGAGTATGTACTATGCTGGCAAACAAGAGTTCACTTAGTAGCTCTTCTGTGTTCTTTGTGCCAGCCTTGAGTCTTTGCAGATTGAAGAGGTTACCATCTGGTCTGAACTCAATCTGTACTCCTATATCAAGATCTTTGAATGCATGGCCAAAAAGTAGATGGCAACAGAACTGGAGCCATTACACAGCCTTGTGTGGTGCCATTGGTGACAGGAAAAGCATCTGATGAGATGCCATTCTGCATCACACTGGCCCTCATACCATCATAAAGTGAATGGATGACCCTGATCATCTTCTCAGGGCAGCTATATTTGTACATCACCTTCCATAGACTTTCCTGGTTTACTATGTTGAAGGTCTTGGTCAGATTAATGAACACCTTGTAGAGGTCCTTGTTCTGTTCAGGGGACTTTTCTTGAATTTAATACATGACAAAGAATATGTTGACCACGTCTTGTCCAGCATGAAAGCCACACTGTGATTCCGGGTACAATGAGTCTAAGATAAGTGATAATCCTTTGAGTATAACCATTGCAACAATTTTCTCAATGTGGAGAGAAGTGAAATATCACAATGATTGTCACAGAGGGACTTGCTTTCATTTGTATATGTGAGTTATGGAAGCAACCCTCGTAATCTTGGGTCACAATGCCCTGGTTCCAGATTAAGCAGCAGAGGCTGGCGAGTTTCCTAACCATGCGAGCTCCTCCATACCTGGAACACTTCAGGTGGAATGCCATCAGTTCCTGGACACTTACTCACAGTTACTTTATAGTGACTTCAACTTGAGGTGGATTGAGCGGAAGCTTGCCCAGAATGTGATACTGTGGAAATGATGAAGTGGCACCTAAATTCAGGAGATTAGGAAAGTGCTCTGCCCGATGAGAGAGAATCACATGTTTGTTTGTAAGGAGCTGATTGCCATCTGCTGAGAGAACAGGTGTGGTTCCATCGGTTTTGGGACCATGGACAGATTGGAGGCCTTCATGGAGAGTCTTCAGGTCATATTTATTGGCAGCTTCCTGATGCTCTGCAGCCTTGTTCTCCCATCATCTCTCTTAGTTTGGCCTGCAGCGTGGGTTTTGCTTGATGGTATTTTCCCTGGTGCTGATTTTTCTTTGTCAGATATGTAGGATCTGTGAGGAATGTACACATTATCTTACTAGATGTTGGTTGATCATATTGAACCAACTTTGGTGCTTTTGTTTGATGAATCCAAGGCCCTTAGATGATGTGCAATTGGTGACACCCCTTAACTTCTTCCAAGAATCTTCAACATCTATTTTATCTTCTCAGATACCAGCAAGCTCTGTGGTTAATTTTTATGCCAGTTCCTGTCTCTTGGCCAAAGCTTTTAGGACAGTTACGTCAAACTTCCTTTGTGATTTGACTCTGTGTTGTATCACTTTAGGTGTTATCTTCAATTACTTGATACTCCTGACAAGCTCAGGGTCTGACCAGCATTCAGCATCTCTAAGGCAGCAGGTACAGTGTTGGTCCTTGAGATCTTCCTGTCATACAATAGTGTAGTCCAATGTGTGCCAATGTTTTGATCTGTGCTGCGTCCATGTTTTCAGTTTATTCAGTTTGTGGAAGATTGTGTTTGCGATGGTGAGGTCAAACTTGCTGCACTCAGAGAGAAGAAGCTGGCCATTGGAGTGTATTCCACCAATGCCATGGTGTCCTAATGATCCCCTCCATATATTATAATCTGTACCAATACCAAAGATGATGAGTCTGTCCTGATGTGGTATTCCACTGATGAGCTTGCTGAGATTATTGCAGGAACTTCTTTGTCCATGAGTGTCTTTGTTGGTACATAGGTGCGGATCAATGTTGTATAATGCTTTCTAGTAAGACTTATTCAAAGTACCCTGAGTCAGTCTTTGATACCCTGGGAGGTGAGTCAAGTTAAATGTCAATTGAGATTGAATGGCAAAGGCCTGTATGTCTGTTGGATTTGCCAACCCAGTAGAATGTGTGGCTTTCACCTACTTCCTCAAGATGAGACTCCTCTGCAAACCTCGTTTGACTTCGATGTCAATATTGGCCTGGATTTTCACTCCTGAGTCAGGTATCGGGAGTTGGGAAATTTCCGAGTTTGCTGTACCTGCCTCGGGAAAATGTGCCCCAAATGATGGGATCTCCATTCTAAAGAAGGGAGGGGGGGATGGAATTAGGAATGTAGTACTATTGGGGCCTGTGTAGTAGGGGACAACCAAAGGTCTTTGCAGCCAAAAGCAGGAGTCCAGGTGGCTGTGTTGCTTGTCCAGTGCAGGGTTCAGGATATCTGCTCTGGGCTGGAGAGGAACTTGCAGTGAGAGGGAGAGGATTCAGAGGTTGTGGACCACGTAGTTAACAACATAGGTAGAACTAGGAAAGAGATTCTGCTGAGGGAGTATGAGCAGCTACGGCCCAAATTAAAAAGCAGAATCTCAAAGGTAATAATCTCTGGATTACTACCTGAGCCACGAGAAAATTGGCATAGGGTAAATCAGATTAAAGAGTTAAATGCATGGCTCAAAGATTGGGTTTCAATTCATGGGGCACTGGTACCAGTACTGGGGAAAGTGGGAGCTGTACCACTGGGACAGTCTTCATCTGAATCGTGCTGGGAGCAGTGTTCTGGTAAGCTGTAGAGCTAAGGTGGTAGAGAGGGTTTTACACTAAATAGTGTGGGTGAAGGATCAAGTTTGGGAAGATGTGATAAATTAAATAGAGAAGACAAGGCAAGAGAGCAAGGTATAAATAAGGGAAATGATGATCAAAGTGGGGCAGGAAGGGTCAGAATGTACAAACCTAAGAGTGCATCAGCAGATAAGGCAAGAGATTACAAAAATAGCAGAAAGGCAGAATTAAAAGCTCTGTATCTGAAAGCATGTAGCATTTGTAACAAAACAGATGAATTGAGAGCACAAATAGAAACAAATATGTATGATCTGATAGCCACTACAAAGACATGGTTGCAGGATGACAAAGGCTGGGGCCTGAATATTCAAGGGTACATGACATTTAGGAAGGGAGCCAGCTAGGAAAAGGTGTAGCAATAGCTTTGGTAATTGAGGATGACGTTGGTACAATAAAGAGATGACCTTAGTTCTGGGGATCAAGATGTACAGTCTATTTGGGCAGAAATGAGAAATAGTAAAGATAAGAAGCCACTTGTGGGAATAATTTATAGCCCCCCCCCCAACCCTAACATTATAGGGAGGGGTATAAAGGAGAAAATAATGGGAGCTTGTGAGAAAGATTTGGCGACAATCATGGGTGATTTTAATCTACAAATCGATTGGACAAATCAGATTGGCAAAGGTAGCCTGGATGATGAGTTAATAGAGTATTTTCAGGACAGTTCCTTAGAGCAGCATGTTTTAGCATCAACCAGAGAGCAGGCTATACTAAATCTAGTAACATGCAATGAGACAGGATTAATTAATGATCTCATAGTGAAGGTGTCCCTAGGTAGCAGTGATCATGATATTTTTGAATTTCACATTCAATTTGAGGGAGAAAGGAGGGATCTAAGAGTAGCATTTTAAACTTAACTAAGGGCAACTATGAGGGTTTGAAGACAGAGCTGGCTAAAGTGAACTGGGAAATTAGGTTAAGGGATCGGTCAGTAGAGATGCAATGGCAGACATTTAAGAAGATGTTTCAGAATACTCAGAAAAGATACATTCCAATGAAAAAGAAATGCTGTAAGGGAAGGTCAGACCATTCGTGGCTAACTAAGCTAAAGATAGTATCAAATTGAAAAAAAAGCTTATAATTCCGCAAAGGTGAGTGGCAGGTCAGAAGACTGGACAGAATATAAAGAACAGCAAAGAATGACTAAAAGCTGAATAAGGAGGGAGAAACTAGAGTATGGGAGAAAGCTAGCTAGAAATATAAAAACTACAGTTTCTACAGATATTTAAAAAGGGAAAGAGTAAGTAAAGTGGGTGTTCATCCTCTAGCAAGTGAGTCAGGGGAATTAATAATGGAAAATAAGAAAATAGCAGATGAATTGAACAGATATTTTGTATCTGTCTTCACTGCAGAGGATACAAATAACATTCCAAACAAATTGTGCATCAGGAGGGAAAAGGAGGGAGGAACATTAAAATAATTACAACCACCAAAGAAAGAGCACTGAGAAAATTACTAGAATTAAAAGCTGACAAGTCCCCAAGGTCCTGATGGATTTCATCATAGGATCTTAAATGAAGTGGCTGCTGAGATAGTGGAAGCATTGGTTTTAAATTTCCAAAATTCCTTAGATTCTGGAAAGGTCCCATTCGTTTGGAAAATAGTTCTTCAAGAAAGAAAAAATTCTTCAAGAAAGGAGGGAGACAGAAAGCAGGAAACTACAAGCTTAACATCTGTCATAGGAAAATTGCTGGAATATATTATTAAGGAATTTACGGTAGGGCACTTAGAAAATCTCAATGCAATCAGGCAGAGTCAATATGGTTTTATGAAAGGTAAATCATGTTTAATTAATTTATTGGAGTTCTTTGAGGAAGTAACAAGAACGTGGATAAATGGGAACCTGTGGATGTGCTGTACTTAGATTTCCAGAAGGCATTTGAAGGTGCCACATCAAAGGTTAATATGCAAAAGAAGAACTCACGGTGTTGGGAGTAACATTTGCATGGATAGAAGATTGGTTAACCAATAGGATAGAAAGAATAGGAATAAATGTCTTTTTCAGGCTGGCATGATGTGACGAGTGGAGTGCCACAGGTATCAGTGCTAGGGCCTCAACTATTTACAATTTATATCAATGGTTTGGATAAAGGGACTGAATGTACGGTTACTAAGTTTGCTGATGACACAATGATAGATAGGAAAGTAAGTTGTGAAGAAGAAATAAGGTGTCTGCAAAGGGACATAGATAGGTTAAGTGAGTGGGCAAGAATTTGGCAGATGGAGTATAATGTGAGAAAATGTGAACTTGACAACTTTGGCAGAAAGAATAGAAAAGTGGTATACTACTTAAATGGAGACAGATTGCAGAGTTCAGTGGTACAGAGGGATCTGGGTGTGCTGGAACATGCATCAGGACAGTTGGTATGCAGATACAGCAAGGATTAGGAAGGCAAAACGGAATGTTGTCGTTTATTGCAAGGGGAATGAATATAAAAGTAGGGATGTTTTGCCACAGTTGTAGAGGGTGTTGGTGAGACCACATCTACCATACTGTGTACTCCTTATTTAAGAAAGGAAATAAATGTGTTGGAAGCTGTTCAGAGAATGTTCACTCGACAGATACCTGGGATGGGGGGAGTTATCCTATGAGGGAAGTTTGGACAGGCTGAGCCTGTATGCATTGGAGTTCAGAAGAATGAGAGATGATCTTATTGAAACATTGAAGATCCTGTTGGAACATGACATGGTGGATGCTGAAAGGTTATTTCCTTTTGTGGGAGCCACTAGAACTATGGGACGCAGTTTTAAAATAAGGGGTCTCCCATTTAAGATGGAGATGAGAATAAATGTTTTCTCTTGGAGCATTGTGAATCTTTGGGACTTTCTTCCCCAGAGAGCGGTGAAGACCAGGTCAGTGAATATTTTTAAGGCAAAGGTAGATAGATTCTTTTCTAACAATGGAATCGAAGGTTATTGGGGGTAGGCGCAATATGGAGTTGAGGCCACATTCAGATCAGCCATGATCTTAGTGAATGGTGGAGCAGGCTTGAGGAGCCAAAGGGTCGACTGCTGCTCCTAATTGGTATGTTTGCATGTTTATGAACCAATCAAATAACAACGTTCTCATTCACTTTTGTGTGCTCACATGCACTAACCATTTTCAGCATTTCAAAAATGATTACTGTTAATGGTGTGGTGGAGAAACTGGCTCTACACAAATCTTGGTGCAATGTATGTTGTGGCTGTGACTCTAAAGTAACATGCTGTGCTCCATGACCACTGACAGCCCTACCGGTTTCCGCCTCTTCAGTCACACTGTTATATGGTGACAGTGTGCAGCTGTGAACGAGCTGGTCAAGGGTCAACAGTGTGGTCACATCCTGATAGATGGGTGGCAAGAGGGCAAGTGGGTGTGATAATGATCATGGCTCTGCTCATCATTCATCTGCCCACAGAGTCTTGGCAGCTGCATATTTGTGCCAGGTAGTGGTGGCAGGGCAATGCCATCTCCATGGCTGTGTCTTGTGAACCCACTCCATGCTTTCAGTGGTTCAGTACAGTACACTTTGATTAGGCAGCAACAATGACAATTCTCCCAGAGGGAAAGACCATGATGGGCCATCCGTTCCAGGGTAAGCAAACAGTTGGAGAATATTTACAGCTTGGACACTCACCTGACAAGACAATGATGTCTCCTCCGAGGCACAGGGGCTTTAACATTGATGACCAACCTATTGAATGGGCCTTTCTGAAGACCGACTTTTTATTTGCACCCAAGTCGTCCAGCCTGTGCCAGCCTGCCTCTGACCCCTCACAAGTTCTGGGGTAGCCCATCCCGATTCCTATTCCAGCCTGTCCTCCTGGACCAAAAATCTGAAGTTTGAGCAGCCATTTTTATAAGGTGGGTTCATGTTAGATAGGTAGAAAATAAGTTGTCAAGAGGACATAAAGAGGCTACAGGCAGATTTAGATAGATTCAGTGAGTGGGCAAAAATTTGGCAGATGGAGTACAATGTGGGAAAAAGTAAACTTGTCCACCTTGGCAGGAAGAATAGAAAAGCAGCAAATTGTTTAAATTGAGAAATATTGCAGAACTCTAAGGTACAGAGGGCTCTAGGTGATCTGGTACACAAATCAAAAAAAGCTGGTATGCAGGTAGAGCAAGTGAATAGGAAGGCAAATGGAATGTTGTAGTTTATTGCAAAGCAAATGGATTATAAAAGGAGGAAAGTGTTGCTACAACTGTACAGGGCATTGGTGAGATTGGATCTAGAATACTGTGAACAGTTTTGGTCTCCTTACTTAAGAAAGGATATAATTGTACTGGAAGCAGTTCGGAGAAGTTTCACTCCACTGATTCCTGTGGTGAAGGGATTATCTTATGAGGAAAGGTTGCAAAGGTTGGGCCTGTATCCATTGCAGTTTAGAAGAATGAGAGGTGATTTTATTGAAACATATAAGATCCTGAGGGTCTTGACAGGGTGGATGCTGAGAGGATATTTCCACTTGTGGGAGATACTAGAACTATGGGACACAGTTAAAGAATAAGAGATCTCCCATTTAGTACGGACATAAGGAGAATTTCTTTCTCCCAGAGGGTCATTAGCCTGTGTAATTCTCTTCCCCAGAAAGCAATGGAGGCTGGATCATTGAATGTATATATAAGGCAGTTCATTGACTGGATTATGGAATCTACATAGCAGTGTCACCTGATGTTCAACTACCATTTTGTGGATACAGTGTCTTTCTTTTTAAACCAATATTTTGGACAGCTTCTCTATTCAATGTCCACACTGAATAAGGTCTGTCCTTTAAATTATACATATGCCATGCCTTGCATTTCATGTTCATCAGTCTGTGCACTGACAGTGGATCTGAGCAGAAGCTGATGTCATCGTCCATGTACAGGGGAATTTTGACCTGAGTGCCTCCACTTCCTGGGTTTGTCACTCCTCTTATGCCCAAATCCTTCCTGACGGACTCAGCAAACCGTTCAATGCAGCACACAAACTGAACTGGGGAGAGAGAACAGCTCTACTTGACTTCAGACTTGATCAGAAAACTTTGCGATTCCATCCATTGATTGAAACTGTGCTCCCCAAACCCCATTTTGGAGAGCACATCCATTGTGTTATGGTGGTGTTGTGTTACAGTTCACTCAGGGAGTCCAAGTTGCTGTTGCAACAAGCACGTTCACATGCATGTTGTAGTCTGGAGCAATGGATAGTGATGGTAGAGGCTCCAATATTGTTTCCTTCATATGGCTGTTCAGGAATCTCACCTGCTGTTACTGTTGTACCATTGGAGTATGATGGAAGGATTTATAGGTTGATAGTCAACCTGTTTGGCCATGTTATGAACGTCCCGTGGCCACAAAGTCCTGGAGTGGAACTTGAACCCGCGGCTTCTAGCTCAGAGGTAGGGGCGCTATCCACCGCGCCATCATGTCAGTGTGCAACATTCCATTAAAGGCCTTCTCTTGGTCCAAGCTGATAAAGGAAGTATCCATCCACAGACCTGCACATCAGCGATCATATCCCTGAGAAGTACAAGGCTATCAGAGATCTTGCTGCCTGCTACAGTGCAGGTCTGGTCAGGGTGGATCACAACTCCAGAGCAAACTTGACCTGACTGGTGATAACCTTGAACACAAATCTTTAGTCCACATTAAGCAGTGAAATGGATGCCAATTTCTGATTTCCTCCCTCTTCCCCCTTCCGCCTGTAGATGAGGGTAATGTTACCTTTCCTCATGGATTCTGACATGCTGCCGGCCAGAAATATACTCTCGTACACTTCCAGCAGGTCTGGGCTGATTGAGTCCCACAGAATTGGCAGATAAACTGTTGCTTCTGGAAATTTTACTTGTCTCAAAGAACTTGACATCCTCTGTCAGCTTGTCCAAAGTTAACACCTTATCCAGACTCTGCTGCATGCTGTCATTCTAAAATCTCTTTGATAGAGAATGGGAAGGCCTGGGAAAGCGTGCTGTCTGTGGGCTTCATGTCAGACAATCTGGCATAAAATGATTTGTTGATCCTTAGTATGTCAGGCTGTGATGATGCTACTCATCCATCTTCTTCCTTCAGCTATTGATCACAGAGCTCTCTCTGTGCACTTTTTGGAATAAGATATGTGAGTATGTCTCATTCTGCTCCATGGAGTGGACTCTGGACCGGAAATGATTTGGGGTCTCTGAGGCAAAGAGTGAGGCTTGTTGGCTCTTTGCCTCTTGGAAGGTCCTCCCTGACATTGACCCCCATTAACTGCAACCAGAGAAGATTCTGAGTACTTTTCTGGAGTCAGGGTATTTCTCCCACCTTTTGAACACCTTTGAGAATGAACTCTTGATGTTTACCTTGATCACTTCCCACCAGTGTGTCAGAGACTCAGAGGATTTCACAGTCCTCCAATCTTTGTGATCCCATTTGAGTTGCTTAATGGATGGAATTTTATGCCAGTGGAATTTTATGGTCCCGCCAAAGTCAATGGAGTTTAGAAAGGCTCACCGTATTTTATGGCCCCATTCTCATCACGAGGGAACCGTAAAATTCCAGCCAATGTTTTCAGAATCGCAGAATTGTCACGGCACAGAAGGAGGCCAATCGGCCCATCGTGCGCTGGCATTCCG
This sequence comes from Isurus oxyrinchus, assembly GCA_026770705.1. NCBI lineage: Eukaryota > Metazoa > Chordata > Chondrichthyes > Lamniformes > Lamnidae > Isurus > Isurus oxyrinchus. Next base: position 114,830,090 of record JANJGN010000006.1, read on the forward strand.
AATAAGTATTATGGCTCAGTGCCATCCTTCTGCCTTTTCTCTTCTCTATAACCCTGCACATTACTTCTATTTAAATAATCATCTAATGCCCTCTTGAATGCCTCGATTGAACCTGCCTCCACTAACCTTTCAGGCAGTACATTTCAGACTCGAACAACTCGCTGTATGACAAAGCTTTTCCCCACATCGCATTTGCTTCTTTTGCAAATCACTTTAAATCTGTGCCCTCTCGTTCTCGATCCCTTTACGAGTGGGAACAGTTTCTCCATACCTACTCTATCCAGCCCACTCATGATTTTTAACACTTCTATCAAATCTCCTGTTAGCCTCTCCTCTCCAAGGAGAACAGACCCAACCTCTCCAATCTATCTTCATAGTTGAAGTTTCTCATCCCTGCAACCATTCTTGTAAATCTCTTCTGTACTCTCTCCAAAGCGTTCACATCCTTCCTATAGTGTGGCACCCAGAACTGTACACAATACTCCAGCTGAGATCTAACTAGTGTCATATATAAGCTCAGCATAACCTCCTTGCTCTTGTACTCTATGCCCCTATTAATAAAGCCCCATATGCTTTATTAACTGCTCTCTCCACCTGTACTGCCACCTTCAATGATCTATGCTCATACACACCCAGGTTCCTCTGCTCCTGCACCCCCTTAAGAATTGTACCCCTTGTTTTGTATTGTCTATCCATGTTCTTCCTACCAAAATGCATCACCTCACACTTCTCCGCATTGAACTTCATCCACCACTTGTCTGTCCACTCCGCCAATTTGTCAATGTCCTTTTGAAGTTCTACGCTGTCCTCCTCACAGTTTACTATGCTTCCAAGTTTTGTATCATCTGCAGACTTTGAAATTGTCCTGCATACCAAGGACTAGATAATTTATATATAACAGGAAAAGCAAGGGTTCCAATAGTGACCTGTGGGAAACTCCACTTAAAACCTTCTTCCAGCCATAAAAATATACATTGACATTACCCTCTGTTTTCTATTACTCAGCCAATTTTGTTTCCACATTGCTTCTGTCCTTTTTATTCCATGAGCTATAACTTTTCTCAAACTTCTGTTGTGCAGCACTGCATCAAATGCCTTTTGAAAGTCCATGCACACCACATCAACAGCATGACCTTCATCAACCCTCTCTGCTACCTCTTCAAAAAACTCCAGCAAGTTAGTTAAACATGTTTTTCCCTTTAGAAATCCATGCTGGCTCTTCCTAAGCAACCCACATTTTTCCATGTGATTACTAATTCAACCCTGAATAATTGTTTCTAAAAGCTTCGTGACCACTGAAGTTAAACTGACTGGTCTGTAATTGCTGGGCTTAGCCTTATAATTTTTTGAATGAGGGTGTAATGTTTGCAATTCTGCAGTCCTCTGGCACCTCCCCTGAGTCTAGGGAAGACTGAAAGATTATGGCCAATGCCCCTGCAGTTTACACTCTTGGTTCCTTCAATATCCTTGGATGCACCTCATCCAGTCCCGGTGTCTTGTCAACTTGAAGTACTGACAGTTTATCCAACACCTCCCCTTATCAATTTTGAACCCTTCTAGTTTCCTTCTAGGGTCAACGTTCAACTTCCATGATCCCTGCCATCCCTATGGTCTTCTTGTACGTCACAATTGGTCAGGAGGAGGCAGTGATCAGAGAAGAACACCAACTTGATATTGGTGAATCTGACCATGAAGGTTCGGGACACAAGCAGGGATTCTATCCTAGAACAACAGACTCACCATAGCGCTCCATCTACAGGGTTGCTGAGATCGTCAGGCATCTTTACTGTTTCTATCAAGGGTATGGATGTGGCATCTAGTTTGCTATTGGCACTGCTTTGATTGTTCAGCCAATGATGCAGCTGAATCACCAGCTAAAACAACCAGCCTGGAAGTCACCAGCAACTGTCAGAGCTGATGAAGGACGGCCAGCAGCTCACTAGTTGGTGTATGTTATGACCCAGCAGTTGATAAAGGGGAGTTATTTAAAAATCCCAGAGGGAAACTTTAAACAACTGTCATAACCTATATTTGAAGTGATATGTTTGAGATGCAGCTCTAAATTCAGGAATCAGATCATCAGTTCTCAGAGGATTTAGGTTAAACTAAATGAAACATTTTATGAAGTTACAGCACATTAAACACATATACATTGCTACAAATTACGACTATCATAACTTTTAACAAATTTCAGACAAATCTCCATTAAGGCAACAGCAATCCATAGACTTAACCAAAACACCAGGCAAAGCATTTTCAACTTAGGAATTCAAAATGAGGTTCCTCTCACTTTGGTTCCTGTGCAGACAGTTGTAGGCTTATAGCTGCTTTGATGTTACATTGCTTCTCTGCCCTGCACGCACAAAACTGCTGTCTGTTATACCTAACACAGCTCATTGAAAGTAAATTCTCCCCATTGTATCACCAGCCCCTTTGTACTCCATCTCTTCTAACAATAAAACCCCTTTCATAGCAGCAATTTTATTAGTAATGTGAACATTTTGCTTGGCCTCTGCCGTCTGGGTGCCAGAATTCACTCCCCTTCTTGACTGCTCTATTCAACAAAATGCAAATGTACCCTACCTGTCTTACATCTCAAAACTGGTATACATCAAAGCACACAGACTAGCTGGCTTTAATCCAATTAAGACACACCCACAGACTAATCCTTTATTTTTAAAAGAAAAATAATTTCCAATAATATATAAATTAATAGCTTCATGACAGCTTACACAATGATTAACTGGAGCGGGGCATTATTACATTAACTCCACTATGAGGAGGTGCCCATCCCCTTTAATTTCAGGAGTTGAAGTTGCCTTCCTATAGCGGAATACCCAGGCTGGAAGAACGGAAAGAAATTCCTGCTGACAAGATTGATGGCCCATGGAATCACCATTGTGACCATTGCCTGTAGGAGCTAAGGTGCAGTATTTCACACTCCTTCAGAAACAGCACGTCAGCTTTGACCTTGGCAAGGTAACCCAATGGTGAAACAAGTTGTGTAGTTGAGTTAATGCTATGTATATTGATGGAAGCAATCTCAAGGACTGTTTTAAAGCATTTTGTCGCTTAATAATCCAGTTGTCTTCAATAGCACCAGATCTTGGTTTTGCTCCAGCATGCCCATAGTATTTGCAAACACATTCACGGTTGTAGGTCAGAGAAAGCCATTCTGAACAGCCCAGCTTGCGTTGTTACGCCCGGGTGACATGGATGGTGAGGGAAGTGGTATTGCAAATAGCAAGGTATCTGCTGCCCTCTGTTGGAGCAGTCTTACACTCTGTTCCTCCTTTAGGAAGTTGCTGGTCCCAGGGTTGAAGAGCGCTGGGCATTGAATTGTTCCCGGCTTCCAGGAGCTAGAGTGTGCTGGGTGTTTCAGTGCTCCTCTCTTCCCAGAACTGGAGTTTTCTGGGTATTTAACTGTTCCTGTCTTCCTGCAGCTGGAGAATGCTGGGTGTGTCACTGTTGCTCTCTTCCCGTAACTGGAACGTGCTGGCTGATTCATTGCTCCTGTCTTCCCGGAGCAGGAAAGTGCTGGGTGCTTCATTGTTCCTGTATTCCTGGAACTGGAGTGTGCTGGGTGATTCACTGCTCCTGTCTTTCTGAAGCTGGAATGTGCTGGGTGTTTCACTGTTCCTGTCTTCCCGGAGCTGGAATGTGCTGGGTGATTAACTATGCCGGTCTTCCCAGATCTGGAGTGTGCTGGGTGTTTCACTGTTCCCGTCTTCCCTGAACTGGAACTTGCTGGGTGATTCACTGATCCTGTCATTCTGGAGCTGGAGTGTGCTGGTTGTTTCACTGTTCCTGTCTTGTCGGAGCTGGAATGTGCTGGGTGATTCACTGTTCCTGTCTTCCTGAAGCTGGAATGTGCAGTACAATTCACTGCTCCTGTCTTCCTGGAACTGGAACGTGCTGGGTGTTTCACTGTTCCTGTCTTCCCGGAACTGGAACTTGCTGGATGATTCACTGCTCCAGTCTTCTTGGAACTGGAATGTGCTGGGCGATTAGCTGTTCTGTGCTTCCCGGAGCTGGCGTGTGCTCGGTGTTTCACTGCTCCTGTCTCCCCGGAGCTGCATTGTGCTGGGTGTTTCACTGTTCCGTTATTGCTGAGTTGGAATGTGCTGGGTGTTACACTGTTCCTGTCTCCCCAGAACTGGAATGTGCTGGGTTTTTCACTGCTCCCGCCTTCCTGGAACTGGAATGTACTGCGTGTTACACCTCTCCTGTCCTCCCAGAACATGAATGTACTGGTTGTTTCACTTTTCCTGTCTTCCAGGAACTGGAACTTACTGGGTGTTTAACTATTCATGTATTCCCATTGCTGGAATATGCTGGGCAATTCACTGATTCCTGTCTTCCCAGAACAGGAACGTGCTGGGTAATTCACTGCTGCTGTCATCACGGAGCTGCAGTGTGCAGGGTGTTACACTGCTCACGTCTTCCCAGAGCTGGAATGTGCTGGTGTTACACTACTCCTGTCTTCCTGGAACTGGAACGTGCTGGGATTTTCACTGTTCCTGTCTTCTCAGCGCTGGAATGTGCTCGGTGTTTCACCGTTCCTGTCTTCCCGGAACTGGAATGTGCTGGGATTTTCGCTGTTCCTGTCTTCCCGGAGCTGAAACATGCTGGGTGATTCAGAGTTCCTGTCTTTCCGGAAATGGAATGTGCTGGGTGGTTCACTGTTCCCGTCTTCACGGAGTAGGAGTTTGCTGGTTGTTTCACTGCTCCTGTCTTCCTGGAATAGGAATGTGCTGTGAGTTCCACTGTTCCTGTCTTCAAGGAACTGGATGCTGCTGGGTGTTTCACTGTTCCTGTCTTCCCGGAACTGGAATGGGCTGGGTTCACTGTTCCTGTTTTCCAGCAACTGGAATGTGCTGGGTGTTTTACTGTTCCTGTCTTCCCAGAGCTAGTGTGTGCTGGGGGCTTCACAGCTCCTGATTTGGGGGAGGTGGAATGTGCTGGGTGATTCCCTGTTCTTGTCTTCATGGAACTGGATACTGCCGTGTGTTTCACTGTTTCAGACTTCCCAGAGTTGGAATATGCTGGATGATTCACTGCTCCTGTCTTCCTGAAACTGGAATGTGCTGGGTGTTGCACTGCTCCTGTCTTCATGGAACTGGAGTGTGCTGGGTGTTTCACTGTTCCTGTCTTCCCAGAACTGAAATATGCTGGCTGATTCGTTGCTCCTGACTTCCTGGCGCTGGAATGTGCTGGGTAATTCACTGCTACTGTCTTCTCAGAGCTGGAGTGTGCTGGGTGTTTCACTGTTCCCGTCATCCCTGTACTGGAACTTGCTGGATGATTCACTGATCCTGTCATCATGGAGCTAGAGTGTGCTGGTTGTTTCACTGTTCCTGTGTTGCCGGAGCTGGAATGTGCTGGGTGTTTCACTGTTCCTGTCTTCTCGGAGCTGGAGTGTGCTGGGTGTTGCATGGTTCCTGTGTTTCCGGAGCTGGAATGTGCTGGGTGTTTCACTGTTTCTGTCTTCCCAGAGCTGGAATATTCTAGGCGATTCGCTACTCCTTTCTTCCTGGAACTGTAATGTGCTGGGTGTTTCACTGTTCCTGTATTCCCGGAAATGGAATGTGCTGGCTGATTCGTTGCTCCTGTCTTCCCGGCGCTGGAAAGTGCTGGGTGATTCACTGTTCCTTTATTCCTGGAACTGGAGTGTGCTGGACTATTCACTGATCCTGTCTTCCAGAATCTTGAATGTGCTGGCTGAAACACTACTCCAGTCTTCCCGGAGTTGCAATGTACTGGGTGATTAACTATGCCCGTCTTCCCTGAGCTGGAGTGTGCTGGGTGTTTCACTGATCCTGTCTCCCCGGAGCTGGAGTATGCTGGGTGTTTCACTGTTCCGTTCTTCCTGGAGCTGGAATGAGCTGGGTGCTTCACTGTTCTTGTCTCCCCGGAGCTGGAATGTACTGTGGGTTTCACTGTTCCTGTCTTCCTGGAGCTGGAGTGTTCTGGGTTTTTCACCGTTCCTGTCTTCCTGGAACTGGAATATGCTGGGTGCTTCAGTGTTCCTGTCTTCCAGAACAGGATCGTGCTGGTTGATTTATTGCTCTAGTCTTCTTGGAGCTGGAATGTGCTGGGAATTTCACTGATCCTGTCTTCCTGGAGCTGGAGTGTGCTGGGATTTTCACCGCTCCTGTCTTCCTGGAATTGGAATGTGCTGGGTGTTTCACTGTTCCTGTCTTCCTAGACATGGAATATTCTAGGCAATTCGCTACTCCTTTCTTCCCAGAACTGGAATGTGCCGGGTGATTCACTGCTCCTGTGTTCCTGAAGCTGGACTGTGCTGGGTGTTTCACTGTTCCTCTCTTCCTGGAACCGGAACTTGCTGGATGATTCACTGCTCCAGTCTTCTTGGAACTGGAATGTGCTGGGCGATTAGCGGTTCTGTGCTTCCCGGAGCTGGCCTGTGCTCGGTGTTTCACTGCTCCTGTCTCCCCGGAGCTGCATTGTGCTGGGTGTTTCACTGTTCCATTATACCCGAGTTGGAATGTGCTGCGTGTTATACTGTTCCTGTCTCCCCGGAACTGGAATGGGCTGGGCTCACTTTTCCTGTCTTCCCGGAACTAGAATGTGCTGGGTGTCTCAATGTTCCTGTCTTCCAGTAACTGGAATGTGCTGAGTGTTTTACTGTTCCTGTCTACCCAGGGCTGGTGTGTGCTGGGGGCTTCACAGCTCCTGATTTGGGGGAGCTGGAATGTGCTGGGTGATTTCCTGTTCCTGTCTTCATGGAACTGCATACTGCTGGGTTTTTCCTGGAACTGGAATGTGCTGGGTGTTTCACTGTTCCAGACTTCCCAGAGTTGGAATATGCTGGGTGATTCACTGCTGTTGTCTTCCCAGTGTTGGAATGTGCTGGGTGTTACACAATTCCTGTCTCCCTGGAGTTGGAGTGTGCCGGGTGTTTCAATGTTCCTGCATTCCCGGAGGTGGAATGTGCTGGGTGATTCACTGCTCCTGTCTTCCCGAAGCTGGAAAATGCTGGGTGATTCACTGCTCCTGTATTCCTGAAGCTGGAATGTGCTGGGTGTTACACTACCCCTGTCTTCCAGGAGCTGGAATGTGCTGGGTGTTTCACTGTTCCTGTATTCCTGGAACTGGAGTGTGCTGGGTGATTCAGTGCTCCTGTCTTCCCGGAGCTGGAAAATGCTGGGTGTTGCACTGCTCCTGTCTTTGTGGAACTGGAGTGTGCTTGGTGTTTCACTGTTCCTGTCTTCCCGGAAGTGGAATGTGCTGGCTGAGTCGTTGCTCCTGACTTCCTGGTGCTGGAATGTGCTGGGTGATTCACTGCTACTGTCTACTCAGAGCTGGAGTGTGTTGGATGTTACACTACTCCTGTCTTCCTGGAACTGGAATGTGCTGGTTGATTAACTGTTCCGGTCTTCCAGGAGCTGGAGTGTGCTGGGTGTTACACAGCTCATGTCTTCCCAGAGCTGGAATGTGCTGGGTGTTACACTACTCCTGTCTTCCAGGAGCTGAAATGCGCTGGGTGTTTCACTGTTCCTGTATTCCTGGAACTGGAGTGTGCTGGGTGATTCACTGTTCCTGTCTTCCAGGAGCTGGAAAATGCTGGGTGTTGCACTGCTCCTGTCTTTGTGGAACTGGAGTGTGCTTGGTGTTTCACTGTTCCTGTCTTCCCGGAAGTGGAATGTGCTGGCTGAGTCGTTGCTCCTGACTTCCTTGCGCTGGAATGTGCTGGGTGTTTCACTGTTCCCGTCATCCCTGAACTGGAACTTGCTGGATGATTCACTGATCCTGTCATCCTGGAGCTGGAGTGTGCTGGTTGTTTCACTGCTCCTGTCTTGCCGGAGCTGGAATGTGCTGGGTGATTCACTGTTCCTGTCTTCTCGGAGCTGGAATGTGCTGGGTGTTTCACGGTTCCTGCCTTCCCTGAGCTGGTGTGTGCTAAATGTTTCACTGCTCCTGTATTCCCGGAAATGGAATGTGCTGGGTGATTCAAAGTTCTTGTCTGCCCAGAGTTGGAGTGTGCTGGTTGATTCACTGCTCCTGTGTTTCCGGAGCTGGAATGTGCTGGGTGTTTCACTGTTCCTGTCTTCCCTGAGTTGGAGTGTGCTGGGTGTTTCACTGTTCCTGTCTTCCCAGAGCTGGAATATTCTAGGCGATTTGCTATGCCTTTTTTCCTGGAACTGGAATGTGCTGGGTGTTTCACTGCTCCTGTCTTCCTGAAGCTGGAGTGTGCTGGGTGTTTCACTGTTCCTGTCTCCCTAGAACTGGAATGTGCTGGGTGTTACACTACTCCAGTCTTCCTGGAGTTGCAATGTGCTGTGTGATTAACTATGCCGGCCTTCCCAGATCTGGACTGTGCTGGGTATTTCACTATTCCTGTCAACTCGGAGCTGCAGTGTGCTGGCTGATTCACTGCTCCTGTGTTCCCCGAGTTGGAATGTGCTGGCCGAAGCACTGCTCCTTTGTTCCCAGATCTGGAGTGTGCTGGCTGTTTCACTGTTGCTGTCTTCATGGTGCTGGAGTGTGCTGGGTGATTCACTCTTCCCGTCTTCCCAGAACTGGAACTTGCTGGTTGATTCACTGATCCTGTCATCCCGGAGCTGGAGTGTGCTGGTTGTTTCACTGTTCCTGTCTTGTCGGAGCTGGAATGTGCTGGGTGTTTCACTGTTCCTGTCTTCCTGAAGCTGGAATGAGCTGGGTGTTTCACTGTTCCTGTCTTCCCAGAGCTGGAATATTCTAGGCTATTCGCTACTCCTTGCTTCCCAGAACTGGAAGATGCTGGGTGTTTCACTGTTCCTGTATTCCCGGAACTGGAATGTGCTGGCTGATTCGTTGCTCTTGTCTTCCCGGTGCTGGAAAGTGCTGGGTGATTCACTGTTCCTGTATTCCCGGAATTGGTGTGTGCTGGATGATTCACTGATCCTGTCTTCCAGAATCTGGAATGTGCTGGCTGAAACACTACTCCAGTCTTCCCGGAGTTGCAATGCACTGGGTGATTAACTATGCCCGTCTTCCCTGAGCTGGAGTGTGCTGGGTGTTTCACTGTTCCGTTCCTCCTGGAGCTGGAATGAGCTGGGTGTTTCACCGTTCCTGTCTCCCCGGAGATGGAATGTGCTGGGTGTTTCACTGTTCCGGTCTCCCTGGAGCTGGAATGTGTTGTGGGTTTCACTGTTCCTCTCTTCCTGGAGCTGGAGTGTTTTGGGTTTTTCACCATTCCTGTCATCCCTGAACTGGAACTTGCTGGGTGATTCACTGTTCCTGTCTTCCCGGAGCTGGAAAATGCTAGGTGATTCACTGTTCCTGTCTTCCTGGAGCTGGAAAATACTGGGTGATTCACTGCTCCTGTCTTCCCGAAGCTTAAATGTGCTCGTTGTTCTACTGCTCCTGTCTTCCCAGATCTGGAATGTACTGGGTGTTTTACTGTTCCTGTCTTCCCGGGGCTGGAATGTGTTGGGTGTTACACTGTTCCTGTCTTCACTGAGCTGGAATGTGCTGGGTGATTCACTGTTCCTGTCTTCCCTGAGCTGGAATGTGCTGGGTGATTCACTGCTCCTAGCTTCCTGGAACCGGAACTTGCTGGATGATTCACTGCTCCAGTCATCTTGGAACTGGAATGTGCTGGGCGATTAGCCGTTCTGTGCTTCCCGGAGCTGGCGTGTGCTCGGTGTTTCACTGCTCCTGTCTCCCCGGAGCTGCATTGTGCTGGGTATTTCACTGTTCCTGTCTTCCCTGAGTTGGAGTGTGCTGGGTGTTTCACTGTTCCAGTCTTCCCGGAGCTGGAATATTCTAGACGATTAGCTACTCCTTTCATCCCAGAACTGGAATGTGCTGGGTGTTTCACTATTCCTGTATTCCCGGAACTGGAATGTGCTGGCTGATTCGTTGCTCTTGTCTTCCCGGCGCTGGAACGTGCTGGCTGATTCACTGTTCCTGTGTTCCCGGAACTGGTGTGTGCTGGACGATTCACTGATCCAGTCTTCCAGAATCTGGAATATGCTGGCTGAAACATTACTCCAGTATTCCCAGAGTTGCAATGCACTGGGTGACTAACTATGCCTGTCTTCCCTGAAGTGGAGTGTGCTGGGTGTTTCACTAATCCTGTCTCCCCGGAGTTGGAGTGTGCTGGGTGTTTCACTATTCCTGTCAACTTGGATCTGCAGTGCGCTGGCTGATTCATTGCTTTTGTCTTCCCGGCGCTGGAAAGTACTGGGTGTTTCACTGATCCTGTCTCCCCAGAGCTTGAGTGTGCTGGGTGTTTCACTGATCCTGTCTTCCCTGTGCAGGAAAGTGCTGGGTGTTTCACTGATCCTGTCTCCCCGGAGCTGGAGTGTGCTGGGTGTTTCACTGATCCTGTCTCCCCGGAGTTGGTGTGTGCTGGGTGTTTCACTGTTCCGTTCTTCCTGGAGCTGGAATGAGCTGGGTGTTTCACTGTTCTGGTCTTCCTGGAGCTGGAATGTACTGTGGGTTTCACCGTTCCTCTCTTCCTGGAGCTGGAGTGTTCTGGGTTTTTCACTGTTCCTGCCTTCCTGGAACTGGAATGTGCTGTGGGTTTCACTGTTCCTGTCTTCCTAGACATGGAATATTCTAGGTGATTCGCTACTCCTTTCTTCCCAGAACTGGAATGTGCCGGGTGATTCACTGCTCCTGTGTTCCTGAAGCTGGACTGTGCTGGGTGTTTCACTGTTCCTGTCTCCCTAGAGCTGGAATGTGCTGGGTGTTACACTACTCCAGTCTTCCCGGAGTTGCAATGTGCTGTGTGATTAACTATGCCGGTCTTCCCAGATCTGGAGTGTGCTGGGTGTTTCACTATTCCTATCAACTCGGAGCTGCAGTGTGCTGGCTGATTTACTGCTCCTGTATTCCCGGAGCTGGGTGTGCTGGCTGATTCACTGCTCCTGTGTTCCCGGAGCTGGAATGTGCTGGGTGATTCATTGCTCTTGTCTTCTCGGATGTGGAATGTGCTGGGTGTTTCACTGCTCCTGTATTCCCGGAACTGGAGTGTGCTGGGCGTTTCACTGTTCCTGTCTCCAAGGAGTTGGAATGTGCTGGGTGTTTCACTGTTCCGGTCTCTCCAGAGCTGGAATGTGCTGTGGGTTTCACTGTTCCTGTCATCCTGGAACTGTAGTGTTCTGGGTTATTCACCGCTCCGGTCTTCCTGGAACTGGAATGTGCTGGGAATTTCACTGTTCCTGTCTTCCTGGAGCTGGAGTGTGCTGCGATTTTCAGCGCTCCTGTCTTCCTGGAACTGGAATGTGCTGGGTGTTTCACTGTTCCTTTCTTCCTAGACATGGAATATTCTAGGCGATTCACTACTCTTTTCTTCCCAGAACTGGAATGTGCCGGGTGATTCACTGCTCCTGTCTTCCGGAAGCTGGAGTGTGCTGGGTGTTTCACTGTTCCTGTCTCCCTAGAACTGGAATGTGCTGGGTGTTACACTACTCCAGTCTTCCCGGAGTTGCAATGTGCTGTGTGATTAACTATGCCGGTCTTCCCAGATCTGGAGTGTGCTGGGTGTTTCACTATTCCTATCAACTCGGAGCTGCAGTGTGCTGGCTGATTCACTGCTCCTGTGTTCCCGGAGCTGGAATGTGCTGGCCGATTCACTGCTCCTGTGATCCCGGAACTGGAGTATGCTGGGCGTTTCAATGCTCCTGTATTCCTGGAGCTGGAGTGTGCTGGGCGTTTCAATGCTCCTGTAATCCCGGAACTGGAAGGTGCTGGGTGATTCATTGCTACTGTCTTCTCGGCGCTGGAAAGTGCTGGGCGTTTCACTCTTCCTGTCTTCTGGAACTGGAGTGTGCTGGGTGATTCACTGCTCCTGTCTCCCTGAAGCTGGAAAGTGCTGGGCGTTTCACTGTTCCTGTCTTCTCGGAACAGGAATGTGCTGGGTGTTTCACTGCTCCTGTCTTCCCAGAACTGGAATGTGCTGGCTGATTCGTTGCTCCTGTCTTCCCGGCGCTGGAAAGTGCTGGGTGATTCACTGTTCCTGTATTCCCGGATCTGGAGTGTGCTGGACGATTCACTGACCCTGTTTTCCAGAATCTGGAATGTGCTGGCTGAAACAGTACTCCAGTCTTCCCGGCGTTGCAATGTACTGGGTGATTAACAATGCGTGTCTCCCCGGAGCTCGAGGGTGCTGGGTGTTTCACTGTTCCTGTCTCCCCGGAGCTGGAATGTGCTGTGGGTTTCACTGTTCCTGTCTTCCTGGAGCTGGAAAATACTGGGTGATTCACTGCTCCTGTCTTCCTGGAGCTGGAAAATACTGGGTGATTCACTGCTCCTGTCTTCCCGAAGCTTGAATGTGCTTGTTGTTATACTGCTCCTGTCTTCCCAGATCTGGAATGTACTGGGTGTTTTACTGTTCCTGTCTTCCCGGGGCTGGAATGTGTTGGGTGTTACACTGTTCCTGTCTTCACTGAGCTGGAATGTGCTGGGTGATTCACTGTTCCTGTCTTCCCTGAGCTGGAATGTGCTGGGTGATTCAGTGCTCCTGTCTTCCTGAAGCTGGAATGTGCTGGAAGTTATACTGCTCCTATCTTCCCAGATCTGGAATGTGCTGGGTGTTTCACTGTTCCTGTATTCCCGGAACTGGAATGTGCTGGTTGTTTCACTGTTCCTGTCTTGTCGGAGCTGGAACGTGCTGGGTGATTCACTGTTCCTGTCTTCCTGAAGCTGGAATGTGCTGGGTGTTTTACTGCTCCTAGCTTCCTGGAACCGGAACTTGCTGGATGATTCACTGCTCCAGTCTTCTTGGAACTGGAATGTGCTGGGCGATTAGCTGTTCTGTGCTTCCCGGAGCTGGCGTGTGCTCGGTGTTTCACTGCTCCTGTCTCCCCGGAGCTGCATTGTGCTGGGTGTTTCACTGTTCCTGTCTTCCCTGAGTTGGAGTGTGCTGCGTGTTTCACTGTTCCAGTCTTCCCGGAGCTGGAATATTCTAGACGATTAGCCACTCCTTTCATCCCAGAACTGGAATGTGCTGGGTGTTTCACTATTCCTGTATTCCCGGAACTGGAATGTGCTGGCTGATTCGTTGCTCTTGTCTTCCCGGCGCTGGAACGTGCTGGGTGATTCACTGTTCCTGTATTCCCGGAACTGGTGTGTGCTGGATGATTCACTGATCCAGTCTTCCAGAATCTGGAATATGCTGGCTGAAACATTACTCCAGTATTCCCAGAGTTGCAATGCACTGGGTGATTAACTATGCCTGTCTCCCCGGAGTTGGAGTGTGCTGGGTGTTTCACTATTCCTGTCAACTCGGATCTGTAGTGCGCTGGCTGATTCATTGCTCTTGTCTTCCCGGCGCTGGAAAGTGCTGGGTGTTTCACTGATCCTGTCTTCCCGGTGCTGGAAAGTGCTGGGTGTTTCACTGATCCTGTCTCCCCGGAGCTGGAGTGTGCTGGGTGTTTCACTGATCCTGTCTTCCCTGAGCTGGAGTGTGCTGGGTGTTTCACTGATCCTGTCTCCCCGGAGCTGGAGTGTGCTGGGTGTTTCACTGATCCTGTCTTCCCTGAGCTGGAGTGTGCTGGGTGTTTCACTGATCCTGTCTCCCCGGAGCTGGAGTGTACTGGGTGTTTCACTGATCCTGTCTTCCCGGAGTTGGAGTGTGCTGGGTGTTTCACTGTTCCGTTCTTCCTGGAGCTGGAATGAGCTGGGTGTTTCACTGTTCCTGCCTTCCTGGAACTGGAATGTGTTGTGGGTTTCACTGTTCCTGTCTTCCTAGACATGGAATATTCTAGGCGATTCGCTACTCCTTTCTTCCCAGAACTGGAATGTGCCAGGTGATTCACTGCTCCTGTGTTCCTGAAGCTGGACTGTGCTGGGTGTTTCACTGTTCCTGTCTCCCTAGAGCTGGAATGTGCTGGGTGTTACACTATTCCAGTCTTCCCAGAGTTGCAATGTGCTGTGTGATTAACTATGCTGGTCTTCCCAGATCTGGAGTGTACTGGGTGTTTCACTATTCCTGTCAACTCGGAGCTGCAATGTGCTGGCTGACTTACTGCTCCTGTATTCCCGGATCTGGGTGTGCTGGCTGATTCACTGTTCCTGTGTTCCCGGAGCTGGAATGTGCTGGGTGATTCATTGCTCTTGTCTTCTCGGATGTGGAATGTGCTGGGTGTTTCACTGCTCCAGTATTCCCGGAACTGGAGTGTGCTGGGCGTTTCACTGTTCCTGTCTCCAAGGAGTTGGAATGTGCTGGGTGTTTCACTGTTCCGGTCTCTCCAGAGCTGGAATGTGCTGTGGGTTTCACTGTTCCTGTCATCCTGGAACTGTAGTGTTCTGGGTTATTCACCGCTCCGGTCTTCCTGGAACTGGAATGTGCTGGGAATTTCACTGTTCCTGTCTTCCTGGAGCTGGAGTGTGCTGCGATTTTCAGCGCTCCTGTCTTCCTGGAACTGGAATGTGCTGGGTGTTTCACTGTTCCTTTCTTCCTAGACATGGAATATTCTAGGCGATTCACTACTCTTTTCTTCCCAGAACTGGAATGTGCCGGGTGATTCACTGCTCCTGTCTTCCGGAAGCTGGAGTGTGCTGGGTGTTTCACTGTTCCTGTCTCCCTAGAACTGGAATGTGCTGGGTGTTACACTACTCCAGTCTTCCCGGAGTTGCAATGTGCTGTGTGATTAACTATGCCGGTCTTCCCAGATCTGGAGTGTGCTGGGTGTTTCACTATTCCTATCAACTCGGAGCTGCAGTGTGCTGGCTGATTCACTGCTCCTGTGTTCCCGGAGCTGGAATGTGCTGGCCGATTCACTGCTCCTGTGTTCCCGGAGCTGGAGTGTGCTGGCTGATTCACTGCTCCTGTGTTCCCGGAGCTGGAAGGTGCTGGGTGATTCATTGCTCTTGTCTTCTCGGATCTGGAACGTGCTGGGCGTTTCACTGCTCCTGTATTCCCGGAACTGGAATGTGCTGGGCGTTTCAATGCTCCTGTATTCCCGGAACTGGAATGTGCTGGGTGATTCATTGCTCCTATCTTCTTGGTGCTGGAAAGTGCTGGGCGTTTCACTCTTCCTGTCTTCTGGAACTGGAGTGTGCTGGGTGATTCACTGCTCCTGTCTCCCTGAAGCTGGAAAGTGCTGGGCGTTTCACTGTTCCTGTCTTCTCGGAACAGGAATGTGCTGGGTGTTTCATTGCTCCTGTCTTCCCGGAACTGGAATGTGCTGGCTGATTCGTTGCTCCTGTCTGGGTGTTTCACTGATCCTGTCTCCCCGGAGTTGGAGTGTGCTGGGTGTTTCACTATTCCTGTCAACTCGGATCTGCAGTGCGCTGGCTGATTCATTGCTCTTGTCTTCCCGGCGCTGGAAAGTGCTGGGTGTTTCACTGATCCTGTCTCCCCGGAGCTTGAGTGTGCTGGGTGTTTCACTGATCCTGTCTTCCTGGAGCTGGAGTGTGCTGGGTGCTTCAGTGTTCCTGTCTTCCAGAATAGGATCGTGCTGGCTGATTTATTGCTCCTGTCTTCTTGGAGCTGGAATGTGCTGGGAATTTCAGTGCTCCTGTCTTCCTGGAACTGGAATGTGCTGGGTGTTTCACTGTTCCTGTCTTCCTAGACATGGAATATTCTAGGTGATTCGCTACTCCTTTCTTCCCAGAACTGGAATGTGCCGGGTGATTCACTGCTCCTGTGTTCCTGAAGCTGGAGTGTGCTGGGTGGTTCACTGTTCCTGTCTCCCTAGAGCTGGAATGTGCTGGGTGTTACACTACTCCAGTCTTCCCGGAATTGCAATGTGCTGTGTGACTAACTATGCCGGTCTTCCCAGATCTGGAGTGTGCTGGGTGTTTCACTATTCCTGTCAACTCGGAGCTGCAGTGTGCTGGCTGATTTACTGCTCCTGTATTCCCGGAACTGGAGTGTGCTGGGTGTTTCACTGTTCCTGTCTTCCCGGAACTGGAATGTGCTGACTGATTCATTGATCCTGTCTTCTCGGCGCTGGAAAGTGCTGGGCGTTTCACTGTTCCTGTCTTCTCGGAACTGGAATGTGCTGAGTGTTTCACTGTTCCTGTCTTCCCGGAGCTGGAATATTCTAGGCGATTAGCTACTCCTTTCTACCCAGAACTGGAGTGTGCTGGGTGATTCACTGCTACTGTCTTCTCATCTGGAATGTGCTGGGAGTTTCACTGTTCCCATCATCCCTGAACTGGAACTTGCTGGGTGATTCACTGTTCCTGGCTTCCCGGAGCTGGAAAATGCTGGGTGTTTCATTGTTCCTGTCTTCCTAGCCATGGAATATTCTAGACGATTCGCTACTCCTTCCTTCCCAGAACTGGAATGTGCCGGGTGATTCACTGCTCCTGTCTTTCTGAAGCTGGTGTGTGCTGGGTGTTTCATTGCTTTCGTCTTCTCAGATCTGGAATGTGCTGGCTGATTCGTTGCTCCTGTCTTCTTGGCGCTGGAAAGTGCTGGGCATTTCACTATTCCTGTGTTCCCGGAACTGGATTGTGCTGGGTGATTCACTGTTCCTTTCTTCCCGGAGTTGGAAAATACTGGGTGATTCACTGCTCCTGTCTTCCTGATGCTGGAAAGTGCTGGGCGTTTCACTGTTCCTGTCTTCTTGGAACTGGAATGTGCTGGGTGTTTCACTGTTCATGTCTTCCCGGAGCTGGAATATTGTAGGCAATTAGCCAGTCCTTTCTACCCAGAACTGGAATGTGCTGGGCGTTTCACTGTTCCTGTATTCCCGGAACTGGAATGTGCTGGTTGTTTCACTGCTCCTGTCTTGCCGAAGCTGGAATGTGCTGGGTGATTCAAAGTTCCTGTCTTCGTGGAACTGGAATTTGCTCGGTGTTTCACTGTTCCCGTCTTCCCGGAGCTGGAATGAGCTGGGTGTTTTATTGTTCCCGTCTCCCCCGAGATTGCATTTGCTGGGTGTATCACTGCTCCCGTCTTCTCGGAGCTGGAATGTGCAGTGGGTTTCACTGTTCCTGTCTTCCCTGAGCTGAAGTGTGCTGGGTGGTTCACTGCTCCTGTATTCCCGGAGCTGGATTTTGTTGGTTGATTCACTGCTCCCGTCTTATCGAAGCTGGATTGTGCTCGGTGTTTCACTGCTCCTGTCTTCCCGGAGCAGGAATGTGCTGGGTGCTTCACTATTCCTCTCTTCCCGGAACTGGAATCTGCTGGCTGATTCATTGCTTCTGTCTTCTTGGTGCTGGAAAGTGCTGGGTGTTTCACTGTTCCTGTCTTCCCGTAATTGGAATGTGCTTGATATTTCAATGTTCCTGTCTTCCCGGAGCTGGAATGTGTTGTTTGTTTCACTGCTCATGACTTTCTGGAATTGGCAAGTACTCGGTGTTTCACTGATCCTGTCTTCCCGTAGCTGGAACGTCCTGGTTGATTCACTGCTCCTTTCTTCCCAGAACTGGAATATGCTGCATTTCACTACTCCTGTCTTCCCAGAGCTGGAATGTTCTGGGTGCTTCACTGCTCCTGTCCTCCCGGAACTGGAGTGTGCTGGGTGTTTCACTGTTCCTGTCTTCCCGTAATTGGAATGTGCTTGATATTTCAATATTCCTGTCTTCCCGGAGCTGGAATGTGTTGTTTGTTTCACTGCTCATGACTTTCTGGAATTGGCAAGTGCTCGGTGTTTCACTGCTCATGTCTTCCCGGAGCTGGAATGTGCTGGGTGTTTCACTGCTCGTGTCTTCCCGGAACTGGAATGTGCTGGGTGTTTCACTGTTGCTATCTTCCCGGAGCTGGAGGGTGCTGGGTATTTCACTGCACCTCTCTTCCCGGAAATGGAGTGTGCTGGGTGTTTCACTGTTCCTGTCTTCCCGAAACTGGAGTATGCTGGGTGTTTCACTGCTCCTGTCTTCCCGGAGCTGGAATGTGCTGGGTGATTCAATTTTCCAGTCTTCCCGGAGCTCGAATGTGCACCAACTCCAGAGCAGATCTCACTCAATTGGTGATGACCTTGAACAGAATTTTACAGTCCACATTCAAACAGCAGGTCTGGGCTGATCCAGTCCCACAGAGCCAAATACAACTCGGGGGCCTTAGTCAGCTCATCCAGAGTTAGTGATTTGTCCAGACTCTCCCGCGTACTGTCATCTAAGACCTCCAATGATAGAGGAAAGGAAAAACTGGGAGGCTGTGCTGTCTGTGGGCTTCACATCATACAATCTGGCATAAAAGGATTTGCTGACTCTCAAAATGTTGGACTGCGATGACCTTACTGAGCCATCATCTTTCTTCATGCTGCTGATCACAGAGCTCTCTCCGTGCACCTTCTGGAAGAAGAAACGAGTACACATCTCATCCTGCTCCATGGAGTGGACTCTGGACCAGAAGATGATCTTAGAGGTCTCCGAGGCAAAGAGCAAAGCATGCTGGCTCTTCACATTTTGGAGGTCCTCCTTGACATCGACCCCCATCGACTGCAGCCAGAGCAACTTCTGTAGGCTTTTCTGGAGCTGGGACATTTCCCTCTGTTCCTTTCTAGCCTTCTGAACACCTTTGAGGATGAAAAACCTCTAGATGTTCTCCTTGATTGCTTCCCAACTGTATGTCAGGGACTCAATGAGGAGTTTCAAGGTTCTCCAATCTTTATAATTCCTGCATTTTCTCAGTGTTCTCTGGGGGTCAACAGCTTCACGTTCAGCTTCCATGTCCCCCTGCCAATCCCCTGCTCTTGCTGTAAGTGACAGTCAGCCAGTAGGGGGCAAAGGTCAGAGAAGAACACCAGCTTGACGTTGGTGAACCTGACTGTGAACGCTCGGGATACAGACAGGAAGTCTATCCTGGAAAAGATGGACCTGTCTGGCCACAACCAGGTGTATCTATGCTATGCTGCATCTGCAGGGTTGCTGAAGATATCGTGCAGCTTGGCATCCTTTACTGTTTCCATCAGGAAGCTCCTTGCTGCTCCTGCCTTCCTGGAGCTGGGATGAGCTGAGCTCTTCACTGCTCCCAGCTTCCCAGAGCTGGGGTACACCAAGCTCATCAGGGCTCCTGGCTCCCTGGAGCTGGAATCAGCTGAGCTCTTTACTGCTCCTGGCATCCAGGAGCTCAGGTGCGCCGAGCTCATCATGGCTCCCAGCTTCCTGGAGCTGGGATCAGCCGAGCTCCTTACAGCTCCCAGCTTCCAGGAGATGGGGTGCGCCAAGCTCCTCATGGCTCCCGGCTTCCTGGAGCTGGGGTGCGCCGAGCTTCTCATCACTCCCAGCTTCCAGGAGTGCGGTGTTCCAAGCTCGTCACGGCTCCCAACTTCCCGGAGCTGGGGTGCACCAAGCCTCTTACTGTTCCCAACTTCCTGGAGCTGGGCTGCGCTGAGCTCCTCATTGTTCCTGACTTCCTGGAGCTGGGCTGTGCTGAGCTCCTTCCTGCTCCTCACTTCCTGGAGCTACGCTGCACTGAGCTCTTTATTGTTCCTGACTTCCTGGAGCTGGGCTGCGCTGAGCTCCTTCCTGCTCCTGTCTTCCTGGAGCTGGGCTGCACTGAACTCTTCACCTTGAGATTGTAATCGGGGTGTGTTGGTCTCTTCGTTGTCTCTCATGTTCTGGAGCTCGGGTGTCTCCTCTTCCAGCTCCATGGAGCTTTGCCACTTCTTCTGTAGGTGCTGCCAACAGAAGAAAGAGGCTTTCAAGTCTCCTTGGCATTATTCACATTCATCATTCTGTCTGCTTGCCGCTCCTTGCTTTTTGCTACCTGTGCATCAGTAGTGAGGCAGCGTTTGGGGCAGGTCTTGTAGAGATGGCCTGACCTGCCACACAGGTTGCAGCACTTAGACTGCTTGCAGTCCTTTGTCTGATGCCCTTCCTGACTGCAGATCTTGCAGGTGACGGTATTGCAGTTGGCCGCCACATGAGCAGATACTGCAGGAAGGACAAACTTTGGGCTGCCAGGCGTAGACAAGGTAGCCGTGGCTTCCCCCGATAGTGAAGCTGGAGAGAGGGTGGAGGTTTGTTCCCTTACTATCAACCTTGTGAGTCACCTTGACCTGCTGTTTGCTGGTCCAAATCCTTGACCTCAGTGCAGTTCCCTAACTTGTCGACATACTTGACAAAGAAGGTGAGCACATGGCTGACAGGAACAGTGGAGGTACACAGTCACTATGCGATCCTGTTGTGATGGCAGAGTAAAGAGCAGCACCACCTTGAGGATTCTCAGCTGTGGCAGGCTTCTCTTCTCCTCAAACACCTTCAGGAACTTGATGCAGGCACCAACATTCTTGAAGATCACGTCAAAGTATTCAGCACTGGGGAAGTCCTGCAGATAGTAGATGTCTGCAGCTTCGAACCCACAGGATTCCGAAAGAATTCTCTTAATGAAGAAGGCACAGACAATGGGTACGCCTCCTTCGCTGTCTTTCACCGCCACCCTAAAGGGTGGTTTGGGCTCGACTGGTTGCAGCAATCACCTCTTTAAGTTTCCGACATTAGGCACTGAAGACTTCACTGAAACCCCCCAGTTAAACAAATGAAACCCAAAAAAACACTTGCACACATGCAGGGAGAAACCTGATGATGGTCTCTACCCTGCTACATAAACACACAAATGAATAATTATTCATAAAATTTGTGGAAGTACATGACAAACTATTTCAATACAATTTCAACACTCTAGATATTTACAATATACATTCAATATCAGGCATACAGCCTGAAGGTAAAAACATTTTAAATTGAAACATGACATAAAATGCAATATAATTCAACATTCCTACATGCAGCATGTTCCTCTCTGAGGTGCCTCAATTCAATTTCAATACTCTTGACATTCACAATGCATATTCCACGTCAGGCCTGAGGTGTTCTACACCAGCCCTTTGGTGTACTATAACTGAAAGACCTTAGACAGTAACCTTTCCTTATTATGCCCCTATGGAGGTTACCCCAAGCTTCAGTGCATCCCTCAGTGTGTAGTCCTGGGCCTTGGAATGTGCCAATGTGCAACACTCGATTGAGGACAAGTCTGCACTGCACGACCAGCAAGTTTCAGGCAGACCAAAGAGTGTCTTTCACTGAGCTGATGGTCCTCTCGCTGCAGTAATGTTTCTCTCAGTGTGCATCCCTGGGAATGGTCTATAGAGCACAGAGTCCTGCTGCTTGGAATGAATCTCAACAAAAACTATTGCTGGACTGAAAGTTGATAAGTTCCCTGGATCTGATGATTTATATCCCAGAATGTTGAAAGAGGTGGCTGTAGAGATAGTGGACATATTGTAATTTACTCCTGTACTCAAATCCTCTTGTAATAAAGGCCAGCATACCATTGTCTGTAACCCCACTATTTAAGAAAGGAGGTAGAGAACAAATGGGGAACTACAGACCTGTTAGCCTGAGATCAGTAGTATGGAAAATTCTGGAATCTATTCTAAAGGATGTGACAACTGAACACTTAAAGAACAACAGGCTTGGGCAGAGTCAACAAAGGGAAATAATGTTTGACAAAAAAGTTGGAGCTCTTTGAGGGTGTAACTAGTAGAATAGATAAGAGGGAACCAGGGGATGTGATGTATTTAGATTTTCAGAAGGCTTTTGATAAGGTCCCACACAAGAGGTGAGTAAGCAAAATTAGAGCACATGGGATTGGGAGTAATATACTGACATGGATTGAGAATTGGTTAATGGGCAGAAAAATAAATGGATCATTCTCAGGTTGCAGGCTCTGACTAGTGGATACTGCAAGGGTCAGTAGTTGAGCCCCAGCTATTCACAAACTATATCAATAATTTGGATGTAATATTTCCAAGTTTGCTGATGACAGAAAACTAGGTGGGAATGTGAGTTGTGAGGAGAATGCAAATAGGTTTCAAGGGGATTTAGACAGGCTGAGTGGACAAGAACATGGCAAATGGAATATAATGTGGAAAAAATTGAAGTTATCCACTTTGGTAGGAAAAATAGAAGTGCAGAGTATTTCTTAAATGGTGAGAGATTGGGAAGTGTTGATGTCCAAAGGGACCTGGATATTGTTGTTCCTAAGTCACTGAAAAGTGCAGCAAGCAATTAGGAAGACAATGGTATGCTGGCCTTTATTACAAGAGGATTTGAGTACAGGTGTAAAGAGGTCTTGCTGTGATTATATGGAGCCTTGGTGAGGCCGCACCTGGAGTGTTGTGTTCAGTTTTGGTCTCCTTACCTAAGGAAAGATATACCTGTTGATAGGACCCATATTTTCTAGAGTTGAGAAGGATGAGAGGTGGTCCCATTGAAACATATAAAATCCTTACAGGGATCAACAGGTTGGATGCAGGAAGGATGTTTCCCTTGACCTGTACATGTACACCACATCAACAGCATTACCGTCATCAATTCTCTCAGTAACCTTATCAAAGCTCAAGCAATTTAGTTAAATACAATTCACTTAGAACAATTCTGTGCTGGCTTTCCTTAAAGATGCATTTTGAAATCACACTCTTTTGGAGTCTATCTGTCCATACACTGTCTATATGCATTTAATAACCCTGATCTGCACTCTGTCTGCATTATACCCCTGACAGACACAGATACCTTTTGCAATCTCCCTCTGTTTATCTCTACTTGCATTACATCTGGTCAAATCACCCAAACAGCTTTAGCAAATGCCTCTGTTGGATGACCTCTGGGTTAGACACAGTCCATACCTTTAGCATTCCAACTATTTTCTCCACCTGTTTTTACATGCTGGTCACAGAAACTGATATCTGTGACAAACTCCCTCTGTTGGACTCGATCTGTTTTTACACCCAGTCCCCCCCCCCCGCCACACACACACACACACACACACACACATCCTCTGTTGGTCTCCATCTATTTGACACAGTATCCACAACCAGACACCTTTAGCAATCTTAAACGCAAAGAACTGCGGATGCTGGAAATCCAAAACAAAAACAGAAACAGAAATACCTGGAAAAACTCAGCAGGTCTGGCAGCATCGGTGGAGAAGAACACAGTTGACGTTTCGAGTCCTCATTACCCTTCAACAGAACTAAGTAAAAATAGGAAAGAGGTGAAATATAAGCTGGTTTGGGGGGGGTGGGGGGTGGGGCTTGTTGGGACAAGCAGCCAGTAATAGGTGGAGATAACCAAAAGATGTCACAGACAAAAGGACAAACAGGTGTTGAAGATGGTGATATTATCTAAATAATTGTGCTAATTAAGAGTAGAAAGCACGACAGACAGGCTTGGCCGAAATAGCCAAGTGGTTATGGTACTGGGTTTGGAACCCCAAGATCGAGAGTTCAAATCTCACAATGGCAAACTATGAAACACTGTAACTTCATCTGAAACAGATGGAAACGGGTTTGTGCTCGAAAGAGTATCAAGAGTTCAAATCTCACAATGGCAAAACTATGAAACAATGTAACTTCATCTGAAACAGATGGAAACGGGTTTGTGCTCGAAAGAGTATCAAGAGTTCAAATCTCATAATGGCAAACTATGAAACAATGTAACTCCATCTGAAACAGATGGAAACGGGTTTGTACTTGAAAGAGTTACAGATAGCTGTAGTGGGGGTGGGGTGAAGGAATACTAAAAGGTAGAGATAAACAATGGGTGGAAATACATTTAAAAATAATCGAAATAGGTGGGAAATGTAAAATCAATATAAATTATTGGAAAAAACAAAAAGGAGGGGGAAGAAATGGAAAGGGGGTGGGGATGGAGGAGAGAGTTCAAGATCTAAAATTGTTGAACCCAATATTCAGTCCAGAAGGCTGTAAAGTGCCTAGTTGAAAGATGAGGTGCTGTTCCTCCAGTTTGCGTTGAGCTTCAATGGAACAATGCAGCAAGCCAAGGACAGACATGTGGGCATGAGAGCAGGGTGGAGTGTTGAAATGGCAAGTGACAGGGAGGTCTGGGTAATGGTTGCGGACAGACCGAAGGTGTTCTGCAAAGCGGTCACCCAGTCTGCGTTTGGTCTCTCCAATGCAGAGGAAACCGCATTGGGAGCAACGAATGCAGTAGACTAAGTTGAGAGAAGTGCAAGTGAAATGCACTTGAAAGGAGTGTTTGGGCCCTTGGACGGTGAGGAGAGAGGAAGTGAAGGGGCAGGTGTTGCATCTTCTGCGGTTGCATGGGAAGATGCCGTGGGAGGGGGTTGGGGAGTAGGGGGTGATGGAGGAGTAGACCAGGTTGTCACGGAGGGAATGATCCCTACGGAATGCCGCCGGGGGGTCAGCGAAGGGGGGGTGGGGGGGCGCTGCGGTGTGGTCAAGGGAAGATGTGTTTGGTGGTGGCATCATGCTGGAGTTAGCGGAAATGGCGGAGGATGATCCTTTGAATGCGGAGGCTGGTGGGGTGATAAGTGAGGACAAGGGGGACCCTATCATGCTTCTGGGAGGGAGGAGAAGGCGTGAGGGCGGATGCGCAGGAGATGGGCTGGGCACGTTTGAGGGCCCTGTCAACCACCATGGGTAGAAAACCTAAGTTAAGGAAGAAGGAGGACATGTCAGAGGAACTGATTATGAAACTGAACTGGACCAGCCATATAAATACTGTGGCTACAAGAACACGTCAGAAGCTGGGAATTCTGTGGAGAATAACTCACCTCCTGACTCCTGACTGGGATATGAGACCACTTAGCATGCGATGTATCAGGGATATAAGGGCAGTCAGCATGCTATGAATCAGGGATATGAGAGCAGTTTGCATGCTGTATATCAGGGATATGATAGCAGTTAGCATGCTGTGTATCAGGGATATGAGAGCAGTTAGCATGCTGTGTATCGGGTGTATGAGAGCAGTTAGAATGCTGCGTATCGGGTATATGACAGCAGTTAGCATGCTGTGTATCAGGGATATGAGAATAGTTAGCATGCTGTGACAAAAGGATATGAGAGCAGTCAGCATGCTGTGTAAAAGGAATATGAGAGCAGTTAGCATGCTGTGTATCAGGGATATGAGAGCAGTTAGCATGCTGTGTATCAGGGATATGAGAGCAGTTAGCATGCAGTGTCTCAGGGATATAATAGCAGTTAGCATGTTGTGTATCAGGAATATGAGAACAGTTAGCATGCTGTGTATCAGGGATATGAGGGCAGTTAGTATGCTGTGTATCTGGGATATGAGAGCAGTTAACAGGCTGTGTATCGGGTATATGAAAACAGTTAGAATGCTGCATATCGGGTTTATGAGAGCAGTAAGCATGCTGTGTGTCAGGGATATGAGAGCAGTCAGTATGCTGTGCAAAAGGGATATGAGATCAGTTAGCTTGCTGTGTATCATGGATACGAGAGCAGTTAGTATGCTGTGTATCAGGGATATGAGAGCAGTTAGCATGTTGTGTATCGGGTGTATGAGAGAAGTTAGCATCCCGTGTATCAGGGATATAAGAGCAGTTAGCATGCTGTGTATCAGGGATATGAGAACAGTTAGTATGCTGTGTAAAAGGAATATGAGACCAGTTAGCATGCGATGTATCAAGAATATGAGAGCATTTACCATGCTGTGTATCAGGGATATGAGAGCAGTTAGCATGCTATATATCGGGAATGTGAGAGCAGTTAGCATGCTGTGTATCAGATATAAAAGAGCAGTTAGCATGCTGTACATCAGGGTTATAAGAGCAGTTAGCATGCTGTGTATCAAGGATATGAGAGCAGTTAGCAAGCTGTGTAAAAGGTATATGAGACCAGTTAGCATGCTGTGTAAAAGTGATATGAGAGCAGTTAGCATGCTGTGCATCAGGGATATAAGAGCAGTTAGCATGCTTTGTATCAGAGATATGAGAGCAGTTATTATGCTTTGCATCAGGGATATGACAGCAGTTAGCATGCTGTGCATCATGGATATAAGAGCAGTTAGCATGCTTTGTATCAGAGATATGAGAGCAGATATTATGCTTTGGATCAGGGATATAAGAGCAGTTAGCATGCTGTGTATCAGGGATATGAGAGCAGTTAGTATGCTGTGTATCAGGGATATGAGAGCAGTTAGTATGCTGTGTAAAAGGAATATGAGACCAGTTAACATGCTATGTATCAAGAATATGAGAGCATTTACCATGCTGTGTATCAGGGATATGAGAGCAGTTAGCATGCTATATATCGGGAATGTGAGAGCAGTTAGCATGCTGTACATCAGTGATAGAAGAGCAGTTAGCATGCTGTGTATAGGGGATATGAGAGCAGTTAGCATGCTGTACATCAGGGATTGAAGAGCAGTTAGCATGCTGTGTATCAGATATATAAGAGCAGTTAGCATGCTGTACATCAGGGTTATAAGAGCAGTTAGCACGCTGTGTATCAAGGATATGAGAGCAGTTAGCATGCTGTGTAAAAGGTATATGAGACCAGTTAGCATGCTGTGTAAAAGTGATATGAGAGCAGTTAGCATGCTGTGCATCAGGGATATAAGAGCAGTTAGCATGCTATGTTACCGGGATATAAGAGCAGTTTGCCTTGTATCTGTGATATGAGAGCAGTTATTATGCTTTGGATCAGGGATATGAGAGCAGTTAGCATACTGTGTATCGGGGATATGAGAGCAGTTATCATGCTATGTTACCGGGATATAAGAGCAGTTAGCATGCTGTGTATCAGGGATATGAGAGCAGTCAGCATGCTGTGTTACCAGGATATAAGAGCAGCTAGCATGCTGTGTATCAGGGATATGAGAACAGTTAGTATGCTGTGTAAAAGTGATATGAGAGCAGTTAGCATGCTCTGTATCAGGGATATGAGAACAGTTAGCATGCTGTGTATCAGGTATATAAGAGCAGTTAGCATGCTGTGTATTAGGGATAAGCGAGCAGGTAGTATGCTGCTTATCAGTGATATCAGAACAGTTAGTATGCAGTGTAAAAGGGATATGAGAGCAGTTAGCAAGCTGTGTATCTGGGATTATAAGAGCAGTCAGCATGCTGTGTATCAGGGATATGAGAGCAGTTAGCATGCTGTGTATCAGGGAAATGAGAGCAGTTAGCATGCTGTGTATCAGTGATATGAGAGCAGTTAGCATGCTGCGTATCAGGGATATGAGAACAGTTAGCATTCTGTGTATCGGGAATATGAGAATGGTTAGCATGCTGTACATCACTAATAGAAGAGCAGTTAGCATGTTGTGTGAAAGGGATATGAGAGCAGTTAGCATGCTGTGTATCAGGGATATGACAGCAGTTAGCATGCTGTGTATCAGGGATATAATAGCAGTTAGCATGTTGTGTATTAGGGATATGAGAGCAGTTAGCATGCTGTGTATCAGGGACATGAGAGCAGTTAGTACGCTGTGTATCTGGGATATGAGAGCAGTTAGTATGCTTTGTATCAGGGATAAGAGAACAGTATGCATGCTGTGTGTCAGGCATATGATAGCAGTTAGCATGCTGTGTATCAGGGATATGAGAGCTATTAGCATGTTGTGTATCATGGATATGAGACCAGTTAGTATGCTGTGTATCAGGGATATGAAAGCAGTTAGCATGCTGTGTATCGGGTGTATGAGAGCAGTTAGAATGCTGCGTATCGGGTATATGAGACCAGTTAGCATGCCGTGTATCAGGGATATAAGAGCAGTTAGCATGCTGTGTATCAGGGATATGAGAACAGTTAGTATGCTGTGTAAAAGGAATATGAGACCAGTTAGCATGCTATGTATCAAGAATATGAGAGCAGTTAGCATGCCGTGTATCAGGTATATGAGAGCAGTTAGCATGCTATATATCGGGAATGTGAGAGCAGGTAGCATGCTGTACATCAGGGATAGAAGAGCAGTTAGCATGTTGTATATCAGGTACATAAGAGCAGTTAGTATGCTGTGTATAGGGGATATGAGAGCAGTTAGCATGCTGTGTATCAGGGATATGAGAGCAGTTAGCATGCTGTACATCAGGGATTGAAGAGCAGTTAGCATGCTGTGTATCGGGTATATAAGAGCAGTTAGCATGCTGTGTATCAGGGATATGAGAGCAGTTAGTATGCTGTGTATCAGTGATATGAGTAGAGTTGGTATGCAGTGTAAAAGGGATATGAGAGCAGTTAGCAAGCTGTGTATCCGCGATATAAGCGCAGTAAGCGTGCTGTGTATCAGGGATATGAGAGAAGTTAGCATGCTGTGCAAAAGTGATATGAGAACAGTTAACATGCTTCGTATCAGGGATATGAGAGCAGTTAGCATGCTCTGTATCATTGATATGAGAGCAGTTAGCATGCTGTGAATCAGGCATATGAGCCCAGTTAGTTTGCTTTGTATCTGTGATATGCGAGCAGTTATTATGCTTTGGATCAGGGTTATGAGAGCAGTTAGCATGCTGTGTATCGGGGATATGAGAGCAGTTAGCATTGTGTGTTACCAGGATATAAGAGCAGTTAGCATGCTGTGTATCAGGGATATGAGAGCAGTTAGTATGCTGTGTAAAAGGGATATGAGAACCGTTAGCATGCTGTGTATCAGGTATATAAGAGCAGTTAGCATGCTGTGTATTAGGGATAAGCGAGCAGTTAGTATGCTGCTTTCAGTGATATCAGAGCAGTTGGCATGCTGTGTATCAGGGATATGAGAGCAGTTAGCATGCTGTGTATCAGTGATATGAGAGCAATTAGCATGCTACGTGTCAGGGATATGAGAACAGTTAGCATGCTGTGTATCGGGAATATGAGAGCAGTTAGCATGCTGTACATCAGTGATAGAAGAGCAGTTAGCATGTTGTGTGAAAGGGATATGAGAGCAGTTAGCATGCTGTCTATCAGGGATATGAGAGCAGTTAGTATGCTGTGTATCGGGGATATGAGAGCGGTTAGCATGCTGTACCAGGGATAGAAGAGCAGTTAGCATGATGTGTATGAGGTATATAAGAGCAGTTCGCTTGCTGTTTATTGGGGATATAAGAGCAATTAGTATGCTGTGTATCATGGATATGAGCACAGTTAGCATTCTGTGTAAAAGGGATATGAGAGCAGTTAGCAAGCTTTGTATCAGGGATATGAGAGCAGTTAGTTAGCTGTGCAAAAAGGATATGAGAGCAGTTAGCATGCTGTGTATCAGGTAGAGAAGAGCAGTTAGCATGCTGTGTATCGGGGATATAAAAGCAATTAGCAAGCTGTGTATCAGGGATATGAGCACAGTTAGCATGCTGTGTAAAAGGGATATGAGAGCAGTTAGCATGCTGTGTATCAGGGTTATGAGAGCAGTTAGCATGCTGTGTATCAGCGATATGAGAGCAGATAGTATGCTGTGACAAAAGCGATATGAGAGCAGTCAGCATGCTGTATATCAGGGATAGGAGAGCAGTTAGTGTGCTTTCTATCAGGGATATGAGAGAAGTTATTATGCTTTGGATCAGGGATATGAGAGCAGTTAGCATGCTGTGTTACCAGGATATGAGGGCAGTTAGCATGCTGTGTATCAGGTATATAAGAGCAGTTAGCATGCTGTGTATTAGGGATAAGCGAGCAGTTAGTATGCTGCTTACCAGTGATATCAGAACAGTTGGTATGCAGTGTAAAAGGGATATGAGAGCAGTTAGCAAGCTGTGTATCCGGATTATAAGAGCAGTTAGCATGCTGTGTATCAGTAATATGAGAGCAGTTAGCATGCTGCGTATCAGGGATATGAGAACAGGTAGCATGCTGTGAATCGGGAATATGAGAGCAGTTAGCATGCTGTACGTCAGTGATAGAAGAGCAGTTAGCATGTTGTGTGAAAGGGATATGAGAGAAGTTAGCATGCTGTGCATCGGGGATATAAAAGCAGTTAGCATTCTGTGTATCAGGGATATGCGCAGAGTTAGCATGCTGTGTAAAAGGGATATGAGAACAGTTAGCATGCTGTGTATCAGGGTTATGAGAGCAGTTAGCATGCTGTGTATCAGTGATATGAGTGCAGTTAGCATGCTGTGTATCAGCGATATAAGAGCAGTTAGCATGCTGTGTATCAGGGATAAGAGAACAGTATGCATGCTGTGTTTCAGGGATATCATAGCATTTAGCATGCTGTGTATCAGGGATATGAGAGCAGTTAGCATGCTGCATATCGGGTATATGAGAGCAGTTAGCATGCCGAGTATCAGGGATATAAGAGCATTTAGCATGCTGTGTATCAGGGATGTGAGAGCAGTTAGCATGCTGTACATCAGGGATAGAAGAGCAGTTAGCATGCTGTATATCAGATATATAAGAGCAGTTAGCATGCTGTATATCAGGTACATAAGAACAGTTAGTATGCTGTGTATAGGGGATATGAGAGCAGTTAGCATGCTGTACATCAGGGATTGAAGAGCAGTTAGCATGCTGTGTATCAGATATATAAGAGCAGTTAGCATGCTGAGTATCAAGGATATGAGAGCAGTTAGCATGCTGTGAATCAGGGATATAAGAGCAGTTAGCATGCTTTGTATCAGGGATATGCGAGCAGTTATTATGCTTTGGATCAGGGATATGAGAGCAGTTAGCATGCTGTGTATCGGGTATATAAGAGCAGTTAGCATGCTGTGTATCAGGGATATGAGAGCAGTTAGTATGCTGTGTATTGGTGATATGAGAAGAGTTGGTATGCAGTGTAAAAGGGATATGAGAGAAGTTAGCATGCTGTGTAAAAGTGGTATGAGAACAGTTAACATGCTTTGTATCAGGGATATGAGAGCAGTAAGCATGCTGTGTATCATTGATGTGAGAGCAGTTAGCATGCTGTGAATCAGGGATATGAGCCCTGTTAGTTTGCCTTGTATCTGTGATATGAGAGCAGTTATTATGCTTTGGATCAGGGATATGAGAGCAGTTAGCATGCTGTGTATCGGGGATATGAGAGCAGTTAGCATGCTGTGTATCAGGGATATGAGAGCAGTTAGCATGCTGTGTATTGGGTGTATGAGAGCATTTAGAATGCTACGTATCGGGTATATGAGACCAGTTAGCATGCTATGTATCAAGAATATGAGAGCAGTTAGCATGCCGTGTATCAGGTATATGAGAGCAGTTAGCATGCTATATATCAGGAATGTGAGAGCAGAGAGCATGCTGTACATCAGGGATAGAAGAGCAGTTAGCATGCTGTGTATCAGGGATATGAGAGCAGTTAGCATGCTGTACATCAGGGATAGAAGAGCAGTTAGCATGCTGTGTATCATATATATAGGAGCAGTTTGCATGCTGTACATCAGGGATATAAGAGCAGTTAGCATGCTGTGTATCAAGGATATGAGAGCAGTTAGCATGCTGTGTAAAAGGTATATGAGCCCAGTTAGCATGCTGTGTATCAAGGATATGAGAGCGGTTAGCATGCTGTGCATCAGGGATATAAGAGCAGTTAGCATGCTTTGTATCAGGGATATGAGAGCAGTTATTTAGCTTTGGATCAGGGATATGAGAGCAGTTAGCATGCTGTGTATCGGGTATATAAGAGCAGTTAGCATGCTGTGTATCATGGATATGAGAGCAGTTAGTATGCTGTGTATCAGTGATATGAGAAGCGTTGGTACGCAGTGTAAAAGGGATATGAGAGCAGTTAGCATGCTGTGTATCCGTGATATAAGCGCAGTAAGCGTGCTGTCTATCAGGGATATGAGAGAAGTTAGCATGCTGTGCAAAAGTGATATGAGAACAGTTAACATGCTTCGTATCAGGGATATGAGAGCAGTTAGCATGCTCTGTATCATTGATATGAGAGCAGTTAGCATGCTGTGAATCAGGCATATGAGCCCAGTTAGTTTGCTTTGTATCTGTGATATGAGAGCAGTTATTATGCTTTGGATCAGGGATATGAGAGCAGTTAGCATGCTGTGTATCAGGGATATGAGAGCAGTTAGCATTGTGTGTTACCAGGATATAAGAGCAGTTAGCATGCTGTGGATCAGGGATATGAGAGCAGTTAGTATGCTGTGTAAAAGGGATATGAGAACAGTTAGCATGCTGTGTATCAGGTATATAAGAGCAGTTAGCATGCTGTGTATTAGGGATAAGCGAGCAGTTAGTATGCTGCTTTCAGTGATATCAGAACAGTTGGTATGCAGTGTAAAAGGGATATGAGAGCAGTTAGCAAGCTGTGTATCCGGGATTATAAGAGCAGTTGGCATGCTGTGTATCAGGGATATGAGAACAGTTAGCATGCTGTGTATCAGGGATATGAGAGCAGTTAGCATGCTGTGTATCAGTGATATGAGAGCAATTAGCATGCTACGTATCAGGGATATGAGAACAGTTAGCATGCTGTGTATCGGGAATATGAGAGCAGTTAGCATGCTGTACATCAGTGATAGAAGAGCAGTTAGCATGTTGTGTGAAAGGGATATGAGAGCAGTTAGCATGCTGTGTATCAGGGATATGAGAGCAGTTAGCATGCTGTGTATCGGGAATATGAGAGCGGTTAGCATGCTGTACCAGGGATAGAAGAGCAGTTAGCATGATGTGTATGAGGTATATAAGAGCAGTTCGCTTGCTGTTTATTGGGGATATAAGAGCAATTAGTATGCTGTGTATCATGGATATGAGCACAGTTAGCATGCTGTGTAAAAGGGATATGAGAGCAGTTAGCAAGCTTTGTATCAGGGATATGAGAGCAGTTAGTTAGCTGTGCAAAAAGGATATGAGAGCAGTTAGCATGCTGTGTATCAGGTAGAGAAGAGCAGTTAGCATGCTGTGTATCGGGGATATAAAAGCAATTAGCATGCTGTGTATCAGGGATATGAGCACAGTTAGCATGCTGTGTAAAAGGGATATGAGAGCAGTTAGCATGCTGTGTATCAGGGTTATGAGAGCAGTTAGCATGCTGTGTATCAGGGATATGAGAGCAGATAGTATGCTGTGACAAAAGCGATATGAGAGCAGTCAGCATGCTGTGTATCAGCGATATGAGAGCAGTTAGTGTGCTTTCTATCAGGGATATGAGAGAAGTTAGCATGCTGTGTAAAAGTGCTTTGAGAACAGTTAACATGCTTTGTATCAGGGATATGAGAGCAGTTAGCATGCTGTGTATCATTGATATGAGAGCAGTTAGCATGCTGTGAATCAGGGATATGAGCCCAGTTAATTTGCTTTGTATCTGTGATATGAGAGCAGTTATTATGCTTTGGATCAGGGATATGAGAGCAGTTAGCATGCTGTGTATCGGGGATATGAGAGCAGTTAGCATGCTGTGTTACCAGGATATAAGGGCAGTTAGCATGCTGTGTATCAGGTATATAAGAGCAGTTAGCATGCTGTGTATTAGGGATAAGCGAGCAGTTAGTATGCTGCTTACCAGTGATATCAGAACAGTTGGTATGCAGTGTAAAAGGGACATGAGAGCAGTTAGCAAGCTGTGTATCCGGATTATAATCGCAGTTAGCATGCTGTGTATCAGGGATATGAGAGCAGTTAGCATGCTGTGTATCAGTAATATGAGAGCAGTTAGCATGCTGCGTATCAGGGATATGAGAACAGGTAGCATGCTGTGAATCGGGAATATGAGAGCAGTTAGCATGCTGTACGTCAGTGATAGAAGAGCAGTTAGCATGTTGTGTGAAAGGGATATGAGAGCAGTTAGCATGCTGTGCATCGGGGATATAAAAGCAGTTAGCATTCTGTGTATCAGGGATATGCGCAGAGTTAGCATGCTGTGTAAAAGGGATATGAGAACAGTTAGCATGCTGTGTATCAGTGATATGAGTGCAGTTAGCATGCTGTGTATCAGCGATATAAGAGCAGTTAGCATGCTGTGTTTCAGGGTTATGAGAGCAGTTAGCATGCTGTGTATCAATGATATGAGTGCAGTTAGCATGCTGTGTATCAGCGATATAAGAGCAGTTAGCATGCTGTGTATCAGGGATAAGAGAACAGTATGCATGCTGTGTTTCAGGGATATCATAGCATTTAGCATGCTGTGTATCAGGGATATGAGAGCAGTTAGCATGCTGCATATCGGGTATATGAGAGCAGTTAGCATGCCGAGTATCAGGGATATAAGAGCATTTAGCATGCTGTGTATCAGGGATGTGAGAGCAGTTAGCATGCTGTACATCAGGGATAGAAGAGCAGTTAGCATGCTGTATATCAGGTACATAAGAGCAGTTAGTATGCTGTGTATAGGGGATATGAGAGCAGTTAGCATGCTGTACATCAGGGATTGAAGAGCAGTTAGCATGCTGTGTATCAGATATATAAGAGCAGTTAGCATGCTGAGTATCAAGGATATGAGAGCAGTTAGCATGCTGTGCATCAGGGATATAAGAGCAGTTAGCATGCTTTGTATCAGGGATATGCGAGCAGTTATTATGCTTTGGATCAGGGATATGAGAGCAGTTAGCATGCTGTGTATCGGGTATATAAGAGCAGTTAGCATGCTGTGTATCAGGGATATGAGAGCAGTTAGTATGCTGTGTATTGGTGATATGAGAAGAGTTGGTATGCAGTGTAAAAGGGATATGAGAGCAGTTGGCAAGCTGTGTATCCGCGATATAAGAGCAGTAAGCGTGCTGTGTATCAGGGATATGAGAGAAGTTAGCATGCTGTGTAAAAGTGGTATGAGAACAGTTAACATGCTTTGTATCAGGGTTATGAGAGCAGTAAGCATGCTGTGTATCATTGATATGAGAGCAGTTAGCATGCTGTGAATCAGGGATATGAGCCCAGTTAGTTTGCCTTGTATCTGTGATATGAGAGCAGTGATTATGCTTTGGATCAGGGATATGAGAGCAGTTAGCATGCTGTGTATCGGGGATATAAGAGCAGTTAGCATGTTGTGTATCATGGATATGAGAGCAGTTAGCATGCTGTGTATCGGGTGTATGAGAACAGTTAGAATGCTGCGTATCGGGTATATGAGACCAGTTAGCATGCTATGTATGAAGAATATGAGAGCAGTTAGCATGCCGTGTATCAGGTATATGAGAGCAGTTAGCATGCTATATATCAGGAATGTGAGAGCAGGTAGCATGCTGTACATCAGGGATAGAAGAGCAGTTAGCATACTGTATATCAGGTACATAAGAGCAGTTAGTATGCTGTGTATAGGGGATATGAGAGCAGTTAGCATGCTGTGTATCAGGGATATGAGAGCAGTTAGCATGCTGTACATCAGGGATTGAAGAGCAGTTAGCATGCTGTGTATCAGATATATAAGAGCAGTTTGCATGCTGTACATCAGGGATATAAGAGCAGTTAGCATGCTGTGTATCAAGGATATGAGAGCAGTTAGCATGCTGTGTAAAAGGTATATGAGCCCAGTTAGCATGCTGTGTATCAAGGATATGAGAGCGGTTAGCATGCTGTGCATCAGGGATATAAGAGCAGTTAGCATGCTTTGTATCAGGGATATGAGAGCAGTTATTAAGCTTTGGATCAGGGATATGAGAGCAGTTAGCATGCTGTGTATCGGGTATATAAGAGCAGTTAGCATGCTGTGTATCAGGGATATGAGAGCAGTAAGCATGCTGTGTATCATTGATATGAGAGCAGTTAGCATGCTGTGTATCAGTGATATGAGAAGCGTTGGTACGCAGTGTAAAAGGGATATGAGAGCAGTTAGCAAGCTGTGTATCCTCGATATAAGCGCAGTAAGCGTGCTGTCTATCAGGGATATGAGAGAAGTTAGCATGCTGTGCAAAAGTGATATGAGAACAGTTAACATGCTTCGTATCAGGGATATGAGAGCAGTTAGCATGCTCTGTATCATTGATATGAGAGCAGTTAGCATGCTGTGAATCAGGCATATGAGCCCAGTTATTTTGCTTTGTATCTGTGATATGAGAGCAGTTATTATGCTTTGGATCAGGGATATGAGAGCAGTTAGCATGCTGTGTATCAGGGATATGAGAGCAGTTAGCATTGTGTGTTTCCAGGATATGAGAGCAGTTAGCATGCTGTGTATCAGGGATATGAGAGCAGTTAGTATGCTGTGTAAAAGGGATATGAGAACAGTTAGCATGCTGTGTATCAGGTATATAAGAGCAGTTAGCATGCTGTGTATTAGGGATAAGCGAGCAGTTAGTATGCTGCTTTCAGTGATATCAGAACAGTTGGTATGCAGTGTAAAAGGGATATGAGAGCAGTTAGCAAGCTGTGTATCCGGGATTATAAGAGCAGTTGGCATGATGTGTATCAGGGATATGAGAACAGTTAGCATGCTGTGTATCAGGGATATGAGAGCAGTTAGCATGCTGTGTATCAGTGATATGAGAGCAATTAGCATGCTACGTATCAGGGATATGAGAACAGTTAGCATGCTGTGTATCGGGAATATGAGAGCAGTTAGCATGCTGTACATCAGTGATAGAAGAGCAGTTAGCATGTTGTGTGAAAGGGATATGAGAGCAGTTAGCATGCTGTGTATCAGGGATATGAGAGCAGTTAGCATGTTGTGTATGAGGTATATAAGAGCAGTTCGCTTGCTGTTTATTGGGGATATAAGAGCAATTAGTATGCTGTGTATCAGGGATATGAGCACAGTTAGCATGCTGTGTAAAAGGGATATGAGAGCAGTTAGCAAGCTTTGTATCAGGGATATGAGAGCAGTTAGTTAGCTGTGCAAAAAGGATATGAGAACAGTTAGCATGCAGTGTATCTGGTAGATAAGAGCAGTTAGCATGCTGTGTATCGGGGATATAAAAGCAATTAGCATGCTGTGTATCAGGGATATGAGCACAGTTAGCATGCTGTGTAAAAGGGATATGAGAGCAGTTAGCATGCTGTGTATCAGGGTTATGAGAGCAGTTAGCATGCTGTGTATCAGGGATATGAGAGCAGATAGTATGCTGTGACAAAAGCGATATGAGAGCAGTCAGCATGCTGTGTATCAGCGATATGAGAGCAGTTAGTGTGCTTTCTATCAGGGATATGAGAGAAGTTAGCATGCTATGTAAAAGTGCTTTGAGAACAGTTAACATGCTTTGTATCAGGGATATGAGAGCAGTTAGCATGCTGTGTATCATTGATATGAGAGCAGTTAGCATGCTGTGAATCAGGGATATGAGCCCAGTTAATTTGCTTTGTATCTGTGATATGAGAGCAGTTATTATGCTTTGGATCAGGGATATGAGAGCAGTTAGCATGCTGTGTATCGGGGATATGAGAGCAGTTAGCATGCTGTGTTACCAGGATATAAGGGCAGTTAGCATGCTGTGTATCAGGTATATAAGAGCAGTTAGCATGCTGTGTATCAGTGATATGAGAAGCGTTGGTACGCAGTGTAAAAGGGATATGAGAGCAGTTAGCAAGCTGTGTATCCTCGATATAAGCGCAGTAAGCGTGCTGTCTATCAGGGATATGAGAGAAGTTAGCATGCTGTGCAAAAGTGATATGAGAACAGTTAACATGCTTCGTATCAGGGATATGAGAGCAGTTAGCATGCTCTGTATCATTGATATGAGAGCAGTTAGCATGCTGTGAATCAGGCATATGAGCCCAGTTATTTTGCTTTGTATCTGTGATATGAGAGCAGTTATTATGCTTTGGATCAGGGATATGAGAGCAGTTAGCATGCTGTGTATCAGGGATATGAGAGCAGTTAGCATTGTGTGTTACCAGGATATAAGAGCAGTTAGCATGCTGTGTATCAGGGATATGAGAGCAGTTAGTATGCTGTGTAAAAGGGATATGAGAACAGTTAGCATGCTGTGTATCAGGTATATAAGAGCAGTTAGCATGCTGTGTATTAGGGATAAGCGAGCAGTTAGTATGCTGCTTTCAGTGATATCAGAACAGTTGGTATGCAGTGTAAAAGGGATATGAGAGCAGTTAGCAAGCTGTGTATCCGGGATTATAAGAGCAGTTGGCATGATGTGTATCAGAGATATGAGAACAGTTAGCATGCTGTGTATCAGGGATATGCGAGCAGTTAGCATGCTGTGTATCAGTGATATGAGAGCAATTAGCATGCTACGTATCAGGGATATGAGAACAGTTAGCATGCTGTGTATCGGGAATATGAGAGCAGTTAGCATGCTGTACATCAGTGATAGAAGAGCAGTTAGCATGTTGTGTGAAAGGGATATGAGAGCAGTTAGCATGCTGTGTATCAGGGATATGAGAGCAGTTAGCATGTTGTGTATGAGGTATATAAGAGCAGTTCGCTTGCTGTTTATTGGGGATATAAGAGCAATTAGTATGCTGTGTATCAGGGATATGAGCACAGTTAGCATGCTGTGTAAAAGGGATATGAGAGCAGTTAGCAAGCTTTGTATCAGGGATATGAGAGCAGTTAGTTAGCTGTGCAAAAAGGATATGAGAATAGTTAGCATGCTGTGTATCTGGTAGATAAGAGCAGTTAGCATGCTGTGTATCGGGGATATAAAAGCAATTAGCATGCTGTGTATCAGGGATATGAGCACAGTTAGCATGCTGTGTAAAAGGGATATGAGAGCAGTTAGCATGCTGTGTATCAGGGTTATGAGAGCAGTTAGCATGCTGTGTATCAGGGATATGAGAGCAGATAGTATGCTGTGACAAAAGCGATATGAGAGCAGTTAGTGTGCTTTCTATCAGGGATATGAGAGAAGTTAGCATGCTGTGTAAAAGTGCTTTGAGAACAGTTAACATGCTTTGTATCAGGGATATGAGAGCAGTTAGCATGCTGTGTATCATTGATATGAGAGCAGTTAGCATGCTGTGAATCAGGGATGTGAGCCCAGTTAGTTTGCTTTGTATCTGTGATATGAGAGCAGTTATTATGCTTTGGATCAGGGATATGAGAGCAGTTAGCATGCTGTGTTACCAGGATATAAGGGCAGTTAGCATGCTGTCTATTAGGGATAAGCGAGCAGTTAGTATGCTGCTTGCCAGTGATATCAGAACAGTTGGTATGCAGTGTAAAAGAGATATGAGAGCAGTTAGCAAGCTGTGTATCCGGATTATAAGAGCAGTTAGCATGCTGTGTATCAGGGATATGAGAACAGTTAGCATGCTGCGTATCAGCGATATGAGAACAGGTAGCATGCTGTGTATCAGGGATATGCGAGCAGTTAGCATGCTGTGTATCGGGAATATGAGAGCGGTTAGCATGCTGTACCAGGGATAGAAGAGCAGTTAGCATGATGTGTATGAGGTATATAAGAGCAGTTCGCTTGATGTTTATTGGGGATATAAGAGCAATTAGTATGCTGTGTATCATGGATATGAGCACAGTTAGCATGCTGTGTAAAAGGGATATGAGAGCAGTTAGCAAGCTTTGTATCAGGGATATGAGAGCAGTTAGTTAGCTGTGTATCAGCGATATGAGAGCAGTTAGTGTGCTTTCTATCAGGGATATGAGAGAAGTTAGCATGCTGTGTAAAAGTGCTTTGAGAACAGTTAACATGCTTTGTATCAGGGATATGAGAGCAGTTAGCATGCTGTGTATCATTGATATGAGAGCAGTTAGCATGCTGTGAATCAGGGATATGAGCCCAGTTAATTTGCTTTGTATCTGTGATATGAGAGCAGTTATTATGCTTTGGATCAGGGATATGAGAGCAGTTAGCATGCTGTGTATCGGGGATATGAGAGCAGTTAGCATGCTGTGTTACCAGGATATAAGGGCAGTTAGCATGCTGTGTATCAGGTATATAAGAGCAGTTAGCATGCTGTGTATTAGGGATAAGCGAGCAGTTAGTATGCTGCTTACCAGTGATATCAGAACAGTTGGTATGCAGTGTAAAAGGGACATGAGAGCAGTTAGCAAGCTGTGTATCCGGATTATAATCGCAGTTAGCATGCTGTGTATCAGGGATATGAGAGCAGTTAGCATGCTGTGTATCAGTAATATGAGAGCAGTTAGCATGCTGCGTATCAGGGATATGAGAACAGGTAGCATGCTGTGAATCGGGAATATGAGAGCAGTTAGCATGCTGTACGTCAGTGATAGAAGAGCAGTTAGCATGTTGTGTGAAAGGGATATGAGAGCAGTTAGCATGCTGTGCATCGGGGATATAAAAGCAGTTAGCATTCTGTGTATCAGGGATATGCGCAGAGTTAGCATGCTGTGTAAAAGGGATATGAGAACAGTTAGCATGCTGTGTATCAGTGATATGAGTGCAGTTAGCATGCTGTGTATCAGCGATATAAGAGCAGTTAGCATGCTGTGTTTCAGGGTTATGAGAACAGTATGCATGCTGTGTTTCAGGGATATCATAGCATTTAGCATGCTGTGTATCAGGGATATGAGAGCAGTTAGCATGCTGCATATCGGGTATATGAGAGCAGTTAGCATGCCGAGTATCAGGGATATAAGAGCATTTAGCATGCTGTGTATCAGGGATGTGAGAGCAGTTAGCATGCTGTACATCAGGGATAGAAGAGCAGTTAGCATGCTGTATATCAGGTACATAAGAGCAGTTAGTATGCTGTGTATAGGGGATATGAGAGCAGTTAGCATGCTGTACATCAGGGATTGAAGAGCAGTTAGCATGCTGTGTATCAGATATATAAGAGCAGTTAGCATGCTGAGTATCAAGGATATGAGAGCAGTTAGCATGCTGTGCATCAGGGATATAAGAGCAGTTAGCATGCTTTGTATCAGGGATATGCGAGCAGTTATTATGCTTTGGATCAGGGATATGAGAGCAGTTAGCATGCTGTGTATCGGGTATATAAGAGCAGTTAGCATGCTGTGTATCAGGGATATGAGAGCAGTTAGTATGCTGTGTATTGGTGATATGAGAAGAGTTGGTATGCAGTGTAAAAGGGATATGAGTGCAGTTGGCAAGCTGTGTATCCGCGATATAAGAGCAGTAAGCGTGCTGTGTATCAGGGATATGAGAGAAGTTAGCATGCTGTGTAAAAGTGGTATGAGAACAGTTAACATGCTTTGTATCAGGGATATGAGAGCAGTAAGCATGCTGTGTATCATTGATATGAGAGCAGTTAGCATGCTGTGAATCAGGGATATGAGCCCAGTTAGTTTGCCTTGTATCTGTGATATGAGAGCAGTTATTATGCTTTGGATCAGGGATATGAGAGCAGTTAGCATGCTGTGTATCGGGGATATAAGAGCAGTTAGCATGTTGTGTATCATGGATATGAGAGCAGTTAGCATGCTGTGTATCGGGTGTATGAGAACAGTTAGAATGCTGCGTATCGGGTATATGAGACCAGTTAGCATGCTATGTATGAAGAATATGAGAGCAGTTAGCATGCCGTGTATCAGGTATATGAGAGCAGTTAGCATGCTATATATCAGGAATGTGAGAGCAGGTAGCATGCTGTACATCAGGGATAGAAGAGCAGTTAGCATGCTGTATATCAGGTACATAAGAGCAGTTAGTATGCTGTGTATAGGGGATATGAGAGCAGTTAGCATGCTGTGTATCAGGGATATGAGAGCAGTTAGCATGCTGTACATCAGGGATTGAAGAGCAGTTAGCATGCTGTGTATCAGATATATAAGAGCAGTTTGCATGCTGTACATCAGGGATATAAGAGCAGTTAGCATGCTGTGTATCAAGGATATGAGAGCAGTTAGCATGCTGTGTAAAAGGTATATGAGCCCAGTTAGCATGCTGTGTATCAAGGATATGAGAGCGGTTAGCATGCTGTGCATCAGGGATATAAGAGCAGTTAGCATGCTTTGTATCAGGGATATGAGAGCAGTTATTAAGCTTTGGATCAGGGATATGAGAGCAGTTAGCATGCTGTGTATCGGGTATATAAGAGCAGTTAGCATGCTGTGTATCAGGGATATGAGAGCAGTAAGCATGCTGTGTATCATTGATATGAGAGCAGTTAGCATGCTGTGTATCCTCGATATAAGCGCAGTAAGCGTGCTGTCTATCAGGGATATGAGAGAAGTTAGCATGCTGTGCAAAAGTGATATGAGAACAGTTAACATGCTTCGTATCAGGGATATGAGAGCAGTTAGCATGCTCTGTATCATTGATATGAGAGCAGTTAGCATGCTGTGAATCAGGCATATGAGCCCAGTTATTTTGCTTTGTATCTGTGATATGAGAGCAGTTATTATGCTTTGGATCAGGGATATGAGAGCAGTTAGCATGCTGTGTATCAGGGATATGAGAGCAGTTAGCATTGTGTGTTTCCAGGATATGAGAGCAGTTAGCATGCTGTGTATCAGGGATATGAGAGCAGTTAGTATGCTGTGTAAAAGGGATATGAGAACAGTTAGCATGCTGTGTATCAGGTATATAAGAGCAGTTAGCATGCTGTGTATTAGGGATAAGCGAGCAGTTAGTATGCTGCTTTCAGTGATATCAGAACAGTTGGTATGCAGTGTAAAAGGGATATGAGAGCAGTTAGCAAGCTGTGTATCCGGGATTATAAGAGCAGTTGGCATGATGTGTATCAGGGATATGAGAACAGTTAGCATGCTGTGTATCAGGGATATGAGAGCAGTTAGCATGCTGTGTATCAGTGATATGAGAGCAATTAGCATGCTACGTATCAGGGATATGAGAACAGTTAGCATGCTGTGTATCGGGAATATGAGAGCAGTTAGCATGCTGTACATCAGTGATAGAAGAGCAGTTAGCATGTTGTGTGAAAGGGATATGAGAGCAGTTAGCATGCTGTGTATCAGGGATATGAGAGCAGTTAGCATGTTGTGTATGAGGTATATAAGAGCAGTTCGCTT
This sequence comes from Isurus oxyrinchus, assembly GCA_026770705.1. Taxonomy (NCBI): domain Eukaryota; kingdom Metazoa; phylum Chordata; class Chondrichthyes; order Lamniformes; family Lamnidae; genus Isurus; species Isurus oxyrinchus. The sequence continues at coordinate 114,872,459 of JANJGN010000006.1, forward strand.
GCTGTTTATTGGGGATATAAGAGCAATTAGTATGCTGTGTATCAGGGATATGAGCACAGTTAGCATGCTGTGTAAAAGGGATATGAGAGCAGTTAGCAAGCTTTGTATCAGGGATATGAGAGCAGTTAGTTAGCTGTGCAAAAAGGATATGAGAACAGTTAGCATGCAGTGTATCTGGTAGATAAGAGCAGTTAGCATGCTGTGTATCGGGGATATAAAAGCAATTAGCATGCTGTGTATCAGGGATATGAGCACAGTTAGCATGCTGTGTAAAAGGGATATGAGAGCAGTTAGCATGCTGTGTATCAGGGTTATGAGAGCAGTTAGCATGCTGTGTATCAGGGATATGAGAGCAGATAGTATGCTGTGACAAAAGCGATATGAGAGCAGTCAGCATGCTGTGTATCAGCGATATGAGAGCAGTTAGTGTGCTTTCTATCAGGGATATGAGAGAAGTTAGCATGCTATGTAAAAGTGCTTTGAGAACAGTTAACATGCTTTGTATCAGGGATATGAGAGCAGTTAGCATGCTGTGTATCATTGATATGAGAGCAGTTAGCATGCTGTGAATCAGGGATATGAGCCCAGTTAATTTGCTTTGTATCTGTGATATGAGAGCAGTTATTATGCTTTGGATCAGGGATATGAGAGCAGTTAGCATGCTGTGTATCGGGGATATGAGAGCAGTTAGCATGCTGTGTTACCAGGATATAAGGGCAGTTAGCATGCTGTGTATCAGGTATATAAGAGCAGTTAGCATGCTGTGTATTAGGGATAAGCGAGCAGTTAGTATGCTGCTTACCAGTGATATCAGAACAGTTGGTATGCAGTGTAAAAGGGACATGAGAGCAGTTAGCAAGCTGTGTATCCGGATTATAATCGCAGTTAGCATGCTGTGTATCAGGGATATGAGAGCAGTTAGCATGCTGTGTATCAGTAATATGAGAGCAGTTAGCATGCTGCGTATCAGGGATATGAGAACAGGTAGCATGCTGTGAATCGGGAATATGAGAGCAGTTAGCATGCTGTACGTCAGTGATAGAAGAGCAGTTAGCATGTTGTGTGAAAGGGATATGAGAGCAGTTAGCATGCTGTGCATCGGGGATATAAAAGCAGTTAGCATTCTGTGTATCAGGGATATGCGCAGAGTTAGCATGCTGTGTAAAAGGGATATGAGAACAGTTAGCATGCTGTGTATCAGTGATATGAGTGCAGTTAGCATGCTGTGTATCAGCGATATAAGAGCAGTTAGCATGCGGTGTTTCAGGGTTATGAGAGCAGTTAGCATGCTGTGTATCAATGATATGAGTGCAGTTAGCATGCTGTGTATCAGCGATATAAGAGCAGTTAGCATGCTGTGTATCAGGGATAAGAGAACAGTATGCATGCTGTGTTTCAGGGATATCATAGCATTTAGCATGCTGTGTATCAGGGATATGAGAGCAGTTAGCATGCTGCATATCGGGTATATGAGAGCAGTTAGCATGCCGAGTATCAGGGATATAAGAGCATTTAGCATGCTGTGTATCAGGGATGTGAGAGCAGTTAGCATGCTGTACATCAGGGATAGAAGAGCAGTTAGCATGCTGTATATCAGGTACATAAGAGCAGTTAGTATGCTGTGTATAGGGGATATGAGAGCAGTTAGCATGCTGTACATCAGGGATTGAAGAGCAGTTAGCATGCTGTGTATCAGATATATAAGAGCAGTTAGCATGCTGAGTATCAAGGATATGAGAGCAGTTAGCATGCTGTGCATCAGGGATATAAGAGCAGTTAGCATGCTTTGTATCAGGGATATGCGAGCAGTTATTATGCTTTGGATCAGGGATATGAGAGCAGTTAGCATGCTGTGTATCGGGTATATAAGAGCAGTTAGCATGCTGTGTATCAGGGATATGAGAGCAGTTAGTATGCTGTGTATTGGTGATATGAGAAGAGTTGGTATGCAGTGTAAAAGGGATATGAGAGCAGTTGGCAAGCTGTGTATCCGCGATATAAGAGCAGTAAGCGTGCTGTGTATCAGGGATATGAGAGAAGTTAGCATGCTGTGTAAAAGTGGTATGAGAACAGTTAACATGCTTTGTATCAGGGATATGAGAGCAGTAAGCATGCTGTGTATCATTGATATGAGAGCAGTTAGCATGCTGTGAATCAGGGATATGAGCCCAGTTAGTTTGCCTTGTATCTGTGATATGAGAGCAGTGATTATGCTTTGGATCAGGGATATGAGAGCAGTTAGCATGCTGTGTATCGGGGATATAAGAGCAGTTAGCATGTTGTGTATCATGGATATGAGAGCAGTTAGCATGCTGTGTATCGGGTGTATGAGAACAGTTAGAATGCTGCGTATCGGGTATATGAGACCAGTTAGCATGCTATGTATGAAGAATATGAGAGCAGTTAGCATGCCGTGTATCAGGTATATGAGAGCAGTTAGCATGCTATATATCAGGAATGTGAGAGCAGGTAGCATGCTGTACATCAGGGATAGAAGAGCAGTTAGCATGCTGTATATCAGGTACATAAGAGCAGTTAGTATGCTGTGTATAGGGGATATGAGAGCAGTTAGCATGCTGTGTATCAGGGATATGAGAGCAGTTAGCATGCTGTACATCAGGGATTGAAGAGCAGTTAGCATGCTGTGTATCAGATATATAAGAGCAGTTTGCATGCTGTACATCAGGGATATAAGAGCAGTTAGCATGCTGTGTATCAAGGATATGAGAGCAGTTAGCATGCTGTGTAAAAGGTATATGAGCCCAGTTAGCATGCTGTGTATCAAGGATATGAGAGCGGTTAGCATGCTGTGCATCAGGGATATAAGAGCAGTTAGCATGCTTTGTATCAGGGATATGAGAGCAGTTATTAAGCTTTGGATCAGGGATATGAGAGCAGTTAGCATGCTGTGTATCGGGTATATAAGAGCAGTTAGCATGCTGTGTATCAGGGATATGAGAGCAGTTAGTATGCTGTGTATCAGTGATATGAGAAGCGTTGGTACGCAGTGTAAAAGGGATATGAGAGCAGTTAGCAAGCTGTGTATCCTCGATATAAGCGCAGTAAGCGTGCTGTCTATCAGGGATATGAGAGAAGTTAGCATGCTGTGCAAAAGTGATATGAGAACAGTTAACATGCTTCGTATCAGGGATATGAGAGCAGTTAGCATGCTCTGTATCATTGATATGAGAGCAGTTAGCATGCTGTGAATCAGGCATATGAGCCCAGTTATTTTGCTTTGTATCTGTGATATGAGAGCAGTTATTATGCTTTGGATCAGGGATATGAGAGCAGTTAGCATGCTGTGTATCAGGGATATGAGAGCAGTTAGCATTGTGTGTTACCAGGATATAAGAGCAGTTAGCATGCTGTGTATCAGGGATATGAGAGCAGTTAGTATGCTGTGTAAAAGGGATATGAGAACAGTTAGCATGCTGTGTATCAGGTATATAAGAGCAGTTAGCATGCTGTGTATCAGGGATATGAGAGCAGTTAGTATGCTGTGTATCAGTGATATGAGAGCAATTAGCATGCTACGTATCAGGGATATGAGAACAGTTAGCATGCTGTGTATCGGGAATATGAGAGCAGTTAGCATGCTGTACATCAGTGATAGAAGAGCAGTTAGCATGTTGTGTGAAAGGGATATGAGAGCAGTTAGCATGCTGTGTATCAGGGATATGAGAGCAGTTAGCAATTTGTGTATGAGGTATATAAGAGCAGTTCGCTTGCTGTTTATTGGGGATATAAGAGCAATTAGTATGCTGTGTATCAGGGATATGAGCACAGTTAGCATGCTGTGTAAAAGGGATATGAGAGCAGTTAGCAAGCTTTGTATCAGGGATATGAGAGCAGTTAGTTAGCTGTGCAAAAAGGATATGAGAACAGTTAGCATGCAGTGTATCTGGTAGATAAGAGCAGTTAGCATGCTGTGTATCGGGGATATAAAAGCAATTAGCATGCTGTGTATCAGGGATATGAGCACAGTTAGCATGCTGTGTAAAAGGGATATGAGAGCAGTTAGCATGCTGTGTATCAGGGTTATGAGAGCAGTTAGCATGCTGTGTATCAGGGATATGAGAGCAGATAGTATGCTGTGACAAAAGCGATATGAGAGCAGTCAGCATGCTGTGACAAAAGCGATATGAGAGCAGTTAGTGTGCTTTCTATCAGGGATATGAGAGAAGTTAGCATGCTGTGTAAAAGTGCTTTGAGAACAGTTAACATGCTTTGTATCAGGGATATGAGAGCAGTTAGCATGCTGTGTATCATTGATATGAGAGCAGTTAGCATGCTGTGAATCAGGGATATGAGCCCAGTTAATTTGCTTTGTATCTGTGATATGAGAGCAGTTATTATGCTTTGGATCAGGGATATGAGAGCAGTTAGCATGCTGTGTATCGGGGATATGAGAGCAGTTAGCATGCTGTGTTACCAGGATATAAGGGCAGTTAGCATGCTGTGTATCAGGTATATAAGAGCAGTTAGCATGCTGTGTATTAGGGATAAGCGAGCAGTTAGTATGCTGCTTACCAGTGATATCAGAACAGTTGGTATGCAGTGTAAAAGGGACATGAGAGCAGTTAGCAAGCTGTGTATCCGGATTATAATCGCAGTTAGCATGCTGTGTATCAGGGATATGAGAGCAGTTAGCATGCTGTGTATCAGTAATATGAGAGCAGTTAGCATGCTGCGTATCAGGGATATGAGAACAGGTAGCATGCTGTGAATCGGGAATATGAGAGCAGTTAGCATGCTGTACGTCAGTGATAGAAGAGCAGTTAGCATGTTGTGTGAAAGGGATATGAGAGCAGTTAGCATGCTGTGCATCGGGGATATAAAAGCAGTTAGCATTCTGTGTATCAGGGATATGCGCAGAGTTAGCATGCTGTGTAAAAGGGATATGAGAACAGTTAGCATGCTGTGTATCAGTGATATGAGTGCAGTTAGCATGCTGTGTATCAGCGATATAAGAGCAGTTAGCATGCGGTGTTTCAGGGTTATGAGAGCAGTTAGCATGCTGTGTATCAATGATATGAGTGCAGTTAGCATGCTGTGTATCAGCGATATAAGAGCAGTTAGCATGCTGTGTATCAGGGATAAGAGAACAGTATGCATGCTGTGTTTCAGGGATATCATAGCATTTAGCATGCTGTGTATCAGGGATATGAGAGCAGTTAGCATGCTGCATATCGGGTATATGAGAGCAGTTAGCATGCCGAGTATCAGGGATATAAGAGCATTTAGCATGCTGTGTATCAGGGATGTGAGAGCAGTTAGCATGCTGTACATCAGGGATAGAAGAGCAGTTAGCATGCTGTATATCAGGTACATAAGAGCAGTTAGTATGCTGTGTATAGGGGATATGAGAGCAGTTAGCATGCTGTACATCAGGGATTGAAGAGCAGTTAGCATGCTGTGTATCAGATATATAAGAGCAGTTAGCATGCTGAGTATCAAGGATATGAGAGCAGTTAGCATGCTGTGCATCAGGGATATAAGAGCAGTTAGCATGCTTTGTATCAGGGATATGCGAGCAGTTATTATGCTTTGGATCAGGGATATGAGAGCAGTTAGCATGCTGTGTATCGGGTATATAAGAGCAGTTAGCATGCTGTGTATCAGGGATATGAGAGCAGTTAGTATGCTGTGTATTGGTGATATGAGAAGAGTTGGTATGCAGTGTAAAAGGGATATGAGAGCAGTTGGCAAGCTGTGTATCCGCGATATAAGAGCAGTAAGCGTGCTGTGTATCAGGGATATGAGAGAAGTTAGCATGCTGTGTAAAAGTGGTATGAGAACAGTTAACATGCTTTGTATCAGGGATATGAGAGCAGTAAGCATGCTGTGTATCATTGATATGAGAGCAGTTAGCATGCTGTGAATCAGGGATATGAGCCCAGTTAGTTTGCCTTGTATCTGTGATATGAGAGCAGTGATTATGCTTTGGATCAGGGATATGAGAGCAGTTAGCATGCTGTGTATCGGGGATATAAGAGCAGTTAGCATGTTGTGTATCATGGATATGAGAGCAGTTAGCATGCTGTGTATCGGGTGTATGAGAACAGTTAGAATGCTGCGTATCGGGTATATGAGACCAGTTAGCATGCTATGTATGAAGAATATGAGAGCAGTTAGCATGCCGTGTATCAGGTATATGAGAGCAGTTAGCATGCTATATATCAGGAATGTGAGAGCAGGTAGCATGCTGTACATCAGGGATAGAAGAGCAGTTAGCATGCTGTATATCAGGTACATAAGAGCAGTTAGTATGCTGTGTATAGGGGATATGAGAGCAGTTAGCATGCTGTGTATCAGGGATATGAGAGCAGTTAGCATGCTGTACATCAGGGATTGAAGAGCAGTTAGCATGCTGTGTATCAGATATATAAGAGCAGTTTGCATGCTGTACATCAGGGATATAAGAGCAGTTAGCATGCTGTGTATCAAGGATATGAGAGCAGTTAGAATGCTGTGTAAAAGGTATATGAGCCCAGTTAGCATGCTGTGTATCAAGGATATGAGAGCGGTTAGCATGCTGTGCATCAGGGATATAAGAGCAGTTAGCATGCTTTGTATCAGGGATATGAGAGCAGTTATTAAGCTTTGGATCAGGGATATGAGAGCAGTTAGCATGCTGTGTATCGGGTATATAAGAGCAGTTAGCATGCTGTGTATCAGGGATATGAGAGCAGTTAGTATGCTGTGTATCAGTGATATGAGAAGCGTTGGTACGCAGTGTAAAAGGGATATGAGAGCAGTTAGCAAGCTGTGTATCCTCGATATAAGCGCAGTAAGCGTGCTGTCTATCAGGGATATGAGAGAAGTTAGCATGCTGTGCAAAAGTGATATGAGAACAGTTAACATGCTTCGTATCAGGGATATGAGAGCAGTTAGCATGCTCTGTATCATTGATATGAGAGCAGTTAGCATGCTGTGAATCAGGCATATGAGCCCAGTTATTTTGCTTTGTATCTGTGATATGAGAGCAGTTATTATGCTTTGGATCAGGGATATGAGAGCAGTTAGCATGCTGTGTATCAGGGATATGAGAGCAGTTAGCATTGTGTGTTACCAGGATATAAGAGCAGTTAGCATGCTGTGTATCAGGGATATGAGAGCAGTTAGTATGCTGTGTAAAAGGGATATGAGAACAGTTAGCATGCTGTGTATCAGGTATATAAGAGCAGTTAGCATGCTGTGTATTAGGGATAAGCGAGCAGTTAGTATGCTGCTTTCAGTGATATCAGAACAGTTGGTATGCAGTGTAAAAGGGATATGAGAGCAGTTAGCAAGCTGTGTATCCGGGATTATAAGAGCAGTTGGCATGATGTGTATCAGGGATATGAGAACAGTTAGCATGCTGTGTATCAGGGATATGAGAGCAGTTAGCATGCTGTGTATCAGTGATATGAGAGCAATTAGCATGCTACGTATCAGGGATATGAGAACAGTTAGCATGCTGTGTATCGGGAATATGAGAGCAGTTAGCATGCTGTACATCAGTGATAGAAGAGCAGTTAGCATGTTGTGTGAAAGGGATATGAGAGCAGTTAGCATGCTGTGTATCAGGGATATGAGAGCAGTTAGCATGTTGTGTATGAGGTATATAAGAGCAGTTCGCTTGCTGTTTATTGGGGATATAAGAGCAATTAGTATGCTGTGTATCAGGGATATGAGCACAGTTAGCATGCTGTGTAAAAGGGATATGAGAGCAGTTAGCAAGCTTTGTATCAGGGATATGAGAGCAGTTAGTTAGCTGTGCAAAAAGGATATGAGAATAGTTAGCATGCTGTGTATCTGGTAGATAAGAGCAGTTAGCATGCTGTGTATCGGGGATATAAAAGCAATTAGCATGCTGTGTATCAGGGATATGAGCACAGTTAGCATGCTGTGTAAAAGGGATATGAGAGCAGTTAGCATGCTGTGTATCAGGGTTATGAGAGCAGTTAGCATGCTGTGTATCAGTGATATGAGAGCAGATAGTATGCTGTGACAAAAGCGATATGAGAGCAGTTAGTGTGCTTTCTATCAGGGATATGAGAGAAGTTAGCATGCTGTGTAAAAGTGCTTTGAGAACAGTTAACATGCTTTGTATCAGGGATATGAGAGCAGTTAGCATGCTGTGTATCATTGATATGAGAGCAGTTAGCATGCTGTGAATCAGGGATGTGAGCCCAGTTAGTTTGCTTTGTATCTGTGATATGAGAGCAGTTATTATGCTTTGGATCAGGGATATGAGAGCAGTTAGCATGCTGTGTTACCAGGATATAAGGGCAGTTAGCATGCTGTGTATTAGGGATAAGCGAGCAGTTAGTATGCTGCTTGCCAGTGATATCAGAACAGTTGGTATGCAGTGTAAAAGAGATATGAGAGCAGTTAGCAAGCTGTGTATCCGGATTATAAGAGCAGTTAGCATGCTGTGTATCAGGGATATGAGAACAGTTAGCATGCTGCGTATCAGGGATATGAGAACAGGTAGCATGCTGTGTATCAGGGATATGCGAGCAGTTAGCATGCTGTGTATCGGGAATATGAGAGCGGTTAGCATGCTGTACCAGGGATAGAAGAGCAGTTAGCATGATGTGTATGAGGTATATAAGAGCAGTTCGCTTGATGTTTATTGGGGATATAAGAGCAATTAGTATGCTGTGTATCATGGATATGAGCACAGTTAGCATGCTGTGTAAAAGGGATATGAGAGCAGTTAGCAAGCTTTGTATCAGGGATATGAGAGCAGTTAGTTAGCTGTGTATCAGCGATATGAGAGCAGTTAGTGTGCTTTCTATCAGGGATATGAGAGAAGTTAGCATGCTGTGTAAAAGTGCTTTGAGAACAGTTAACATGCTTTGTATCAGGGATATGAGAGCAGTTAGCATGCTGTGTATCATTGATATGAGAGCAGTTAGCATGCTGTGAATCAGGGATATGAGCCCAGTTAATTTGCTTTGTATCTGTGATATGAGAGCAGTTATTATGCTTTGGATCAGGGATATGAGAGCAGTTAGCATGCTGTGTATCGGGGATATGAGAGCAGTTAGCATGCTGTGTTACCAGGATATAAGGGCAGTTAGCATGCTGTGTATCAGGTATATAAGAGCAGTTAGCATGCTGTGTATTAGGGATAAGCGAGCAGTTAGTATGCTGCTTACCAGTGATATCAGAACAGTTGGTATGCAGTGTAAAAGGGACATGAGAGCAGTTAGCAAGCTGTGTATCCGGATTATAATCGCAGTTAGCATGCTGTGTATCAGGGATATGAGAGCAGTTAGCATGCTGTGTATCAGTAATATGAGAGCAGTTAGCATGCTGCGTATCAGGGATATGAGAACAGGTAGCATGCTGTGAATCGGGAATATGAGAGCAGTTAGCATGCTGTACGTCAGTGATAGAAGAGCAGTTAGCATGTTGTGTGAAAGGGATATGAGAGCAGTTAGCATGCTGTGCATCGGGGATATAAAAGCAGTTAGCATTCTGTGTATCAGGGATATGCGCAGAGTTAGCATGCTGTGTAAAAGGGATATGAGAACAGTTAGCATGCTGTGTATCAGTGATATGAGTGCAGTTAGCATGCTGTGTATCAGCGATATAAGAGCAGTTAGCATGCTGTGTTTCAGGGTTATGAGAGCAGTTAGCATGCTGTGTATCAATGATATGAGTGCAGTTAGCATGCTGTGTATCAGCGATATAAGAGCAGTTAGCATGCTGTGTATCAGGGATAAGAGAACAGTATGCATGCTGTGTTTCAGGGATATCATAGCATTTAGCATGCTGTGTATCAGGGATATGAGAGCAGTTAGCATGCTGCATATCGGGTATATGAGAGCAGTTAGCATGCCGAGTATCAGGGATATAAGAGCATTTAGCATGCTGTGTATCAGGGATGTGAGAGCAGTTAGCATGCTGTACATCAGGGATAGAAGAGCAGTTAGCATGCTGTATATCAGGTACATAAGAGCAGTTAGTATGCTGTGTATAGGGGATATGAGAGCAGTTAGCATGCTGTACATCAGGGATTGAAGAGCAGTTAGCATGCTGTGTATCAGATATATAAGAGCAGTTAGCATGCTGAGTATCAAGGATATGAGAGCAGTTAGCATGCTGTGCATCAGGGATATAAGAGCAGTTAGCATGCTTTGTATCAGGGATATGCGAGCAGTTATTATGCTTTGGATCAGGGATATGAGAGCAGTTAGCATGCTGTGTATCGGGTATATAAGAGCAGTTAGCATGCTGTGTATCAGGGATATGAGAGCAGTTAGTATGCTGTGTATTGGTGATATGAGAAGAGTTGGTATGCAGTGTAAAAGGGATATGAGTGCAGTTGGCAAGCTGTGTATCCGCGATATAAGAGCAGTAAGCGTGCTGTGTATCAGGGATATGAGAGAAGTTAGCATGCTGTGTAAAAGTGGTATGAGAACAGTTAACATGCTTTGTATCAGGGATATGAGAGCAGTAAGCATGCTGTGTATCATTGATATGAGAGCAGTTAGCATGCTGTGAATCAGGGATATGAGCCCAGTTAGTTTGCCTTGTATCTGTGATATGAGAGCAGTTATTATGCTTTGGATCAGGGATATGAGAGCAGTTAGCATGCTGTGTATCGGGGATATAAGAGCAGTTAGCATGTTGTGTATCATGGATATGAGAGCAGTTAGCATGCTGTGTATCGGGTGTATGAGAACAGTTAGAATGCTGCGTATCGGGTATATGAGACCAGTTAGCATGCTATGTATGAAGAATATGAGAGCAGTTAGCATGCCGTGTATCAGGTATATGAGAGCAGTTAGCATGCTATATATCAGGAATGTGAGAGCAGGTAGCATGCTGTACATCAGGGATAGAAGAGCAGTTAGCATGCTGTATATCAGGTACATAAGAGCAGTTAGTATGCTGTGTATAGGGGATATGAGAGCAGTTAGCATGCTGTGTATCAGGGATATGAGAGCAGTTAGCATGCTGTACATCAGGGATTGAAGAGCAGTTAGCATGCTGTGTATCAGATATATAAGAGCAGTTTGCATGCTGTACATCAGGGATATAAGAGCAGTTAGCATGCTGTGTATCAAGGATATGAGAGCAGTTAGCATGCTGTGTAAAAGGTATATGAGCCCAGTTAGCATGCTGTGTATCAAGGATATGAGAGCGGTTAGCATGCTGTGCATCAGGGATATAAGAGCAGTTAGCATGCTTTGTATCAGGGATATGAGAGCAGTTATTAAGCTTTGGATCAGGGATATGAGAGCAGTTAGCATGCTGTGTATCGGGTATATAAGAGCAGTTAGCATGCTGTGTATCAGGGATATGAGAGCAGTTAGTATGCTGTGTATCAGTGATATGAGAAGCGTTGGTACGCAGTGTAAAAGGGATATGAGAGCAGTTAGCAAGCTGTGTATCCTCGATATAAGCGCAGTAAGCGTGCTGTCTATCAGGGATATGAGAGAAGTTAGCATGCTGTGCAAAAGTGATATGAGAACAGTTAACATGCTTCGTATCATTGATATGAGAGCAGTTAGCATGCTGTGAATCAGGCATATGAGCCCAGTTATTTTGCTTTGTATCTGTGATATGAGAGCAGTTATTATGCTTTGGATCAGGGATATGAGAGCAGTTAGCATGCTGTGTATCAGGGATATGAGAGCAGTTAGCATTGTGTGTTACCAGGATATAAGAGCAGTTAGCATGCTGTGTATCAGGGATATGAGAGCAGTTAGTATGCTGTGTAAAAGGGATATGAGAACAGTTAGCATGCTGTGTATCAGGTATATAAGAGCAGTTAGCATGCTGTGTATTAGGGATAAGCGAGCAGTTAGTATGCTGCTTTCAGTGATATCAGAACAGTTGGTATGCAGTGTAAAAGGGATATGAGAGCAGTTAGCAAGCTGTGTATCCGGGATTATAAGAGCAGTTGGCATGATGTGTATCAGGGATATGAGAACAGTTAGCATGCTGTGTATCAGGGATATGAGAGCAGTTAGCATGCTGTGTATCAGTGATATGAGAGCAATTAGCATGCTACGTATCAGGGATATGAGAACAGTTAGCATGCTGTGTATCGGGAATATGAGAGCAGTTAGCATGCTGTACATCAGTGATAGAAGAGCAGTTAGCATGTTGTGTGAAAGGGATATGAGAGCAGTTAGCATGCTGTGTATCAGGGATATGAGAGCAGTTAGCATGTTGTGTATGAGGTATATAAGAGCAGTTCGCTTGCTGTTTATTGGGGATATAAGAGCAATTAGTATGCTGTGTATCAGGGATATGAGCACAGTTAGCATGCTGTGTAAAAGGGATATGAGAGCAGTTAGCAAGCTTTGTATCAGGGATATGAGAGCAGTTAGTTAGCTGTGCAAAAAGGATATGAGAATAGTTAGCATGCTGTGTATCTGGTAGATAAGAGCAGTTAGCATGCTGTGTATCGGGGATATAAAAGCAATTAGCATGCTGTGTATCAGGGATATGAGCACAGTTAGCATGCTGTGTAAAAGGGATATGAGAGCAGTTAGCATGCTGTGTATCAGGGTTATGAGAGCAGTTAGCATGCTGTGTATCAGTGATATGAGAGCAGATAGTATGCTGTGACAAAAGCGATATGAGAGCAGTTAGTGTGCTTTCTATCAGGGATATGAGAGAAGTTAGCATGCTGTGTAAAAGTGCTTTGAGAACAGTTAACATGCTTTGTATCAGGGATATGAGAGCAGTTAGCATGCTGTGTATCATTGATATGAGAGCAGTTAGCATGCTGTGAATCAGGGATGTGAGCCCAGTTAGTTTGCTTTGTATCTGTGATATGAGAGCAGTTATTATGCTTTGGATCAGGGATATGAGAGCAGTTAGCATGCTGTGTTACCAGGATATAAGGGCAGTTAGCATGCTGTGTATTAGGGATAAGCGAGCAGTTAGTATGCTGCTTGCCAGTGATATCAGAACAGTTGGTATGCAGTGTAAAAGAGATATGAGAGCAGTTAGCAAGCTGTGTATCCGGATTATAAGAGCAGTTAGCATGCTGTGTATCAGGGATATGAGAACAGTTAGCATGCTGCGTATCAGGGATATGAGAACAGGTAGCATGCTGTGTATCAGGGATATGCGAGCAGTTAGCATGCTGTGTATCGGGAATATGAGAGCGGTTAGCATGCTGTACCAGGGATAGAAGAGCAGTTAGCATGATGTGTATGAGGTATATAAGAGCAGTTCGCTTGATGTTTATTGGGGATATAAGAGCAATTAGTATGCTGTGTATCATGGATATGAGCACAGTTAGCATGCTGTGTAAAAGGGATATGAGAGCAGTTAGCAAGCTTTGTATCAGGGATATGAGAGCAGTTAGTTAGCTGTGTATCAGCGATATGAGAGCAGTTAGTGTGCTTTCTATCAGGGATATGAGAGAAGTTAGCATGCTGTGTAAAAGTGCTTTGAGAACAGTTAACATGCTTTGTATCAGGGATATGAGAGCAGTTAGCATGCTGTGTATCATTGATATGAGAGCAGTTAGCATGCTGTGAATCAGGGATATGAGCCCAGTTAATTTGCTTTGTATCTGTGATATGAGAGCAGTTATTATGCTTTGGATCAGGGATATGAGAGCAGTTAGCATGCTGTGTATCGGGGATATGAGAGCAGTTAGCATGCTGTGTTACCAGGATATAAGGGCAGTTAGCATGCTGTGTATCAGGTATATAAGAGCAGTTAGCATGCTGTGTATTAGGGATAAGCGAGCAGTTAGTATGCTGCTTACCAGTGATATCAGAACAGTTGGTATGCAGTGTAAAAGGGACATGAGAGCAGTTAGCAAGCTGTGTATCCGGATTATAATCGCAGTTAGCATGCTGTGTATCAGGGATATGAGAGCAGTTAGCATGCTGTGTATCAGTAATATGAGAGCAGTTAGCATGCTGCGTATCAGGGATATGAGAACAGGTAGCATGCTGTGAATCGGGAATATGAGAGCAGTTAGCATGCTGTACGTCAGTGATAGAAGAGCAGTTAGCATGTTGTGTGAAAGGGATATGAGAGCAGTTAGCATGCTGTGCATCGGGGATATAAAAGCAGTTAGCATTCTGTGTATCAGGGATATGCGCAGAGTTAGCATGCTGTGTAAAAGGGATATGAGAACAGTTAGCATGCTGTGTATCAGTGATATGAGTGCAGTTAGCATGCTGTGTATCAGCGATATAAGAGCAGTTAGCATGCTGTGTTTCAGGGTTATGAGAGCAGTTAGCATGCTGTGTATCAATGATATGAGTGCAGTTAGCATGCTGTGTATCAGCGATATAAGAGCAGTTAGCATGCTGTGTATCAGGGATAAGAGAACAGTATGCATGCTGTGTTTCAGGGATATCATAGCATTTAGCATGCTGTGTATCAGGGATATGAGAGCAGTTAGCATGCTGCATATCGGGTATATGAGAGCAGTTAGCATGCCGAGTATCAGGGATATAAGAGCATTTAGCATGCTGTGTATCAGGGATGTGAGAGCAGTTAGCATGCTGTACATCAGGGATAGAAGAGCAGTTAGCATGCTGTATATCAGGTACATAAGAGCAGTTAGTATGCTGTGTATAGGGGATATGAGAGCAGTTAGCATGCTGTACATCAGGGATTGAAGAGCAGTTAGCATGCTGTGTATCAGATATATAAGAGCAGTTAGCATGCTGAGTATCAAGGATATGAGAGCAGTTAGCATGCTGTGCATCAGGGATATAAGAGCAGTTAGCATGCTTTGTATCAGGGATATGCGAGCAGTTATTATGCTTTGGATCAGGGATATGAGAGCAGTTAGCATGCTGTGTATCGGGTATATAAGAGCAGTTAGCATGCTGTGTATCAGGGATATGAGAGCAGTTAGTATGCTGTGTATTGGTGATATGAGAAGAGTTGGTATGCAGTGTAAAAGGGATATGAGTGCAGTTGGCAAGCTGTGTATCCGCGATATAAGAGCAGTAAGCGTGCTGTGTATCAGGGATATGAGAGAAGTTAGCATGCTGTGTAAAAGTGGTATGAGAACAGTTAACATGCTTTGTATCAGGGATATGAGAGCAGTAAGCATGCTGTGTATCATTGATATGAGAGCAGTTAGCATGCTGTGAATCAGGGATATGAGCCCAGTTAGTTTGCCTTGTATCTGTGATATGAGAGCAGTTATTATGCTTTGGATCAGGGATATGAGAGCAGTTAGCATGCTGTGTATCGGGGATATAAGAGCAGTTAGCATGTTGTGTATCATGGATATGAGAGCAGTTAGCATGCTGTGTATCGGGTGTATGAGAACAGTTAGAATGCTGCGTATCGGGTATATGAGACCAGTTAGCATGCTATGTATGAAGAATATGAGAGCAGTTAGCATGCCGTGTATCAGGTATATGAGAGCAGTTAGCATGCTATATATCAGGAATGTGAGAGCAGGTAGCATGCTGTACATCAGGGATAGAAGAGCAGTTAGCATGCTGTATATCAGGTACATAAGAGCAGTTAGTATGCTGTGTATAGGGGATATGAGAGCAGTTAGCATGCTGTGTATCAGGGATATGAGAGCAGTTAGCATGCTGTACATCAGGGATTGAAGAGCAGTTAGCATGCTGTGTATCAGATATATAAGAGCAGTTTGCATGCTGTACATCAGGGATATAAGAGCAGTTAGCATGCTGTGTATCAAGGATATGAGAGCAGTTAGCATGCTGTGTAAAAGGTATATGAGCCCAGTTAGCATGCTGTGTATCAAGGATATGAGAGCGGTTAGCATGCTGTGCATCAGGGATATAAGAGCAGTTAGCATGCTTTGTATCAGGGATATGAGAGCAGTTATTAAGCTTTGGATCAGGGATATGAGAGCAGTTAGCATGCTGTGTATCGGGTATATAAGAGCAGTTAGCATGCTGTGTATCAGGGATATGAGAGCAGTAAGCATGCTGTGTATCATTGATATGAGAGCAGTTAGCATGCTGTGTATCAGTGATATGAGAAGCGTTGGTACGCAGTGTAAAAGGGATATGAGAGCAGTTAGCAAGCTGTGTATCCTCGATATAAGCGCAGTAAGCGTGCTGTCTATCAGGGATATGAGAGAAGTTAGCATGCTGTGCAAAAGTGATATGAGAACAGTTAACATGCTTCGTATCAGGGATATGAGAGCAGTTAGCATGCTCTGTATCATTGATATGAGAGCAGTTAGCATGCTGTGAATCAGGCATATGAGCCCAGTTATTTTGCTTTGTATCTGTGATATGAGAGCAGTTATTATGCTTTGGATCAGGGATATGAGAGCAGTTAGCATGCTGTGTATCAGGGATATGAGAGCAGTTAGCATTGTGTGTTTCCAGGATATGAGAGCAGTTAGCATGCTGTGTATCAGGGATATGAGAGCAGTTAGTATGCTGTGTAAAAGGGATATGAGAACAGTTAGCATGCTGTGTATCAGGTATATAAGAGCAGTTAGCATGCTGTGTATTAGGGATAAGCGAGCAGTTAGTATGCTGCTTTCAGTGATATCAGAACAGTTGGTATGCAGTGTAAAAGGGATATGAGAGCAGTTAGCAAGCTGTGTATCCGGGATTATAAGAGCAGTTGGCATGATGTGTATCAGGGATATGAGAACAGTTAGCATGCTGTGTATCAGGGATATGAGAGCAGTTAGCATGCTGTGTATCAGTGATATGAGAGCAATTAGCATGCTACGTATCAGGGATATGAGAACAGTTAGCATGCTGTGTATCGGGAATATGAGAGCAGTTAGCATGCTGTACATCAGTGATAGAAGAGCAGTTAGCATGTTGTGTGAAAGGGATATGAGAGCAGTTAGCATGCTGTGTATCAGGGATATGAGAGCAGTTAGCATGTTGTGTATGAGGTATATAAGAGCAGTTCGCTTGCTGTTTATTGGGGATATAAGAGCAATTAGTATGCTGTGTATCAGGGATATGAGCACAGTTAGCATGCTGTGTAAAAGGGATATGAGAGCAGTTAGCAAGCTTTGTATCAGGGATATGAGAGCAGTTAGTTAGCTGTGCAAAAAGGATATGAGAACAGTTAGCATGCAGTGTATCTGGTAGATAAGAGCAGTTAGCATGCTGTGTATCGGGGATATAAAAGCAATTAGCATGCTGTGTATCAGGGATATGAGCACAGTTAGCATGCTGTGTAAAAGGGATATGAGAGCAGTTAGCATGCTGTGTATCAGGGTTATGAGAGCAGTTAGCATGCTGTGTATCAGGGATATGAGAGCAGATAGTATGCTGTGACAAAAGCGATATGAGAGCAGTCAGCATGCTGTGTATCAGCGATATGAGAGCAGTTAGTGTGCTTTCTATCAGGGATATGAGAGAAGTTAGCATGCTATGTAAAAGTGCTTTGAGAACAGTTAACATGCTTTGTATCAGGGATATGAGAGCAGTTAGCATGCTGTGTATCATTGATATGAGAGCAGTTAGCATGCTGTGAATCAGGGATATGAGCCCAGTTAATTTGCTTTGTATCTGTGATATGAGAGCAGTTATTATGCTTTGGATCAGGGATATGAGAGCAGTTAGCATGCTGTGTATCGGGGATATGAGAGCAGTTAGCATGCTGTGTTACCAGGATATAAGGGCAGTTAGCATGCTGTGTATCAGGTATATAAGAGCAGTTAGCATGCTGTGTATTAGGGATAAGCGAGCAGTTAGTATGCTGCTTACCAGTGATATCAGAACAGTTGGTATGCAGTGTAAAAGGGACATGAGAGCAGTTAGCAAGCTGTGTATCCGGATTATAATCGCAGTTAGCATGCTGTGTATCAGGGATATGAGAGCAGTTAGCATGCTGTGTATCAGTAATATGAGAGCAGTTAGCATGCTGCGTATCAGGGATATGAGAACAGGTAGCATGCTGTGAATCGGGAATATGAGAGCAGTTAGCATGCTGTACGTCAGTGATAGAAGAGCAGTTAGCATGTTGTGTGAAAGGGATATGAGAGCAGTTAGCATGCTGTGCATCGGGGATATAAAAGCAGTTAGCATTCTGTGTATCAGGGATATGCGCAGAGTTAGCATGCTGTGTAAAAGGGATATGAGAACAGTTAGCATGCTGTGTATCAGTGATATGAGTGCAGTTAGCATGCTGTGTATCAGCGATATAAGAGCAGTTAGCATGCGGTGTTTCAGGGTTATGAGAGCAGTTAGCATGCTGTGTATCAATGATATGAGTGCAGTTAGCATGCTGTGTATCAGCGATATAAGAGCAGTTAGCATGCTGTGTATCAGGGATAAGAGAACAGTATGCATGCTGTGTTTCAGGGATATCATAGCATTTAGCATGCTGTGTATCAGGGATATGAGAGCAGTTAGCATGCTGCATATCGGGTATATGAGAGCAGTTAGCATGCCGAGTATCAGGGATATAAGAGCATTTAGCATGCTGTGTATCAGGGATGTGAGAGCAGTTAGCATGCTGTACATCAGGGATAGAAGAGCAGTTAGCATGCTGTATATCAGGTACATAAGAGCAGTTAGTATGCTGTGTATAGGGGATATGAGAGCAGTTAGCATGCTGTACATCAGGGATTGAAGAGCAGTTAGCATGCTGTGTATCAGATATATAAGAGCAGTTAGCATGCTGAGTATCAAGGATATGAGAGCAGTTAGCATGCTGTGCATCAGGGATATAAGAGCAGTTAGCATGCTTTGTATCAGGGATATGCGAGCAGTTATTATGCTTTGGATCAGGGATATGAGAGCAGTTAGCATGCTGTGTATCGGGTATATAAGAGCAGTTAGCATGCTGTGTATCAGGGATATGAGAGCAGTTAGTATGCTGTGTATTGGTGATATGAGAAGAGTTGGTATGCAGTGTAAAAGGGATATGAGAGCAGTTGGCAAGCTGTGTATCCGCGATATAAGAGCAGTAAGCGTGCTGTGTATCAGGGATATGAGAGAAGTTAGCATGCTGTGTAAAAGTGGTATGAGAACAGTTAACATGCTTTGTATCAGGGATATGAGAGCAGTAAGCATGCTGTGTATCATTGATATGAGAGCAGTTAGCATGCTGTGAATCAGGGATATGAGTCCAGTTAGTTTGCCTTGTATCTGTGATATGAGAGCAGTGATTATGCTTTGGATCAGGGATATGAGAGCAGTTAGCATGCTGTGTATCGGGGATATAAGAGCAGTTAGCATGTTGTGTATCATGGATATGAGAGCAGTTAGCATGCTGTGTATCGGGTGTATGAGAACAGTTAGAATGCTGCGTATCGGGTATATGAGACCAGTTAGCATGCTATGTATGAAGAATATGAGAGCAGTTAGCATGCCGTGTATCAGGTATATGAGAGCAGTTAGCATGCTATATATCAGGAATGTGAGAGCAGGTAGCATGCTGTACATCAGGGATAGAAGAGCAGTTAGCATGCTGTATATCAGGTACATAAGAGCAGTTAGTATGCTGTGTATAGGGGATATGAGAGCAGTTAGCATGCTGTGTATCAGGGATATGAGAGCAGTTAGCATGCTGTACATCAGGGATTGAAGAGCAGTTAGCATGCTGTGTATCAGATATATAAGAGCAGTTTGCATGCTGTACATCAGGGATATAAGAGCAGTTAGCATGCTGTGTATCAAGGATATGAGAGCAGTTAGCATGCTGTGTAAAAGGTATATGAGCCCAGTTAGCATGCTGTGTATCAAGGATATGAGAGCGGTTAGCATGCTGTGCATCAGGGATATAAGAGCAGTTAGCATGCTTTGTATCAGGGATATGAGAGCAGTTATTAAGCTTTGGATCAGGGATATGAGAGCAGTTAGCATGCTGTGTATCGGGTATATAAGAGCAGTTAGCATGCTGTGTATCAGGGATATGAGAGCAGTTAGCATGCTGTGTATCAGGGATATGAGAGCAGTTAGCATTGTGTGTTACCAGGATATAAGAGCAGTTAGCATGCTGTGTATCAGGGATATGAGAGCAGTTAGTATGCTGTGTAAAAGTGATATGAGAACAGTTAACATGCTTCGTATCAGGGATATGAGAGCAG
This sequence comes from Isurus oxyrinchus, assembly GCA_026770705.1. NCBI lineage: Eukaryota > Metazoa > Chordata > Chondrichthyes > Lamniformes > Lamnidae > Isurus > Isurus oxyrinchus. The sequence goes on from JANJGN010000006.1 coordinate 114,892,452, forward strand.
TTAGCATGCTCTGTATCATTGATATGAGAGCAGTTAGCATGCTGTGAATCAGGCATATGAGCCCAGTTATTTTGCTTTGTATCTGTGATATGAGAGCAGTTATTATGCTTTGGATCAGGGATATGAGAGCAGTTAGCATGCTGTGTATCAGGGATATGAGAGCAGTTAGCATTGTGTGTTTCCAGGATATGAGAGCAGTTAGCATGCTGTGTATCAGGGATATGAGAGCAGTTAGTATGCTGTGTAAAAGGGATATGAGAACAGTTAGCATGCTGTGTATCAGGTATATAAGAGCAGTTAGCATGCTGTGTATTAGGGATAAGCGAGCAGTTAGTATGCTGCTTTCAGTGATATCAGAACAGTTGGTATGCAGTGTAAAAGGGATATGAGAGCAGTTAGCAAGCTGTGTATCCGGGATTATAAGAGCAGTTGGCATGATGTGTATCAGGGATATGAGAACAGTTAGCATGCTGTGTATCAGGGATATGAGAGCAGTTAGCATGCTGTGTATCAGTGATATGAGAGCAATTAGCATGCTACGTATCAGGGATATGAGAACAGTTAGCATGCTGTGTATCGGGAATATGAGAGCAGTTAGCATGCTGTACATCAGTGATAGAAGAGCAGTTAGCATGTTGTGTGAAAGGGATATGAGAGCAGTTAGCATGCTGTGTATCAGGGATATGAGAGCAGTTAGCATGTTGTGTATGAGGTATATAAGAGCAGTTCGCTTGCTGTTTATTGGGGATATAAGAGCAATTAGTATGCTGTGTATCAGGGATATGAGCACAGTTAGCATGCTGTGTAAAAGGGATATGAGAGCAGTTAGCAAGCTTTGTATCAGGGATATGAGAGCAGTTAGTTAGCTGTGCAAAAAGGATATGAGAACAGTTAGCATGCAGTGTATCTGGTAGATAAGAGCAGTTAGCATGCTGTGTATCGGGGATATAAAAGCAATTAGCATGCTGTGTATCAGGGATATGAGCACAGTTAGCATGCTGTGTAAAAGGGATATGAGAGCAGTTAGCATGCTGTGTATCAGGGTTATGAGAGCAGTTAGCATGCTGTGTATCAGGGATATGAGAGCAGATAGTATGCTGTGACAAAAGCGATATGAGAGCAGTCAGCATGCTGTGTATCAGCGATATGAGAGCAGTTAGTGTGCTTTCTATCAGGGATATGAGAGAAGTTAGCATGCTATGTAAAAGTGCTTTGAGAACAGTTAACATGCTTTGTATCAGGGATATGAGAGCAGTTAGCATGCTGTGTATCATTGATATGAGAGCAGTTAGCATGCTGTGAATCAGGGATATGAGCCCAGTTAATTTGCTTTGTATCTGTGATATGAGAGCAGTTATTATGCTTTGGATCAGGGATATGAGAGCAGTTAGCATGCTGTGTATCGGGGATATGAGAGCAGTTAGCATGCTGTGTTACCAGGATATAAGGGCAGTTAGCATGCTGTGTATCAGGTATATAAGAGCAGTTAGCATGCTGTGTATTAGGGATAAGCGAGCAGTTAGTATGCTGCTTACCAGTGATATCAGAACAGTTGGTATGCAGTGTAAAAGGGACATGAGAGCAGTTAGCAAGCTGTGTATCCGGATTATAATCGCAGTTAGCATGCTGTGTATCAGGGATATGAGAGCAGTTAGCATGCTGTGTATCAGTAATATGAGAGCAGTTAGCATGCTGCGTATCAGGGATATGAGAACAGGTAGCATGCTGTGAATCGGGAATATGAGAGCAGTTAGCATGCTGTACGTCAGTGATAGAAGAGCAGTTAGCATGTTGTGTGAAAGGGATATGAGAGCAGTTAGCATGCTGTGCATCGGGGATATAAAAGCAGTTAGCATTCTGTGTATCAGGGATATGCGCAGAGTTAGCATGCTGTGTAAAAGGGATATGAGAACAGTTAGCATGCTGTGTATCAGTGATATGAGTGCAGTTAGCATGCTGTGTATCAGCGATATAAGAGCAGTTAGCATGCGGTGTTTCAGGGTTATGAGAGCAGTTAGCATGCTGTGTATCAATGATATGAGTGCAGTTAGCATGCTGTGTATCAGCGATATAAGAGCAGTTAGCATGCTGTGTATCAGGGATAAGAGAACAGTATGCATGCTGTGTTTCAGGGATATCATAGCATTTAGCATGCTGTGTATCAGGGATATGAGAGCAGTTAGCATGCTGCATATCGGGTATATGAGAGCAGTTAGCATGCCGAGTATCAGGGATATAAGAGCATTTAGCATGCTGTGTATCAGGGATGTGAGAGCAGTTAGCATGCTGTACATCAGGGATAGAAGAGCAGTTAGCATGCTGTATATCAGGTACATAAGAGCAGTTAGTATGCTGTGTATAGGGGATATGAGAGCAGTTAGCATGCTGTACATCAGGGATTGAAGAGCAGTTAGCATGCTGTGTATCAGATATATAAGAGCAGTTAGCATGCTGAGTATCAAGGATATGAGAGCAGTTAGCATGCTGTGCATCAGGGATATAAGAGCAGTTAGCATGCTTTGTATCAGGGATATGCGAGCAGTTATTATGCTTTGGATCAGGGATATGAGAGCAGTTAGCATGCTGTGTATCGGGTATATAAGAGCAGTTAGCATGCTGTGTATCAGGGATATGAGAGCAGTTAGTATGCTGTGTATTGGTGATATGAGAAGAGTTGGTATGCAGTGTAAAAGGGATATGAGAGCAGTTGGCAAGCTGTGTATCCGCGATATAAGAGCAGTAAGCGTGCTGTGTATCAGGGATATGAGAGAAGTTAGCATGCTGTGTAAAAGTGGTATGAGAACAGTTAACATGCTTTGTATCAGGGATATGAGAGCAGTAAGCATGCTGTGTATCATTGATATGAGAGCAGTTAGCATGCTGTGAATCAGGGATATGAGTCCAGTTAGTTTGCCTTGTATCTGTGATATGAGAGCAGTGATTATGCTTTGGATCAGGGATATGAGAGCAGTTAGCATGCTGTGTATCGGGGATATAAGAGCAGTTAGCATGTTGTGTATCATGGATATGAGAGCAGTTAGCATGCTGTGTATCGGGTGTATGAGAACAGTTAGAATGCTGCGTATCGGGTATATGAGACCAGTTAGCATGCTATGTATGAAGAATATGAGAGCAGTTAGCATGCCGTGTATCAGGTATATGAGAGCAGTTAGCATGCTATATATCAGGAATGTGAGAGCAGGTAGCATGCTGTACATCAGGGATAGAAGAGCAGTTAGCATGCTGTATATCAGGTACATAAGAGCAGTTAGTATGCTGTGTATAGGGGATATGAGAGCAGTTAGCATGCTGTGTATCAGGGATATGAGAGCAGTTAGCATGCTGTACATCAGGGATTGAAGAGCAGTTAGCATGCTGTGTATCAGATATATAAGAGCAGTTTGCATGCTGTACATCAGGGATATAAGAGCAGTTAGCATGCTGTGTATCAAGGATATGAGAGCAGTTAGCATGCTGTGTAAAAGGTATATGAGCCCAGTTAGCATGCTGTGTATCAAGGATATGAGAGCGGTTAGCATGCTGTGCATCAGGGATATAAGAGCAGTTAGCATGCTTTGTATCAGGGATATGAGAGCAGTTATTAAGCTTTGGATCAGGGATATGAGAGCAGTTAGCATGCTGTGTATCGGGTATATAAGAGCAGTTAGCATGCTGTGTATCAGGGATATGAGAGCAGTTAGTATGCTGTGTATCAGTGATATGAGAAGCGTTGGTACGCAGTGTAAAAGGGATATGAGAGCAGTTAGCAAGCTGTGTATCCTCGATATAAGCGCAGTAAGCGTGCTGTCTATCAGGGATATGAGAGAAGTTAGCATGCTGTGCAAAAGTGATATGAGAACAGTTAACATGCTTCGTATCAGGGATATGAGAGCAGTTAGCATGCTCTGTATCATTGATATGAGAGCAGTTAGCATGCTGTGAATCAGGCATATGAGCCCAGTTATTTTGCTTTGTATCTGTGATATGAGAGCAGTTATTATGCTTTGGATCAGGGATATGAGAGCAGTTAGCATGCTGTGTATCAGGGATATGAGAGCAGTTAGCATTGTGTGTTACCAGGATATAAGAGCAGTTAGCATGCTGTGTATCAGGGATATGAGAGCAGTTAGTATGCTGTGTAAAAGGGATATGAGAACAGTTAGCATGCTGTGTATCAGGTATATAAGAGCAGTTAGCATGCTGTGTATTAGGGATAAGCGAGCAGTTAGTATGCTGCTTTCAGTGATATCAGAACAGTTGGTATGCAGTGTAAAAGGGATATGAGAGCAGTTAGCAAGCTGTGTATCCGGGATTATAAGAGCAGTTGGCATGATGTGTATCAGGGATATGAGAACAGTTAGCATGCTGTGTATCAGGGATATGAGAGCAGTTAGCATGCTGTGTATCAGTGATATGAGAGCAATTAGCATGCTACGTATCAGGGATATGAGAACAGTTAGCATGCTGTGTATCGGGAATATGAGAGCAGTTAGCATGCTGTACATCAGTGATAGAAGAGCAGTTAGCATGTTGTGTGAAAGGGATATGAGAGCAGTTAGCATGCTGTGTATCAGGGATATGAGAGCAGTTAGCATGTTGTGTATGAGGTATATAAGAGCAGTTCGCTTGCTGTTTATTGGGGATATAAGAGCAATTAGTATGCTGTGTATCAGGGATATGAGCACAGTTAGCATGCTGTGTAAAAGGGATATGAGAGCAGTTAGCAAGCTTTGTATCAGGGATATGAGAGCAGTTAGTTAGCTGTGCAAAAAGGATATGAGAATAGTTAGCATGCTGTGTATCTGGTAGATAAGAGCAGTTAGCATGCTGTGTATCGGGGATATAAAAGCAATTAGCATGCTGTGTATCAGGGATATGAGCACAGTTAGCATGCTGTGTAAAAGGGATATGAGAGCAGTTAGCATGCTGTGTATCAGGGTTATGAGAGCAGTTAGCATGCTGTGTATCAGGGATATGAGAGCAGATAGTATGCTGTGACAAAAGCGATATGAGAGCAGTTAGTGTGCTTTCTATCAGGGATATGAGAGAAGTTAGCATGCTGTGTAAAAGTGCTTTGAGAACAGTTAACATGCTTTGTATCAGGGATATGAGAGCAGTTAGCATGCTGTGTATCATTGATATGAGAGCAGTTAGCATGCTGTGAATCAGGGATGTGAGCCCAGTTAGTTTGCTTTGTATCTGTGATATGAGAGCAGTTATTATGCTTTGGATCAGGGATATGCGAGCAGTTAGCATGCTGTGTATCGGGAATATGAGAGCGGTTAGCATGCTGTACCAGGGATAGAAGAGCAGTTAGCATGATGTGTATGAGGTATATAAGAGCAGTTCGCTTGATGTTTATTGGGGATATAAGAGCAATTAGTATGCTGTGTATCATGGATATGAGCACAGTTAGCATGCTGTGTAAAAGGGATATGAGAGCAGTTAGCAAGCTTTGTATCAGGGATATGAGAGCAGTTAGTTAGCTGTGTATCAGCGATATGAGAGCAGTTAGTGTGCTTTCTATCAGGGATATGAGAGAAGTTAGCATGCTGTGTAAAAGTGCTTTGAGAACAGTTAACATGCTTTGTATCAGGGATATGAGAGCAGTTAGCATGCTGTGTATCATTGATATGAGAGCAGTTAGCATGCTGTGAATCAGGGATATGAGCCCAGTTAATTTGCTTTGTATCTGTGATATGAGAGCAGTTATTATGCTTTGGATCAGGGATATGAGAGCAGTTAGCATGCTGTGTTACCAGGATATAAGGGCAGTTAGCATGCTGTGTATTAGGGATAAGCGAGCAGTTAGTATGCTGCTTGCCAGTGATATCAGAACAGTTGGTATGCAGTGTAAAAGAGATATGAGAGCAGTTAGCAAGCTGTGTATCCGGATTATAAGAGCAGTTAGCATGCTGTGTATCAGGGATATGAGAACAGTTAGCATGCTGCGTATCAGGGATATGAGAACAGGTAGCATGCTGTGTATCAGGGATATGCGAGCAGTTAGCATGCTGTGTATCGGGAATATGAGAGCGGTTAGCATGCTGTACCAGGGATAGAAGAGCAGTTAGCATGATGTGTATGAGGTATATAAGAGCAGTTCGCTTGATGTTTATTGGGGATATAAGAGCAATTAGTATGCTGTGTATCATGGATATGAGCACAGTTAGCATGCTGTGTAAAAGGGATATGAGAGCAGTTAGCAAGCTTTGTATCAGGGATATGAGAGCAGTTAGTTAGCTGTGTATCAGCGATATGAGAGCAGTTAGTGTGCTTTCTATCAGGGATATGAGAGAAGTTAGCATGCTGTGTAAAAGTGCTTTGAGAACAGTTAACATGCTTTGTATCAGGGATATGAGAGCAGTTAGCATGCTGTGTATCATTGATATGAGAGCAGTTAGCATGCTGTGAATCAGGGATATGAGCCCAGTTAATTTGCTTTGTATCTGTGATATGAGAGCAGTTATTATGCTTTGGATCAGGGATATGAGAGCAGTTAGCATGCTGTGTATCGGGGATATGAGAGCAGTTAGCATGCTGTGTTACCAGGATATAAGGGCAGTTAGCATGCTGTGTATCAGGTATATAAGAGCAGTTAGCATGCTGTGTATTAGGGATAAGCGAGCAGTTAGTATGCTGCTTACCAGTGATATCAGAACAGTTGGTATGCAGTGTAAAAGGGACATGAGAGCAGTTAGCAAGCTGTGTATCCGGATTATAATCGCAGTTAGCATGCTGTGTATCAGGGATATGAGAGCAGTTAGCATGCTGTGTATCAGTAATATGAGAGCAGTTAGCATGCTGCGTATCAGGGATATGAGAACAGGTAGCATGCTGTGAATCGGGAATATGAGAGCAGTTAGCATGCTGTACGTCAGTGATAGAAGAGCAGTTAGCATGTTGTGTGAAAGGGATATGAGAGCAGTTAGCATGCTGTGCATCGGGGATATAAAAGCAGTTAGCATTCTGTGTATCAGGGATATGCGCAGAGTTAGCATGCTGTGTAAAAGGGATATGAGAACAGTTAGCATGCTGTGTATCAGTGATATGAGTGCAGTTAGCATGCTGTGTATCAGCGATATAAGAGCAGTTAGCATGCTGTGTTTCAGGGTTATGAGAGCAGTTAGCATGCTGTGTATCAATGATATGAGTGCAGTTAGCATGCTGTGTATCAGCGATATAAGAGCAGTTAGCATGCTGTGTATCAGGGATAAGAGAACAGTATGCATGCTGTGTTTCAGGGATATCATAGCATTTAGCATGCTGTGTATCAGGGATATGAGAGCAGTTAGCATGCTGCATATCGGGTATATGAGAGCAGTTAGCATGCCGAGTATCAGGGATATAAGAGCATTTAGCATGCTGTGTATCAGGGATGTGAGAGCAGTTAGCATGCTGTACATCAGGGATAGAAGAGCAGTTAGCATGCTGTATATCAGGTACATAAGAGCAGTTAGTATGCTGTGTATAGGGGATATGAGAGCAGTTAGCATGCTGTACATCAGGGATTGAAGAGCAGTTAGCATGCTGTGTATCAGATATATAAGAGCAGTTAGCATGCTGAGTATCAAGGATATGAGAGCAGTTAGCATGCTGTGCATCAGGGATATAAGAGCAGTTAGCATGCTTTGTATCAGGGATATGCGAGCAGTTATTATGCTTTGGATCAGGGATATGAGAGCAGTTAGCATGCTGTGTATCGGGTATATAAGAGCAGTTAGCATGCTGTGTATCAGGGATATGAGAGCAGTTAGTATGCTGTGTATTGGTGATATGAGAAGAGTTGGTATGCAGTGTAAAAGGGATATGAGTGCAGTTGGCAAGCTGTGTATCCGCGATATAAGAGCAGTAAGCGTGCTGTGTATCAGGGATATGAGAGAAGTTAGCATGCTGTGTAAAAGTGGTATGAGAACAGTTAACATGCTTTGTATCAGGGATATGAGAGCAGTAAGCATGCTGTGTATCATTGATATGAGAGCAGTTAGCATGCTGTGAATCAGGGATATGAGCCCAGTTAGTTTGCCTTGTATCTGTGATATGAGAGCAGTTATTATGCTTTGGATCAGGGATATGAGAGCAGTTAGCATGCTGTGTATCGGGGATATAAGAGCAGTTAGCATGTTGTGTATCATGGATATGAGAGCAGTTAGCATGCTGTGTATCGGGTGTATGAGAACAGTTAGAATGCTGCGTATCGGGTATATGAGACCAGTTAGCATGCTATGTATGAAGAATATGAGAGCAGTTAGCATGCCGTGTATCAGGTATATGAGAGCAGTTAGCATGCTATATATCAGGAATGTGAGAGCAGGTAGCATGCTGTACATCAGGGATAGAAGAGCAGTTAGCATGCTGTATATCAGGTACATAAGAGCAGTTAGTATGCTGTGTATAGGGGATATGAGAGCAGTTAGCATGCTGTGTATCAGGGATATGAGAGCAGTTAGCATGCTGTACATCAGGGATTGAAGAGCAGTTAGCATGCTGTGTATCAGATATATAAGAGCAGTTTGCATGCTGTACATCAGGGATATAAGAGCAGTTAGCATGCTGTGTATCAAGGATATGAGAGCAGTTAGCATGCTGTGTAAAAGGTATATGAGCCCAGTTAGCATGCTGTGTATCAAGGATATGAGAGCGGTTAGCATGCTGTGCATCAGGGATATAAGAGCAGTTAGCATGCTTTGTATCAGGGATATGAGAGCAGTTATTAAGCTTTGGATCAGGGATATGAGAGCAGTTAGCATGCTGTGTATCGGGTATATAAGAGCAGTTAGCATGCTGTGTATCAGGGATATGAGAGCAGTAAGCATGCTGTGTATCATTGATATGAGAGCAGTTAGCATGCTGTGTATCAGTGATATGAGAAGCGTTGGTACGCAGTGTAAAAGGGATATGAGAGCAGTTAGCAAGCTGTGTATCCTCGATATAAGCGCAGTAAGCGTGCTGTCTATCAGGGATATGAGAGAAGTTAGCATGCTGTGCAAAAGTGATATGAGAACAGTTAACATGCTTCGTATCAGGGATATGAGAGCAGTTAGCATGCTCTGTATCATTGATATGAGAGCAGTTAGCATGCTGTGAATCAGGCATATGAGCCCAGTTATTTTGCTTTGTATCTGTGATATGAGAGCAGTTATTATGCTTTGGATCAGGGATATGAGAGCAGTTAGCATGCTGTGTATCAGGGATATGAGAGCAGTTAGCATTGTGTGTTTCCAGGATATGAGAGCAGTTAGCATGCTGTGTATCAGGGATATGAGAGCAGTTAGTATGCTGTGTAAAAGGGATATGAGAACAGTTAGCATGCTGTGTATCAGGTATATAAGAGCAGTTAGCATGCTGTGTATTAGGGATAAGCGAGCAGTTAGTATGCTGCTTTCAGTGATATCAGAACAGTTGGTATGCAGTGTAAAAGGGATATGAGAGCAGTTAGCAAGCTGTGTATCCGGGATTATAAGAGCAGTTGGCATGATGTGTATCAGGGATATGAGAACAGTTAGCATGCTGTGTATCAGGGATATGAGAGCAGTTAGCATGCTGTGTATCAGTGATATGAGAGCAATTAGCATGCTACGTATCAGGGATATGAGAACAGTTAGCATGCTGTGTATCGGGAATATGAGAGCAGTTAGCATGCTGTACATCAGTGATAGAAGAGCAGTTAGCATGTTGTGTGAAAGGGATATGAGAGCAGTTAGCATGCTGTGTATCAGGGATATGAGAGCAGTTAGCATGTTGTGTATGAGGTATATAAGAGCAGTTCGCTTGCTGTTTATTGGGGATATAAGAGCAATTAGTATGCTGTGTATCAGGGATATGAGCACAGTTAGCATGCTGTGTAAAAGGGATATGAGAGCAGTTAGCAAGCTTTGTATCAGGGATATGAGAGCAGTTAGTTAGCTGTGCAAAAAGGATATGAGAACAGTTAGCATGCAGTGTATCTGGTAGATAAGAGCAGTTAGCATGCTGTGTATCGGGGATATAAAAGCAATTAGCATGCTGTGTATCAGGGATATGAGCACAGTTAGCATGCTGTGTAAAAGGGATATGAGAGCAGTTAGCATGCTGTGTATCAGGGTTATGAGAGCAGTTAGCATGCTGTGTATCAGGGATATGAGAGCAGATAGTATGCTGTGACAAAAGCGATATGAGAGCAGTCAGCATGCTGTGTATCAGCGATATGAGAGCAGTTAGTGTGCTTTCTATCAGGGATATGAGAGAAGTTAGCATGCTATGTAAAAGTGCTTTGAGAACAGTTAACATGCTTTGTATCAGGGATATGAGAGCAGTTAGCATGCTGTGTATCATTGATATGAGAGCAGTTAGCATGCTGTGAATCAGGGATATGAGCCCAGTTAATTTGCTTTGTATCTGTGATATGAGAGCAGTTATTATGCTTTGGATCAGGGATATGAGAGCAGTTAGCATGCTGTGTATCGGGGATATGAGAGCAGTTAGCATGCTGTGTTACCAGGATATAAGGGCAGTTAGCATGCTGTGTATCAGGTATATAAGAGCAGTTAGCATGCTGTGTATTAGGGATAAGCGAGCAGTTAGTATGCTGCTTACCAGTGATATCAGAACAGTTGGTATGCAGTGTAAAAGGGACATGAGAGCAGTTAGCAAGCTGTGTATCCGGATTATAATCGCAGTTAGCATGCTGTGTATCAGGGATATGAGAGCAGTTAGCATGCTGTGTATCAGTAATATGAGAGCAGTTAGCATGCTGCGTATCAGGGATATGAGAACAGGTAGCATGCTGTGAATCGGGAATATGAGAGCAGTTAGCATGCTGTACGTCAGTGATAGAAGAGCAGTTAGCATGTTGTGTGAAAGGGATATGAGAGCAGTTAGCATGCTGTGCATCGGGGATATAAAAGCAGTTAGCATTCTGTGTATCAGGGATATGCGCAGAGTTAGCATGCTGTGTAAAAGGGATATGAGAACAGTTAGCATGCTGTGTATCAGTGATATGAGTGCAGTTAGCATGCTGTGTATCAGCGATATAAGAGCAGTTAGCATGCGGTGTTTCAGGGTTATGAGAGCAGTTAGCATGCTGTGTATCAATGATATGAGTGCAGTTAGCATGCTGTGTATCAGCGATATAAGAGCAGTTAGCATGCTGTGTATCAGGGATAAGAGAACAGTATGCATGCTGTGTTTCAGGGATATCATAGCATTTAGCATGCTGTGTATCAGGGATATGAGAGCAGTTAGCATGCTGCATATCGGGTATATGAGAGCAGTTAGCATGCCGAGTATCAGGGATATAAGAGCATTTAGCATGCTGTGTATCAGGGATGTGAGAGCAGTTAGCATGCTGTACATCAGGGATAGAAGAGCAGTTAGCATGCTGTATATCAGGTACATAAGAGCAGTTAGTATGCTGTGTATAGGGGATATGAGAGCAGTTAGCATGCTGTACATCAGGGATTGAAGAGCAGTTAGCATGCTGTGTATCAGATATATAAGAGCAGTTAGCATGCTGAGTATCAAGGATATGAGAGCAGTTAGCATGCTGTGCATCAGGGATATAAGAGCAGTTAGCATGCTTTGTATCAGGGATATGCGAGCAGTTATTATGCTTTGGATCAGGGATATGAGAGCAGTTAGCATGCTGTGTATCGGGTATATAAGAGCAGTTAGCATGCTGTGTATCAGGGATATGAGAGCAGTTAGTATGCTGTGTATTGGTGATATGAGAAGAGTTGGTATGCAGTGTAAAAGGGATATGAGAGCAGTTGGCAAGCTGTGTATCCGCGATATAAGAGCAGTAAGCGTGCTGTGTATCAGGGATATGAGAGAAGTTAGCATGCTGTGTAAAAGTGGTATGAGAACAGTTAACATGCTTTGTATCAGGGATATGAGAGCAGTAAGCATGCTGTGTATCATTGATATGAGAGCAGTTAGCATGCTGTGAATCAGGGATATGAGCCCAGTTAGTTTGCCTCGTATCTGTGATATGAGAGCAGTGATTATGCTTTGGATCAGGGATATGAGAGCAGTTAGCATGCTGTGTATCGGGGATATAAGAGCAGTTAGCATGTTGTGTATCATGGATATGAGAGCAGTTAGCATGCTGTGTATCGGGTGTATGAGAACAGTTAGAATGCTGCGTATCGGGTATATGAGACCAGTTAGCATGCTATGTATGAAGAATATGAGAGCAGTTAGCATGCCGTGTATCAGGTATATGAGAGCAGTTAGCATGCTATATATCAGGAATGTGAGAGCAGGTAGCATGCTGTACATCAGGGATAGAAGAGCAGTTAGCATGCTGTATATCAGGTACATAAGAGCAGTTAGTATGCTGTGTATAGGGGATATGAGAGCAGTTAGCATGCTGTGTATCAGGGATATGAGAGCAGTTAGCATGCTGTACATCAGGGATTGAAGAGCAGTTAGCATGCTGTGTATCAGATATATAAGAGCAGTTTGCATGCTGTACATCAGGGATATAAGAGCAGTTAGCATGCTGTGTATCAAGGATATGAGAGCAGTTAGCATGCTGTGTAAAAGGTATATGAGCCCAGTTAGCATGCTGTGTATCAAGGATATGAGAGCGGTTAGCATGCTGTGCATCAGGGATATAAGAGCAGTTAGCATGCTTTGTATCAGGGATATGAGAGCAGTTATTAAGCTTTGGATCAGGGATATGAGAGCAGTTAGCATGCTGTGTATCGGGTATATAAGAGCAGTTAGCATGCTGTGTATCAGGGATATGAGAGCAGTTAGTATGCTGTGTATCAGTGATATGAGAAGCGTTGGTACGCAGTGTAAAAGGGATATGAGAGCAGTTAGCAAGCTGTGTATCCTCGATATAAGCGCAGTAAGCGTGCTGTCTATCAGGGATATGAGAGAAGTTAGCATGCTGTGCAAAAGTGATATGAGAACAGTTAACATGCTTCGTATCAGGGATATGAGAGCAGTTAGCATGCTCTGTATCATTGATATGAGAGCAGTTAGCATGCTGTGAATCAGGCATATGAGCCCAGTTATTTTGCTTTGTATCTGTGATATGAGAGCAGTTATTATGCTTTGGATCAGGGATATGAGAGCAGTTAGCATGCTGTGTATCAGGGATATGAGAGCAGTTAGCATTGTGTGTTACCAGGATATAAGAGCAGTTAGCATGCTGTGTATCAGGGATATGAGAGCAGTTAGTATGCTGTGTAAAAGGGATATGAGAACAGTTAGCATGCTGTGTATCAGGTATATAAGAGCAGTTAGCATGCTGTGTATTAGGGATAAGCGAGCAGTTAGTATGCTGCTTTCAGTGATATCAGAACAGTTGGTATGCAGTGTAAAAGGGATATGAGAGCAGTTAGCAAGCTGTGTATCCGGGATTATAAGAGCAGTTGGCATGATGTGTATCAGGGATATGAGAACAGTTAGCATGCTGTGTATCAGGGATATGAGAGCAGTTAGCATGCTGTGTATCAGTGATATGAGAGCAATTAGCATGCTACGTATCAGGGATATGAGAACAGTTAGCATGCTGTGTATCGGGAATATGAGAGCAGTTAGCATGCTGTACATCAGTGATAGAAGAGCAGTTAGCATGTTGTGTGAAAGGGATATGAGAGCAGTTAGCATGCTGTGTATCAGGGATATGAGAGCAGTTAGCATGTTGTGTATGAGGTATATAAGAGCAGTTCGCTTGCTGTTTATTGGGGATATAAGAGCAATTAGTATGCTGTGTATCAGGGATATGAGCACAGTTAGCATGCTGTGTAAAAGGGATATGAGAGCAGTTAGCAAGCTTTGTATCAGGGATATGAGAGCAGTTAGTTAGCTGTGCAAAAAGGATATGAGAATAGTTAGCATGCTGTGTATCTGGTAGATAAGAGCAGTTAGCATGCTGTGTATCGGGGATATAAAAGCAATTAGCATGCTGTGTATCAGGGATATGAGCACAGTTAGCATGCTGTGTAAAAGGGATATGAGAGCAGTTAGCATGCTGTGTATCAGGGTTATGAGAGCAGTTAGCATGCTGTGTATCAGGGATATGAGAGCAGATAGTATGCTGTGACAAAAGCGATATGAGAGCAGTTAGTGTGCTTTCTATCAGGGATATGAGAGAAGTTAGCATGCTGTGTAAAAGTGCTTTGAGAACAGTTAACATGCTTTGTATCAGGGATATGAGAGCAGTTAGCATGCTGTGTATCATTGATATGAGAGCAGTTAGCATGCTGTGAATCAGGGATGTGAGCCCAGTTAGTTTGCTTTGTATCTGTGATATGAGAGCAGTTATTATGCTTTGGATCAGGGATATGCGAGCAGTTAGCATGCTGTGTATCGGGAATATGAGAGCGGTTAGCATGCTGTACCAGGGATAGAAGAGCAGTTAGCATGATGTGTATGAGGTATATAAGAGCAGTTCGCTTGATGTTTATTGGGGATATAAGAGCAATTAGTATGCTGTGTATCATGGATATGAGCACAGTTAGCATGCTGTGTAAAAGGGATATGAGAGCAGTTAGCAAGCTTTGTATCAGGGATATGAGAGCAGTTAGTTAGCTGTGTATCAGCGATATGAGAGCAGTTAGTGTGCTTTCTATCAGGGATATGAGAGAAGTTAGCATGCTGTGTAAAAGTGCTTTGAGAACAGTTAACATGCTTTGTATCAGGGATATGAGAGCAGTTAGCATGCTGTGTATCATTGATATGAGAGCAGTTAGCATGCTGTGAATCAGGGATATGAGCCCAGTTAATTTGCTTTGTATCTGTGATATGAGAGCAGTTATTATGCTTTGGATCAGGGATATGAGAGCAGTTAGCATGCTGTGTATCGGGGATATGAGAGCAGTTAGCATGCTGTGTTACCAGGATATAAGGGCAGTTAGCATGCTGTGTATCAGGTATATAAGAGCAGTTAGCATGCTGTGTATTAGGGATAAGCGAGCAGTTAGTATGCTGCTTACCAGTGATATCAGAACAGTTGGTATGCAGTGTAAAAGGGACATGAGAGCAGTTAGCAAGCTGTGTATCCGGATTATAATCGCAGTTAGCATGCTGTGTATCAGGGATATGAGAGCAGTTAGCATGCTGTGTATCAGTAATATGAGAGCAGTTAGCATGCTGCGTATCAGGGATATGAGAACAGGTAGCATGCTGTGAATCGGAAATATGAGAGCAGTTAGCATGCTGTACGTCAGTGATAGAAGAGCAGTTAGCATGTTGTGTGAAAGGGATATGAGAGCAGTTAGCATGCTGTGCATCGGGGATATAAAAGCAGTTAGCATTCTGTGTATCAGGGATATGCGCAGAGTTAGCATGCTGTGTAAAAGGGATATGAGAACAGTTAGCATGCTGTGTATCAGTGATATGAGTGCAGTTAGCATGCTGTGTATCAGCGATATAAGAGCAGTTAGCATGCTGTGTTTCAGGGTTATGAGAGCAGTTAGCATGCTGTGTATCAATGATATGAGTGCAGTTAGCATGCTGTGTATCAGCGATATAAGAGCAGTTAGCATGCTGTGTATCAGGGATAAGAGAACAGTATGCATGCTGTGTTTCAGGGATATCATAGCATTTAGCATGCTGTGTATCAGGGATATGAGAGCAGTTAGCATGCTGCATATCGGGTATATGAGAGCAGTTAGCATGCCGAGTATCAGGGATATAAGAGCATTTAGCATGCTGTGTATCAGGGATGTGAGAGCAGTTAGCATGCTGTACATCAGGGATAGAAGAGCAGTTAGCATGCTGTATATCAGGTACATAAGAGCAGTTAGTATGCTGTGTATAGGGGATATGAGAGCAGTTAGCATGCTGTACATCAGGGATTGAAGAGCAGTTAGCATGCTGTGTATCAGATATATAAGAGCAGTTAGCATGCTGAGTATCAAGGATATGAGAGCAGTTAGCATGCTGTGCATCAGGGATATAAGAGCAGTTAGCATGCTTTGTATCAGGGATATGCGAGCAGTTATTATGCTTTGGATCAGGGATATGAGAGCAGTTAGCATGCTGTGTATCGGGTATATAAGAGCAGTTAGCATGCTGTGTATCAGGGATATGAGAGCAGTTAGTATGCTGTGTATTGGTGATATGAGAAGAGTTGGTATGCAGTGTAAAAGGGATATGAGTGCAGTTGGCAAGCTGTGTATCCGCGATATAAGAGCAGTAAGCGTGCTGTGTATCAGGGATATGAGAGAAGTTAGCATGCTGTGTAAAAGTGGTATGAGAACAGTTAACATGCTTTGTATCAGGGATATGAGAGCAGTAAGCATGCTGTGTATCATTGATATGAGAGCAGTTAGCATGCTGTGAATCAGGGATATGAGCCCAGTTAGTTTGCCTTGTATCTGTGATATGAGAGCAGTTATTATGCTTTGGATCAGGGATATGAGAGCAGTTAGCATGCTGTGTATCGGGGATATAAGAGCAGTTAGCATGTTGTGTATCATGGATATGAGAGCAGTTAGCATGCTGTGTATCGGGTGTATGAGAACAGTTAGAATGCTGCGTATCGGGTATATGAGACCAGTTAGCATGCTATGTATGAAGAATATGAGAGCAGTTAGCATGCCGTGTATCAGGTATATGAGAGCAGTTAGCATGCTATATATCAGGAATGTGAGAGCAGGTAGCATGCTGTACATCAGGGATAGAAGAGCAGTTAGCATGCTGTATATCAGGTACATAAGAGCAGTTAGTATGCTGTGTATAGGGGATATGAGAGCAGTTAGCATGCTGTGTATCAGGGATATGAGAGCAGTTAGCATGCTGTACATCAGGGATTGAAGAGCAGTTAGCATGCTGTGTATCAGATATATAAGAGCAGTTTGCATGCTGTACATCAGGGATATAAGAGCAGTTAGCATGCTGTGTATCAAGGATATGAGAGCAGTTAGCATGCTGTGTAAAAGGTATATGAGCCCAGTTAGCATGCTGTGTATCAAGGATATGAGAGCGGTTAGCATGCTGTGCATCAGGGATATAAGAGCAGTTAGCATGCTTTGTATCAGGGATATGAGAGCAGTTATTAAGCTTTGGATCAGGGATATGAGAGCAGTTAGCATGCTGTGTATCGGGTATATAAGAGCAGTTAGCATGCTGTGTATCAGGGATATGAGAGCAGTTAGTATGCTGTGTATCAGTGATATGAGAAGCGTTGGTACGCAGTGTAAAAGGGATATGAGAGCAGTTAGCAAGCTGTGTATCCTCGATATAAGCGCAGTAAGCGTGCTGTCTATCAGGGATATGAGAGAAGTTAGCATGCTGTGCAAAAGTGATATGAGAACAGTTAACATGCTTCGTATCAGGGATATGAGAGCAGTTAGCATGCTCTGTATCATTGATATGAGAGCAGTTAGCATGCTGTGAATCAGGCATATGAGCCCAGTTATTTTGCTTTGTATCTGTGATATGAGAGCAGTTA
This sequence comes from Isurus oxyrinchus, assembly GCA_026770705.1. Taxonomy (NCBI): domain Eukaryota; kingdom Metazoa; phylum Chordata; class Chondrichthyes; order Lamniformes; family Lamnidae; genus Isurus; species Isurus oxyrinchus. The sequence goes on from JANJGN010000006.1 coordinate 114,909,844, forward strand.
TTATGCTTTGGATCAGGGATATGAGAGCAGTTAGCATGCTGTGTATCAGGGATATGAGAGCAGTTAGCATTGTGTGTTACCAGGATATAAGAGCAGTTAGCATGCTGTGTATCAGGGATATGAGAGCAGTTAGTATGCTGTGTAAAAGGGATATGAGAACAGTTAGCATGCTGTGTATCAGGTATATAAGAGCAGTTAGCATGCTGTGTATTAGGGATAAGCGAGCAGTTAGTATGCTGCTTTCAGTGATATCAGAACAGTTGGTATGCAGTGTAAAAGGGTTATGAGAGCAGTTAGCAAGCTGTGTATCCGGGATTATAAGAGCAGTTGGCATGATGTGTATCAGGGATATGAGAACAGTTAGCATGCTGTGTATCAGGGATATGAGAGCAGTTAGCATGCTGTGTATCAGTGATATGAGAGCAATTAGCATGCTACGTATCAGGGATATGAGAACAGTTAGCATGCTGTGTATCGGGAATATGAGAGCAGTTAGCATGCTGTACATCAGTGATAGAAGAGCAGTTAGCATGTTGTGTGAAAGGGATATGAGAGCAGTTAGCATGCTGTGTATCAGGGATATGAGAGCAGTTAGCATGTTGTGTATGAGGTATATAAGAGCAGTTCGCTTGCTGTTTATTGGGGATATAAGAGCAATTAGTATGCTGTGTATCAGGGATATGAGCACAGTTAGCATGCTGTGTAAAAGGGATATGAGAGCAGTTAGCAAGCTTTGTATCAGGGATATGAGAGCAGTTAGTTAGCTGTGCAAAAAGGATATGAGAATAGTTAGCATGCTGTGTATCTGGTAGATAAGAGCAGTTAGCATGCTGTGTATCGGGGATATAAAAGCAATTAGCATGCTGTGTATCAGGGATATGAGCACAGTTAGCATGCTGTGTAAAAGGGATATGAGAGCAGTTAGCATGCTGTGTATCAGGGTTATGAGAGCAGTTAGCATGCTGTGTATCAGGGATATGAGAGCAGATAGTATGCTGTGACAAAAGCGATATGAGAGCAGTTAGTGTGCTTTCTATCAGGGATATGAGAGAAGTTAGCATGCTGTGTAAAAGTGCTTTGAGAACAGTTAACATGCTTTGTATCAGGGATATGAGAGCAGTTAGCATGCTGTGTATCATTGATATGAGAGCAGTTAGCATGCTGTGAATCAGGGATGTGAGCCCAGTTAGTTTGCTTTGTATCTGTGATATGAGAGCAGTTATTATGCTTTGGATCAGGGATATGCGAGCAGTTAGCATGCTGTGTATCGGGAATATGAGAGCGGTTAGCATGCTGTACCAGGGATAGAAGAGCAGTTAGCATGATGTGTATGAGGTATATAAGAGCAGTTCGCTTGATGTTTATTGGGGATATAAGAGCAATTAGTATGCTGTGTATCATGGATATGAGCACAGTTAGCATGCTGTGTAAAAGGGATATGAGAGCAGTTAGCAAGCTTTGTATCAGGGATATGAGAGCAGTTAGTTAGCTGTGTATCAGCGATATGAGAGCAGTTAGTGTGCTTTCTATCAGGGATATGAGAGAAGTTAGCATGCTGTGTAAAAGTGCTTTGAGAACAGTTAACATGCTTTGTATCAGGGATATGAGAGCAGTTAGCATGCTGTGTATCATTGATATGAGAGCAGTTAGCATGCTGTGAATCAGGGATATGAGCCCAGTTAATTTGCTTTGTATCTGTGATATGAGAGCAGTTATTATGCTTTGGATCAGGGATATGAGAGCAGTTAGCATGCTGTGTATCGGGGATATGAGAGCAGTTAGCATGCTGTGTTACCAGGATATAAGGGCAGTTAGCATGCTGTGTATCAGGTATATAAGAGCAGTTAGCATGCTGTGTATTAGGGATAAGCGAGCAGTTAGTATGCTGCTTACCAGTGATATCAGAACAGTTGGTATGCAGTGTAAAAGGGACATGAGAGCAGTTAGCAAGCTGTGTATCCGGATTATAATCGCAGTTAGCATGCTGTGTATCAGGGATATGAGAGCAGTTAGCATGCTGTGTATCAGTAATATGAGAGCAGTTAGCATGCTGCGTATCAGGGATATGAGAACAGGTAGCATGCTGTGAATCGGAAATATGAGAGCAGTTAGCATGCTGTACGTCAGTGATAGAAGAGCAGTTAGCATGTTGTGTGAAAGGGATATGAGAGCAGTTAGCATGCTGTGCATCGGGGATATAAAAGCAGTTAGCATTCTGTGTATCAGGGATATGCGCAGAGTTAGCATGCTGTGTAAAAGGGATATGAGAACAGTTAGCATGCTGTGTATCAGTGATATGAGTGCAGTTAGCATGCTGTGTATCAGCGATATAAGAGCAGTTAGCATGCTGTGTTTCAGGGTTATGAGAGCAGTTAGCATGCTGTGTATCAATGATATGAGTGCAGTTAGCATGCTGTGTATCAGCGATATAAGAGCAGTTAGCATGCTGTGTATCAGGGATAAGAGAACAGTATGCATGCTGTGTTTCAGGGATATCATAGCATTTAGCATGCTGTGTATCAGGGATATGAGAGCAGTTAGCATGCTGCATATCGGGTATATGAGAGCAGTTAGCATGCCGAGTATCAGGGATATAAGAGCATTTAGCATGCTGTGTATCAGGGATGTGAGAGCAGTTAGCATGCTGTACATCAGGGATAGAAGAGCAGTTAGCATGCTGTATATCAGGTACATAAGAGCAGTTAGTATGCTGTGTATAGGGGATATGAGAGCAGTTAGCATGCTGTACATCAGGGATTGAAGAGCAGTTAGCATGCTGTGTATCAGATATATAAGAGCAGTTAGCATGCTGAGTATCAAGGATATGAGAGCAGTTAGCATGCTGTGCATCAGGGATATAAGAGCAGTTAGCATGCTTTGTATCAGGGATATGCGAGCAGTTATTATGCTTTGGATCAGGGATATGAGAGCAGTTAGCATGCTGTGTATCGGGTATATAAGAGCAGTTAGCATGCTGTGTATCAGGGATATGAGAGCAGTTAGTATGCTGTGTATTGGTGATATGAGAAGAGTTGGTATGCAGTGTAAAAGGGATATGAGTGCAGTTGGCAAGCTGTGTATCCGCGATATAAGAGCAGTAAGCGTGCTGTGTATCAGGGATATGAGAGAAGTTAGCATGCTGTGTAAAAGTGGTATGAGAACAGTTAACATGCTTTGTATCAGGGATATGAGAGCAGTAAGCATGCTGTGTATCATTGATATGAGAGCAGTTAGCATGCTGTGAATCAGGGATATGAGCCCAGTTAGTTTGCCTTGTATCTGTGATATGAGAGCAGTTATTATGCTTTGGATCAGGGATATGAGAGCAGTTAGCATGCTGTGTATCGGGGATATAAGAGCAGTTAGCATGTTGTGTATCATGGATATGAGAGCAGTTAGCATGCTGTGTATCGGGTGTATGAGAACAGTTAGAATGCTGCGTATCGGGTATATGAGACCAGTTAGCATGCTATGTATGAAGAATATGAGAGCAGTTAGCATGCCGTGTATCAGGTATATGAGAGCAGTTAGCATGCTATATATCAGGAATGTGAGAGCAGGTAGCATGCTGTACATCAGGGATAGAAGAGCAGTTAGCATGCTGTATATCAGGTACATAAGAGCAGTTAGTATGCTGTGTATAGGGGATATGAGAGCAGTTAGCATGCTGTGTATCAGGGATATGAGAGCAGTTAGCATGCTGTACATCAGGGATTGAAGAGCAGTTAGCATGCTGTGTATCAGATATATAAGAGCAGTTTGCATGCTGTACATCAGGGATATAAGAGCAGTTAGCATGCTGTGTATCAAGGATATGAGAGCAGTTAGCATGCTGTGTAAAAGGTATATGAGCCCAGTTAGCATGCTGTGTATCAAGGATATGAGAGCGGTTAGCATGCTGTGCATCAGGGATATAAGAGCAGTTAGCATGCTTTGTATCAGGGATATGAGAGCAGTTATTAAGCTTTGGATCAGGGATATGAGAGCAGTTAGCATGCTGTGTATCGGGTATATAAGAGCAGTTAGCATGCTGTGTATCAGGGATATGAGAGCAGTAAGCATGCTGTGTATCATTGATATGAGAGCAGTTAGCATGCTGTGTATCAGTGATATGAGAAGCGTTGGTACGCAGTGTAAAAGGGATATGAGAGCAGTTAGCAAGCTGTGTATCCTCGATATAAGCGCAGTAAGCGTGCTGTCTATCAGGGATATGAGAGAAGTTAGCATGCTGTGCAAAAGTGATATGAGAACAGTTAACATGCTTCGTATCAGGGATATGAGAGCAGTTAGCATGCTCTGTATCATTGATATGAGAGCAGTTAGCATGCTGTGAATCAGGCATATGAGCCCAGTTATTTTGCTTTGTATCTGTGATATGAGAGCAGTTATTATGCTTTGGATCAGGGATATGAGAGCAGTTAGCATGCTGTGTATCAGGGATATGAGAGCAGTTAGCATTGTGTGTTTCCAGGATATGAGAGCAGTTAGCATGCTGTGTATCAGGGATATGAGAGCAGTTAGTATGCTGTGTAAAAGGGATATGAGAACAGTTAGCATGCTGTGTATCAGGTATATAAGAGCAGTTAGCATGCTGTGTATTAGGGATAAGCGAGCAGTTAGTATGCTGCTTTCAGTGATATCAGAACAGTTGGTATGCAGTGTAAAAGGGATATGAGAGCAGTTAGCAAGCTGTGTATCCGGGATTATAAGAGCAGTTGGCATGATGTGTATCAGGGATATGAGAACAGTTAGCATGCTGTGTATCAGGGATATGAGAGCAGTTAGCATGCTGTGTATCAGTGATATGAGAGCAATTAGCATGCTACGTATCAGGGATATGAGAACAGTTAGCATGCTGTGTATCGGGAATATGAGAGCAGTTAGCATGCTGTACATCAGTGATAGAAGAGCAGTTAGCATGTTGTGTGAAAGGGATATGAGAGCAGTTAGCATGCTGTGTATCAGGGATATGAGAGCAGTTAGCATGTTGTGTATGAGGTATATAAGAGCAGTTCGCTTGCTGTTTATTGGGGATATAAGAGCAATTAGTATGCTGTGTATCAGGGATATGAGCACAGTTAGCATGCTGTGTAAAAGGGATATGAGAGCAGTTAGCAAGCTTTGTATCAGGGATATGAGAGCAGTTAGTTAGCTGTGCAAAAAGGATATGAGAACAGTTAGCATGCAGTGTATCTGGTAGATAAGAGCAGTTAGCATGCTGTGTATCGGGGATATAAAAGCAATTAGCATGCTGTGTATCAGGGATATGAGCACAGTTAGCATGCTGTGTAAAAGGGATATGAGAGCAGTTAGCATGCTGTGTATCAGGGTTATGAGAGCAGTTAGCATGCTGTGTATCAGGGATATGAGAGCAGATAGTATGCTGTGACAAAAGCGATATGAGAGCAGTCAGCATGCTGTGTATCAGCGATATGAGAGCAGTTAGTGTGCTTTCTATCAGGGATATGAGAGAAGTTAGCATGCTGTGTAAAAGTGCTTTGAGAACAGTTAACATGCTTTGTATCAGGGATATGAGAGCAGTTAGCATGCTGTGTATCATTGATATGAGAGCAGTTAGCATGCTGTGAATCAGGGATATGAGCCCAGTTAATTTGCTTTGTATCTGTGATATGAGAGCAGTTATTATGCTTTGGATCAGGGATATGAGAGCAGTTAGCATGCTGTGTATCGGGGATATGAGAGCAGTTAGCATGCTGTGTTACCAGGATATAAGGGCAGTTAGCATGCTGTGTATCAGGTATATAAGAGCAGTTAGCATGCTGTGTATTAGGGATAAGCGAGCAGTTAGTATGCTGCTTACCAGTGATATCAGAACAGTTGGTATGCAGTGTAAAAGGGACATGAGAGCAGTTAGCAAGCTGTGTATCCGGATTATAATCGCAGTTAGCATGCTGTGTATCAGGGATATGAGAGCAGTTAGCATGCTGTGTATCAGTAATATGAGAGCAGTTAGCATGCTGCGTATCAGGGATATGAGAACAGGTAGCATGCTGTGAATCGGGAATATGAGAGCAGTTAGCATGCTGTACGTCAGTGATAGAAGAGCAGTTAGCATGTTGTGTGAAAGGGATATGAGAGCAGTTAGCATGCTGTGCATCGGGGATATAAAAGCAGTTAGCATTCTGTGTATCAGGGATATGCGCAGAGTTAGCATGCTGTGTAAAAGGGATATGAGAACAGTTAGCATGCTGTGTATCAGTGATATGAGTGCAGTTAGCATGCTGTGTATCAGCGATATAAGAGCAGTTAGCATGCTGTGTTTCAGGGTTATGAGAGCAGTTAGCATGCTGTGTATCAATGATATGAGTGCAGTTAGCATGCTGTGTATCAGCGATATAAGAGCAGTTAGCATGCTGTGTATCAGGGATAAGAGAACAGTATGCATGCTGTGTTTCAGGGATATCATAGCATTTAGCATGCTGTGTATCAGGGATATGAGAGCAGTTAGCATGCTGCATATCGGGTATATGAGAGCAGTTAGCATGCCGAGTATCAGGGATATAAGAGCATTTAGCATGCTGTGTATCAGGGATGTGAGAGCAGTTAGCATGCTGTACATCAGGGATAGAAGAGCAGTTAGCATGCTGTATATCAGGTACATAAGAGCAGTTAGTATGCTGTGTATAGGGGATATGAGAGCAGTTAGCATGCTGTACATCAGGGATTGAAGAGCAGTTAGCATGCTGTGTATCAGATATATAAGAGCAGTTAGCATGCTGAGTATCAAGGATATGAGAGCAGTTAGCATGCTGTGCATCAGGGATATAAGAGCAGTTAGCATGCTTTGTATCAGGGATATGCGAGCAGTTATTATGCTTTGGATCAGGGATATGAGAGCAGTTAGCATGCTGTGTATCGGGTATATAAGAGCAGTTAGCATGCTGTGTATCAGGGATATGAGAGCAGTTAGTATGCTGTGTATTGGTGATATGAGAAGAGTTGGTATGCAGTGTAAAAGGGATATGAGTGCAGTTGGCAAGCTGTGTATCCGCGATATAAGAGCAGTAAGCGTGCTGTGTATCAGGGATATGAGAGAAGTTAGCATGCTGTGTAAAAGTGGTATGAGAACAGTTAACATGCTTTGTATCAGGGATATGAGAGCAGTAAGCATGCTGTGTATCATTGATATGAGAGCAGTTAGCATGCTGTGAATCAGGGATATGAGCCCAGTTAGTTTGCCTTGTATCTGTGATATGAGAGCAGTTATTATGCTTTGGATCAGGGATATGAGAGCAGTTAGCATGCTGTGTATCGGGGATATAAGAGCAGTTAGCATGTTGTGTATCATGGATATGAGAGCAGTTAGCATGCTGTGTATCGGGTGTATGAGAACAGTTAGAATGCTGCGTATCGGGTATATGAGACCAGTTAGCATGCTATGTATGAAGAATATGAGAGCAGTTAGCATGCCGTGTATCAGGTATATGAGAGCAGTTAGCATGCTATATATCAGGAATGTGAGAGCAGGTAGCATGCTGTACATCAGGGATAGAAGAGCAGTTAGCATGCTGTATATCAGGTACATAAGAGCAGTTAGTATGCTGTGTATAGGGGATATGAGAGCAGTTAGCATGCTGTGTATCAGGGATATGAGAGCAGTTAGCATGCTGTACATCAGGGATTGAAGAGCAGTTAGCATGCTGTGTATCAGATATATAAGAGCAGTTTGCATGCTGTACATCAGGGATATAAGAGCAGTTAGCATGCTGTGTATCAAGGATATGAGAGCAGTTAGCATGCTGTGTAAAAGGTATATGAGCCCAGTTAGCATGCTGTGTATCAAGGATATGAGAGCGGTTAGCATGCTGTGCATCAGGGATATAAGAGCAGTTAGCATGCTTTGTATCAGGGATATGAGAGCAGTTATTAAGCTTTGGATCAGGGATATGAGAGCAGTTAGCATGCTGTGTATCGGGTATATAAGAGCAGTTAGCATGCTGTGTATCAGGGATATGAGAGCAGTAAGCATGCTGTGTATCATTGATATGAGAGCAGTTAGCATGCTGTGTATCAGTGATATGAGAAGCGTTGGTACGCAGTGTAAAAGGGATATGAGAGCAGTTAGCAAGCTGTGTATCCTCGATATAAGCGCAGTAAGCGTGCTGTCTATCAGGGATATGAGAGAAGTTAGCATGCTGTGCAAAAGTGATATGAGAACAGTTAACATGCTTCGTATCAGGGATATGAGAGCAGTTAGCATGCTCTGTATCATTGATATGAGAGCAGTTAGCATGCTGTGAATCAGGCATATGAGCCCAGTTATTTTGCTTTGTATCTGTGATATGAGAGCAGTTATTATGCTTTGGATCAGGGATATGAGAGCAGTTAGCATGCTGTGTATCAGGGATATGAGAGCAGTTAGCATTGTGTGTTTCCAGGATATGAGAGCAGTTAGCATGCTGTGTATCAGGGATATGAGAGCAGTTAGTATGCTGTGTAAAAGGGATATGAGAACAGTTAGCATGCTGTGTATCAGGTATATAAGAGCAGTTAGCATGCTGTGTATTAGGGATAAGCGAGCAGTTAGTATGCTGCTTTCAGTGATATCAGAACAGTTGGTATGCAGTGTAAAAGGGATATGAGAGCAGTTAGCAAGCTGTGTATCCGGGATTATAAGAGCAGTTGGCATGATGTGTATCAGGGATATGAGAACAGTTAGCATGCTGTGTATCAGGGATATGAGAGCAGTTAGCATGCTGTGTATCAGTGATATGAGAGCAATTAGCATGCTACGTATCAGGGATATGAGAACAGTTAGCATGCTGTGTATCGGGAATATGAGAGCAGTTAGCATGCTGTACATCAGTGATAGAAGAGCAGTTAGCATGTTGTGTGAAAGGGATATGAGAGCAGTTAGCATGCTGTGTATCAGGGATATGAGAGCAGTTAGCATGTTGTGTATGAGGTATATAAGAGCAGTTCGCTTGCTGTTTATTGGGGATATAAGAGCAATTAGTATGCTGTGTATCAGGGATATGAGCACAGTTAGCATGCTGTGTAAAAGGGATATGAGAGCAGTTAGCAAGCTTTGTATCAGGGATATGAGAGCAGTTAGTTAGCTGTGCAAAAAGGATATGAGAACAGTTAGCATGCAGTGTATCTGGTAGATAAGAGCAGTTAGCATGCTGTGTATCGGGGATATAAAAGCAATTAGCATGCTGTGTATCAGGGATATGAGCACAGTTAGCATGCTGTGTAAAAGGGATATGAGAGCAGTTAGCATGCTGTGTATCAGGGTTATGAGAGCAGTTAGCATGCTGTGTATCAGGGATATGAGAGCAGATAGTATGCTGTGACAAAAGCGATATGAGAGCAGTCAGCATGCTGTGTATCAGCGATATGAGAGCAGTTAGTGTGCTTTCTATCAGGGATATGAGAGAAGTTAGCATGCTATGTAAAAGTGCTTTGAGAACAGTTAACATGCTTTGTATCAGGGATATGAGAGCAGTTAGCATGCTGTGTATCATTGATATGAGAGCAGTTAGCATGCTGTGAATCAGGGATATGAGCCCAGTTAATTTGCTTTGTATCTGTGATATGAGAGCAGTTATTATGCTTTGGATCAGGGATATGAGAGCAGTTAGCATGCTGTGTATCGGGGATATGAGAGCAGTTAGCATGCTGTGTTACCAGGATATAAGGGCAGTTAGCATGCTGTGTATCAGGTATATAAGAGCAGTTAGCATGCTGTGTATTAGGGATAAGCGAGCAGTTAGTATGCTGCTTACCAGTGATATCAGAACAGTTGGTATGCAGTGTAAAAGGGACATGAGAGCAGTTAGCAAGCTGTGTATCCGGATTATAATCGCAGTTAGCATGCTGTGTATCAGGGATATGAGAGCAGTTAGCATGCTGTGTATCAGTAATATGAGAGCAGTTAGCATGCTGCGTATCAGGGATATGAGAACAGGTAGCATGCTGTGAATCGGGAATATGAGAGCAGTTAGCATGCTGTACGTCAGTGATAGAAGAGCAGTTAGCATGTTGTGTGAAAGGGATATGAGAGCAGTTAGCATGCTGTGCATCGGGGATATAAAAGCAGTTAGCATTCTGTGTATCAGGGATATGCGCAGAGTTAGCATGCTGTGTAAAAGGGATATGAGAACAGTTAGCATGCTGTGTATCAGTGATATGAGTGCAGTTAGCATGCTGTGTATCAGCGATATAAGAGCAGTTAGCATGCGGTGTTTCAGGGTTATGAGAGCAGTTAGCATGCTGTGTATCAATGATATGAGTGCAGTTAGCATGCTGTGTATCAGCGATATAAGAGCAGTTAGCATGCTGTGTATCAGGGATAAGAGAACAGTATGCATGCTGTGTTTCAGGGATATCATAGCATTTAGCATGCTGTGTATCAGGGATATGAGAGCAGTTAGCATGCTGCATATCGGGTATATGAGAGCAGTTAGCATGCCGAGTATCAGGGATATAAGAGCATTTAGCATGCTGTGTATCAGGGATGTGAGAGCAGTTAGCATGCTGTACATCAGGGATAGAAGAGCAGTTAGCATGCTGTATATCAGGTACATAAGAGCAGTTAGTATGCTGTGTATAGGGGATATGAGAGCAGTTAGCATGCTGTACATCAGGGATTGAAGAGCAGTTAGCATGCTGTGTATCAGATATATAAGAGCAGTTAGCATGCTGAGTATCAAGGATATGAGAGCAGTTAGCATGCTGTGCATCAGGGATATAAGAGCAGTTAGCATGCTTTGTATCAGGGATATGCGAGCAGTTATTATGCTTTGGATCAGGGATATGAGAGCAGTTAGCATGCTGTGTATCGGGTATATAAGAGCAGTTAGCATGCTGTGTATCAGGGATATGAGAGCAGTTAGTATGCTGTGTATTGGTGATATGAGAAGAGTTGGTATGCAGTGTAAAAGGGATATGAGAGCAGTTGGCAAGCTGTGTATCCGCGATATAAGAGCAGTAAGCGTGCTGTGTATCAGGGATATGAGAGAAGTTAGCATGCTGTGTAAAAGTGGTATGAGAACAGTTAACATGCTTTGTATCAGGGATATGAGAGCAGTAAGCATGCTGTGTATCATTGATATGAGAGCAGTTAGCATGCTGTGAATCAGGGATATGAGCCCAGTTAGTTTGCCTTGTATCTGTGATATGAGAGCAGTGATTATGCTTTGGATCAGGGATATGAGAGCAGTTAGCATGCTGTGTATCGGGGATATAAGAGCAGTTAGCATGTTGTGTATCATGGATATGAGAGCAGTTAGCATGCTGTGTATCGGGTGTATGAGAACAGTTAGAATGCTGTGTATCGGGTATATGAGACCAGTTAGCATGCTATGTATGAAGAATATGAGAGCAGTTAGCATGCCGTGTATCAGGTATATGAGAGCAGTTAGCATGCTATATATCAGGAATGTGAGAGCAGGTAGCATGCTGTACATCAGGGATAGAAGAGCAGTTAGCATGCTGTATATCAGGTACATAAGAGCAGTTAGTATGCTGTGTATAGGGGATATGAGAGCAGTTAGCATGCTGTGTATCAGGGATATGAGAGCAGTTAGCATGCTGTACATCAGGGATTGAAGAGCAGTTAGCATGCTGTGTATCAGATATATAAGAGCAGTTTGCATGCTGTACATCAGGGATATAAGAGCAGTTAGCATGCTGTGTATCAAGGATATGAGAGCAGTTAGCATGCTGTGTAAAAGGTATATGAGCCCAGTTAGCATGCTGTGTATCAAGGATATGAGAGCGGTTAGCATGCTGTGCATCAGGGATATAAGAGCAGTTAGCATGCTTTGTATCAGGGATATGAGAGCAGTTATTAAGCTTTGGATCAGGGATATGAGAGCAGTTAGCATGCTGTGTATCGGGTATATAAGAGCAGTTAGCATGCTGTGTATCAGGGATATGAGAGCAGTTAGTATGCTGTGTATCAGTGATATGAGAAGCGTTGGTACGCAGTGTAAAAGGGATATGAGAGCAGTTAGCAAGCTGTGTATCCTCGATATAAGCGCAGTAAGCGTGCTGTCTATCAGGGATATGAGAGAAGTTAGCATGCTGTGCAAAAGTGATATGAGAACAGTTAACATGCTTCGTATCAGGGATATGAGAGCAGTTAGCATGCTCTGTATCATTGATATGAGAGCAGTTAGCATGCTGTGAATCAGGCATATGAGCCCAGTTATTTTGCTTTGTATCTGTGATATGAGAGCAGTTATTATGCTTTGGATCAGGGATATGAGAGCAGTTAGCATGCTGTGTATCAGGGATATGAGAGCAGTTAGCATTGTGTGTTACCAGGATATGAGAGCAGTTAGCATGCTGTGTATCAGGGATATGAGAGCAGTTAGTATGCTGTGTAAAAGGGATATGAGAACAGTTAGCATGCTGTGTATCAGGTATATAAGAGCAGTTAGCATGCTGTGTATTAGGGATAAGCGAGCAGTTAGTATGCTGCTTTCAGTGATATCAGAACAGTTGGTATGCAGTGTAAAAGGGATATGAGAGCAGTTAGCAAGCTGTGTATCCGGGATTATAAGAGCAGTTGGCATGATGTGTATCAGGGATATGAGAACAGTTAGCATGCTGTGTATCAGGGATATGAGAGCAGTTAGCATGCTGTGTATCAGTGATATGAGAGCAATTAGCATGCTACGTATCAGGGATATGAGAACAGTTAGCATGCTGTGTATCGGGAATATGAGAGCAGTTAGCATGCTGTACATCAGTGATAGAAGAGCAGTTAGCATGTTGTGTGAAAGGGATATGAGAGCAGTTAGCATGCTGTGTATCAGGGATATGAGAGCAGTTAGCATGTTGTGTATGAGGTATATAAGAGCAGTTCGCTTGCTGTTTATTGGGGATATAAGAGCAATTAGTATGCTGTGTATCAGGGATATGAGCACAGTTAGCATGCTGTGTAAAAGGGATATGAGAGCAGTTAGCAAGCTTTGTATCAGGGATATGAGAGCAGTTAGTTAGCTGTGCAAAAAGGATATGAGAATAGTTAGCATGCTGTGTATCTGGTAGATAAGAGCAGTTAGCATGCTGTGTATCGGGGATATAAAAGCAATTAGCATGCTGTGTATCAGGGATATGAGCACAGTTAGCATGCTGTGTAAAAGGGATATGAGAGCAGTTAGCATGCTGTGTATCAGGGTTATGAGAGCAGTTAGCATGCTGTGTATCAGGGATATGAGAGCAGATAGTATGCTGTGACAAAAGCGATATGAGAGCAGTTAGTGTGCTTTCTATCAGGGATATGAGAGAAGTTAGCATGCTGTGTAAAAGTGCTTTGAGAACAGTTAACATGCTTTGTATCAGGGATATGAGAGCAGTTAGCATGCTGTGTATCATTGATATGAGAGCAGTTAGCATGCTGTGAATCAGGGATGTGAGCCCAGTTAGTTTGCTTTGTATCTGTGATATGAGAGCAGTTATTATGCTTTGGATCAGGGATATGAGAGCAGTTAGCATGCTGTGTTACCAGGATATAAGGGCAGTTAGCATGCTGTGTATTAGGGATAAGCGAGCAGTTAGTATGCTGCTTGCCAGTGATATCAGAACAGTTGGTATGCAGTGTAAAAGAGATATGAGAGCAGTTAGCAAGCTGTGTATCCGGATTATAAGAGCAGTTAGCATGCTGTGTATCAGGGATATGAGAACAGTTAGCATGCTGTGTATCAGGGATATGAGAGCAGTTAGCATGTTGTGTATGAGGTATATAAGAGCAGTTCGCTTGCTGTTTATTGGGGATATAAGAGCAATTAGTATGCTGTGTATCAGGGATATGAGCACAGTTAGCATGCTGTGTAAAAGGGATATGAGAGCAGTTAGCAAGCTTTGTATCAGGGATATGAGAGCAGTTAGTTAGCTGTGCAAAAAGGATATGAGAATAGTTAGCATGCTGTGTATCTGGTAGATAAGAGCAGTTAGCATGCTGTGTATCGGGGATATAAAAGCAATTAGCATGCTGTGTATCAGGGATATGAGCACAGTTAGCATGCTGTGTAAAAGGGATATGAGAGCAGTTAGCATGCTGTGTATCAGGGTTATGAGAGCAGTTAGCATGCTGTGTATCAGGGATATGAGAGCAGATAGTATGCTGTGACAAAAGCGATATGAGAGCAGTTAGTGTGCTTTCTATCAGGGATATGAGAGAAGTTAGCATGCTGTGTAAAAGTGCTTTGAGAACAGTTAACATGCTTTGTATCAGGGATATGAGAGCAGTTAGCATGCTGTGTATCATTGATATGAGAGCAGTTAGCATGCTGTGAATCAGGGATGTGAGCCCAGTTAGTTTGCTTTGTATCTGTGATATGAGAGCAGTTATTATGCTTTGGATCAGGGATATGAGAGCAGTTAGCATGCTGTGTTACCAGGATATAAGGGCAGTTAGCATGCTGTGTATTAGGGATAAGCGAGCAGTTAGTATGCTGCTTGCCAGTGATATCAGAACAGTTGGTATGCAGTGTAAAAGAGATATGAGAGCAGTTAGCAAGCTGTGTATCCGGATTATAAGAGCAGTTAGCATGCTGTGTATCAGGGATATGAGAACAGTTAGCATGCTGCATATCAGGGATATGAGAACAGGTAGCATGCTGTGTATCAGGGATATGCGAGCAGTTAGCATGCTGTGTATCGGGAATATGAGAGCGGTTAGCATGCTGTACCAGGGATAGAAGAGCAGTTAGCATGATGTGTATGAGGTATATAAGAGCAGTTCGCTTGATGTTTATTGGGGATATAAGAGCAATTAGTATGCTGTGTATCATGGATATGAGCACAGTTAGCATGCTGTGTAAAAGGGATATGAGAGCAGTTAGCAAGCTTTGTATCAGGGATATGAGAGCAGTTAGTTAGCTGTGCAAAAAGGATATGAGAGCAGTTAGCATGCTGTGTATCAGGTAGATAAGAGCAGTTAGCATGCTGTGTATCGGGGATATAAAAGCAATTAGCATGCTGTGTATCAGGGATATGAGCACAGTTAGCATGCTGTGTAAAAGGGATATGAGAGCAGTTAGCATGCTGTGTATCAGGGTTATGAGAGCAGTTAGCATGCTGTGTATCAGGGATATGAGAGCAGATAGTATGCTGTGACAAAAGCGATATGAGAGCAGTCAGCATGCTGTGTATCAGCGATATGAGAGCAGTTAGTGTGCTTTCTATCAGGGATATGAGAGAAGTTAGCATGCTGTGTAAAAGTGCTTTGAGAACAGTTAACATGCTTTGTATCAGGGATATGAGAGCAGTTAGCATGCTGTGTATCATTGATATGAGAGCAGTTAGCATGCTGTGAATCAGGGATATGAGCCCAGTTAATTTGCTTTGTATCTGTGATATGAGAGCAGTTATTATGCTTTGGATCAGGGATATGAGAGCAGTTAGCATGCTGTGTATCGGGGATATGAGAGCAGTTAGCATGCTGTGTTACCAGGATATAAGGGCAGTTAGCATGCTGTGTATCAGGTATATAAGAGCAGTTAGCATGCTGTGTATTAGGGATAAGCGAGCAGTTAGTATGCTGCTTACCAGTGATATCAGAACAGTTGGTATGCAGTGTAAAAGGGACATGAGAGCAGTTAGCAAGCTGTGTATCCGGATTATAATCGCAGTTAGCATGCTGTGTATCAGGGATATGAGAGCAGTTAGCATGCTGTGTATCAGTAATATGAGTGCAGTTAGCATGCTGCGTATCAGGGATATGAGAACAGGTAGCATGCTGTGAATCGGGAATATGAGAGCAGTTAGCATGCTGTACGTCAGTGATAGAAGAGCAGTTAGCATGTTGTGTGAAAGGGATATGAGAGCAGTTAGCATGCTGTGCATCGGGGATATAAAAGCAGTTAGCATTCTGTGTATCAGGGATATGCGCAGAGTTAGCATGCTGTGTAAAAGGGATATGAGAACAGTTAGCATGCTGTGTATCAGTGATATGAGTGCAGTTAGCATGCTGTGTATCAGCGATATAAGAGCAGTTAGCATGCTGTGTTTCAGGGTTATGAGAGCAGTTAGCATGCTGTGTATCAATGATATGAGTGCAGTTAGCATGCTGTGTATCAGCGATATAAGAGCAGTTAGCATGCTGTGTATCAGGGATAAGAGAACAGTATGCATGCTGTGTTTCAGGGATATCATAGCATTTAGCATGCTGTGTATCAGGGATATGAGAGCAGTTAGCATGCTGCATATCGGGTATATGAGAGCAGTTAGCATGCCGAGTATCAGGGATATAAGAGCATTTAGCATGCTGTGTATCAGGGATGTGAGAGCAGTTAGCATGCTGTACATCAGGGATAGAAGAGCAGTTAGCATGCTGTATATCAGGTACATAAGAGCAGTTAGTATGCTGTGTATAGGGGATATGAGAGCAGTTAGCATGCTGTACATCAGGGATTGAAGAGCAGTTAGCATGCTGTGTATCAGATATATAAGAGCAGTTAGCATGCTGAGTATCAAGGCTATGAGAGCAGTTAGCATGCTGTGCATCAGGGATTTAAGAGCAGTTCGCATGCTTTGTATCTGTGATATGAGAGCAGTTATTATGCTTTGGATCAGGGATATGAGAGCAGTTAGCATGCTGTGTATCGGGGATATGAGAGCAGTTAGCATGCTGTGTTACCAGGATATAAGGGCAGTTAGCATGCTGTGTATCAGGTATATAAGAGCAGTTAGCATGCTGTGTATCAGTGATATGAGAAGCGTTGGTACGCAGTGTAAAAGGGATATGAGAGCAGTTAGCAAGCTGTGTATCCTCGATATAAGCGCAGTAAGCGTGCTGTCTATCAGGGATATGAGAGAAGTTAGCATGCTGTGTAAAAGTGGTATGAGAACAGTTAACATGCTTTGTATCAGGGATATGAGAGCAGTAAGCATGCTGTGTATCATTGATATGAGAGCAGTTAGCATGCTGTGAATCAGGGATATGAGCCCAGTTAGTTTGCCTTGTATCTGTGATATGAGAGCAGTTATTATGCTTTGGATCAGGGATATGAGAGCAGTTAGCATGCTGTGTATCGGGGATATAAGAGCAGTTAGCATGTTGTGTATCATGGATATGAGAGCAGTTAGCATGCTGTGTATCGGGTGTATGAGAACAGTTAGAATGCTGCGTATCGGGTATATGAGACCAGTTAGCATGCTATGTATGAAGAATATGAGAGCAGTTAGCATGCCGTGTATCAGGTATATGAGAGCAGTTAGCATGCTATATATCAGGAATGTGAGAGCAGGTAGCATGCTGTACATCAGGGATAGAAGAGCAGTTAGCATGCTGTATATCAGGTACATAAGAGCAGTTAGTATGCTGTGTATAGGGGATATGAGAGCAGTTAGCATGCTGTGTATCAGGGATATGAGAGCAGTTAGCATGCTGTACATCAGGGATTGAAGAGCAGTTAGCATGCTGTGTATCAGATATATAAGAGCAGTTTGCATGCTGTACATCAGGGATATAAGAGCAGTTAGCATGCTGTGTATCAAGGATATGAGAGCAGTTAGCATGCTGTGTAAAAGGTATATGAGCCCAGTTAGCATGCTGTGTATCAAGGATATGAGAGCGGTTAGCATGCTGTGCATCAGGGATATAAGAGCAGTTAGCATGCTTTGTATCAGGGATATGAGAGCAGTTATTAAGCTTTGGATCAGGGATATGAGAGCAGTTAGCATGCTGTGTATCGGGTATATAAGAGCAGTTAGCATGCTGTGTATCAGGGATATGAGAGCAGTAAGCATGCTGTGTATCATTGATATGAGAGCAGTTAGCATGCTGTGTATCAGTGATATGAGAAGCGTTGGTACGCAGTGTAAAAGGGATATGAGAGCAGTTAGCAAGCTGTGTATCCTCGATATAAGCGCAGTAAGCGTGCTGTCTATCAGGGATATGAGAGAAGTTAGCATGCTGTGCAAAAGTGATATGAGAACAGTTAACATGCTTCGTATCAGGGATATGAGAGCAGTTAGCATGCTCTGTATCATTGATATGAGAGCAGTTAGCATGCTGTGAATCAGGCATATGAGCCCAGTTATTTTGCTTTGTATCTGTGATATGAGAGCAGTTATTATGCTTTGGATCAGGGATATGAGAGCAGTTAGCATGCTGTGTATCAGGGATATGAGAGCAGTTAGCATTGTGTGTTTCCAGGATATGAGAGCAGTTAGCATGCTGTGTATCAGGGATATGAGAGCAGTTAGTATGCTGTGTAAAAGGGATATGAGAACAGTTAGCATGCTGTGTATCAGGTATATAAGAGCAGTTAGCATGCTGTGTATTAGGGATAAGCGAGCAGTTAGTATGCTGCTTTCAGTGATATCAGAACAGTTGGTATGCAGTGTAAAAGGGATATGAGAGCAGTTAGCAAGCTGTGTATCCGGGATTATAAGAGCAGTTGGCATGATGTGTATCAGGGATATGAGAACAGTTAGCATGCTGTGTATCAGGGATATGAGAGCAGTTAGCATGCTGTGTATCAGTGATATGAGAGCAATTAGCATGCTACGTATCAGGGATATGAGAACAGTTAGCATGCTGTGTATCGGGAATATGAGAGCAGTTAGCATGCTGTACATCAGTGATAGAAGAGCAGTTAGCATGTTGTGTGAAAGGGATATGAGAGCAGTTAGCATGCTGTGTATCAGGGATATGAGAGCAGTTAGCATGTTGTGTATGAGGTATATAAGAGCAGTTCGCTTGCTGTTTATTGGGGATATAAGAGCAATTAGTATGCTGTGTATCAGGGATATGAGCACAGTTAGCATGCTGTGTAAAAGGGATATGAGAGCAGTTAGCAAGCTTTGTATCAGGGATATGAGAGCAGTTAGTTAGCTGTGCAAAAAGGATATGAGAACAGTTAGCATGCAGTGTATCTGGTAGATAAGAGCAGTTAGCATGCTGTGTATCGGGGATATAAAAGCAATTAGCATGCTGTGTATCAGGGATATGAGCACAGTTAGCATGCTGTGTAAAAGGGATATGAGAGCAGTTAGCATGCTGTGTATCAGGGTTATGAGAGCAGTTAGCATGCTGTGTATCAGGGATATGAGAGCAGATAGTATGCTGTGACAAAAGCGATATGAGAGCAGTCAGCATGCTGTGTATCAGCGATATGAGAGCAGTTAGTGTGCTTTCTATCAGGGATATGAGAGAAGTTAGCATGCTATGTAAAAGTGCTTTGAGAACAGTTAACATGCTTTGTATCAGGGATATGAGAGCAGTTAGCATGCTGTGTATCATTGATATGAGAGCAGTTAGCATGCTGTGAATCAGGGATATGAGCCCAGTTAATTTGCTTTGTATCTGTGATATGAGAGCAGTTATTATGCTTTGGATCAGGGATATGAGAGCAGTTAGCATGCTGTGTATCGGGGATATGAGAGCAGTTAGCATGCTGTGTTACCAGGATATAAGGGCAGTTAGCATGCTGTGTATCAGGTATATAAGAGCAGTTAGCATGCTGTGTATTAGGGATAAGCGAGCAGTTAGTATGCTGCTTACCAGTGATATCAGAACAGTTGGTATGCAGTGTAAAAGGGACATGAGAGCAGTTAGCAAGCTGTGTATCCGGATTATAATCGCAGTTAGCATGCTGTGTATCAGGGATATGAGAGCAGTTAGCATGCTGTGTATCAGTAATATGAGAGCAGTTAGCATGCTGCGTATCAGGGATATGAGAACAGGTAGCATGCTGTGAATCGGGAATATGAGAGCAGTTAGCATGCTGTACGTCAGTGATAGAAGAGCAGTTAGCATGTTGTGTGAAAGGGATATGAGAGCAGTTAGCATGCTGTGCATCGGGGATATAAAAGCAGTTAGCATTCTGTGTATCAGGGATATGCGCAGAGTTAGCATGCTGTGTAAAAGGGATATGAGAACAGTTAGCATGCTGTGTATCAGTGATATGAGTGCAGTTAGCATGCTGTGTATCAGCGATATAAGAGCAGTTAGCATGCGGTGTTTCAGGGTTATGAGAGCAGTTAGCATGCTGTGTATCAATGATATGAGTGCAGTTAGCATGCTGTGTATCAGCGATATAAGAGCAGTTAGCATGCTGTGTATCAGGGATAAGAGAACAGTATGCATGCTGTGTTTCAGGGATATCATAGCATTTAGCATGCTGTGTATCAGGGATATGAGAGCAGTTAGCATGCTGCATATCGGGTATATGAGAGCAGTTAGCATGCCGAGTATCAGGGATATAAGAGCATTTAGCATGCTGTGTATCAGGGATGTGAGAGCAGTTAGCATGCTGTACATCAGGGATAGAAGAGCAGTTAGCATGCTGTATATCAGGTACATAAGAGCAGTTAGTATGCTGTGTATAGGGGATATGAGAGCAGTTAGCATGCTGTACATCAGGGATTGAAGAGCAGTTAGCATGCTGTGTATCAGATATATAAGAGCAGTTAGCATGCTGAGTATCAAGGATATGAGAGCAGTTAGCATGCTGTGCATCAGGGATATAAGAGCAGTTAGCATGCTTTGTATCAGGGATATGCGAGCAGTTATTATGCTTTGGATCAGGGATATGAGAGCAGTTAGCATGCTGTGTATCGGGTATATAAGAGCAGTTAGCATGCTGTGTATCAGGGATATGAGAGCAGTTAGTATGCTGTGTATTGGTGATATGAGAAGAGTTGGTATGCAGTGTAAAAGGGATATGAGAGCAGTTGGCAAGCTGTGTATCCGCGATATAAGAGCAGTAAGCGTGCTGTGTATCAGGGATATGAGAGAAGTTAGCATGCTGTGTAAAAGTGGTATGAGAACAGTTAACATGCTTTGTATCAGGGATATGAGAGCAGTAAGCATGCTGTGTATCATTGATATGAGAGCAGTTAGCATGCTGTGAATCAGGGATATGAGCCCAGTTAGTTTGCCTTGTATCTGTGATATGAGAGCAGTGATTATGCTTTGGATCAGGGATATGAGAGCAGTTAGCATGCTGTGTATCGGGGATATAAGAGCAGTTAGCATGTTGTGTATCATGGATATGAGAGCAGTTAGCATGCTGTGTATCGGGTGTATGAGAACAGTTAGAATGCTGCGTATCGGGTATATGAGACCAGTTAGCATGCTATGTATGAAGAATATGAGAGCAGTTAGCATGCCGTGTATCAGGTATATGAGAGCAGTTAGCATGCTATATATCAGGAATGTGAGAGCAGGTAGCATGCTGTACATCAGGGATAGAAGAGCAGTTAGCATGCTGTATATCAGGTACATAAGAGCAGTTAGTATGCTGTGTATAGGGGATATGAGAGCAGTTAGCATGCTGTGTATCAGGGATATGAGAGCAGTTAGCATGCTGTACATCAGGGATTGAAGAGCAGTTAGCATGCTGTGTATCAGATATATAAGAGCAGTTTGCATGCTGTACATCAGGGATATAAGAGCAGTTAGCATGCTGTGTATCAAGGATATGAGAGCAGTTAGCATGCTGTGTAAAAGGTATATGAGCCCAGTTAGCATGCTGTGTATCAAGGATATGAGAGCGGTTAGCATGCTGTGCATCAGGGATATAAGAGCAGTTAGCATGCTTTGTATCAGGGATATGAGAGCAGTTATTAAGCTTTGGATCAGGGATATGAGAGCAGTTAGCATGCTGTGTATCGGGTATATAAGAGCAGTTAGCATGCTGTGTATCAGGGATATGAGAGCAGTTAGTATGCTGTGTATCAGTGATATGAGAAGCGTTGGTACGCAGTGTAAAAGGGATATGAGAGCAGTTAGCAAGCTGTGTATCCTCGATATAAGCGCAGTAAGCGTGCTGTCTATCAGGGATATGAGAGAAGTTAGCATGCTGTGCAAAAGTGATATGAGAACAGTTAACATGCTTCGTATCAGGGATATGAGAGCAGTTAGCATGCTCTGTATCATTGATATGAGAGCAGTTAGCATGCTGTGAATCAGGCATATGAGCCCAGTTATTTTGCTTTGTATCTGTGATATGAGAGCAGTTATTATGCTTTGGATCAGGGATATGAGAGCAGTTAGCATGCTGTGTATCAGGGATATGAGAGCAGTTAGCATTGTGTGTTACCAGGATATAAGAGCAGTTAGCATGCTGTGTATCAGGGATATGAGAGCAGTTAGTATGCTGTGTAAAAGGGATATGAGAACAGTTAGCATGCTGTGTATCAGGTATATAAGAGCAGTTAGCATGCTGTGTATTAGGGATAAGCGAGCAGTTAGTATGCTGCTTTCAGTGATATCAGAACAGTTGGTATGCAGTGTAAAAGGGATATGAGAGCAGTTAGCAAGCTGTGTATCCGGGATTATAAGAGCAGTTGGCATGATGTGTATCAGGGATATGAGAACAGTTAGCATGCTGTGTATCAGGGATATGAGAGCAGTTAGCATGCTGTGTATCAGTGATATGAGAGCAATTAGCATGCTACGTATCAGGGATATGAGAACAGTTAGCATGCTGTGTATCGGGAATATGAGAGCAGTTAGCATGCTGTACATCAGTGATAGAAGAGCAGTTAGCATGTTGTGTGAAAGGGATATGAGAGCAGTTAGCATGCTGTGTATCAGGGATATGAGAGCAGTTAGCATGTTGTGTATGAGGTATATAAGAGCAGTTCGCTTGCTGTTTATTGGGGATATAAGAGCAATTAGTATGCTGTGTATCAGGGATATGAGCACAGTTAGCATGCTGTGTAAAAGGGATATGAGAGCAGTTAGCAAGCTTTGTATCAGGGATATGAGAGCAGTTAGTTAGCTGTGCAAAAAGGATATGAGAATAGTTAGCATGCTGTGTATCTGGTAGATAAGAGCAGTTAGCATGCTGTGTATCGGGGATATAAAAGCAATTAGCATGCTGTGTATCAGGGATATGAGCACAGTTAGCATGCTGTGTAAAAGGGATATGAGAGCAGTTAGCATGCTGTGTATCAGGGTTATGAGAGCAGTTAGCATGCTGTGTATCAGGGATATGAGAGCAGATAGTATGCTGTGACAAAAGCGATATGAGAGCAGTTAGTGTGCTTTCTATCAGGGATATGAGAGAAGTTAGCATGCTGTGTAAAAGTGCTTTGAGAACAGTTAACATGCTTTGTATCAGGGATATGAGAGCAGTTAGCATGCTGTGTATCATTGATATGAGAGCAGTTAGCATGCTGTGAATCAGGGATGTGAGCCCAGTTAGTTTGCTTTGTATCTGTGATATGAGAGCAGTTATTATGCTTTGGATCAGGGATATGAGAGCAGTTAGCATGCTGTGTTACCAGGATATAAGGGCAGTTAGCATGCTGTGTATTAGGGATAAGCGAGCAGTTAGTATGCTGCTTGCCAGTGATATCAGAACAGTTGGTATGCAGTGTAAAAGAGATATGAGAGCAGTTAGCAAGCTGTGTATCCGGATTATAAGAGCAGTTAGCATGCTGTGTATCAGGGATATGAGAACAGTTAGCATGCTGTGTATCAGGGATATGAGAGCAGTTAGCATGTTGTGTATGAGGTATATAAGAGCAGTTCGCTTGCTGTTTATTGGGGATATAATAGCAATTAGTATGCTGTGTATCAGGGATATGAGCACAGTTAGCATGCTGTGTAAAAGGGATATGAGAGCAGTTAGCAAGCTTTGTATCAGGGATATGAGAGCAGTTAGTTAGCTGTGCAAAAAGGATATGAGAACAGTTAGCATGCAGTGTATCTGGTAGATAAGAGCAGTTAGCATGCTGTGTATCGGGGATATAAAAGCAATTAGCATGCTGTGTATCAGGGATATGAGCACAGTTAGCATGCTGTGTAAAAGGGATATGAGAGCAGTTAGCATGCTGTGTATCAGGGTTATGAGAGCAGTTAGCATGCTGTGTATCAGGGATATGAGAGCAGATAGTATGCTGTGACAAAAGCGATATGAGAGCAGTCAGCATGCTGTGTATCAGCGATATGAGAGCAGTTAGTGTGCTTTCTATCAGGGATATGAGAGAAGTTAGCATGCTGTGTAAAAGTGCTTTGAGAACAGTTAACATGCTTTGTATCAGGGATATGAGAGCAGTTAGCATGCTGTGTATCATTGATATGAGAGCAGTTAGCATGCTGTGAATCAGGGATATGAGCCCAGTTAATTTGCTTTGTATCTGTGATATGAGAGCAGTTATTATGCTTTGGATCAGGGATATGAGAGCAGTTAGCATGCTGTGTATCGGGGATATGAGAGCAGTTAGCATGCTGTGTTACCAGGATATAAGGGCAGTTAGCATGCTGTGTATCAGGTATATAAGAGCAGTTAGCATGCTGTGTATTAGGGATAAGCGAGCAGTTAGTATGCTGCTTACCAGTGATATCAGAACAGTTGGTATGCAGTGTAAAAGGGACATGAGAGCAGTTAGCAAGCTGTGTATCCGGATTATAATCGCAGTTAGCATGCTGTGTATCAGGGATATGAGAGCAGTTAGCATGCTGTGTATCAGTAATATGAGAGCAGTTAGCATGCTGCGTATCAGGGATATGAGAACAGGTAGCATGCTGTGAATCGGGAATATGAGAGCAGTTAGCATGCTGTACGTCAGTGATAGAAGAGCAGTTAGCATGTTGTGTGAAAGGGATATGAGAGCAGTTAGCATGCTGTGCATCGGGGATATAAAAGCAGTTAGCATTCTGTGTATCAGGGATATGCGCAGAGTTAGCATGCTGTGTAAAAGGGATATGAGAACAGTTAGCATGCTGTGTATCAGTGATATGAGTGCAGTTAGCATGCTGTGTATCAGCGATATAAGAGCAGTTAGCATGCTGTGTTTCAGGGTTATGAGAGCAGTTAGCATGCTGTGTATCAATGATATGAGTGCAGTTAGCATGCTGTGTATCAGCGATATAAGAGCAGTTAGCATGCTGTGTATCAGGGATAAGAGAACAGTATGCATGCTGTGTTTCAGGGATATCATAGCATTTAGCATGCTGTGTATCAGGGATATGAGAGCAGTTAGCATGCTGCATATCGGGTATATGAGAGCAGTTAGCATGCCGAGTATCAGGGATATAAGAGCATTTAGCATGCTGTGTATCAGGGATGTGAGAGCAGTTAGCATGCTGTACATCAGGGATAGAAGAGCAGTTAGCATGCTGTATATCAGGTACATAAGAGCAGTTAGTATGCTGTGTATAGGGGATATGAGAGCAGTTAGCATGCTGTACATCAGGGATTGAAGAGCAGTTAGCATGCTGTGTATCAGATATATAAGAGCAGTTAGCATGCTGAGTATCAAGGATATGAGAGCAGTTAGCATGCTGTGCATCAGGGATATAAGAGCAGTTAGCATGCTTTGTATCAGGGATATGCGAGCAGTTATTATGCTTTGGATCAGGGATATGAGAGCAGTTAGCATGCTGTGTATCGGGTATATAAGAGCAGTTAGCATGCTGTGTATCAGGGATATGAGAGCAGTTAGTATGCTGTGTATTGGTGATATGAGAAGAGTTGGTATGCAGTGTAAAAGGGATATGAGTGCAGTTGGCAAGCTGTGTATCCGCGATATAAGAGCAGTAAGCGTGCTGTGTATCAGGGATATGAGAGAAGTTAGCATGCTGTGTAAAAGTGGTATGAGAACAGTTAACATGCTTTGTATCAGGGATATGAGAGCAGTAAGCATGCTGTGTATCATTGATATGAGAGCAGTTAGCATGCTGTGAATCAGGGATATGAGCCCAGTTAGTTTGCCTTGTATCTGTGATATGAGAGCAGTTATTATGCTTTGGATCAGGGATATGAGAGCAGTTAGCATGCTGTGTATCGGGGATATAAGAGCAGTTAGCATGTTGTGTATCATGGATATGAGAGCAGTTAGCATGCTGTGTATCGGGTGTATGAGAACAGTTAGAATGCTGCGTATCGGGTATATGAGACCAGTTAGCATGCTATGTATGAAGAATATGAGAGCAGTTAGCATGCCGTGTATCAGGTATATGAGAGCAGTTAGCATGCTATATATCAGGAATGTGAGAGCAGGTAGCATGCTGTACATCAGGGATAGAAGAGCAGTTAGCATGCTGTATATCAGGTACATAAGAGCAGTTAGTATGCTGTGTATAGGGGATATGAGAGCAGTTAGCATGCTGTGTATCAGGGATATGAGAGCAGTTAGCATGCTGTACATCAGGGATTGAAGAGCAGTTAGCATGCTGTGTATCAGATATATAAGAGCAGTTTGCATGCTGTACATCAGGGATATAAGAGCAGTTAGCATGCTGTGTATCAAGGATATGAGAGCAGTTAGCATGCTGTGTAAAAGGTATATGAGCCCAGTTAGCATGCTGTGTATCAAGGATATGAGAGCGGTTAGCATGCTGTGCATCAGGGATATAAGAGCAGTTAGCATGCTTTGTATCAGGGATATGAGAGCAGTTATTAAGCTTTGGATCAGGGATATGAGAGCAGTTAGCATGCTGTGTATCGGGTATATAAGAGCAGTTAGCATGCTGTGTATCAGGGATATGAGAGCAGTAAGCATGCTGTGTATCATTGATATGAGAGCAGTTAGCATGCTGTGTATCAGTGATATGAGAAGCGTTGGTACGCAGTGTAAAAGGGATATGAGAGCAGTTAGCAAGCTGTGTATCCTCGATATAAGCGCAGTAAGCGTGCTGTCTATCAGGGATATGAGAGAAGTTAGCATGCTGTGCAAAAGTGATATGAGAACAGTTAACATGCTTCGTATCAGGGATATGAGAGCAGTTAGCATGCTCTGTATCATTGATATGAGAGCAGTTAGCATGCTGTGAATCAGGCATATGAGCCCAGTTATTTTGCTTTGTATCTGTGATATGAGAGCAGTTATTATGCTTTGGATCAGGGATATGAGAGCAGTTAGCATGCTGTGTATCAGGGATATGAGAGCAGTTAGCATTGTGTGTTTCCAGGATATGAGAGCAGTTAGCATGCTGTGTATCAGGGATATGAGAGCAGTTAGTATGCTGTGTAAAAGGGATATGAGAACAGTTAGCATGCTCTGTATCAGGTATATAAGAGCAGTTAGCATGCTGTGTATTAGGGATAAGCGAGCAGTTAGTATGCTGCTTTCAGTGATATCAGAACAGTTGGTATGCAGTGTAAAAGGGATATGAGAGCAGTTAGCAAGCTGTGTATCCGGGATTATAAGAGCAGTTGGCATGATGTGTATCAGGGATATGAGAACAGTTAGCATGCTGTGTATCAGGGATATGAGAGCAGTTAGCATGCTGTGTATCAGTGATATGAGAGCAATTAGCATGCTACGTATCAGGGATATGAGAACAGTTAGCATGCTGTGTATCGGGAATATGAGAGCAGTTAGCATGCTGTACATCAGTGATAGAAGAGCAGTTAGCATGTTGTGTGAAAGGGATATGAGAGCAGTTAGCATGCTGTGTATCAGGGATATGAGAGCAGTTAGCATGTTGTGTATGAGGTATATAAGAGCAGTTCGCTTGCTGTTTATTGGGGATATAAGAGCAATTAGTATGCTGTGTATCAGGGATATGAGCACAGTTAGCATGCTGTGTAAAAGGGATATGAGAGCAGTTAGCAAGCTTTGTATCAGGGATATGAGAGCAGTTAGTTAGCTGTGCAAAAAGGATATGAGAACAGTTAGCATGCAGTGTATCTGGTAGATAAGAGCAGTTAGCATGCTGTGTATCGGGGATATAAAAGCAATTAGCATGCTGTGTATCAGGGATATGAGCACAGTTAGCATGCTGTGTAAAAGGGATATGAGAGCAGTTAGCATGCTGTGTATCAGGGTTATGAGAGCAGTTAGCATGCTGTGTATCAGGGATATGAGAGCAGATAGTATGCTGTGACAAAAGCGATATGAGAGCAGTCAGCATGCTGTGTATCAGCGATATGAGAGCAGTTAGTGTGCTTTCTATCAGGGATATGAGAGAAGTTAGCATGCTATGTAAAAGTGCTTTGAGAACAGTTAACATGCTTTGTATCAGGGATATGAGAGCAGTTAGCATGCTGTGTATCATTGATATGAGAGCAGTTAGCATGCTGTGAATCAGGGATATGAGCCCAGTTAATTTGCTTTGTATCTGTGATATGAGAGCAGTTATTATGCTTTGGATCAGGGATATGAGAGCAGTTAGCATGCTGTGTATCGGGGATATGAGAGCAGTTAGCATGCTGTGTTACCAGGATATAAGGGCAGTTAGCATGCTGTGTATCAGGTATATAAGAGCAGTTAGCATGCTGTGTATTAGGGATAAGCGAGCAGTTAGTATGCTGCTTACCAGTGATATCAGAACAGTTGGTATGCAGTGTAAAAGGGACATGAGAGCAGTTAGCAAGCTGTGTATCCGGATTATAATCGCAGTTAGCATGCTGTGTATCAGGGATATGAGAGCAGTTAGCATGCTGTGTATCAGTAATATGAGAGCAGTTAGCATGCTGCGTATCAGGGATATGAGAACAGGTAGCATGCTGTGAATCGGGAATATGAGAGCAGTTAGCATGCTGTACGTCAGTGATAGAAGAGCAGTTAGCATGTTGTGTGAAAGGGATATGAGAGCAGTTAGCATGCTGTGCATCGGGGATATAAAAGCAGTTAGCATTCTGTGTATCAGGGATATGCGCAGAGTTAGCATGCTGTGTAAAAGGGATATGAGAACAGTTAGCATGCTGTGTATCAGTGATATGAGTGCAGTTAGCATGCTGTGTATCAGCGATATAAGAGCAGTTAGCATGCGGTGTTTCAGGGTTATGAGAGCAGTTAGCATGCTGTGTATCAATGATATGAGTGCAGTTAGCATGCTGTGTATCAGCGATATAAGAGCAGTTAGCATGCTGTGTATCAGGGATAAGAGAACAGTATGCATGCTGTGTTTCAGGGATATCATAGCATTTAGCATGCTGTGTATCAGGGATATGAGAGCAGTTAGCATGCTGCATATCGGGTATATGAGAGCAGTTAGCATGCCGAGTATCAGGGATATAAGAGCATTTAGCATGCTGTGTATCAGGGATGTGAGAGCAGTTAGCATGCTGTACATCAGGGATAGAAGAGCAGTTAGCATGCTGTATATCAGGTACATAAGAGCAGTTAGTATGCTGTGTATAGGGGATATGAGAGCAGTTAGCATGCTGTACATCAGGGATTGAAGAGCAGTTAGCATGCTGTGTATCAGATATATAAGAGCAGTTAGCATGCTGAGTATCAAGGATATGAGAGCAGTTAGCATGCTGTGCATCAGGGATATAAGAGCAGTTAGCATGCTTTGTATCAGGGATATGCGAGCAGTTATTATGCTTTGGATCAGGGATATGAGAGCAGTTAGCATGCTGTGTATCGGGTATATAAGAGCAGTTAGCATGCTGTGTATCAGGGATATGAGAGCAGTTAGTATGCTGTGTATTGGTGATATGAGAAGAGTTGGTATGCAGTGTAAAAGGGATATGAGAGCAGTTGGCAAGCTGTGTATCCGCGATATAAGAGCAGTAAGCGTGCTGTGTATCAGGGATATGAGAGAAGTTAGCATGCTGTGTAAAAGTGGTATGAGAACAGTTAACATGCTTTGTATCAGGGATATGAGAGCAGTAAGCATGCTGTGTATCATTGATATGAGAGCAGTTAGCATGCTGTGAATCAGGGATATGAGCCCAGTTAGTTTGCCTTGTATCTGTGATATGAGAGCAGTGATTATGCTTTGGATCAGGGATATGAGAGCAGTTAGCATGCTGTGTATCGGGGATATAAGAGCAGTTAGCATGTTGTGTATCATGGATATGAGAGCAGTTAGCATGCTGTGTATCGGGTGTATGAGAACAGTTAGAATGCTGCGTATCGGGTATATGAGACCAGTTAGCATGCTATGTATGAAGAATATGAGAGCAGTTAGCATGCCGTGTATCAGGTATATGAGAGCAGTTAGCATGCTATATATCAGGAATGTGAGAGCAGGTAGCATGCTGTACATCAGGGATAGAAGAGCAGTTAGCATGCTGTATATCAGGTACATAAGAGCAGTTAGTATGCTGTGTATAGGGGATATGAGAGCAGTTAGCATGCTGTGTATCAGGGATATGAGAGCAGTTAGCATGCTGTACATCAGGGATTGAAGAGCAGTTAGCATGCTGTGTATCAGATATATAAGAGCAGTTTGCATGCTGTACATCAGGGATATAAGAGCAGTTAGCATGCTGTGTATCAAGGATATGAGAGCAGTTAGCATGCTGTGTAAAAGGTATATGAGCCCAGTTAGCATGCTGTGTATCAAGGATATGAGAGCGGTTAGCATGCTGTGCATCAGGGATATAAGAGCAGTTAGCATGCTTTGTATCAGGGATATGAGAGCAGTTATTAAGCTTTGGATCAGGGATATGAGAGCAGTTAGCATGCTGTGTATCGGGTATATAAGAGCAGTTAGCATGCTGTGTATCAGGGATATGAGAGCAGTAAGCATGCTGTGTATCATTGATATGAGAGCAGTTAGCATGCTGTGTATCAGTGATATGAGAAGCGTTGGTACGCAGTGTAAAAGGGATATGAGAGCAGTTAGCAAGCTGTGTATCCTCGATATAAGCGCAGTAAGCGTGCTGTCTATCAGGGATATGAGAGAAGTTAGCATGCTGTGCAAAAGTGATATGAGAACAGTTAACATGCTTCGTATCAGGGATATGAGAGCAGTTAGCATGCTCTGTATCATTGATATGAGAGCAGTTAGCATGCTGTGAATCAGGCATATGAGCCCAGTTATTTTGCTTTGTATCTGTGATATGAGAGCAGTTATTATGCTTTGGATCAGGGATATGAGAGCAGTTAGCATGCTGTGTATCAGGGATATGAGAGCAGTTAGCATTGTGTGTTTCCAGGATATGAGAGCAGTTAGCATGCTGTGTATCAGGGATATGAGAGCAGTTAGTATGCTGTGTAAAAGGGATATGAGAACAGTTAGCATGCTCTGTATCAGGTATATAAGAGCAGTTAGCATGCTGTGTATTAGGGATAAGCGAGCAGTTAGTATGCTGCTTTCAGTGATATCAGAACAGTTGGTATGCAGTGTAAAAGGGATATGAGAGCAGTTAGCAAGCTGTGTATCCGGGATTATAAGAGCAGTTGGCATGATGTGTATCAGGGATATGAGAACAGTTAGCATGCTGTGTATCAGGGATATGAGAGCAGTTAGCATGCTGTGTATCAGTGATATGAGAGCAATTAGCATGCTACGTATCAGGGATATGAGAACAGTTAGCATGCTGTGTATCGGGAATATGAGAGCAGTTAGCATGCTGTACATCAGTGATAGAAGAGCAGTTAGCATGTTGTGTGAAAGGGATATGAGAGCAGTTAGCATGCTGTGTATCAGGGATATGAGAGCAGTTAGCATGTTGTGTATGAGGTATATAAGAGCAGTTCGCTTGCTGTTTATTGGGGATATAAGAGCAATTAGTATGCTGTGTATCAGGGATATGAGCACAGTTAGCATGCTGTGTAAAAGGGATATGAGAGCAGTTAGCAAGCTTTGTATCAGGGATATGAGAGCAGTTAGTTAGCTGTGCAAAAAGGATATGAGAACAGTTAGCATGCAGTGTATCTGGTAGATAAGAGCAGTTAGCATGCTGTGTATCGGGGATATAAAAGCAATTAGCATGCTGTGTATCAGGGATATGAGCACAGTTAGCATGCTGTGTAAAAGGGATATGAGAGCAGTTAGCATGCTGTGTATCAGGGTTATGAGAGCAGTTAGCATGCTGTGTATCAGGGATATGAGAGCAGATAGTATGCTGTGACAAAAGCGATATGAGAGCAGTCAGCATGCTGTGTATCAGCGATATGAGAGCAGTTAGTGTGCTTTCTATCAGGGATATGAGAGAAGTTAGCATGCTATGTAAAAGTGCTTTGAGAACAGTTAACATGCTTTGTATCAGGGATATGAGAGCAGTTAGCATGCTGTGTATCATTGATATGAGAGCAGTTAGCATGCTGTGAATCAGGGATATGAGCCCAGTTAATTTGCTTTGTATCTGTGATATGAGAGCAGTTATTATGCTTTGGATCAGGGATATGAGAGCAGTTAGCATGCTGTGTATCGGGGATATGAGAGCAGTTAGCATGCTGTGTTACCAGGATATAAGGGCAGTTAGCATGCTGTGTATCAGGTATATAAGAGCAGTTAGCATGCTGTGTATTAGGGATAAGCGAGCAGTTAGTATGCTGCTTACCAGTGATATCAGAACAGTTGGTATGCAGTGTAAAAGGGACATGAGAGCAGTTAGCAAGCTGTGTATCCGGATTATAATCGCAGTTAGCATGCTGTGTATCAGGGATATGAGAGCAGTTAGCATGCTGTGTATCAGTAATATGAGAGCAGTTAGCATGCTGCGTATCAGGGATATGAGAACAGGTAGCATGCTGTGAATCGGGAATATGAGAGCAGTTAGCATGCTGTACGTCAGTGATAGAAGAGCAGTTAGCATGTTGTGTGAAAGGGATATGAGAGCAGTTAGCATGCTGTGCATCGGGGATATAAAAGCAGTTAGCATTCTGTGTATCAGGGATATGCGCAGAGTTAGCATGCTGTGTAAAAGGGATATGAGAACAGTTAGCATGCTGTGTATCAGTGATATGAGTGCAGTTAGCATGCTGTGTATCAGCGATATAAGAGCAGTTAGCATGCGGTGTTTCAGGGTTATGAGAGCAGTTAGCATGCTGTGTATCAATGATATGAGTGCAGTTAGCATGCTGTGTATCAGCGATATAAGAGCAGTTAGCATGCTGTGTATCAGGGATAAGAGAACAGTATGCATGCTGTGTTTCAGGGATATCATAGCATTTAGCATGCTGTGTATCAGGGATATGAGAGCAGTTAGCATGCTGCATATCGGGTATATGAGAGCAGTTAGCATGCCGAGTATCAGGGATATAAGAGCATTTAGCATGCTGTGTATCAGGGATGTGAGAGCAGTTAGCATGCTGTACATCAGGGATAGAAGAGCAGTTAGCATGCTGTATATCAGGTACATAAGAGCAGTTAGTATGCTGTGTATAGGGGATATGAGAGCAGTTAGCATGCTGTACATCAGGGATTGAAGAGCAGTTAGCATGCTGTGTATCAGATATATAAGAGCAGTTAGCATGCTGAGTATCAAGGATATGAGAGCAGTTAGCATGCTGTGCATCAGGGATATAAGAGCAGTTAGCATGCTTTGTATCAGGGATATGCGAGCAGTTATTATGCTTTGGATCAGGGATATGAGAGCAGTTAGCATGCTGTGTATCGGGTATATAAGAGCAGTTAGCATGCTGTGTATCAGGGATATGAGAGCAGTTAGTATGCTGTGTATTGGTGATATGAGAAGAGTTGGTATGCAGTGTAAAAGGGATATGAGAGCAGTTGGCAAGCTGTGTATCCGCGATATAAGAGCAGTAAGCGTGCTGTGTATCAGGGATATGAGAGAAGTTAGCATGCTGTGTAAAAGTGGTATGAGAACAGTTAACATGCTTTGTATCAGGGATATGAGAGCAGTAAGCATGCTGTGTATCATTGATATGAGAGCAGTTAGCATGCTGTGAATCAGGGATATGAGCCCAGTTAGTTTGCCTTGTATCTGTGATATGAGAGCAGTGATTATGCTTTGGATCAGGGATATGAGAGCAGTTAGCATGCTGTGTATCGGGGATATAAGAGCAGTTAGCATGTTGTGTATCATGGATATGAGAGCAGTTAGCATGCTGTGTATCGGGTGTATGAGAACAGTTAGAATGCTGCGTATCGGGTATATGAGACCAGTTAGCATGCTATGTATGAAGAATATGAGAGCAGTTAGCATGCCGTGTATCAGGTATATGAGAGCAGTTAGCATGCTATATATCAGGAATGTGAGAGCAGGTAGCATGCTGTACATCAGGGATAGAAGAGCAGTTAGCATGCTGTATATCAGGTACATAAGAGCAGTTAGTATGCTGTGTATAGGGGATATGAGAGCAGTTAGCATGCTGTGTATCAGGGATATGAGAGCAGTTAGCATGCTGTACATCAGGGATTGAAGAGCAGTTAGCATGCTGTGTATCAGATATATAAGAGCAGTTTGCATGCTGTACATCAGGGATATAAGAGCAGTTAGCATGCTGTGTATCAAGGATATGAGAGCAGTTAGCATGCTGTGTAAAAGGTATATGAGCCCAGTTAGCATGCTGTGTATCAAGGATATGAGAGCGGTTAGCATGCTGTGCATCAGGGATATAAGAGCAGTTAGCATGCCTTGTATCAGGGATATGAGAGCAGTTATTAAGCTTTGGATCAGGGATATGAGAGCAGTTAGCATGCTGTGTATCGGGTATATAAGAGCAGTTAGCATGCTGTGTATCAGGGATATGAGAGCAGTTAGTATGCTGTGTATCAGTGATATGAGAAGCGTTGGTACGCAGTGTAAAAGGGATATGAGAGCAGTTAGCAAGCTGTGTATCCTCGATATAAGCGCAGTAAGCGTGCTGTCTATCAGGGATATGAGAGAAGTTAGCATGCTGTGCAAAAGTGATATGAGAACAGTTAACATGCTTCGTATCAGGGATATGAGAGCAGTTAGCATGCTCTGTATCATTGATATGAGAGCAGTTAGCATGCTGTGAATCAGGCATATGAGCCCAGTTATTTTGCTTTGTATCTGTGATATGAGAGCAGTTATTATGCTTTGGATCAGGGATATGAGAGCAGTTAGCATGCTGTGTATCAGGGATATGAGAGCAGTTAGCATTGTGTGTTACCAGGATATAAGAGCAGTTAGCATGCTGTGTATCAGGGATATGAGAGCAGTTAGTATGCTGTGTAAAAGGGATATGAGAACAGTTAGCATGCTGTGTATCAGGTATATAAGAGCAGTTAGCATGCTGTGTATTAGGGATAAGCGAGCAGTTAGTATGCTGCTTTCAGTGATATCAGAACAGTTGGTATGCAGTGTAAAAGGGATATGAGAGCAGTTAGCAAGCTGTGTATCCGGGATTATAAGAGCAGTTGGCATGATGTGTATCAGGGATATGAGAACAGTTAGCATGCTGTGTATCAGGGATATGAGAGCAGTTAGCATGCTGTGTATCAGTGATATGAGAGCAATTAGCATGCTACGTATCAGGGATATGAGAACAGTTAGCATGCTGTGTATCGGGAATATGAGAGCAGTTAGCATGCTGTACATCAGTGATAGAAGAGCAGTTAGCATGTTGTGTGAAAGGGATATGAGAGCAGTTAGCATGCTGTGTATCAGGGATATGAGAGCAGTTAGCATGTTGTGTATGAGGTATATAAGAGCAGTTCGCTTGCTGTTTATTGGGGATATAAGAGCAATTAGTATGCTGTGTATCAGGGATATGAGCACAGTTAGCATGCTGTGTAAAAGGGATATGAGAGCAGTTAGCAAGCTTTGTATCAGGGATATGAGAGCAGTTAGTTAGCTGTGCAAAAAGGATATGAGAACAGTTAGCATGCAGTGTATCTGGTAGATAAGAGCAGTTAGCATGCTGTGTATCGGGGATATAAAAGCAATTAGCATGCTGTGTATCAGGGATATGAGCACAGTTAGCATGCTGTGTAAAAGGGATATGAGAGCAGTTAGCATGCTGTGTATCAGGGTTATGAGAGCAGTTAGCATGCTGTGTATCAGGGATATGAGAGCAGATAGTATGCTGTGACAAAAGCGATATGAGAGCAGTCAGCATGCTGTGTATCAGCGATATGAGAGCAGTTAGTGTGCTTTCTATCAGGGATATGAGAGAAGTTAGCATGCTATGTAAAAGTGCTTTGAGAACAGTTAACATGCTTTGTATCAGGGATATGAGAGCAGTTAGCATGCTGTGTATCATTGATATGAGAGCAGTTAGCATGCTGTGAATCAGGGATATGAGCCCAGTTAATTTGCTTTGTATCTGTGATATGAGAGCAGTTATTATGCTTTGGATCAGGGATATGAGAGCAGTTAGCATGCTGTGTATCGGGGATATGAGAGCAGTTAGCATGCTGTGTTACCAGGATATAAGGGCAGTTAGCATGCTGTGTATCAGGTATATAAGAGCAGTTAGCATGCTGTGTATTAGGGATAAGCGAGCAGTTAGTATGCTGCTTACCAGTGATATCAGAACAGTTGGTATGCAGTGTAAAAGGGACATGAGAGCAGTTAGCAAGCTGTGTATCCGGATTATAATCGCAGTTAGCATGCTGTGTATCAGGGATATGAGAGCAGTTAGCATGCTGTGTATCAGTAATATGAGAGCAGTTAGCATGCTGCGTATCAGGGATATGAGAACAGGTAGCATGCTGTGAATCGGGAATATGAGAGCAGTTAGCATGCTGTACGTCAGTGATAGAAGAGCAGTTAGCATGTTGTGTGAAAGGGATATGAGAGCAGTTAGCATGCTGTGCATCGGGGATATAAAAGCAGTTAGCATTCTGTGTATCAGGGATATGCGCAGAGTTAGCATGCTGTGTAAAAGGGATATGAGAACAGTTAGCATGCTGTGTATCAGTGATATGAGTGCAGTTAGCATGCTGTGTATCAGCGATATAAGAGCAGTTAGCATGCGGTGTTTCAGGGTTATGAGAGCAGTTAGCATGCTGTGTATCAATGATATGAGTGCAGTTAGCATGCTGTGTATCAGCGATATAAGAGCAGTTAGCATGCTGTGTATCAGGGATAAGAGAACAGTATGCATGCTGTGTTTCAGGGATATCATAGCATTTAGCATGCTGTGTATCAGGGATATGAGAGCAGTTAGCATGCTGCATATCGGGTATATGAGAGCAGTTAGCATGCCGAGTATCAGGGATATAAGAGCATTTAGCATGCTGTGTATCAGGGATGTGAGAGCAGTTAGCATGCTGTACATCAGGGATAGAAGAGCAGTTAGCATGCTGTATATCAGGTACATAAGAGCAGTTAGTATGCTGTGTATAGGGGATATGAGAGCAGTTAGCATGCTGTACATCAGGGATTGAAGAGCAGTTAGCATGCTGTGTATCAGATATATAAGAGCAGTTAGCATGCTGAGTATCAAGGATATGAGAGCAGTTAGCATGCTGTGCATCAGGGATATAAGAGCAGTTAGCATGCTTTGTATCAGGGATATGCGAGCAGTTATTATGCTTTGGATCAGGGATATGAGAGCAGTTAGCATGCTGTGTATCGGGTATATAAGAGCAGTTAGCATGCTGTGTATCAGGGATATGAGAGCAGTTAGTATGCTGTGTATTGGTGATATGAGAAGAGTTGGTATGCAGTGTAAAAGGGATATGAGAGCAGTTGGCAAGCTGTGTATCCGCGATATAAGAGCAGTAAGCGTGCTGTGTATCAGGGATATGAGAGAAGTTAGCATGCTGTGTAAAAGTGGTATGAGAACAGTTAACATGCTTTGTATCAGGGATATGAGAGCAGTAAGCATGCTGTGTATCATTGATATGAGAGCAGTTAGCATGCTGTGAATCAGGGATATGAGCCCAGTTAGTTTGCCTTGTATCTGTGATATGAGAGCAGTGATTATGCTTTGGATCAGGGATATGAGAGCAGTTAGCATGCTGTGTATCGGGGATATAAGAGCAGTTAGCATGTTGTGTATCATGGATATGAGAGCAGTTAGCATGCTGTGTATCGGGTGTATGAGAACAGTTAGAATGCTGCGTATCGGGTATATGAGACCAGTTAGCATGCTATGTATGAAGAATATGAGAGCAGTTAGCATGCCGTGTATCAGGTATATGAGAGCAGTTAGCATGCTATATATCAGGAATGTGAGAGCAGGTAGCATGCTGTACATCAGGGATAGAAGAGCAGTTAGCATGCTGTATATCAGGTACATAAGAGCAGTTAGTATGCTGTGTATAGGGGATATGAGAGCAGTTAGCATGCTGTGTATCAGGGATATGAGAGCAGTTAGCATGCTGTACATCAGGGATTGAAGAGCAGTTAGCATGCTGTGTATCAGATATATAAGAGCAGTTTGCATGCTGTACATCAGGGATATAAGAGCAGTTAGCATGCTGTGTATCAAGGATATGAGAGCAGTTAGCATGCTGTGTAAAAGGTATATGAGCCCAGTTAGCATGCTGTGTATCAAGGATATGAGAGCGGTTAGCATGCTGTGCATCAGGGATATAAGAGCAGTTAGCATGCTTTGTATCAGGGATATGAGAGCAGTTATTAAGCTTTGGATCAGGGATATGAGAGCAGTTAGCATGCTGTGTATCGGGTATATAAGAGCAGTTAGCATGCTGTGTATCAGGGATATGAGAGCAGTTAGTATGCTGTGTATCAGTGATATGAGAAGCGTTGGTACGCAGTGTAAAAGGGATATGAGAGCAGTTAGCAAGCTGTGTATCCTCGATATAAGCGCAGTAAGCGTGCTGTCTATCAGGGATATGAGAGAAGTTAGCATGCTGTGCAAAAGTGATATGAGAACAGTTAACATGCTTCGTATCAGGGATATGAGAGCAGTTAGCATGCTCTGTATCATTGATATGAGAGCAGTTAGCATGCTGTGAATCAGGCATATGAGCCCAGTTATTTTGCTTTGTATCTGTGATATGAGAGCAGTTATTATGCTTTGGATCAGGGATATGAGAGCAGTTAGCATGCTGTGTATCAGGGATATGAGAGCAGTTAGCATTGTGTGTTACCAGGATATAAGAGCAGTTAGCATGCTGTGTATCAGGGATATGAGAGCAGTTAGTATGCTGTGTAAAAGGGATATGAGAACAGTTAGCATGCTGTGTATCAGGTATATAAGAGCAGTTAGCATGCTGTGTATTAGGGATAAGCGAGCAGTTAGTATGCTGCTTTCAGTGATATCAGAACAGTTGGTATGCAGTGTAAAAGGGATATGAGAGCAGTTAGCAAGCTGTGTATCCGGGATTATAAGAGCAGTTGGCATGATGTGTATCAGGGATATGAGAACAGTTAGCATGCTGTGTATCAGGGATATGAGAGCAGTTAGCATGCTGTGTATCAGTGATATGAGAGCAATTAGCATGCTACGTATCAGGGATATGAGAACAGTTAGCATGCTGTGTATCGGGAATATGAGAGCAGTTAGCATGCTGTACATCAGTGATAGAAGAGCAGTTAGCATGTTGTGTGAAAGGGATATGAGAGCAGTTAGCATGCTGTGTATCAGGGATATGAGAGCAGTTAGCATGTTGTGTATGAGGTATATAAGAGCAGTTCGCTTGCTGTTTATTGGGGATATAAGAGCAATTAGTATGCTGTGTATCAGGGATATGAGCACAGTTAGCATGCTGTGTAAAAGGGATATGAGAGCAGTTAGCAAGCTTTGTATCAGGGATATGAGAGCAGTTAGTTAGCTGTGCAAAAAGGATATGAGAATAGTTAGCATGCTGTGTATCTGGTAGATAAGAGCAGTTAGCATGCTGTGTATCGGGGATATAAAAGCAATTAGCATGCTGTGTATCAGGGATATGAGCACAGTTAGCATGCTGTGTAAAAGGGATATGAGAGCAGTTAGCATGCTGTGTATCAGGGTTATGAGAGCAGTTAGCATGCTGTGTATCAGGGATATGAGAGCAGATAGTATGCTGTGACAAAAGCGATATGAGAGCAGTTAGTGTGCTTTCTATCAGGGATATGAGAGAAGTTAGCATGCTGTGTAAAAGTGCTTTGAGAACAGTTAACATGCTTTGTATCAGGGATATGAGAGCAGTTAGCATGCTGTGTATCATTGATATGAGAGCAGTTAGCATGCTGTGAATCAGGGATGTGAGCCCAGTTAGTTTGCTTTGTATCTGTGATATGAGAGCAGTTATTATGCTTTGGATCAGGGATATGAGAGCAGTTAGCATGCTGTGTTACCAGGATATAAGGGCAGTTAGCATGCTGTGTATCAGGTATATAAGAGCAGTTAGCATGCTGTGTATTAGGGATAAGCGAGCAGTTAGTATGCTGCTTGCCAGTGATATCAGAACAGTTGGTATGCAGTGTAAAAGAGATATGAGAGCAGTTAGCAAGCTGTGTATCCGGATTATAAGAGCAGTTAGCATGCTGTGTATCAGGGATATGAGAACAGTCAGCATGCTGCGTATCAGGGATATGAGAACAGGTAGCATGCTGTGAATCGCGAATATGAGAGCAGTTAGCATGCTGTACATCAGTGATAGAAGAGCACTTAGCATGTTGTGTGAAAGGGATATGAGAGCAGTTAGCATGCTGTGCATCGGGGATATAAAAGCAGTTAGCATTCTGTGTATCAGGGATATGCGCAGAGTTATCATGCTGTGTAAAAGGGATATGAGAACAGTTAGCATGCTGTGTATCAGGTTTATGAGAGCAGTTAGCATGCTGTGTATCAGTGATATGAGTGCAGTTAGCATGCTGTGTATCAGCGATATAAGAGCAGTTAGCATGCTGTGTATCAGGGATAAGAGAACAGTTAGCATGCTGCGTATCGGGTATATAAGAGCAGTTAGAATGCTGCATATCGGGTATATGAGAGCAGTTAGCATGCCAAGTATCAGGGATATAAGAGCATTTAGCATGCTGTGTATCAGGGATATGAGAGCAGATAGAATGCTGTGACAAAAGGAATATGAGAGCAGTTAGCATGTTGTGTATTAGGCATATGAGAGCAGTTAGCATGCTGTGTATCAGGGACATGAGAGCAGTTGGTATGCTGTGTACCTGGGATATGAGAGCAGTTAGTATGCTTTGTATCAGGGATAAGAGAACAGTATGCATGCTGTGTGTCAGGGATATGATAGCAGTTAGCATGCTGTGTATCGGGTACATGAGAGCAGTTAGAATGCTGCGTATCGGGCTTATGAGAGCAGTTAGCATGCCGTGTATCAGGGATAGAAAAGCATTTAGCATGCTGTGTATCAGGGATATGAGAGCAGTTAGTATGCTGTCCAAAAGGGATATGAGAGCAGTTAGCTTGCTGTGTATCATGGATACAAGAGCAGTTAGTATGCTGTGTATCAGGGATATGAGAGCAGTTATCATGCTGTGTATCGGGTGTATGAGAGCAGTTAGAATGCTGCGTATCGGGTATATGAGAGCAGTTAGCATGCCGTGTATCAGGGATATAAGAGCTGTTAGCATGCTGTGTATCAGGGATATGAGAACAGTTAGTATGCTCTGTAAAAGGAATATGAGAGCAGTTAGCATGCTATTTATCAAGCATATGAAAGCATTTAGCATGCTGTGTATCAGGGATATGAAAGCACTTAGCATGCTGTACATCAGGGATAGAAGAGCAGTTAGCATGCTGTATATCAGTTACATAAGAGCGGTTAGTATGCTGTGTATAGGGGATATGAGAGCAGTTAGCATGCTGTACATCAGGGATTGAAGAGCAGTTAGCATGCTGTGTATCAGATATATAAGAGCAGTTAGCATGCTGTGTATCAAGGATATGAGAGCAGTTAGCATGCTTTGTATCAGGGATATGCGAGCAGTTATTATGCTTTGTATCAGGGATATGAGAGCAGTTAGCATGCTGTGTATCGGGTATATAAGAGCAGTTATCATGCTGTGTATCAGGGATATGAGAGCAGTTAGTATGCTGCGTATTGGTGATATGAGAAGAGTTGGTATGCAGTGTAAAAGGGATATGAGAGCAGTTAGCAAGCTGTGTCTCCGCGATATAAGAGCAGTAAGCGTGCTGTCTATCAGGGATATGAGAGAAGTTAGCATGCTGTGTAAAAGTGGGATGAGAACAGTTAACATGCTTCGTATCAGGCATATGAGAGCAGTTAGTATGCTGTATAAAAGGGATATGAGAGCAGTAAGCATGCTGTGTATCATTGATATGAGAGCAGTTAGCATGCTGTGAATCAGGGATATGAGCACTGTTAGATTGCTTTGTATCTGTGATATGAGAGCAGTTATTATGCTTTGGATCAGGGATATGAGAGCAGTTAGCATGCTGTGTATCGGGGATATGAGAGCAGTTAGCATGCTGTGTTACCAGGATATAAGAGCAGTTAACATGCTTTGTATCAGGGATATGAGAGCAGTTAGTATGCTGTGTAAAAGGGATATGAGAACAGTTAGCATGCTGTGTATCAGGAATATGAGAGCAGTTAGTTAGCTGTACAAAAGGGATATGAGAGCAGTGCGCATGCTGTGTATCAGGTAGATAAGAGCAGTTAGCATGCTGTGTATCGGGGATATAAAAGCAATTAGCATGCTGTGTATCAGGGATATGAGCACAGTTAGCATGCTGTGTAAAAGGGATATGAGAGCAGTTAGCATGCTGTGTATCAGGGTTGTGAGAGCAGTTAGCATGCTGTGTATCAGGGATATGAGAGCAGATAGTATGCTGTGACAAAAGCGATATGAGAGCAGTCAGCATGCTGTATATCAGGGATATGAGAGCAGTTAGTGTGCTTTCTATCAGGGATATGAGAGAAGTTAGCATGCTGTGTAAAAGTGCTTTGAGAACAGTTAACAGGCTTTTATCAGGGATATGAGAGCAGTTAGCATGCTGTGTATCATTGATATGAGAGCAGTTAGCATGCTGTGAATCAGGGATATGAGAGCAGTTAGTGTGCTTTCTATCAGGGATATAAGAGCAGTTAGCATGCTGTGAATCAGGGATATGAGCCCAGTTAGTTTGCTTTGTATTTGCGATATTAGAGCAGTTATTATGCTTTGGATCAGGGATATGAGAGCAGTTAGCATGCTGTGTATCGGGGTATGAGAGCAGTTAGCATGCTGTGTTACCAGGATATAAGAGCAGTTAGCATGCTGTGTATCAGGGATATGAGAGCAGTTAGTATGCTGTGACAAAAGTGATATGAGAACAGTTAGCATGCTGTGTATCAGGGATATGAGAGCAGTTAGTGTGCTTTCTATCAGGGATATAAGAGCAGTTAGCATGCTGTGAATCAGGGATATGAGCCCAGTTAGTTTGCTTTGTATTTGCGATATTAGAGCAGTTATTATGCTTTGGATCAGGGATATGAGAGCAGTTAGCATGCTGTGTATCGGGGTATGAGAGCAGTTAGCATGCTGTGTTACCAGGATATAAGAGCAGTTAGCATGCTGTGTATCAGGGATATGAGAGCAGTTAGTATGCTGTGTAAAAGGGATATGAGAACAGTTAGCATGCTGTGTATCAGGTATATAAGAGCAGTTAGCATGCTGTGTATTAGGGATAAGCGAGCAGTTAGTATGCTGCTTATCAGTGATATCAGAACAGTTGTTATGCAGTGTAAAAGGGATATGAGAGCTGCTTGCAAGCTGTGTATCCGGGATTATAACAGCAGTTAGCATGCTGTGTATCAGGGATATGAGAGCAGTTAGCATGCTGTGTATCAGTAATATGAGAGCAGTTAGCATGCTGCGTATCAGGGCTATGAGAGCAGTTAGCATGCTGTGAATCGGGAATATGAGAGCAGTTAGCATGCTGTTCATCAGTGATAGAAGAGCAGTTAGCATGTTGTGTGAAAGGGATATGAGAGCAGTTAGCATGCTATGCATCGGGGATATAATAGCAGTTAGCATTCTGTGTATCAGGGATATGCGCAGAGTTAGGATGTTGTGTAAAAGGGATATGAGAACAGTTAGCATGCTGTGTATCAGGGTTATGAGAGCAGTTAGCATGCTGTGTATCAGTGATATGAGGGCAGTTAGCATGCTGTGTATCAGCGATATAAGAGCAGTTAGCATGCTGTGTATCAGGGATAAGAGAGCAGTATGCATGCTGTGTTTCAGGGATATCATAGCATTTAGCATGCTCTGTATCAGGGATATGAGAGCAGTTAGCATTGCTGCGTATCTGTGATATGAGAGCAGTTAGCATGCTGCGTATCGGGCATATAAGAGCAGTTAGCATGCTGTGTATTGGGGATAAGCGAGCAGTTAGTATGCTGCTTATCAGTGATATCAGAACACTTGTTATGCAGTGTAAAAGGGATATGAGAGCTGCTAGCAAGCTGTGTATCCGGGATTATAACAGCAGTTAGCATGCAGTGTATCAGGGATGTAAGAGCATTTAGCCTGCTATGTATCAGGGATATGAGAGCAGATAGTATACTGTGACAAAAGGGATATGAGAGCAGTTAGCATGTTGTGTATTAGGGATATGAGAGCAGTTAGCATGCTGTGTATCAGGGACATGAGAGCAGTTAGTATGCTGTGTACCTGGGATATGAGAGCAGTTAGCATGCTGTGTATCAGGGACATG
This sequence comes from Isurus oxyrinchus, assembly GCA_026770705.1. Classification (NCBI taxonomy): domain Eukaryota; kingdom Metazoa; phylum Chordata; class Chondrichthyes; order Lamniformes; family Lamnidae; genus Isurus; species Isurus oxyrinchus. Next base: position 114,953,935 of record JANJGN010000006.1, read on the forward strand.
AGAGCAGTTAGTATGCTGTGTACCTGGGATATGAGAGCAGTTAGCATGCTGTGTATCGGGTATATGAGAGCAGTTAGAATGCTGCGTATCGGGTTTATGAGAGCAGTTAGCATGCCGTGTATCAGGGATATAAGAGCATTTAGCATGCTGTGTATCAGGGATATGAGAGCAGTTAGTATGCTGTGCAAAAGTGATATGAGAGCAGTTAGCTTGCTGTGTATCAGTGATATGAGGGCAGTTAGCATGCTGTGTATCAGCGATATAAGAGCAGTTAGCATGCTCTGTATCAGGGATAAGAGAACAGTATGCATGCTGTGTTTCAGGGATATCATAGCATTTAGCATGCTCTGTATCAGGGATATGAGAGCAGTTAGCATTGCTGCGTATCTGTGATATGAGAGCAGTTAGCATGCTGCGTATCGGGCATATAAGAGCAGTTAGCATGCTGTGTATTGGGGATAAGCGAGCAGTTAGTATGCTGCTTATCAGTGATATCAGAACAGTTGTTATGCAGTGTAAAAGGGATATGAGAGCTGCAAGCAAGCTGTGTATCCGGGATTATAACAGCAGTTAGCATGCAGTGTATCAGGGATGTAAGAGCATTTAGCCTGCTATGTATCAGGGATATGAGAGCAGATAGTATACTGTGACAAAAGGGATATGAGAGCAGTTAGCATGTTGTGTATTAGGGATATGAGAGCAGTTAGCATGCTGTGTATCAGGGACATGAGAGCAGTTAGTATGCTGTGTATCAGGGATATGAGAGCAGTTAGCATGCTGTGTATCGGGTGTATGAGAGCAGTTAGAATGCTGCGTATCGGGTATATGAGAGCAGTAAACATGCCGTGTATCAGGGATATAAGAGCAGTTAGCATGCTGTGTATCAGGGATATGAGAACAGTTAGTATGCTGTGTAAAAGGAATATGAGACCAGTTAGCGTGCTACGTATCAAGAATATGAGAGCATTTAGCATGCTGTGTATCAGGGATATGAGAGCAGTTAGCATGCTGTACATCAGGGATAGAAGAGCAGTTCGCATGCTGTATATCAGGTACATAAGAGCAGTTAGTATGCTGTGTATAGGGGATATGAGAGCAGTTAGCATGCTGTACATCAGGGATTGAAGAGCAGTTAGCATGCTGTGTATCAGATATATAAGAGCAGTTAGCATGCTGTACATCGGGGTTATAAGAGCAGTTAGCATGCTGTGTATCAAGGATATGAGAGCAGTTAGCATGCTGTGTAAAAGGTATATGAGACCAGTTAGCATGCTGTGTAAAAGTGATATGATAGCAGTTAGAATGCTGTGCATCAGGGATATAAGAGCAGTTAGCATGCTTTGTATCAGGGATATGAGAGCAGTTATTATGCTTTGGATCAGGGATATGAGAGCAGTTAGCATGCTGTGTATCGCGTATATAAGAGCAGTTAGCATGCTGTGTATCAGGGATATGAGAACAGTTAGTATGCTGTGTAAAAGGAATATGAGACCAGTTAGCGTGCTACGTATCAAGAATATGAGAGCATTTAGCATGCTGTGTATCAGGGATATGAGAGCAGTTAGCATGCTGTACATCAGGGATAGAAGAGCAGTTCGCATGCTGTATATCAGGTACATAAGAGCAGTTAGTATGCTGTGTATAGGGGATATGAGAGCAGTTAGCATGCTGTACATCAGGGATTGAAGAGCAGTTAGCATGCTGTGTATCAGATATATAAGAGCAGTTAGCATGCTGTACATCGGGGTTATAAGAGCAGTTAGCATGCTGTGTATCAAGGATATGAGAGCAGTTAGCATGCTGTGTAAAAGGTATATGAGACCAGTTAGCATGCTGTGTAAAAGTGATATGATAGCAGTTAGAATGCTGTGCATCAGGGATATAAGAGCAGTTAGCATGCTTTGTATCAGGGATATGAGAGCAGTTATTATGCTTTGGATCAGGGATATGAGAGCAGTTAGCATGCTGTGTATCGCGTATATAAGAGCAGTTAGGATGCTGTGTATCTGGGATATGAGAGCAGTTAGCATGCTGTGTATCAGTGATATGAGAAGAGTTAGTATGCAGTGTAAAAGGGATATGAGAGCAGTTAGCAAGCTGTGTATCCGCGATATAAGAGCAGTAAGCGTGCTGTCTATCAGGGATATGAGAGAAGTTAGCATGCTGTGTAAAAGTGGTATGAGAACAGTTAACATGCTTTGTATCATGGACATGAGAGCAGTAAGCATGCTGTGTATCATTGATATGAGAGCAGTTAGCATGCTGTGAATCAGGGATATGAGCCCAGTTAGTTTGCCTTGTATCTGTGATATGAGAGCAGTTATTATGCTTTGGATCAAGGATACGAGAGCAGTTAGTATGCTGTGTATCAGGGATATGAGAGCAGTTAGCATGCTGTGTATCGGGTGTATGAGAGCAGTTAGCATGCTGTGTAAAATGGATATGAGAGCAGTTAGCATGCTGTGTATCAGGGATATAAGAGCAGTTAGCATGCTGTGTATTAGGGATATGAGAACAGTTAGTATGCTGTGTAAAAGGAATATGAGACCAGTTAGCATGCTATGTATCAAGAATATGAGAGCAGTTAGCATGCCGTGTATCAGGGATATGAGAGCAGTTAGCATGCTATATATCGGGAATGTGAGAGCAGGTAGCATGCTGTACATCAGGGATAGAAGAGCAGTTAGCATGCTGTATATCAGGTACATAAGAGCAGTTAGTATGCTGTTTGTAGGGGATATGAGTGCAGTTAGCATGCTGTGTATCAGGGATCTGAGAGCAGTTAGCATGCTGTACATCAGGGATTGAAGAGCAGTTAGCATGCTGTGTATCAGATATATAAGAGCAGTTAGCATGCTGTGTATCAAGGATATGAGAGCAGTTAGCTTGCTGTGTAAAAGGTATATGAGCCCAGTTAGCATGCTGTGTAAAAGTGATATGAGAGCAGTTAGCATGCTGTGCATCAGGGATATAAGAGCAGTTAGCATGCTTTGTATCAGGGATATGAGAGCAGTTATTAAGCTTTGGATCAGGGATATGACAGCAGTTAGCATGCTGTGTATCGGGTATATAAGAGCAGTTAGCATGCTGTGTATCAGGGATATGAGAGCAGTTAGTAGGCTGTGTATCAGTGATATGAGAAGAGTTGGTATGCAGTGTAAAGGGGATATGAAGCAGTTAGCAAGCTGTGTATCCGCGATATAAGCGCAGTAAGCGTGCTGTGTATCAGGGATATGAGAGAAGTTAGCATGCTGTGAATCAGGAATATGAGCCCAGTTAGTTTGCTTTGTATCTGTGATATGAGAGCAGTTATTATGCTTTGGATCAGGGATATGAGAGCAGTTAGCATGCTGTGTATCGTGGATATGAGAGCAGATAGCATGCTGTGTATCGGGAATATGAGAGCGGTTTGCATGCTGTACCAGGGATAGAAGAGCAGTTAGCATGATGTGTATCAGGTATATAACAGCAGTTCGCTTGCTGTTTATTGGGGATATAAGAGCAATTAGTATGCTGTATATAGGGATATGAGCACAGTTAGCATGCTGTGTAAAAGGGATATGAGAGCAGTTAGCAAGCTTTGTATCAGGGATATGAGAGCAGTTAGTGAGCTGTGTATCAGGTAGATAAGAGCAGTTAGCATGCTGTGTAGCGGGGATATAAAAGCAATTAGCATGCTGTGTATCAGGGATATGAGCACAGTTAGCATGCTGTGTAAAAGGGATATGAGAGCAGTTAGCATGCTGTGTATCAGGGTTATGAGTGCAGTTAGCATGCTGTGTATCAGGGATATGGGAGCAGAAAGTATGCTGTCACAAAAGCGATATGAGAGCAGTCAGCATGCTGTGTATCAGGGATATGAGAGCAGTTAGTGTGCTTTCTATCAGGGATATGAGAGAAGTTAGCATGCAGTGAAAAAGAGATTTGAGAACAGTTAACATGCTTTGTATCAGGGATATGAGAGCAGTTAGCATGCTGTGTATCATTGATATGAGAGCAGTTAGCATGCTGTGAATCAGGGATATGAGCCCAGTTAGTTTGCTTTGTATCTGTGATATGAGAAGAGTTATTATGCTTTGGATCAGGGATATGAGAGCAGTTAGCATGCTGTGTATAGGGGATATGAGAGCAGTTAGCGTGCTGTGTTACCAGGATATAAGAGCAGTTAGCATGCTGTGTATCAGGGATATGAGAGCAGTTAGTATGCTGTGTAAAAGGGATATGAGAACAGTTAGCATGCTGTGTATCAGGTATATAAGAGCAGATAGCATGCTGTGTATTAGGGATAAGCGAGCAGTTAGTATGCTGCTTATCAGTGATATCAGAACAGTTGGTATGCAGTGTAAAAGGGATATGAGAGCAGTTAGCAAGCTGTGTATCCGGGATTATAATCGCAGTTAGCATGCTGTGTATCAGGGATATGAGAGCAGTTAGCATGCTGTGTATCAGGGATATGAGAGCATTTAGCATGCTGCATATCAGGGATATGAGAACAGTTAGCATGCTGTATATCGGGAATATGAGAGCAGTTAGCATGCTGTACATCAGTGATAGAAGAGCAGTTAGCATGTTGTGTGAAAGGGATATGAGAGCAGTTAGCATGCTGTGTATCAGGGATATGAGAGCAGTTAGCATGCTGTGTATCGGGAATATGAGAGCGGGTAGCATGCTGTACCAGGGATAGAAGAGCAGTTAGCATGATTTGTATCAGGTATATAAGAGCAGTTAGCTTGCTGTTTATTGGGGATATAAGAGCAATTACTATGCTGTGTATAGGGATATGATCACAGTTAGCATGCTGTGTAATAGGGATATGAGAGCAGTTAGCAAGCTTTGTATCAGGGATATGAGAGCAGTTAGTTAGCTGTACAAAAAGGATATGAGAGCAGTTAGCATGCTGTGTATCAGGGATAAGAGCACAGTTAGCCTGCTGTGTAAAAGGGATATGAGAGCAGTTAGCATGCTGTGTATCAGGGTTATGAGAGCAGATAGTATGCTGTGACAAAAGTGATATGAGAGCAGTCAGCATGCTGTGTATCAGCGATATGAGAGCAGTCAGCATGCTGTGTATCAGGGATATGAGAGCAGTTAGTGTGCTTTCTATCAGGGATATGAGAGAAGTTAGCATGCAGTGAAAAAGTGATTTGAGAACAGTTAACATGCTTTGTATCAGGGATATGAGGGCAGTTAGCATGCTGTGTATCATTGATATGAGAGCAGTTAGCATGCTGTGAATCAGGGATATGAGCCCAGTTAGTTTGCTTTGTATCTGTGATATGAGAGCAGTTAGTTTGCTTTGTATCTGTGATATGAGAGCAGTTATTATGCTTTGGATCAGGGATATGAGAGCAGGTGGCATGCTGTGTAAAAGGGATATGAGAACAGTTAGCATGCTGTGTATCAGGTATATAAGAGCAGTTAGCATGCTGTGTATTAGGGATAAGTGAGTAGTTAGTATGCTGCTTATCAGTGATATCAGAACAGTTGGTATGCAGTGCAAAAGGGATATTAGAGCAGTTAGCAAGCTGTGTATCCGGGATTATAAGAGCAGTTAGCATGTTGTGTATCAGGGATAGGAGAGCAGTTAGCATGCTGTGTATCAGGGATATGACAGCAGTTAGCCTGCTCTTTATCAGGGATATAATAGCAGTTAGCATGTTGTGTATTAGGGATATGAGAGCAGTTATCATGCTGTGTATCAGGGACATGAGAGCAGTTAGTATGCTGTGTACCTGGGATATGAGAGCAGTTAGTATGCTTTGTATCAGGGATAAGAGAACAGTATGCATGCTGTGTGTCAGGGATATGATAGCAGTTAGCATGCTGTGTATCAGGGATATGAGAGCAGTTAGCATGCTGTGTTACCAGGATATAAGAGCAGTTAGCATGCTGTGTATCAGGGATATGAGAGCAGTTAGTATGCTGTGTAAAAGGGATATGAGAACAGTTAGCATGCTGTGTATCAGGTATATAAGAGCAGTTAGCATGCTGTGTATTAGGGATAAGTGAGCAGTTAGTATGCTGCTTATCAGTGATATCAGAACAGTTGGTATGCAGTGCAAAAGGGATATTAGAGCAGTTAGCAAGCTGTGTATCCGGGATTATAAGAGCAGTTAGCATGTTGTGTATCAGGGATAGGAGAGCAGTTAGCATGCTGTGTATCAGGGATATGACAGCAGTTAGCCTGCTCTGTATCAGGGATATAATAGCAGTTAGCATGTTGTGTATTAGGGATATGAGAGCAGTTATCATGCTGTGTATCAGGGACATGAGAGCAGTTAGTATGCTGTGTACCTGGGATATGAGTGCAGTTAGTATGCTTTGTATCAGGGATAAGAGAACAGTATGCATGCTGTGTGTCAGGGATATGATAGCAGTTAGCATGCTGTGTATCAGGGATATGAGAGCAGTTAGCATGCTGTGTATCGGGTATATGAGAGCAGTTAGCATGCCGTGTATCAGGGATATAAGAGCATTTAGCATGCTGTGTATCATGGATATGAGAGCAGTTAGTATGCTGTGCAAAAGGGATATGAGAGCAGTTAGCTTGCTGTGTATCATGGATACGAGAGCAGTTAGTATGCTGTGTGTCAGGGATATGAGAGCAGTTAGCATGCTGTGTATCGGGTGTATGAGAGCAGTTAGAATGCTGCGTATCGGGAATATGAGAGCCGTTAGCATGCCGTGTATCAGGGATATAAGACCAGTTAGCATGCTGTGTATCAGGGATATGAGAACAGTTAGTATGCTGTGTAAAAGGAATATGAGTCCAGTTAGCATGCTATGTATCAAGAATATGAGAGCAGTTAGCATGCTGTGTATCAGGGATATGAGAGCAGTTAGCATGCTATATATCGGGAATGTGAGAGCAGTTAGCATGCTGTACATCAGGGATAGAAGAGCAGTTAGCATGCTGTATATCAGGTACGTAAGAGCAGTTAGTATGCTGTGTATCAGGGATATGAGAGCAGTTAGCATGCTGTACATCAGGGATAGAAGAGCAGTTAGCATTCTGTTTATCAGATATATAAGAGCAGTTAGCATGCTGTACTTCAGGGATATAAGAGCAGTTAGCATGCTGTGTATCAAGGATATGAGAGCAGATAGCATGCTGTGTAAAAGGTATATGAGACCAGTTAGCATGCTGTGTAAAAGTGATATGAGAGCAGTTAGCATGCTGTGCATCAGGGATATAAGAGCAGTTAGCATGCTTTGTATCAGGGATGGGAGAGCAGTCATTATGCTTTGGATCAGGGATATGAGAGCAGTTAGCATGCTGTGTATCGCGTATATAAGAGCAGTTAGCATGTTGTGTATCAGGGATTTGAGAGCAGTTAGCAAGCTGTGTATCCGTGATATAAGAGCAGTAAGCGTGCTGTCTATCAGGGGTAGGAGAGAAGTTAGCATGCTGTGTAAAAGTGATATGAGAACAGTTAACATGCTTTGTATCAGGGATATGAGAGCAGTTAGCATGCTGTGTATTATTGATATGAGAGCAGTTAGCATGCAGTGTATCAGGGATATGAGCACAGTTAGCATGCTGTGTAAAAGGGATATGAGAGCAGTTAGCATGCTGTGTATCAGGGTTATGAGAGCAGTTAGCATGCTGTGTATCAGGGATAAGAGAACAGTATGCATGCTGTGTGTCAGGGATATGATAGCAGTTAGCATGCTGTGTATCAGGGATATGAGAGCAGTTAGCATGCTGCGTATCAGGGATATATGAGCATTTAGCATGCTGTGTATCAGGGATATGAGAGCAGATAGTGTGCTGTGACAAAAGGGATATGAGGGCATTCAGCATGCTGTGTATCAGGGATATGACAGCAGTTAGCATGCTGTGTATCAGGGATATAATAGTAGTTAGCATGTTTTGTATTAGGGATATGAGAGCAGTTAGCGTGCTGTGTATCAGGGACATGAGAGCAGTTAGTATGCTGTGTATCTGGGATATGAGAGCAGTTAGTATGCTTTGTATCAGGGATAAGAGAACAGTATGCATGCTGTGTGTCAGGGATATGATAGCAGTTAGCATGCTGTGTATCAGCGATATGAGAGCAGTTATATGCAGTGTATCGGGTATATGAGAGCAGTTAGAATGCTGTGCAAAAGGGATATGAGAGCAGTTAGCTTGCTGTGTATCATGGATATGAGTGCAGTTAGTATGCTGTGTATCAAGGATATGAGAGCAGTTTGCATGCTGTGTCTCGGGTGTATGAGAGCAGTTAGAATGCTGCGTATCGGGTATATGAGTGCAGTTAGCATGCCGTGCATCTGGGATATAAGAGCAGTTAGCATGCTGTGTATCAGGGAATAGAGAACAGTATGCATGCTGTGTTTCAGGGATATCGTAGCATTTAGCATGCTGTGTATCAGTGATATGAGAACAGTTAGTATGCTGTGACAAAGTGATATGAGAGCAGTGAGCATGCTGTGTAAAAGGAATATGAGACCAGTTAGCATGCTATGTATCAAGAATATGAGATCAGTTAGCATGCTGTGTAATCAGGGATATGAGAGCAGTTAGCATGCTATATATCGGGAACGTGAGAGCAGTTAGAATGCTGTACATCAGGGATAGAAGAGCAGTTAGCATGCTGTATATCAGGTACATAAGAGCAGTTAGTATGCTGTGTATAGGGGATATGTGAGCAGTTAGCATGCTGTGTATCAGGGTTATGAGAGCAGTTAGCATGCTGTGTATCAGTGATATGAGTGCAGTTAGCATGCTGTGTATCAGCGATATAAGAGCAGTTAGCATGCTGTGTATCAGGGAATAGAGAACAGTATGCATGCTGTGTATCAGGGATATGAGAGTAGTTAGCATGCTGCGTATCGGGTATATGAGAGCAGTTAGAAGGCTGCGTATCGGGTATATGAGAGCAGTTAGCATGCCGAGTATCAGGGATATAAGAGCATTTAGCATGCTATGCATCAGGGATATGAGAGCAGATAGTATGCTGTGACAAAAGGGATATGTGAGCAGTCAGCATGCTGTGTATCAGGGATAGGAGAGCAGTTAGCATGCTGTGTATCAGGGATATGACAGCAGTTAGCCTGGTGTGTATCAGGGATATAATAGTAGTTAACATGTTGTGTATCAGGGATATGAGAGCAGTTAGCATGCTGTGTATCAGGGACATGAGAGCAGTTAGTATGCTGTGTACCTGGGATATGAGAGCAGTTAGTATGCTTTGTATCAGGGATAAGAGAACAGTATGCATGCTGTGTGTCAGGGTTATGATAGCAGTTATCACGCTGTGTATCAGGGATATGAGAGCAGTTAGCATGCTTGTGTATCGGGTATATGAGAGCAGTTAGCATGCCGTGTATCAGGGATATAAGAGCATTTAGCATGCTGTGTATCGGGGATATGATAGCAGATAGTATGCTGTGACAAAAGGGATATGAGGGCAATCAGCATGCTGTGTATCAGGGATATGAGAGCAGTTAGCATGCTGTGTATTATTGATATGAGAGCAGTTAGCATGCAGTGTATCAGGGATATGAGCACAGTTAGCATGCTGTGTAAAAGGGATATGAGAGCAGTTAGCATGCTGTGTATCAGGGTTATGAGAGCAGTTAGCATGCTGTGTATCAGGGATAAGAGAACAGTATGCATGCTGTGTGTCAGGGATATGATAGCAGTTAGCATGCTGTGTATCAGGGATATGAGAGCAGTTAGCATGCTGCGTATCAGGGATATAAGAGCATTTAGCATGCTGTGTATCCAGGATATGAGAGCAGATAGTGTGCTGTGACAAAAGGGATATGAGGGCATTCAGCATGCTGTGTATCAGGGATATGACAGCAGTTAGCATGCTGTGTATCAGGGATATAATAGTAGTTAGCATGTTTTTTATTAGGGATATGAGAGCAGTTAGCGTGCTGTGTATCAGGGACATGAGAGCAGTTAGTATGCTGTGTATCTGGGATATGAGAGCAGTTAGTATGCTTTGTATCAGGGATAAGAGAACAGTATGCATGCTGTGTGTCAGGGATATGATAGCAGTTAGCATGCTGTGTATCAGCGATATGAGAGCAGTTATATGCAGTGTATCGGGTATATGAGAGCAGTTAGAATGCTGTGCAAAAGGGATATGAGAGCAGTTAGCTTGCTGTGTATCATGGATATGAGTGCAGTTAGTATGCTGTGTATCAAGGATATGAGAGCAGTTTGCACGCTGTGTATCGGGTGTATGAGAGCAGTTAGAATGCTGCGTATCGGGTATATGAGTGCAGTTAGCATGCCGTGCATCTGGGATATAAGAGCAGTTAGCATGTTGTGTATTAGGGATATGAGAGCAGTTATCATGCTGTGTATCAGGGACATGAGAGCAGTTAGTATGCTGTGTACCTGGGATATGAGAGCAGTTAGTATGCTGTATATCAGGGAATAGATAACAGTATGCATGCTGTGTTTCAGGGATATCATAGCATTTAGCATGGTGTGTATCAGTGATATGAGAACAGTTAGTATGCTGTGACAAAGTGATATGAGAGCAGTGAGCATGCTGTGTAAAAGGAATATGAGACCAGTTAGCATGCTATGTATCAAGAATATGAGATCAGTTAGCATGCTGTGTAATCAGGGATATGAGAGCAGTTAGCATGCTATATATCGGGAACGTGAGAGCAGTTAGAATGCTGTACATCAGGGATAGAAGAGCAGTTAGCATGCTGTATATCAGGTACATAAGAGCAGTTAGTATGCTGTGTATAGGGGATATGTGAGCAGTTAGTATGCTGTGTATCAGGGTTATGAGAGCAGTTAGCAAGCTGTGTATCAGTGATATGAGTGCAGTTAGCATGCTGTGTATCAGCGATATAAGAGCAGTTAGCATGCTGTGTATCAGGGAATAGAGAACAGTATGCATGCTGTGTAAAAGGGATATCATAGCATTTAGCATGCTGTGTATCAGGGATATGAGAGCAGTTAGCATGCTGCGTATCGGGTATATGAGAGCAGTTAGAAGGCTGCATATCGGGTATATGAGAGCAGTTAGCATGCCGAGTATCAGGGATATAAGAGCATTTAGCATGCTATGCATCAGGGATATGAGAACAGATAGTATGCTGTGCCAAAAGGAATATGAGAGCAGTCAGCATGCTGTGTATCAGGGATAGGAGAGCAGTTAGCATGCTGTGTATCAGGGATATGACAGCAGTTAGCCTGGTGTGTATCGGGGATATAATAGCAGTTAACATGTTGTGTATCAGGGATATGAGAGCAGTTAGCATGCTGTGTATCAGGGACATGAGAGCAGTTAGTATGCTGTGTACCTGGGATATGAGAGCAGTTAGTATGCTTTGTATCAGGGATAAGAGAACAGTATGCATGCTGTGTGTCAGGGTTATGATAGCAGTTAGCATGCTGTGTATCAGGGATATGAGAGCAGTTAGCATGCTGTGTATCAGGGAATAGAGAACAGTATGCATGCTGTGTAAAAGGGATATCATAGCATTTAGCATGCTGTGTATCAGGGATATGAGAGCAGTTAGCATGCTGCGTATCGGGTATATGAGAGCAGTTAGAAGGCTGCGTATCGGGTATATGAGAGCAGTTAGCATGCCGAGTATCAGGGATATAAGAGCATTTAGCATGCTATGCATCAGGGATATGAGAACAGATAGTATGCTGTGCCAAAAGGAATATGAGAGCAGTCAGCATGCTGTGTATCAGGGATAGGAGAGCAGTTAGCATGCTGTGTATCAGGGATATGACAGCAGTTAGCCTGGTGTGTATCAGGGATATAATAGCAGTTAACATGTTGTGTATCAGGGATATGAGAGCAGTTAGCATGCTGTGTATCAGGGACATGAGAGCAGTTAGTATGCTGTGTACCTGGGATATGAGAGCAGTTAGTATGCTTTGTATCAGGGATAAGAGAACAGTATGCATGCTGTGTGTCAGGGTTATGATAGCAGTTAGCATGCTGTGTATCAGGGATATGAGAGCAGTTAGCATGCTGTGTATCGGGTATATGAGAGCAGTTAGCATGCCGTGTATCAGGGAGATAAGAGCATTTAGCATGCTGTGTATCAGGGATATGAGAGCAGTTAGCATGCTGTGTATCGGGTATATGAGAGCAGTAAGCATGCCGTGTATCAGGGATAGAAAAGCATTTAGCATGCTGTGTATCAGGGATATGAGAGCAGTTAGTATGCTGTGCAAACAGGATATGAGAGCAGTTAGCTTGCTGTGTATCATGGATACGAGAGCAGTTAGTCTGCTGTGTGTCAGGGATATGAGAGCAGTTAGCATGCTGTGTATCGGCTGTATGAGAGCAGTTAGAATGCTGCGTATCGGGTATATGAGAGCCGTTAGCATGCCGTGTATCAGGGATATAAGACCAGTTAGCATGCTGTGTATCAGGGATATGAGAACAGTTAGTATGCTGTGTAAAAGGAATATGAGACCAGTTAGCACGCTATGTATCAAGAATATGAGAGCAGTTAGAATGCTGTGTATCAGGGATATGAGAGCAGTTAGCATGCTATATAACTGGAATGTGAGAGCAGTTAGCATGCTGTACATCAGGAATAGAAGAGCAGTTAGCATGCTGTATTTCAGGTACATAAGAGCAGTTAATATGCTGTGTATAGGGGATATGAGAGCAGTGAGCATGCTGTGTATCAGGGATATGAGAGCAGTTAGCATGCTGTACATCAGGGATAGAAGAGCAGTTAGCATTCTGTTTATCAGATATATAAGAGCAGTTAGCATGCTGTACTTCAGGGATATAAGAGCAGTTAGCATGCTGTGTATCAAGGATATGAGAGCAGATAGCATGCTGTGTAAAAGGTATATGAGACCAGTTAGCATGCTGTGTAAAAGTGATATGAGAGCAGTTAGCATGCTGTGCATCAGGGATATAAGAGCAGTTAGCATGCTTTGTATCAGGGATGGGAGAGCAGTCATTATGCTTTGGATCAGGGATATGAGAGCAGTTAGCATGCTGTGTATCGCGTATATAAGAGCAGTTAGCATGTTGTGTATCAGGGATTTGAGAGCAGTTAGCAAGCTGTGTATCCGTGATATAAGAGCAGTAAGCGTGCTGTCTATCAGGGGTAGGAGAGAAGTTAGCATGCTGTGTAAAAGTGATATGAGAACAGTTAACATGCTTTGTATCAGGGATATGAGAGCAGTTAGCATGCTGTGTATTATTGATATGAGAGCAGTTAGCATGCAGTGTATCAGGGATATGAGCACAGTTAGCATGCTGTGTAAAAGGGATATGAGAGCAGTTAGCATGCTGTGTATCAGGGTTATGAGAGCAGTTAGCATGCTGTGTATCAGGGATAAGAGAACAGTATGCATGCTGTGTGTCAGGGATATGATAGCAGTTAGCATGCTGTGTATCAGGGATATGAGAGCAGTTAGCATGCTGCGTATCAGGGATATATGAGCATTTAGCATGCTGTGTATCAGGGATATGAGAGCAGATAGTGTGCTGTGACAAAAGGGATATGAGGGCATTCAGCATGCTGTGTATCAGGGATATGACAGCAGTTAGCATGCTGTGTATCAGGGATATAATAGTAGTTAGCATGTTTTGTATTAGGGATATGAGAGCAGTTAGCGTGCTGTGTATCAGGGACATGAGAGCAGTTAGTATGCTGTGTATCTGGGATATGAGAGCAGTTAGTATGCTTTGTATCAGGGATAAGAGAACAGTATGCATGCTGTGTGTCAGGGATATGATAGCAGTTAGCATGCTGTGTATCAGCGATATGAGAGCAGTTATATGCAGTGTATCGGGTATATGAGAGCAGTTAGAATGCTGTGCAAAAGGGATTTGAGAGCAGTTAGCTTGCTGTGTATCATGGATATGAGTGCAGTTAGTATGCTGTGTATCAAGGATATGAGAGCAGTTTGCATGCTGTGTCTCGGGTGTATGAGAGCAGTTAGAATGCTGCGTATCGGGTATATGAGTGCAGTTAGCATGCCGTGCATCTGGGATATAAGAGCAGTTAGCATGCTGTGTATCAGGGAATAGAGAACAGTATGCATGCTGTGTTTCAGGGATATCGTAGCATTTAGCATGCTGTGTATCAGTGATATGAGAACAGTTAGTATGCTGTGACAAAGTGATATGAGAGCAGTGAGCATGCTGTGTAAAAGGAATATGAGACCAGTTAGCATGCTATGTATCAAGAATATGAGATCAGTTAGCATGCTGTGTAATCAGGGATATGAGAGCAGTTAGCATGCTATATATCGGGAACGTGAGAGCAGTTAGAATGCTGTACATCAGGGATAGAAGAGCAGTTAGCATGCTGTATATCAGGTACATAAGAGCAGTTAGTATGCTGTGTATAGGGGATATGTGAGCAGTTAGCATGCTGTGTATCAGGGTTATGAGAGCAGTTAGCATGCTGTGTATCAGTGATATGAGTGCAGTTAGCATGCTGTGTATCAGCGATATAAGAGCAGTTAGCATGCTGTGTATCAGGGAATAGAGAACAGTATGCATGCTGTGTATCAGGGATATGAGAGTAGTTAGCATGCTGCGTATCGGGTATATGAGAGCAGTTAGAAGGCTGCGTATCGGGTATATGAGAGCAGTTAGCATGCCGAGTATCAGGGATATAAGAGCATTTAGCATGCTATGCATCAGGGATATGAGAGCAGATAGTATGCTGTGACAAAAGGGATATGTGAGCAGTCAGCATGCTGTGTATCAGGGATAGGAGAGCAGTTAGCATGCTGTGTATCAGGGATATGACAGCAGTTAGCCTGGTGTGTATCAGGGATATAATAGTAGTTAACATGTTGTGTATCAGGGATATGAGAGCAGTTAGCATGCTGTGTATCAGGGACATGAGAGCAGTTAGTATGCTGTGTACCTGGGATATGAGAGCAGTTAGTATGCTTTGTATCAGGGATAAGAGAACAGTATGCATGCTGTGTGTCAGGGTTATGATAGCAGTTATCACGCTGTGTATCAGGGATATGAGAGCAGTTAGCATGCTTGTGTATCGGGTATATGAGAGCAGTTAGCATGCCGTGTATCAGGGATATAAGAGCATTTAGCATGCTGTGTATCGGGGATATGATAGCAGATAGTATGCTGTGACAAAAGGGATATGAGGGCAATCAGCATGCTGTGTATCAGGGATATGAGAGCAGTTAGCATGCTGTGTATTATTGATATGAGAGCAGTTAGCATGCAGTGTATCAGGGATATGAGCACAGTTAGCATGCTGTGTAAAAGGGATATGAGAGCAGTTAGCATGCTGTGTATCAGGGTTATGAGAGCAGTTAGCATGCTGTGTATCAGGGATAAGAGAACAGTATGCATGCTGTGTGTCAGGGATATGATAGCAGTTAGCATGCTGTGTATCAGGGATATGAGAGCAGTTAGCATGCTGCGTATCAGGGATATAAGAGCATTTAGCATGCTGTGTATCCAGGATATGAGAGCAGATAGTGTGCTGTGACAAAAGGGATATGTGGGCATTCAGCATGCTGTGTATCAGGGATATGACAGCAGTTAGCATGCTGTGTATCAGGGATATAATAGTAGTTAGCATGTTTTTTATTAGGGATATGAGAGCAGTTAGCGTGCTGTGTATCAGGGACATGAGAGCAGTTAGTATGCTGTGTATCTGGGATATGAGAGCAGTTAGTATGCTTTGTATCAGGGATGAGAGAACAGTATGCATGCTGTGTGTCAGGGATATGATAGCAGTTAGCATGCTGTGTATCAGCGATATGAGAGCAGTTATATGCAGTGTATCGGGTATATGAGAGCAGTTAGAATGCTGTGCAAAAGGGATATGAGAGCAGTTAGCTTGCTGTGTATCATGGATATGAGTGCAGTTAGTATGCTGTGTATCAAGGATATGAGAGCAGTTTGCATGCTGTGTATCGGGTGTATGAGAGCAGTTAGAATGCTGCGTATCGGGTATATGAGTGCAGTTAGCATGCCGTGCATCTGGGATATAAGAGCAGTTAGCATGTTGTGTATTAGGGATATGAGAGCAGTTATCATGCTGTGTATCAGGGACATGAGAGCAGTTAGTATGCTGTGTACCTGGGATATGAGAGCAGTTAGTATGCTGTATATCAGGGAATAGATAACAGTATGCATGCTGTGTTTCAGGGATATCATAGCATTTAGCATGGTGTGTATCAGTGATATGAGAACAGTTAGTATGCTGTGACAAAGTGATATGAGAGCAGTGAGCATGCTGTGTAAAAGGAATATGAGACCAGTTAGCATGCTATGTATCAAGAATATGAGATCAGTTAGCATGCTGTGTAATCAGGGATATGAGAGCAGTTAGCATGCTATATATCGGGAACGTGAGAGCAGTTAGAATGCTGTACATCAGGGATAGAAGAGCAGTTAGCATGCTGTATATCAGGTACATAAGAGCAGTTAGTATGCTGTGTATAGGGGATATGTGAGCAGTTAGTATGCTGTGTATCAGGGTTATGAGAGCAGTTAGCAAGCTGTGTATCAGTGATATGAGTGCAGTTAGCATGCTGTGTATCAGCGATATAAGAGCAGTTAGCATGCTGTGTATCAGGGAATAGAGAACAGTATGCATGCTGTGTAAAAGGGATATCATAGCATTTAGCATGCTGTGTATCAGGGATATGAGAGCAGTTAGCATGCTGCGTATCGGGTATATGAGAGCAGTTAGAAGGCTGCGTATCGGGTATATGAGAGCAGTTAGCATGCCGAGTATCAGGGATATAAGAGCATTTAGCATGCTATGCATCAGGGATATGAGAACAGATAGTATGCTGTGCCAAAAGGAATATGAGAGCAGTCAGCATGCTGTGTATCAGGGATAGGAGAGCAGTTAGCATGCTGTGTATCAGGGATATGACAGCAGTTAGCCTGGTGTGTATCGGGGATATAATAGCAGTTAACATGTTGTGTATCAGGGATATGAGAGCAGTTAGCATGCTGTGTATCAGGGACATGAGAGCAGTTAGTATGCTGTGTACCTGGGATATGAGAGCAGTTAGTATGCTTTGTATCAGGGATAAGAGAACAGTATGCATGCTGTGTGTCAGGGTTATGATAGCAGTTAGCATGCTGTGTATCAGGGATATGAGAGCAGTTAGCATGCTGTGTATCGGGTATATGAGAGCAGTTAGCATGCCGTGTATCAGGGAGATAAGAGCATTTAGCATGCTGTGTATCAGGGATATGAGAGCAGTTAGCATGCTGTGTATCGGGCATATGAGAGCAGTAAGCATGCCGTGTATCAGGGATAGAAAAGCATTTAGCATGCTGTGTATCAGGGATATGAGAGCAGTTAGTATGCTGTGCAAAAGGGATATGAGAGCAGTTAGCTTGCTGTGTATCATGGATACGAGAGCAGTTAGTCTGCTGTGTGTCAGGGATATGAGAGCAGTTAGCATGCTGTGTATCGGCTGTATGAGAGCAGTTAGAATGCTGCGTATCGGGTATATGAGAGCCGTTAGCATGCCGTGTATCAGGGATATAAGACCAGTTAGCATGCTGTGTATCAGGGATATGAGAACAGTTAGTATGCTGTGTAAAAGGAATATGAGAACAGTTAGCACGCTATGTATCAAGAATATGAGAGCAGTTAGAATGCTGTGTATCAGGGATATGAGAGCAGTTAGCATGCTATATAACTGGAATGTGAGAGCAGTTAGCATGCTGTACATCAGGAATAGAAGAGCAGTTAGCATGCTGTATTTCAGGTACATAAGAGCAGTTAATATGCTGTGTATAGGGGATATGAGAGCAGTGAGCATGCTGTGTATCAGGGATATGAGAGCAGTTAGCATGCTGTACATCAGGGATAGAAGAGCAGTTAGCATTCTGTTTATCAGATATATAAGAGCAGTTAGCATGCTGTACTTCAGGGATATAAGAGCAGTTAGCATGCTGTGTATCAAGGATATGAGAGCAGATAGCATGCTGTGTAAAAGGTATATGAGACCAGTTAGCATGCTGTGTAAAAGTGATATGAGAGCAGTTAGCATGCTGTGCATCAGGGATATAAGAGCAGTTAGCATGCTTTGTATCAGGGATGGGAGAGCAGTCATTATGCTTTGGATCAGGGATATGAGAGCAGTTAGCATGCTGTGTATCGCGTATATAAGAGCAGTTAGCATGTTGTGTATCAGGGATTTGAGAGCAGTTAGTATGCTGTGTATCAGTGATATGAGAAGAGTTGGTATGCAGTGTAAAAGGGATATGAGAGCAGTTAGCAAGCTGTGTATCCGTGATATAAGAGCAGTAAGCGTGCTGTCTTTCAGGGGTAGGAGAGAAGTTAGCATGCTGTGTAAAAGTGATATGAGAGCAGTTAGCATGCTGTGTATTATTGATATGAGAGCAGTTAGCATGCAGTGTATCAGGGATATGAGCACAGTTAGCATGCTGTGTAAAAGGGATATGAGAGCAGTTAGCATGCTGTGTATCAGGGTTATGAGAGCAGTTAGCATGCTGTGTATCAGGGATAAGAGAACAGTATGCATGCTGTGTGTCAGGGATATGATAGCAGTTAGCATGCTGTGTATCAGGGATATGAGAGCAGTTAGCATGCTGCGTATCAGGGATATATGAGCATTTAGCATGCTGTGTATCAGGGATATGAGAGCAGATAGTGTGCTGTGACAAAAGGGATATGAGGGCATTCAGCATGCTGTGTATCAGGGATATGACAGCAGTTAGCATGCTGTGTATCAGGGATATAATAGTAGTTAGCATGTTTTGTATTAGGGATATGAGAG
Organism: Isurus oxyrinchus; assembly: GCA_026770705.1. Lineage (NCBI taxonomy): Eukaryota > Metazoa > Chordata > Chondrichthyes > Lamniformes > Lamnidae > Isurus > Isurus oxyrinchus. The sequence continues at coordinate 114,972,665 of JANJGN010000006.1, forward strand.
CAGTTAGCGTGCAGTGTATCAGGGACATGAGAGCAGTTAGTATGCTGTGTATCTGGGATATGAGAGCAGTTAGTATGCTTTGTATCAGGGATAAGAGAACAGTATGCATGCTGTGTGTCAGGGATATGATAGCAGTTAGCATGCTGTGTATCAGCGATATGAGAGCAGTTATATGCAGTGTATCGGGTATATGAGAGCAGTTAGAATGCTGTGCAAAAGGGATTTGAGAGCAGTTAGCTTGCTGTGTATCATGGATATGAGTGCAGTTAGTATGCTGTGTATCAAGGATATGAGAGCAGTTTGCATGCTGTGTCTCGGGTGTATGAGAGCAGTTAGAATGCTGCGTATCGGGTATATGAGTGCAGTTAGCATGCCGTGCATCTGGGATATAAGAGCAGTTAGCATGCTGTGTATCAGGGAATAGAGAACAGTATGCATGCTGTGTTTCAGGGATATCGTAGCATTTAGCATGCTGTGTATCAGTGATATGAGAACAGTTAGTATGCTGTGACAAAGTGATATGAGAGCAGTGAGCATGCTGTGTAAAAGGAATATGAGACCAGTTAGCATGCTATGTATCAAGAATATGAGATCAGTTAGCATGCTGTGTAATCAGGGATATGAGAGCAGTTAGCATGCTATATATCGGGAACGTGAGAGCAGTTAGAATGCTGTACATCAGGGATAGAAGAGCAGTTAGCATGCTGTATATCAGGTACATAAGAGCAGTTAGTATGCTGTGTATAGGGGATATGTGAGCAGTTAGCATGCTGTGTATCAGGGTTATGAGAGCAGTTAGCATGCTGTGTATCAGTGATATGAGTGCAGTTAGCATGCTGTGTATCAGCGATATAAGAGCAGTTAGCATGCTGTGTATCAGGGAATAGAGAACAGTATGCATGCTGTGTATCAGGGATATGAGAGTAGTTAGCATGCTGCGTATCGGGTATATGAGAGCAGTTAGAAGGCTGCGTATCGGGTATATGAGAGCAGTTAGCATGCCGAGTATCAGGGATATAAGAGCATTTAGCATGCTATGCATCAGGGATATGAGAGCAGATAGTATGCTGTGACAAAAGGGATATGTGAGCAGTCAGCATGCTGTGTATCAGGGATAGGAGAGCAGTTAGCATGCTGTGTATCAGGGATATGACAGCAGTTAGCCTGGTGTGTATCAGGGATATAATAGTAGTTAACATGTTGTGTATCAGGGATATGAGAGCAGTTAGCATGCTGTGTATCGGGTATATGAGAGCAGTAAGCATGCCGTGTATCAGGGATAGAAAAGCATTTAGCATGCTGTGTATCAGGGATATGAGAGCAGTTAGTATGCTGTGCAAAAGGGATATGAGAGCAGTTAGCTTGCTGTGTATCATGGATACGAGAGCAGTTAGTCTGCTGTGTGTCAGGGATATGAGAGCAGTTAGCATGCTGTGTATCGGCTGTATGAGAGCAGTTAGAATGCTGCGTATCGGGTATATGAGAGCCGTTAGCATGCCGTGTATCAGGGATATAAGACCAGTTAGCATGCTGTGTATCAGGGATATGAGAACAGTTAGTATGCAGTGTAAAAGGAATATGAGACCAGTTAGCACGCTATGTATCAAGAATATGAGAGCAGTTAGAATGCTGTGTATCAGGGATATGAGAGCAGTTAGCATGCTATATAACTGGAATGTGAGAGCAGTTAGCATGCTGTACATCAGGAATAGAAGAGCAGTTAGCATGCTGTATTTCAGGTACATAAGAGCAGTTAATATGCTGTGTATAGGGGATATGAGAGCAGTGAGCATGCTGTGTATCAGGGATATGAGAGCAGTTAGCATGCTGTACATCAGGGATAGAAGAGCAGTTAGCATTCTGTTTATCAGATATATAAGAGCAGTTAGCATGCTGTACTTCAGGGATATAAGAGCAGTTAGCATGCTGTGTATCAAGGATATGAGAGCAGATAGCATGCTGTGTAAAAGGTATATGAGACCAGTTAGCATGCTGTGTAAAAGTGATATGAGAGCAGTTAGCATGCTGTGCATCAGGGATATAAGAGCAGTTAGCATGCTTTGTATCAGGGATGGGAGAGCAGTCATTATGCTTTGGATCAGGGATATGAGAGCAGTTAGCATGCTGTGTATCGCGTATATAAGAGCAGTTAGCATGTTGTGTATCAGGGATTTGAGAGCAGTTAGTATGCTGTGTATCAGTGATATGAGAAGAGTTGGTATGCAGTGTAAAAGGGATATGAGAGCAGTTAGCAAGCTGTGTATCCGTGATATAAGAGCAGTAAGCGTGCTGTCTATCAGGGGTAGGAGAGAAGTTAGCATGCTGTGTAAAAGTGATATGAGAACAGTTAACATGCTTTGTATCAGGGATATGAGAGCAGTTAGCATGCTGTGTATTATTGATATGAGAGCAGTTAGCATGCAGTGTATCAGGGATATGAGCACAGTTAGCATGCTGTGTAAAAGGGATATGAGAACAGTTAGCATGCTGTGTATCAGGGTTATGAGAGCAGTTAGCATGCTGTGTATCAGGGATAAGAGAACAGTATGCATGCTGTGTGTCAGGGATATGATAGCAGTTAGCATGCTGTGTATCAGGGATATGAGAGCAGTTAGCATGCTGCGTATCAGGGATATATGAGCATTTAGCATGCTGTGTATCAGGGATATGAGAGCAGATAGTGTGCTGTGACAAAAGGGATATGAGGGCATTCAGCATGCTGTGTATCAGGGATATGACAGCAGTTAGCATGCTGTGTATCAGGGATATAATAGTAGTTAGCATGTTTTGTATTAGGGATATGAGAGCAGTTAGCGTGCTGTGTATCAGGGACATGAGAGCAGTTAGTATGCTGTGTATCTGGGATATGAGAGCAGTTAGTATGCTTTGTATCAGGGATAAGAGAACAGTATGCATGCTGTGTGTCAGGGATATGATAGCAGTTAGCATGCTGTGTATCAGCGATATGAGAGCAGTTATATGCAGTGTATCGGGTATATGAGAGCAGTTAGAATGCTGTGCAAAAGGGATATGAGAGCAGTTAGCTTGCTGTGTATCATGGATATGAGTGCAGTTAGTATGCTGTGTATCAAGGATATGAGAGCAGTTAGCATGCTGTGTATCAGGGAATAGAGAACAGTATGCATGCTGTGTTTCAGGGATATCGTAGCATTTAGCATGCTGTGTATCAGTGATATGAGAACAGTTAGTATGCTGTGACAAAGTGATATGAGAGCAGTGAGCATGCTGTGTAAAAGGAATATGAGACCAGTTAGCATGCTATGTATCAAGAATATGAGATCAGTTAGCATGCTGTGTAATCAGGGATATGAGAGCAGTTAGCATGCTATATATCGGGAACGTGAGAGCAGTTAGAATGCTGTACATCAGGGATAGAAGAGCAGTTAGCATGCTGTATATCAGGTACATAAGAGCAGTTAGTATGCTGTGTATAGGGGATATGTGAGCAGTTAGCATGCTGTGTATCAGGGTTATGAGAGCAGTTAGCATGCTGTGTATCAGTGATATGAGTGCAGTTAGCATGCTGTGTATCAGCGATATAAGAGCAGTTAGCATGCTGTGTATCAGGGAATAGAGAACAGTATGCATGCTGTGTATCAGGGATATGAGAGTAGTTAGCATGCTGCGTATCGGGTATATGAGAGCAGTTAGAAGGCTGCGTATCGGGTATATGAGAGCAGTTAGCATGCCGAGTATCAGGGATATAAGAGCATTTAGCATGCTATGCATCAGGGATATGAGAGCAGATAGTATGCTGTGACAAAAGGGATATGTGAGCAGTCAGCATGCTGTGTATCAGGGATAGGAGAGCAGTTAGCATGCTGTGTATCAGGGAAATGACAGCAGTTAGCCTGGTGTGTATCAGGGATATAATAGTAGTTAACATGTTGTGTATCAGGGATATGAGAGCAGTTAGCATGCTGTGTATCAGGGACATGAGAGCAGTTAGTATGCTGTGTACCTGGGATATGAGAGCAGTTAGTATGCTTTGTATCAGGGATAAGAGAACAGTATGCATGCTGTGTGTCAGGGTTATGATAGCAGTTATCACGCTGTGTATCAGGGATATGAGAGCAGTTAGCATGCTTGTGTATCGGGTATATGAGAGCAGTTAGCATGCCGTGTATCAGGGATATAAGAGCATTTAGCATGCTGTGTATCAGGGATATGAGAGCAGTTAGCATGCTGTGTATCGGGTATATGAGAGCAGTTAGCATGCCGTGTATCAGGGATAGAAAAGCATTTAGCATGCTGTGTATCAGGGATATGAGAGCAGTTAGTATGCTGTGCAAACGGGATATGAGAGCAGTTAGCTTGCTGTGCATCATGGATACGAGAGCAGTTAGTCTGCTGTGTGTCAGGGATATGAGAGCAGTTAGCATGCTGTGTATCAGGGATATGAGAGCAGTTAGCATGCTGTACATCAGGGATAGAAGAGCAGTTAGCATTCTGTTTATCAGATATATAAGAGCAGTTAGCATGCTGTACTTCAGGGATATAAGAGCAGTTAGCATGCTGTGTATCAAGGATATGAGAGCAGTTAGCATGCTGTGTAAAAGGTATATGAGACCAGTTAGCATGCTGTGTAAAAGTGATATGAGAGCAGTTAGCATGCTGTGCATCAGGGATATAAGAGCAGTTATCATGCTTTGTATTAGGGATAGGAGAGCAGTTATTATGCTTTGGATCAGGGATATGAGAGCAGTTAGCATGCTGTGTATCGCGTATATAAGAGCAGTTAGCATGCTGTGTATCAGGGATTTGAGAGCAGTTAGTATGCTGTGTATCAGTGATATGAGAAGAGTTGGTATGCAGTGTCAAAGGGATATGAGAGCAGTTAGCAAGCTGTGTATCCGTGATATAAGAGCAGTAAGCGTGCTGTCTATCAGGGGTAGGAGAGAAGTTAGCATGCTGTGTAAAAGTGATATGAGAACAGTTAACATGCTTTGTATCAGGGATATGAGAGCAGTTAGCATGCTGTGTATTATTGATATGAGAGCAGTTTGCATGCTGTGTATCTGGGATATAAAAGCAGTTAGCATGCAGTGTATCAGGGATATGAGCACAGTTAGCATGCTGTGTAAAAGGGATATGAGAGCAGTTAGCATGCTGTGTATCAGGGTTATGAGAGCAGTTAGCATGCTGTGTATCAGTGATAAGAGAACAGTTAGAATGCTGCGTATCGGGTATATGAGAGCAGTTAGCATGCCGTGTATCAGGGATGTAAGAGCATTTAGCATGCTTTGTATCAGGGATATGATAGCAGATAGTATGCTGTGACAAAAGGGATATGAGGGCAATCAGCATGCTGTGTATCAGGGATATGAGAGCAGTTAGCATGCTGTGTATCAGGGATATGACAGCAGTTAGCATGTTTTGTATTAGGGATATGAGAGCAGTTAGCATGCTGTGTATCAGGGTCATGAGAGCAGTTAGTATGCTGTGTATCTGGGATATGAGAGCAGTTAGTATGCTTTGTATCAGGGATAAGAGAGCAGTTAGCATGCTGTACATCCGGGATAGAAGAGCAGTTAGCATTCTGTTTATCAGATATATAAGAGCAGTTAGCATGCTGTACTTCAGGGATATAAGAGCAGTTAGCATGCTGTGTATCAAGGATATGAGAGCAGTTAGCATGCTGTGTAAAAGGTATATGAGACCAGTTAGCATGCTGTGTAAAAGTGATATGAGAGCAGTTAGCATGCTGTGCATCAGGGATATAAGAGCAGTTAGCATGCTTTGTATCAGGGATAGGAGAGCAGTTATTATGCTTTGGATCAGCGATTTGAGAGCAGTTAGCATGCTGTGTATCGCGTATATAAGAGCAGTTAGCATGCTGTGTATCAGGGATTTGAGAGCAGTTAGTATGCTGTGTATCAGTGATATGAGAAGAGTTGGTATGCAGTGTAAAAGGGATATGAGAGCAGTTAGCAAGCTGTGTATCCGTGATATAAGAGCAGTAAGCGTGCTGTCTATCAGGGGTAGGAGAGAAGTTAGCATGCTGTGTAAAAGTGATATGAGAACAGTTAACATGCTTTGTATCAGGGATATGAGAGCAGTTAGCATGCTGTGTATTATTGATATGAGAGCAGTTAGCATGCTGTGTATCTGGGATATAAAAGCAGTTAGCATGCAGTGTATCAGGGATATGAGCACAGTTAGCATGCTGTTTAAAAGGGATATGAGAGCAGTTAGCATGCTGTGTATCAGGGTTATGAGAGCAGTTAGCATGCTGTGTATCAGGGATAAGAGAACAGTTAGAATGCTGCGTATCGGGTATATGAGAGCAGTTAGCATGCCGTGTATCAGGGATATAAGAGCATTTAGCATGCTGTGTATCAGGGATATGATAGCAGATAGTATACTGTGACAAAAGGGATATGAGGGCAATCAGCATGCTGTGTATCAGGGATATGAGAGCAGTTAGCATGCTGTGTATTATTGATATGAGAGCAGTTAGCATGCAGTGTATCAGGGATATGAGCACAGTTAGCATGTTGTGTATCAGGGTTATGAGAGCAGTTAGCATGCTGTGTATCAGGGATAAGAGAACAGTATGCATGCTGTGTGTCAGGGATATGATAGCAGTTAGCATGCTGTGTATCAGGGATATGAGAGCAGTTAGCATGCTGCGTATCAGGGATATAAGAGCATTTAGCATGCTGTGTATCCAGGATATGAGAGCAGATAGTGTGCTGTGACAAAAGGGATATGAGGGCATTCAGCATGCTGTGTATCAGGGATATGACAGCAGTTAGCATGCTGTGTATCAGGGATATAATATAGTTAGCACGTTTTGTATTAGGGATATGAGAGCAGTTAGCGTGCTGTGTATCAGGGACATGAGAGCAGTTAGTATGCTGTGTATCTGGGATATGAGAGCAGTTAGTATGCTTTGTATCAGGGATGAGAGAACAGTATGCATGCTGTGTGTCAGGGATATGATAGCAGTTAGCATGCTGTGTATCAGCGATATGAGAGCAGTTATATGCAGTGTATCGGGTATATGAGAGCAGTTAGAATGCTGTGCAAAAGGGATATGAGAGCAGTTAGCTTGCTGTGTATCATGGATATGAGTGCAGTTAGTATGCTGTGTATCAAGGATATGAGAGCAGTTTGCATGCTGTGTATCGGGTGTATGAGAGCAGTTAGAATGCTGCGTATCGGGTATATGAGTGCAGTTAGCATGCCGTGCATCTGGGATATAAGAGCAGTTAGCATGCTGTGTATCAGGGAATAGAGAACAGTATGCATGCTGTGTTTCAGGGATATCATAGCATTTAGCATGCTGTGTATCAGTGATATGAGAACAGTTAGTATGCTGTGACAAAGTGATATGAGAGCAGTGAGCATGCTGTGTAAAAGGAATATGAGACCAGTTAGCATGCTATGTATCAAGAATATGAGATCAGTTAGCATGCTGTGTAATCAGGGATATGAGAGCAGTTAGCATGCTATATATCGGGAACGTGAGAGCAGTTAGCATGCTGTATATCAGGTACATAAGAGCAGTTAGTATGCTGTGTATAGGGGATATGTGAGCAGTTAGCATGCTGTGTATCAGGGTTATGAGAGCAGTTAGCATGCTGTGTATCAGTGATATGAGTGCAGTTAGCATGCTGTGTATCAGCGATATAAGAGCAGTTAGCATGCTGTGTATCAGGGAATAGAGAACAGTATGCATGCTGTGTTTCAGGGATATCATAGCATTTAGCATGCTGTGTATCAGGGATATGAGAGCAGTTAGCATGCTGCGTATCGGGTATATGAGAGCAGTTAGAAGGCTGCGTATCGGGTATATGAGAGCAGTTAGCATGCCGAGTATCAGGGATATAAGAGCATTTAGCATGCTATGCATCAGGGATATGAGAGCAGATAGTATGCTGTGACAAAAGGGATATGAGAGCAGTCAGCATGCTGTGTATCAGGGAGAGGAGAGCAGTTAGCATGCTGTGTATCAGGGATATGACAGCAGTTAGCCTGGTGTGTATCAGGGATATAATAGTAGTTAACATGTTGTGTATCAGGGATATGAGAGCAGTTAGCATGCTGTGTATCAGGGACATGAGAGCAGTTAGTATGCTGTGTACCTGGGATATGAGAGCAGTTAGTATGCTTTGTATCAGGGATAAGAGAACAGTATGCATGCTCTGTGTCAGGGTTATGATAGCAGTTAGCATGCTGTGTATAAGGGATATGAGAGCAGTTAGCATGCTGTGTATCGGGTATATGAGAGCAGTTAGCATGCCGTGTATCAGGGATATAAGAGCATTTAGCATGCTGTGTATCAGGGATATGAGAGCAGTTAGCATGCTGTGTATCGGGTATATGAGAGCAGTTAGCATGCCGTGTATCAGGGATAGAAAAGCATTTAGCATGCTGTGTATCAGGGATATGAGAGCAGTTAGTATGCTGTGCAAAAGGGATATGAGAGCAGTTAGCTTGCTGTGTATCATGGATACGAGAGCAGTTAGTCTGCTGTGTGTCAGGGATATGAGAGCAGTTAGCATGCTGTGTATCGGCTGTATGAGAGCAGTTAGAATGCTGCGTATCGGGTATATGAGAGCCGTTAGCATGCCGTGTATCAGGGATATAAGACCAGTTAGCATGCTGTGTATCAGGGATATGAGAACAGTTAGTATGCTGTGTAAAAGGAATATGAGACCAGTTAGCATGCTATGTATCAAGAATATGAGAGCAGTTAGAATGCTGTGTATCAGGGATATGAGAGCAGTTAGCATGCTATATATCGGGAATGTGAGAGCAGTTAGCATGCTGTACATCAGGAAAAGAAGAGCAGTTAGCATGCTGTATTTCAGGTACATAAGAGCAGTTAGTATGCTGTGTATAGGGGATATGTGAGCAGTGAGCATGCTGTGTATCAGGGATATGAGAGCAGTTAGCATGCTGTACATCAGGGATAGAAGAGCAGTTAGCATTCTGTTTATCAGATATATAAGAGCAGTTAGCATGCTGTACTTCAGGGATATAAGAGCAGTTAGCATGCTGTGTATCAAGGATATGAGAGCAGTTAGCATGCTGTGTAAAAGTGATATGAGACCAGTTAGCATGCTGTGTAAAAGTGATATGAGAGCAGTTAGCATGCTTTGTATCAGGGATGGGAGAGCAGTTATTATGCTTTGGATCAGGGATATGAGAGCAGTTAGCATGCTGTGTATCGCGTATATAAGAGCAGTTAGCATGCTGTGTATCAGGGATTTGAGAGCAGTTAGTATGCTGTGTATCAGTGATATGAGAAGAGTTGGTATGCAGTGTAAAAGGGATATGAGAGCAGTTAGCAAGCTGTGTATCCGTGATATAAGAGCAGTAAGCGTGCTGTCTATCAGGGGTAGGAGAGCAGTTAGCATGCTGTGTATCTGGGATATAAAAGCAGTTAGCATGCAGTGTATAAGGGATATGAGCACAGTTAGCATGCTGTGTAAAAGGGATATGAGAGCAGTTAGCATGCTGTGTATCAGGGTTATGAGAGCAGTTAGCATGCTGTGTATCAGGGATAAGAGAAACGTTAGAATGCTGCGTAACGGGTATATGAGAGTAGTTAGCATGCCGTGTATCAGGGATATAAGAGCATTTAGCATGCTGTGTATCAGGGATATGATAGCAGATAGTATGCTGTGACAAAAGGGATATGAGGGCAATCAGCATGCTGTGTATCAGGGATATGAGAGCAGTTAGCATGCTGTGTATCAGGGATATGACAGCAGTTAGCATGCTGTGTATCAGGGATATAATAGTAGTTAGCATGTTTTGTATTAGGGATATGAGAGCAGTTAGCATGCTGTGTATCAGGGTCATGAGAGCAGTTAGTATGCTGTGTGCCTGGGATATGAGAGCAGTTAGTATGCTTTGTATCAGGGATAAGAGAGCAGTTAGCATGCTGTACATCAGGGATAGAAGAGCAGTTAGCATTCTGTTTATCAGATATATAAGAGCAGTTAGCATGCTGTACTTCAGGGATATAAGAGCAGTTAGCATGCTGCGTATCAAGGATATGAGAGCAGTTAGCATGCTGTGTAAAAGGTATATGAGACCAGTTAGCATGCTGTGTAAAAGTGATATGAGAGCAGTTAGCATGCTGTGCATCAGGGATATAAGAGCAGTTAGCATGCTTTGTATCAGGGATAGGAGAGCAGCTATTATGCTTTGGATCAGGGATATGAGAGCAGTTAGCATGCTGTGTATCACGTATATAAGAGCAGTTAGCATGCTGTGTATCAGGGATTTGAGAGCAGTTAGTATGCTGTGTATCAGTGATATGAGAAGAGTTGGTATGCAGTGTAAAAGGGATATGAGAGCAGTTAGCAAGCTGTGTATCCGTGATATAAGAGCAGTAAGCGTGCTGTCTATCAGGGGTAGGAGAGAAGTTAGCATGCTGTGTAAAAGTGATATGAGAACAGTTAACATGCTTTGTATCAGGGATATGAGAGCAGTTAGCATGCTGTGTATTATTGATATGAGAGCAGTTAGCATGCTGTGTATCTGGGATATAAAAGCAGTTAGCATGCAGTGTATCAGGGATATGAGCACAGTTAGCATGCTGTTTAAAAGGGATATGAGAGCAGTTAGCATGCTGTGTATCAGGGTTATGAGAGCAGTTAGCATGCTGTGTATCAGGGATAAGAGAACAGTTAGAATGCTGCGTATCGGGTATATGAGAGCAGTTAGCATGCCGTGTATCAGGGATATAAGAGCATTTAGCATGCTGTGTATCAGGGATATGAGAGCAGTTAGTATGCTGTGTATCAGCGATATAAGAGCAGTTAGCATGCTGTGTATCAGGGAATAGAGAACAGTATGCATGCTGTGTTTCAGGGATATCATAGCATTTAGCATGCTGTGTATCAGGGATATGAGAGCAGTTAGCATGCTGCGTATCGGGTATATGAGAGCAGTTAGAAGGCTGCGTATCGGGTATATGAGAGCAGTTAGCATGCCGAGTATCAGGGATATAAGAGCATTTAGCATGCTATGCATCAGGGATATGAGAGCAGATAGTATGCTGTGACAAAAGGGATATGAGAGCAGTCAGCATGCTGTGTATCAGGGAGAGGAGAGCCGTTAGCATGCTGTGTATCAGGGATATGACAGCAGTTAGCCTGGTGTGTATCAGGGATATAATAGTAGTTAACATGTTGTGTATCAGGGATATGAGAGCAGTTAGCATGCTGTGTATCAGGGACATGAGAGCAGTTAGTATGCTGTGTACCTGGGATATGAGAGCAGTTAGTATGCTTTGTATCAGGGATAAGAGAACAGTATGCATGCTCTGTGTCAGGGTTATGATAGCAGTTAGCATGCTGTGTATAAGGGATATGAGAGCAGTTAGCATGCTGTGTATCGGGTATATGAGAGCAGTTAGCATGCCGTGTATCAGGGATATAAGAGCATTTAGCATGCTGTGTATCAGGGATATGAGAGCAGTTAGCATGCTGTGTATCGGGTATATGAGAGCAGTTAGCATGCCGTGTATCAGGGATAGAAAAGCATTTAGCATGCTGTGTATCAGGGATATGAGAGCAGTTAGTATGCTGTGCAAAAGGGATATGAGAGCAGTTAGCTTGCTGTGTATCATGGATACGAGAGCAGTTAGTCTGCTGTGTGTCAGGGATATGAGAGCAGTTAGCATGCTGTGTATCGGCTGTATGAGAGCAGTTAGAATGCTGCGTATCGGGTATATGAGAGCCGTTAGCATGCCGTGTATCAGGGATATAAGACCAGTTAGCATGCTGTGTATCAGGGATATGAGAACAGTTAGTATGCTGTGTAAAAGGAATATGAGACCAGTTAGCATGCTATGTATCAAGAATATGAGAGCAGTTAGAATGCTGTGTATCAGGGATATGAGAGCAGTTAGCATGCTATATATCGGGAATGTGAGAGCAGTGAGCATGCTGTGTAAAAGGAATATGAGACCAGTTAGCATGCTATGTATCAAGAATATGAGATCAGTTAGCATGCTGTGTAATCAGGGATATGCGAGCAGTTAGCATGCTATATATCGGGAATGTGAGAGCAGTTAGAATGCTGTACATCAGGGATAGAAGAGCAGTTAGCATGCTGTATATCAGGTACATAAGAGCAGTTAGTATGCTGTGTATAGGGGATATGTGAGCAGTTAGCATGCTGTGCATCAGGGATAGATGAGCAGTTAGCATGCTGTGTATCAGATATATAAGAGCAGTTAGCATGCTGTACATCAGGGATATAAGAGCAGTTAGCATGCTGTGTATCAAGGATATGAGAACAGTTAGCATACTGTGTAAAAGGTATATGAGACCAGTTAGCATGCTGTGTAAAAGTGATATGAGAGCAGTTAGCATGCTGTGTATTTGGGATATAAGAGCAGTAAGCATCATGTCTATCAGGGATATGAGAGCAGTGAGCATGCTGTGGAAAAGAGATATGAGAGCAGTTAGCATGCTTAGATTCAGGGATATGAGATCAGTTCGCATGCTTTGTATCAGGGATATGAGAGCAGTTAGCATGTTTTGTAAAAGTGATATGAGAGCAGTTAGCATGCTGTGCATCAGGGATATAAGAGCACATAGCATGCTGTCTATCAGGGATATTACAGCAGTTAGCATGCCCTGCATCAGGCATATAATAGCGGTTAGCATGTTGTGTATTAGGGATATGAGACCAGTTAGCATGCTGTGTATCAAGAATATGAGAGCAGTTAGCATGCTGTGTATCAGGGATATGAGAGCAGTTAGCATGCTATGTATCGGGAACATTAGAGCAGTTAGCATGCTGTACATCAGGGATAGAAGAGCAGTTAGCATGTTGTGTGAAAGGGATATGAGAGCAGTTAGCCTGTTGTGTATCGGGGATATGAGAGCAGTTAGCATGCTGTGTATCGGGGCTATGAGAGCAGTTAGCATGCTATGTATCGGGAACATTAGAGCAGTTAGCATGCTGTACATCAGGGATAGAAGCGCAGTTAGCATGCTGTGTTTCAGTTACATTAGAGCAGTTAGCATGCAGTGTTTCAGGGATATGGGAGCAGTTAGCATGTTGTGCATCAGGGATATAAGAGTAGTTAGTATGCTTTGTATCAGGGATAGGAGAGCAGTTAGTATGCTGTGTATTAGTGGTATGAGAACAGTTGGTATGCAGTGTAAAAGCGTTATGTGAGCAGTTAGTAAGCTGTGTATTTGGGATATAAGAGCAGTAAGCATGCTGTCTATCAGGGATATGAGAGCAGTGAGCATGCTGTGGAAAAGAGATATGAGAGCAGTTAGCATGCTTTGATTCAGGGATATGAGAGCCGTTTGCATGCTGTGTATCAGTGATATGTGAGCAGTTAGCATGCTGTGAATCACGGATATGAGCGGAGTTAGTTTGCTTTGTATCTGTGACATGAGATCGTTTATTATGCTTTGGATCAGGGATATGAGAGCAGTTAGCATGCTGTGTATCGGAGTTATGAGAGCAGTTAAGCATGCTGTGTTACCAGGATATAAGATCAGTTAGCATGCTGTGCAGCACGGATATGAGAGCAGTTAGTATGCTGTGTAAAAGGGATATGAGAGCAGTTAGCATGCAGTGCATCAGGTATATAAGAACTGTTAGCGTGCTGTGTATCAGGGATAAGCGAGCAGTTAGTATGCTGTGTATTAGTGAAGAGAGAACAGTTGTTATGCGGTGTGAAAGGGATATGAGAGCAGTTAGCAAGCTGTGTATCCAGGATTATAAGAGCAGTTAGCATGCTGTGTATCAGGGAAATGAGAGCAGTTGGCATGCTGTGTATCAGTGATATGAGAGAAGTTAGCATGCTGTGTATCAGTAATTTGAGAGCAGTTAGCATGCTGTACATCAGGGATAGAAGAGCAGTTAGCATGATGTGTATCAGGGATATAAGAGCAGTTAGCATGGTGTGTGAAAGGGATATGAGAGCAGTTAGCATGCTGTGTATCAGGGACATGAGAGCAGTTAGTATGCTGTGTATCTGGGATATGAGAGCAGTTAGTATGCTTTGTATCAGGGATATGAGAGCAGTTAGCATGCTATGTATCGGGAACATTAGAGCAGTTAGCATGCTGTACATCAGGGATAGAAGAGCAGTTAGCATGTTGTGTGAAAGGGATATGAGAGCAGTTAGCCTGTTGTGTATCGGGGATATGAGAGCAGTTAGCATGCTGTGTATCAGGGATATGAGAGCAGTTAGCATGCTATGTATCGGGAACATTAGAGCAGTTAGCATGCTGTACATCAGGGATAGAAGCGCAGTTAGCATGCTGTGTTTCAGTTACATAAGAGCAGTTAGCATGCAGTGTATCAGGGATATGGGAGCAGTTAGCATGTTGTGCATCAGGGATATAAGAGTAGTTAGTATGCTTTGTATCAGGGATAGGAGAGCAGTTAGTATGCTGTGTATTAGTGGTATGAGAACAGTTGGTATGCAGTGTAAAAGCGTTATGTGAGCAGTTAGTAAGCTGTGTATTTGGGATATAAGAGCAGTAAGCATGCTGTCTATCAGGGATATGAGAGCAGTGAGCATGCTGTGGAAAAGAGATATGAGAGCAGTTAGCATGCTTTGATTCAGGGATATGAGAGCCGTTTGCATGCTGTGTATCAGTGATATGTGAGCAGTTAGCATGCTGTGAATCACGGATATGAGCGGAGTTAGTTTGCTTTGTATCTGTGACATGAGATCGTTTATTATGCTTTGGATCAGGGATATGAGAGCAGTTAGCATGCTGTGTATCAGAGTTATGAGAGCAGTTAAGCATGCTGTGTTACCAGGATATAAGATCAGTTAGCATGCTGTGCAGCACGGATATGAGAGCAGTTAGTATGCTGTATAAAAGGGATATGAGAGCAGTTAGCATGCAGTGCATCAGGTATATAAGAACTGTTAGCGTGCTGTGTATCAGGGATAAGCGAGCAGTTAGTATGCTGTGTATTAGTGAAGAGAGAACAGTTGTTATGCGGTGTGAAAGGGATATGAGAGCAGTTAGCAAGCTGTGTATCCAGGATTATAAGAGCAGTTAGCATGCTGTGTATCAGGGAAATGAGAGCAGTTGGCATGCTGTGTATCAGTGATATGAGAGAAGTTAGCATGCTGTGTATCAGTAATTTGAGAGCAGTTAGCATGCTGTACATCAGGGATAGAAGAGCAGTTAGCATGATGTGTATCAGGGATATAAGAGCAGTTAGCATGGTGTGTGAAAGGGATATGAGTGCAGTTAGCATGCTATGTATCAGGGATATGAGACCAGTTAGCATGCTGTGTTTCAGGGATATGAGTGCATTTATTATGCTTTGTATCAGGGATATGAGAGTAGTTAGAATGCTGTATATCAGGGATAGAAGAGCAGTTAGCATGTTGTGTATGAGGTATATAAGAGCAGTTAGCAAGCTGTGTTTTGGGGATATGAGAGCAGTTAGTATGCTGTGTATCAGGGATATGAGAGCAGGTAGTATGCAGTGTAAAAAAGATATGAGAGCAGTTAGCATGCTGTGTATCAGGGATATGAGAGAGGTTAGTATGCTGTGTATCGGGGATATAAGAGCAGTTAGCATGCTGTGTATCAGGGATATGAGAGCAGTTAGTATTCTGCATAAAAGGGATATGAGAGCAGTTCGCATGCTGTGTATCATGGATATGAGACCAGTTCGCAATCTATGTAAAAGTGATACGAGAGCAGTTAGCATGCTCTGCATCAGGGATATAAGAGCCTTTATTATGCTTTGGATCAGGGATATGAGTGCAGTTAGCATGCTGTGTATCGGGGATATGAGAGCAGTTATCATGCTGTGTTACCGGGATATAAGAGCAGTTAGCATGCTCTGTATCAGGGATATGAGAACCGTTGGTATGCAGTGTAAAAGAGATATGAGAGCAGTTAGCAAGCTGTGTATCCGGGATATAAGAGCAGTAAGCCTGCTGTCTATCAGGAATATGAGAGAAGTTAGCATGCTATGTAAAAGTGTTATGAGAGCAGTTAACATGCTTTGTATCAGGGATAGAAGAGCAGTTAGCATGCTGTACATCAGGGATATGAGAGCAGTTAGCATGCTGTGTAAAAGTGATATGAGACCATTTAACATGCTGTGTAAAAGTGATATGAGAGCAGTTAGCATGCTGTGCATCAGGGATATAAGAGCAGTTAGTATGCTTTGTATCAGGCATAAGAGAGCAGTTATTATGCTTTGGATCTGGGATATGAGAACAGTTAGCATGCTGTGTATCGGGGCTCTGAAAGCAGTTAGCATGCTGTGTCACTGGGATATAAGAGCAGTTAGCATGCTGTGTATCAGGGATATGAGAGAAGTTAGTATTCTGCGTAATAGGGATATAAGAGCATTTAGCATGCTGTGTATCAGGGATATCAGAGCCATTAGTATGCTGCGTAAAAGGGATATGAGAGCAGTAAGCATGCTGTGCATCAGGGATAGGAGAGCAGTTAGTATGCTGTGTATCAGTGGTATGAGAACAGTTGGTATGCAGTGTAAAAGGATTATGAGAGCAGTTAGCCAGCTGTGTATTTGGGATATAAGAGCAGTAAGCATGCTGTCTATCAGGGATATGAGAGCAGTGAGCATGCTGTGGAAAAGAGATATGAGAGCAGTTAGCATGCTTTGGATCAGGGATATGAGAGCCGTCAGCATGCTGTGTATCAGGGATAAGAGAACAGTTAGCATGGTTTGTGTCGGGGATATGAGAGTGAGTTAGCATGTTGTGTATCAGGGATATGACAGCAGTTAGCATGCTGTGTATCGGAAATATGAGATCAGGTAGCATGCTGTACATCAGGGATTGAAGAGCAGTTATCATGATGTGTATCAGGTATACAAGAGCAGTTAGCATGCTGTGTATCGGGGATATAAGAGCAGTTAGCATGCTGTGTATCAGGGATATGAGAACAGTTAGTATGCCGTGTATCAGGGATATGAGTGCAGTTATTATGCTTTGTATCAGGGATATTAGAGCACTTAGCATGCTGTACATCAGGGATAGAAGAGCAGTGAGCATGCTGTGTATCTGGGATAAGAGAACAGTTAGAATGTTTTGTTTCAGGGATATGAGAGCAGTTAGCATGTTGTGTGAAAGGGATATGAGAGCAGTTAGCATGCTGTGTATCAGGGATATGAGCGCAGTTTGCATGCTGTGTATCAGGGATATGATTGCAGTTAGCATGCTGTGTATCAGGGAAATTAGAGCAGTTAGTATAGTGTGTTTCAGGGATATGAGAGCTGTTAGCATGCTGTGTATCAGGTATATACGAGCATTTAGCATGCTGTGTATCAGGGATATGACAGCGGTTAGTATGCTTTATCAAAGGGATATGAGAGCAGATAGTATGCTGTTTAAAAGGAATATGAGAGCAGTTAGCGTGCTGTGTATCAGTGATATGAGAGTAGTTAGTATGCTGTTTAAAAGGGATATGAGAGCAAATAGCACGCTCTGTATCAGGGATATGAGAACAGTTAGTATGTTGTGTATCAGGGATATGACTGCAGTTATTCTGCTTTGTATCAGGGATATGAGAGCAGTTAGCATGCTGTAGATCAGGGATACAAGAGCAGTGAGCATGCTGTGTATCTGGGATAAGAGAACAGTTAGCATGTTTTGTTTCAGGTATATGAGAGCAGTTAGCATGTTGTGTGAAAGGGATATGAGAGCAGTTAGAATGCTGTGTATCAGGGATATGAGAGTAGTTAGAATGCTTTGTATAAGGGATATGAGAGCTATTAGTATGCTGTGTATCAGGGAAATTAGAGCAGTTAGTATGGTGTGTTTCAGGGATATGAGAGCAGTTAGCATGCTGTGTAAAAAGGATATGAGAGCAGTTAGCATGCTGTGCATCAGGGATATAAGAGCAGTTAGCGTGCTGTGTATCTGGGATATGAGCGCAGTTTGCATGCTGTGTATCAGGGATATGAGAGCAGATAGTTTGCTTTGTATCTGTGATATGAGAGCAGTTATTATGCTTTGGATCAGGGCTATGAGAGCAGTTAGCATGCTGTGTATCAGTGATATGAGAGCAGTTATCATGCTATGTTGCCGGGAGAAAGAAAAGTTAGCATGCTGTGAATTAGGGATATAAGAGCAGTTAATATGCTGTGTAAAAGGGATATGTGAGCAGGTAGCATGCTGTGAATGAGGTATGTAAGAGCAGTTAGCATGCTGTGTATCAGCGTTATAAGAGCTGTTATCATCCTGTGCATTAGTGATAAGAGAACAGTATGCATGTTGTGTGTCAGGGGTATAATAGCAGTTAGCATGCTGTGTATCAGGGATATGAGAGTAGTTAGCATGTGTTGTATCAGGGATATGATTGCAGTTAGCATGCTGTGTATCAGGGAAATTAGAGCAGTTAGTATAGTGTGCTTCAGGGATATGACAGCTGTTAGCATTCTGTTTATCAGCGATATGAGAGCAGTTATCATGCTTTGTAAAAGGGATATGAGAGCAGTTAGCATGCTGTATATCAGGGATATAAGATCATTTGGCGTGCTGTGTATCAGGGATATGAGAGCAGTTAGTATGCTTTGTATCAGGGATATGCGAGCAGTTATTTTTCTTTGGATCAGGTATATGAGAGCAGTTAGCATGTTGTGTATGGGGGTTATGAGAGCAGTTAGCATGCTGTGTTACCGTGATATAAGATCATTTAGCATGCTGTTTATAAGGGATATCACAGCCATTAGTTTGCTGCGTAAAAGATTTATGAGCAGTTAGCATGTTGTGTATCAGGGATATGAGAGTAGCTAGCATGTGTTGTATCAGGGATATGATTGCAGGTAGCATGCTGTGTATCAGGGAAATTAGAGCAGTTACTATAGTGTGTTTCAGGGATATGAGAGCTGTTGGCCTGCTCTGTATCAGGGATATAAGAGCAGTTAGCATGCTGTTTATCAGTGATATGAGAGCAGTTAGCATGCTTTGTATCAGGGATATGCGAGCAGTTATTATTCTTTGGATCAGGTATATGAGAGCAGATAGCATGTTGTGTATCGGGGTTATGAGAGCAGTTAGCATGCTGTGTATCAGGGATATAAGAGCAGTTAGCATGCTTTGTATCTTGGTTATGAGAGCAATTAGTATGCTGTGTATCAGGGATATGAGAGCAGTTAGCATGCTGTGTATTGGTTAGATGAGAGCAGTTGGCGTGCTGCGTATCGGTGATATGAGAGCAGTTAGCATGCCGTGTATCAGCGATATAAGAGACGTTAGCATGCTGTGTATCAGGGATATGAGAGCAGTATGTATGCTGTGTAAAAGGGATATGAGAGCAGTTAGCATGCTTTGTAAATGGGATATGAGCGCAGTTAGCATGCTGTGTATCAGGGATATGTCAGCTGTTTGCATGCTGTGTATCAGGGATAAGCGTGCAGTTAGTATGCTGTGTATCAGTGATATGAGATCAGTTGGTATGCAGTGTAAAAGGGTTTTGAGAGCAGTTAGCAAGCTGTGTATCTGGTATTATAAGAGCAGTTAGCATGCTGTGTATCAGGGATATGAGAGCAGTTAGCATGCTGTGTAGCAGTGATATAAGATCATTTAGCATGCTGTGTATCGGGGATATGAGAGCAGTTAGCATGCTGTGTATCGGGGATATGAGAGCAGTTAGCATGCTGTATATCGGGAATATGAGAGCAGTTAGCATGCTTTACATCAGGGATAGAAGAGCAGTTAGCATGATGTGCATCAGGTATACAAGAGTAGTTAGCATGCTGTGTATCGTGGATTTTAGAGCAGTTAGCATGCTGTATATCGGGAATATGAGAGCAGTTCGCATGCTGTCTATGAGGGATATCAGAACAGTTAGTATGCTGTATAAAAAGGATATGAGAGCAGTTAGCATGCTGTGTATCAGGGATATTAGAGCATTTGGCGTGCTGTGTATCAGGGATATGAGAGCAGTTAGTATGCTTTGTATCAGCGATATGTGAGCAGTTATTCTTCATTGGATCAGGTATATGAGAGCAGTTAGCATGTTGCGTATGGGGGTTATGAGAGCAGTTAGCATGCTGTGTTACCGTGATATAAGGTCATTTAGCATGCTGTTTTTCAGCAATATCACAGCCATTAGTATGCTGCGTAAAAGATTTATGAGAGCATTTAGCATGTTGTGTATCAGGTATATAAGAGCAGTAAGCATGCTGTGTATCATGGACATGAGATCAGTTAGTATGCTGTATAAAATGGATATGAGAGCGGTAAGCATGCTGTGTATCAGGGATATGAGAGCAGTTAGCATGCTGTGTAGCAGTGATATAAGATCATTTAGCATGCTTTGTATCAGGGATATGAGAGCTGTTAGCATGCTGTGTATCGGGAATATGAGAGCAGTTAGCATGCTGTACATCAGGGATAGAAGAGCAGTTAGCATGTTGTGTGAAAGGGATATGAGAGCAGTTAGCATGTTGTGTATCGGGGATATGAGAGCAGTTAGCATGCTGTGTATCGGGGATATGAGAGCAGTTAGCATGCTGTGTATCGGGGATATGAGAGCAGTTAGCATGCTGTATATCGGGAATATGAGAGCAGTTAGCATGCTTTACATCAGGGATAGAAGAGCAGTTAGCATGATGTGCATCAGGTATACAAGAGCAGTTAGCATGCTGTGTATCGTGGATATAAGAGCAGTTAGCATGCTGTGTATCAGGGATGTAAGAGCAGTTAGCATGCTTTGTATCTTGGATATGAGAGCAGTTTGTATGCTGTGTATCAGGGATATGAGAGCAGTTAGCATGCTGTGTTACCGGGATATAAGATCATTTAGCATGCTGTTTATAAGGGATATCACAGCCATTAGTTTGCTGCGTAAAAGATTTATGAGCAGTTAGCATGCTGTGTATCAGGGATGTAAGAGCAGTTAGCATGCTTTGTTTCTTGGATATGAGAGCAGTTTGTATGCTGTGTATCAGGGATGTAAGAGCAGTTAGCATGCTTTGTATCTTGGATATGAGAGCAGTTTGTATGCTGTGTATCAGGGATATGAGAGCAGTTAGCATGCTGTGTTACCGGGATATAAGATCATTTAGCATGCTGTTTATAAGGGATATCACAGCCATTAGTTTGCTGCGTAAAAGATTTATGAGCAGTTAGCATGTTGTGTATCAGGTATATAAGAGCAGTAAGCATGCTGTGTGTCATGGACATGAGAGCAGTTAGCATGCTGTATAAAAGGGATATGGGAGCGGTAAGCATGCTGTGTATCAGGGATATGAGAGCAGTTAGCATGCTGTATATCAGGGATATAAGAGCAGTTAGCATGCTTTGTATCAGTGATATGAGAGCAGTTAGTATGCTTTATCAAAGGGATATGAGAGCAGACAGTATGCTGTTTAAAAGGAATATTAGAGCAGTTAGCATGCTTTGTATCAGGGATATGAGAACAGTTAGCATGCTGTGTATCGGGGATATGAGAGCAGTTAGCATGCTGTATATCGGGAATATGAGAGCAGTTAGCATGCTTTACATCAGGGATAGAAGAGCAGTTAGCATGATGTGCATCAGGTATACAAGAGCAGTTAGCATGCTGTGTATCGTGGATATACGAGCAGTTAGCATGCTGTATATCGGGAATATGAGAGCAGTTCGCATGCTGTCTATGAGGGATATCAGAACAGTTAGTATGCTGTATAAAAAGGATATGAGAGCAGTTAGCATGCTGTGTATCAGGGATATTAGAGCATTTGGCGTGCTGTGTATCAGGGATATGAGAGCAGTTAGTATGATTTGTATCAGCGATATGTGAGCAGTTATTCTTCATTGGATCAGGTATATGAGAGCAGTTAGCATGTTGCGTATGGGGGTTATGAGAGCAGTTAGCATGCTGTGTTACCGTGATATAAGGTCATTTAGCATGCTGTTTTTCAGCGATATCACAGCCATTAGTATGCTGCGTAAAAGATTTATGAGAGCATTTAGCATGTTGTGTATCAGGTATATAAGAGCAGTAAGCATGCTGTGTATCATGGCCATGAGATCAGTTAGTATGCTGTATAAAATGGATATGAGAGCGGTAAGCATGCTGTGTATCAGGGATATGAGAGCAGTTAGCATGCTGTCTATCAGGGATGTAAGAGCAGTTAACATGCTTTGTATCTTGGATATGAGAGCAGTTTGTATGCTGTGTATCAGGGATATGAGAGCAGTTAGCATGCTGTGTATTGTGTAGATGAGAGCAGTTGGCGTGCTGCGTATCGGGTGTATGAGATCAGTTAGCATGCCGTGTACCAGGGATATAAGAGAAGTTAGCATGCTGTGTATCAGGGATATAAGAGCAGTTAGCATGCTATGTATCAGGGATAAGAGAACAGTTAGCATGGTTTGTGTCAGGGACATGAGAGCAGTTAGCATGCTGTGTATCAGGGATATGAGAGCAGTTAGCATGCTGTATGTCAGGAATAGAACAGCAGTTAACATGTTGCGTGAAAGGGATATGAGAGCAGTTAGCATGCTGTGTATCAGGGATAAGAGAACAGTTAGCATGGTTTGTGTCAGGGATATGAGAGCATTTAGCATTTTGTGTTTCAGGGATATGAGAGCAGTTAGCATGCTGTATGTCAGGAATAGAACAGCAGTTAACGTGTTGCGTGAAAGGGATATGAGAGCAGTTAGCATGCTGTGTATCGTGTATATGAGAGCAGTTAGCATGCTGTGTATGGAGAATATGAGAGCAGTTAGCATGCTGTACATCAGGGATAGAAGAGCAGTTATCATGGTGTGTATCAGGTATACAAGAGCAGTTAGCATGCTGTGTATCGGGGATATAAGAGCAGTTATAATGCTGTGTATGGGGAATATGAGAGCAGTTAGCATGCTGTACATCAGTGTAGAAGAGCAGTTAGCATGTTGTGTGAAAGGGATATGTGAGCAGTTAACATGCCGGTATCGGGGATATGACAGCAGTTAGCATGCTGTGTATCAGGTATATACGAGCATTTAGCATGCTGTGTATCAGGGATATGACAGCAGTTAGTATGCTTTATCAAAGGGATATGAGAGCAGATAGTATGCTGTTTAAAAGGAATATGAGAGCAGTTAGCGTGCTGTGTATCAGTGATATGAGAGTAGTTAGTATGCTGTTTAAAAGGGATATGAGAGCAAATAGCACGCTCTGTATCAGGGATATGAGAACAGTTAGTATGTTGTGTATCAGGGATATGACTGCAGTTATTCTGCTTTGTATCAGGGATATGAGAGCAGTTAGCATGCTGTAGATCAGGGATACAAGAGCAGTGAGCATGCTGTGTATCTGGGATAAGAGAACAGTTAGCATGTTTTGTTTCAGGTATATGAGAGCAGTTAGCATGTTGTGTGAAAGGGATATGAGAGCAGTTAGAATGCTGTGTATCAGGGATATGAGAGTAGTTAGAATGCTTTGTATAAGGGATATGAGAGCTATTAGTATGCTGTGTATCAGGGAAATTAGAGCAGTTAGTATGGTGTGTTTCAGGGATATGAGAGCAGTTAGCATGCTGTGTAAAAAGGATATGAGAGCAGTTAGCATGCTGTGCATCAGGGATATAAGAGCAGTTAGCGTGCTGTGTATCTGGGATATGAGCGCAGTTTGCATGCTGTGTATCAGGGATATGAGAGCAGATAGTTTGCTTTGTATCTGTGATATGAGAGCAGTTATTATGCTTTGGATCAGGGCTATGAGAGCAGTTAGCATGCTGTGTATCAGTGATATGAGAGCAGTTATCATGCTATGTTGCCGGGAGAAAGAAAAGTTAGCATGCTGTGAATTAGGGATATAAGAGCAGTTAATATGCTGTGTAAAAGGGATATGTGAGCAGGTAGCATGCTGTGAATGAGGTATGTAAGAGCAGTTAGCATGCTGTGTATCAGCGTTATAAGAGCTGTTATCATCCTGTGCATTAGTGATAAGAGAACAGTATGCATGTTGTGTGTCAGGGGTATAATAGCAGTTAGCATGCTGTGTATCAGGGATATGAGAGTAGTTAGCATGTGTTGTATCAGGGATATGATTGCAGTTAGCATGCTGTGTATCAGGGAAATTAGAGCAGTTAGTATAGTGTGCTTCAGGGATATGACAGCTGTTAGCATTCTGTTTATCAGCGATATGAGAGCAGTTATCATGCTTTGTAAAAGGGATATGAGAGCAGTTAGCATGCTGTATATCAGGGATATAAGATCATTTGGCGTGCTGTGTATCAGGGATATGAGAGCAGTTAGTATGCTTTGTATCAGGGATATGCGAGCAGTTATTTTTCTTTGGATCAGGTATATGAGAGCAGTTAGCATGTTGTGTATGGGGGTTATGAGAGCAGTTAGCATGCTGTGTTACCGTGATATAAGATCATTTAGCATGCTGTTTATAAGGGATATCACAGCCATTAGTTTGCTGCGTAAAAGATTTATGAGCAGTTAGCATGTTGTGTATCAGGGATATGAGAGTAGCTAGCATGTGTTGTATCAGGGATATGATTGCAAGTAGCATGCTGTGTATCAGGGAAATTAGAGCAGTTACTATAGTGTGTTTCAGGGATATGAGAGCTGTTGGCCTGCTCTGTATCAGGGATATAAGAGCAGTTAGCATGCTGTTTATCAGTGATATGAGAGCAGTTAGCATGCTTTGTATCAGGGATATGCGAGCAGTTATTATTCTTTGGATCAGGTATATGAGAGCAGATAGCATGTTGTGTATCGGGGTTATGAGAGCAGTTAGCATGCTGTGTATCAGGGATATAAGAGCAGTTAGCATGCTTTGTATCTTGGTTATGAGAGCAATTAGTATGCTGTGTATCAGGGATATGAGAGCAGTTAGCATGCTGTGTATTGGTTAGATGAGAGCAGTTGGCGTGCTGCGTATCGGTGATATGAGAGCAGTTAGCATGCCGTGTATCAGCGATATAAGAGACGTTAGCATGCTGTGTATCAGGGATATGAGAGCAGTATGTATGCTGTGTAAAAGGGATATGAGAGCAGTTAGCATGCTTTGTAAATGGGATATGAGCGCAGTTAGCATGCTGTGTATCAGGGATATGTCAGCTGTTTGCATGCTGTGTATCAGGGATAAGCGTGCAGTTAGTATGCTGTGTATCAGTGATATGAGATCAGTTGGTATGCAGTGTAAAAGGGTTTTGAGAGCAGTTAGCAAGCTGTGTATCTGGTATTATAAGAGCAGTTAGCATGCTGTGTATCAGGGATATGAGAGCAGTTAGCATGCTGTGTAGCAGTGATATAAGATCATTTAGCATGCTGTGTATCGGGGATATGAGAGCAGTTAGCATGCTGTGTATCGGGGATATGAGAGCAGTTAGCATGCTGTATATCGGGAATATGAGAGCAGTTAGCATGCTTTACATCAGGGATAGAAGAGCAGTTAGCATGATGTGCATCAGGTATACAAGAGTAGTTAGCATGCTGTGTATCGTGGATTTTAGAGCAGTTAGCATGCTGTATATCGGGAATATGAGAGCAGTTCGCATGCTGTCTATGAGGGATATCAGAACAGTTAGTATGCTGTATAAAAAGGATATGAGAGCAGTTAGCATGCTGTGTATCAGGGATATTAGAGCATTTGGCGTGCTGTGTATCAGGGATATGAGAGCAGTTAGTATGCTTTGTATCAGCGATATGTGAGCAGTTATTCTTCATTGGATCAGGTATATGAGAGCAGTTAGCATGTTGCGTATGGGGGTTATGAGAGCAGTTAGCATGCTGTGTTACCGTGATATAAGGTCATTTAGCATGCTGTTTTTCAGCAATATCACAGCCATTAGTATGCTGCGTAAAAGATTTATGAGAGCATTTAGCATGTTGTGTATCAGGTATATAACAGCAGTAAGCATGCTGTGTATCATGGACATGAGATCAGTTAGCATGCTGTATAAAATGGATATGAGAGCGGTAAGCATGCTGTGTATCAGGGATATGAGAGCAGTTAGCATGCTGTGTAGCAGTGATATAAGATCATTTAGCATGCTTTGTATCAGGGATATGAGAGCTGTTAGCATGCTGTGTATTGGGAATATGAGAGCAGTTAGCATGCTGTACATCAGGGATAGAAGAGCAGTTAGCATGTTGTGTGAAAGGGATATGAGAGCAGTTAGCATGTTGTGTATCGGGGATATGAGAGCAGTTAGCATGCTGTGTATCGGGGATATGAGAGCAGTTAGCATGCTGTGTATCGGGGATATGAGAGCAGTTAGCATGCTGTATATCGGGAATATGAGAGCAGTTAGCATGCTTTACATCAGGGATAGAAGAGCAGTTAGCATGATGTGCATCAGGTATACAAGAGCAGTTAGCATGCTGTGTATCGTGGATATTAGAGCAGTTAGCATGCTGTGTATCAGGGATGTAAGAGCAGTTAGCATGCTTTGTATCTTGGATATGAGAGCAGTTTGTATGCTGTGTATCAGGGATATGAGAGCAGTTAGCATGCTGTGTTACCGGGATATAAGATCATTTAGCATGCTGTTTATAAAGAGATATCACAGCCATTAGTTTGCTGCGTAAAAGATTTATGAGCAGTTAGCATGCTGTGTATCAGGGATGTAAGAGCAGTTAGCATGCTTTGTATCTTGGATATGAGAGCAGTTTGTATGCTGTGTATCAGGGATGTAAGAGCAGTTAGCATGCTTTGTATCTTGGATATGAGAGCAGTTTGTATGCTGTGTATCAGGGATATGAGAGCAGTTAGCATGCTGTGTTACCGGGATATAAGATCATTTAGCATGCTGTTTATAAGGGATATCACAGCCATTAGTTTGCTGCGTAAAAGATTTATGAGCACTTAGCATGTTGTGTGTCAGGGGTATAATAGCAGTTAGCATGCTGTGTATCAGGGATATGAGAGTAGTTAGCATGTGTTGTATCAGGGATATGATTGCAGTTAGCATGCTGTGTATCAGGGAAATTAGAGCAGTTAGTATAGTGTGCTTCAGGGATATGACAGCTGTTAGCATTCTGTTTATCAGCGATATGAGAGCAGTTATCATGCTTTGTAAAAGGGATATGAGAGCAGTTAGCATGCTGTATATCAGGGATATAAGATCATTTGGCGTGCTGTGTATCAGGGATATGAGAGCAGTTAGTATGCTTTGTATCAGGGATATGCGAGCAGTTATTATTCTTTGGATCAGGTATACGAGAGCAGTTAGCATGTTGTGTATGGGGGTTATGAGAGCAGTTAGCATGCTGTGTTACCGTGATATAAGATCATTTAGCATGCTGTTTATAAGGGATATCACAGCCGTTAGTTTGCTGCGTAAAAGATTTATGAGCAGTTAGCATGTTGTGTATCAGGGATATGAGAGTAGCTAGCATGTGTTGTATCAGGGATATGATTGCAGGTAGCATGCTGTGTATCAGGGAAATTAGAGCAGTTACTATAGTGTGTTTCAGGGATATGAGAGCTGTTGGCCTGCTCTGTATCAGGGATATAAGAGCAGTTAGCATGCTGTTTATCAGTGATATGAGAGCAGTTAGCATGCTTTGTATCAGGGATATGCGAGCAGTTATTATTCTTTGGATCAGGTATATGAGAGCAGATAGCATGTTGTGTATCAGGGATATGAGAGCAGTTAGCATGCTGTGTTACCGGGATATAAGATCATTTAGCATGCTGTTTATAAGGGATTTCACAGCCATTAGTTTGCTGCGTAAAAGATTTATGAGCAGTTAGCATGCTGTGTATCAGGTATATAAGAGCAGTAAGCATGCTGTGTGTCATGGACATGAGAGCAGTTAGCATGCTGTATAAAAGGGATATGGGAGCGGTAAGCATGCTGTGTATCAGGGATATGAGAGCAGTTAGCATGCTGTATATCAGGGATATAAGAGCAGTTAGCATGCTTTGTATCAGTGATATGAGAGCAGTTAGTATGCTTTATCAAAGGGATATGAGAGCAGACAGTATGCTGTTTAAAAGGAATATGAGAGCAGTTAGC
The DNA here is from genome assembly GCA_026770705.1 of Isurus oxyrinchus. Taxonomy (NCBI): domain Eukaryota; kingdom Metazoa; phylum Chordata; class Chondrichthyes; order Lamniformes; family Lamnidae; genus Isurus; species Isurus oxyrinchus. The sequence goes on from JANJGN010000006.1 coordinate 115,000,589, forward strand.
ATGCTTTGTATCAGGGATATGAGAACAGTTAGCATGCTGTGTATCGGGGATATGAGAGCAGTTAGCATGCTGTATATCGGGAATATGAGAGCAGTTAGCATGCTTTACATCAGGGATAGAAGAGCAGTTAGCATGATGTGCATCAGGTATACAAGAGCAGTTAGCATGCTGTGTATCGTGGATATACGAGCAGTTAGCATGCTGTATATCGGGAATATGAGAGCAGTTCGCATGCTGTCTATGAGGGATATCAGAACAGTTAGTATGCTGTATAAAAAGGATATGAGAGCAGTTAGCATGCTGTGTATCAGGGATATTAGAGCATTTGGCGTGCTGTGTATCAGGGATATGAGAGCAGTTAGTATGATTTGTATCAGCGATATGTGAGCAGTTATTCTTCATTGGATCAGGTATATGAGAGCAGTTAGCATGTTGCGTATGGGGGTTATGAGAGCAGTTAGCATGCTGTGTTACCGTGATATAAGGTCATTTAGCATGCTGTTTTTCAGCGATATCACAGCCATTAGTATGCTGCGTAAAAGATTTATGAGAGCATTTAGCATGTTGTGTATCAGGTATATAAGAGCAGTAAGCATGCTGTGTATCATGGCCATGAGATCAGTTAGTATGCTGTATAAAATGGATATGAGAGCGGTAAGCATGCTGTGTATCAGGGATATGAGAGCAGTTAGCATGCTGTCTATCAGGGATGTAAGAGCAGTTAGCATGCTTTGTATCTTGGATATGAGAGCAGTTTGTATGCTGTGTATCAGGGATATGAGAGCACTTAGCATGCTGTGTATTGTGTAGATGAGAGCAGTTGGCATGCTACGTATCGGGTGTATGAGATCAGTTAGCATGCCGTGTACCAGGGATATAAGAGAAGTTAGCATGCTGTGTATCAGGGATATAAGAGCAGTTAGCATGCTGTGTATCAGTGATATAAGAGCAGTTAGCATGCTGTGTATCCAGGATAAGAGAACAGTTAGCATGGTTTGTGTCAGGGATATGAGAGCAGTTAGCATGTTGTGTTTCAGGGATATGAGAGCAGTTAGCATGCTGTATGTCAGGAATAGAACAGCAGTTAACATGTTGCGTGAAAGGGATATGAGAGCAGTTAGCATGCTGTGTATCGTGTATATGAGAGCAGTTAGCATGCTGTGTATGGAGAATATGAGAGCAGTTAGCATGCTGTACATCAGGGATAGAAGAGCAGTTATCATGGTGTGTATCAGGTATACAAGAGCAGTTAGCATGCTGTGTATCGGGGATATAAGAGCAGTTATAATGCTGTGTATGGGGAATATGAGAGCAGTTAGCATGCTGTACATCAGTGTAGAAGAGCAGTTAGCATGTTGTGTGAAAGGGATATGTGAGCAGTTAACATGCCGGTATCGGGGATATGACAGCAGTTAGCATGCTGTGTATCAGGTATATACGAGCATTTAGCATGCTGTGTATCAGGGATATGACAGCGGTTAGTATGCTTTATCAAAGGGATATGAGAGCAGATAGTATGCTGTTTAAAAGGAATATGAGAGCAGTTAGCGTGCTGTGTATCAGTGATATGAGAGTAGTTAGTATGCTGTTTAAAAGGGATATGAGAGCAAATAGCACGCTCTGTATCAGGGATATGAGAACAGTTAGTATGTTGTGTATCAGGGATATGACTGCAGTTATTCTGCTTTGTATCAGGGATATGAGAGCAGTTAGCATGCTGTAGATCAGGGATACAAGAGCAGTGAGCATGCTGTGTATCTGGGATAAGAGAACAGTTAGCATGTTTTGTTTCAGGTATATGAGAGCAGTTAGCATGTTGTGTGAAAGGGATATGAGAGCAGTTAGAATGCTGTGTATCAGGGATATGAGAGTAGTTAGAATGCTTTGTATAAGGGATATGAGAGCTATTAGTATGCTGTGTATCAGGGAAATTAGAGCAGTTAGTATGGTGTGTTTCAGGGATATGAGAGCAGTTAGCATGCTGTGTAAAAAGGATATGAGAGCAGTTAGCATGCTGTGCATCAGGGATATAAGAGCAGTTAGCGTGCTGTGTATCTGGGATATGAGCGCAGTTTGCATGCTGTGTATCAGGGATATGAGAGCAGATAGTTTGCTTTGTATCTGTGATATGAGAGCAGTTATTATGCTTTGGATCAGGGCTATGAGAGCAGTTAGCATGCTGTGTATCAGTGATATGAGAGCAGTTATCATGCTATGTTGCCGGGAGAAAGAAAAGTTAGCATGCTGTGAATTAGGGATATAAGAGCAGTTAATATGCTGTGTAAAAGGGATATGTGAGCAGGTAGCATGCTGTGAATGAGGTATGTAAGAGCAGTTAGCATGCTGTGTATCAGCGTTATAAGAGCTGTTATCATCCTGTGCATTAGTGATAAGAGAACAGTATGCATGTTGTGTGTCAGGGGTATAATAGCAGTTAGCATGCTGTGTATCAGGGATATGAGAGTAGTTAGCATGTGTTGTATCAGGGATATGATTGCAGTTAGCATGCTGTGTATCAGGGAAATTAGAGCAGTTAGTATAGTGTGCTTCAGGGATATGACAGCTGTTAGCATTCTGTTTATCAGCGATATGAGAGCAGTTATCATGCTTTGTAAAAGGGATATGAGAGCAGTTAGCATGCTGTATATCAGGGATATAAGATCATTTGGCGTGCTGTGTATCAGGGATATGAGAGCAGTTAGTATGCTTTGTATCAGGGATATGCGAGCAGTTATTATTCTTTGGATCAGGTATATGAGAGCAGTTAGCATGTTGTGTATGGGGGTTATGAGAGCAGTTAGCATGCTGTGTTACCGTGATATAAGATCATTTAGCATGCTGTTTATAAGGGATATCACAGCCGTTAGTTTGCTGCGTAAAAGATTTATGAGCAGTTAGCATGTTGTGTATCAGGGATATGAGAGTAGCTAGCATGTGTTGTATCAGGGATATGATTGCAGGTAGCATGCTGTGTATCAGGGAAATTAGAGCAGTTACTATAGTGTGTTTCAGGGATATGAGAGCTGTTGGCCTGCTCTGTATCAGGGATATAAGAGCAGTTAGCATGCTGTTTATCAGTGATATGAGAGCAGTTAGCATGCTTTGTATCAGGGATATGCGAGCAGTTATTATTCTTTGGATCAGGTATATGAGAGCAGATAGCATGTTGTGTATCAGGGATATGAGAGCAGTTAGCATGCTGTGTTACCGGGATATAAGATCATTTAGCATGCTGTTTATAAGGGATATCACAGCCATTAGTTTGCTGCGTAAAAGATTTATGAGCAGTTAGCATGCTGTGTATCAGGGATGTAAGAGCAGTTAGCATGCTTTGTATCTTGGATATGAGAGCAGTTTGTATGCTGTGTATCAGGGATATGAGAGCAGTTAGCATGCTGTGTTACCGGGATATAAGATCATTTAGCATGCTGTTTATAAGGGATATCACAGCCATTAGTTTGCTGCGTAAAAGATTTATGAGCACTTAGCATGTTGTGTATCAGGTATATAAGAGCAGTAAGCATGCTGTGTGTCATGGACATGAGAGCAGTTAGCATGCTGTATAAAAGGGATATGGGAGCGGTAAGCATGCTGTGTATCAGGGATATGAGAGCAGTTAGCATGCTGTATATCAGGGATATAAGAGCAGTTAGCATGCTTTGTATCAGTGATATGAGAGCAGTTAGTATGCTTTATCAAAGGGATATGAGAGCAGACAGTATGCTGTTTAAAAGGAATATGAGAGCAGTTAGCATGCTTTGTATCAGGGATATGAGAACAGTTAGCATGCTGTGTATCGGGGATATGAGAGCAGTTAGCATGCTGTATATCGGGAATATGAGAGCAGTGAGCATGCTTTACATCAGGGATAGAAGAGCAGTTAGCATGATGTGCATCAGGTATACAAGAGCAGTTAGCATGCTGTGTATCGTGGATATACGAGCAGTTAGCATGCTGTATATCGGGAATATGAGAGCAGTTCGCATGCTGTCTATGAGGGATATCAGAACAGTTAGTATGCTGTATAAAAAGGATATGAGAGCAGTTAGCATGCTGTGTATCAGGGATATTAGAGCATTTGGCGTGCTGTGTATCAGGGATATGAGAGCAGTTAGTATGCTTTGTATCAGCGATATGTGAGCAGTTATTCTTCATTGGATCAGGTATATGAGAGCAGCTAGCATGTTGCGTATGGGGGTTATGAGAGCAGTTAGCATGCTGTGTTACCGTGATATAAGGTCATTTAGCATGCTGTTTTTCAGCGATATCACAGCCATTAGTATGCTGCGTAAAAGATTTATGAGAGCATTTAGCATGTTGTGTATCAGGTATATAAGAGCAGTAAGCATGCTGTGTATCATGGCCATGAGATCAGTTAGTATGCTGTATAAAATGGATATGAGAGCGGTAAGCATGCTGTGTATCAGGGATATGAGAGCAGTTAGCATGCTGTCTATCAGGGATGTAAGAGCAGTTAGCATGCTTTGTATCTTGGATATGAGAGCAGTTTGTATGCTGTGTATCAGGGATATGAGAGCAGTTAGCATGCTGTGTAGCAGTGATATAAGATCATTTAGCATGCTTTGTATCAGGGATATGATAGCTGTTAGCATGCTGTGTATCGGGAATATGAGAGCAGTTAGCATGCTGTACATCAGGGATAGAAGAGCAGTTAGCATGTTGTGTGAAAGGGATATGAGAGCAGTTAGCATGTTGTGTATCGGGGATATGAGAGCAGTTAGCATGCTGTGTATCGGGGATATGAGAGCAGTTAGCATGCTGTGTATCGGGGATATGAGAGCAGTTAGCATGCTGTATATTGAGAATATGAGAGCAGTTAGCATGCTTTACATCAGGGATAGAAGAGCAGTTAGCATGATGTGCATCAGGTATACAAGAGCAGTTAGCATGCTGTGTATCGTGGATATAAGAGCAGTTAGCATGCTGTGTATCAGGGATGTAAGAGCAGTTAGCATGCTTTGTATCTTGGATATGAGAGCAGTTTGTATGCTGTGTATCAGGGATATGAGAGCAGTTAGCATGCTGTGTTACCGGGATATAAGATCATTTAGCATGCTGTTTATAAGGGATATCACAGCCATTAGTTTGCTGCGTAAAAGATTTATGAGCAGTTAGCATGCTGTGTATCAGGGATGTAAGAGCAGTTAGCATGCTTTGTATCTTGGATATGAGAGCAGTTTGTATGCTGTGTATCAGGGATATGAGAGCAGTTAGCATGCTGTCTATCAGGGATGTAAGAGCAGTTAGCATGCTTTGTATCTTGGATATGAGAGCAGTTTGTATGCTGTGTATCAGGGATATGAGAGCAGTTAGCATGCTGTGTATTGTGTAGATGAGAGCAGTTGGCGTGCTGCGTATCGGGTGTATGAGATCAGTTAGCATGCCGTGTACCAGGGATATAAGAGAAGTTAGCATGCTGTGTATCAGGGATATAAGAGCAGTATGTATGCTGTGTATCAGGGATAAGAGAACAGTTAGCATGGTTTGTGTCAGGGATATGAGAGCAGTTAGCATGTTGTGTTTCAGGGATATGAGAGCAGTTAGCATGCTGTATGTCAGGAATAGAACAGCAGTTAACATGTTGCGTGAAAGGGATATGAGAGCAGTTAGCATGCTGTGTATCGTGTATATGAGAGCAGTTAGCATGCTGTGTATGGAGAATATGAGAGCAGTTAGCATGCTGTACATCAGGGATAGAAGAGCAGTTATCATGGTGTGTATCAGGTATACAAGAGCAGTTAGCATGCTGTGTATCGGGGATATAAGAGCAGTTATAATGCTGTGTATGGGGAATATGAGAGCAGTTAGCATGCTGTACATCAGTGTAGAAGAGCAGTTAGCATGTTGTGTGAAAGGGATATGTGAGCAGTTAACATGCCGGTATCGGGGATATGACAGCAGTTAGCATGCTGTGTATCAGGTATATACGAGCATTTAGCATGCTGTGTATCAGGGATATGACAGCGGTTAGTATGCTTTATCAAAGGGATATGAGAGCAGATAGTATGCTGTTTAAAAGGAATATGAGAGCAGTTAGCGTGCTGTGTATCAGTGATATGAGAGTAGTTAGTATGCTGTTTAAAAGGGATATGAGAGCAAATAGCACGCTCTGTATCAGGGATATGAGAACAGTTAGTATGTTGTGTATCAGGGATATGACTGCAGTTATTCTGCTTTGTATCAGGGATATGAGAGCAGTTAGCATGCTGTAGATCAGGGATACAAGAGCAGTGAGCATGCTGTGTATCTGGGATAAGAGAACAGTTAGCATGTTTTGTTTCAGGTATATGAGAGCAGTTAGCATGTTGTGTGAAAGGGATATGAGAGCAGTTAGAATGCTGTGTATCAGGGATATGAGAGTAGTTAGAATGCTTTGTATAAGGGATATGAGAGCTATTAGTATGCTGTGTATCAGGGAAATTAGAGCAGTTAGTATGGTGTGTTTCAGGGATATGAGAGCAGTTAGCATGCTGTGTAAAAAGGATATGAGAGCAGTTAGCATGCTGTGCATCAGGGATATAAGAGCAGTTAGCGTGCTGTGTATCTGGGATATGAGCGCAGTTTGCATGCTGTGTATCAGGGATATGAGAGCAGATAGTTTGCTTTGTATCTGTGATATGAGAGCAGTTATTATGCTTTGGATCAGGGCTATGAGAGCAGTTAGCATGCTGTGTATCAGTGATATGAGAGCAGTTATCATGCTATGTTGCCGGGAGAAAGAAAAGTTAGCATGCTGTGAATTAGGGATATAAGAGCAGTTAATATGCTGTGTAAAAGGGATATGTGAGCAGGTAGCATGCTGTGAATGAGGTATGTAAGAGCAGTTAGCATGCTGTGTATCAGCGTTATAAGAGCTGTTATCATCCTGTGCATTAGTGATAAGAGAACAGTATGCATGTTGTGTGTCAGGGGTATAATAGCAGTTAGCATGCTGTGTATCAGGGATATGAGAGTAGTTAGCATGTGTTGTATCAGGGATATGATTGCAGTTAGCATGCTGTGTATCAGGGAAATTAGAGCAGTTAGTATAGTGTGCTTCAGGGATATGACAGCTGTTAGCATTCTGTTTATCAGCGATATGAGAGCAGTTATCATGCTTTGTAAAAGGGATATGAGAGCAGTTAGCATGCTGTATATCAGGGATATAAGATCATTTGGCGTGCTGTGTATCAGGGATATGAGAGCAGTTAGTATGCTTTGTATCAGGGATATGCGAGCAGTTATTATTCTTTGGATCAGGTATATGAGAGCAGTTAGCATGTTGTGTATGGGGGTTATGAGAGCAGTTAGCATGCTGTGTTACCGTGATATAAGATCATTTAGCATGCTGTTTATAAGGGATATCACAGCCGTTAGTTTGCTGCGTAAAAGATTTATGAGCAGTTAGCATGTTGTGTATCAGGGATATGAGAGTAGCTAGCATGTGTTGTATCAGGGATATGATTGCAGGTAGCATGCTGTGTATCAGGGAAATTAGAGCAGTTACTATAGTGTGTTTCAGGGATATGAGAGCTGTTGGCCTGCTCTGTATCAGGGATATAAGAGCAGTTAGCATGCTGTTTATCAGTGATATGAGAGCAGTTAGCATGCTTTGTATCAGGGATATGCGAGCAGTTATTATTCTTTGGATCAGGTATATGAGAGCAGATAGCATGTTGTGTATCGGGGTTATGAGAGCAGTTAGCATGCTGTGTATCAGGGATATAAGAGCAGTTAGCATGCTTTGTATCTTGGTTATGAGAGCAATTAGTATGCTGTGTATCAGGGATATGAGAGCAGTTAGCATGCTGTGTATTGGGTAGATGAGAGCAGTTGGCGTGCTGCGTATCGGTTATATGAGAGCAGTTAGCATGCCGTGTATCAGCGATATAAGAGACGTTAGCATGCTGTGTATCAGGGATATGAGAGCAGTATGTATGCTGTGTAAAAGGGATATGAGAGCAGTTAGCATGCTTTGTAAATGGGATATGAGCGCAGTTAGCATGCTGTGTATCAGGGATATGTCAGCTGTTTGCATGCTGTGTATCAGGGATAAGCGTGCAGTTAGTATGCTGTGTATCAGTGATATGAGATCAGTTGGTATGCAGTGTAAAAGGGTTTTGAGAGCAGTTAGCAAGCTGTGTATCTGGTATTATAAGAGCAGTTAGCATGCTGTGTATCAGGGATATGAGAGCAGTTAGCATGCTGTGTAGCAGTGATATAAGATCATTTAGCATGCTGTGTATCGGGGATATGAGAGCAGTTAGCATGCTGTGTATCGGGAATATGAGAGCAGTTAGCATGCTGTATATCGGGAATATGAGAGCAGTTAGCATGCTTTACATCAGGGATAGAAGAGCAGTTAGCATGATGTGCATCAGGTATACAAGAGTAGTTAGCATGCTGTGTATTGTGGATATAAGAGCAGTTAGCATGCTGTATATCGGGAATATGAGAGCAGTTCGCATTCTGTCTATGAGGGATATCAGAACAGTTAGTATGCTGTATAAACAGGATATGAGAGCAGTTAGCATGCTGTGTATCAGGGATATTAGAGCATTTGGCGTGCTGTGTATCAGGGATATGAGAGCAGTTAGTATGCTTTGTATCAGCGATATGTGAGCAGTTATTCTTCATTGGATCAGGTATATGAGAGCAGTTAGCATGTTGCGTATGGGGGTTATGAGAGCAGTTAGCATGCTGTGTTACCGTGATATAAGGTCATTTAGCATGCTGTTTTTCAGCAATATCACAGCCATTAGTATGCTGCGTAAAAGATTTATGAGAGCATTTAGCATGTTGTGTATCAGGTATATAAGAGCAGTAAGCATGCTGTGTATCATGGACATGAGATCAGTTAGTATGCTGTATAAAATGGATATGAGAGCGGTAAGCATGCTGTGTATCAGGGATATGAGAGCAGTTAGCATGCTGTGTAGCAGTGATATAAGATCATTTAGCATGCTTTGTATCAGGGATATGAGAGCTGTTAGCATGCTGTGTATCGGGAATATGAGAGCAGTTAGCATGCTGTACATCAGGGATAGAAGAGCAGTTAGCATGTTGTGTGAAAGGGATATGAGAGCAGTTAGCATGTTGTGTATCGGGGATATGAGAGCAGTTAGCATGCTGTGTATCGGGGATATGAGAGCAGTTAGCATGCTGTGTATCGGGGATATGAGAGCAGTTAGCATGCTGTATATCGGGAATATGAGAGCAGTTAGCATGCTTTACATCAGGGATAGAAGAGCAGTTAGCATGATGTGCATCAGGTATACAAGAGCAGTTAGCATGCTGTGTATCGTGGATATAAGAGCAGTTAGCATGCTGTGTATCAGGGATGTAAGAGCAGTTAGCATGCTTTGTATCTTGGATATGAGAGCAGTTTGTATGCTGTGTATCAGGGATATGAGAGCAGTTAGCATGCTGTGTTACCGGGATATAAGATCATTTAGCATGCTGTTTATAAGGGATATCACAGCCATTAGTTTGCTGCGTAAAAGATTTATGAGCAGTTAGCATGCTGTGTATCAGGGATGTAAGAGCAGTTAGCATGCTTTGTATCTTGGATATGAGAGCAGTTTGTATGCTGTGTATCAGGGATATGAGAGCAGTTAGCATGCTGTGTTACCGGGATATAAGATCATTTAGCATGCTGTTTATAAGGGATATCACAGCCATTAGTTTGCTGCGTAAAAGATTTATGAGCAGTTAGCATGTTGTGTATCAGGTATATAAGAGCAGTAAGCATGCTGTGTGTCATGGACATGAGAGCAGTTAGCATGCTGTATAAAAGGGATATGGGAGCGGTAAGCATGCTGTGTATCAGGGATATGAGAGCAGTTAGCATGCTGTATATCAGGGATATAAGAGCAGTTAGCATGCTTTGTATCAGTGATATGAGAGCAGTTAGTATGCTTTATCAAAGGGATATGAGAGCAGACAGTATGCTGTTTAAAAGGAATATGAGAGCAGTTAGCATGCTTTGTATCAGGGATATGAGAACAGTTAGCATGCTGTGTATCGGGGATATGAGAGCAGTTAGCATGCTGTATATCGGGAATATGAGAGCAGTTAGCATGCTTTACATCAGGGATAGAAGAGCAGTTAGCATGATGTGCATCAGGTATACAAGAGCAGTTAGCATGCTGTGTATCGTGGATATACGAGCAGTTAGCATGCTGTATATCGGGAATATGAGAGCAGTTCGCATGCTGTCTATGAGGGATATCAGAACAGTTAGTATGCTGTATAAAAAGGATATGAGAGCAGTTAGCATGCTGTGTATCAGGGATATTAGAGCATTTGGCGTGCTGTGTATCAGGGATATGAGAGCAGTTAGTATGATTTGTATCAGCGATATGTGAGCAGTTATTCTTCATTGGATCAGGTATATGAGAGCAGTTAGCATGTTGCGTATGGGGGTTATGAGAGCAGTTAGCATGCTGTGTTACCGTGATATAAGGTCATTTAGCATGCTGTTTTTCAGCGATATCACAGCCATTAGTATGCTGCGTAAAAGATTTATGAGAGCATTTAGCATGTTGTGTATCAGGTATATAAGATCAGTAAGCATGCTGTGTATCATGGCCATGAGATCAGTTAGTATGCTGTATAAAATGGATATGAGAGCGGTAAGCATGCTGTGTATCAGGGATATGAGAGCAGTTAGCATGCTGTCTATCAGGGATGTAAGAGCAGTTAGCATGCTTTGTATCTTGGATATGAGAGCAGTTTGTATGCTGTGTATCAGGGATATGAGAGCACTTAGCATGCTGTGTATTGTGTAGATGAGAGCAGTTGGCATGCTACGTATCGGGTGTATGAGATCAGTTAGCATGCCGTGTACCAGGGATATAAGAGAAGTTAGCATGCTGTGTATCAGGGATATAAGAGCAGTTAGCATGCTGTGTATCAGTGATATAAGAGCAGTTAGCATGCTGTGTATCCGGGATAAGAGAACAGTTAGCATGGTTTGTGTCAGGGATATGAGAGCAGTTAGCATGTTGTGTTTCAGGGATATGAGAGCAGTTAGCATGCTGTATGTCAGGAATAGAACAGCAGTTAACATGTTGCGTGAAAGGGATATGAGAGCAGTTAGCATGCTGTGTATCGTGTATATGAGAGCAGTTAGCATGCTGTGTATGGAGAATATGAGAGCAGTTAGCATGCTGTACATCAGGGATAGAAGAGCAGTTATCATGGTGTGTATCAGGTACACAAGAGCAGTTAGCATGCTGTGTATCGGGGATATAAGAGCAGTTATAATGCTGTGTATGGGGAATATGAGAGCAGTTAGCATGCTGTACATCAGTTTAGAAGAGCAGTTAGCATGTTGTGTGAAAGGGATATGTGAGCAGTTAACATGCCGGTATCGGGGATATGACAGCAGTTAGCATGCTGTGTATCAGGTATATACGAGCATTTAGCATGCTGTGTATCAGGGATATGACAGCGGTTAGTATGCTTTATCAAAGGGATATGAGAGCAGATAGTATGCTGTTTAAAAGGAATATGAGAGCAGTTAGCGTGCTGTGTATCAGTGATATGAGAGTAGTTAGTATGCTGTTTAAAAGGGATATGAGAGCAAATAGCACGCTCTGTATCAGGGATATGAGAACAGTTAGTATGTTGTGTATCAGGGATATGACTGCAGTTATTCTGCTTTGTATCAGGGATATGAGAGCAGTTAGCATGCTGTAGATCAGGGATACAAGAGCAGTGAGCATGCTGTGTATCTGGGATAAGAGAACAGTTAGCATGTTTTGTTTCAGGTATATGAGAGCAGTTAGCATGTTGTGTGAAAGGGATATGAGAGCAGTTAGAATGCTGTGTATCAGGGATATGAGAGTAGTTAGAATGCTTTGTATAAGGGATATGAGAGCTATTAGTATGCTGTGTATCAGGGAAATTAGAGCAGTTAGTATGGTGTGTTTCAGGGATATGAGAGCAGTTAGCATGCTGTGTAAAAAGGATATGAGAGCAGTTAGCATGCTGTGCATCAGGGATATAAGAGCAGTTAGCGTGCTGTGTATCTGGGATATGAGCGCAGTTTGCATGCTGTGTATCAGGGATATGAGAGCAGATAGTTTGCTTTGTATCTGTGATATGAGAGCAGTTATTATGCTTTGGATCAGGGCTATGAGAGCAGTTAGCATGCTGTGTATCAGTGATATGAGAGCATTTATCATGCTATGTTGCCGGGAGAAAGAAAAGTTAGCATGCTGTGAATTAGGGATATAAGAGCAGTTAATATGCTGTGTAAAAGGGATATGTGAGCAGGTAGCATGCTGTGAATGAGGTATGTAAGAGCAGTTAGCATGCTGTGTATCAGCGTTATAAGAGCTGTTATCATCCTGTGCATTAGTGATAAGAGAACAGTATGCATGTTGTGTGTCAGGGGTATAATAGCAGTTAGCATGCTGTGTATCAGGGATATGAGAGTAGTTAGCATGTGTTGTATCAGGGATATGATTGCAGTTAGCATGCTGTGTATCAGGGAAATTAGAGCAGTTAGTATAGTGTGCTTCAGGGATATGACAGCTGTTAGCATTCTGTTTATCAGCGATATGAGAGCAGTTATCATGCTTTGTAAAAGGGATATGAGAGCAGTTAGCATGCTGTATATCAGGGATATAAGATCATTTGGCGTGCTGTGTATCAGGGATATGAGAGCAGTTAGTATGCTTTGTATCAGGGATATGCGAGCAGTTATTATTCTTTGGATCAGGTATATGAGAGCAGTTAGCATGTTGTGTATGGGGGTTATGAGAGCAGTTAGCATGCTGTGTTACCGTGATATAAGATCATTTAGCATGCTGTTTATAAGGGATATCACAGCCGTTAGTTTGCTGCGTAAAAGATTTATGAGCAGTTAGCATGTTGTGTATCAGGGATATGAGAGTAGCTAGCATGTGTTGTATCAGGGATATGATTGCAGGTAGCATGCTGTGTATCAGGGAAATTAGAGCAGTTACTATAGTGTGTTTCAGGGATATGAGAGCTGTTGGCCTGCTCTGTATCAGGGATATAAGAGCAGTTAGCATGCTGTTTATCAGTGATATGAGAGCAGTTAGCATGCTTTGTATCAGGGATATGCGAGCAGTTATTATTCTTTGGATCAGGTATATGAGAGCAGATAGCATGTTGTGTATCAGGGATATGAGAGCAGTTAGCATGCTGTGTTACCGGGATATAAGATCATTTAGCATGCTGTTTATAAGGGATATCACAGCCATTAGTTTGCTGCGTAAAAGATTTATGAGCAGTTAGCATGCTGTGTATCAGGGATGTAAGAGCAGTTAGCATGCTTTGTATCTTGGATATGAGAGCAGTTTGTATGCTGTGTATCAGGGATATGAGAGCAGTTAGCATGCTGTGTTACCGGGATATAAGATCATTTAGCATGCTGTTTATAAGGGATATCACAGCCATTAGTTTGCTGCGTAAAAGATTTATGAGCAGTTAGCATGTTGTGTATCAGGTATATAAGAGCAGTAAGCATGCTGTGTGTCATGGACATGAGAGCAGTTAGCATGCTGTATAAAAGGGATATGGGAGCGGTAAGCATGCTGTGTATCAGGGATATGAGAGCAGTTAGCATGCTGTATATCAGGGATATAAGAGCAGTTAGCATGCTTTGTATCAGTGATATGAGAGCAGTTAGTATGCTTTATCAAAGGGATATGAGAGCAGACAGTATGCTGTTTAAAAGGAATATGAGAGCAGTTAGCATGCTTTGTATCAGGGATATGAGAACAGTTAGCATGCTGTGTATCGGGGATATGAGAGCAGTTAGCATGCTGTATATCGGGAATATGAGAGCAGTTAGCATGCTTTACATCAGGGATAGAAGAGCAGTTAGCATGATGTGCATCAGGTATACAAGAGCAGTTAGCATGCTGTGTATCGTGGATATACGAGCAGTTAGCATGCTGTATATCGGGAATATGAGAGCAGTTCGCATGCTGTCTATGAGGGATATCAGAACAGTTAGTATGCTGTATAAAAAGGATATGAGAGCAGTTAGCATGCTGTGTATCAGGGATATTAGAGCATTTGGCGTGCTGTGTATCAGGGATATGAGAGCAGTTAGTATGCTTTGTATCAGCGATATGTGAGCAGTTATTCTTCATTGGATCAGGTATATGAGAGCAGTTAGCATGTTGCATATGGGGGTTATGAGAGCAGTTAGCATGCTGTGTTACCGTGATATAAGGTCATTTAGCATGCTGTTTTTCAGCGATATCACAGCCATTAGTATGCTGCGTAAAAGATTTATGAGAGCATTTAGCATGTTGTGTATCAGGTATATAAGAGCAGTAAGCATGCTGTGTATCATGGCCATGAGATCAGTTAGTATGCTGTATAAAATGGATATGAGAGCGGTAAGCATGCTGTGTATCAGGGATATGAGAGCAGTTAGCATGCTGTCTATCAGGGATGTAAGAGCAGTTAGCATGCTTTGTATCTTGGATATGAGAGCAGTTTGTATGCTGTGTATCAGGGATATGAGAGCACTTAGCATGCTGTGTATTGTGTAGATGAGAGCAGTTGGCATGCTACGTATCGGGTGTATGAGATCAGTTAGCATGCCGTGTACCAGGGATATAAGAGAAGTTAGCATGCTGTGTATCAGGGATATAAGAGCAGTTAGCATGCTGTGTATCAGTGATATAAGAGCAGTTAGCATGCTGTGTATCCGGGATAAGAGAACAGTTAGCATGGTTTGTGTCAGGGATATGAGAGCAGTTAGCATGTTGTGTTTCAGGGATATGAGAGCAGTTAGCATGCTGTATGTCAGGAATAGAACAGCAGTTAACATGTTGCGTGAAAGGGATATGAGAGCAGTTAGCATGCTGTGTATCGTGTATATGAGAGCAGTTAGCATGCTGTGTATGGAGAATATGAGAGCAGTTAGCATGCTGTACATCAGGGATAGAAGAGCAGTTATCATGGTGTGTATCAGGTATACAAGAGCAGTTAGCATGCTGTGTATCGGGGATATAAGAGCAGTTATAATGCTGTGTATGGGGAATATGAGAGCAGTTAGCATGCTGTACATCAGTGTAGAAGAGCAGTTAGCATGTTGTGTGAAAGGGATATGTGAGCAGTTAACATGCCGGTATCGGGGATATGACAGCAGTTAGCATGCTGTGTATCAGGTATATACGAGCATTTAGCATGCTGTGTATCAGGGATATGACAGCGGTTAGTATGCTTTATCAAAGGGATATGAGAGCAGATAGTATGCTGTTTAAAAGGAATATGAGAGCAGTTAGCGTGCTGTGTATCAGTGATATGAGAGTAGTTAGTATGCTGTTTAAAAGGAATATGAGAGCAAATAGCACGCTCTGTATCAGGGATATGAGAACAGTTAGTATGTTGTGTATCAGGGATATGACTGCAGTTATTCTGCTTTGTATCAGGGATATGAGAGCAGTTAGCATGCTGTAGATCAGGGATACAAGAGCAGTGAGCATGCTGTGTATCTGGGATAAGAGAACAGTTAGCATGTTTTGTTTCAGGTATATGAGAGCAGTTAGCATGTTGTGTGAAAGGGATATGAGAGCAGTTAGAATGCTGTGTATCAGGGATATGAGAGTAGTTAGAATGCTTTGTATAAGGGATATGAGAGCTATTAGTATGCTGTGTATCAGGGAATTTAGAGCAGTTAGTATGGTGTGTTTCAGGGATATGAGAGCAGTTAGCATGCTGTGTAAAAAGGATATGAGAGCAGTTAGCATGCTGTGCATCAGGGATATAAGAGCAGTTAGCGTGCTGTGTATCTGGGATATGAGCGCAGTTTGCATGCTGTGTATCAGGGATATGAGAGCAGATAGTTTGCTTTGTATCTGTGATATGAGAGCAGTTATTATGCTTTGGATCAGGGCTATGAGAGCAGTTAGCATGCTGTGTTTCAGTGATATGAGAGCAGTTATCATGCTATGTTGCCGGGAGAAAGAAAAGTTAGCATGCTGTGAATTAGGGATATAAGAGCAGTTAATATGCTGTGTAAAAGGGATATGTGAGCAGGTAGCATGCTGTGAATGAGGTATGTAAGAGCAGTTAGCATGCTGTGTATCAGCGTTATAAGAGCTGTTATCATCCTGTGCATTAGTGATAAGAGAACAGTATGCATGTTGTGTGTCAGGGGTATAATAGCAGTTAGCATGCTGTGTATCAGGGATATGAGAGTAGTTAGCATGTGTTGTATCAGGGATATGATTGCAGTTAGCATGCTGTGTATCAGGGAAATTAGAGCAGTTAGTATAGTGTGCTTCAGGGATATGACAGCTGTTAGCATTCTGTTTATCAGCGATATGAGAGCAGTTATCATGCTTTGTAAAAGGGATATGAGAGCAGTTAGCATGCTGTATATCAGGGATATAAGATCATTTGGCGTGCTGTGTATCAGGGATATGAGAGCAGTTAGTATGCTTTGTATCAGGGATATGCGAGCAGTTATTATTCTTTGGATCAGGTATATGAGAGCAGTTAGCATGTTGTGTATGGGGGTTATGAGAGCAGTTAGCATGCTGTGTTACCGTGATATAAAATCATTTAGCATGCTGTTTATAAGGGATATCACAGCCATTAGTTTGCTGCGTAAAAGATTTATGAGCAGTTAGCATGTTGTGTATCAGGGATATGAGAGTAGCTAGCATGTGTTGTATCAGGGATATGATTGCAGGTAGCATGCTGTGTATCAGGGAAATTAGAGCAGTTACTATAGTGTGTTTCAGGGATATGAGAGCTGTTGGCCTGCTCTGTATCAGGGATATAAGAGCAGTTAGCATTCTGTTTATCAGTGATATGAGAGCAGTTAGCATGCTTTGTATCAGGGATATGCGAGCAGTTATTATTCTTTGGATCAGGTATATGAGAGCAGTTAGCATGCTCTATGTCAGGAATAGAACAGCAGTTAACATGTTGCGTGAAAGGGATATGAGATCAGTTAGCATGCTGTGTATCGTGTATATGAGAGCAGTTAGCATGCTGTGTATGGAGAATATGAGAGCAGTTAGCATGCTGTACATCAGGGATAGAAGAGCAGTTATCATGGTGTGTATCAGGTATACAAGAGCAGTTAGCATGCTGTGTATCGGGGATATAAGAGCAGTTATAATGCTGTGTATGGGGAATATGAGAGCAGTTAGCATGCTGTACATCAGTGTAGAAGAGCAGTTAGCATGTTGTGTGAAAGGGATATGTGAGCAGTTAACATGCCGGTATCGGGGATATGACAGCAGTTAGCATGCTGTGTATCAGGTATATACGAGCATTTAGCATGCTGTGTATCAGGGATATGACAGCGGTTAGTATGCTTTATCAAAGGGATATGAGAGCAGATAGTATGCTGTTTAAAAGGAATATGAGAGCAGTTAGCGTGCTGTGTATCAGTGATATGAGAGTAGTTAGTATGCTGTTTAAAAGGGATATGAGAGCAAATAGCACGCTCTGTATCAGGGATATGAGAACAGTTAGTATGTTGTGTATCAGGGATATGACTGCAGTTATTCTGCTTTGTATCAGGGATATGAGAGCAGTTATTTTTCTTTGGATCAGGTATATGAGAGCAGTTAGCATGTTGTGTATGGGGGTTATGAGAGCAGTTAGCATGCTGTGTTACCGTGATATAAGATCATTTAGCATGCTGTTTATAAGGGATATCACAGCCATTAGTTTGCTGCGTAAAAGATTTATGAGCAGTTAGCATGTTGTGTATCAGGGATATGAGAGTAGCTAGCATGTGTTGTATCAGGGATATGATTGCAGGTAGCATGCTGTGTATCAGGGAAATTAGAGCAGTTACTATAGTGTGTTTCAGGGATATGAGAGCTGTTGGCCTGCTCTGTATCAGGGATATAAGAGCAGTTAGCATGCTGTTTATCAGTGATATGAGAGCAGTTAGCATGCTTTGTATCAGGGATATGCGAGCAGTTATTATTCTTTGGATCAGGTATATGAGAGCAGATAGCATGTTGTGTATCGGGGTTATGAGAGCAGTTAGCATGCTGTGTATCAGGGATATAAGAGCAGTTAGCATGCTTTGTATCTTGGTTATGAGAGCAATTAGTATGCTGTGTATCAGGGATATGAAAGCAGTTAGCATGCTGTGTATTGGGTAGATGAGAGCAGTTGGCGTGCTGCGTATCGGTTATATGAGAGCAGTTAGCATGCCGTGTATCAGCGATATAAGAGACGTTAGCATGCTGTGTATCAGGGATATGAGAGCAGTATGTATGCTGTGTAAAAGGGATATGAGAGCAGTTAGCATGCTTTGTAAATGGGATATGAGCGCAGTTAGCATGCTGTGTATCAGGGATATGTCAGCTGTTTGCATGCTGTGTATCAGGGATAAGCGTGCAGTTAGTATGCTGTGTATCAGTGATATGAGATCAGTTGGTATGCAGTGTAAAAGGGTTTTGAGAGCAGTTAGCAAGCTGTGTATCTGGTATTATAAGAGCAGTTAGCATGCTGTGTATCAGGGATATGAGAGCAGTTAGCATGCTGTGTAGCAGTGATATAAGATCATTTAGCATGCTGTGTATCGGGGATATGAGAGCAGTTAGCATGCTGTGTATCGGGGATATGAGAGCAGTTAGCATGCTGTATATCGGGAATATGAGAGCAGTTAGCATGCTTTACATCAGGGATAGAAGAGCAGTTAGCATGATGTGCATCAGGTATACAAGAGTAGTTAGCATGCTGTGTATTGTGGATATAAGAGCAGTTAGCATGCTGTATATCGGGAATATGAGAGCAGTTCGCATGCTGTCTATGAGGGATATCAGAACAGTTAGTATGCTGTATAAAAAGGATATGAGAGCAGTTAGCATGCTGTGTATCAGGGATATTAGAGCATTTGGCGTGCTGTGTATCAGGGATATGAGAGCAGTTAGTATGCTTTGTATCAGCGATATGTGAGCAGTTATTCTTCATTGGATCAGGTATATGAGAGCAGTTAGCATGTTGCGTATGGGGGTTATGAGAGCAGTTAGCATGCTGTGTTACCGTGATATAAGGTCATTTAGCATGCTGTTTTTCAGCAATATCACAGTCATTAGTATGCTGCGTAAAAGATTTATGAGAGCATTTAGCATGTTGTGTATCAGGTATATAAGAGCAGTAAGCATGCTGTGTATCATGGACATGAGATCAGTTAGCATGCTGTATAAAATGGATATGAGAGCGGTAAGCATGCTGTGTATCAGGGATATGAGAGCAGTTAGCATGCTGTGTAGCAGTGATATAAGATCATTTAGCATGCTTTGTATCAGGGATATGAGAGCTGTTAGCATGCTGTGTATCGGGAATATGAGAGCAGTTAGCATGCTGTACATCAGGGATAGAAGAGCAGTTAGCATGTTGTGTGAAAGGGATATGAGAGCAGTTAGCATGTTGTGTATCGGGGATATGAGAGCAGTTAGCATGCTTTACATCAGGGATAGAAGAGCAGTTAGCATGATGTGCATCAGGTATACAAGAGCAGTTAGCATGCTGTGTATCGTGGATATAAGAGCAGTTAGCATGCTGTGTATCAGGGATGTAAGAGCAGTTAGCATGCTTTGTATCTTGGATATGAGAGCAGTTTGTATGCTGTGTATCAGGGATATGAGAGCAGTTAGCATGCTGTGTTACCGGGATATAAGATCATTTAGCATGCTGTTTATAAGGGATATCACAGCCATTAGTTTGCTGCGTAAAAGATTTATGAGCAGTTAGCATGCTGTGTATCAGGGATGTAAGAGCAGTTAGCATGCTTTGTATCTTGGATATGAGAGCAGTTTGTATGCTGTGTATCAGGGATATGAGAGCAGTTAGCATGCTGTGTTACCGGGATATAAGATCATTTAGCATGCTGTTTATAAGGGATATCACAGCCATTAGTTTGCTGCGTAAAAGATTTATGAGCAGTTAGCATGTTGTGTATCAGGTATATAAGAGCAGTAAGCATGCTGTGTGTCATGGACATGAGAGCAGTTAGCATGCTGTATAAAAGGGATATGGGAGCGGTAAGCATGCTGTGTATCAGGGATATGAGAGCAGTTAGCATGCTGTATATCAGGGATATAAGAGCAGTTAGCATGCTTTGTATCAGTGATATGAGAGCAGTTAGTATGCTTTATCAAAGGGATATGAGAGCAGACAGTATGCTGTTTAAAAGGAATATGAGAGCAGTTAGCATGCTTTGTATCAGGGATATGAGAACAGTTAGCATGCTGTGTATCGGGGATATGAGAGCAGTTAGCATGCTGTATATCGGGAATATGAGAGCAGTTAGCATGCTTTACATCAGGGATAGAAGAGCAGTTAGCATGATGTGCATCAGGTATACAAGAGCAGTTAGCATGCTGTGTATCGTGGATATACGAGCAGTTAGCATGCTGTATATCGGGAATATGAGAGCAGTTCGCATGCTGTCTATGAGGGATATCAGAACAGTTAGTATGCTGTATAAAAAGGATATGAGAGCAGTTAGCATGCTGTGTATCAGGGATATTAGAGCATTTGGCGTGCTGTGTATCAGGGATATGAGAGCAGTTAGTATGATTTGTATCAGCGATATGTGAGCAGTTATTCTTCATTGGATCAGGTATATGAGAGCAGTTAGCATGTTGCGTATGGGGGTTATGAGAGCAGTTAGCATGCTGTGTTACCGTGATATAAGGTCATTTAGCATGCTGTTTTTCAGCGATATCACAGCCATTAGTATGCTGCGTAAAAGATTTATGAGAGCATTTAGCATGTTGTGTATCAGGTATATAAGAGCAGTAAGCATGCTGTGTATCATGGCCATGAGATCAGTTAGTATGCTGTATAAAATGGATATGAGAGCGGTAAGCATGCTGTGTATCAGGGATATGAGAGCAGTTAGCATGCTGTCTATCAGGGATGTAAGAGCAGTTAGCATGCTTTGTATCTTGGATATGAGAGCAGTTTGTATGCTGTGTATCAGGGATATGAGAGCAGTTAGCATGCTGTGTATTGTGTAGATGAGAGCAGTTGGCGTGCTGCGTATCGGGTGTATGAGATCAGTTAGCATGCCGTGTACCAGGGATATAAGAGAAGTTAGCATGCTGTGTATCAGGGATATAAGAGCAGTATGTATGCTGTGTATCAGGGATAAGAGAACAGTTAGCATGGTTTGTGTCAGGGATATGAGAGCAGTTAGCATGTTGTGTTTCAGGGATATGAGAGCAGTTAGCATGCTGTATGTCAGGAATAGAACAGCAGTTAACATGTTGCGTGAAAGGGATATGAGAGCAGTTAGCATGCTGTGTATCGTGTATATGAGAGCAGTTAGCATGCTGTGTATGGAGAATATGAGAGCAGTTAGCATGCTGTACATCAGGGATAGAAGAGCAGTTATCATGGTGTGTATCAGGTATACAAGAGCAGTTAGCATGCTGTGTATCGGGGATATAAGAGCAGTTATAATGCTGTGTATGGGGAATATGAGAGCAGTTAGCATGCTGTACATCAGTGTAGAAGAGCAGTTAGCATGTTGTGTGAAAGGGATATGTGAGCAGTTAACATGCCGGTATCGGGGATATGACAGCAGTTAGCATGCTGTGTATCAGGTATATACGAGCATTTAGCATGCTGTGTATCAGGGATATGACAGCGGTTAGTATGCTTTATCAAAGGGATATGAGAGCAGATAGTATGCTGTTTAAAAGGAATATGAGAGCAGTTAGCGTGCTGTGTATCAGTGATATGAGAGTAGTTAGTATGCTGTTTAAAAGGGATATGAGAGCAAATAGCACGCTCTGTATCAGGGATATGAGAACAGTTAGTATGTTGTGTATCAGGGATATGACTGCAGTTATTCTGCTTTGTATCAGGGATATGAGAGCAGTTAGCATGCTGTAGATCAGGGATACAAGAGCAGTGAGCATGCTGTGTATCTGGGATAAGAGAACAGTTAGCATGTTTTGTTTCAGGTATATGAGAGCAGTTAGCATGTTGTGTGAAAGGGATATGAGAGCAGTTAGAATGCTGTGTATCAGGGATATGAGAGTAGTTAGAATGCTTTGTATAAGGGATATGAGAGCTATTAGTATGCTGTGTATCAGGGAAATTAGAGCAGTTAGTATGGTGTGTTTCAGGGATATGAGAGCAGTTAGCATGCTGTGTAAAAAGGATATGAGAGCAGTTAGCATGCTGTGCATCAGGGATATAAGAGCAGTTAGCGTGCTGTGTATCTGGGATATGAGCGCAGTTTGCATGCTGTGTATCAGGGATATGAGAGCAGATAGTTTGCTTTGTATCTGTGATATGAGAGCAGTTATTATGCTTTGGATCAGGGCTATGAGAGCAGTTAGCATGCTGTGTATCAGTGATATGAGAGCAGTTATCATGCTATGTTGCCGGGAGAAAGAAAAGTTAGCATGCTGTGAATTAGGGATATAAGAGCAGTTAATATGCTGTGTAAAAGGGATATGTGAGCAGGTAGCATGCTGTGAATGAGGTATGTAAGAGCAGTTAGCATGCTGTGTATCAGCGTTATAAGAGCTGTTATCATCCTGTGCATTAGTGATAAGAGAACAGTATGCATGTTGTGTGTCAGGGGTATAATAGCAGTTAGCATGCTGTGTATCAGGGATATGAGAGTAGTTAGCATGTGTTGTATCAGGGATATGATTGCAGTTAGCATGCTGTGTATCAGGGAAATTAGAGCAGTTATTATAGTGTGCTTCAGGGATATGACAGCTGTTAGCATTCTGTTTATCAGCGATATGAGAGCAGTTATCATGCTTTGTAAAAGGGATATGAGAGCAGTTAGCATGCTGTATATCAGGGATATAAGATCATTTGGCGTGCTGTGTATCAGGGATATGAGAGCAGTTAGTATGCTTTGTATCAGGGATATGCGAGCAGTTATTTTTCTTTGGATCAGGTATATGAGAGCAGTTAGCATGTTGTGTATGGGGGTTATGAGAGCAGTTAGCATGCTGTGTTACCGTGATATAAGATCATTTAGCATGCTGTTTATAAGGGATATCACAGCCATTAGTTTGCTGCGTAAAAGATTTATGAGCAGTTAGCATGTTGTGTATCAGGGATATGAGAGTAGCTAGCATGTGTTGTATCAGGGATATGATTGCAGGTAGCATGCTGTGTATCAGGGAAATTAGAGCAGTTACTATAGTGTGTTTCAGGGATATGAGAGCTGTTGGCCTGCTCTGTATCAGGGATATAAGAGCAGTTAGCATGCTGTTTATCAGTGATATGAGAGCAGTTAGCATGCTTTGTATCAGGGATATGCGAGCAGTTATTATTCTTTGGATCAGGTATATGAGAGCAGATAGCATGTTGTGTATCGGGGTTATGAGAGCAGTTAGCATGCTGTGTATCAGGGATATAAGAGCAGTTAGCATGCTTTGTATCTTGGTTATGAGAGCAATTAGTATGCTGTGTATCAGGGATATGAAAGCAGTTAGCATGCTGTGTATTGGGTAGATGAGAGCAGTTGGCGTGCTGCGTATCGGTTATATGAGAGCAGTTAGCATGCCGTGTATCAGCGATATAAGAGACGTTAGCATGCTGTGTATCAGGGATATGAGAGCAGTATGTATGCTGTGTAAAAGGGATATGAGAGCAGTTAGCATGCTTTGTAAATGGGATATGAGCGCAGTTAGCATGCTGTGTATCAGGGATATGTCAGCTGTTTGCATGCTGTGTATCAGGGATAAGCGTGCAGTTAGTATGCTGTGTATCAGTGATATGAGATCAGTTGGTATGCAGTGTAAAAGGGTTTTGAGAGCAGTTAGCAAGCTGTGTATCTGGTATTATAAGAGCAGTTAGCATGCTGTGTATCAGGGATATGAGAGCAGTTAGCATGCTGTGTAGCAGTGATATAAGATCATTTAGCATGCTGTGTATCGGGGATATGAGAGCAGTTAGCATGCTGTGTATCGGGGATATGAGAGCAGTTAGCATGCTGTATATCGGGAATATGAGAGCAGTTAGCATGCTTTACATCAGGGATAGAAGAGCAGTTAGCATGATGTGCATCAGGTATACAAGAGTAGTTAGCATGCTGTGTATTGTGGATATAAGAGCAGTTAGCATGCTGTATATCGGGAATATGAGAGCAGTTCGCATGCTGTCTATGAGGGATATCAGAACAGTTAGTATGCTGTATAAAAAGGATATGAGAGCAGTTAGCATGCTGTGTATCAGGGATATTAGAGCATTTGGCGTGCTGTGTATCAGGGATATGAGAGCAGTTAGTATGATTTGTATCAGCGATATGTGAGCAGTTATTCTTCATTGGATCAGGTATATGAGAGCAGTTAGCATGTTGCGTATGGGGGTTATGAGAGCAGTTAGCATGCTGTGTTACCGTGATATAAGGTCATTTAGCATGCTGTTTTTCAGCGATATCACAGCCATTAGTATGCTGCGTAAAAGATTTATGAGAGCATTTAGCATGTTGTGTATCAGGTATATAAGAGCAGTAAGCATGCTGTGTATCATGGCCATGAGATCAGTTAGTATGCTGTATAAAATGGATATGAGAGCGGTAAGCATGCTGTGTATCAGGGATATGAGAGCAGTTAGCATGCTGTCTATCAGGGATGTAAGAGCAGTTAGCATGCTTTGTATCTTGGATATGAGAGCAGTTTGTATGCTGTGTATCAGGGATATGAGAGCAGTTAGCATGCTGTGTATTGTGTAGATGAGAGCAGTTGGCGTGCTGCGTATCGGGTGTATGAGATCAGTTAGCATGCCGTGTACCAGGGATATAAGAGAAGTTAGCATGCTGTGTATCAGGGATATAAGAGCAGTATGTATGCTGTGTATCAGGGATAAGAGAACAGTTAGCATGGTTTGTGTCAGGGATATGAGAGCAGTTAGCATGTTGTGTTTCAGGGATATGAGAGCAGTTAGCATGCTGTATGTCAGGAATAGAACAGCAGTTAACATGTTGCGTGAAAGGGATATGAGAGCAGTTAGCATGCTGTGTATCGTGTATATGAGAGCAGTTAGCATGCTGTGTATGGAGAATATGAGAGCAGTTAGCATGCTGTACATCAGGGATAGAAGAGCAGTTATCATGGTGTGTATCAGGTATACAAGAGCAGTTAGCATGCTGTGTATCGGGGATATAAGAGCAGTTATAATGCTGTGTATGGGGAATATGAGAGCAGTTAGCATGCTGTACATCAGTGTAGAAGAGCAGTTAGCATGTTGTGTGAAAGGGATATGTGAGCAGTTAACATGCCGGTATCGGGGATATGACAGCAGTTAGCATGCTGTGTATCAGGTATATACGAGCATTTAGCATGCTGTGTATCAGGGATATGACAGCGGTTAGTATGCTTTATCAAAGGGATATGAGAGCAGATAGTATGCTGTTTAAAAGGAATATGAGAGCAGTTAGCGTGCTGTGTATCAGTGATATGAGAGTAGTTAGTATGCTGTTTAAAAGGGATATGAGAGCAAATAGCACGCTCTGTATCAGGGATATGAGAACAGTTAGTATGTTGTGTATCAGGGATATGACTGCAGTTATTCTGCTTTGTATCAGGGATATGAGAGCAGTTAGCATGCTGTAGATCAGGGATACAAGAGCAGTGAGCATGCTGTGTATCTGGGATAAGAGAACAGTTAGCATGTTTTGTTTCAGGTATATGAGAGCAGTTAGCATGTTGTGTGAAAGGGATATGAGAGCAGTTAGAATGCTGTGTATCAGGGATATGAGAGTAGTTAGAATGCTTTGTATAAGGGATATGAGAGCTATTAGTATGCTGTGTATCAGGGAAATTAGAGCAGTTAGTATGGTGTGTTTCAGGGATATGAGAGCAGTTAGCATGCTGTGTAAAAAGGATATGAGAGCAGTTAGCATGCTGTGCATCAGGGATATAAGAGCAGTTAGCGTGCTGTGTATCTGGGATATGAGCGCAGTTTGCATGCTGTGTATCAGGGATATGAGAGCAGATAGTTTGCTTTGTATCTGTGATATGAGAGCAGTTATTATGCTTTGGATCAGGGCTATGAGAGCAGTTAGCATGCTGTGTATCAGTGATATGAGAGCAGTTATCATGCTATGTTGCCGGGAGAAAGAAAAGTTAGCATGCTGTGAATTAGGGATATAAGAGCAGTTAATATGCTGTGTAAAAGGGATATGTGAGCAGGTAGCATGCTGTGAATGAGGTATGTAAGAGCAGTTAGCATGCTGTGTATCAGCGTTATAAGAGCTGTTATCATCCTGTGCATTAGTGATAAGAGAACAGTATGCATGTTGTGTGTCAGGGGTATAATAGCAGTTAGCATGCTGTGTATCAGGGATATGAGAGTAGTTAGCATGTGTTGTATCAGGGATATGATTGCAGTTAGCATGCTGTGTATCAGGGAAATTAGAGCAGTTATTATAGTGTGCTTCAGGGATATGACAGCTGTTAGCATTCTGTTTATCAGCGATATGAGAGCAGTTATCATGCTTTGTAAAAGGGATATGAGAGCAGTTAGCATGCTGTATATCAGGGATATAAGATCATTTGGCGTGCTGTGTATCAGGGATATGAGAGCAGTTAGTATGCTTTGTATCAGGGATATGCGAGCAGTTATTTTTCTTTGGATCAGGTATATGAGAGCAGTTAGCATGTTGTGTATGGGGGTTATGAGAGCAGTTAGCATGCTGTGTTACCGTGATATAAGATCATTTAGCATGCTGTTTATAAGGGATATCACAGCCATTAGTTTGCTGCGTAAAAGATTTATGAGCAGTTAGCATGTTGTGTATCAGGGATATGAGAGTAGCTAGCATGTGTTGTATCAGGGATATGATTGCAGGTAGCATGCTGTGTATCAGGGAAATTAGAGCAGTTACTATAGTGTGTTTCAGGGATATGAGAGCTGTTGGCCTGCTCTGTATCAGGGATATAAGAGCAGTTAGCATGCTGTTTATCAGTGATATGAGAGCAGTTAGCATGCTTTGTATCAGGGATATGCGAGCAGTTATTATTCTTTGGATCAGGTATATGAGAGCAGATAGCATGTTGTGTATCGGGGTTATGAGAGCAGTTAGCATGCTGTGTATCAGGGATATAAGAGCAGTTAGCATGCTTTGTATCTTGGTTATGAGAGCAATTAGTATGCTGTGTATCAGGGATATGAAAGCAGTTAGCATGCTGTGTATTGGGTAGATGAGAGCAGTTGGCGTGCTGCGTATCGGTTATATGAGAGCAGTTAGCATGCCGTGTATCAGCGATATAAGAGACGTTAGCATGCTGTGTATCAGGGATATGAGAGCAGTATGTATGCTGTGTAAAAGGGATATGAGAGCAGTTAGCATGCTTTGTAAATGGGATATGAGCGCAGTTAGCATGCTGTGTATCAGGGATATGTCAGCTGTTTGCATGCTGTGTATCAGGGATAAGCGTGCAGTTAGTATGCTGTGTATCAGTGATATGAGATCAGTTGGTATGCAGTGTAAAAGGGTTTTGAGAGCAGTTAGCAAGCTGTGTATCTGGTATTATAAGAGCAGTTAGCATGCTGTGTATCAGGGATATGAGAGCAGTTAGCATGCTGTGTAGCAGTGATATAAGATCATTTAGCATGCTGTGTATCGGGGATATGAGAGCAGTTAGCATGCTGTGTATCGGGGATATGAGAGCAGTTAGCATGCTGTATATCGGGAATATGAGAGCAGTTAGCATGCTTTACATCAGGGATAGAAGAGCAGTTAGCATGATGTGCATCAGGTATACAAGAGTAGTTAGCATGCTGTGTATTGTGGATATAAGAGCAGTTAGCATGCTGTATATCGGGAATATGAGAGCAGTTCGCATGCTGTCTATGAGGGATATCAGAACAGTTAGTATGCTGTATAAAAAGGATATGAGAGCAGTTAGCATGCTGTGTATCAGGGATATTAGAGCATTTGGCGTGCTGTGTATCAGGGATATGAGAGCAGTTAGTATGCTTTGTATCAGCGATATGTGAGCAGTTATTCTTCATTGGATCAGGTATATGAGAGCAGTTAGCATGTTGCGTATGGGGGTTATGAGAGCAGTTAGCATGCTGTATTACCGTGATATAAGGTCATTTAGCATGCTGTTTTTCAGCAATATCACAGCCATTAGTATGCTGCGTAAAAGATTTATGAGAGCATTTAGCATGTTGTGTATCAGGTATATAAGAGCAGTAAGCATGCTGTGTATCATGGACATGAGATCAGTTAGCATGCTGTATAAAATGGATATGAGAGCGGTAAGCATGCTGTGTATCAGGGATATGAGAGCAGTTAGCATGCTGTGTAGCAGTGATATAAGATCATTTAGCATGCTTTGTATCAGGGATATGAGAGCTGTTAGCATGCTGTGTATCGGGAATATGAGAGCAGTTAGCATGCTGTACATCAGGGATAGAAGAGCAGTTAGCATGTTGTGTGAAAGGGATATGAGAGCAGTTAGCATGTTGTGTATCGGGGATATGAGAGCAGTTAGCATGCTTTACATCAGGGATAGAAGAGCAGTTAGCATGATGTGCATCAGGTATACAAGAGCAGTTAGCATGCTGTGTATCGTGGATATAAGAGCAGTTAGCATGCTGTGTATCAGGGATGTAAGAGCAGTTAGCATGCTTTGTATCTTGGATATGAGAGCAGTTTGTATGCTGTGTATCAGGGATATGAGAGCAGTTAGCATGCTGTGTTACCGGGATATAAGATCATTTAGCATGCTGTTTATAAGGGATATCACAGCCATTAGTTTGCTGCGTAAAAGATTTATGAGCAGTTAGCATGCTGTGTATCAGGGATGTAAGAGCAGTTAGCATGCTTTGTATCTTGGATATGAGAGCAGTTTGTATGCTGTGTATCAGGGATATGAGAGCAGTTAGCATGCTGTGTTACCGGGATATAAGATCATTTAGCATGCTGTTTATAAGGGATATCACAGCCATTAGTTTGCTGCGTAAAAGATTTATGAGCAGTTAGCATGTTGTGTATCAGGTATATAAGAGCAGTAAGCATGCTGTGTGTCATGGACATGAGAGCAGTTAGCATGCTGTATAAAAGGGATATGGGAGCGGTAAGCATGCTGTGTATCAGGGATATGAGAGCAGTTAGCATGCTGTATATCAGGGATATAAGAGCAGTTAGCATGCTTTGTATCAGTGATATGAGAGCAGTTAGTATGCTTTATCAAAGGGATATGAGAGCAGACAGTATGCTGTTTAAAAGGAATATGAGAGCAGTTAGCATGCTTTGTATCAGGGATATGAGAACAGTTAGCATGCTGTGTATCGGGGATATGAGAGCAGTTAGCATGCTGTATATCGGGAATATGAGAGCAGTTAGCATGCTTTACATCAGGGATAGAAGAGCAGTTAGCATGATGTGCATCAGGTATACAAGAGCAGTTAGCATGCTGTGTATCGTGGATATACGAGCAGTTAGCATGCTGTATATCGGGAATATGAGAGCAGTTCGCATGCTGTCTATGAGGGATATCAGAACAGTTAGTATGCTGTATAAAAAGGATATGAGAGCAGTTAGCATGCTGTGTATCAGGGATATTAGAGCATTTGGCGTGCTGTGTATCAGGGATATGAGAGCAGTTAGTATGATTTGTATCAGCGATATGTGAGCAGTTATTCTTCATTGGATCAGGTATATGAGAGCAGTTAGCATGTTGCGTATGGGGGTTATGAGAGCAGTTAGCATGCTGTGTTACCGTGATATAAGGTCATTTAGCATGCTGTTTTTCAGCGATATCACAGCCATTAGTATGCTGCGTAAAAGATTTATGAGAGCATTTAGCATGTTGTGTATCAGGTATATAAGAGCAGTAAGCATGCTGTGTATCATGGCCATGAGATCAGTTAATATGCTGTATAAAATGGATATGAGAGCGGTAAGCATGCTGTGTATCAGGGATATGAGAGCAGTTAGCATGCTGTCTATCAGGGATGTAAGAGCAGTTAGCATGCTTTGTATCTTGGATATGAGAGCAGTTTGTATGCTGTGTATCAGGGATATGAGAGCAGTTAGCATGCTGTGTATTGTGTAGATGAGAGCAGTTGGCGTGCTGCGTATCGGGTGTATGAGATCAGTTAGCATGCCGTGTACCAGGGATATAAGAGAAGTTAGCATGCTGTGTATCAGGGATATAAGAGCAGTATGTATGCTGTGTATCAGGGATAAGAGAACAGTTAGCATGGTTTGTGTCAGGGATATGAGAGCAGTTAGCATGTTGTGTTTCAGGGATATGAGAGCAGTTAGCATGCTGTATGTCAGGAATAGAACAGCAGTTAACATGTTGCGTGAAAGGGATATGAGAGCAGTTAGCATGCTGTGTATCGTGTATATGAGAGCAGTTAGCATGCTGTGTATGGAGAATATGAGAGCAGTTAGCATGCTGTACATCAGGGATAGAAGAGCGGTTATCATGGTGTGTATCAGGTATACAAGAGCAGTTAGCATGCTGTGTATCGGGGATATAAGAGCAGTTATAATGCTGTGTATGGGGAATATGAGAGCAGTTAGCATGCTGTACATCAGTGTAGAAGAGCAGTTAGCATGTTGTGTGAAAGGGATATGTGAGCAGTTAACATGCCGGTATCGGGGATATGACAGCAGTTAGCATGCTGTGTATCAGGTATATACGAGCATTTAGCATGCTGTGTATCAGGGATATGACAGCGGTTAGTATGCTTTATCAAAGGGATATGAGAGCAGATAGTATGCTGTTTAAAAGGAATATGAGAGCAGTTAGCATGCTGTGTATCAGTGATATGAGAGTAGTTAGTATGCTGTTTAAAAGGGATATGAGAGCAAATAGCACGCTCTGTATCAGGGATATGAGAACAGTTAGTATGTTGTGTATCAGGGATATGACTGCAGTTATTCTGCTTTGTATCAGGGATATGAGAGCAGTTAGCATGCTGTAGATCAGGGATACAAGAGCAGTGAGCATGCTGTGTATCTGGGATAAGAGAACAGTTAGCATGTTTTGTTTCAGGTATATGAGAGCAGTTAGCATGTTGTGTGAAAGGGATATGAGAGCAGTTAGAATGCTGTGTATCAGGGATATGAGAGTAGTTAGAATGCTTTGTATAAGGGATATGAGAGCTATTAGTATGCTGTGTATCAGGGAAATTAGAGCAGTTAGTATGGTGTGTTTCAGGGATATGAGAGCAGTTAGCATGCTGTGTAAAAAGGATATGAGAGCAGTTAGCATGCTGTGCATCAGGGATATAAGAGCAGTTAGCGTGCTGTGTATCTGGGATATGAGCGCAGTTTGCATGCTGTGTATCAGGGATATGAGAGCAGATAGTTTGCTTTGTATCTGTGATATGAGAGCAGTTATTATGCTTTGGATCAGGGCTATGAGAGCAGTTAGCATGCTGTGTATCAGTGATATGAGAGCAGTTATCATGCTATGTTGCCGGGAGAAAGAAAAGTTAGCATGCTGTGAATTAGGGATATAAGAGCAGTTAATATGCTGTGTAAAAGGGATATGTGAGCAGGTAGCATGCTGTGAATGAGGTATGTAAGAGCAGTTAGCATGCTGTGTATCAGCGTTATAAGAGCTGTTATCATCCTGTGCATTAGTGATAAGAGAACAGTATGCATGTTGTGTGTCAGGGGTATAATAGCAGTTAGCATGCTGTGTATCAGGGATATGAGAGTAGTTAGCATGTGTTGTATCAGGGATATGATTGCAGTTAGCATGCTGTGTATCAGGGAAATTAGAGCAGTTATTATAGTGTGCTTCAGGGATATGACAGCTGTTAGCATTCTGTTTATCAGCGATATGAGAGCAGTTATCATGCTTTGTAAAAGGGATATGAGAGCAGTTAGCATGCTGTATATCAGGGATATAAGATCATTTGGCGTGCTGTGTATCAGGGATATGAGAGCAGTTAGTATGCTTTGTATCAGGGATATGCGAGCAGTTATTTTTCTTTGGATCAGGTATATGAGAGCAGTTAGCATGTTGTGTATGGGGGTTATGAGAGCAGTTAGCATGCTGTGTTACCGTGATATAAGATCATTTAGCATGCTGTTTATAAGGGATATCACAGCCATTAGTTTGCTGCGTAAAAGATTTATGAGCAGTTAGCATGTTGTGTATCAGGGATATGAGAGTAGCTAGCATGTGTTGTATCAGGGATATGATTGCAGGTAGCATGCTGTGTATCAGGGAAATTAGAGCAGTTACTATAGTGTGTTTCAGGGATATGAGAGCTGTTGGCCTGCTCTGTATCAGGGATATAAGAGCAGTTAGCATGCTGTTTATCAGTGATATGAGAGCAGTTAGCATGCTTTGTATCAGGGATATGCGAGCAGTTATTATTCTTTGGATCAGGTATATGAGAGCAGATAGCATGTTGTGTATCGGGGTTATGAGAGCAGTTAGCATGCTGTGTATCAGGGATATAAGAGCAGTTAGCATGCTTTGTATCTTGGTTATGAGAGCAATTAGTATGCTGTGTATCAGGGATATGAAAGCAGTTAGCATGCTGTGTATTGGGTAGATGAGAGCAGTTGGCGTGCTGCGTATCGGTTATATGAGAGCAGTTAGCATGCCGTGTATCAGCGATATAAGAGACGTTAGCATGCTGTGTATCAGGGATATGAGAGCAGTATGTATGCTGTGTAAAAGGGATATGAGAGCAGTTAGCATGCTTTGTAAATGGGATATGAGCGCAGTTAGCATGCTGTGTATCAGGGATATGTCAGCTGTTTGCATGCTGTGTATCAGGGATAAGCGTGCAGTTAGTATGCTGTGTATCAGTGATATGAGATCAGTTGGTATGCAGTGTAAAAGGGTTTTGAGAGCAGTTAGCAAGCTGTGTATCTGGTATTATAAGAGCAGTTAGCATGCTGTGTATCAGGGATATGAGAGCAGTTAGCATGCTGTGTAGCAGTGATATAAGATCATTTAGCATGCTGTGTATCGGGGATATGAGAGCAGTTAGCATGCTGTGTATCGGGGATATGAGAGCAGTTAGCATGCTGTATATCGGGAATATGAGAGCAGTTAGCATGCTTTACATCAGGGATAGAAGAGCAGTTAGCATGATGTGCATCAGGTATACAAGAGTAGTTAGCATGCTGTGTATTGTGGATATAAGAGCAGTTAGCATGCTGTATATCGGGAATATGAGAGCAGTTCGCATGCTGTCTATGAGGGATATCAGAACAGTTAGTATGCTGTATAAAAAGGATATGAGAGCAGTTAGCATGCTGTGTATCAGGGATATTAGAGCATTTGGCGTGCTGTGTATCAGGGATATGAGAGCAGTTAGTATGCTTTGTATCAGCGATATGTGAGCAGTTATTCTTCATTGGATCAGGTATATGAGAGCAGTTAGCATGTTGCGTATGGGGGTTATGAGAGCAGTTAGCATGCTGTGTTACCGTGATATAAGGTCATTTAGCATGCTGTTTTTCAGCAATATCACAGCCATTAGTATGCTGCGTAAAAGATTTATGAGAGCATTTAGCATGTTGTGTATCAGGTATATAAGAGCAGTAAGCATGC
Organism: Isurus oxyrinchus; assembly: GCA_026770705.1. NCBI lineage: Eukaryota > Metazoa > Chordata > Chondrichthyes > Lamniformes > Lamnidae > Isurus > Isurus oxyrinchus. Next base: position 115,034,098 of record JANJGN010000006.1, read on the forward strand.
TGTGTATCATGGACATGAGATCAGTTAGCATGCTGTATAAAATGGATATGAGAGCGGTAAGCATGCTGTGTATCAGGGATATGAGAGCAGTTAGCATGCTGTGTAGCAGTGATATAAGATCATTTAGCATGCTTTGTATCAGGGATATGAGAGCTGTTAGCATGCTGTGTATCGGGAATATGAGAGCAGTTAGCATGCTGTACATCAGGGATAGAAGAGCAGTTAGCATGTTGTGTGAAAGGGATATGAGAGCAGTTAGCATGTTGTGTATCGGGGATATGAGAGCAGTTAGCATGCTGTGTATCGGGGATATGAGAGCAGTTAGCATGCTGTGTATCGGGGATATGAGAGCAGTTAGCATGCTGTATATCGGGAATATGAGAGCAGTTAGCATGCTTTACATCAGGGATAGAAGAGCAGTTAGCATGATGTGCATCAGGTATACAAGAGCAGTTAGCATGCTGTGTATCGTGGATATAAGAGCAGTTAGCATGCTGTGTATCAGGGATGTAAGAGCAGTTAGCATGCTTTGTATCTTGGATATGAGAGCAGTTTGTATGCTGTGTATCAGGGATATGAGAGCAGTTAGCATGCTGTGTTACCGGGATATAAGATCATTTAGCATGCTGTTTATAAGGGATATCACAGCCATTAGTTTGCTGCGTAAAAGATTTATGAGCAGTTAGCATGCTGTGTATCAGGGATGTAAGAGCAGTTAGCATGCTTTGTATCTTGGATATGAGAGCAGTTTGTATGCTGTGTATCAGGGATATGAGAGCAGTTAGCATGCTGTGTTACCGGGATATAAGATCATTTAGCATGCTGTTTATAAGGGATATCACAGCCATTAGTTTGCTGCGTAAAAGATTTATGAGCAGTTAGCATGTTGTGTATCAGGTATATAAGAGCAGTAAGCATGCTGTGTGTCATGGACATGAGAGCAGTTAGCATGCTGTATAAAAGGGATATGGGAGCGGTAAGCATGCTGTGTATCAGGGATATGAGAGCAGTTAGCATGCTGTATATCAGGGATATAAGAGCAGTTAGCATGCTTTGTATCAGTGATATGAGAGCAGTTAGTATGCTTTATCAAAGGGATATGAGAGCAGACAGTATGCTGTTTAAAAGGAATATGAGAGCAGTTAGCATGCTTTGTATCAGGGATATGAGAACAGTTAGCATGCTGTGTATCGGGGATATGAGAGCAGTTAGCATGCTGTATATCGGGAATATGAGAGCAGTTAGCATGCTTTACATCAGGGATAGAAGAGCAGTTAGCATGATGTGCATCAGGTATACAAGAGCAGTTAGCATGCTGTGTATCGTGGATATACGTGCAGTTAGCATGCTGTATATCGGGAATATGAGAGCAGTTCGCATGCTGTCTATGAGGGATATCAGAACAGTTAGTATGCTGTATAAAAAGGATATGAGAGCAGTTAGCATGCTGTGTATCAGGGATATTAGAGCATTTGGCGTGCTGTGTATCAGGGATATGAGAGCAGTTAGTATGATTTGTATCAGCGATATGTGAGCAGTTATTCTTCATTGGATCAGGTATATGAGAGCAGTTAGCATGTTGCGTATGGGGGTTATGAGAGCAGTTAGCATGCTGTGTTACCGTGATATAAGGTCATTTAGCATGCTGTTTTTCAGCGATATGACAACCATTAGTATGCTGCGTAAAAGATTTATGAGAGCATTTAGCATGTTGTGTATCAGGTATATAAGAGCAGTAAGCATGCTGTGTATCATGGCCATGAGATCAGTTAGTATGCTGTATAAAATGGATATGAGAGCGGTAAGCATGCTGTGTATCAGGGATATGAGAGCAGTTAGCATGCTGTCTATCAGGGATGTAAGAGCAGTTAGCATGCTTTGTATCTTGGATATGAGAGCAGTTTGTATGCTGTGTATCAGGGATATGAGAGCAGTTAGCATGCTGTGTATTGTTTAGATGAGAGCAGTTGGCATGCTGCGTTTCGGGTGTATGAGATCAGTTAGCATGCCGTGTACCAGGGATATAAGAGAAGTTAGCATGCAGTGTATCAGGGATATAAGAGCAGTTAGCATGCTGTGTATCAGTGATATAAGAGCAGTTAGCATGCTGTGTATCCGGGATAAGAGAACAGTTAGCATGGTTTGTGTCAGGGATATGAGAGCAGTTAGCATGTTGTGTTTCAGGGATATGAGAGCAGTTAGCATGCTGTATGTCAGGAATAGAACAGCAGTTAACATGTTGCGTGAAAGGGATATGAGAGCAGTTAGCATGCTGTGTATCGTGTATATGAGAGCAGTTAGCATGCTGTGTATGGAGAATATGAGAGCAGTTAGCATGCTGTACATCAGGGATAGAAGAGCAGTTATCATGGTGTGTATCAGGTATACAAGAGCAGTTAGCATGCTGTGTATCGGGGATATAAGAGCAGTTATAATGCTGTGTATGGGGAATATGAGAGCAGTTAGCATGCTGTACATCAGTGTAGAAGAGCAGTTAGCATGTTGTGTGAAAGGGATATGTGAGCAGTTAACATGCCGGTATCGGAGATATGACAGCAGTTAGCATGCTGTGTATCAGGTATATACGAGCATTTAGCATGCTGTGTATCAGGGATATGACAGCAGTTAGTATGCTTTATCAAAGGGATATGAGAGCAGATAGTATGCTGTTTAAAAGGAATATGAGAGCAGTTAGCGTGCTGTGTATCAGTGATATGAGAGTAGTTAGTATGCTGTTTAAAAGGGATATGAGAGCAAATAGCACGCTCTGTATCAGGGATATGAGAACAGTTAGTATGTTGTGTATCAGGGATATGACTGCAGTTATTCTGCTTTGTATCAGGGATATGAGAGCAGTTAGCATGCTGTAGATCAGGGATACAAGAGCAGTGAGCATGCTGTGTATCTGGGATAAGTGAACAGTTAGCATGTTTTGTTTCAGGTATATGAGAGCAGTTAGCATGTTGTGTGAAAGGGATATGAGAGCAGTTAGAATGCTGTGTATCAGGGATATGAGAGTAGTTAGAATGCTTTGTATAAGGGATATGAGAGCTATTAGTATGCTGTGTATCAGGGAAATTAGAGCAGTTAGTATGGTGTGTTTCAGGGATATGAGAGCAGTTAGCATGCTGTGTAAAAAGGATATGAGAGCAGTTAGCATGCTGTGCATCAGGGATATAAGAGCAGTTAGCGTGCTGTGTATCTGGGATATGAGCGCAGTTTGCATGCTGTGTATCAGGGATATGAGAGCAGATAGTATGCTGTGTATTGGGTAGTTGCGAGCAGTTGGCGTGCTGCGTATCAGGGATATGAGAGCAGTTAGTATGATTTGTATCAGCGATATGTGAGCAGTTATTCTTCATTGGATCAGGTATATGAGAGCAGTTAGCATGTTGCGTATGGGGGTTATGAGAGCAGTTAGCATGCTGTGTTACCGTGATATAAGATCATTTAGCATGCTGTTTATAAGGGATATCACAGCCATTAGTTTGCTGCGTAAAAGATTTATGAGCAGTTAGCATGTTGTGTATCAGGGATATGAGAGTAGCTAGCATGTGTTGTATCAGGGATATGATTGCAGGTAGCATGCTGTGTATCAGGGAAATTAGAGCAGTTACTATAGTGTGTTTCAGGGATATGAGAGCTGTTGGCCTGCTCTGTATCAGGGATATAAGAGCAGTTAGCATGCTGTTTATCAGTGATATGAGAGCAGTTAGCATGCTTTGTATCAGGGATATGCGAGCAGTTATAATTCTTTGGATCAGGCATATGAGAGCAGTTAGCATGTTGTGTATCGGGGTTATGAGAGCAGTTAGCATGCTGTGTATCAGGGATATAAGAGCAGTTAGCATGCTGTGTATCAGGGATATAACAGCAGTTAGCATGCTTTGTATCTTGGTTATGAGAGCAATTAGTATGCTTTGTATCAGGGATATGAGAGCAGTTAGCATGCTGTGTATTGGTAGATGAGAGCAGTTGGCGTGCTGCGTATCGGATATATGAGAGCAGTTAGCATGCCGTGTATCAGGGATATAAGAGTAGTTAGCATGCTGTGTATCAGGGATATGAGAGCAGTATGTATGCTGTGTAAAAGGGATATGAGAGCAGTTAGCATGCTTTGTAAATGGGATATGAGCGCAGTTAGCATGCTGTGTATCAGGGATATGTCAGGTGTTTGCATGCTGTGTATCAGGGATAAGCGTGCAGTTATTATGCTGTGTATCAGTGATATGAGATCAGTTGGTATGCAGTGTAAAAGGGATTTGAGAGCAGTTAGCAAGCTGTGTATCTGGTATTATAAGAGCAGTTAGAATGCTGTGTATCAGGGATATGAGAGCAGTTAGCATGCTGTGTAGCAGTGATATAAGATCATTTAGCATGCTTTGTATCAGGGATATGAGAGCAGTTAGCATGCTGTGTATCGGGAATATGAGAGCAGTTAGAATGCTGTGTATGGGGAATATGAGAGCAGTTAGCATGCTGTACATCAGGGATAGAACAGCAGCTATCATGGTGTGTATCAGGTATACAAGAGCAGTTAGCATGCTGTGTATCGGGGATATAAGAGCAGTTAGCATGCTGTGTTTCGGGGATATGAAGTAGTTAGCATGCTGTGTATCGGGAATATGAGAGCAGTTAGCTTGCTGTACATCAGGGATAGAAGAGCAGTTAGCATGTTGTGTGAAAGGGATATGTGAGCAGTTAACATGCCGGTATCGGGGATATGACAGCAGTTAACATGCTGTGTATCAGGTATATACGAGCATTTAGCATGCTGTGTATCAGGGATATGAGAGCAGTTAGCATGCTGTGTATCAGGGATATGAGAGTAGTTAGTATGCTGTTTAAAAGGGATATGAGAACAAATAGCATGCTCTGTATCAGGGATATGACTGCAGTTATTCTGCTTTGTATCAGGGATATGAGAGCAGTTAGCGTGCTGTACATCAGGGATACAAGAGCAGTGAGCATGCTGTGTATCTGGGATAAGAGAACAGTTAGCATGTTTTGTTTCAGGGATATGAGAGCAGTTAGCATGTTGTGTGAAAGGGATATGAGAGCAGTTAGAATGCTGTGTATCAGGGATATGAGAGTAGTTAGAATTCTTTGTATAAGGGATATGAGAGCTATTAGTATGCTGTGTATCAGGAAAATTAGAGCAGTTAGTATGGTGTGTTTCAGGGATATGAGAGCAGTTAGCATGCTGTGTAAAAATGATATGAGAGCAGTTAGCATGCTGTTCATCAGGGATATAAGAGCAGTTAGCGTGCTGTGTATCTGGGATATGAGCGCAGTTTGCATGCTGTGTATCTGTGATATGAGAGCAGTTATCATGCTATGTTGCCGGGAGAAAGAAAAGTTAGCATGCTGTGAATTAGGGATAGAAGAGCAGTTAATATGCTGTGTAAAAGGGATATGTGAGCAGGTAGCATGCTGTGTATGAGGTATGTAAGAGCAGTTAGCATGCTGTGTATCAGCGTTATAAGAGCTGTTATCATCCTGTGTATTAGTGATAAGAGAACAGTATGCATGTTGTGTGTCAGGGATATAATAGCAGTTAGCATGCTGTGTATCAGGGATATGAGAGTAGCTAGCATGTGTTGTATCAGGGATATGATTGCAGTTAGCATGCTGTGTATCAGGGAAATTAGAGCAGTTAGTTTTGTGTGTTTCAGGGATTTAAGAGCTGTTGGCATGCTCTGTATCAGGGATATAAGAGCAGTTAGCATGCTGTTTATCAGTGATATGAGAGCAGTTAACATGCTGTGTATCGGGGTTATGAGAGCAGTTAGCATGCTGTGTATCAGGGATATAAGAGCAGTTAGCATTCTTTGTATCTTGGTTATGAGAGCAATTAGTATGGTGTGTATCAGGGATATGAGAGCAGTTAGCATGCTGTGTATTGGGTAGATGAGAGCAGTTGGCGTGCTGCGTATCGGATATATGAGAGCAGTTAGCATGCCGTGTATCAGGGATATAAGAGAAGTTAGCATGCTGTGTATCAGGGATGTGAGAGCAGTATGTATGCTGTGTAAAAGGGATATGAGAGCAGTTAGCATGCTGTGTATCAGGGATATTAGAGCATTTGGCGTGCTGTGTATCAGGGATATGAGAGCAGTTAGTATGCTTTGTATCAGCGATATGTGAGCAGTTATTCTTCATGGATCAGGTATATGAGAGCAGTTAGCATGTTGCGTATGGGGGTTATGAGAGCAGTTAGCATGCTGCGTTACCGTGATATAAGGTCATTTAGAATGCTGTTTTTCAGCGATATGACAGCTATTAGTATGCTGCGTAAAAGATTTATGAGAGCATTTAGCATGTTGTGTATCAGGTATATAAGAGCAGTAAGCATGCTGTGTATCATGGACAAGAGATCAGTTAGTATGCTGTATAAAATGGATATGAGAGCGGTAAGCATGCTGTGTATCAGGGATATGAGAGCAGTTAACATGCTGTGTATCAGGGATGTAAGAGCAGTTAACATGCTTTGTATCTTGGATATGAGAGCAGTTAGTATGCTGTGTATCAGGGATATGAGAGCAGGTAGCATGCTGTGTATTGTATAGATGAGAGCAGTTGGCGTGCTGCGTATCGGGTGTATGAGATCAGTTAGCATGCCGTGTATCAGGGATATAAGAGAAGTTAGCATGCTGTGTATCAGTGATATGAGAGCAGTTAGCATGCTGTGTAAAAGGGATATGAGAGCAGTTAGCATGCTTTGTAAATGGGATATGAGCGCAGTTAGCATGCTGTGTATCAGGGATATGTCAGCTGTTTGCATGCTGTGTATCAGGGATAAGCGTGCAGTTAGTATGCTGTGTATCAGTGATATGAGATCAGTTGGTATGCAGTGTAAAAGGGATTTGAGAGCAGTTAGCAAGCTCTGTATCTGGTATTATAAGAGCAGTTAGCATGCTGTGTATCAGGGATATGAGAGCAGTTAGCATGCTGTGTAGCAGTGATATAAGATCATTTAGCATGCTTTGTATCAGGGATATGAGAGCTGTTAGCATGCTGTGTATCGGGAATATGAGAGCAGTTAGCATGCTGTACATCAGGGATAGAAGAGCAGTTAGCATGTTGTGTGAAAGGTATATGAGAGCAGTTAGAATGTTGTGTATCGGGGATATGAGAGCAGTTAGCATGCTGTATATTGGGAATATGAGAGCAGTTAGCATGCTTTACATCAGGGATAGAAGAGCAGTTAGCATGATGTGCATCAGGTATACAAGAGCAGTTAGCATGCTGTGTATCATGGATATAAGAGCAGTTAGCATGCTGTATATCGGGAATATGAGAGCAGTTCGCATGCTGTCTATGAGGGATATCAGAACAGTTAGTATGCTGTATAAAAAGGATATGAGAGCAGTTAGCATGCTGTGTATCAGGGATATTACAGCATTTGGTGTGCTGTGTATCAGGGATATGAGAGCAGTTAGTATGCTTTGTATCAGCGATATGTGAGCAGTTATTCTTCATTGGATCAGGTATATGAGAGCAGTTAGCATGTTGCGTATGGGGGTTATGAGTGCAGTTAGCATGCTGTGTTACCGTGATATAAGGTCATTTAGCATGCTGTTTTTCAGCGATATCACAGCCATTAGTATGCTGCGTAAAAGATTTATGAGAGCATTTAGCATGTTGTGTATCAGGTATGTAAGAGCAGTAAGCATGCTGTGTATCATGGACATGAGATCAGTTAGTATGCTGTATAAAATGGATATGAGAGCGGTAAGCATGCTGTGTATCAGGGATATGAGAGCAGTTAACATGCTGTGTATCAGGGATGTAAGAGCAGTTAACATGCTTTGTATCTTGGATATAAGAGCAGTTAGCATGCTGTGTATCAGGGATATGAGAGCAGTTAGCATGCTGTGTATTGTGTAGATGAGAGCAGTTGGCGTGCTGCGTATCGTGTGTATGAGAGCAGTTAGCATGCCGTGTACCAGGGATATAAGAGAAGTTAGCATGCTGTGTATCAGGGATATGAGAGCAGTATGTATGCTGTGTAAAAGGGGTATGAGAGCAATTAGCATGCTGTGTATCAGTGATATAAGAGCTGTTAGCATGCTGTGTATCAGGGATAAGAGAACAGTTAGCATGGTTTGTGTCAGGGATATGAGAGCAGTTAGCATGTTGTGTTTCAGGGATATGTGAGCAGTTAGCATGCTGTGTATCGTGTATATGAGAGCAGTTAGAATGCTGTGTATGGGGAATATGAGAGCAGTTAGCATGCTGTACATCAGGGATAGAAGAGCAGTTATCATGGTGTGTATCAGGTATACAAGAGCAGTTAGCATGCTGTGTATCCGGGATATAAGAGCAGTTATAATGCTGTGTATGGGGAATATGAGAGCAGTTAGTATGCTGTGCATCAAGGATAGAAGAGCAGTTAGCATGTTGTGTGAAAGGGATATGTGAGCAGTTAACATGCCAGTATCGGGGATATGACAGCAGTTAGCATGCTGTGTATCAGGTATATACGAGCATTTAGCATGCTGTGTATCAGGGATATGACAGCAGTTAGTATGCTTTATCAAAGGGATATGAGAGCAGATAGTATGCTGTTTAAAAGGAATATGAGAGCAGTTAGTGCGCTGTGTATCAGTGATATGAGAGTAGTTAGTATGCTGTTTAAAAGGGATATGAGAGCAAATAGCACACTCTGTATCAGGGATATGAGAACAGTTAGTATGTTGTGTATCAGGGATATGACTGCAGTTATTATGCTTTGTATCAGGGATATGAGAGCAGTTAGCATGCTGTAGATCAGGGATACAAGAGCAGTGAGCATGCTGTGTATCTGGGATAAGAGAACAGTTAGCATGTTTTGTTTCAGGTATATGAGAGCAGTTAGCATGTTGTGTGAAAGGGATATGAGATCAGTTAGAATGCTGTGTTTCAGGGATATGAAAGTAGTTAGAATGCTTTGTATAAGGTATATGAGAGCTATTAGTATGCTGTGTATCAGGGAAATTAGAGCAGTTAGTATGGTGTGTTTCAGGGATATGAGAGCAGTTAGCATGCTGTGTAAAACGGATATGAGAGCAGTTAGCATGCTGTGTAACAAAGATATGAGAGCAGTTAGCATGCTGTGCATCAGGGATATAAGAGCAGTTAGCGTGCTGTGTATCTGGGATATGAGCGCAGTTTGCATGCTGTGTATCAGGGATATGAAAGCAGATAGTTTGCTTTGTATCTGTGATATGAGAGCAGTTATTATGCTTTGGATCAGGGCTATGAGAGCAGTTAGCATGCTGTGTATCAGTGATATGAGAGCAGTTATCATGCTATGTTGCCGGGAGAAAGAAAAGTTAGCATGCTGTGAATTAGGGATATGAGAGCAGTTAATATGCTGTGTAAAAGGGATATGTGAGCAGGTAGCATGCTGTGTATGAGGTATGTAAGAGCAGTTAGCATGCTGTGTATCAGCGTTATAAGAGCTGTTATCATCCTGTGTATCAGTGATAAGAGAACAGTATGCATGTTGTGTGTCAGGGATATAATAGCAGTTAGCATGCTGTGTATCAGGGATATGAGAGTAGCTAGCATGTGTTGTATCAGGGATATGATTGCAGTTAGCATGCTGTGTGTCAGGGAAATTAGAGCAGTTAGTTTAGTGTGTTTCAGGGATATGAGAGCTGTTAGCATGCTGTGTATCAGGGATATAGGAGCAGTTATCATGGGGTGTATCAGGGATATGAGAGCAGTTAGCATGCTGTGTGTCTGGAATATGAGAGCAGATAGCATGCTGTACATCAGGGTTAGAAGAGCAGTTAGCATGTTGTGTGAAAGGAATATGAGAGCAGTTAGCATGCTGTGTATCAGGTATATAAGAGCAGTTAGCATGCTGTGTATCAGGGATATAAGAGCATTTGGCGTGCTGTGTATCAGGGATATGAGAGCAGTTAGTATGCTTTGTATCAGGAATATGTGAGCACTTATTTTTCACTGGATCAGGTATATGAGAGCAGTTAGCATGTTGTGTATGGTGGTTATGAGAGCAGTTAGCATGCTGTGTTACCGGGATATTAGATCATTTAGCATGCTGTTTATCAGGGATATCACAGCCATTAGTATGCTGCATAAAAGATTTATGAGAGCATTTAGCATGTTGTGTATCCGGTATATAAGAGCAGTAAGCATAATGTGTATCATGGACATGAGAGCAGTTAGTATGCTGTATAAAAGGGATATGAGAGCGGTAAGCATGCTGTGTATCAG